>CAXKWD010000001.1:159623763-161046071 GCA_964059195.1 Ectobius pallidus | reverse complement strand
AGATGAGGGTGAGATTTGGTCAAAAAAATTACAGTCAATCGTTTGGATACTTCTTATTGCGAACCGTATTTTTAAAATTGTTAAAGAAATTTTGTTTTGTTTTGTTATTGACTAAAGTAATATAGGCTATATTTTATTTTGAAATAATATAATTATTTTTTAAAGCAAATAACTGGGTAGACAAGTGAAACTATCAATTCATAATAGGTCTATAACTGTTATTATTAGTCCAGCTGTAATCTATATCTGTCGTTCTATTTTCAGTTCTTTTTTTTATATAAAAAAAATATTATTTTAGAGAAGAAAGGAGCAGATTGTTCACTCTCATAATCTCTCTATACTGAATGCGAATAACAAAAGGAGCACAGCACAAAGAACAAAAGAAACCAGACAATTTCAGTGGCACTCATAAACAAATCAGCTTCATAAAGAGGAAAGAACTCTTCGCACAGTTCTATTTTCTCAGTGTGTGGTTTAACAAAACACGAGCACAAAAAGTATAGAAGAAAAGCCATACATTGGCATTTAGATTCAATGCCCTAGAGATGAAGTGAGCTCACATGAGTAGAAGGGGCACCGCAAAGCACCGAACCTCAGCTCTCTGGTAGCTATAGTGGCACAACATAATCCTTTGCATTGGGTAGAACGTACTGAGAGCTACTTCTTGTCGGTATTACAACCAAGCCACTTGCTCTTCTTGCGGCAAAATGTTTCAGGGAACCTCCTTGTAACTTGATGAGGTTTGTGGAAAGAAGATCCTGCTAAGACAAGAGTTGGTTAGAGTGTCCTATCTTCAGTACACATACTTCCTTTGAGACTTGGTCTTTTTCTCTCTTGTTTTCGTTTGTTCAGTTCAGTATCTCTTTGTCATGGAAAACTTTGTATTGTAGCAATCTGGAATTATTGAATACATAACAGGCATAATACTAAGATAGTATGAGATATATAGAGCAGAGCGAACTTTGTTCTTTATTTAAAGTTTTATTATTTTCTGTATTCCCCTTCTTATTTTGTCTCCCAGACACACAGTACAAATTAATTACTTGTTAGTATATACTCAATATTGTATTTTGGGAAGCTTTGCCGTTTTTGACAGGTGTCCAGGAAAACTGGACGTTTCATTTAGGCTATATTATTTTAATTTTATTTATTTATTTAGCCTGGTAGAGATAAGACTAACCATTATATCTTCTTTTCTCTTTTACCAGGATTCATAAACTAAAATTAGAATACAAAGATTACAAGAAAAAATACAATAAAGAAAAGAAAAAGCACTGTAACTACATTTAAGATATGAAATAACAATAATAATAATTAAAATTACAATTACAATAAAAACCCTATAAATAATACAAATGAAATATAACGCCTATGGCTTTTCTAGATCATTTGCATCCTTATTCAGAGCTAAAACTTTTTATGTACAAAGCGATATGCCTAAGTAAGTAAGGTATCCAAACAGTTTTTGTTTGAATTGTCTGAAATTTGACAGTGCCTGTCATTCATGGACACGGACAGGGACATTTAGCTAAGTATTTAAATACACTCTTATACAGTCATGCAGAATCGCATACGATATGAAAAAAATGTGTGGAAGTACGGTTAAGGTTTTGAAAAAAGTTTATAAAACCCGTTAATCATATGTATTTTAAGGTTGTAATGAAACACATTCTACGGGAAAAATTCATCAATAGTTATTAATCAGCCATCAATGGAATTATTTTTGTAGAGATAGACTGGACGTATTGATGAACAAACCACATCATTACCGGAAGTGGTATACCGGGATGAGTGAGTCAGTTGGAGAATTCAATGTTGTACCGGCACATTTTCATGATAGCTCAATGGTAGAAGAGCGGCACCTAGAGCCGAAGATCCCGGTTCAAATTCGGGTTATGGCATTGAATTTTTCAGTCTGATTCAACCTTTCCAACCTTACCGTCATTTCACCTTCTGTAAATCCGATATACATCAATACTAAGGTTAGTAATACATAAAACAATTTGGAAAACATCTTTAGCGCAATTTACCAGTCACGAATCTATCGATAAACTCGTTAACTCTCATGGTATTACCTATGAGAATAAAAGTAAAACTATTAGATCAGTTATCAAATTCGTAATTTCGTGAAAAGGAGCCCCAGTTGACAATTTTAGTGGATGGTGTTTTATACACAAACTGTTTCGGGAAACCAAAATGCCTCATTACGAATGTGAGGGTTAAAATGAAATGTCCAGTTCAATCCGTGATACAAGAACTGAAGGCCTGGTCAGATGCCAACTTGCCTTTCTGTGCGGCCAGAACATTCCCTATGACTGTGATGCCCAAAATTCATGTTTAAACGCAAAACCGAGCTAAGTGAGCATATGAATATTTCATAGCGTTATGACTGCTCTGAGGACTTATATCGTCAGCTGGACCTACATTTATAGTTATGTCGCCCAGCATGAAACGCTATGGCGTGAGCTCTAGAGACTGTGAACAAACTGTGTCACACACAAAACAAAAACACAACAGAGGTCGAGCATGAAATTGTTATATGATATTAATTATGTGAACTCATGCATCACAAGGACACAAATAACTTTAATCAATAAACATAAACACTCTCCTGTATTATAAATGTGTTTTATCAGATAAGCTAATTCATTTAGAACTTCTATAATATCTATTTCAACTATCGTTCTCTTATTCAGCTTATATACTAGTATTTATATTGCAAGTTCATATTACATATATACGTTTATAAACTCCGTGGCAGTACATCCCTGGAGGGACTTGGCCTATCACCCGACCGCTGCGTCATCTACCACAGGCAGATGGCAGGATTTGGGGCATGTGGTCAGCATGCCGATACCCACGGCCGTTAATGGTGGTTTTCATAACCGGAGCCGCTACTTCTCTATCAAGTAGCTCCACAATTTGAATCACGAGGCTGAGTGCCCCCCTCCAGAACTCCCTACCTCAGAAAAATCCGAAGAGGTACCGGGGATCGAACCCAGGCCGACGCTAACCACATGACCAGCCGGCGGTCATATACGTATATAGTTAATTCCTTGTTTTTACTGTCCTTTTCTTTCAACGGACACCATGCCAATGTAATGAGCAGACATAGGATCGGCTTTCAATGCAAGCAATAATCCACTATAACCACTAGAACATCGATTCCCATGGATGAGGGGTTAGACCGCTCGCCTTCCACCGCTGGGACTCGTGATATAATCTCGGCGAAACCATGTGGAATTTATGGTGGACAAAATGGGGTCGGGACATGTTTTCTCAGGGTGCTAGTGTTTCCCCTGCCATATATCATTCCACCGTTGCTCCATTCATCATAGTATGACTATTTGGTTGCAACAAAGAATTAAAAAGAACATCGATCCTCCGGACTAATTTGGACCGGAGGTGGTCCGAATTAACAAAAATCCAGATTATAGAAAGATAATGGTAAAATTACCATTGTATAATACAGTTTTCAAACTTACCATGTCAGACAATTTAAGGTTGTCATACTACACATAATGAATATTGTAAACAGATAATACAGTAGGCTTGTGCAAAATAATGTACACAGTGGACCTACTGTATTTGAATAACTTAATCACATTGGCACTAAATTTAAGCACGCTATTTCTAACCATCCTGGTAAATTTTATCGAGGCATCCGAATTATAAAGGGCCGAACAAACGAAGACCGTACTATTATAATAGCCTACGCATACCACTCATCTTCAGAGAAAAGTTTTTCACTGACTATATACCACGCTTCCCTATTCTTCATTTTACTATAGTACTGATGTCCTATAGAACTACTACAAGGGATATCTAGGTCACCATTGGAAAGCCGACTAGAGGAAAAAATAATGTGATGCCTCCCTCATCTGGCGATGTACCGTTGCATCTATGTACATGCAAGCAAGCGTTGGCAGCTTCCTTTTATTTTGGAGATGCTGCACTAGGTTTTGTTTACGAGAGGTGTTTGAAACCTAGTCGACGTTTGGAAAGTGGCATTAATGTTTTATCCGTGTCCGGTGAAAAAGAGGACAAGTCCAGAGAATATGTGTGTGAGTCCATACTCGTTCCCACATTCTCTGCTGTCTCATCCCTTTCTCGTTCCAGCGAGCTTTTCATGAATGTTTCATCAACGTGGCTAGGTTCTCGCGCTTTGTTACCTCAACCTCCATCCCTACCACCACGTCCACTGCCTCACTGACACAAAAAACAGAAAATTCACTCTGGCTTCGATTATCGCCAAACGTCCACTTTCTTTGCGGTTTTTTTCCTTCACAAAAACAGTACCGTATGTGATTAGTGTGATTTCGATGGCAATGACATTCTGTAAAACATTGGTTTTGTCTGGTTTCACCATACCGTATATGGTCCTTATCCAACATACGGTTACCTGAAACTAATAGGCATACACAGCAACCGGTTAAATAAATATTGATTTTTTTATTGCACATTGACTTTCTTTCTTCAGTTAATATGTCCAATCTATTTTAAAATTCCCGCGATATGTTTAATAAATGGCTAGTGAAGTACATTTGAATTGCAATACTCTAAAAGTATTTTATGTTTTTTTAATAGCCATTAATTAAGTATAATTTTTAATAATCAAGCATTCATCTCTGAGTCTGCCATATGTTATGTGTTTGCTTTGAAAAATGCAAAAATCCTCACGCCATAAGCTTATGTGCTAGAGGATATTTTTTTTTTTTATTTAATTTAATTTTAAATTTCAAATTTTTGTGATAGTTATAAATTCATAAATTTCCCTAAATGGAATATGGGTAAATTAGTAAGCAGCTGCATAATGACACTGCATGTGCCGTAAGTATTTAAAATAGTAATAAATAGTAATAAGTATTATAACTTAGGTAACAATTTCTTGTTTATGTCTTAGGTTATAGTAAATAAATTCGCTAACTAGTTTTTCAGTTATAAAATAGCGTAAAATATTATTTTCATTAGTCCAATATTTAAAAATATTCCAGGGTTAGCTCCCAAACCCCCCATCCTAGGGGCTATTTCATACTCTCCAAATCCCCGACACTTTCGACCCTCCCCGAAATTATTTTCTGGCTACGCCACTGGTGCATGTGCACCCAGCTTGGTATGAGGAATGTTAAGGTGGTAACTTAATCGATATAATAAACCTACTTTCCTCTATAAGTACTCCTTTGTACACTGTCACTTTATATTTTGGTCCCAGTTTTACTAAAATGTAAATTTTACGATTTAGCAGATCCTTCAACTGATACAATAAATTCACTTCTTTGAATTGACTGCCCAAACAAATCTATGGGTCGTTAAAGAGTCTCCCTTATCGGAGGAAACATAGCCTTTAGGCAAAGGATTGGGCGTTTAAAAGCCATAAGGCGTGTAGTCCCCACTCCCTCCCGTCCCTTGTCACATCTGTTGGCATTTTCACACTCCGGCATGAGTCGGACAGAGCAATCACTGATCCAATCTTTAGCTTATCGAATTCAGATTCGGTTTTGAGCTGGAGAACGTCACTCCTGGCACAAGTCTTGACGAGCTTTTGCGGAAATTGGAAAATCTCCTTCGCCCCCTCCTTACAACCCCACCCCCCCAAGACTCCAACCTTGTGCGTCACAGACTCCACTGTCTTCCTCTGTGATAATGCTTGCCCCCGATAGCATCAGCTTTCCAAGAAAGAGAGAAAAAAAACGAAATGACTAGATCTATTTTCTTCTAAATAATGGCTGTTCGTTAGATGTAATGTAAAGAAAAACAATGGACTGGAAAGGAAATGGTGTCATAAAGTGTTTCAGCATTCAGTTAGAGAACATTCGGAAACTTTTTAATCTTCCTCTTAAGAGCGTTCTGACTTCACAGCATAATTCTAAAGCGATAGATTTCAAACCAAATTTAAAATAAAGGTTAATGTTATGAAAAATATATCCAGAACTTTGATGAGTCGGTGCAATCAGATTTCACATTAAACTTCATTATATTATAAACCAGGGTTGCCCAAAATATTTTGGACTTGGGCCAGTAAATTTATAGAATTTTTTAGAAGGAGGAATTGATTTTAACTATAGTTTGAGGTTAGTTTAGTAAAATATTCAGATAAGTGTATGGCTGTAGTTCCAAGTTATATAAAACATTTTTGAGTCATAGAGTTATTATACTATTATTGAGTGCCAGTATGGTACTTTATGAGATTGTGTGTGGGGGACGGAAAAATGTCTGTCCGTCTGTCTGTCTGACCGTGTGTCTGTACGCGCCATAACTCAAATACGCTTTATCGGATTTTCATGAAACTTGGTATACACATTTATAATGTCTATGGGAAGACGTCTGTTGATATTGGACCAAATCGGTTGGCCGGTACCGGAATAATGCCCAATTTAGTGCATTTTTATGGTATTATATAACAAAAGGCCCCATAACTCAAATATGCTTTACCGGATTTCCATGAAACTTGGTATAAACATTTATAACATCCATGGCAAGAAGCCAATTAATTTTGGACTTAATCGGTTGACCGGTACCAGAGTAACAACTAATTAAAAGTCACATGTTTTTTAATTTTTGTCTACCGGTATAATTTGATAGTTAACACTATTCCTTCACATATGCTTATCAAACATCACCGTCAAACTGACTGAGTTGGCCAAATGGTAACGTCTTGGACTCGTATGTTGAAGGTCCCCGGATCAAATCCCGTAGCCGGCCGATTTGACATGGATTTATTTTATTTTATTTTTTATTTTTGTGTGAGTGCGCGATTGTCAAGGTATCACAAATCTGTAGTTTTGCTGACGCTGGTCGATTTTGATCTGATTAGAAAAACTTATTTTCTGCATATCATAATTGCAATTATAATTGATTCAACAAAAACATACTGGCACTTTGTTACATCAGTTTACCTGATTTTATTATTATTATTATTATTATTATTATTATTATTTATTAGCTTATTACTAGGAGTTCTGTGAACAGTAGTCATCGCGATTAAAAAAACTAATTTTCCTCATCAATTAAAACGGCCACCCGTTTATAATACCGTTAATACTAAAATCCCTGCCCTTCCGTTGTTTGTAATGACTTCAAGGAACTTTCAGACCCAATTGGAAGAATATCGAACAACGCTTATGGTCATGACTGCGTAACAAACAAATTTACAAGCGAACAAAATTCAGGTTAACTATTAAAGCTAAGTAAAAATTATACTAGAAAAATCTTTAAAAAAATTTACACTTGAGATTGGAAGAAGTCTTCAAATTTTATAGCATGGAACCGTTTGGGTAGAATCGTTAAATAACCTGGCAATTACCTAAACAGTCAACATGTTGAAACGGAATAAAAAATGACAATCCTTACAATACAGCGTTCTTAATGACTTCAAAGAACATTGGAAGAAAAAATTGGAAGAAAATCGAAGAATGCTTTTGGTTGTAAGTGCGTAACGCACAAATTTACAAACAGACGAAATGCCGATTGCTAAAGGTAAAACAGGACTTCGCTTCACTTGGTCAATTATTGTTATTTTTATTATCGTCATTAATATAATTATTATTATTATTATTATTCACGTTATTATGTTGAAAGAACCAAGTTTTATAACAAACATGAAATGAAATACGTTGTATTCTTTTTAGGGATGGGTCGATACCAGATTTTCTCGATACCGATACATAAATTTTTCCTCGATACTCGATACTTCGATACTCGATACCTTCAACATTAAATTTTCCAGTTTCAATAAACAGGTACATTAAAAATTAAAATTTGAGAGAACTGTGTAATACCACTAAATTAATTAAGTCTGCATATTTAATGAGACAAAATTTAATATCATCAGTAGCATATAATTATTTTTAAACTCTAAATTAAAACTAAAATTAGTTTTTTAAACAGTTTTTGTTAAAAAATACTAGAATTCTCACTTAATTGCAGAATTGCAGAGTTACAAAAGTATCGAAAAAGTATCGAGCTAGTTTTCTGAAGTATCGTTCGATGCCGATACCATGCAAGTATCGAGAGTATCGAGGTATCGAAAGTATCGAGGACCCATCCCTAATTATTTTAGAACACTCCATATTAAAATGTTTCAGGGAAGGACAAAACCATATTAACGTGAATCTTTATCTTATCATGTTCCCTCTTAAACTAAACTCTTGCGTTTTATAAAAATAGGAGTAGGAAATGAACAGTGAGCTATGAAATATTTTATTTCTTCTTTCTTTATGATTCCATGCATATGTAACGGGAATTTGTTTATAAACGACGAAGCATTGCCTCGCATGACAGGGAGGTATTTAGATACAAATCAGTTTCATTAGGATACCTTGCTTAAATTGCCTAGCTGTAATAAAATGGTTTCGGATTTACCTATGTTTATAATGTAACTGTTAATACCTATCTGTGACCCACATTCCGAATATTGCATGCCTTGTAATCAATAAAGGCCTAATGAAAAGCATTACAGCAAGCATTTATGATTAGTTAGTGGTGCGTATAGAAACAAATTCATGTAATATTTTTTTCTTTAATTAACCATCATTTTCATTGGATTGACAATATGCATAATGATCACTGCAGTTCATATTAAGTGATATTATGATGTAGTGAAATAATTACTTTATAAATCTAATTTATTTAATGACTGTATAATCAATATAATTGTTACTGTCATTTGCTTCTCCCACCTCCACTTATATGGTAGAGAATGGCCTGAACTCGACCATTAGACCTATAGTCTACAAACAGTAATAATGATAAATACATTTTTGAGATCTACAGAAACCAAATTTTTATTTATAAAAGTGTGTAGGCTTATGAATATATTTTCCTCTTCGTTTCTTTAGGCCCTTGTTTCAATGAGTATTTAAATCTGTTTCATCTCTTGATGCTATTTTCGTCTGTCAAGTTTTTCTTATGATACCATGAGGTAGAAATAATGTTATTTACTTGAAAGCGAAACACATATTTTGTTTCCCTTTGTTCGTTACCATAATATTTGAAAACAATGAGTGGAATTATTTTCTGTATATAAATACAGGATTATGAATTTTTTCCTCTCTTATATTCTTCTCAATGTGCTACATGTGCCGAGTTTTTAGCAAACAATGCGATGTACTGGTACCTTCTATATTAGGTATATATTTCATCTCTCAGTATTTATCATATAGTCACTAATCTATTATGCCTTGTGTAAAATAGACCTATAACGATACACTTATTTCATTTTCAGACATGTTTACTTTACGCAGCCAGCTAATTATATTTTATTGAGCGGTCAGTTCTTGCTCTGCGAAGTTATTTTAATCTTGAAGTGGGATATGCAATACGCAACGGACACAATTATTGTCTCTGAATTCATGAATGCATATCTACATGAAAGTCAATTTTATAGTTAAATTGATCCGTTTAACTTTTTTCTAATCTTAAGTATTTTACAGATGAAAATACAAGCTTTTCTTTTTTTTCTTATTATTATTGTTTGTAAGAGTACTTTGTTTCTACTCTTAGACTTATTCATTTCATTTTCACTATATAATTAATGGAAATTTAATTTAAAATTGACAGCCTGCGTGATCTACTGATTAACTGTTCTGAAGGTTCGGATTCGATCTCCAGTAGCTTCTCGGGTTCTTCTGAGATAAGAGAGCTCTGCAACAGAGGGTGCTCAACCTAGTAAGGACAACTATTATTTTGATAAAGAAGTAGAGGCTCCGGTCGCGAAGACACTATTAACGCCCATTAGCGTTGCCACCTGCCCCGAATTTGGCGGGACATCCCGCATTTTAAGAACATTTTCACCGTCCCGAATTATGCCTAAGAGGGACGCATTATGTATTTTTTATTATTTTGCTAGCCTTTTCTTTTCTAATGTTAGTATTACTGTTACATAGACTATTCAGTTTTGGCTTTGTAACGAATATATACCATCTTTCTCTTATTATAAATTGTTCCATGTACAAATTTAGGTATGAAGATCGGCAATATGCATATATTCGATAAGTGTCCCTCCTTGGCAACCCTAACGCCCATGGTTGTCGGCATGCTAACCACAAGGCCCAAAATCTTGTTTGTCAACTTCGGAGGGCGAAGATCCTATGGGTAGACTTTCTCGCATCATGGGATTTCGCACCACAGATTCTGTTATTTAATTAATTTTGAATTCGTTTATACTGTATTTGGATTTCGTCCTACATCTGGTTTATTTTTAATCTGTATTCAATCAGCTTGAGCATGCAGCAAAGGTATACAACATTCTGCTTTCATTTTTTAGATTCTTATAGCTATTAAACTGCTAGAGGGTTGTTTGGAATCTCACGATGCTCGCAAGCTAATAGTAGGCCTAATAGAAAATTCCTAGATTTCATGTATTGAAATCTCAATATGCTACTGAATAATATGCCATATTTCGATGAACGTTCCCTATACACTATATTGACTGGAATATTATTTTACAGATTTAAGCCTCCCACCATTTTCACTTTCTTTTTATTCACAATTTCACTCTCGAAAATTGGCAACTACGAAATTGTTCGATCATGTAAGAGAAGTTTTCATTATTCTGTTTCCTTCTATATATTTTTCTTTCCCTTACACACAGTTCTGTCTCTCCCATTCATAGGCCTACACTCTCTCTTTCTTGCACTATTTCCCCTATGTTTTCTTCTCTATCGTTATTGCATATACTGCTCTATGTCTTTGCATTTGTGTGGAGATATGTATAGCAGAATGCTTTCAAATATAAAGCTTGCAATGTCTTGCACTCCATCTAAAAGTAACATTACTTTCTAAATGGCACCCTTACTTCATTTCACTACTGCTAAATTGAACTTTTGAGAAAAATATATTACTTTTAGAAGTTTTCTTTTTTTCTTTCTTTTTAAGAAATCGTCTTGTAGTATTCTATACACGATATAAAAATGTTGCTTCTTCTTCTTTGCTTTAGTGAATCAAAAGATTATCGTTATGTTCAATCTCTTTTTCTCCTTTTCTCTTCCCCTTCCCTTCCTCTACCCCCAAATCTTTTTCCCTGAATAGCGAGTCGCGCTTTGCATGTCTCTTATTTCTATATTTCAGCTTTAGAAAAGATATTCCATTGTCAGTGAAATTCGAAATTGAATTACAGCACACAGCTGGGAGATGGGAGAACGGTAATTTCCTCATATTTATTTTCAATCTAATATTCCTATACAGTTTCTTTATATATTCTTATATCTACTGAAACGCTACGAATGTGATAAGTTATAGAAGAGAATGTCATAGAAATTCATCCCAGTTTAAAAATTATATACACGATAAGGTTGAGGGCCGTAAACATTTATCTCTGTTTCTGGCTAATGTAAACTGTTCCTCTCTTATGGCCTAAGTATTACTACAGGTTGGCCTAATAAAAGCGAAATTAATTCAATCGATCCATTCTTAAAGTTCAGAAAATAATAAAGACTATAATTATTATTGTCAATTTGTACTAAATAATCATTGTTGTGTTATTATGTTCGGAACATCATTTCATTTTTGTTGTAGTATGTATTGTACGGGTAGAGTAAATTAAACAAAGCGCAGATATAAACTACATTAAAAATAACTACATTCAGACTGTGTTGACATAAAACCAGCATCCATATATAGGTAATCCCGCCCTTTGCCGGATGTGTTCTTGCCACTCTTTGACCTTATCCTTATGACCCCGGAAAAATTATATTTGTAACTAAATGACTATATACAAAAATTAAGGTTAAAATATTTTTTAAATGGTACAAATATTTTTATTTGACCTCATTTCTTGGCTTCTAATTTTAAAAAGCGTGTGCATTAAAGCCTAAATTGACGTGCAATACTTCTAACTGTGGACTATGAAATATTTTCCCCCCTATAATTTAAGAATTTAATTTTTCGTCGTTGAAAGGGAGAGTAGTGGGGATGTGAAAGGTGTATATAGTTCAACGTCTGCCTCCCCCATGCTTTGTTTTAATGCACATTTAAGAGAATATTTTGAATTCAATTTAAAATTGTTTCGTCATCAGCAATCTTTGTAAGTCGAGCTCTGAAATAAGACGCTGTTATTTTTGTAATGAAATAATGGACAACATGTTTTTAAAAATATAATATGTTACTATATTTTACACCAATATTAATATTTATATTCCCGTTCAGTATTAATTGCATTGTATAATTTGAGGTTTTCCTGGCGCTATAAAATGTAGAAATTCTTCTCGCTTTTGCAGCCAGATGAGAAGTTTGAAGTTATCCAGCGTTTTAGAGGCACACTCCGCCTCCTTCCTCTGAAATATTGATAAGACCAAACTTCTTATCTGACTGCAAATCCGAGAAGAATTCCTACATTAATTACGTTTTGTGTGTACTGTGGTATTTGTTTGTCTCTAATCGTCTGTCATCTGATATACAGGTAGGGAAAAAAAGCGGACCTACTAAAATATCTAAGTTGCCGATTTGAGCCACTGCGCTTGCCTAGTGGGTTCTAGGCATGCGCAGTGGCTCATATCGATAACTTCGATATTTTAGTAGGTCCGCTTTTTTCCCCCTTACTTGTACATAAAAGAACGGTTAAGAAATAAACTGATACTAAGCTAGATATATAGTCCAAGTGCCCGGGTTGCTGTGGGAAATTCTCACAGCAGCCGATCCGAATGGGGTTTTTCGGGGTTTTCCTCACTCATTAGGTGAATGCCGGATCGGAGAGACGACCCCGACAGACAGATAACAAAACACAAACAGAGTTACACAGTTCTATTAGTGCTGAATTCAACAGCTGGCTCAAAACACATTACCCACAAGCGTAAAGTACACAAGAGCGAAAAGTAGAGCAATAGAACACAAGCGCCGAAAAGTTGTTGGGACCGGAGTATGGCCTATGGTCAAGGGCTCCGGGGGTGGTGGAGGGGCAAACAAAAACAAAAAAAACTAAGCTAGATAACTGAGTGGTTATAGTAGCAATACTGGTAGCTCTTTGGAAGAACATTCAGTACATTTCCCTTCATTATTTGACGGCTAAAGTGCAAATTCACATAATAAAACTTGATAACTTACTAACACTTTTACAACTGGTTGCGGTAATTTTGGACATGACTTGAAACGATTAAAGATAGTAATCAACATCTGTATTTGCAAGTACATCTTCCACACGGTACCATATCTTTCTTCTGAGTGCCCTGCTTTTGAAGTCCAAAGACACAGCATTATTAATAAATAAGATTATTTCTATAAAAGAAGTCAACAGCCTTTCACAAAAAAAGTATATGTTCTGGTGCTATAAAAAAGTTACGTACCTTTTAAATGACATTTTTAAGATGCTTTGAGATTATTCATTAGTGTTACTATATTGCTAAGGTTTAATTCTTTAAATTAAACAAACTGTAAATGAATATAAATTATTTCATTCTAACTGAATTCCTAGTATACCGAATAATAATAATAATAATAATAATAATAATAATAATAATAATAATAATAATAATAATAGTAATAATAATAATAATCTACGTTTAGCGTACACAAATTAGTCTTGTCAGTGAACAACTACCTGATGGTGGACAATTAATTATTTGGTCCTGTAATAGTGAAAAAAATAATTATAGACTAATTTTTACAGTTATAATTTAAAGTAATGGTAACAATACCGGGATATGAAATACGATATAGAACAGAGTCTGGTATAACTTACACGCTCCTACCCAGAGCACATTATGTTAACTGTGAAATCAACATATGAAATTGTAAATTGCCTTGTTTAATATTAATTACCACTAGCTTTAATAACGGTGAAAGTGCGTCCGCCCATTAAACGTCGTTTAATATGAAATATATCGAGGTTGCATACCACACGTGTGTATTTACTCTCATTAATATGCGCTTGATGAAACGTTTAAGTCATCCATACGTTCGGTTAATTGCCAGTTTGAAATTATAGTGGAATTTCTGTGAAATGTTTTCTTATAGAGTAACCGATTGCTGTTAATGGAGTCGATATTGATGTAAGATCGCCGGCCTCAAGGTCTAGTGGTCAGAGCATCTTATTAAGTTATTACTAATCATGATGTTCTGGTGGGGATCATAGGGTACCAGATACAGATACAGATGATGTTCTGGAGCCGTGGTGAACAAGTCTGTGGGTTCGAGTCACTGCTCAGTCTTGGGTATTTGTGTGTGATACTTAAAAACGAAAAATCAAGGTAAACATGAAAAATATTTCAGAGAAATTGACCTATGGCCGGGAAAAGTGTAAAAAAAGTTAGCCTACCTTTATATTCTTTAATTGTTGTGTTGGGTGACCTCGGATCGGTTGACCCGGGTTCGTTGCCCCATAACCTTGGGATTTTTATATGGTGGGGAGATATCGAACAGGGTGCATTCCGCCGTAAGAGGAAAATCGAGGAGCAACTTTAATAAAAACATAGCGACTCCAGTTTTGGAAACGAACATTAACGGCAGTGCGAGTAAGTTATTCTATTATTATTATCATGAAACAGCAAGATGGTCGGGCTGTTTGGCCTTGTTTCTAACAAGGCGGTAATGCCATGGAAAGTATAATATATTCTGTTTCGTAATTTGAGTCCTACTTAAAAATCAGCCCTCTTCTACATAGGCGTAACCAAGCTGACCATATGGGGGGGTTATAACATCCGGGGGGTCTGGTGGGTATGGAATACTCCCAGGGAGAGGGCCCCCCCCGGAAAAATTAAAAAATTAAGATGCACACTAACGAGTTTTAAGCTTCCCACGCTTTATACTCATATTAAATAATTTATAAGCAGACTTAAAACAAATTGCACAATTTTCCTTTCTTTAATCAATGGGGGGGAGGGTTCAAACCCCGAAAACCCCCCTCGTTACGCCTCTGCTCTTCTACTAGATATTTTTCATTCGATTTTTAATTTTATTTAATGTGCCTGCAATTTTACCGTGCCATGATAAAAATTCTTCTTCTTATTATTATTTTAGGCTATGTAAACCATCTTATTCCCTCTGTGTGTATAATGAAGTACTATAAAACGCTGTGTTTTATATACGAATAAAATAGTTATTTATTTTAAACTATTTGTATTAAGTTAGAAGTACTATAAAACGCTGTGTTTTTATATACGAATAAAATAGTTATGTATTTTAAACAATTTGTATTAAGTTAGTAGATTTAACTAGTGAATCCCGTACACCGTTGATGGCTTTATATTCATACGAGCCAATACAAACAAGATAGACTGCAAATTATTGTCATTGTTTTAATGTTTGGATTTGCGTATTAAGTGTTCTGAGGTTAAAAAGTGATTCTCATAAAACAAATAATTATGTAACCCACAGCGAAAATGAAAGTAATTAATATAAAATAACTCCATTAGCTTTATACTCTGTGGAATATTGTAGTAATACGTTTTATTGTTTTTTACAGGTATGTTGAACTACAGAATCAAGAAGATTACAGAGAATTTCGTATTTCAAATAACTAGTAAGTAGACATTGCTTTCTAATATTGCCCTGACTTGAGTTATTATTATTATTTTTTTATTCTGCCTTGATTAGCATCAGTATACTTTCTGTAAGGCGCACTAACTGTTCTTTGATAGAACTCAAGAAGATCTTATTGTCTCATAAAACACTATAACATTTGTATACCTTATGAGAAAATAATCATGACCATAATCCACTCTCTTTAACTTTCGTTTCCTAATAAGACATGACCGTAAACGAGACTGTCCTCTTGTTAATTCACTTATAATATTTACGTTTCTCGTAGTAGGCCTACAGTTTATGTTTTGAAATTTCATGTAATTTATTAGTTTGTGAGGATTATAATGCCTATCCTGATTTCTTTAGTAAAATAACTGTAAGATTAAGTTTTCTTGTTAAGAAAAATGATACCACAAGTTCATCTAGTTCTTAACTAAAATTGGTTGATTTTAATGTCAATTAACAACGTTGGAGTACTGCAACTTAGACCTGTGATCGTCGCCGGTGAATCAGAATTTCGCCTCACAGGAATTCCTTTACATTCCTGTAAATCTACATTATACTCATCGTGCAATAAATTAACATATAATTGATTTTGAAATTTTAAACATTCATTAGCCACTACTGCATTATTTATGTAGCTTCTCTCTGTGTTTTTATATATAATACGGAGTGAAGGAGGAATAACTGTTTAGATTAAAAAGGCAGTAACTTACGTTACATTGAAACAGATATAAAACCTTTTTTGTATTTTGATTATGTGTATGGATTACGCGATAATAGGTTGGAAAGTTCCGCAGACTTGCAACAGCGTACTGACAGATGGCTTGTTTCAGGTGGCAATGACTTCTTTTTCCGGTGTAAAAAGAAGACTAACTACGACGCTTACTTGACTGGCGGATTTATTTCCTCCTCATAATATTTTTGCACGAAAACTGCCAATGTTATTGGAAAAACGAAAAGGAGAATATATTACTTATTTTCTCCCATTCTGATGTGAAAAAAATAGTAGTAGTGTATTTATTTCTCACAAAAAATTCTTACATATAAACCACATTATTTACATTAACCGGCGCACGGGTCGGTGTCGACCATACGTGCTCATAGTACAGATAAACTTACCAAGTAAACAGGGTTCAAGTTCAGGGATAAATTTGTTTCTCCGAAATATAATCACTTGGGAAAAAAGTTGTGTTGGATTTTTTTTGTTTAATTCTAGCGAAGGAATAAGTCAAAATCTTTAATTAGTAAGGTCCACCTCCATATTCATTGTAACTTCAAATGGAATTCAGTCGCATTATCAAAACTTTTTAATTCAGTTGAAGCATTACAATAAACTGTTCTTTGATCATTAGTACACCCCATTTAAAATACAATACAATTGTATAGCCAGGATAAAAAATTCCGACACAATAGGAGTATGTTTAGCCATTGCAGACATTATCCGTTGAGTTCACTGCTTGTATTATTGAAAGGGACGCATTTGCCCAATGTTTCCCTGATATACGCACATGTTGTTTGTGTTTCAGTGCTAAAATAAATATCAGCCTTGTAGCCTACAATTGGCACAATGCTATAAAATTTATATGTAGCAGTTATCTAATTTTGGATAATACATGTTTAATAGTAGTAGGCCCATACAAGCTATTACGGATTTGGATAGGCAAATCACACATGACGCTTTCCAATCATAGCGAGTGTTTCTATCCTTTATGTATTGATTATGGTATCAAACCATGTCATACTCCTACTAGGTTGTTTAATAATGTCCGAGGCGAGGTTCGGCTAATTATTAAGCAAACACCGAAACGTACAGGAACGGGAAATTCGGATGATATGGGAAATGTTTTTACCTCACTCCACCGACTTGAACGAGACTAGTAGCATGTATACCTGAGTAGGTCATGTTTGCTATTGTCGATGACCGTATGGCCAGTGCGACCTTGTCCACACACATAGTTTGAAGGCTTGTAGTAGTAATAATATTAATAATAATAATAATAATAATAATAATAATAATAATAAAGTTAGATTGTTTGCTTACACAGTACAGAGTTTTTCATTATACATAGCTTCTTCTCCTTCATCTTCTTCTTCTTCTTCTTCTAGTGCCTATCCTTTCCGGATGTTGGTGTTAAACATAGCTATATCTCTTATATATATATAAGTGATATATGGCTATATCACTTATATATATATATAAGTGATATATGGCTATATCACTTTTGCTTTTTCGAAAACGTTCCTCACTCGTGTGTGAAGTCCATGTCCTTAAGTTTCCAAGCCAATATGTTCTTCTTCTTCCTCGTCCTCTTTAACCAAGGACCTTTCCTTGAAGAATGTTCTGCAGCAGTTTATACCTCTTTCCATTCCTCATTATATGGCCGAGATATTGTAACTTTCTGCATTTTACTGTCTTTAGGACTTATTTTTCTTTCTTCATTTTGTGGAGAATGTCATTGTTATTATACATATACATATACTTATTAACACATTTCTTAAAATTTAATACATTTAAAATTTTATAAACCACCCTTTAAATACAAAATATGAAATATACAAATAATAACTTATTAACATCACAATACTTTAAAATGCTACATTTTACTTATAATAATTTATTAACACTATACATTCGAATATGTTAAATTTACATTTATCAGTAAGCCTAATGGAAAATTATTTAGTGAATAATTATAACTTATTGCTCATGTAAAATTACAATTAAATGAAGAATTTAAGAAAAAATAGACAAATTAACAAAGAATACAGATCGCTTATATTGTAAACACGGTTTGCTAAAAGAAAGGATTTGAGCATTTTCTTCAGTGAAATTTATGTTCTTTGTGATGTGATATAAGAATGGAGTAAATTAAATATTTTAGAACATAAGCAGTATGGAGACGATTCGAAAAGAAGGGTACATTGTTTCGTTAGTGCTATGGTGTTTTTATGTCGCGTGTTGTAAGAACGGTAATCAGAATTAATTTTGAAAAGGTGTATATGAGAATAAATAATGATACATGGTAGTGGGTGGAATTTGTGGGTTTTAAATAAGGGTTTGCAGGAATCGAGAGGCTTGGTATAGTAAATGGTACGTATTATGCGTTTTGCAGGACAAAGCAATAAATATTAATACACAAAAGTATATGGTTCCCGCGTTCTTTAAATGGAATTGATTGGGATGTCTTCTGATGCAGAAGTTATGAATATATTTCATTTAGACAACATAGTAATAATATTGAAATGAACAAAACATTTATTATTCTTCCTCTTTAATGAAATTATTAAGCGAGGAGATTTCACATTTTGAAAACTGTTTTCACTCTAAGAACAAAGAGGAAGTTAACAAAACCCAGTTCATTTGTTTCACCCTAGCACATTATTCATATGACCTAAGACTGAGACAAAAATACTGGTGTTTGTTTACTTGAGCTTTGGTCTTAAAACAGGACTAGATATTGAGACGTAAACCGCCAGCCTTGAAGTAATGTTACCTTCATCTTCCATGAACCAGTTTTTCGGATGTCGTCTAGGAGTTAGGACGTAAGGTCTCTCTGGAGATCAGTTTGGTATTCTTGCCTATATGGAACAGTATTGGAAAGGCATTCTTGTTGACTGAAGACTTCCAAAATTACAAAATTGTTTCTTCGGGACCGGTATCTTACGTTGCATTAAAAAGATATAACAGGTTTGTTGACGTAGTGACAAATTTCCTCATTCCCTCCAGTTCTAAAAAATTTACAGATTCCTTTGTGTTTAATTCCGCAATAATGTTTAGCTCATTACTGCACCTCAGAAGTCGAATTTTTCAAAAAAATTCCTGAGAACACCTAGGCCTACAGGTCATCACGTGCGATATTTGTTAACTTGGAAAGCTCTGGAAATACAATTGCAGGTAGGCCTAGTTGGAAGAAGTAAAATAAGATTAACTTATAATAAATGCCAGTGTGTAGGCCATTTTCTTTTCGGGAGTTTTCACTTCAAATTTGTATTACTTAAGTTATGGAGATGCAAAATTAAATTGAATAATTCAAGTCCTTTCAAAATTTGGGCATAATGTACTCACTATAAGGTCTAAACGATATTGGAGTAATAATTATATCGACAGTGTTACTCGTCAGCATAAACCAATTTAGTTGTTTTTGTAGGCCTACTTTTCCTTATGTATGTAAAGTACAGAGTTTTATTTTGAGGTCTTTGCCACCTACCTTTGAGGAACAAAAAATAATCCTTCACTGATAAATTCAGTAATACATAAATTCAAATTTTAAGTGCTTGATCTCATCCCCCCCCCATCTTCCTAAAAGAATGGAATATCTGTTCCCTTTTCAGAAGAAATTACTGTGAGGGAAGCTTCTTGTTCTGGTGAAAATTGAATCATGACTTATTTATGCTCCACACGCAGTAATGTTTTACCATTATTTTGCCATTTGTCTAGAATAATGCCTTGCCAAACTTGGTGGAGATGGTTCAATAGAAGAAACTTTTTTTAATATAAAAATAAAGAAATTAGCGAGGGTTGTAAGGTGTGTGTGAGGGTTCACGTCTCACCAGTCGCTTCGTATTCAATTCCTCCCTTCCTCAGCTTGGGTTTGTTTACTGGCGCAGAAATTCACACGCCTGGCAACAGGCGGAACTATTGAAACGTGAACGGAACACACTGCTGCAACTTTCCGCTCCAGGGAACGCTGATTATTTCAATTGCGTATTCGAAGAAACACTAAAATTAGTCTAATAATTCCTAGCTATATGTAGCGTGTTATATACTGCGACCGCACAGCAGTGCCATCTGTTCTCTTATTACATGACACTTGCTTCCCCTTAGGGTAGGGACTAATGTCCTCAAGTTGTAGTCGGGCGGGTTGCCTATAATGCCAGTTGTCGACCAAGAGCTAAGCTAAATTAGTTTATCTTAGCTCACATACAGTGCGGGATTTCACATGTAGTTGTGCCGACAAAACTACATATGAAATCCGGCACAACTATATATGAAATCCCTCACTGTATGTGAGCTAAGCTAAGCTAAGTTAGCATAGCTCTTGGTCGACAACCGGCATAAAGGTGAATCTAACGTTTCCTAAATCGTCCTTATATTTGAGTTTTACCGATGTGATTGAAATATTTGTTCCCCTACATCCAGTTCTTTATGTGGAGGGGTTATTCCAGCACGACGAATCCTATCTTCTCTTTGACTCATGTTACTGCATGAATTCCATCATGACAGAAGCGCCAACTATTGTGGATAAAATACAAAATCTGTTGAATTTATAATCTTTGCCTCAATATAACATAGGCATCTCAGACTCAGCACAGAGATAGCAGAAAATGCTTGTATCGTAATCACTGAATTGCTTACCTTCTTCAGTCTTTGCTGCAATCGATCATAAGCATCGATAACTTCTCAGCAGCCATATAAATAGTAGAAAAAGAAGCATGCTTTAAAAAATTAAGGAAAAAATCACACTAAAACAAAATATTATGATTTTTAATAAAAAAAAAATTGTATACATTTCTCAATTTACATACGGAAGGAGCGTTTTTTGCACTTATTTAGACATTTCGCACAATCGAACGAATTTCACGATATTTTTTGGATTCATTTTGCTTAATATTGGTTTTTACGTTATTCATGTATAAAGCCAAATAAAGCTAAGGATAACTGTTTTATAAAATTTTGCACTTATCGTTGTTACCACAAAATGCGGTCCCTAGTGATAAGTTACATAATGGTCAAATAACAAATAATGTAAAAAAAAGGTAATTTAAAGTGTTCCCTATACAGGCCATGGAGGCCTAGAGGATTCCAGGAGGTTGAGGCTCCCAGATTTTAGACATTCTGCACACGAAGGTGGTAGGGTTGTCAGCCTTACGCACCGGCCGCCTTTAACCCCAGGATTGCTCCTTTTACTCATTTCTGTTGGAGGCTGAGTCGGCCACAGAGCCACCAGAAGGATTAGGCCAATTGAAAAACTCCAACGACCTCATCGGGGATTGAACCCGCGACCTTCCGGTTTGTAGCGCAGCGCCTCAACCACTACGCTACGGCGTAACGTATATTGTACAGTACTCCTAATAGTAAGTGATATATAACGTAGTGATGACTGTGATAAATAACAGTGAAGTTATAGATCACACATGCTCATTTCTCAGTCTGGCAATGAAACGAAATGATATAATGCTTCTATTTTTACGCATAATAACACAAAATTACATGATGTTGAACATGACGCGTTACATCCTTCGCACGGCCCCAGTTGTTACAACCAGGTGCGATAATTCGCAGTTGTGATGAGAGTGGGGAAAGAGATAGCCATACTATCAGCACATTAGCAAATACCAATTGATTGAAATGGAACACAGCATGCCGTTAAAATCTGCTGTCGAATTATTAGCTAGTGTTGGAGCAGGTAGCACGGTACTGTCCTCTATTGTTACGAGGCGATAGCGCCGGTAATGGCTGTGACCACTGCTTTTACATTAACTCTAGCGAGAGCGTATGCTTTTACTGCATTGGTACAGAGTCTATATGACTATAACACTCATAGAAGCGATAGTATCTGTAAAAGTGAACGTTGAATGCATTTTTACAAAATGAAGGGATTTTTTGTTAAGTGCTTAAATTAATCACTGACGCTTCGAAATAATTGATTAATTTATATAATCCATTAAGAAAATACCGTATGTTGTTTTATGTATTTTCAATTTGGTATTTATTTGTTGGATTATCCCTTAACCATGGACTTGACTATTCTGTTACATTAACATGAGGTCTGAGTGACCGCTCAGGAGTTGGAGACTTTCAAGAAAGAAAAAACTTACAGAATGTGAGTTTTAAGTATTATTCAAACAAATTGATTCCTAATGGTATAATTACAAAGAATTATTCTTACATCATTATTTTATGGGAGTTTACAGGGAAAACATCTTGAGTTGCTGCATCACAAATGCAATGAAATGCACAATTTCCAAGATAATATTATGTTATTTTTTTCAAATGAATAGGTAATATACACAATCTTTCTTAGTACCGTCATTCCCATCACTCCCAATCATATATTAATCACAGTTCACCATAATAAGTGGTTGTGTTCTAAATCACAATAGCCTAACTTAAAACATTTTTCTCTTAAAAGAGACATAAGCCTACAGTCATTCTCTCAAATCATTCACTGCAACATTTCACCAAAGTAATTTATCATAACTGTCATCACATTATCTTAATACTCTCTACCTAACAGTTTCTTATGGTCTCCGTCAAGAAAAACTTCCATAATCAGGAATGTGAGGTCGAATGTCAGGTCTCACAGACCGATGGAAAAATTAACTGTTTTCTAGCACAGCTTCTTTTCTAGCACAGCTAATTTAATTATTGGTTTTCTTAGAAAAATAAAATAACATAATATGTCACTTCCATTTTAGGGAAATTTGTAGAACAAAGAAAATAACGCGTAGTTAAAAATGAAAAGGTAAATTTTATTCCAATTCTTTTTTATCTTCACCTTGTGGGGAATCCCCACTTGATTATGATTTATCTCTTAAAATTCATAATTCTGAATGTTGAAGTCATAATGATATGAATATTTAACTTTTAATATAAACGCAAAAGACACACATTTCAATTAAATTGGTTGAAATATTTAGAAATTTGCATTGTAGGTTCATGGATTTAGATTATTTTTTGTTATTATCAATTCATTATGTTAGTGTTCTATAGTAATATAAATAACAGTATTGGCACTAGCGGAATTAATAATAAATCAGCAATAACACAGCGACACAATTTTGTCAGTGTAATAAGTTGATGTGTGAAGATATCTGTAAATGCACACAACAACAGAGGAATGTTCTTACTTTGCAATTCCACTAAATACTCCAGAGTGAAATGTTACTATTGAAATACTTAAAAGGGAAGAACTTCCTCGAACGTGTGGCTTAACATTACCATTAATGAAGAAAACGACGAAGCACCATTTCGTTAATAATGTGTACGGTAGCATTGTCTAATGCTTTCATTTACCTCCGGGAAGAAGAGTTTGTCTTAAGAGAGAGGGAAGAGAGTGGAAGGGAGAAAATGCGAGGAAGTCAGTACGCAATTTAAGTTGTGTTCTTGCTATTTCGGTCTTCTTAAAGCAGCTCTTTAACACACTACAAACATTCAGGCTTATTTTCCTTATTCCCCCCCCCTTAGACATACAATTTATTATGCAAAACAACTAGAAATCATCACTTAACGCACTGCTCCAACGTGAAGCAACTTCTATTTTACTCACATCTTGCACTGCACCATTACAAGGAAGATTTTAGGCCTACTGTATTTTAATGGAAGTGGCCGTTCTTCAGAGCCTTCCACCATCCCCTATGATGGAGACATTATATCGAACAATATCTCTTTCGTAATGTTGAAGTGCAATATTATAATGAGAAAATATAAAACTTTATTTATAAATCACAGTTTGCCTATATAAGTAGGCCGTTCAATTAAAATTCCATGAATTACCTCATTTATTACAATTGGCATCGTATATAGCAACTATAAAAAATAATATGGTTGCTTCTACAGAGTGGAAGAGGGGAAAAGATTCATGAGGAGTAGGTAACATTAAAAATAAATATCAATATTAAATTTTCCGAAGGTTGATGCCCCGAAGCATTTTGAATAGCTCTCGAAACAGATTTTCATGAAATTTGCTATACGTATTTGTAACATCCATGGGAAGAAGCCTATTGTTATTGGACTATATCGGTTAACCAGAACCGGAGTAACGCCCAATTTGATGCCTATTTATGGTAATATGTTAGTAAGAATTTATAAAATGCAAATCAGTTCTCATGCAAACATACTGGTTTTAGAGTGTTCCTATATGGCCTTTGAAGTTGCAATACAGGTAGCTTTGAAAAATAACACTACCCACATATTCCTTCACATATGCTTATCATAATTGCATTTATCACTGATTAAACAAAAGCATTCTGGCCCTTTGTTACATCAGTTTACTTGATTTTATTTAATGTGTGTATGTTTATGTGTATAGCTGGTATTTACACTTACAGTGTTACAAAATAAATAAATAAATAAATAAACTTTTATAAGTTGAAAAAGAAAAATAAATTTCACTTCAACTTCCCTTTGCTTATATAGTTTGTAATACATTAAATGGTTATGTTTCTGAACTTTAATTGTATGCCCTTTAGTGATACAGCACATATTGACAAACTTCACATTCCTGGAATAGGTTAATTAAGGGACAAGAAGAGAAGTTGAGTTCGGAATGTGAGGGTGTGAGGTTACAAGTAGTGGAGACAAAGTTCTAGTTGGGTCTCAAGATTGGAGCGTTAAAATTCGCAGCATATGCTGTGCGGTGTGAAGTTTAGCACACCCGCCATATAAATTAACACACATGGATGCTTTGCTGCTAGCAAATTGTGACTAATGACATTGTTCCTGTATCTGCACCACGTTTTCCTGGCAGAACACGCTCGCAAAAATATTTCTTAATGAGCGAATTCGGTTAGGTTACCCATATCTACCTCTCCCTGTAAATGTAGATAATGTTTCTGCGACCGTGGAGGCTAGCAATGTGGTGGTTTCTATGCTCGACCACACCGGAGAGAGTGATGTATGATAAAATTGGTTCATTTTCCTAGCTACCTCAGACATATTTGCATTTATTTTATTATGATAATTAATTAAATTGATACTATGAAACAATTTGAGGCCTATGTATAGACACAGAATGACATACAGTGAGATTAGTGATTAGAAACTTATATTAATGCTTTTACTGTTATAAATTATTCAAATTTTATCCCTGTGAAGTGGTAATAATAATAATAATAATATAATAATGATAATAATATTAACAACAACAGTAATATTAATTCATGGTAGTAGAACTTGATATTTTTAATGCCTTCTGTATTCCCTGCCGCTCAATTAGAGTAAAAAATTAAATACATAAAAATCCTTCATAATAAGAATCTCAGTGATTAATTTTATGTAGCCTATACCACATAAATGATTTAAATAGCAGATTGGTCACAAAAAGTTTAAATTTCTAATGTAAGAATACACTGACGATAAAATAATTTTTTTAAACAAATTTCATTGTTGCGACTTAATAAAAATATTAATAACAATAATGATAATAATAATAACATCAACAGGATAATAACAATAATGATAATAATAATAACATCAACAGGATAAAAGGTCTATACCGGAAACTTTTTAAAAAGAATACGAATGGAATATAAATAAATACAAGAAGAAAGCTTAGATATTCCCTAAATATATGTATTCACTAAAGTTCTGCATATATAAGGAGTTAGCGTAATATCTGTTAATATCTTACCAACCAGAGTGAATTTAAATTTCCTAAATTTCCCCAAGGTCTAAATAGCCTATATATGTGCACCATAGGGGAGATGTAAAATAATCCTAATTTTTAGGAATCATCTCTGTCAAGTTATAGGGTAGTTTAAAATATGCGATTCATGGGTACTGTGAAATATTTCAGGTATCTGTATTGTTGGTGTCTAACCGTATTTGTTCGATGTCCTCTTCCCTGCGAGTATCGGTACAGAGATAAAACGTACTCCCGATTAGAATTATTGGAAAATTAATAGAATTCCTCTTAAATTGTCAATTCTAGAGTTGGACAGATCTGTAGGCATCGTTCGCCAATGTATTAATATGGGAGGCGGGACTGGTCTTTGTCTTGAGTGCGTTAAAAATAGACGTGATTTTGTTGTTGATCTCTGACGGGAAGATTATCGTACTACACACAAAGTAATGATTAGGCAATCCTTGTGGCTATCTTCTGGTTCGATGATGGTTTTGTCAAGGGAACCGTAATTTTTAAGCTCATAATACATCGCTACCAGTGGTCGGTACAAAAATTCAATTAGCTGGGATTCTGGTATCCAGCTGAAGGTCCTGTCAACATTATTTGGAGATATAGTAATTGGGTTGAGGTACTCCTGAAAGGAGTCCTCATGGTGCTCATATGTAAATTAGTTCATGGTTTCTTTACACATTTTAAGTCCACGCTGCCTCCGAATTTGAACCTTTAAATCTCCAAACCTTCACATCATACCATCATCAACCATTCAGAAGTTTTGCCAAAAACATTCGTCAGGATTGTATGGCAATGAAGTACAAAGTACTCTGTTTGCTGTCAAGCTTTCAAGACTTGCAGTTTGATGTTGTGGGAGCTTCAAATTCTAGTATATGACACTCCAATGTAAAAGTTGTGGGGCCGATAAGGCTCTATAATCTGGAGTGAAAGAAGCTCATCTAGGGGAAGTATATCCAAAATCGAACTTCACACGCGAATGGGCTGGTAACCCCTCCGTGGAAATAGCACTTTCACAGGAAATTTTCAGTAATGAGCCAGACGGATTAGCAGACCTCAAACAAGATGGCTTTCGACCTGTCAGTTCGGTAGAAATGCCCAACAAAATGCTTAAACCACTAAATATTATGATGTGATGATGAGGTTGATGATAATGTGAATTATCGACATCAGGCTAATCCCGATTTTATCATTGCAAAGGGATATATTGTCCTTAACTAAAAACATATTTTAATAGTATTTACAGAAAATAGGAGTATTCCAGATTTGAGATTTGTAAAAGACAACATCTTCTACAAATTTAATATTTTAATGCATTGACGGTTAACTATAATCTTGTTAACATTCAACACAGTATTGGTAACATATAATATTAATCATTTTAATAATTAATGTTATCATCATCATCATTAGAAGCATAAATATTTACCTATGTACCTCTGTTGTCTGTATTACAGTTCACGTCATATCGGCTTCTGTGTGAACAAATGTAGACTATTATTTTCAATTTACTGATGACAAGAAGAGTACACGTACCGGTACTTAAATGCTGTAACAAACAGTTAAAAATACCTTTAAAGGCTGTGAAAGCATATACGTCATGAACTACAATGGATCTAAAATTAAGTAATGTATATTAACTTTAAAACATAATTGATTCCATACAGCAGTTACAAAAGACCACATTAAGCCGTGTTCAGCTATGTAATTGTATTTACTGAACAGAAGCATTATGCCCTCATTAAACTCGAATATAGCAGGAATTTAATGTCCTATGATTTTGTAAAGCTTTAATAATAATTATAAACCTTGTAATATTGACAGGAGATTTATGGTCCTGGTATGCGTGCATGATACATTAACTGAAATAATGCACTTTCAGTAAATAGGCTACGTCAAAAACACGTACTTGGGTTAAAAGTGTCAAAATCATTATTCAACCGTTAGCTTTCCCAGCACAGTATATTCGAAAACATTCGTGTAATTACCTAGAAACTACCATATTTATTCGGAATTAATGTTGATTTAAAATACATTCCACGATTTTTCAATATTTCATATGCAGATAAATTACTGAGAAGCAATGCGTTTTATTTAGTATTGTTTTGCATATAGATTTAACTGCATAAGTTGAAAATATAATACCTACTTGTACTAGCTATTAGTGATCCAATGTCGATAAATTTAAGGTTCATAAACTCCCCAGAAAGAAATATGTCACAGATTCAGTCTACGGCAAGTTTGCTAGCGGAAATAAACTAACTGAATTTACAAATCTCTTTCGAGGCCTCAGAAATAGCATCAAGCTTTAAGCTATCCCTTGTAAAACATAAATACATAGATAATTGTATTAAAAATGCATTTGTTAATTAATTAAATAGATATTCCACTTTAATCGGCATTTTTCATGCATACTTCTCGATTTCTTCTATCTTTCTTCCATTTAATTCTTTCTATTTGTTCCTATCTCCATTAGTTGCTGTGGAGTCCCTTACATTCTACATACAGCACATTTGAAACATAGATACCAAATCTTATTATTGTTATTATCATCATTTTTTCATAAAATGACTATGACAATTGATAGGTAAGAGTAAAAAGTCACACTAAACGGGCTTACAATAATCTTAATTGTTTTTTGCAAATGTTAAACTATGCAATAACGTACACTATATCTCTTATACCGACAAAAAATGTTAAACTATGCAATTTCGTCGTTTAAGTATATTTTTACGAGGTGGATGAAATAGATCGCATAAGAGTTATAAGTTTACTGATATTCTAAACACGTAAGTTAATATTATCCAAAAACATCACATTCAACCTTGTATTATTCCCTATCCCGCCAATATTAAATGTCAAGATTTTGTGTTACTTTTCTCTGGTGTTACTAATTTTTTTAAAATATATTTTCCTCTGGTGTAGTTAACGCCTTAAGGCCTTCTCTTCCACTAACCAGAGGTGGATACATTCAAACGATACCAAATAAGCTAATGAAGAATAAATAACAGAGACATATGATTATTATATAAATGTAAATTTTGTTAATAAAAACTATAATTAAAATAGTATAAACCCTAATAATGAAAATTCGACATGGTAAGTAAAAAGAATGAAAGAAAAAAAGAATAGTAAGAAGAAGGAGAAAAAATATAAAAATAAATGAAACAATCCAAAAATGATAAATAATTTTTAGCATGGACGTAGTATATAATATAAATGTTATTCGTTGGTGGTCAAGTGGTCAACTAACTTAACCTTGAACGTTCTGAGTGTTCGGTAGACTTTTATATCCTCAGGTAAGGAATTCCACAAACGAGGTGTCCCGAAGTTGAGGATGAAAAAAAAATACAGTATTATGAGGGAGATCGTGATATTCTGATAGGTAGTGAAAACGGCAGGCCAAAGGAGGTTGAGTTTTTGTGCGAAATATTTTGTAGAGCATCAAAACAGAATGTAGCCTTCTGCGTTCATGAAGACAAGCACTCCAGATAGGGTGAAAAATGCAAGTTTGAATGATATATATTCAGTAGAAGGCAAGAAAAATGAACATGAGTATAGAAAATAATAAGTTTATAGAAAAACAACTTTCATGTTAATATGTATACTTAACACAAGGAAGGTTTCTTTCCTTTTTTTTTATAAAAGTGAAATACGTTTGTTTCATATTGAATATAACAAATTTTGATAGAGCTCCCTGTAATAAGTTTGGATTTATAAGTTCTTTCATATTATTCAAAACCTTTCGATTCGGAAGATAGTAACAATTTTTATTCTGTAAAAAAATTGAGATGATTGAGAAACTTAAACTATAATATGTTGTATACATTTCACTTTAAAGCTTACATTGTCAGGATTCATATGCAGTTAGAAGTAGAAATCGACAATATCAATATTTATGACCATTCCGACCCCCTGAAATTAGTTACGTGAAAATGTCTTTGTTCTTTTAATGAACATACTGGTAAATTTTAAATGCAATATTGTGTTGAAAGATTTTAATGAAATTAAATTATGCATTAGTATAGTTCGAATTATTTTCAACACGCAGTTTAAACCACTGCGTTGTTAATGTTACGAAAATTAAATTATGTATTATTGAATCTGTAGGTTTGTTCTAGCATGAAACCGCGCGTTTGAAATGAATAGAAATTGATGGAATAGGGTATGAATATTATATTTGTTTATAAATACAGTTTTCATGAGTGATATAATTTTGCTATTCAATTAGTAGTTTCAAAATCACCAAAACATCTACATTAGTAAACCACAAGCAAAGAGTAATGATTCTGTTGATATTACGTATTCGCTGGACCATGTTGTTAAGCAGAAAAGTATTTGATCACAAATGGCATTACATTAATAAATGGAATATTTAAGATATTATATGTCCATTTCCATAATCGCAATTTCAGTTAAAAGCCTTTTCCATTTTAAGTTTTCTATTTTTAGTTTTTTATTATATTAATCACATTAATAGCTTTAGGCCTATACTTTGTAGTACTTCTAAATCTAAACTGAGCAGATCAGGTCAACAAGTGCATAAGTGACCCCTTTTTTTCACAAAATTGCGTTAGAGCCGTCATTTTGATCTGTAGGTAGATAGGCATTAAATCGTGACAAGGAATGCCCAAGTTTGGGCTGTTAGACCACATTACTAAGGAAATGAAATTTTGCGTCAAGGCAAGAACTGACTATATACGTGACTCTTATGCCTTCTTCGGCGTGAAGTTGTCAGCATAAATGAGTTTTCTTCACAGGTTTTTTTTTTTTTTTTTTTTTTTTTTTTTTAAATATGAATTGTATATTTAATACTTTCTTTAGTTATGTTTTGTTTTATTATTAACTTTTCATTAGGAATGTAAGGATACAAGAAACAACATTTATTTAATTTGAGAATCTTATCATTGTTAATGTAACTGTATTACATTACTTAAGAAAATGTCAGAAAATGTTTAATTAGAATAAAAACTAAACTAAAAAGAAAAGACAAACAAAAGAAATATTATTTACATTAAAAGTCTTGCATCTAACACAAGACCTAACCTAGTAACAACCTAAAGTCAAAACCTAATCCAGTTAACAAAATCAAATTATATTTATGCAAAAAATTTAAGTCCATTGAAATAAATAAGTACTGCCATAACCTTGTCAGGAAGCACTAAAGTTAATTTGTTTGTTTAAACAATGAACGATTGACATGAACGTTTTTAACAGCGCAAAACTTGATTTTATTAATCTCTTAAACTCGTAAACTCGCTTATTTTAACTTCTCTAAATCAGTCTCTCTCTTTCTTCATTCCCTTCTTTGTTTAACCTTTTTACTGATAAAGTAAAGTAAAGTATTCCCTATTCAGACCGTGAAGGCCCAGAGGGTTCCAGGAGGTTGAGGCTCCCAGATTTTAGACATTCGGAAAGTGAAGGCGGTAAGGTTGTCAGCCTTACGCACCGGCCGCCTTTACCCCCAGGATTGCTCCTGGTACTTATTTCTGTTAGAGGTTGAGTCACCCCAGGGCCATAGTGCCACCAGAAGCCTTTTTACATTGTTTGAAGCAGAGATATCAGATAAATAGAGTAATGTTTTACGTAAAATGTGAGAAACATTATCCTTAAAATTTCATACAAAATCCTGATATGTCCTTCATTTAACATAGACCTATAATTTCGCTTCTTAAAAACTTTACTCAGAAGGTATATTCTGTCAATTAATCATGTTGGAGAGGTCAATTAGATGTTTTAATAATACTTTATATCAAACCCTTGGCTGTTGATATAACGTCTAATTCAAGACCAACTCTCCCAGTAACAGAATTTTACCAGTATCTTCGTATATCCCCCGTTATATGAAGTCAAGTAAGTCGTGATCAAGTTTAAACATTTTTAAAGACACTATTATTTCTTGTAATGAAATTTTTGCCGTTGTATTAGATATAGCTTGACTTTATTAGCCAAACTCCGTAACCTAATATAGAGACGTTTTAATAAAACGGAGTATTGTGTTCGTAATATAGCCTCGTTTAAAATGTTACGTTATTTCCAAGAATAAGGGGGTATGAGTTTTAATATAAAGTAATGTCTCGAATTTGGAATGTCGGATATCTGATATTTGATGTAGCAAGGTTGTTAAGTTCTGGAATGAAGTCATGCTCCAGTAAGTTTACATCATATTGGATTCAATTTCGGCAGCCTCGACGGTGGCATCGCAGTAAGGGTGACTCTTTTGTAACTAGATTACAATTCCGCCAAGTGCACGTCATCGAGATAGAGATAGGTAGATAGAGAGACGTAGAAAGAGAGAGCATAAGTGGAGAATGAGCGATAGAGACAGTGTATGCTCTTTTGGAATAGATGTGCTCGGGCATGAGCGTATATGTATAAGAGAGAGAGAGAGAGATGGAGGGAGGGAGGGAGAGTTAATGATAGTGCGGAAAACTTTTAACAATTTTGAAAATTTCACCGTGAGTTGGATTTGGTTTATGTTATATAAAATGTACTCAATATTTTATAGAATTGGTTATCATGACGTTATCAGTTATCACTAGGGTTCGGATGTTTATGACCTAAAAATGTGGAAATTATGACTGCAAATATGATCTTACAAATTACTAAATATGACCAAAAAATCCTAAATATTTTCTAAAATTAAACATTCCAATTTATCTATTTTCTAATGACATTAAATTATTTCATCACAATAATTCTATCAGATAACCACTTTTTAACAATTTTACTGTTTTACTTGTAACATCTAATTTTAAAGAATTTTATCATCATTGCTACCTTCATCAGCACCAAATAATATTTTTTAGGCCTATCGCATCCCTATAAAATACGAACAATTGCATTAACTTTAAAATTAAGTTACCTATTAATTGGTTATAAACATAAAAAATGTCAAATTTTACTCTGCCTTTTAGTTCATACACTTTAAGTTATATTTGTGCTCATTTACCGAATTTATAGCTGAAGTATGACGTTAAATTACAAATATGGCCAAAATATGACCAGGACCAAAAAATCACCAAAATACGACTTTATATGCAACATGAAAACGGTCCGATTAGAATAATAAGTGTACAATTCGTGTTTAATTTGTGTTTGTGACGAGAATTGAGGTCAGGATAAAAATGTGACATGTCATAAACATCCGAACCCTAGTTATCACCTATTGCTTCATATATAAGCATAATTAAACTATATTTTACAATATTAAAACGTCCAGAATAAAATGTAAGTTTTATGCTTCAAATTAAGAAACCAAAAGTTCACTTAAAGAACTTCCCATCAACTACTTATTTAAGTTGCTTTTATCGCCCAATCTCTAAATTATCTTAATTTTTCTTCTCCTTTTTAAGTAGAGTCTTTTCCCGAAAAATGTACCTACTGATATCTTAGGTTTTAACTAACATGGTGTACTTTTATCAACAAGCACTAATTATTGTCTGTGTTATTATTGTTTAAAAAAAAAATAATAAAACACACAACATAAATATTCAATTGTTGAATATGAGAAACCTTTTTATTTGTAGCTATTTACTAATGCTGGTGGCTAAAACGAGATATTTGTTGGTACCTCAGTCAACAATTTTTTTAGGATTTCGTAATATTATAAAATATTTTCAGTAGGAGTAATTGATAGCATTTTTGTCCTGTGTTTCTACTGTTTACAAACGATTAGTCCTTACACTACGATGGTTACGATCAGGATGACCACACGTTCCGGTTTTAAGCATACTGGCGCAGTATCCCGTGATATTAAACTATGTAATCTACTTTTTATTTTAGAGTTGAGTAAAAAAGTGAAACGGTTAAGTTAGTTGATATAAATTAATTGAGCACCCTAATAGATGTTAGAGCAAGTTGTTGCCATGTGCTTCAGAACGTAATTATCATTTTCATAATAGCTGTTGGAATTGTATAACTGTATAGTGTATACGTGTATTGTAGTCAATAAATGTGATTTGTACAGGGTTCGTTGAAAATAGACAAGCGTTTATTGCCAACATTAGAATAAATAAGTATCTCGGTGTTTGCATTGCAAGTAGGCTACTCCCGCTTTGTACTGCTGGTGATACAATATTTCATAAAGGTCAATTTCTGACTGAAAGTAATAGGCCAACGAATGACTGTTTTATTTGGTAGTAGTAGTGTATTTATTTCTCACAAAAAATTCTCACATATAAACCACATTATTTACATTAACCGGCGCACGGGTCGGTGTTGACCATACGTGCTCACTGCATACACCTAAATTATTACCCCATAAAAACACAATTGAAAAAACTATATTCTATTATTTACATAACTACGAGTAACCCCAGACGTACTACAATAGGGAGAGGGACAGAATATAATGTATAGAATGAAAGTGAAATAATACTGCAGATTTCCAGAGGGAATTGGTCATGTAGTTTGTATTAAAACGAAATTAATGGTATATCGGTATGATGCTTATAGTTTTCCAAAAATAAATAAACATAAGTGAACCCAAGCGAATATTTCGCACATTGTCTTCCCTCCCCACCCCCAAAAAATAATTTAGTACTTTCTCAACTAATGCAAATCCTTCAGCTATGAATACGATATCAGAGGAACAGATATCTTTTACAGACTTCTGCCATAATATAGACCTACTCGCTACCCACCGTTTGCACAAATTCAGACTTTATGTTCTACTTTTGCGTGAGGCTGAGACAAACGAATTCGCTCTTCCCGCAAAACGGCCTCTTATTCTATATGAAAATATGAATTGAGAAAATATTGTCCTTGACCAGGGTAGATAAAGTTCTGTGAGTGCATCACACCACATTTTTATTTATATGGATTTCTGTCACTTTTATTTGTTTATAGGAATGAATTCTATTGATAGCCTGTCTAATTTAAGTCAAATTACAGTAGGCCTATCATGCGATTTCTCAAGCCAGCTGTATACACTATAAACAATAGAGACTGCGCATTGTACCATGTAGTTTGAATTCCATTTTGTGCGACCAATCTTAAGATTTCTTACTACAAGTTATGTATGGTTTTATCAAAAAATGTGTTGACCGTAAACTGAATAGGCCTACGCTATGTCATAAATCGATAAAAATCCTTAATATCAGCGTTAAGCATGGTATTAGTTTGGAAAAAGGAATGTTGACAATAGAAATAGTATATATATATATATACTATATATATATACTATATATATATATACTATATATATTTCTGACTATGTCGGTAAAAATTCTAAAGAAGTACGAATCTTTCCTTTGGGCGTATTTCAATTCAGTGGACTTTTCGTATAATTATTTACATAAATACATGACTCCATAATAATACCTGACTTGGCGCAGGGCATTATCTGCTTTTGGGGACTTACTCGCAAAAACAAGTGAAGGTGTCAGCAGTACTATCAGTGACAAGTGGAACATTGTGTAAGTTTCGTTTACATTGTTATGTCGAAGTAAAGTCAGTACTTCACTAACATGTTCAGCCTCCATCACAACATTGCCACATCCTCTAAATTTTAAATTTGAATATCTACTTAACATTAGATGTTTTCACGAAAATAATTAGTGATTTTTGTTCATCTAACTCCACTCTATCCCATTCTTCATTCCATCATATCACTTTCATTTTGTGCATTTTCTATAAAACATAACTACGATTGCCTGAATTTTACTCACACTACCTTCTCTGCAAGTTTAAATATGTTGATTATGCACTTCGAAGTCCGTAGGTCTATGGAATAAATTTACTGGGGATTTTAAGGTTATCCCTCTTCTTTGGAGTTGAGTCCTAAAAAGAGGGGTTTCTGACTTTTTGTTTTTCTTACGGGTTCACCAGATCAAATTTCCAGGATAATATGATTTGATGAAGTTATATTCTCGTACCTTTTTTACGTTAAATGTTGTTCTTCTTCTTAACTTTCCTTTACATGCGGACCAATTGACCGTAAAATTTTATAAGGGACGTGATGCTTTCTCTCTCTCGAAAAAGAAATCAGAGAGTGGTCTTAACAGGAGCATGGTCACAAAAGTTTTTAGCTGTTAGCCAATTGGTAGAAGTTCTAGCCTCCATGTTTGAGTTATGGTGATAATTTTTTCACCAAATTCAAGCTTAACTTCCCTCTCTTTATCGACATCCAATTGCAGTTATCGAGTTGTAAGAATCTGAAATCCTGTTATATTGACTTAAGAAAGAAATAAAAATTGTTCTTTTTAAAAACTTCGACTATACTTCTCCTTCTTTATAAATCCTAACCCAGTTGATCATGAACGGTTGATAGGCCTATGTCTTATGAAAATAAATAAATAATATTGCTGTTTCTTAATAGTAGCGATATTAATGCCCATTAGGCTTGTTTAGAAATATGTAGCTTCTAATGTATTTTTCTATTTGCTTTTGTAAAACAAGTAGAGCGCATTCTCAAAAATGAAGAATGTTTAAAACAACTGACTTGAAAATGTTACTTAATCAGTTCTTATACCTACCGTATCTAACTGAACTCATTACAATGAGTTACATATTTATTGTAATAAGTTCCCATTTGAATGTTTTGTTTTAATTAAATGTTTTTAAATACTTAGGTAGGTATTTTACTGTGTGAAATAAAAATTTATGAGTATCTATGGGAGTTAGGGTACTAATAAAGTGTTTAATATTATCTAAATAAAAATCAGACAGATAAGAGTGATAAAATAATGCTTTAGGGAATCAAGGCTCATAAAATTTGGATTCACCACTAAAATATGCTGCATAAAACGTAACTTTCTAGAACTGTATAAATAGCAATACTGCGCCTAAATTTCTAAATAGAGGGAACTAATAACTTGTTTTAAAAGATATGGCAATAGATTTACAATATATAAACATTAAATAATGAAATGCAGGCCTAAATAGTTTTGAAATAAAAGTAAATAAACACCAGCGCAAATTAAGGACAGAAATCACAGATTTTGCTTGCAATTTCTGGGTTGTAAAAAAATATTTGTATTAATGTTAATTATATTTTAAACTGTTTAGAACCAATTGTGTGTACATTTCAATTCTAACAGGGTTTTAGAAATTACGGTTTTGTGATTTACTGGAAATTTGCCAGTAAAATTTTCCTTATTTTTTTTCTTTCTTCGTTCTTTCTTTTCTTTCTTTTTTTCTGGTGACATGTAAATGTTGTAAACAAGAAGACACAAAGAAAAGATGCCTTTATTCCCATAGTTAGTTTCGTCACATAGTGTAAATACTTTTTTTTTTCTTTTTTTCTCTTCAGTAATTAGTGGGAGCATCTTATTGACTTAGTACTTGCCATTAGTAGCGTGGAGCGAGAAGAAAGTCAAACAAACTCCAGTGTTAATTTGGAAATAGCGCAGAGAGTGGGTTCACGAGACGGATTAGTATAATTAACTCCTTTCTGCCCACTATGAAATAAAGAAAAACGGTTTAAGATGTTTAATTAAAATTTAGAAATCTTCTTGACATGACTTTTCAGTTTTTCTCATTTTACTTCATTGAGTTCCCCCTCTAAGTTTTCAATATCCATTATCCATCCCTTGCGTTCATGAGTTTTGCGTAGGGTGTTTATAATGTTGTTTTGGGGTATCTCTCTTATCGCTGGTAATTAACAGAAACTAACTCTAGTTAATAACCGGTCGGCGTGTTTTCGAAATGAAGTTCCGGAAATTCTCAGAAGACGGTGTTAAGGTTATAATAACAAAAACTGCAACAGAAGTTGCTGAAAGTTATTTACCAACTTATTAATGATACGTAAGTTTAATAATTATTTAGAGTTAATCAGTGATTTTTTTCCAAAATAATAATTACAAATTTTGTGTAACATAAATATAAATACCTTATTGCAAATCCTTGTTTATTCTAGAATGGATTTTCAGGTCAGCAACATTATTTCTTAATACTTACCTAGAATATTACCTATATTCTAAAAGAATTTAGGTGAAATATAAGATCTTTTAAATTTTACTTATTTGTTGTAAAAAATACTTTCTCTAGGATACCGTTGAACTGGATAAATGATTCCGTAAATCCAATGTTGTATTGCTCAACTTCCGTTAACCTAGGCCTTCATTTGGGCATTTAGAATGTTCAAATTGACAATTTTAAGGTTGAAATCATTGCAAATTTTAAAACTGCAGTTGATATCGGTATTCTTAAATAGGATGTAATTTTCATGTATTTAAAGTATATGTTGTTTTACAACAAAACAAAATATTTTCCATTGTAACTTGTACTTTTATTTTAATATTTTGAATTGTACTTCTAAAATCTGGGGTATGCCGTGGTATAGTGGTTAAGTCACTGGGCTGGAAACCGGATGATTGTGAATTTGATCCCCGATGAGGCCGATGGGATTTTTCATTTTGCCCTGGAGTTGATTCAACCTCTAAGAGAAATCCTCTAGGAGAAATCTTCGGGGTAAAGGCGGCAGTGCATAAGGCTACCTTGCCACCGTCACGTCCGAATGTCCAAAATCTGGAAGCCTCAAAATCCTGGAACCCTTATACTTATACTTAATTTACTTATTGAAACAAATCTTAAATAAATGCTTAATATGTTTATTTAATTTAAGAGTGGTTTTTAAATTATTATTAATATTTCGGATTTTAAATACTCCGCAGATTCCATAGTAATAAGAAATAACTGATAAGCCATCTTTATAGTTCATTTCTTCGATGTACTGTGTGATGTACAATACAATTATAATATTAACGTACACAGTATGTATCTATAATGATAAACGGAAGTGTTTGTCTTTCTGTCCATCTAGCAGTTACTGTGAACTCCACTGCATTCAATACGATAAGTAATGTAATTCCAACTTTGTCTCTATGTCCACCCCTACGAAGGGTGTGTGCGATGAGCACGATGATATTGCAAGATAAAAATACTATGCCGATGTGCACACGCCGTATTGAAGTGCGTCACAATTGCTTTATTTCCAGATTATTTCTGATAATACAAATCTACTTCATCAGCCACATAATTTATATTCCTATTGAGAACTCAATTTATAAAATTTTCTTGGAATTTTAATCTAATTATAGTATTGTAATTTCCTTACTGCCCTGAGTATAGATTTCCTTAGCTTAATGCGGAGTCGCATTAGGCCTAGGTTATGCCTGTTTTCATCCCTTTCAACCGTAAATGCAAAGGTCGAGGTGGTTTCCTTTGACAAAGTTGTAGTGAGGTTTTGGGTGGTAGCGACTCTGAAGGTTAATTGCCTAACTTAACCTTTTAGTAATTATATGTGCAAGGTGCATAGCTATCTTGGCCAATACTAAGTCTCTGTTTACTACCACTGTTTTGTTATAATCCGAAACCATCCAAACTGTACAACAGAATATTAATATTTCAAGTATATAAGTATCCTTTTTAATTGCCTAAAAGTGTTGGAATAGTAATAAACATAATATTTAACCATGATGTTTAGTGACCAAAACTCGATGATAAAATGCTATTATAACCCACTTGTGATATACGTACTTCATGGGAATAGGCAATTTCAAAGCAAGCTAAAGGAATATTATTTGTTTTGTAGAACCCGGAGGTTAATTGCCGCGCTTACATGAGCCCGTCATTGACCCCTATTCTGTGCTAACTCGAATCAGTCATCCCTCACAATTCCTACTTCCCTTATATCTATTCTACTATTGTCCTCCCACCTACGTCTATGTCTTCGAAGTGGTGTTTTCCTTCTGGTCTCCCAGTCAATATGTTTTAGATAAGCTACGTATTTCCTCCCCCATGCGCGCAACATGTCCAGCCCATTTCTTCCTCCATGATTTAATTACCCTTATTATATTCGGTGCAGAGTACAGGTTATGAAGCTCGGTTATACAAATTTATAAAGATTTAAGTCAATGAATTATCTGGGACTCATATTATCTTATGAGTCCGGATCTGAAAATATACGGTCGCTGAAGAATATGAAACCTCAATATGACTTTCTGATCAAGTTGTATCACATTTTCCGTCCTAGTAGTTTATTACTAATTATTTATTACTTCAAAGTAAAATGTAAAATCTTAAAAAATATAAATTCTAACGCCATTTGAAAAACAAAAAATGTAGGCCTAATCGGGGTGGTTCAGTTCATTACACTGTATTACATTGAATTACACTAATATCATCATCTTTACCAAATGGTTCAAATAGCTCGTTCCCTGTCACAAACCTTCATAATAAAACTAAATAAGTTTAACTAAATTCACTAAGCAAAAGGAAGGGGTAATCCTGATCTCCATACAGTACTGATTCCGTTAATGTTATTTTTAAATTCAGCAGATGTAATAAAATAGCCAGTAATAGGAAACAATATTATAAGCTACTTTAGGCTTAAATTTAGTCCATTAGTGTCAATGCTGAATAAGCGTAAGATGTAAATAGTCCTTTCATTGTAAGCAGTCATTCGATTCTATTGAAATTGTTTTGGCACAGAAATATAATACCAAACAAACTGACCATTTATTTTCTTTTTCTCATACTATACTATCCTTTTAAAGCACTAAGTGGATACTTCTGCTCTAGGAATAAAAAAAAATTCTTCTCTTATAATATTTCCACTTTTATTCACTCTTGGTACATAAAATTTAGCTTCTAGCACAGTTTTGAAGAGAAATGTTAACCCATAATTCTTCTCCTTCTACAGAGCAAAGAAAGTCACTGGATATTTCGTCTGGTTGTTATTGTATGTATGAAGCTAGGGTAGTGGTGGGAAAGGGCGGGCGGACCGCAAAACTTTGCAGTTTTCACGTTGACTTCCTGTTACAGCGAGAACGGACGGGAAAGTTGGTAGAACTGCGTGTTGGGAAGCGAGAAAAGGCGGGAGAAGACTCGTCCTCGCACTTATAATTACCAATGGATTTGCTCTTTCTGTAAGTCACCCCTCTGTCTTGCGACAGTGACGACTTCTGGGAAAAAGGACAGCAAGCAACTTTCTTCTCCTTCCTGTAGCAAGGATGTAGCGAAGTTAAGGGAATGCCTATGACCGTTGAAAACTCCTGTAGACAAGATAAGTTCCTGGAAACTTGAGAATCCCTGAGATCAATTTCTGTGAGTAGAGAATATTGCGCAGCTTCTGAGCGAACTTGTACTTTCTAGTCTCTCAGCTCTCTGCCCATAGGAATATATTAGGGGTTTTCTTCAAAATTAGCATTTCTTATATATTTTATATCTGTAATCATAGCTAACAATAATGCATGACCAGGCGGCTTCAAAGGAATAAACCATCAAGTCGGTGTTTCTTTATTTTAATTGATCTGACTAATTCGGTCTTGGTTTCCGCTTTCCAAAACAAAAGCAACGTTGCAATACTGTCTCATTGTTATCACTGACCTTAGTTCTTCCCTCGCTTTAATCAATTCACACATGTTATTGTTTACTGTAACTTGATCTTGTAACCTCGGGTTTCACTCCACGCGGAGTTGATAAGTAGCTGTCATAGCCGTCGCATGACATTCTTAGATTTTGATTGGTGCGGTAAAAATAAAGAACATGGATTGAGCTGTAGGCAAACTTTTCCTCCTAACAAAAGGAAGCCGCCTGGCCATGCAATGAATAATTGGACTATACAAGGAATTTCTCTGTACCGCTTCTTATTTTCTTAGGGAACGGTAAAAACTGTACATTAAACATCTAAATTCAGATTACGCTTTAATGCCTTTTTTTTTCGTAGGAAATATTGAGAATATTCTATTTATACAGTGTAACGGATTTTGTAAATAATAATGATTTTCTTATTTTGTTGTCAATATTCTGTCAAACTGTGACATCATGGCATACAAATTGACTAGTCAGTCGTTGAATCGATTCGAGTTCCAATTCTACCAGTAATGCGTACCACAAGGTGGAGAATGCTGGTACAGATTGCTAGCATCAGAACGAAATAAAACCACACGGACCGACTTGCAACGAATCGAAATAGCGTTGTATAAATTAATGTGTTTTCACTCTGTTCACTGGCAGAATGTGACGTATTAATTACCGCACATAGATGCCAACGTAACGAGCTGACGTTTCAAACAAAATTGCATTCTTAACCCTAGGAAGCAATAATGAGATAAATGATCATTATTGGTCTATATCCGAGGAACTGTTAAATGTTATTGGTCAATATCAAACACGCGGTGTACGAATGGAATATTCTACTAGAAATTCCATTTATTTTCCTTGGTTATTTAAGAACTTCATTTATTCATTTGCGATAAATTTACATTCTTCATTCCGTCCTGTCTAAATTTACTTGCTTTTACTTTATTTCATGTGTATAAATACACCCACAATAAGTTATATGAAACTGACCATTCGTGAACCATATTACTTTCTTCCTTAGAGGCTAAGACTAAGGGAAAGGTCAGAGGTTTATTAAAACACAGTAGTAATAGTTGCAGTTTTTAAAATATTGTTTTACTCATTTTATTCGAAAATCTCGTTTTTATTGTTATGAAACATATTTGAGTAAATATTTTTCACGAAATGAAACAAGTTAATCAATGTACTTAATGCATTTGAAGGGCTATAGTGAATAATATAGGATTTCGATAATTGTCTAGGAAAACTTTTTTAAGAATTCTTTTAAAAATCACGATCACGATTAGAAAATCTGCGACATTATCGACATCTGTTTGATAATTTTTACTAATATTTAAATTTTGATCAAGTAGGCCATAGGGAGAAAATCCTAACAGGTGAGATGCCTTAATTAAAGGATATCAATGGGGTATAGCCTGATATCATTAACTCTAATAATTTTTTGTAATTAAGATTATTTTACTTTATTTGTGTTTTATATTATATTATACTATAATTATATATATTTATCTTCATATAAATACAATTTTATAATATAAATTTGGAAAAAAATGTGTAGAATATTTATTCTAATTCTTGTAGTATGCTCGAAGATAGGCCTATATCGAAACCCTGAAAAACTAACACAACATTTTTCGAAAATATATGTCTTGCTCTAAATAGCTAACCAATTATCTCCGAAGAACTGATCTTACATTTTTCTCTCAAGTATTGCCAGCATAACTGATAATAATTTTCTCCCTTATCAACCCTTCTTACAATGTAGAAAAATATTAGACTACCTACCAATTGAATGGTCTGCTTGAAATGTTGTGAACATTATTCTTTCAATTGAAAGTAAAATATATGAACGTTGGACAAGAATACATCTGCGTACGGCATACTTCAACTATGATAATGATACTTTCTTTCTTTGTGCGTTTTTCTTCTATGATCTGTATATTGACCTATTTTTCCTGAATATAACCAGACAATTCAAATTGCAAAATTTACACAACTTATTTGCATGTTTTGCATCTTTGACAGAAAGTTTTGTTTGAACACTGAAAAATAAATCATTTCTACATAAACCAAGGCTGGGGTCTTTTGAACATTCACTGAAAATACCCCAATTAGGAGATGCCTTTGTTTTGTTGGCGCAGAGAATTCCCGAACGTCTGTTAATTATGAGCAGAAAGACATGAGATGGTTTATATTTTCCTTTGTAACTTCCTTGCTCCGAAGTTAGTTGATTCTGCTACCATCATCGTTATCTGTACTACCATTAACATGACAGAAATGCCTTCATTTTGTTCGTATTTCATTAACTTTGACCCCTAAATAATGATCGTTATGGATACTAAGTACTCTTTCACTAACGTTTGATTTAATATTTAAGTAGTTTACTTTAGGAAGATATTTTTTAAATGAGTCTGTTCTTCAAAATAATGTTATTTATCGATTAAACCTATATATTCTGTTAAGGATTAAATATAAAAGACTAAAGTTTGCAATTGAAATTATTTTTTCCAGCATCATTCCCTCAGCCTCCTTCATACAAAGAGTAAACTTGCTTAATGGCAATAAGAACAAAATTTCGTAACTTACCATTTACTGTATTTAATTCTTGGTTGGTTGGTATATGGTTATTTAAACGACGGGGATGTAACGCTACTTAGGCCTGTGACCGTCGCCAGTATGCCGGAATTTTGTCCCGCAGGAGTTCTTTTACATGCCAGTAAATCTACTGACTTGGGCCTCTCATATTTATGCACACCTGGGCCGGGATTGATCCCGTAACCTTGGGCCCAGAAAGCCAACGCGATACTAACCGCGCGATTCAGGTCGACTGTTTAATTATTAATTCCTTAATGTATCCTATGAAATAGCCTACAATAGTCTCTCTTAAGTATTTAATAAAAGATGGAAAAGAAAAGAAAAATTAAAAGTGCATGTAAATTTACAGAATAGGCTAAGATATAGAAAATAAACTGTGGGCCTAATCATTCCGTTAACTTTTTCTGTGCAGAATGGCATGCGTTTGTACATAATGTGCATTTATGGGTTAAAAATTAAAATAGGCCTACGATTAAAATGATGTAATTTGGGTACATCGATTCTAAAGATTCTACTTGATTCTTTTGGTAAAATTAAGGAAATTTAAAATGTTGTATTTCTTATTAGAACTAGGGAAAACGTTTAAAGTCTGACTCTGAACCTACGAGCGTGTCGTTTTCAATGTAAAGTAGGTTACGGTTGAGAATATTTTGTCTCCTTTCAGAAACGTATGTACTCTTTCTCCTCGACTCTAAAATTAATTCGTATTTTACTTCATTTTAATGTTCGTTTACAAAGAATATTTTTTCCCATATGTAGATCAGCAAAACGAATGTTTTTCTCGAATACGAGAGAACATGCGGTTCTTATTGCGAACTCTCAAAGTTCTTCAAACCAAAGGTTCTTCCTCTTAAACTCATGGAGTTGTTTTTCTCGGTTTCAATTCGTCATAACTACATAAAGTTTTTTTATATGTATAAGATGAGTGGAAAATATGCAGGAAAATCTATTTGAAGATGGCTCTCATCCTCTCAAACAAAATACACAAGCACGGAATGTTGCCATAGAAACATCACATAAGGTGTCTTCATATCAAGGCACGAAAGGTAAAAGATTGAGATAGAAAACGTTCAAGAATTTAGTGGAAGCAATGGTAGTTTTTAGCCTTCAAATTGATGAAGGATTAACAAAACAAAAAATCTCTGTGATTAAAATTCAAATTCTTTTTGTTGTTCAGTACAGAAAATCCGTCCAAATTAACCGGGTGTCCGGATTAGTGGGACCCTACTGTAATTCAAGCAATTTATGTAAAAACTATGTCATTGTTAGTAGAAACAATGTTTTAATTATTTTTGTATTAAATAAATCATTCAAATAAGACATCTAGCAGTTGAGTAAGGTCATTTTTTGTCATTTTATGCAATTTTATATTTTCAGGGCATTTATTTCAATTTTAGGCCATTATTTTGTCGTTTTCGTGTCATTTGTTTCCTCATTTAGTCCTTTTGATGTATTTACATTGAGTGAATTAACTTTTTTCATCGCTAGCGGTGCTGTCTTTGAAGTGTTGTTTGTTTAATGCAAGAAGGAAAAATTCGGCGTTAAAGTGTTGTCATGTCTCAGTCGGAAATGAGAATCAAAGAAACGCCACAATTTTGTATTAAATTACTATTGTTATTAAATTAACTTAGCACCGGAGTCTGTCACGTGTTTGGATTTGAGAGTACAAACTACTGTTTACCCTCAATAAACAACAATATATTCCGGCAAAAGGAAATGCCGAATTTTGACTCACCAGTGCCTCAGTGCCAGTATAAATTTCCGTGAGAAAATAACATTCACAACATTACAGCTATTTACAGTTTTTACAATTATATACAAACTAGTCTATAACTTTGTGTGTACAATAATAATTTTTTATAAATAAAATATCAGTTTTTAGGTAACTTTTTATAATTATTAAGTCATTTTCTTTAAAATGTAGGGTCATTTTATAGGTCATTTTTCAAATAATTATTTTAGGTCATCAGAATCCGGGCCCTGGTTATTACATAAAGTAAGTTTTTACATTACATATAAAGTTAGTTTTAGGGTTAAAGTTAGCATTGTATGTGGATGTGCATTTGGTACGGATACTTATTTACTAATCCTCGTACTTTCACAGGTAAAATCCCTCACTGATTAAGAGCAGCATGTAAAAGGATAATCTAATACTAAGTTGCTGTTTTTTTTTAAATAGTTTCAAAGTCTTGAGTTCATTCAAAAATAACTCCAATTTTCCTATCTTCTACTCGGCTGCCTATACTTTTCTCTTCAGTTCTCTTTTCAGCAGCTAGAAACCTTCTTCCTTGTTCTTATTCTTATCAAAGTACCAAATGGAAACCCTATCGATTTTTCTTTAAGTTAAATTTACATTTGATCTCTATGCAGAGGAACGATAGAGGAAAGCCAACTAAATCTTGTCGAGGAGACGGGGAAGTGGGTCGTCTTGAGTCGCGTCTTCTTCTATCTATCGACTACTAATTATCTGCCCTGACGTTCTGTGTTATCGGGTTACATTATGCAGACTTCATTTACGTAGTCCTACGATGCAAATTGCTTCACCTGTATTCTAAACTTTACATGTCTTTTTTTCCTTCAATCTCAGTACCGGTACTTCTTAAAGAAAGATATGTTGTATAGCCTATATTTCTCCTCTTTCTCCACTCTGATGTTCTGAAACTACACCCGAGCACGAGCAGTTTGCTCATTCGGGTTATTTCTAAAAAAATATTTGGTTCTTTTCTTTCTTTTTCTTTTCTTAAAAAGTATTGTACTTTATTTTGAAATTTGTAAATGTTTTTGTTTTGTTTATTTGTGTATTTTTGTATTTGTATTTGATTTGATTAACAATAGGCAGAAATAAAATAAATATATAAATAAAATAATAAAATAAATATGAATATTTTGTAAGGAAGAAATATGATGTATAACAGTGTAATGAACATTTCATTCTGTATAAAACTTTGAGGTTTTTATTTGGATTTGGTTTTCTATTATACCTCCCTTTTTATGGCTGTTGCCCACTAATGTCCACGGATAGGGACAAATCTGAATCACATACTGTATATTTAAACAAATGGAGTCACTACCTCGTGCCGTGTCATCTCAAAATATCAGAACTCCAAAACATCCGACTTTCCAAATATCAAAATTCCATAGGGATCCTAATTATCCCCGTTTACTACGTGGTTGACGAGTTTCAAAACATCCAAATTTAAATGCTACGGTCTAGATTGGAAAAATGGATAATTATTGCGTTCCCTGTCCTTTTTAAATGGTACCTTAATGACTTCAGTACTTTTCAAATGAGAAGCCATTTCCTTCACAGCCAATCACGTATACGAGCTAACAAAGCGCCGCTAGCAGTAAGAGTCTACCCTCCGTCTCGCAGTCTCTGATTGGACCGCGTATCTAAGCAGGAGAAGGACAAAACAGCTTGTCATCTGCAAAACACTGTAAGTAGGCTTGCCGTATAGTCTCACATAAACTTATACAACAGGGGGTCAGTAGACGCAATTTACTCTTAACATAATACCAAATGGATTTTCCCGACTTATTTTAACTTTCTCCCGACTTATTTTAACTTTTTTTATTATTGAAATCCATTGTACTTACTCCATGATGCGCTGAAGACTACTAATGAAATGCTACTGTTCAACCCAATACCTGTTCGATATCCATCCTCGTATCTTAGATGGTTCAACCCACGAGTAATGAGGGAAGTAGGAATAAAACGGCAGTATATTGTGATAAACTTGGCTAATTCAGTAAAACCCGGTAGGGTACCCGCTAGAGTACCTTCTAGGATATTATGAGATTCATTAGTTAATTCATTAAGGCTACATATTACTTGGAGATATTTTGGGATTATTTTGTGTCGATTTCATGTCCGGCCTTCTTCCAAATACGAAGCGTGTTTTTAAAGTAAGTACCGACAAATTGAAAAAAAAAAAAAAAACATAACATTTTCCAAACACGTTATTATCATTCATTACCTTACACTACTTCTCCACATAGTCACCGCCGTTATTCAGGCACTTGTCGTAACGGGAAACCAGTTTGTTTTATGCCTTCGTCAAAGAATGATGCCGCCTGTGATGAAAGCCAATTCTGCACTTCTTGTTTCACAACATCATCGTTGAAATATTTTCCAAAAATAAATTTCTTCAGAAGAAGAAACAGATAAAAATCGCTTTAGCCAAATCCGGACTGTAGGGAGGGTGGTCGAATTGTTCTCAACCAAATGATGCGATCATGTCTTGAGTTTGTTTGGTTGTCTAACCCACTTCCTCACCATTCCATCACTCATTATTGTTGCCCCATAAACCTCACTCAATTTGGTGGTGAATGTTTGCTGGCGTAAAATTTCTCGCATTCAAAAACCGTATCACTGATCTGACTTCAAAGTTGGCAGGTCTTTCGATCGGCTAGAACATTTCGAAACGCTCTAACAAAGTGACGGTCTCTCACTCCTGCGTCTGACTTCCTATTGAATGAGTGAAGTGATCGCGCATTCTAAAAATCGCGACTGCCACGCTGCAGTGGCAAAATACTGTATTTATACGGTACTTACTTTAACACACGCCTCCTATGTCTTTATATAATCATTATGTAATTCAAATACTGATCTTTCTTATTTTTAGCGGAAGTTGTTTATCAAATTATAGTGATTGTTTTCTTCAACAGGCATAAAATAAGATAGAATATCATCGAGCTCTTACTATTGTTATGTTGTCCTTATCAGGCATGAAATACGATGTATAATTAAAACGTTTGAAATTGAATATAATAAGGAACACAATTTATTTTCCAGTTTTAATTCCATTGACTACAAAGTAATCTTCAGAGATACTGCGAAGCACTGATAACTTAAACGACAAACACCCCCATCGAAGCAATATTCCCTTAAAGCTTTTACCATTCTTTTGAAGAGTATTCTTTCTTACGAAATAGGAGTCCCGAAGGCTTTTTAGGAAACTTCTAAACTTTGTTTAATGTCATTATTACAACTGTATGTTAAAATTTATATTTTTAAAAATTCTCTGTCTTTTCTCTATGAGTTAAACCCCTGGAGTTGAAATTAAAAATAACACATATAAGGAAACAGAGTCTTTTGAACAGATGACTTTGAAATGGGGAGGCAATCTCCATACTACCCCTTCCAGTTTTCTTTGTATTTAATGTGACAGGGCTTTCTAGAAGTTTACTCTTTTTAACAAACGGGAAGAAAGACAAAATTGGTAAAGTAATTATAAGCATTCAACGAATACTGCCTTCTTTTTCATTTCTTTTCTCTCTCAGAGTCTTTATTTTTTCATATGTATTTCTCTTTCATTATTTTCTTTCTATCTCTTTTCTCTTTTCCTATCTCTGTTTCTCAGTTCCCTTAAAATTTAACAAAAGCAATTATCCTTTATTAATATTTTTTCTGATTTTTTCATCCTTTCCCTTTGTATAAAGAGAAATTAAAATTGTGATGGATGGAATGTCTCATTCCACTGATATCCGCTCTCAGTGATGTAAGATTGTATGCTCAGTCATGCTCTAAATTTACATTTTTGGTTCCGTTACTTGGGAAATTATACTTCTTTTATGTAAATATTTATTTCTCCTGACGAATATGAGACAATTTGTGTGGGTGCTTTACGTTGTTTTTGAACAGATTTGTATGATAAAGAAATTGTACAATTCATTAAAGCCAGGTATACTTGAAGATGGCTTATAAAAATGTAAATTCACCTCTAAAAGGTTTAATGAGAGGTGTACACACTTTCTAATGTTAGAATATATTATTTCTTCTTTTTTCTTTGAAAATAGCAATGCTATGGTGATGAAACTTGGTATACAAATAGATCGATAGTTTCTGTACATCATTCCATTTCCTCCGGAGAGGATGAAGTCACGTACCTATTAAAACAGAAGTAGTAATCATTCCAAATTCTTCAAGATTTGTGTAATGATATAATCATAAGTAGGGGCGGATTTCTATGACATGTCATATTTTTCCCCTTTGCATTATTTCAGGTTTCCGACTAATTTAAACAGGATTCCAAGCATCCTGGAGAAAATGGAACGGCTTTTATTGTGCATATAACTGCATATTTAGGCAATTTTCAACTAATTTAGCATATTTAGTATGAATATGCATATTTAGGTCATATTTTTTGGCATATTTATGTGCATATTAAAGAAATTTTGAAGTTTTATATAATATTTTGTGAATTTTGCATTATAATGATACTTTTTGAGAATTTACAGGTATTTTAAAAAATTAACATTATATTTTAATAAAATGAATTGTAATGAAACTTAAAAAAATATACACGGTGTGTAAGTGGTAAAGTAATAATTTAAATTTTATTGGTCATATTTTGCGGTTTTTTAGGTCATAAATGCATGCATATATCCTATTTTTAGGTCATAGAAATCCGCCCCCTAATCATAAGGAACCATCAGGTAAAATAATCATTTAAAATCGACAAGGAAAATTTCAGTGGCATAGCTGGTTTCTGTGAATGGCATTCGTAACATGAGAACAAAATAACATCAGGTTTTAACATAAGGCATTACTTCATTAACCTTATCTCGCTTTCTTATGCAATATAAATTCGTCAGTACCAGTGAAAAGGCTATCGTCCTTTAATAATAATTATGTCATCATGTCGACACAATACATACGGTAGTGATTTATTCCATTTGCCTGACAATAAGCTACAGTAACTTATACTGTTGGAGCCTACTATCTTGTTTCTGGTATAGCCTCTGGTTGGAAGAGGGGGCTATCTGTGTGGAAAGCAAGCTACAGGAAGCGTTAATGGAGTAGCTGATGTCTGATAAGGGAGTAATGGTTCTGTAATTATACTGATTAGGGTGCGGTCCGAACTGCCTTGTTTTAATATCCTATACAATGGCTTGCAAGATCATTCAAAACGTGCACTGTTACATGATATCAGTGTTATAGTTTCGAAAGTGATAGTTACTACATATCTCTGTGTCTGCATCTTCTTCATTTGCTACTCACATTTAAATTGAAATTTGATTTCAAAAACCTCCTAAGTCTCGCTACAAAAAGTTTCTAGGAGGAACAAAATCTACATATTGTTTCAAGTGATGTAGAAGGGAGAAATTACTTTACTCCTCGCTGTAGACATTCATTCAATCAGTATTAATATGTTTTATTTATTTTGGGCCATTGAGGGGCGTACTTTGAATAAACATATATTTTATTCCAAATTACTGAATTTTTATTAAAAGATAATACCTCCTTAGTCCAGTGTTATGATTTTCAGGTGCACACCTTTTTTCTTAGGGTAAATTAGAGCCCCTGTGAAAGAAACCACATTATGAAACGTTGTCTCTAGTTGAGAGTATAGGCATTTTTAGCACCTTTTTCCCCTTTCTAGGGTCTTTATCCCTTATTTCTCCAGAAGCCCGCAATTTCCCTTTCCCCAATTTGTTATTTTACTGCAGCTCTTTAATAATATTCTAAAGCACATTTCGTAGTTTTTAAATTTTATTCCCTATGTTCTTTTTATTTTAATTGCGTTTTTATTATTTTATAATTGGTTTCGTTCCAATATCTAAGATTTTAAAGTAACTTTTAAAGTAACTTTCAGCTTGCATGGGCACAGGAATAGTGAACCTTTCTGCTTTCAGCAATCACGGGACTAAAGGCACACTTGCCACCATGCCCAAAATCGCCCTTTACCCTTTTTTGTATTTTACTATGGCTTTTGAGTCCAACACGATCATCCACAAGGTTTGAGGTAAAAACACCAAGACAAGCTTCAAGTTCCACGCACGCCATCAGCTGCCATCGTTTTGAAAAAGATGAGAACAACAAAAACTGACTGCATTACAACAGAATTTATTTGGATTCTTACCCCTTGGGGTTTTGAATAGATGTGGTAAAGACTTTGTCTTCATGCAGAGATTGTCATATCTCTCTATTTTCCTAACAAATTCTCTGAAGGGTAGTTATAAGCCACCAATTTCATATATAAACATAGGTCTTAAGTCTTGTCTCGTGAATGAGGCGGAGACAACTGAATGCACACTACTGCAATACAGCCATGGTGGAATATAATAAGGGAAGTTTTGTGAGTGTGTTTTAAGAAGTTGCAGATAAGCTGGGAGAACAGGTTGCAATTAGGAATGAGATAGGGAGGTCAGCCGTCTCTCTGAATCTAAAAAACTCAAAATGTGAAGCTTTAATTAAGGTCAAACAAAAATAGTCGTATAACACTCCTAAAAGAGTTTCATAAACACATTCGTATCTTAATAAATGCTATTAAAGACTTGTTGCATAATGTTCTATGCTTGCATTCTACCTGTCATTAATGTAGTGATCTCAAATACTGCAATAATGAAGAAAGAACAAAGAATATTGTGGCAAACGCCAATGAAGAGTTTTTTTGTTTGTGTTGGACGCCGAAGAGTTGTGTATGTTATCAGTCAGTCGACTCGACAGTCTTCTTTTGCATACCGTGTTGAAGAAACGTTTGGCGGGAGGAAGAAGCTTCCCACACCACTCAGGGTTGTCCACCTGCAAGTCAGTACTGTTCTGCCATTTCAATTTCTGCTTCTGTTTACCAGCTTTCTCGTGGAAATATGAAGTTTATATCTTCCTGGTGGCCTTCCAGATGTCGGTAGGTTTCAGTATGAAGTATCTGATACTTTCCGTGTAAGTAAAGTGTTCCCTATTACAGGCCATGGAGGCCCAGAGGGTTCCAGGAGATTAAGGCTCCCGGATTTTTAGACAATCGGCACATGAAGGTGGTAAGGTTGTCAGCCTTACGCACCGGCCGCCTTTACCCCCAGGATTGCTCCCGGTACTCATTTCTGTTAGAGGCTGAGTCGACCCCAGGGCCATAGTGCCACCAGAAGGATTAGACCAATTGAAAAACTCCAATGACCTCATCGGGGATCGATCCCGCGACCTGCCGGTTTGTAGCGCAGCGCCTCAACCACTACGCTACGCCCATAACTGGAAGCACTGATAAACAGCAATATACTTACTAAGAAATAGGAAACGTAGAATAAAATAAAATAATATAATGAAATACAAAACCAGTACGAGGATTGTCATATTATAAGCTATAATTTTGGCTATCCCTTGAACAGAATCACGGTAGGCCTATAGTAGAACGCCTAGAGTTCTTAGATAAGTAGATATTATTAGATAAGTAACTGGTTTTTTTGAGTGGGGGGGGGTTGATGCGACAGAAAGGAAGTTTCAGGATCCTGTTAGAGATAGCCTAATTAAATACATTTTGTTGTATGGAAGATTAGAATAATTAGAAGAACATATAAAATTAGTATATAGTTTTTCGGAAATGAACTTACATAATAACAAACTTTTTAGCTCAAATACTACACTAGTAATTTATTTTCCTCAAATAAAGAATATCAGCCGAGCATCTTTCGTATCTATTATAATATGAAGCATCCTGTAAGAGGTTGCATTGATATACTATCAATTCATAAATTAAGTGTCCTTCGCCATAATATTTGTTCTGGTTAAATTTTGTAACACTACCGGTGTATTCAAGAAACAGAATTGTTATATTCCAGCTTTATCTGCATAGTATAGCCAGGAGCTGTCACAAAACAGTTCCGGTTGTGGCATGTGGGAGAGCGATGCGCGCTTAAATTCTCACGACTGAGATAACGGACGCAGAATTTTTCATACCCCTTCGCTTTGTTTCTTATTGGTCGATCGTAATCGTAAGAGATACCTTGGCGCAGTGTAATGGCTGACATGTGGTGATGTGCTTGTGATGTGTGTTAAAGTGTAGTGATTTTTAGATTGTAGTGGAAGTGTGGTTATTGCAAGAGTTTCTTAATGGAGGGAAATCACTAAGGATAATACGGTTCTCACCTGGATAAGTTGATTACGTCGTGAAATTAGAAGGTAAGGGATAAATAGCCTTTTCAAGGAACATTAAATACATAGGTATTATGCTCGCCTTGTTTGTTGTACTGCCTTCGTGTTCTTACATTAAACCTTTCGACAATTTTATTGATGTACTCAAAGATTGTTTATATTAGGCCTTAGTTATGAATCTATTCAACATTTCTCCCATAATATGCAATTCTTTCGGCTACATATTAAATACGTTTTGTGGATGACTGATGTATTGCAAGAGGTTATTTGTAAGTAGGCCTAGCAGTCAGGAAATTAAACTACTCTAAATGGCTTGCTTAGGTCTGAGATGGTCAACCTACTTTCACGAGAGAACCTACATTATGGTTAATAATAATAATAATAATAATAATAACAACAACAATAACCTAGTTTTGTTCTGTAGATCCCATAGCGAGCAGGGCCGAGGGTCTAGAATATGTCATACAGGAACATTAAACATATTTAAAATATGTAAAAAATAGAATTTAAAATATTGAATGTAGTGACATGCAAAAGAGAAATGTAATATACGCGAACCTAAAAATATCAGCATTAGAAGATTTAAGGGTAAAGTGGCTTTTATAAAAATATTATACTCAAACTAGTGTAAGTCCATTTCATAAAATTCTTCCACACTTTAGAAGATGTCAGTGTCGCTACTTCTCGGCTCAGCGTGACATACATTTATCAGCCGTATCCACTATTGAATTAAGATTTTTCCGTGGTGATGATTACGTATAGGCGACTAGTTTTATAAATTATCTTAATTTATTTTGCTGATAGGGAGAATCCCAATTACATTTTTACTAAAAATTCAGCATGTAATTAGGACTAAAACTGAACCTAAATATTTCCCTAATTCAGTAGTGACTTTTGTTTAAATCAGTCTTTATTCAACGATTTTACTGGTGCGATAATCAAGAAATTTATATATTTATTTTTACACAGTTAAAACTGTAGGTTTTATATGCAGAAAGTTCACATTCTTTTTTCAAAATATTACGGTAATGCTAAGAGACAAGTTCTGACTAGGGACAACAGTCGAATTCTTCGTGATGATATACTTGCCTTCATAATATTAATTTTATTGTGCATTCACCAGATCCATGTACTTGCAAACGTGAATGTCATTTTCATGAGATGTTTTGGTACATTAATTTATATGTGTAGACCTATTCCATCTTCTTGGTTATGTGACCACAAATGTGGAAAAGTCGCCAATAAAGACATTTATTACATAATAATTAGCATAATAATAGGAATAATAATAATAAGTTAAGAATAAAATTAAATAAAGTACATTGGCATATCTCAATATCAGAATTCTTGTTATTTTAGAGAAACAGTCTAGAAGAACACATTTATTAATTATTATATACAAAGTTTTACAGTGAACATTATCTTATATTATAATTTCTGGCCTCTTCGATTGAAACTTTAAGGCCTATCTTAAAATACCGAAATTACTTCTTCACAGTTAGGAAGGTATAACATTTATGTAGGCCTAAATGTAACAACAGCAGAAAAACGTATTGCTATTCCAGAGGTTTTTCTGTGAGTTTATATTGTGGGTGTGTCATGATACAGGGAGTAAAGCGGAAGGGGAGGGGAGATATCTAGGGAGGTTTGTGACTAGAGAGACTGTCATGTTGTATTCGCAATGTAAGACTGTCTCCTTGAACAGCGAGATTCCCTCGGGATAGTAAGGCTGTTACAGGTGATACATCCCCTATGTCACTCGCACTGGGATACAGCCATCCCCAGTAAGTGAAAGCCACATTCCAATATCATTTGTCTTCGAAATAATACATTATGCAGTGGGCCTATAATGGCACTTATCAAGATACGAGAATGTTTGTGAAACGAGCAACGCGACCACAATTAAATGTTTAAGTTTTGAGATTCTGAATTCATCAAATAAACGGAGACGGCTGTCCTCGGTTAACAGCTGTAAGCTCTCGTCGTTCTCATCTATTGCAATAAATGGCAGCTGATGGCGTGTGTTCAAGTCGAAGCTTCTTCTTGGCCGTTTTAACTTGAAACCAACGGACTTCTACAACACTGAATTAAATACGCTTGGTATAATATTAAAATGAACACGAACAGAATTAATTTTATTTGACATACAGGTTGTTTACTACACAGTTTCATTTTCTGCTTTCAAGCCTGCAAGATCGTTTCGTGATCCATATTGATTCATACGACACCAGTGTTTTAATGAAAATTTGTATTTTAATGGATGTCGATAAGACTCTGTTACGTTACTCATAAGCTTATTAGAGTATGGTTGAACAGAAAATACTGTTTGATAGCGAATAATAACTTACACTTCCTTTGGATGTAGATAAAAGTACATTGTATGACCAGGGCCGTAGCAAGGTCCTTCTGCGCCCTTGGCAAGTTTGACAAATCTGCGCCCTCCAAATGAATAATTTTTTTAAATTTCTGTAAAACTGATTTTCTTAAATTCGCTTGCAGAAGGTTTGTTGGTCCCATTTCTTTAAAAAACCACTGCCCAATAGATCAAAACTAATAATGTAGACTAAGCTATGATGGTCATGGTAGTTTCAGTTGGCACACTTTTTTAGTGAAATCATTCTTACCTATACAACAGAAGCAACGCCAACATCAACAAGAGACGAAACAACACAAACATTAATATTGTTTCACTGTTTAATTTAAAAATCGCTTAGTTAAAAAAATACAATAATAATCAGAGCCCGGACTCTAATGACATGTCATCTTTTTTATTGATGCTGCATAGACTATTGCCAATTTGTAGATAAATCATAATCATGGCCTTTAGATTATAGAAATGCAATTTTATTAGGTCATTTTTTTGACATTGTATGCAATTTTATATTTTTAGGGCATTTATTTCGTCCCCAGCGGTGCTGTCTTTGAAGTGTTTGTTTAATGCAAGAAGGACACACTCTATGTTGAAGTGTTGTCATGTCTCAGTCGGAAACGAGAATCAAAAGAACGCCAAAATGTTGTATTACATTACTATTGTTATTAGATTGACTTGGCACCAGTGTCTGCCACCTGCTTGTATTTGAGTGTGCAAACTACTGTTTACCCTCAATAAACAATATAATCCGGCAGATCGCAAAAGGAAATACCGATGTTTGACTCGCCAGTGCCTCATTGCCAGTATAAAATTCCGTAAGGAAAGAATATTCACAGCAAAAATCAAAGTTTTTTAGACCTACAACATCCTCTCTGAATTTAAGGTTTTAACAATTATGTACAAATTATTCTATAATTTTGTGTGTACAATAATAATTTTTTATAAATAAAATATCAGTTTTTAGATCATTCTTTACAATTATTAAGTCATTTTCTTTATATTTTGGGGTCATTTTATAGGTCATTTTTCAAACAATTTTAGGTCATCAGAATCCGGGCCCTAATAATAATACAGTATAATATAATTAAAAATAATCAGCGCCGGCCTTAGAAGGGAACTTGATCAAAACAAACAGCATGTGTACTGCCAGCTGGCAGAGCGTGCATTGGCTGCGGATCACAACACATATTATTCAATGTAAAGTTACAGAAATTAATTTTAATGTACATTAATACATTGTGTGATTAAAAAAACTAAACATTTTTAAAATAAGAAATATTAGTTCACACTTAATTTACAATAAAATAGTAATAACAAAAGGAATTGCGCATTCGGCGTTTTCTGTTGTAATAATATAGTTGGTCAGTCATTTTTGCATGTAGCATGTAACAGTATGAGCGATGCCATTGTTGATCGCTTTGTAATCAATCCTGCCGACAGTAGTAGCACTGAGGACGACAATCAGCTGGAAAGGGATTGAGTTGAACCACTTTCATCACAATAATAACGTACATATTAATTTTCATTGTCGTTATATCTTTCCATACTGTTCATGATTTATGTTTCACTCTGTCAATATGAATCGTGTTAATTAAAGGACGTTGCATGACTGCTTTTTGCTTGTAGACAATCGGCATAATACTATAGGTATAGATAGTTCACGTGCATTAATTTTTAATAACCTGAAAGATTTCTTCCACTAACGTGGAATTTATATTGCTTGATAAATTGCACCAGCCTAAAAAAATCGGGATTTTTCATGGTTAATTTTGCGCCCTTCGTACCTGCGCCCTTGGCGGTCGCCCACCTAGCCACCGCCTAGCTACGGCCCTGTGTATGACCTTTTCTCAGTACAGTTTCTACAATTTTACTGCTTATACTGTACACGTAAGCTTTTTTCGGAACTAGAAATAAACTGGTAGCTGCTATGCTTGCTTAGTGACTTACTCACTCAATGGCAATAGACAATTCTTAAGCAAGCTAAAGGAATATTACCTATTTTATGGAACCCGAAGGTTCATTGCCGCGCTTACCTGAGTCCGCCATACAACCCTATTCTGCGCTAACTCCATCCAACCATCCCTCTCAAATCCTACTTCTCTTAAATCTATCCTAATATTATCCTCCCTCCTACGTCTAGGTCTTCGAAGTGGTCTTTTCCCTTCGGGTCTTCCAATCAATATGTTTGTTATATAGGCCTATCTTTCCTCTCCCATGCGCGCAACATGCCCAGCCCATTTCATCCTCCGTGATTTAATTTCCCTTACTATATCCGGTGACGAGTACAGGTTATGAAGCTCGAAGTTATGCAGTTTTCTCCAGTCCCCATTTTCATCTGTCTTAGGCCCAGATATTTCCCTAAGCACCCTGTTTTCGAATACTCTCAAATTATGTTCTTCCCGAAGAGTAAGCCACCATGTCTCACATCCATATAATAGCTGCTATGCTACTAATTCTTAAATACCCTCCGTTAATTTGAAAGTTGGAATACTTTGACATTATTGAGTTCCCGGATCACACGGGACATTAAGTACAGCAAAACCAGTCTACTCATTCTTGCGTTCCATGTCGCTTTGTAAAATCAAAAGTGTCATCTTGTTTTAGATGTTTTATATAATCCCACACAGCTGCTCAAAATGACGCCACCGGATTTCTACCGTGAATAGCGCGCGGCCTTTACCGGGAATGGGGTTGTCAATCGCTGAGACTGTTTTTAGCTGCCTACGCTGCTTCAATGTCGCGCCTACCGGGAATGGGGTTGTCAATCGCTGAGACTGTTTTCAGCTGCCTACGCTGCTTCAATGTCGCGCCGAAGATTCAAACAAAAGAAAATCCAAATGAAATTAAGTATTTCATTATTAGACTCATTTGATATAAACGTTGAAAATGCTGTCCCCGCTGTTCTTCACGCCATATAATTTCTGGAATTCCCTTTGCCTTTCTAATTAGGATATTTCTGGTTATTTCAGTCTTTCAGAGTATGCAGATTATTACGGTACACTTTTGTGTTTTAAGTTTAATAACAACATAGTTTTATCAATAATTATATTGCAGATATTAGTAATAAACAAATACAGAGCCGTAGGCTATCTGTTATTTTTTACCGGGTGCCAGGAGCTTCTTTTCTCGGTAGATCATGCAACGACTCTGATACTGGTCGCCCGTAGAAGTCCGCAATGCCTCTAGGCCTACGTGGACACATTCCTCTTCCGTGAATCCCGCGAAATTCGATTCTGATGCTGTTATAATCTCCCCTGTTCTATCATATCAATCTTCTTGAGAAAGCATGCCTGGATGTTTCTTGTGTATTTATTCAACTTTTTTTTTGTATATGTTTATTTATTTATTTACATTATTACATAGAATTGCAAATACAAATACAAATACATATTTATACAAGTAAAATAAAGTAATTTTCAAATTTCAAAATTAACTACAACTACTATTTAAAAAGAGGAAAAGAAATATAGGCTATATCTTCACAAGAAGTATTAAATTTAGTAATACACCCGAATGAGCAAGACTGCTCGTGCTCGGGTGCCGTTTCAAAAATATCCAAGTGAAGAAAGAGGAGAGACAAAGAAATAGAGTTTATAATGTGCTTAACTAAAAAAGAAAGTAAAAAATATTAAACATAAATACATAAAAGGAATTAAACAAAAATTACTTAAAAACTAAAAAATTACAAAAAATTCTGTACATATCTATTAAATTTAACAGTGGAGTATGCTGAGAGATCAGGATATTTTCTGATAATTGAGTTATAGAAGCGCGGTTCAAAATTAATGCTATGCTTTAATCCTGCCGATGTGAGACATTTGGGTTCTAATAGGAGTAAATTAGTATTTCGTCTAGTTTTGTAGATATGATCACTGGAAGAGTATTTTATACGATGTTTGTGAAAATATTTTAATATAGAAAATTTGTAAATTTGGTCCAAACTAAAAACATTAAATTCCGAAAATATTAGGCTAGTTGGGTAATCAATGTGTTTTCTTAGACAGATTTTTATTATTCTTTTTTGTAAAAGGCAGAGGGGCTTAAGGGTAGTTTTCGCTAATCCTCCCCAGGCGAGAATGCCATATTGGATAATGGACTGGAAAAGTGCTAGATAAACGGAACGTAAAACAGTAATGGGCATACAGTGTCGTAAAATGACAAATTTATGAATTGTTCTGCGTAGTCTATTACAGATTTAGTTAACATGGTGAGACCATTTAAGGTGTTGATCAATAAAAATACCCAAATATTTCACAACGGCTGTTTCTTTCAGTGGTAAGCATTTACAATTCACATCAAAATTACAATTATGTATTATTAAATTTAAATTTGTACATTTTTTCCGCGCTATCTGGCCAGTAGATGTTAATGAGAAAGGAACCAATGTTGATTTATCCACGTTTAGTGACAGAAGGTTAGAATCGTACCATTTTTTTACAATTTCCATGCCTGTATTAGCGTATTTATATGCTACTTCCCATGAATGACCACTGAAAATCACAACAGTGTCATCTGCGTATGAAAATATGGAGCCATTTATTTGATCTAGGTTTAAATTTAGCAAATCATTTACATATATTAAGTATAAGATTGGTCCTAATATCGTTCCTTGTGGCACACCAATATCAATATTTGATATTTCACTTATATGGCTGTCTACTTTTGTCATTATACATCTATTGCTCAGATATGATTCAAATAATTTGTAAACTGTTCCTCTAATTCCTATCTTATTCAGATTATCTAATAGTATCGAGTGAATAACAGTATCAAAAGCTTTGCGTAAGTCCAAGAAAATTCCTAAACAATTATTACCTTTATCTAATTCTTTAATAATGTTACCTGTAACGTTAATAAAAGCATCGTCAGTAGATATGTTGCTCTGGAAACCAAATTGATTTTTTGATATAATTTCATGTTTTTGTAAATAGTTTAGTAGCCTAACTTTTATGCATTTCTCTAGTATCTTGGAAAAGGCCGGAAGTAGTGATATTGGTCTATAATTGTTTAAATCATTCATTTTCCCGGATTTATGTATAGGTAATATGACAGCATTTTTTAGAGTACTTATTTCACCAACGACAACATTTCTAGCTCCTGTTATCAACAAAAATAGCGCAATAATATTACATTTTCTTATGCAATGGCCTACTGTAGTACTGCTACTTTACGAAATGAAACAAACCCATTCTTTTGTGTTGCCGACTACATGTAAGGCAATTGAAACTATTTAAAAAGTTAATAACTAGGCCAACAAATATTATGTTTTCTTTTCATTGTAACACTCGTTTAATTTTCTGCTGTAATAGCGTACCGGTATTTTTTTTTTCAGGAGCTCCTTCCTGATTAAGATTTTCAGTCTTTTGTTTCATTGTTATTAACATTATATTTCATACATATATTTATTTTCAGTCAGTTTTTTGCATCCTTGAGGAAATTATCACGGCTGACTAAGGAAACAGACACAAATGAAAATATTGATATTCCTGGAGAGAGTTCAGTGACCTTCGGCGTAAATAGGCTGATTTGATATATCCTTGTTGAATCTTTAGTCTACACTCTGCAGTGCAAATATACATTTCTGATGTATAAATGACACTCCAACGAAGAGAAAACACAAAGAAGAATGTGAGAAAACAGATTAATGATTTGATTTATTATGTACGGTACTGATTAGAGACAAATATAATTAATGAATTAAAGAAAACCTTATAAGTGCATTTAGGACCATGTTATTGATATTAAACTGCTTCTTTTAATATATTTATTTCTTTGCACTCTATTATTTACTTGTATTTTGCCATAATGCAATTAGCAGAGCCTTTTCAAAATATTGGTGTATCTCTCGATTTTTTTAATGTCTTCCACTTTCGTGGTTGATGCCATTCGCCATTAAAGAAAAAAGAACAACATTCATAAAATACAACTAATTTTTAACTACTGCTTTCTAGTTTGCCACTGTTCCTATTTCCTGAGAGTGTTAAAATGGTGTTAGCTAACTCCCGGCTCAAAAAGCATGGCGAAACGCGTGAGTTTCAGGAACGAGTTAAAATTTTAGCCCGAATTTAACAAACCCGCGATTAATGTACATTTAATCTCTGTCGATGAGACAGGGTGTTAATGATCTTGACTTATAGCTACCCTTCAGACAGTTTCTACGGAAAAAAAGGTTTCGAATGAAAGTTCTAGCTCTTAGTAGACCTAAGCAAGTACCTTTTGCACATAGTTTTAACCAAGTCACTGTTACATAAAATCGTGATAAATGAAAATTTCGTTATTAGTCTAGTCGTGAATCTTCTGTCACATCCAAGAAGGTAACTAATCCAAATATACGGTTTTTATTTTACTGTGTATGATTTTTCGTCCTCGAGCTGTACTGAATCATAGGCACACAACACAGACACATACGAACATGTTCCCGCATATAGCGTCGGCCTGGGTGGCGCAGTCAGTATCCAGTTAGCTTTCTGTGCGAAAGGTTGCGGGTTCAATCCCGGCCCAGATCGATGGCACCTGTGTGTGCATAAATGTATCAAGATCATGTCTGTAAATTTAAAGGCATCTTAAAGAGCTCTTTCAGGACAAAATTCCGGCGCACCAGCTAGTCGCAGGCGTAAGTTGCAGTACATCCTTGTCGTTGAATAACCATAAAACCAATCAAAAAAGCATTTTTGGATTCGGGGACCTTAAAGCTTCTATTATATTGGAAATGCGACAGTACTTCCATTACTTATTTTATAATTCTTTGTTACTGCTAAAAAGAAATGAAAAGGAAAACTAGAAAACTGTTTGTGTAAAAGAGAGCTTGTGCTTAAAAGAGAGTGTGCGTCGCTATTTTAGAATAATTTTAATACGTTTCCCAAATTATAGAACCGCTGAGTTTAATGTTTCCTCACCCGCAACTTATAGAACGAAAATAAAACTTACGTTAAGCTAGTTGTAATATTACTGGCAGTAGAATTTTGCGATTTATTAATACAAATAGCCTACGTAATGTATTATATTGTGAAAATAACTACTAATCTGAAACCCGTTGTTCGATATTCTGCCCCCCCCCCTCCAAAAAAAGAAAACATAATAGTTAATTCGAAGATTTCACCCCTTTACTTGAGACTTCAAATTATGTCAAGTTATAACTTAAGCGTCGCAGAGTTTTGTCGAGGGAGAAGTGAGGGAAAGAGACACTACTTTAGTACAAATGTCTTTATTCTTTGTTTGTTGTTCTTCCTCATTCACTTCTTTTCTTTTTCTACTCCAAATACAATCACCATGACGTTTCAACTCTTTATATGATTTCCGGTCCCGGAAAATGACATTTTTCGTTCGATCGCCCATTCCGTTGTCTCCCGCCCTTCCACCTTCATTTTAGTAGAAGGTCTGTTTCTGTATTGCCGCATTTGTTGGGCTGTCTCTGAGACAATAACCGAACAACAAAAGCAAAGGTATAAGAGGAGACAGGAGTGAGGAAGTTTTCGTCGCAGAATTTACTTCCCGCCGCCGCCGAGAATAAAGAGTTGGCAAATGGTTACAATCAACAATAAGTCAGCTTCCACTGTTGAAATCGTTAATTGCAACAACTTCTTGTTCAGTGGCTGCTCTTGAAAGGTTTGTGGTTTTTCGCAACTTTGTATTGTCGTCATTCTTGCAAGAAGTTTCTAGGGACTCACTGCTGCCGAAGACACGTGTTGCATCCTCTTTCTTTTAGTTTAAAGACAGTCACATGACTTTCTATATGCAAACATTCATTGTCGTTCTCGGGTTGCTTCCTCAGAACTTCCAAAAGCATGCAACTTTCAATAAAGATGGTCTGTGTTTCGCTATATTTAGACTCATTCTTACATGTTATTGGTCCAAACCTAGAGGAAGACGAATTTCTGCACCTATTGAATGCCTTTTGGTGCCTTAGAATTCATATTTATTCTTGGGTATATTTGCCAAATTTGCCATTAGTTTTGCCCTATCAGCTTTAGTTTTGTGAGATATGGTATTACCATTAATAATATTATCCAATTTTACGTTTTGATATAAATAAAAAACCAGTGACTATTTTTAGCTTCTAAATCATGCGAAGAACAAAAGAAACACACTAACATGACATTAACATTACAATAACAGTATAACATGGGGTCTTTAAAAAAAATTGATATTAGCACATATTGTACGGTCGTTTATGACTTATGAGCTGTCAATTTGAGGGCCAAAAAATAATCCAGCTTTTAGTTTTTCTGTACTTCGTACAATTTTCGTTCTACGTGTCTAAAGTATGGTCAAGAACCTTCACTAGCTATATTATAAAGCAAGATTTTTTTTCACTAGACTAAGAGCTCACAAATAAAATCTATATAAAAGTAGAGCTGGTAGAGAAAAACTGTTTATATATTTGGAATAAGCACACTAAATATAACCAAAATCCGGTAAAACATCTAAGACACAAAACGAAAAGTTCTTTTTTGTTGGGCTGTGTAATTTATGCACTATGCAGTGCAGTATTTTAAGATTATTCTCTAATGCTGTTTTGTGTTCATAGTAATACCAACAGTCCACAAAATATCCTCACTAATAGAAAAATAACTTCTTTCCCTTCTTCTCTACAGATCTATATCCAATAGCCTACATTTAATAACCTGCGCCTAGAGACCCGTAGGTTATCACAGGTAATCCCACAAGAAACTCATTATCTCGAGTAGGATTTATTAAGACTATTCCATGAATAAAATTAACAGATTTTGTAAATAATAATAATTTTCTTATTTTGTTGACAATATTCTATCAACCTCAAGATCACGCCATACTAAATGAAAGAACAGTCCACGAATCGATTCGATGATTCGATCAGAGTTCCCAATGCTGCAAATAGTGCGTACCAAAAGATGAAGAGCGTTATCGTAGTTGTTTATATCAAAACCCTATAAAAGTACACGAACTGGCTTGCACCGAATTTAATTTTTTTTTGTATCAGTGGACATTTATTATTCATTTCCAAACAAGTTATGTTGTATAAAATAATCTGTTTTCATTCTGTTCACTGGCAGAGTGTGACGAATTAATCGCCTCACATTGATGTCTTACATGTCCAGTAACGAGCTGACGTTTTCATCTGATAAAATTGCATCCTTGCGACCCTAGGAAGCATATTATAAGATAAACGATCGTGACTGGTCTATATCCGAGGAATTGCTAAACGTTATTGGTCAATATCAAGCACGCGGCGTATGATTGGAATAGTCGTAGTAATACCAATAGTACAAGACGTACTCTCATTAATAGTAAAATGACTAGTTCCTCTTCTTTTCTAAAGACCTATATCCAATATGTTTACCTAGAATTATAAACCTGTAGATCATAGGTGAGCAACGGAGGGGGAACGTTTTAGTCCCCATCCCTTGCTGTGACGTAAGAAACCTGTTCTTCATGTTCAGTGTCACGTCGAAACTGCTTTATGCTGACGTCAAGGGCGACTGTAATGGGAGAAATTCCCCTACCGCACAGAGACACGATGTGCCACAGATGCGCACCCATGCTGTAGATTATCGTAGGTAATCCCACGAGAGATTGCGAGTTTATAAATATATTTGCGAAAAAGAACGAATTAGGGTATATTGTGGAGTCGCAGTCGGTAAAGCAATGACTTTCTGTTCTCAAGTTAACGGGTTAGATCCTAGTATAGATCGTTGATATTTAACTGTGCATAAATGCTACAGTTCCCTGAATATATATTTACTTTCAAGTAAAAGAAACCGGCAACGGTTACAGGCGTATGCGGCAGCACTCAACCGTCTTGAAAGAACCATGAAGATGAAGCAATAAACAAGATAATGCGAAAGGAAGTGTATTAGTAGCAGATAGTGATGTGTGAACTGTTCCCTAAGCTTACTCTTACATTGCAGTTTGAAGCTGTTGGAGAAAATGTAATGTTCTAAGACTGTTTTAAAGAAACCCTCTCGTTTCATTGTTAAGCAGAATTTATACTTTTCTTTCCACCCTCATCACAATCTCTGATAAAAGGTGGTTATTTTACTAATGCCATACAATTGAGGATGACATATTTATGATAGTAATAGCGAAGGAATGTTACTATTCATTATTCAATGTTATCAAGAAGCTTAGTTAAAAGTGCTGGCACTGAAAATGGCAGGCAATTATATGAATGTTCTATTGCTTTGCCCGTAACCTCATCTGGCAAGGATTCAGTGATAAAATTCACAAATTCCCAAGAGAGGTTTCTTAGTGGAAAACATGCATAAAAGAAAGAAAAGAGAAGGGTTCGTAGAAAATTTTCGGTTGTACCGGATAAATGTGTTGAGTAATTCCAATTTTCTTTTTATCATCACACGGTAGTAAAGAGTAAGAGGAAGAAAAGTAAAGCTTTAGCTCCAATTAGGTGGGAGCAAAGACTGTATGCATTCCATTTCAGACTTTCCCTCGACCATTTCTTTTTTTTTTTTTTCTTTCTATGGAAAGACTTCAAAACTAGACTACACTTCCGGGATTTCTGCTTCCTTTTCTTCTTTACTTGAGGCTAAATGAAGGCGAGGGGGCTTTCAAGCTATAACTTGGTCGAATAAAGTCAATTCCCTTCTTCGCTGCCACCCCTTGCTGTTTTTTCTTTCTTTTCTCACCCCTAAGAAAACCGGGGGGCCTTTCTTCTTCTAGGAACATCCTACAGGTTTTTTTGTTTTCTCTCATGTTTCCTATCATTTCTTTACGTGCTTTTTTTTCTTTCGCTTGAAATTTCTTTGGACCACAAAACCTGTCAGGGAAGCGTGTCGTGCCCTTATACCCTTCCTGTCATTCCTCACTTCCCTCCTTGTTCTCAATTCTCTAGTTTCTCTTTCTTCCATTGCCAATATATTTGTCCATCTTTCATGTAATGTCCCCCCGCTTGCTGCTTTCATTTAGGAAACCACCTACTGTGATTCTCGATATTGCACTACTGACTGACAGTGAATTCAATAAACTTGCAGTATCACCACCAATGTCAATTTACAGTTTTTCTCGTCTGAGTCTTTAAAATGTAGACCTACTTCAAATCTAATTTATTCCTTGAAGGCAAATAATTTACACAGTTTGACTTGTCAGATTAAGAAAAACTTTCCGATATCTTCCTATGTTATAAATTAACTCAATTTCGGTAATGTGTAGAGCTTGTCGTTTCACGCTTGGTGATCACATGAGTACGTGCTAGGATGTGAACACTTGGAGGAAAAGTTCAAAACCAGCCGGAGCGAAAATATTGCTTCGAATTCTCCGGGGGGACTAAAACAGCAAAATAAGATCTATATATGACACAACCTTTTTTTACAAATATGATTAACTCGAGACTCTAAAATACACTGGACTTCCATTCCTGTGCCGAATCGTCATTGCAGAAAGCAGTTCCAGATTTCCGCTACATCATGTGGTTTATATATTACATCCGATATGTAATAATAATTTTAGTATACTGCGAAGAAGAAGAAAGACTTTAAGATATACGAAAGTTGCATGTTTCTGGGGAGTTATTTGTTCTTTTAAATTTATTCAACGACAACTCCATATAGAACAATTGTTATGGCCCACAATTTCCTGTTCTATGTTGATACTACATAGCACTGGCAATATAGTCTTTTCTTTGACCAATATAGAATTAAATTCTCTTGGGGATGGGCATTTTTCATAAATGCAACTTCTTAATGTAGTTAAACTCTGTATGTGGATTGATTCAATTTAATGTAATGTAGCCTAATTATAGACTTTACAGAGAGTCTGGGATTCTAAATAAAATGTACCAAATACCAAAATATACCATATACCAAAATGTAATATTAAAAATTTTATTTTTGTTATTTTTGGATTTATATTAAATTTAATATAGCCTAGGGTTGGAATAATTATATTAATTAGGTTATTTATGATATTTTAAACCTTGCATACATCCCACCCCATATTGTTTTACTTGTGCTATGTATGCAGCAACACATAGGGCGTGCATGCAATAAGAAACCATTCCCAAATAGTTCCTATTGATTAACCCCAAAATTGAACACATATTAGCCTAATTAGTTAAAAAAATAGATCAGAGGAATGAAAGGACAGGAGAAGCCCTTATATATCACGTGAAAATTACGGCGAAACCTTATGGTTGTCGACTCTATATTGACCGAATTTCAGCTTCTGTGTTTTTTCTTCACTTTCTGGGTTCATTTTTCTCCATCACTTTACTCTTCATGGCTACTTCCTGTATACCTTCTTCTGTTCTCTTCTTTTAATGAGTGCTTTAAACTGTGAGACTTCCTTATTATGAATATACATCCTACTTGTAGCTTAATATTAATCATTATGTATACTAATTGTAACATGTTGAAGCAAGCAATCTTTATGTATTTATTTATTTATTTCAGCTTTATATAATTTTGATACTATCGGTTTATTCATAAGGTCTTCAGTTTTTTCCCTAACACAAATCGGGTCGGAGAGTAACATCTGCGTGAAGACATTACATAACAGTAAAGCAATGTTGCTTATGTACAAAGCACCCATATTGATTGTATAGTGAGAACTTTTAAAATCCGTTAGAGTATCATTAAAGACATGAATCAAAAATTTTAAAATAAAAAACATGTATTTTCGTGCAGCGATTAATTAGTAGTGTATACTTTTCAAAATATAATTTTAAGCTATTAGTATCAATTTCCCATCTGTACTCGTATAGGCCTATTCGATATCGGTGTCTCATTTCCCTAAATCAATCTTCCATTCTGCAGGTTTGGTTCTCGTTGAATGAAAAGTGTTTTGAAATTGCAGAATGCGAAAATAAAAGAATATAATTAAAAAATGGGAAACTTTCATGAAAAGTAAGATTCAGTCAGAAATTGTACATAATTTTGCTTCCAAAATATTTGTATTATTGAAATTACCAAGACAACTACGATATATTAGCAAGGTGTTTTATGTAGATTTAATTGCGTGTATAAATTACTATCTCTAGCTCATTTAATAACAAAGAACGTTCTTACATTATAGTAGTTAGTTAAGGTTTGCAAAACCATTTTCACGAGAGACAAATTTTGCTGCTTCGGAAAAATGTTAGAGAAGTTGTTATGAGATCGTTTAAATATACATTCCACCTATGCTAATGCTGCTCTTTTTCATTGAATAAAATGCAACTGTAAATGTGCAGATGAATTCAAAGCTGTTTTTCCCCCAGAAGGAATAACTTATTTGTTGGCATTAATCAAACTTTCAGGTCACATTTGCTGTTAAATCTTGCTTTTCATAACAGAAACACTTCTTTTCCACAACGAAAAAGAAAACAAGGGAACGTCATTAAGGAAGCCGTCAAATTTCAAATAAAACGTACCGTAGTGACTACAGGTTTTTGCAGTTTATGGCACAGACTTTATTGTCGCTTATAGTAGGCTAACAGACACATTCACATAGAGAAGTAAACCTGGCAGTGAAGGGGACCAATAACCTGAGCCAATAGAAGTTTCCTCAGTTATGAAAAATGAAGTTAATGTAGACACGTTGAGAAGTGTGATAAGTTTCTGGTTTACTACTGCTTTAAGTATGTCACAGCTAACAAGATGTTTGTCAGAGTATTTTATGTCAAGGTAGGTCTATATCTAAGTTACACCTTTAGGTATGAAAATTTTACTTACAGGCCTAAGCGATAAGACTCTCTAATTTTATATATGATATATTATACAGCTATATATTAAGACATTTAACTTGAAAAATGTTTTGTAATTGTTTATAATTTGTTCATAACAATTGTTTTCTTGAACATTTTTACTATAAACTTGCTACCTGATAACATCAAAATTATGAAAGATAAAAATATCGAATGTTCACTATTTTGTAGGCAGAATAATTCTTTAGTGCCTGCCATTTAGTTTTTTTTTGGATGTTTCAAGATTTTAAATTGTTACATAGATTTATATAAACTGAAAATATGTTTTTTTGTTCCCATCTTTATAAACATAAATCTATAACACAGTAGAACATTTATATTTTAAAATATTCCTAAATATCAACCACTAGAAACCATTTCAAGCTTCGGAGACTGATATCTGTAAATTTGTAAATTACTGTAGATAAAGTAGAACAAAACTAGAAACTAAGCCATATTGAAATATAATATTGTATTAATTAACAACATAAGGATTACACCAAAACATGTAATATTACTATTGTAATGGAACATGTTGATGTTATACAATTAAAAAAAAAAAAAAAAAAAAAAAAAAAAAAAAAAAAAAAAAAGCTTCGGAATGACACCAAAATCATCTTGATGTGTTAATTTATGGAATAACTGTGATGTTTGAAATAACTGAACACCGAGCGATTTACTACTTACGGAAAATTGAAAATTGTACTGATATGCGTGAAAAACACATACAGGGATAAACGAGAAAACAAAGTTCAAACAGCTAATTCTTACCTCATCATCGCTCCACTTTCCTGCTAGTGTATTAGTGACAAGTTGCCAACTAATAGTCAATATGGGAACTTCTAGCAGAGATCGAAGAATGAAAATACTGATATTTGATAGCTGGGTAAGGGGATGGATGATTGCAGGTTCTTAGAAAATGGGCTCTGTCTAAGAAACTATCAGTCAGAACTTAGTAATTGGTGTAAGAAGTTAAAGAGAAAAGATCTGTGTATCTAATTATGGCGTTTTTTTTAAAAAAATGCAGTTATTCAAAATTTTCTGGTTCTTCGGTAGCCTATACATAGCCTATACCTTAATATTCTTGTATCATATAACTCTTCTGTCAAAATTTATTTCCTGTTGGTATGAAGGAATCTGTTAATTCTTGGATGTTTGAACAAATGGCATGGACGACATTAGATACATTAATTTCTTCAATGATATCTGTACTCTGGCAAATACAAATGGCATGTTTGAACAAATGGCATGGACGACATTAGATACATTAATTTCTTCAATGATATCTGTACTCTGGCAAATACACGTTTAAATACTGATTTACTGTTTTACACTCCCATATTAATCATATTTTCTTTCTAGAGTAGTGTTGTTAGCCTATATTATATTATAGGCGTGAGTAATTTATCAAACTCCTATGTCAAAGAGCAAAAGTTATTTTCTTCTAGTACTGACCGAAATGTACATGTTCCCAGAGAATCGCAGGTGTCTGAGGGAGAAATTAGTGTTACCTATAGGCATTGGCTAAGAGGAGAGAATAACTATGAATTTAGTGAAAATAACAGTATTATATTCTAGGATGAGATAAAGTTTCAAAATGATCCATCAGAACACGTTTTGTACTTGATGATATTTCTATTACCACTGAACATCACTGAACAATAAAATAGTGTGCCTGTAATGTAAGGTACTTATTATATTCTTATAAATTATCCATTAATATTTTAATAATGTACTTTCTCCTTTTCTTTCAGGTAAGAAATTCTTACTACTGAGGTCAACGCCATAGTAAGTTGTAGCAATTCGTCATATTTTATCAAAATATGGAAAATCAAAAGTAGGTGAATGTGTAGTGTGAATATTAAATCTTTTTCCTGACTTATACAAAATTATTTACTTCGTTAAACTTGAATATTCTTTCTTAAAAAGTTCGTTTCAAATAATACTGTTAATTTTTTTTTACAAAAAACAAGTTAAATCTATCTGTATAAGTTAATTCTTAAGTGAATTTCTAAGAAAACTGTAAAATGTTGGAGAAGGAGGTATAATGTTTCATAGGTGAAGCAATAAGCCTATCAAACCATGTTTTGATATAGCATAAAACTCTATTTCATAGTTTAAATGTAGCCTAATATTTGATATGATAAAAGTATTTCTTCACATATTATAACGTTCAAACCTTTGGACCATTTATAATTTTTAGTGTAAATAATAACGGAAAAAATTCAGAACATTACTTTTATACTTGTAATGATAATTCTCTCTCACAGGCCATGGGTAGGCTAAGGTGGAAAGAGTATTTTTTACATTTATTCTTATATATATGCAATACTGAGAACAGAAATTTGAGGTTAATTTAAGTAATTGATTACATTGCGTTATTGAAATTAGAAGCGGCAAAAGGTCCAGCAACCATAGTTGCACATGTCAAGACCCTTCAGAGCTTGAATAATCCTAATATATCTAAGTGTTTAACTTTTGTTATGTCAATTTTTCACACATTTTGACAACCTAATAAGCAATCATTATTTGATATGCATATACTATAAGTTGGATGGTTTCATGAGAACATAATAAAATAGTGTTATGTGACGATGATGCAAAAACATTAATTTATTCTCCATGCTTTTTGTCTCCTTGGATAATATTCTAGTTTTGTAACAGAACGTCCAATAAGATTTTCTTCACTTATTTACTTTAACGAAGGACCTAAGCATGATGTAAACTAGCACACTTGGCTCTAGGTTCAGTGTACGCAGAGGCTGTATATTATTGCAAACTGCCTGGCTTATAAATCAAATAGCATGGGTTTCTAGCAAGGCAAGAGAGGGTAGAAAGCGCACGGAGAGCTCGGGTGCTTTACTATCGCCCAGAGGGATTAAGGAAGGAAGAGGTCCTTTCCTGGAGTCTTCTCTTCAAGTGTGGCGAACATGGGTCAATACCAACCGCAACACTCAGATAAATCAACTAGCGGTAGTTATTTTAAGTCAAGCAAACTTAAAGGAAGGGGAGATTCCTTGCCCTCTGGTAGTATGAGAGAGATCCCTAAACCCAGTATCGCCAGCAGAAGTGATCCCTAACGCCTCTGGTATTGCCAACTTTATGTTCACGAATCAGCAGCCACTGAGACCACAGTGTCACACAGATGTGTTTAGGCTGCAGAAGGCTGTTCTCGAGGATGAACCAAGGCTACTACTTCATCTTGCTCTCACCCCTTTTCTCTCTCCCACACAATTTACATGGGATTAAGTGGAGGCTGGACCGCAAGGAACAACTTCTCGTCTGCTAGGCTACAGCTTAAGAAAGTGGTTTCTCGTTTAAGTCCTCTTAAAATTCAAATTAGGTGAAAATGTCTCTTTATGCAAGCATTTGAGAAGATTTTGACACTATTTTTTCACTCTAATCTTAAGAAACCTTAAGAACAGTACCATTGAATTCACTATTAGACTGCGTCCCCTTAGTCATATTTGGGTGGTCCGAGTCAGAAATACCTTTATTTAAAAAAAACTTATTTTGAACATAAACTCTAATATTAACGAACAAAGCAAATTGTTTTACTAATATTTACTGTCACGTCATATTGACGTATAAAACACGTCACCTAAAAATTATACAAACGCAGAGATATTTAATTATGTTAATGGGAGGATTTTTATCCACGTAAACCTATTAGGATTTTCGTACATGAAAGCCAACTATTCAACTAAAATTTTTATCATACATTTGAAACTCAAAGCGCACTAATGATTTTACTTGATGATTGCTTATTATGATATACCAGTATCATCTCGCTAACAGGAATTTCAAATTGCACTTTAACAAAGGTGTCTCAAACTTAAGAACCATTGAGGCAAAGTGCCTCAGGAGTCCGAATTGGTTCCAGTCCTTTATAATATTTACACAAGTAACATACTTACTGTACCAGGGGTACATATTGCCCTTTATGCAGATGATAATGCCATGTACACCCGATACCAAAACATCAGATCGGCCAGCGTCAGATTACTGAAAGGGCTAACCGAAATAGCAACCTAGTGTAAACAGCTAGTAATTTATCAAAAAACAAACCGTTGTTTTCACCAGGAGACCATTTACTATACTTAGGTTGGTACTAGAAGAAAGGATCATTCCATATAATTCCCACATGTTACTAGACAAATCCTTGACTTTCCCAAGTCAGATGAGTTATAGGTACTCAAAACAAAGGTCTATAAACTTCTGCGCGCTTAATCCCGTTACTAAGAACAAACAATTTCACTAGCAGCTGAATCACAAATACAAGAATCACAGATAATACAAAACAAAGCACTTAGGATAATATTACATCATTAGGATTAGATATCTTCATGAACATGCACAACTGGAAACACTTACAGATTACATTTAAGAGCAGAAGATACCAAAGACTTACATTTTCCAATTTGATGAGAATAGGCCTACCTTATTTCGAAGTGTCTTGGAAGTGAGCTGGGCAAATTTCAAGAACAGACCAATCTCGATGGACCTACAGGACTACAATGTGAACTCCAAGCATAGGCGTAACGAGGCCGACCACATGGGGGTGTTATAACATCCGCGGGGTCTGGGGGGTATCCGCGGGGTCTGGGGGTATGGAATATCCCCCAGGATGTTGGGGGTTTGGGGGGTCCTCCCCCGGAAAATTTTAAAAATTAAGATGCACAATAATGAGTTTTAAGCTTTCCACGCTTTATACTTGTATTAAGTAATTTATGGGCAGACTTAAAAAAATTATACAATTTTCCTTTTTTTAATCAATGGGGGGGGGGGGGGGGTTCAAACCCCCAAAACCCCCCCTCGTTACGCCTATGACTCCAAGAGCAGAAAATAGGAACCAAGGAAGACCTAAGATAAGATGGGTGAACGATATCAAGTACAGGAAGAAAATGAACTCAACTTTGGACTACTCATACTGGACTAGAATCAATTAGAAAGACCGGCCGAAAGCTTACGGTTAGCCCACCTGGAAAGGAAATCTGAACGACGGAGGAGGACTTTGCCATGAATGGGATTTATAGGCTAATTTAAAGGTGTCTTAATGTGATTTAGAATCAACATAATCTTCAAAGCGATCTTGAATTACTTGAAAACTTTATCTATTTGTTAAACTTGGAATAGGTAACATAGGGTCAGTATAAAATCAGTGATTGCATGTAACCATTGTTTGCTTGTGCTTAGGATTCAAAGAAACAATGTTCCTGGTAAAACTTAAAAAATACTGTCAGAAATAATAGCTACTTCGGAAACTCACACTCTAATGATCGGTATTCATATCTCACTTTTAAAATGCTCAATTATGATTAAAAGCAATATAATATAGCCCCTAAGTATCTGGTTAACTACATTGAATTAGTATTGTGGTAGCCAGTCGTCAAGTCTTCTTTGAAGGGATTGACTGGAAATTGTGACACGATTAATGTTCTGGCATTGCCTGATATATATATATTCGCACTTACTCATGATGAGACAAAATTCATTGCCACTACATCTGATAATGGGCATCTAATTAGTAATTACAGTGGTCACTGAAAAAAACAGTCCTTATTAAAAAAAAAGTGCTGTAGACTTTTATGCTTGATCAAATCGATTAACAATCTAAACGGTTTAACCTTTGACATACATTTGCGTCCCCGAAATAATTCCATAAAGGCTGAGATATTAGCTTAATATATTAAAGCATTATCTTAAAATGTGAATATATTTATCCACATATTAAAATTATTATTTATGGAAAACAACTGTTCCGCTGAATTTATCCTACTTCCTATCAAACTATTTGATATTTTATTTCATAATAATCATCTTTTTTCGGTTAAAATACCAATATTTATAATTTACCCACTGACGACTTTACTTGATGAACGTAAATATTAAAAATATAAATTCAGCTCTGAAAGGGTTAAGAATGTGACCACCATTCCTTCAAGATAGTTTTTGTATAAACAAAAATAATAGGATTACAGCTTCTTCACTTATACGATTTTATAATAGGGTCTGTTTTACTTATTTTTCACGAAAAAAGAAAAAACTCAAAATACAGTAGAATAAATAATTTGTAATTAATACTTTCGCTGCATTATATCTTTGGAATATGCTGTTGATAAAAAACTAATATCGTTATGTATATATACATCCATTATTTATTAACTTTATATTGACTTATTATTAATTAAACGATTTGCAAACAATAGATATGAAAACAGATTTGTCATGTGTGAGTGTCTTCATATTACAGAACTCTTTTGTTTGCTAAAACAATTGAAGATTCAAAAACAGATGATATGGAAAAGTATTATCTATCCACTGCTCCCTCTCCCCTCAATTTGAAGATAGAGTTTATTCATTCTGATATTACGCCCTTCACAAATTCTGAGGGAAGGAAAGTTGGTAACAGTATGAAGCAGATGAGATTGTATGACGCATTGTTATGTGCGAGAAGCCAAGACTAGCTGGGAGTTTTTAACAGAAAGGTTTGGAATAAAAGCGGCATACGTGACATGTTCAGTAGACCTACATGCGTGCTTTGAAGAACTTAAATTTTAAAGTAATTTTATAGTACTTTCCCCACTTTAAAATCTCAAATAAACTATCGACAAGAATAATAGGATGTAAAAAATATATAATTATTATTATAATAATTGTTATAATAATTATATTATAATAATTATTATTAATTATTATTAATAATATATTATAATAATTATAATAATATTATAATAATTATTATAATTATACGTAAAAATCTGATGTGAAATTCATATAACTTCCTCTGTTCAAATAAAAGTTAGCCTCTTAGTATATTATTATTATGACGTATGACGTTCTCTTCATGTAAATTGGTTGCAAAAATGAAGAGAATGTCGCTACCACATCATATCCCCGAAGGATACATAACCCAAATAAAATCTGAATAATGTACTATCGTAACTTCCTTTACTTTAAACGTGGCCAATACATTTTTCTCACTTCACATTCTGATATGGAGCAAGAGGCCATATTGCAAAGAACACGTATTCAGAATGATTGGCTTATAACTACCCATCAGATAATTTTTCCGAAAAAATATTTCAAATAAAAGTATTAGCTCTTAAGCAACCCATGTGCAAAATTTAAAGAAAATCGTTAGAGCCGTTTTCGAGAAAATGGCGAAAAACTGAAATTTCTTCATGTAAAGTCCTCTTAAAAATAATAGAAACTTTTCACGATCTTCGTGGCACATCTTCAGAAGGTACCTAACCCAAATTCAAAATTTAGTTTTCATACTATTTTCCGTTCTGGTTCTAGGCTGTTCACAGACATCCACACAGACACTCAGACACACACACAGAGACATGTTTCCGAAAATATTATCTTTGGATTCAGGGTACCTCAAATCGTGTATTTATGTTAAAAACTCAACTTCGAATTTGGGGGTCGAAAACTATACTTCCTCTACCTTTACTACAAGGACAGAAGAAGTAATAATGATCAAAGAGGTATGATAATCGTAGACCACTAAAACTTCCATCCTGTGGGGTTTTCTGGGAAAATGTTTGTTTCCATTGCGTCCGAAATATTTCGACTTACAACAATGGATCTAACGCACGTGTTTACTGAAGAAATGTAGTGAAATCATATTGTCATCACTGTTATTGCGAACATTGAAAATGAAAAGACTTCAATTTTCGACATATATCGATAGTGAAAAATAAGTCAGACTTCAATATTTTTTTTATGGTTCTTCCCGTTCTGTTTTATTCTTTGAGGTGCACAATGTGCATGAGAGATAGATCATCAAGACTAATACTGTGTACATATTTTACTGTTAATTTTCGACTTCCATTAGGCCTAAACTTAAATTGGTAAGGTACGAGAAATAAACTAATGGCCTGATAATTTTGTTAATGATTCGTTTGCATGAGAATATTATAGGATAAAAATTTCTCTGACACTGAGATTCGAACCCAGGACCTTCGACTATCCGTGCTCAGTTGGTAGAGCAGCGGCATAGTTAGCTGAAGGTCCTGGGTTTGAATCCCAGTGTAAAAGGAATTTTTCTCCTGTAATGTTATCAATATCATGTAATGTCCAACAGAGACAATAATCTGTGATTCATGTGTTTCCATTTCGTTTTCAGTTCGGTTTTCTCACTATAATCAGTTTGATACGTTACATTGGGGTTTTTATTCGGGACGCTGCGCTGGGACGAAGTCCCTAAAATCGGGACTGTCTCCGGACATAAGGTCACCATACCCTAGCCTCTCGTTAGCTAGCAGTTCTAAATATGACTGGTCATCCCATTTTGTCTTTTGTAACATATGTTATTCCATATAGCTTCCTGCTTAATTTATGACACTGGGTTGATACCCGTCCCATGCATTCGCCAAAATACAAAAAACAAAAAAAAAACAAAAAACAAAACAAAAAAACATCATTATCACAAGACTTGAATCGAAACAAATAGATGTTATCTAATCATACCATAAACGTTGTATCGGAGGACTTCTGTTCCGATTCATTTAATACTTAAATCCTTAGGTTATTGATCTAGTTGTTTATCAGCATTGATAAAATCTAAGGTATAATTATATAAACTATACTTTTACTATTTAGTAAATATACTATTTTTTAATTGTGTAATTAATTTTTTAAATATTATTTATATTTAAAAGATGAAAAATCATTTGAATCAATTGTATAATAAGAGAATAGTTTTCTTAATAAACGGATTCCACTCATAAGTTATAATCATTTATTCCATATTTGTTGGTGCAAACAAGAAACATTTCGTTTACATTTAGAGGAATGAGTGTAAATTTCATCGCTGATGATGGCATGATTTCCTCCACTTTCCTGGTACTTGCATCCATTTGCTTCTGAGCGGCTCAATTGTATGGGCCATTGTAAAATGCGTTGGTGGTAGAATCACGCTAATGAGTAGAGCAGGTTAAGGGATAAAAAACAAAAGACTACTTTGTTTTTGTGGGGAAAACAACCTGGTGACAAATAGCAGCTAGGGGAGCGCATGAGGGGAGGATTTTAAGAATAGGGTATCTTCATTCCATTTTGAATTGTTCTCTTTTCCTTTAATGCAGAAGCTAGTGATGATAAGCTTTAATTATGTGGAGTGGGTTTCATGAATTGTCGGTTCTGAATATAATCTGGGTGAATTGACAGTGACCATATTAATATGCTTGAATTTGCACAGGTAAGACTCCATGACTTCGATAATGTTAATATATTATTCATTATTATTATTATTAATATTTTTATTATTGTTTAATTAAGAAAGATGTGAAGTTATTTTCATTCTTGATCTTGCTATCATGTAGGAAAACAATGCTGAAGAGCAAAGGAAAGCAATTAAGAACACAAGGCTGCGAAATTATTTTTGCAAAGAAAAAGTATTGAGATGAATTGGTGAGTCTCAGTCCATGGACTTCTGTTTGCTGCATCCGAAATATTACGAATGCTATTTATTTGAGGCTTGATAAAATAAAATTTAACTTTTGCATATTTGAAACACTTTATAAATTATTTAATGAACAGTAATTTGATCGTAGACTTAATATTTCTGTTATTTTAAAATTTAACCTTACTGGCAGAAAAAAGCCATCTCTGTCTTATTGCGTGTTCTATAGAATTCATAAAATATCTAAAGAAATTAGAATAATAATTTTGTAAGTTGATGTAAATAATTAGCATTAATTGCCATAAATTTAATAAACAAACGGGCGGTATCCTGGCATTTTTCAGAAAGTAAGCATGATTTTTCAATTAAATATTTACTTCTAGTATTATTATTGCTATTATTATTATTATTATTATTATATATTAACAATGGGAATTAGTTCTTATACCTGTCTATTCCCTCTGATACTGATTCCTTTTTCTTTACTCGCATAGACGCACACCCAAAGCAGGATTTGAACCAGCAGTCTTTTTTAACAAAAGTGACATAAAGTAGGTGTACTTAAGCTTAAGCGGGTGAGGAGACAGCTAGAAAGTTCCGGGTATTCATAATTTTATATCCACCAGCAACCATGGGTCTTTACGAATGTTTATGCACCACCAAAGATATTATTTACATCATTATCATAATCACCGCCACAATTGAAATGATTATGGTGGTGTTGGGAAGGGTGGAGTTGTGATGAAGCAATATAGTAGACCTACTATGAATAGTATAGCTATTATGCTATTATGCAATGCGCCTATAATGGTAAACAATTCATCAAGACAAGAGTATGAAGCAAGCTTTAGCGAGCTCATAGGCAAGTTGCATACGATTGTTTTTGTTCGATCATAAATTAAAAATCTTAAATTTTGAACTTTTAGAATGCCTTGTAATTGATTAAACAATCGACTTTATCTCGCCGATCAGCTGTTCGTAAGTTCTCTTTTTTGCGATAGATGGGTGGAGATGAAGGCATGCAAGGAGCAGGGTTTTTCTTTGTTAGCAATTTTACTTCAAAGTAACGTACATTAAAACACATGAAATGAACTCTGTTTGTTATAATAGTAAACTTACGATACACTACTAAGACAGTTGGAATAAAACAATAATAGTGTTATAATGAAATTGTTTGCTTTAATATCATATGATACTGTTTCGTCACGTGTAACAAGCGAATTATAGTATGGTGGATCAAACAAAGGGTCTGAATTAATTAAGGTTCGAGTGTGTTTATCAAACGAGCAAAGAAAGCTTCATAACTTTCATACGGGTATCTTATTATCCTTTTAGGCAAGTTGCATATTCTACTGTTGTTGCCACGGAAATAAGATATTAGCAAGTTTTCGTAGTTCTTGTTTTCTGCAATAGTTGGCAGCTGATGGCGTACGTTCAAGTGGAAGCTTGTTCTTGGCCGTTTTATGGAAACGAACGGATTTTTACAAGACAAAATGAAATCAAATAATATACTATTTAAATTAACACGAATAGAAATGATTTTATTTTTAAAATATGTTTATTTAGGCCTATTATGCAATTTCATTTGCTGTTTTCAAGATTTCAAGATCGTTCCGTCTTCGATAATAATCGAACCACACCTGTATTTTAATGAAAATCTGTATCGTAATGAACGTCACTATGACATCGTTACATCACTTGTAATAAGCGTATTATAGTATGGCCCAACATTTTTTTTTCATTTTGATTATGCTATTGTAAAGTGTGTCTCCAAATTATTTTCCAGGTTATGAAAATAGAAGCATTACACAGATAGTAATATGGAGAGGAGAGATTAACAGTTCTAAATTTTTTGCACATGAATCTTATGGTCGTCACGTTTAATATAATGAAGAGATGGGTCCCCGGAGTTTCATTACTCTCAGCTGTAATTAGTACGTACCTCTTTTCCCAGTGTCTCTCTACGTGTAACGTCTGCTACCAAGTTATCAGTTTCGCTCCGAGTTCCTTTTTATTTATTCATTCAAAACCTTCTCCACGTTCATCGCACATATATTATGTTTCATCACAATTATTATTTCATCTTGTTCTACTCTTTCGTGGTATCTTCTTTGCCTTGTTCTTCTACCTTATACACTTGTAAGATATCTTCCCTTGAAAATCTTTTGCATAGGAGTCTACCTAGATTAATTCCTGTTAAATATTGCTTGGACTCTCATGCTGAATATAATTATATTGCCCGGACAGTTTGTAAAGACCAAATAGTGGTTAAGGGAGCCACTATCAGCTAATTCTGGCAGTAATTCTTACAAATTCAGAATGCTGTGTTCCTTACACAGAATTAATTACATTTTCTTTAAAAGGAGACAAGCCTAATTCTAATTTCCATGTAAGCCTGGTGCTCTAGTGATTTTACATAAATGTATATCAATTTTGCAAACAAAATTATGCTATTTTAAAATTACTATAAGATAGGCTGTTCCTACCGTTACGTAATTTTTATATTGTGTGTGTTCTGTTTGTTTTTGTTTCTAGTAATAGTTAATTTAAAAGAATGTTATTTTAATACAAGAGAATATTCTGATTGGACAGTGTGCCTGGTATGTTCGTAAATAAATAACTAAAGAAGTAAATACATGTACCAATTAACTTTATTATGATTACAAGAGATTTAAAGAGAATTTTAAACTTCTGTTCAGTTTGTATTAATAAAATTCATCAAATTAAACTAGGATAAAAATGGAATGGCAAAGAAAACTAGTATGGATTTATATAAATTTACAGAAGAAGAAAATAACTCTCTTAACTGATACAGATATCAACGTATATTTCTATCGCTTCCTAACAATATCTAATGAGTATAAGCTTATGTTCACATTAGTGATTCTGATTACAGTAATTTTTAAGACAAACTTGACACACAAGTTTTTCGTTTATTGCTTCATCACATCATACCACAATACACGGAATCGTGTGCGACCATCGTTGGATTGACATTAGTAACCTATCAAAACTCAGCAGTACCGATATACAATTTCAGAACACGGCTCTAATTGCTCGGAACTATTTGGATTGACTTTTGCCCAGATCGCATGTGGCGAACCCCCGAATTACATATTGTTCACCTCAATCCCACAGAGGGAAACATTTGGCACGTATTAGCCTAAAGTAGGCAAAGCATACCACAAACCACTCCACTTGGACGCACGTATGCGACTTGTTTCCTCCCCACACGTTTCCGTTTCAACACTAATTTAAAGTTAACATTGAACATGACCGTGGCTAACCATATATACACATATAAAACCTGAATATGTGTCTCCATCAACATAGTCACGTACCTATTTCTCAGTATAGTTTCTCATCTGAATTTTCGGGACGTGACAATGACAGTAATGATAGTACGACAATATAAATGAATGAAGAGGATTTAAAATAATTGAAATTATTAATGGATTATGAAAATGATAAACCAAAGTCGCAGAAATAAAACTACGGTATGTGGAATATAGGAATAGATAAGCCGCTGTAGCTATAGGCCTATGGGGAGAAAAATCTATCAGAAGGTGTTTCTGTCATTCATTCATGGTACTTCTGCCTTACGGCAGGTCTACACTCCCATGTAAAATTCCATTTTCCAGCTCTTTCTATTTTCTGCTGCATCCTTTAATTCTCCATAATTTCTTTTCTTCTTGATGTCATCTAGTATCTCAATTCTTCTTCTTCCTAGTCTTCTCTTTCCTTCTATTTTTCCTTCTATGGCATCTAGCAAGAGTCCTCTTCTTCTCATAATGTGTCCCATCCAGTTGGCTTTTCTCACTCTCACATCTTGCAAGATGTGTCTCTTTTCTTCCACTCTTCTTAAAACTTCTTCATTTGTGATTCTATCCGTCCATCGAATCCTCTCCATCCTCCTCCAACACCACATCTCGAAGCTCTCCAGATATTTCTTTTCTCTTTTCCTGAGTTTCCATGTTTCGGCTCCATACAAAGCTACACTCCAAACGTAGCATCTCATCAGTTTTTTTCTTAGCTGCAAATTTAGTTTTCCTGTGAGTAAATTTCTATTTTTGTTGAAGGCTATTTTAGCCATAGCAATCCTTTCTCTGATTTCTTTGGTGCATTGGGCATCTCTGGTGATCATGCTTCCTAAATAACGGAATTGGGACACATTATCTAGCACTCTAGCAGAAGGTGTTTAAGAAATGATAAAAGTGACTATTTAGTTTCTGAACCAAAATTTCAGTACAAAGATTTTTGATTAATTTGAATTGTATTTTTGGTGCTTTTGGGCCAACTTTACAACTAGCACGAAATATTATTATTATTATGACTATTACTATTCTCTTTATTTATAGGACTAGGACCTGTATGTTTAAGTGATGGACGAACCGTCGTTTATCTTGGAGATTATGATTATCCGAAACCGAAGAGGACAGAGAATATTCCACTATTATCGCGGAGTAGCCGGGACCTATAGCTTGACGTGGAATCCGTCCCATGATGGACCACCCTATGCTTTGCTTAATATAAATTGTCAGAGTTGAGCGAAACGTTCATTTGTTCATGTTTTCATCGGAGCTAGCACTGTTTAACCGATAATCAGATTGGAAATGGTAGGTCTTTTAAAGAGACACGGTTAGTACAAAATAACTAAAAAAGGAAAGATTACTTTTTCTTCACACAAAATGGAAATCATAAGCATGAATTTTAAGGAAGCCTCTCTTTTTTTTTATTTTACTGTCGGTATATTGGGAAAGGTAAGTCACACAACACCCAAGAAATGTTTAGGCCTAACAATATATTTGAATATCTAAACAATTTTAAATGTTAAAACCGTTGAATTAAATCCTGCCAAACATGTTGACCAAATTTTAAGCGATATTTGATTTTACTCTCATACCTTTCACTGCTTTTATTTTCTGGTCCTCCACCACCCCCGGAGCTCTCGACCTTAGGCCGTACTCCGGTTCCAACAACTTTTCTGGGCATTTGTTTGAAAGAGTGAGGGAAACCCCGAGAAAACCTCACTCGGATCGGCTACTACGAGGGTTCACTCTTAGCGGCCCGGGCACTTAGAGCACTTGCCCATTTTGTGTTCGGTTTTCCCCAGGTGTCTGAGCATTCTCCTAGGGAGCTTCTCACTGTCGGTTAGTCTCAATTCCGGTAAACATCGTCTATTTATGTTGCTTTTCGACATCTATTACATATGTCGAGAAAGCTTAAAACGCTTCGCTTGCTGATTTCGTCGGCCAGAACTTGAGCTCTGGCTGTCATTTTTCTCCTGCTTACGTTGCTACCTGGATAAGGTTTCGTCGTGCCTCTCTATATCTAGCGCACGTATGCAATGCTGTATTAGCAAAGTATAGTTTACAAATATTAATTTAAGGATATCAATATTAAATGCACAAAAAGAATAGGAGGCGCTATACATAAGATAAGTCTTTACTTCCATAGTGTACAACAGTAACTGTATAGGCCTTATGAAGGGACACTTGATAGCTAGTAATGCTATAAGCATCATCTTTTGGAAATCTGAATGGATATGAATCCAATTATTTACAGCGTGGCGTGGTATAATTACCCCTAGATCCTGCTAATAGATTATGATTTGTGTAATAAGAAGGAACTATGGAATAATACTTTAGATTCAATTGTCTTACTGGAATACGAATAAAAAGTCAGGAAATGTCCATAATTAAGTTCAAAGATATGGTAAACACAACCTTTAAACCTATTAAAAAAATTTAAATAAACTGTACTTGAATGTGTATTGAAAAATTGTGTTTTTCACTTCTCTTCTACCGATACCATTATTGTTTGAATGAAACTAAGTATGGTTTTGATATACTGTATATAATAATTTATGGATTGTTATATGACCGATTCAGAAACCAATCGTGTGTTGTGTATATGATTTATATAGTGTGTACACGCTTAGAATATAGAACACACAAAATACGCTACGCCACCTAACTTAAAAGAAACAGGAATTCGGAAATGAATAGTTATTTTATATTGTTAGTAGCATCAATAATCCATTAGAAATAAGGTTTCTTTGGGTTGCTTGAGATTTTGTGCGGAACGTTACGATGTAAGAGTTTGCGAGCGAGTTCACATGAATGTTAAATTGATATACCTCGAGCGCTTGTATATTTTGATCTAATACTACAGTGTTTCCACAGCAACGAATGCTCAAGCCGATTAGCCTATATATAAAGATGTAACAGTAGGCTCTTCTGAATCGAAGTTTCTAGAAAAACCTCCGTGTGTACGAGGGCGTGCATGTAGAATAATGTTACATTTCCTATCTCGTAGCATATTTCTGACAAAAATATTCTTGTCAGTTAAAAGCAATACCTGGAAGCAGTTTTAATAATTCCGTATACATCGTTTTCTACTTTCCTGCAGGCCCTACGTGTGATTGTCATTTTCATATGAAACCTAAAGCCGTGTCGTAATTAGACATATGAAGAGGTTCGGAGTGCATGAAATCCGACAAAGTCATGCTATAAGCAAATTACCAGAAATGAAAATTCAGTTTTGACTTTCCCTCTCGGAACTATACTACAGATAGAGGAAATTTTGTTAATTCTTATTATACCAATGTTGAGTTTTCCCAGAATACCTTCGAGGGTAGACTCTTATTTAAGCTAGTATTAATGTATTATTTGTCTCATGTAATGTTATTACTATTAACTATATTGTTATTGATTTATAATGGTTAAAAATAACCTGTGTGTTTTGATGCACTTGGAAACTAGAATTAGTCTACTATTTTAATTTGTCTCTTTATGTATGTCTGGACAGTATAGCTAAAAACTTTTCCAGTTTGTAACACAGCAACTCGACTGGTTTCGACGTTCTTCGCTACAGCTTCATTTGAAAAATAACTTTCCGCGAATTCTGACTCTTGAAATTTTTGAAATTATATTCTGTAACTGAGACCTTCAATTTACATTATATTAGTGAAATCGCATAAATGCACGGAAGATAACTATTATTTGTCCCAGCAAGAACAATGACAATTAGGAATTTCACGAGGATTACAGATGTAGCCAATCACACACTCCTACTGCCGCTTTCTCTTTTATGAAATATTATTATATTAACCTAGAAATTCCTAATAACCCCACGTAGGATAAAGAAATCGAGTTGTTGTCTCACATCAGATTGTTGTAATACAATTAATTATTTCTGATTACGGAAGAAAATTATTTCTACAATGTGGGGAAACTTAGAATTATAATTTAATACTATTCCTTTCCTGAATGCTTAGAAGACACAGTTTGTTTTTTTCTACAGCCCTTCAACATGATCGTCCAGTACGGTAAATTTTATATTTACTTGCGAAGGAATTACAGATATCCTGTCACTTAAAAGGCCATTTCAATATGAGCAATAATTGAATCGTGCAGCCGAACAACGGGACAAACGTTTAGCTAGGGAATGTGGCCCTTGTTCCGTTGTTCGAGACGATTCAGACTGGGAGCCAACTAGGGACTCTTGCGCTTGTGCTGTTGTTCGGCCGCACGATTCAATTTCACAATAATTAATTATTATAGTAGAAATTTTATTATAGCATCTAACTATATATTCCTGCATATTTTAAGTTATGTGCTTTTCCAGATTTCTTTAGAGTTATTATTGGTGTAGTCTTTTACTAAAACTGGGATCTATTATTTGAAGCAAATTTAAAAGATACAAGTTAAATAATAAATAGGTGTATTTTACAACTAAAGGGATATATGATTATCTAGGTATTTATTTTAATAAGAAAGAAGCAATTGCATGATCTACTGAATAATTTGTGGAAATAACTAGTTATAATTGCATTTAAAATAAAGTAGATTGGATTTTGATACATGGTTTCATAGTTGTTGGTTGGTGGTGTATCGTTAATTAAAGTGTTGTTCCGGTAAGTAATTTATGTTCTGTGAAGCTTAAGTGCCCATCTAAATACTCTTCCCTCTTCATATTATGTCTTCATGTTTCTTAGGCAGAAGCGTCTTGTTAACAACTTAGTGCTTTCACATTTTATGCTAAATAATAGCCCCTTCCATTAACTATGGTAAGTTTAAATTACACACTCTTCATCAAATTACTTCTTATTAATTCTGCATTTTATGAATGTCATAACAATAGTCATCTGTACTGATTCCAGGGGAAAGATTACAAACAGAGTTAGAAGAAAGTCATGGTTCCTGCATTATTGTTGCACAACATTACTGTAACTCATTTATTATTGTCCTTCTGATGTTGTTTTGCGATATTTAGGGGTTTGTTGTGTAAACTGTTACTTTAAATATAAGTAACAAAGCTTTATTTCAGTTGTCAGACTTTGTTCTGATTAGAACCATGCACTCTTTAATCCTATTCCTTAAGCTTAACTTTGAATTTCATTCTTCCTCCAACTTATGGGCTTAGATCCTGTTTGTTTCATCATATTTACATGGCGGAGTATTAGCAATTATTTCACGGATGATCAGCAAATTAGCTGAAGCGTTGGAGGTAATTAAGATACCACTATTGTAGGTGTATCAATACTGATGCTGATATTACAGCAGACTAAATCAACGGCTAAACATGGCGTAGGAGTGCAAACTCTTTATCGCCTAGATATTTATTAAGTCTTACTATTATTCGCCACAAAAAAGTTTTCATTATATTAAAGCTCTTTATTTTTTTTATTTTTTTTGCACAAAACTTTCATTCATGCTAAGATTCACTTAACGGATAGGCTATGTATCATAAATAATATAAAGTCAAATCTTTAATATAGATGTGTATTATAACAGAAAACAATCAAGAAAACCATGAGAGGTCTAATTTATCACCGGACTTCCGGACTTAATAAGAGAAATGTTCAACCGAATTGCCTTATTAAATGCAAATTCATATACATTCCCATGGTAGATAGTATTAAATTAATGCTGTGTATATGTTTAAGCCTATACAGTAACTGTATTTTTGAACAAACTGCTTGCATCACTAGGCTCTCATAGGTATTTCCCTAAGCTCTAGTAAACTATTGAACAAATTATCTCATTTTAATAATATCTTACCATCATGGGAGGTAACCCAAATATGTAACACACTAGAACTAAATCCACAATAAATTCCCAAATCACTACGAGAACTGAATATATCACTGATTATCACTGTTTCCTATCTCTAACTTCAACAGAACTGAAATCCTACACGAGGTGTTCTTTTACTCTGCGATATCCCTGAGGCAATGAAACTGTCCACAAAATCATGAGTAAACTTTGTCTATATAGTTGTGCAATCCAGGGGATTGTTGAAGCACTTTCAGACCCAAGGTACCTTCGCAGAAATTTAGCAAGCCTCACCACGATGTAGAAACTACGATACAGTGCATTAGAGTTAAGTTTAATTGTGTTAGTTACCTTTCTACTACCACCACTACCCGTCTCGTCCTAGCCAATTATACGAAGCATTCATTTGTCCCTAGAGCTCAATACTATGTATAATTCATGCCGGGTAAATTCCATAGCGGCTGGAAGACGGGATCAACGGGTCAAGAGGAGAGCAGAGCAGGTCAGGGGTTGAGAGAGAAAGAGAAATGTTTTAATAAGGTTCTTGAATGGGAGTAGTAGGTTATTGGTAAACATTCCAATGTTTGAACATTCATTGTATGATATGAGAACTCTTCTCTGCTATAACAGAAGTGTTAGCCCCATCTGAGATTTTATTTAGATTAAGAATAACTATTTCCGATGTCGTCAAAGCTCCCTTTTTCCGAATTGAGTTTTGATAGATAATTGAAATTAGGGAAGGTGAATGTAATATAAACGGTGTTATTCTTAATATTATGAGACGAAACACCACTGTGTTTTATTCTATCTTTGTACCTTCTATGCTTTCTACATTTTAATAGCCTAATATAATTGTGTCCGCTTCTTTCTTTCGATGGTTACATCTTTAAACACAAAAAGTGGTTAATTTTATTTTCATTTCCCAGAAAGTTACAATATATTGTGAAAAGATAATTGATTTAAATATACGGAAGTAAACTTCCCTCGATCATAACAAAATAACTGATCTGATGATGTAAGAATGTCAGTTAATCTTTCACAATCTCTGTTAATCATCGTTATTCATTTGTCTCATGTATTGTTGATTAATTATCGATTCTTCTCCCCATGTATGCTGCTTTGCACAATAATAGTCTTATTTTTAAGAAGAACAATATTAAGACCAGGGGAAGAAAGAAGCTTGCTCTGTGACGTCACTGCTTCCTGCTCTGACTGCATGCGTTATATCTCTGCGAGGAGCATGTGAAATGTAGGCATCAGTGAACAGGGGGGAAGAGAGGGGCATTGGTATTGCGGGCAGCGGGAATTTAGGGGGTTAGAACTTACGTAATACGTGTTTCCGAGTTAATGAAACATCAACCTATTTTTTTGATAGTTTATCGGTTAATTACAGCGCAGCAGTTTAACATATTATAAATAATTCTATTTTTCTATTCTGTGAGAACAATTGCCTTTCCACAAAATCTATGCTCTTTGACAAAAATAGACAATAGGCTACTATCATTTGAATTAACATAATTCACTACAGTAAAAATGATAAAAAAATGAACTGAATTAATTACCATACAAGCTCGTCTGCTCCTTAGATGATACAAGATTACAGTAACAATTTTCTGACTTTCCTGTCTCTTTTTCTTTAACAAGTTTATCAATATTGGGACGTAATGTTTGAGCAATATTTAATCGAAGACTTCATTTAGGTTGTGATTTAACAATGTACTTCTTGATTTGAGCTTTGCACATTTCATTAGTGAAAAAAATTGTTCGGCCACATATGTCGATCCAAAATTACATAATATTCGTGCGGCAAGTCTCGGGAATCTGGTTTCAGAGAAATTTCTGTAAAAGTTACCCAAGACCACTTTACGTTCGTATTTGTCCTTTAACAGATCGTCGCATTGTAAGTTTAGCAGTTCCAACTGATACCGGCAAGGAACGTCTTTGACATTAACTGAATATGGGGTAGCAAAAAGTTTAAACATTGGAGAAAGGTTTTCCACATCCTGAAACCTCGATTCGACCTGAAGAATAATGTTTTGCAGAACTAACACATGTGCTGCAGAGAGAACACTATCAGGATCGCGTACTTGCAATAACTTTGAAAAATGCTCCGTATTTCCAACCAGAAGTTGTTCTACCCACAGAGCTAAAGTGAATAGGTCCTCTAGTACCTAGCTCTAGCGTACTCTAAACACCCCTACTACCGTGCGCTCTTGCTGACGTCACACACAAGGGATCCGCATGCTCTTGCTCCACAAACGTCATCACAAGACGTAGTTGACTTCCCCTGATTAAGACAGTAAAAGTCACGTATTCGAAAAGTTTCAACTGCTACTCGTTATATTTATGGCAAGGCTTATTCAATAGGATTTTTCCTATGTGGTAACGTACCCTCTCATTTCAGATCGTTTTTTTTTCGTCACTGTCAGTGGGAAGAAATTATCTGAATATGACAAAAAATAAGCCAAATTTTATCATATAATTTAATAAATATGTACGTTTAAAACGCCTTGTAATATAATTATAGAAATCGAGAGTAAACTTTTCTAGTAATGTAACGGATTTCAATGGCTGAAACTTACCAGTATTTTCATTCATTATGGAAGATCAATAGATAGGAAAGTTCCATAGTTGTAGCCTTATGGCTTTAAAAGTTAGGGAAGTTGCTCATTACATAATTATATCTTTTACAGCTTCCAATATTCAGTTTTGAAATTATATATTTGTTTAGTAAAAAGTAAATTGTTATGAAATATTTGAATCATCCAGTATAGTGGAACCAAATCATACTTCAAGAGATTTTGGGTGACTTAGGTGAATGCATACATGCCCTAGGGGTTTGTGATTAAATTCAACTTCTAGATAGAAATGGTTATCTGCATAAAATAAGATCAGTCGTCTTGAGGTCTGAAAGGCAAGTTATATGTACAACTTATTGAGCAACTGGTTTAGAGGTTTCAAGTTGTTGGGTGGTCTGATGGATGGACGGAGGGAGGGAAAAGATTATGGACAGCCGCTAACTCGAAAGCTAAATGCTTCATGAAGGGAGAGACCGAGTTAAAGCTGGTTAGGTTTTGGGCTAGTGCTCTCCTAACTTCGTTACTTTGTTTGATGTTGGTTAGGTAAACACGGATTAGCTAACGTGTTAGCTTAAGGCGGGCTACCCCCTCTACTCCTGTTTTCCTGCTGTACATACAACATTTCAGTGAACACTTCGTGTACATGGGTCCATCGCCGCTACTACTTCGGCCATCTATGTGTCAGTGCAATCGCTTCATAAATATTTGTCTTGGTGGTTGGCAGGTTCTTTAGTTATCAAGTTTCTCACTGCCAGCTCGTACCCAATCAAAGGAGTAGGATTGGATAAGGTTTAATTTAATTTCAATTAAACCGATCCTCATAATTTACTTTAGTCAGCACCAGGTCACTGGAAGATGTTAAATTATGGAAGCATGAATTACAGAATTTATAGCAATATAGATTACTTCTCTATTATAATGATGACTACTCTTCAAAAAAGTTTGCATATTATCTAATTTTGTGATATTAAGTATATAATATTAAATTTTAAATTAGCCTACACAATGTTAATACTATATTCGATAACAAGACTTCGAGATGATTAAACCATTTATTCTTGAAAGACGTTTAATATTAAATGATATTATAGAATTTAGCAAATTCAACAGTTTTATTTTGGAAGCATGAATTACAGAATTTATAGCAATACCCTATATATATTGTAACGTGCTTCAGGGGCTAAATACCCAAGAGGGTGCAACATTCAATTCTGTTGAAAGATGGGTAGCTTAGGAGACTAGGGGTTTCACACAAAATTCAAAAATAAGAGCAACAGTAACAATTTATTATTAAAATTTACAAAATTCCAGTTAATGGGGTGGCTGTTAAGAACAAGTTACTTGAGAAATAGGATTTATGCATATACATCCTGTGAAGCAGGCTTTAAGTAAGTTTGATAATGTTTGGCAGTCTTCCCTTCGTACGAAAATTTACCCGAAAAATAACGAAACATGAAAACTAATCAAAACAACAAGAACATACCTGCATAATAAATAGAAAAGATGATGACTAAGAGTTACATGGCGTAGAAGTCAGCTCAAGAGGCATCCACCAGCCCTCGCAGGCAAGGCCCCCAACTCCACGGTGTACCGGAGATTTCAGATGCAAGGAGACGATGTACGCTAGGCACTTGCATACAGCTTGGGGAACATTTCCTCACCCGGAGAATGGCAGAGCGCTTCTACCCAAGACAATCCAAACGTAGCTCTTGACAGATCGGACCCAACTCACGGACTCGGCATCCACGCTCCGAACACGAAAACTCCCCCCCCTCCGGAAACGCCCTCTCAAATAGTACCCGCTACAGCAAAAAGAGAGCGCTTCCGCGGGCAAAGAGAACAGGAAACCGAAGCTAAACACAGGCCAGAAGGGCAAACTACAGAAACGCGCTCAGAAAACAAATGAAGGGAGAACTGCACAAACGTAAACAAAGCAAAAATGTGTACGTAGCAGAAGTAACAAGAAATAAGCAATAACCTAACTTTAGCAGAAAAGAATTTAACGTAAGTAAAAGCATACAAATATATTAGAAAAACACAGTGCCGGGAACAAACGGCACATCCTCGCCGGCCCAGGAGAAAAAAAAAATTTTGCAAAATTTTTTTTTTTTTTTTTTTTTTTTTTAGCAAAAGTCTTTTCTTGCAAAAATTCGTCCATTTGGGAAAATATAGTTATACCTGCCATAATGAGCATAAAATGTTCACCATCAAAAATAAATAGGGTCCACACCTCACAACTTCAGCAAAATTCATATGAAAAACCAGAGTCTTAATTAGCTTAGCCCAAAACAACTGCACCATAACACTATGTAGTCTGTACATTGTGTAGAAAAATTAACCAGTAGTTTGTATTATAGTTGTGTTGATCCAGTAGGTGGTGACGGGGATTTCTTCTGTTGTAGCTGTTGTCATTGTTGTAGACCGGTGAGTAGATTGAACTAATTATTAGAGTTGAGCATCAGATGAGTAGATTTCAGCAGCAGAATTGATAATAGGCTAGGCTATATCTGGTTTCAGAAGAACAGCGCTAGGCGTCCCCAGCGTGCCATCAGAACAGCAGAGTAGAGGGTGGCCCAAAACAGTAAGGTGACAAGCTCGGCAGAAACATAGAATCTGGGCCATAGAGGAGGGCCACACACCCAAGCACAGAACAATCTGAAAATACAAAACTAATGTGAAAAACAAGGTACGTACACATTTTAAACTAACAAAATTGTCCCTGAAGGGGAAAAAGCCATTCAAAGATGAAATACAAAGTAATTATGGATTAAAAAAAAAATATATATATATTAATTGTTATAAAGTATCCTTTCCTCCATTTTTTTTTCTCAGAAATCTATAATAGCAGGCACCCCAAATTTCGAATACAATATATTTTGTAAACATCTATTTAGACATTTTAGAAAAATCTATTAGAAAATAAAACCCTGAAGGGGTAACAGTAATAGTAATAGATTTTACAATGTGTTACAAGGCAACTAGGCCTATAAAAATGACTAATAATTTTTTTTTTTTACAATATTTTAATAAAACCCTATGTTTTTTTTTTTTGACAATTTAGGGCAAAATTTTCATTATTTACAACTTCTCCAAATGGAAGTAAAATTTATATACAATTTTAATACATTAAATAAATAAATAATTTAATAAATAATTTAATCAATAAATATTATCTGTATTGACAAATAATACAAATAGAATTTTGTTATCTCAAGTTTCTAGATTGAGGCATTTTGAGAGTTTTTTTTTTTTTTTTTTTTATTTAAGGGTATCGATCAAAGTATTCTAGAAATTTCCTTTTTTTTTGATTACCCATTTCTAGAGTTATTTTTTTTATTCAAATTCATGAAATGAAAAGAAATTTAAGGAGAGAGATGAAAGATAAAGATGAAAGAGAAAAGAGTTAGTAGAGTGAAAATGAAAGAATGATGACAATGAAAAATGATAGAAAAGGAGTAAATGTAGAAAATGAGAAGGAAGGAGTTAATGGAGGTACCGGTACTTCAGCAAGATGAAAGAAATAGAAAGTATGAAGAATAGAGCGTTTTCGTTGGACAGGAGCTAAAGAGGTAAGAATAAGAGAAGGAAGTAGAGCCAGCTGAACTGACTCTCAGGCATAGCCTTGTAGACGACTAGCATGACTTCTAGGAAGGAGCATCAAAGAGTAGAGCTGGAGAAAAGGTAGAATCCAGAAGGGCGTTCTAGAATAATTTTTCAAGATACATCTTGATTTTCTCTTATGTCCCAGATGGTCCATCTAGAAGTGGAGCACACTCACATACAATATTTCTCGGGCCGTACGGGGGTCTGTAAAAATAAGAAAACCAAAACCTCGGGGTTCAATACCCCGGCAACGAAAACCATTGTCCTCGCCCCGCTAGGGAAAAATTCCCGGTGACTCCTCAGCCGGCCGAGGACAAAGAAGGGAAAATGCAACCTCCTCCATGGAATTAGCAGAGACCCCCACAAGCCGCGAACCGAAAGCAGGGGCCTCCTCCCATGAAGCAGTCAAAAAACACCCGGCAAAAACAACGGCAAAAGCACCGCCAACGAAAGCAATAGAAAATTGAAAGAACAAAGAAATACCAGTTTATATATAAAAAAAACTGATAATCAAGAGAAGCATTTGAAAAGACAACATAGATTAGATTTGAACACTGGCATTAGTTTAATACTAATTAAATTAGTTAAGATAATTACAAAACCAGTGAAATCTTAAATTCCTTTATTTTGAGTTGACTAGACATAACCAGTCTCTAAAATCTTCTAGTTTTGAGTCATCATCTTCTTTCTATCCTTTTTTTTTTGCACAAGTATAGATTAGCCGCAGAAAACGAACCAGAGAAGGTTCAATAGCAAACTTTGAAAGCGGCAAAAAAAAAATTTTTTTGAAAGGCAGGTCGGACAATGCTTTACGTTAGATAGAGGTTTTGGATAATAGAGATTAGTACACTGTAATCAGTAAACACCATAATGTAATAATTCACTAAGTATATGCAAAAATAAACAGAAAGAATTTTGAAAATGAAAAATCATATCATAAAAAAAGAACTAAGCAAAAAATATTAAACTGATTTTAATGTTATACTTTATATTTACAGGAAGAAAACTAAACAGCAGGTATGCAGAGGCCAAAAAAAAGGAACGAAGAGATACAGCCAAACAAAACCAACTAAGGGACAACAACAGCGCAGAGCCACACTACAAAGGGAAAACCGGCGCTAGCCGAAAAATATGAAAAGAAAATATGTATAATAATGAAAATGATGTAACTAACTTTTCGAAATAAATGTAGCCATAGACATACATAGGCCTATTTGTCCTAAAAGAACAACAATGAAAGACTATATATTTTTACATCCCTAACGGTGAAACCCATATCCAAGACAAGGCAAAAATTTTAAATAGTAACGAGCTCATGACTCTCAACAACAAACACCAAACATGAATACGCGAATGCAAAAATTCTAAGAATATAATAATAGCAACATTTATATATTTATTTATTTTACAAATGAACACCCTTAAAAACGGGACACAAAAAAAAAATTTTAGTCAAGATTCGCTTATTCATGTTTTAGTAGAAACAGAGGGGCTAGATAGGAGGAAGAGAGAAAAGATAAGGGAAAGAAGAAATACAGCAGAGAGAAAGAAGAGAAGAAACCCCTACCAGATACAAAATATCTATATATATTGTTTTTTTTTTTTAACCCAGAAAATTTTATACTACTTGAAAAATGCCAAAAACCCCTTTTTTTTTTTTCTTTTTTTTTTTTTTATACATACCCAAATGTAGAACAAGACAAATTTAGACTCGACGCAAAATATGAGATAGAAAAGTAGACAGAGGACAGAGTAGAAAAGAAAAGACGACAGAGGAAACCCCAAAGAAGAAAACCCTAAGAAAGAAGAGAAAAATCCCCACCTAACTTGACTCGGGCCACTTGGGAACGTCGCCTCCCATATCTCCATGCCCACACATGAAGACCCCTGAGGGTATAAACCCTAAACGCGAAATCGGTTAGGTTAGAATGATAGGCTATTAACGGCTAAAGCATTGTTAAGAAAAATTTTCCCCAAACTATAGGGCAGAACCACCGATGGTGTCTGGAGCATCACAAGTTGCCACACAGGTGAGGTCACAAGGGCTGGACGATGAATCAGCCTTTTGAGTTTTGACCGGGAAACTCTCAAGTTCTTTGGCCTCACCCGTACGACATGGACCACGACCTTTCTTGGTGGAAACACTGGATGTCTTATTTCGGGAAAGAAATTCACTTTCCAAAATGGCGTTCCTTTTTTCTAAGTTAGCTATTTTATCGCGCTGTTGGATGGACTCTATAGTTAACTCTTCACGAATTACAGTTAGGACATTTATACGTTCTTCCCTTTCGCTCAAACGCTCGGAAATAGAACGAATTTTTTCAAGAAGCCTACGGTTTTCCTTTTTAAGACTAGGATTATCTACACTAGTTGTACAACTTCCAGTAACAGAGCCAAGAGTGGCGCGATTAGACCATTGATCTTTTTGGCTTTGCAACTCAGCGATCTTAAGTTTTTGAATATTATTAGTTTCAGCCATTTTGGCTATATCCTTGTTTAAACCCTCTTCGATTGCGAGTAATTCCGCCATACGATCGGCGTCCTGACGGCATCGCTCAGTAAGATCCAATAATTTATTGTTAGACTCCTGAAGTTGCTTTGTTAAATCGCAATTAGAATTTGTAAGTTCTTGATTATTTGTCTTCAAACCTAACAACTGTTGTTCCAAGGTATGTATGCGTTGGGTGGCAGTTACAAGCTGGTTACGAACAACAGCCAATTGCCGATCAATTATGTTGCAGTTGGCACAAGGTTTATTAGCATTTATATCCTTTTGATTTGAAGGTTGACGTGAACATCCACCGTTTTCACCACGCTGTTTAAGCCCAGGGCTATTGGAACCAGGAGCACGCCGGGAACGTGGAGTCCCGCCTCCATTAGCCCTCCTTGACTGCTTTTGAATATCGTCGCCAGATTTAGGGGCAGAACAGAAAAGAACAGGCTGCGTATACTTTTGTCCGGGCCGATTAGACCCCAAATTACTTGGATGGAACGTCCTAGACTGAACGGGCCTGTTGCTCGCTGGCTTAACCCAGCACTGATCTATAAGATGTCCCGATCGTCGGCAATAAGTACAGAAACGGCGCTTTCCCCTAGCGTTCCTAGTACTGTGAGGCCGTTTGTTAGATTCTAAGGGAACCACATTAGCCCTAGCCGCAAAAATGTCCTGTAATCGGGGCAATATGCCTCTAATTTGCAGCCAATTACTGGGAGGATCTTGACATAATAAAAGGGCCCTGACTTCAGGTAATTCGGCCCCTGCCAAAGCTACCCCTACCGACTGCCGTTCAGTATAAGGAACTTGCAGAATTTCCGCAGCGATTTCAATGTCTTCCGCGAAATCGGCGAAGCTTTCGCCTGGGCTTTGAGCACGAAAATAATAACGCTGCATTAATTCATTCCTAACACGATCTGGCATAGATTCGTGCAGGAAGAGCGCATGAAACTCTTGTAAATGGAAACCAGCATTAGCAGCGTCCAGGACGGCCTCTGCCACTCGTCCCTTAACTCGCGGATAAATACAATGCAATACGCTTGTGAAAGGTACTCCATAAGCCAGAGCCTGGCGACAAAATTTGAGAAAAACTTTCAAGAATAGAAAAATCTCCTCCGGAGAAACAGGTTCCGTGATTTGGAATTCTTCTACAAGTCGCCGAAACGGATGAGGGACCTCAGCCGCCCTGACTGTAAAATTTAGCCCATCGGCATTTGGGTGATCGTGAGTACTATTCTGTTCTACCATGATAGTAAAATATTGAAATTGCCCCAAGAAAAAATTATGTGAAAAACCCCAGAAAACTATGTGAAAACCCCACACAAATTGCAAAAGAAAAAAAACCCCATAAAAGGAGCAAAAACGCGACCGAGTGCGATCTGCTACCACTTTGTAACGTGGTAGCAGGCGTCCTAAAATACAGCCAGAAAAGCCAAAGAAAATGTTGAAAAACTGCGGCAAAAAAGAGGGCCAAAATACTGAAAAATCGTAGATCGACTAGCTATGCTACCACTTTGTAACGTGCTTCAGGGGCTAAATACCCAAGAGGGTGCAACATTCAATTCTGTTGAAAGATGGGTAGCTTAGGAGACTAGGGGTTTCACACAAAATTCAAAAATAAGAGCAACAGTAACAATTTATTATTAAAATTTACAAAATTCCAGTTAATGGGGTGGCTGTTAAGAACAAGTTACTTGAGAAATAGGATTTATGCATATACATCCTGTGAAGCAGGCTTTAAGTAAGTTTGATAATGTTTGGCAGTCTTCCCTTCGTACGAAAATTTACCCGAAAAATAACGAAACATGAAAACTAATCAAAACAACAAGAACATACCTGCATAATAAATAGAAAAGATGATGACTAAGAGTTACATGGCGTAGAAGTCAGCTCAAGAGGCATCCACCAGCCCTCGCAGGCAAGGCCCCCAACTCCACGGTGTACCGGAGATTTCAGATGCAAGGAGACGATGTACGCTAGGCACTTGCATACAGCTTGGGGAACATTTCCTCACCCGGAGAATGGCAGAGCGCTTCTACCCAAGACAATCCAAACGTAGCTCTTGACAGATCGGACCCAACTCACGGACTCGGCATCCACGCTCCGAACACGAAAACTCCCCCCCTCCGGAAACGCCCTCTCAAATAGTACCCGCTACAGCAAAAAGAGAGCGCTTCCGCGGGCAAAGAGAACAGGAAACCGAAGCTAAACACAGGCCAGAAGGGCAAACTACAGAAACGCGCTCAGAAAACAAATGAAGGGAGAACTGCACAAACGTAAACAAAGCAAAAATGTGTACGTAGCAGAAGTAACAAGAAATAAGCAATAACCTAACTTTAGCAGAAAAGAATTTAACGTAAGTAAAAGCATACAAATATATTAGAAAAACACAGTGCCGGGAACAAACGGCACAATATTACTGTTCATCTCTATTATAATGATGACCACTCTTCAAAAAAAAGTTAACATACTATTTAATTTTGTGGTATTAAACATTTCATGTCTGGTTATATTAGTTTAGAATTGGAATTGATTTATACAGATTGTATTATATTGCGACATGTAAATGATTAAATTATGTGTCATTGTTAAAATTTAAACCTTCGAACACAATACGTGTTTTCCCCTTAAGGAATTTATTTTAATACTTACTTATTTAACAGGCAAAATGCCCAGTTACAATATTATCTTATATTAATACAATATTCTTACATTCCTAATATCAATATTTAAACGAATACTAAAGCGTACTAATTTTAGAAAAAGAGAAAATACACATTATAAGAATTACGTAATGATGGAAACATACCTTCACATAGAAAAAATACAGTATAATAGTTATGAAGGAACATATCGGTACTTTTTTTTAGACTATCGTTCTTTTAATTATTCAAGTTTTGATCACAGGTATTTTTAAACAGTTTATTACTGAGCTAGGTGGCCGAGGTGGTAACTTCTTTGACTCGCATTCGGGAAGTCCCAGGTTCAAATCCCGTGGCCGGCTAATTGAACACTGTTATTTTTTATTGATCATCTCAATTTAACATTTATTTACCATGATTCATCCTCACTATTTCATCCGGTATCATATTCATTGAAATATCAGCTGAAATTTACTGATGCCATAAATTACTGCAACATTAAAAAATAGTTGAGCATCAACAGTTGCATGTTCTGCTGTACACACACAGAACCTAATTCCTGATTATGGTCTCGATGCTCAAAGGCGTATAAATAAAGCTGAATTTAAAATGTTTATTTTACGCACAGGGATCAGGGATTTAATACAGGGATCAGTGTTTGCTTTTGGGATAAAAAAGTTCATGTAATTTATTAGATCTTTGATGTGTAACAAAAAAAATTATTGGAGAATGTTAGTATAATTTATAATATTATTAAGTAAATTATTGTATAAAAACAACAATGCCTGATAATTTTGTCTGTATGATATTTCAGGGATATTTCAATGAGCTGTAAGGAATGGAAAGACCTTCAGTATGTTGGTTTGTATGCCATGAATAATGAGGCATAATATGATTAGATTTTTTCGAACCCAATATTATCTATTCTGAAGGAACATCACCATGTTATATAGGCCTAACCTATATGGTAGTAAGTGAAATGGAACAAATTTACTGAAGTAAGATGTACAAGTTTTACACGCCGTATTGCACCTGAAGACATAAAGTAAGCTAAGAAATGCTTGAAAAATCACACTCTCTCCCTTGCGAGTCTTAAATCTCCTCTGGTCTTGTGGGAAACGTGGCTATGTAGAGCTCTGTGTGCTCCGAAAAGAGATTTAGTAGATGGGTATGCTACTTATACTATGTCACATTCTTAAATAATAAGAACAGCATGCTTTTCTTACGTGAATGTGTTTGAATACAAATAAATTTTCATCAATTTTTTACAATTAGAAAGCTTTAAAAATAGATTAGCAGCTCACAATGATGTGATTTATAGACCGCAAAATATATAAATATTATCCCATCATCTTCAATGTTGTGCTTTCCATTTAAGCGATTCAAGTTCAATATAATAAAATTATAAAAATTACAATAAATCATATAACAAGAAATATTATAAAAGTCCTTGTTCATTTGGATTTGTACGTGAATATGTATTGTTATTTTTACATTGATTTCCTTTAAAGTCGATTCAAAGCATGTTTATGTTTGGAGATAATTTGAATCTTGCACCTGTCGTAGCCTCTTCTGCAGAATATGCTAAATCATTTTCGGAGGATTTATATTCAGTATAGTTTCAGTAGAATCCTCTTCAGTATTTTCGCTTTTTCATGCACCTTATATAATTTCCATCTTTTACCTCTAAAAGCAGTTCTTTACACTTACTGTATTTCAGGATACGCCCTCAATACGATCTGGTATCCCTTAGAATTGAGTACTCGTCGGGCTCGATCTGATGTACCTTTTGAATATGGTTTACGCGTGTACTGTACGAGCGAGATATCGTGTCTTTGCATCAAATAGGCTGTACTGTTCGTAACTTGTACAGACAACGGAATGGATATTTTTGTTTGTTTGTTTGTTTGGTTGCCCTCTACCGCCCCCGGAGCCCTCGACCATAGGCCATGCTCCTGTCCCAACAAATTTTCGGCGCTTGTGTTCTATTTGTCTAGCCCAATGGATTGTCAGAAAACGTAAACAAAACCCATGTCATTGCCTAGACCCCACATGTTAAGGTAAAGGCAATTCTTCTACCCCGCCTCTACTAGCCCAGCGAAATAAACATGGACTGGCCGTTTAATATAATATACGAGGGATGTTCCAAAAGTAAGTTTCGTCGTTTTTTAAAAAAGTGAAGATGGTAAAGCAGATGAAGCAAACAACTGCCATAAGAATCGACACCTAATGCTGGTTCAACGACGGAAAGAGCGTCAGCAGAGGAGAAACGATGCATGAGTAGAGTCCCGAAGAAGAGAGAGTAGCAGTAGACTGGCGTGCCCGAGGTTATTTGAGTACAAATCACGATGGCAGATGGACTTGTACTGAAAACGTGATCGACAATGGAAGTACATGCTGTTATCCGGTATGAATGGGCATGTAGGACTAGTGTGTCCATCATCCATGGACGCCTACAGACTGTGTATGGTGAAGAGGTCATGTCTCATCAAATTGTTGGTCGCTGGTGTTGCATGTTCAGTGAAGGAAGGCACCTGTTCCATGCAATGAAAGCCGCACTCTCGGGACGTCACTTCCAAAACAATGCTGAGGTGGAGAAGGCTGTGCGACAATTCCTTGCATAGCAGGGCACCGAGTTTTACCAGAGTGGTTTCTTCAAACTGATTGCAAGCTATGACAAATGTCTCAATGTCGGTGGAGATTATGTTGAAAAATAGTGCAAGGGGTATATTTCATGATTGCATGGTGTATTTGTTTTGGTAATAAAGTTTCCATGTGAAAAAAAAAATGACGAAACTTACTTTCAGAACATCCCTCGTACATCATGGAATTGAAATAATCCTGCAGAGTATATGCACACTTCAAATGAGATAGAAACTTCACAATTAAATTAACTAGTAATTCATTAGGCATAATATATCGCATGTTTTTCATTATCAGAATGAGAGGGAAACAAGCAGAGAAAAGTAAAATAGAGAAACAAACAAACGTTCACAAAGGAATCCGGATGACCCTTCCTAATAAATGATTCCTGTCGAGTATGAAGGGCATCTCGGTTTTCGTCCTTAGAGATTCTTTCCCTTTTCCCTAGAGTACTGTAACTACTTAAGAACCTCCGGAGATTCTCGCTCCCCTTAGCAATCTCGGGAACCCTAAAAGCAAATACAACCCTTCTTGAGGCATTATAGTCATCAGAGAATCAGGGGGAAGGGACTTTAATAATTAATTTTATTACAAGTATAAATGTGTCTTTATTAGATTGTCACGTTACACCTCAAAGGAGGTGTTTAACTTGAAAAATTACCTGATGCTCTTCATTAAGATACTCTTTGATAATATGGTTGCCATGCACGCGCTCTCTACCAGTGTACTGAAGCCTACATGTAGCCTGCAAGTGGAAATATTAATTTAGAATTAATGTGGTAGTTAATACTTTTTACTAATTTTATTCCATTCGGCGGTGAAGTGTTTCTTCATCCATTTTCCATTTTTCATGATGTCATGGTGGAAATTCGAATTTCCTGCACTCAGTATCGGTAATCTAACCTATTTGCTTCTCTTTCTCCTACTTATAGCACTTGTCTATCAAAGCCTCAACTTTTGATGTATCTATTATTGCAGAAATGGAGTATAGTCATATTTGCTAGTTGAATTTTACAGTTTCATTCATATATGTCTATTACTTCTTATTTGTTAATATTTACGATAGTTCATCTGCAATCCATGGAATGTAGAACGTTTTGGTAGGATGTATCGATCGCGACCAAGATTAAAATAGCACCGCTTTTCAACGAAGCGATGGTGGCTTTGTAACTTGACATAAACTATTCTAAATGTTTAATTCGATACCGCAGAAAAAATAGTACCGGTATGCAATGTGCATGCATTAAGTGCGTTTTCGGCTTCTCTTTCGAACTATTCCTGTTTCTTCAATGATACATTTACCACATCAGTCGCAATAGGCTATATATTGTAACAGAATACTCTCAGTGCATGAGTTTGTATTAAGACTAACATCAATCGATCGATCGATCGATCAATCGATCCAAGTTAAGCGGGTTAAAACTACTGTAGCTTCAAGACAATACCCTTTGTTCATTAAAATCATCAACATGCCTTGTTCCGGATGATATTAAAGTCTTTTGAGTTCTTTCCTGTCCTACGAACTTTCCCAAGCGATTGGTTGACCTGTCATCACTATGGAGTTTTAGGGAATAAAGGAATTTCAGAATTAGTCTGGTTTAAGATGTCTCGCTTAAAGCCTAGTTAATTATATCATACTAATTACAGTTCAATTAATCATTAGTCATTACAAAGATTAATAATCATGTTAATCTTTCATATGTATCAATATAATTAATCTTATGCACAAATAATGATAACTCTTTTCCGACTTATTCAACGTAATAAACTGTACATTTAGGTTTTCATATCGATCCTGCTGAGGGCAGGAATTGCATTCAATCAAAACATTCCAGTTATTCCCACAATATCTATTTATATGGGGGAGAATAACCCGGATTAGGGGGAAATAAGAAACACGGGCGACTACTACAGTTTGTGTTGATCCGTGATGACGGCCAGATACAATTTGTTACGGGTATCTCATTTAACAAGTTGACTGCAAGAATGTACCATAGTACGACTATTTTTATCTCACTATCGTAACCAATACCTGTAGTGATGCCTTATTTTTAACAGTATAAAGTTTATGTACCTTTTTAATACTTTAAGTAGGGGTACTAAAAATCCCTACCTACAAACATATGCAATAATCGTGCGTAGTGTTTCCCTATTTAGGCTATGTTACCCTAATGCACGTTCGTATTTATTTTTATTTATTTATGGCTACGTACATACATTTTTACATTTCATTGTTATTTAATATGTATTTATTGTACTAAGAATATTACAGGCTAATGCCCAATTACAATATTCTCGCTTATATTAATACACCAGATTCGAATGTTAAATATTTAAAGCGATATTCAAAATAATTAAACTAATACAATAACTAAAACAACATACTATTGATTTTATTCACATTATTTCACATTTAGTACAAGTAAAAACAAAAACCAACAAAAAATACTATTTCTATTTTAGCATTTGAAATGTAAGTTATGCTCCTAGATGAGCAAAGCTCGTGTTTAAGGTTATAATAGATTAATATAAATCTATTTATATATCAATGCACAATATACTACAAACGAAAATTATAAATGTATGAGTACAATGTATATGTTAGCCTAGTTGTATATTTCGTGACTTTTTACCTTCCTTTGCAACACTGCTTTTGTATTTACTTTTGTGCATGTAGCGTTATTTATTTACTGTGATTTGTGTCAGATAAATTTATATTTTGCATACTAACACTATTAGAGCAGCATAGCCGTATGTCCTCTACAGGCTGGTTAATGATTGTTGTTCTACGAAAAGCGGTAACATAGGTCTATTATACTGAAGGACAGTGTATTTGAGGGACACCTCATTTTACGCCATGCTTGGGTTCGGAACCTCACAAGGAAGTCCCTGCATGTTCCGTCTAATAGCCTATTGGACTATAGTCATTTGTGTGTAAAGCCCTTGAAAGGGTTGTTCCAAAGTGATAAAGCTCTTTGTGAAGAAAAACGAAAAAAGACGGTTTTCAAAATGAATTTGTGTGCGTAAATCGTTTATTGGAAACCATTGTTTCCTTTATATATTTATATATATTTACATAAGTGATATATATATATATATATATATATATATATGCAGAAGCTTTGGGATGTGCCATGCCCTGTAATGGTTTGCAAGGTTCGCTTTCTTGTAAGTTTTCACTAGATTATACTTCTACATGTATATATATATATATATATATATATATATATATATATATATATATAAACAGAATTCAAGTACAGTGCCCATGTACTGCAGACTAAAATGAATACTCTTCATCTATGGTTACCATATCACTAATAAACCCCATAGGTGGATTATTTCCTTACGATTCGTTTCTCTTGCGTAATAGATTGCTTATAATATGGTACATCACATTGCAAAATACATTATCTAAAAATAATGGATTTCGTTCCTTGCTACATTTTTCTGACTTGGCTATAGATTGACTACAAAGTATGCTGAACCAACATCTGCGAAAGCTTGGTAGTGTGTAGGGTATATGATGGGGTTTGGAGCGATATAACAACAGCTTGTGGACATCGTCTGCAGTTTTGAATTATTTTGTGACTGTTTGCAATATGAACGACAGACCTTTATTTCCTTTTTGAAATTTAACAAGTGCTTCACGCAACGTATACTCTCATAATCGGAGGTAGCAGTCAGGATTATCATTTCAATCATAACGTCACGTTTTCGAAGTGCACCAATAACATGGTAAAAATCGGATTGAATTCAGTCTATCGTTGTATTATATTATGTTATGTTATATTATGATGCCGTAACGTATGAAGGAACGTGATATGCGGTTTCACTCCGAATCCATATCGATTACATTTATCTGGCCGATATGAAAGCCTAACCGTTCAATTTATTATATTGATTAGGCCAGTGTTAGAAAGGAGTTTAATATCACGTTACACCATATACCACGTGTCTGACGCACTGAGATGAATCATTTCTCTACTAAATATAATAGAAATAGTCAGATGAGAGCAATTGGTAAGGTCATGACTTTTTGTTTCAAAGTTAGCATGTTCGATTCTAGCCCAAGTCGCTTGCAGTTGCGTGTAAAAGAACAAGTCCTGGACAATATTCAGATGCAGCGATATACTTACAGGTAGGAGTAGCTGTTGGAATAGCTCTCAAGAATAAATCTAAATAACCAAAATATAAATAAGGTAACTTATTTGTATGTAACTATAATAAACTATATAATATACTTCAGGGCTTGGTCATTCATCGGTATGTCGAAAATACTCATCTATAACCTATGAAAATATTAAATGCGATTTGGAGGTGATACCCTAATTTAAAATACATAAATAATTGGCCTATGTTGGAAACAATACTGAAACACTGAATAATGATTAAGATGTTTCAAAGCATAAAATAAATAGATAGTCACGTATGAAGAAAAGGCCCCTTTCATTAACGAAATACGCTGACTTCATATATGCCTACTGCAAAAATGAATTGTAGAATAACCTGGATTTAACGGGGCTTATACAGTTGCAGACTCTCTTTTTTCTTAATCTTAATTATGTAACATAGCGTGGACTGATTTTCATACTAATTTTTAAACTCATTTTACAGAAGTTTAGCTTTACTTTATATAACTTCAAATAATAGGTCAATATGAGTGATTTTTCCTGCTAATCATTTTAAATGAAATTTTAACCATTGAGATCCACTCTTTGTAAATTTATACAAAATACAACTGTGCAAAATTTGAATAAATTCAGACAACCTGTTTTTGATATAGGCCTATTACGTTTCTAGTCATGAAAATTTAATCTGGAAGATAGATGAGTCTAAAGTTTAGACATGCACTTTTACATGCATACACCTTTAAAAATACTTTAAAAAGTACCGCTATTAAATGGAAGTTTTTTTTTAATTCTTTGGATTTGTACAGAATTACGTACTATATTACTAGAAACTGTAAACAAAGTTTATTTTAAGAAAGTATTTTCTAATGTATGCGCCCCCTAAAAGGTTTTGATAGTGGCCTACTGGAGATTATTGTGCTGTACGTGTGTTTAGTATCACGTTCACATTTTATGTTTGATAAAAATTTGATATATATATACGGTATACTGTTTTTCTGTAATGTTAGTAGAAACGCACAGTTTACTTCCTGCTGCGTTTCCTTTATTCAGAACTTCATTTTTCTTGGTGGTTCAGATTTACGGCTAGGAGTCTACACCTATATTCATAGATAATGCGAATTGCCAACAGGTTAAATATTGGTTTTAAAAATGAATACGAATCCAGCTAGCAATCTATACATCATTATTATTCGAAGACATGTTACTTCGAAGCACTGATACATTATTCAACTGCATACGATGTACGGGGAAGGTATATATTAATCTTGAAATTCAAACCCATAGTCTGGCAAGCTAGGTTTGAACATTTTGCTGGAAGTCTCTCTGCGCCCACTTAAAAAACCTGGAAGCTAAAATAATGACGTACCTGTCAGGAGATTATTCGTTAAGAAGGAAGAAAAAATCAATTCTTGCACTGAACCGTATGACAAGTAGATTCTTCCGATTTTCAACCCTTCGCTTCTTTCCTTTCTCCCTGCAGACAACAGTCTCTGGTTCTGAGGTTTTAATGGGTTTACGGGAATATCTCAGGATTCGAAAGTTCCAGATGGAATAACATCTAAATGTAATAAAAATCTAGTACCCCAGAGAGGAAAAATTTCGTGCTCAAATTTACACAATATTAAATGTACATTTTAGACAAGTGTGAGAAAATTGTAGCGTACTACTTCTATAAATTATCCCTTTAATGTTATTTTTCATTTGAGGCAGAGTCAGGCCCAAGGATAATTTCATTAGACACGTGAGTTTTAATTGTGCAATAAAATTAAGTGCCACAATTGCACTGCTGAAACTATAACCTAGTAGGTAATAAAATCCGTTCTTACATTCAAGTACCGGTACTGGTACTGGTACATACGGAATCTTCCTGAGATTTATTATTTACCGGCAACATAAAGAATGACTCATTTTGGGGTCTCTAGGTCTTTATCAGTATTTTTTTTGTATATTATGCAGGCTCAACAGGATTCCACCTTATAGTATAAGGGGAAAATTAAACCCTTTTCTGCCCCTAGAGAGTAATTTTCTCAGAAATAAAAAAAATCTTTCAACTTAAAACGTGATCTGCTGATAAGTATTATCAGCACTGTTCTTACGTTTTTAACATCAGACGAACGAATAAGGAAAACATTTTCCATTTGTAGTTTCTCGATTAAATTGGCAGCTTCTGTGCAAATTTAATACGCAGATTCATACGTGGACAACATATTTCAGGAAATATGGCAAGATAAACGTGTTCGTCAAGCAGTAGGTTTGTTTTCTTTCTACGGACAAACAGGTCATTGCTTGCGAAAGCGTGATCTGGCAGTGCGCTGTTGCCGATTTGCGAATACCATTAACCTAATTATCTCAATCATGAACCCAATCACAAAAGTAAAAATACAAGTGCTTTGGGAACCGGAATTTTAGACAAAAACCATAGCATGAGTTTAATGCGATTTTTATAATCAATTGTGTAAACTGACTCCAAATTCGTGGCAACTTTTTTAAGGCCATCTGAAGGGAAATAGAAGAATATAATGTAATAATGAAGGAATACGACCTGCTTATAAACTCCAATGCCATAGAAGGACTGACCGATGAGAGTACAGCGTACAACCCAAGAAGTAGCCTATATTGGGTCCTGGATTTAACATGGATCAAGTTAAATCGTCACTTTATGTCTGTGAGCATCTGCTTTTCTCCTTTTTTAATCTGGGGCAGTTGCTTTTCAAGACAAGTTCATATTATTTTGTCGAGCATCTACCGCGTAGTGTGTGATGTCGAATTACTAATGATTAGTTATTAATAATATCTGCCGGAAAAATATTACAATGGAATTTAATAACCTTAGACCTAGAATAAAACCAGAGATGTGTTTTAGACCTGCAGATGTGAAATGTTTGGGATCAGTTAAAGGATTTCTTTGGTTTCATCTTGTACCGAATGCATGGGGATCTGGATGTGATGTAAAGCTTGAATTTATATTAATGTAACGTAATAAAATATATTTATAAACTTAATATCTTTCTGCATACAGTGTGTATAGGTAACTTATTATGTAATGGAGTTATTCGGTAAAATAACATTTAAATGTGTTATTTCGTAATATCCTCATGTTCAAACTTAGTAGACATTTAATTTAGAAAGCTGATCATAATTAGCTATTGGGAAATATGAGTTCATACTCAATACCGCCGTATGCAATTTGCGTCATTCAAAACATCCCCAATTATGAACGTCAGTAATTTTGCCGATGTATTTTGTGGTTTTGCCTTCCTATGCCATTGATGGAAAAGAGCCACCCTTCATAAGTTTCAACTAATTTTATGACAGGCAACTAATAATGAAAACCATGGCAGAGGTAAATCACTGGCAATATCCGCTAAATGAATGACCTACACTTACACCGGATGACAATTTGTATGAATGCAACAAGGGGAAAAAATCTATTAGTATGTAATTAATTTTGTTTGTTATTAGGCTGCATCTGTCATTGCATTTAACGAAAGGTAGGATGGTTTAGCTTTATATAGTCCTGCCCAGCTGTTTTTTTTTTCATCTATGAAAACAATATCGGAAAGGGTTTGACAATTATCGAACAGTGTCATCAGTATCCTGAAATATCGAGGTTTCAAGTTGAAACGGTTGAGTGATTGCAATGGTGGTCTATGGAATGCGAAAAATACAAATATAATAAAATGGCTATTGAATTTTGCTACATCAGAAGTCTCAGATCTTATGAATCGTTACAGTTTACCATAAAATGAAATAATAAATACAAAATATGGAGAATATTCTATAAGTTAATGGAAAGGAACATTCGTTTAATCCTTTATTTCAGTAAAGTAGTTTGCTTATTTTACATATTCTAGATTAGTATCGTGATTTTCATTTTATCGAAGTCTTTTTTTTCTTCCTCTCATTATTATTACTACTACTTTATACATTAGAGACCAAGAACGGATCTTGAACTGGAATATCAGACTGAAAGAGAATATTTTTTTTGCGATTCACTTATTATTTTTAAAAAACGTAATAACGTAATGACGTTTACGCATTTGAAACTGATAGAATAGTGTTGTTTATGCATTAAAATATTAATCAAACATTTATTTATTACACTTTACTAGGTTTCTGGAAGAGTGAACTCATGTGATTCATCTGGAACCCTATCTTCGGTTTCTTCTCTGGTTGGCCTACCTGCCGTGGCTTTATACAAGACATTTTAATTTCGTGTAAAGTATTAAACATGCATAATAATAATTATTATATATTTTCACATCACATTTAATTATCGTATAGGGAATTTACAGACCCATATCTATGGTGCCATATGTCAGTTCAATTCTACATGAATTTCGACGGATGTGGAGAAACTAATTTCTTACCGAGCTTCAAGAAATAATGTCGCTGTTTTACGGGACAAAAAAACTGCCGTCAGATAAATTTTGCATGTCCGACACGGTGAAGTATTTCTCAGACATTTAAGTATTTCCCTTTTAAACTTCGATTCTATTTTTATAAGTTTCGGTTTATAAAAACGTTTCCCTACAAATACTACGAAACATATTGATAATCCCTATATAACACATAGCCTACTCTCAGAAAAATAAATCCAGCCATGCTTGATTAGATTGAATACCGACCCTCCTGGAAATCAGACTTATTTCGTGGGAGGCAAATAAAAAAAAAAATTAATTTATCAAACTATAAGATTCCTTTCTTTAAATTATGCTAAATTATGCTGCGTACATCAGATAACGACTGATTTAATGACCAGATGATTCAACTTACATTTAAGTTAGATAATTTAAAACAGAATTGTGGTAATGTAATGAGAATGTTATACTTGGCTAATTACTGGTCATTAAATAACGAAATACGAGTATTATGGTTCCTGATGGTTTTCAATATGTTTACGTGTTAGTAAACCGTCTCACAATTCTCACATGAATTTATACAATACTAGTTAATCATTCAATTTTCTCTTCTCATTCTGACACAGAATAAGTGGACGTAAGGCCGTGTCATTTGTGTGTAGAATTTAAATCCTATGGTTAACAGTATTGTTAACGTAAACAATTTATAGAATGAACAGATGCTTGAGTACTTGGTACTAGGAGTTAATACATAAAATTTCAACAACACCGTAAGAGAATTTTTATAAAAATTGTGAGAAAATCTTGTTACATTCTAATGTAGTAGGGAAAGCCGTTCGCAAGAATTGTAAATGAAAAAAATGCACAACTCTTATAAAAAATCTATACACATAATGTTTTTATATTTCGATGTGTTTATTTCATAGAGAAAAAGAAACAAACAAGACACGCTCTTCTGATAGTATTTTTGGACTCAGGAAACTTCTATATTGTATTAATGCTATAAACTTGATCTTATTGGAAGGTAATATAAAGCAACCCACCAATTCTGGTAGGGAGTCATAACACAATGTAGTCTATAATCCCCTTTAAAAATTGAATGAATCGTTATGAAATTTTTCCACGCAACCGACAAATTAATCTAGCGCTGTGTTATCTTTTTACCTACAAATACATTTTCAATATATGGATTTCACGTGTTTATTTTTACCTGTAGGCTGATTTATTGCATTTTATTTTGTAACTGGATTTTATTTAAAATGACAGCTACAAAATAATACCTACGATATCTTGTGAGAAAAAAAAACTTCTGACATACGGAGCATGTAGAGTGTACATGTCATTTTGTAGAACTGAATGTAAATAAATGTCACCTGTGAAAACTTCACGTTAATGCCTACCCTCGTTTGTAAAAGTCGTTTTTATATAATATCGTGTAAACCAAACTTCTAAAATCCGCTGGTTTCTATGGAAACTCGCGTAGAATATTTATTTTATTTTACGCATAATAAAGCTGTATGCGACTTTACTCACATATAACTGAAATTTCAGTGGAAGAGTAAAAGAGGAAAGCTGGTTGTGTAATAATAATTAGAGCTACTAAATTTAGTAAAAGTTATTTTTTCTGTAGAATTTTATAGTGTTCAAATATATTACATGCATTTGAAAACTATATCATTTATCCATCTATCCATAAGGAATTCAAACAAAATAAATTTGTGTTTAACTTTGTAGGAAGTGGAGGCTAACTTAATCCGAAAGTGGTCGCTAGGAAGTATTGAAAGCTAGGTGATTACGTACTCGAAAATTTGTTAAGACCTAAATCTGTTTGTTTTTCTGGCTGATTTCTTATCCTCTCTCTATAACCTACGATAATTTAAAAATTTATTACTTCTGTTCCAATGCTGGAGCTCCTTTAAGGCCCTGCGCAGGAGTGATCTTTTTTTTTCATTTGGCTATCAATCCTCAAGTTCATGAATACTGTTGTTAACTAGTACGTTGATATCCATTGTTATTGGAAAATCTGCTGATGCTCTAAAATCATAAATTTTTAATTATTTTGTCGAGGAAATAGCATTACCATGAATTTTTCTCTGAACTCGTGATTACCTGTGATGGGTTTTGTCGGAAGAGCTCAAGGATTTAGTGGCACTGAAAATTATTAGTTTCATGCACTCTGAATTCTTCGAATTTATTTGAAAATATCGATGTTATTCGTTGTATTTTTTCTAACTATTAATAACATAAGCGAAAAAATTCTACGATTCTACGATCACATTCACAAAATAGTGAAAATAGAGAATGAGTTATACGAAATGGAACATATACTTGATTTCAGTATAATAATGCGAAAATATCTTTGTTTAATTTTAGTTATGATTTTTATACCAAATCTTCTGACTCTTTAACTGTGGTAAGAAATGCAATTTTCAGGTAGGCATTATGCTAATTCGCTTTTGAAAAAAAAAAATCTTTTCTTCTCGATTGGTATTAGCTGCGCGCCGCTGTCAGTTTTCGTAACAGTACATCTTCTTGTGCGCAGGCGATATTAAGTTTATAACACATCTGTTTGCGCGCTGTTGGTCGAATTTTAACCCATTTCCGCTAAGCCGATATCCACCCTATTATATTTATGTCTGCCAAGTTTCTACATCTCCGGACTATTTTTTGTAGTATCTTCACAGAAATTTAGTAAATTATAGGATGTGCCTATGATGTAAATATAATTACTTTATTTACTGGAAATCGTAATAGTATTAAGAAAAAGATGCATTCGTGAAACTTTTATTTCCGCCGTTCCGGTTTTGCCTTGCGATTACTCCTGGGTTAAACACGAATTTAACAAAACTCTCATTATTGTAGAGAAGAATCTTCTTCTTATACAGATTAGGTTTTACAAGATTATGTTACGGACCATTCAGTCTCTGAAGCACCTAGATCAGTTTGTAACGTCCCATGTCACTGAATGGCTTTTATATAGAAGGCGTAGTTGGTATATTTATCGGATATTGGGAACAGTTTTTCTTTTTTAATTTGTCGTTACCTTTATTTCCATTTCAGAAAAATAAAAACTAGGAAGTCTTAAGAATTTGACTCATGACCTCCTATCGCAGTGAAAGCTAGGACCAATGGTACTGCTAGACAAAATGCCGATCATAAAGCGTGTTAAGTCATTCTTTATCTTAAATTAACTCATCCGGACTTGCATTATTAATCTGGAATACTTATTAACTGCTTATTGTCATAATGTTTGGAATTCCGCACTGCAAATTAAATTTTACAGATTTCATTTTAAGCTGACCGAAATATAATCATGCCTATATTATAGCCTATTGATTAATATCACTTACTGCAATAAATGTAAATAACTAGTATTTCCGTCCCATGTTCGAAACGTAACATTCTGAGTTCTAATTGAATTGGGTTGCAACTATTTGATTTTCGTTAGTCACTTATCTAAGTTTATACTTTAACTTTACCATCTCATTCACTTGAGAATTCCCCTTTCTGCCTCCACTTGTTTACAAGTGGTTTCTGGAATCTGTATAGCCAACTTCCTGCTGTTACTGACTTTACATGAATCTTGATAGTTCACTATAAACAGAGACTTGAGTCTGTTCATTGGCTAAATTCTACTCTATTCTAATGGTTCGGGAATACTATAGTCGCCTTGTTTCAAGGACTCAATCAGGTAGAATGTGCATTTTGCGATCTTGGTTTGTAATAATGGATGACAGTTGGAGATAGCACAAAGGGATATTCCATCGAACTGTGTAGTTTGATTAAATTATAACTTGAAGAATGGATAAGCAATTAAGGAAGTTTTCTTATAGCATCCATCGAAGACTTAAGTTATTTTAAACAACTTAGTAAATTGGAACTGGGGCATTAATTCTTTTTCGATTAAAGAGATATACTCGACATTAGTACATCCCTCATTCTTTTTGGAAAATTTTTCGTGTTGCACTTGGATTGTTACGTATTCCCTCTAAACACTAAAATATATTTATTCATTTTCTGTTGTATTATTTTTTAAACACACCGCTGACCAAAAGTCTATGGTGTAATAGTTTGGTTAAAAAGAGTTCGGTGGAAGGCAGGAACTTATAATAAGGGGCTAGAACGACCGAGATAACGTTGATGCTGTTTCAAAGTAGTGATTAATTGTGTTCGGGTTCCAAGGGTCCGAAATGCTGCCGTGTTAAGGCTTATTATTCAGTACCGTATTGTTTTTTATTTTCAAACGAGCTCTCTCTTAGGCCTGTAAGATTAATTACTTGTCTTACTTACTTATTACTTACTTACTTACTTACTTATTATGTGACTTCAACAAAACAAATAAACATAAAAATGAATTATGTTACACGTATATCTTTATCCTAAAATAGCAAAATCCACTACTCTAATTAAATGTCTTAAGGGGACATGATATCACCTGTATTTGTAAGATTGAGGAATATTTTTCTCCAAAACAGGTTTCATTATTAAACTGAACTTTTACGCCTTTCTAGCACATACATATGTAAGAATTTAAATCTGGGATTTTTAGACATGTAACAATTTAACACAGACTTTCATAAACATATTTATTTTTATTTCTGGAAGTTTCTTAAAACTCATTTCAAATACTCTTTGCATTGAACAAATTGAAAGTTAAGAAGGTGTTTATAAAAATTCCCCTTTAAAATGTATAATAGTGAACTGTTTATAAAAAATAGCTCTATTGGATGATTAGTTATGAAGAAGGTATTTTTCTACTAAAAATTAAATCCAGATATTGTTCGTTGAAACTGCTTCACACAAAAGACCATGCCCGCTACTTTTGTAGAGCGTTTTTTAGTATTTTACGCCACTTAAAGGTGTCAATTGAAATGATTATTTATCATGTAAAGCAGATTTTAATATTTTGTTTCAATAAAAGAATTAAAAATTAAATATTTTTTTGTCTTTCCGAGTCTTCTTAAAAGGTAAAGTGATCCCTGTACAGGCCATGGAGGCCCTTAAGAGTTTCGGGAGGATGAAATTGCCAGATTTCGTGTCATTCGGCACGTGAAGGAGATAAGTTTATCAGCCTTACGTTTCTGCCGCCTTTACCCCTCAGGATTGTCCCTGGTACTCCTGTTAGAGGCTGAATCGACCCCAGATTCCCTCCAGAATGATTACACTAATGGAAGAATCCCACCGACCTCATCGGGGACCGAATCCGCGACCTTCCGGTTTGTAGCGCTGTGCCGCAACCTACTGCTCCTCGGAATACCCCAAGAGTCCTGTTAAACACGATCTAATTTTCTTAAATGCCTTAACATATATTATTCATTAATTAATAGCTTTCATAATTCTCTCGATAATATCAATCGCGCCTATTTTGTTAATTACATTTTACAAGTCTAAAGTCAATAGCATATAATTTATATGCAGTACTCGGCTCTGGCAGTTAGTTGACTTTATCTTTGTTATACGCTACTGTATTTTACATTAATTTATTTCAAACTTTCTAAAATATTGAATGCATTTTCAGCTTATTAACACTAAAACAGTAACTTATGTGGTCTTAATATTAATGTCATAAAACATAACATAAACTAATTACTATCTAATATTTTAAACGTACTGTAGTTTACATAATTTAAAAATCTCACTCTCACCGCTATAATAATCAAAAGATAAATAAAAATAATATAAATATTATTAATCTAAACCTGAGAGTAGTTTATTGGATTTGAAGATGGTTATATAATGAACAATCATAGGCTCTTTAAGTTATTCTTTATTTTATTCATAATGCTGTTGGCTTTAATTAAATGAATAACCAGTGACCTATATTCTATAAAAATGCTCAAATGGCAACATACGGTTCTATATTTTAATAGATACATTAATATGAGTGCATGCCCATATTCTTGTTTTAACTTATTGTTACGATAATGGTGAATGCAATCAGATGATATATAACACAAAACGTACAATTTTATTTCAATTTTTCGTAGGCTAGACTTTTTATTTATTTTTCTTTATGAAAGTAATTTTAAATACGAAAGCATTAAATAAATAAATAAATAAGATAAACTATCGAAAATAACAGTAGAAAGAAAGAATAAAGTGTAAATAGAATAACGCAAGAGATACATTAAAACAACAAAATAACTTATGGACGAGGATTTTACAAGAAATAAAGAAAGAAATTACAGAAAAAGATAACAATAGGCAGATAACTTAAATGATAACAAAAAGGACTAACCGGTGACATTAATCTTTCTAAAGAATCTCATTAAATCTCTGAATGCTTAAAGATCGCAATACAATTGTAGATACGATGAAAATACTATTCACCGGTGCTGAAGTTGGCGCTTCAGCAAATTAAAAATCTACTCTTCATCGCTCCGGCATAACGCAGGGAGGAAAAAAGTAAGTTTTCGAGTTTCCCCTAGAAAAAAACTTCCAACTTAAGCACTGCTATTCACAATATGTAAACTACTATAAAACAAGTCTCTGTTTTAAGCTACAGAAAAAAGTCCCATTTCTATGAAACTACATTCATTACGTCTGCAATAAAGCAAACTCCCATTTCATTATTCCTAGTAATTTAAAGAAAAAGGTCTTTATGTAAACTGGGATTTATTATCTCCTTAATTGCAAGGAACTTTATAGTAATTTTATGGATGTTTTTGTTACTTTTGCTAAAATGAACATATTATTATGTGTATTGTGTGATAATTAAGTGTTAAAGCTGTAACAATGTGTAAGACAAACAGCTGACCATTAGGAAGTAAAGTGGCTTATAAATGTCAAGTATTATTTAGCGTTACAATGGATAAGAGCATTGCGGAATAGACCACAACTCAGTATGGAAACTGGAATGCTATTATGTTGAGGGAGAGGGCTGTGCAGACAATAGGTAGCCACTTTGAGCGAGATATCCAGTAGCCGAAATTAATCAGAAGCATTTCCTCTCAGTGCTACCATATTACAGTCTCGTTGAAAGTTTTTTTTTATGTAAAACTCTGTTACTTATGGGGAAGCAACGAGTTTTACATTATCTCATCATTTTTGCATAAGAAGTTGAGGGTACCGGTATTTAGAATATTGTATTGAAATGAAATGATTAGGCTAATTGTCCCGTTAAGAGCAATGGCCTCCTCAAAGAGAGTAAGCTCGAATACACCTACATGTGGTGAGCTATTCCACATGAGGGAAAGAATAAAATAATTATAGGAACCAAAGAAAAAATGTATAACTTTCATAGTCTTTATCTCATCGTTTTAATTACCATATAGGAAAATTTATCCTGGATGTACTAAATGTACAATATAGTGGTGAGCATTTAGTCATACGCCTTTCTTCATATTTGGACCACTAAATATAATAATGAGTCGGAAATCAGTCACTCATAGATTTGATTCACTCAATATTATTATAATTTGCTTTACCAAATACAAAAATTATAAATATACTTTTTATTTATATTTTAATTAGGTCGGAGACCGTGTAGGCAGTGACTTATGCACTTCACCATTCTCTCGGTACGTTAAGATTCATTCTGCAAATACAGTGAATATTACGTTTACATCTGTTCAGGAATCATTTATACAATATCTTACGGGAAACGTATATAGTTCAACAACGTGGGCATTTCCAATCTAAAATACTATTCAAATAATTTGAGTTCAATACATTTGATTAATTATTTGTTACTTATTATTCTCTATATAGTCATTATAAATGAAAGTCCTGTCTTCCGAGTCAGTCGTGTCATTACCTTTGATAAGATATAATATAGATTTTCCAATTTGATGATTTGAGTCTTACTAGAACTCTAGAAATAGCACCAGCGATAGGTGAATCACACTACATTGTGGATGTGTGAGCGTCTGTAATGAGGCCAGTATGATTACAGAGTAATATACATTCTTACAGAGCACAACATTTCCGATTTCTTCGTAGCGAACTGAATAGCTGGCTCGGTCTGGCTCGGTTCCTGCCAAAAACTAAGTTTCCTCTATAGTATATTACTATCTGTAATTTGTGACTGATTGTGACATTAATTCAGATTTATCATGTTTGATATTTTTAGCCTATTGGATTATCATTAGCTTAAGGATCGACATTTGGAGTAGTGACCTGAATGTAATGGGTCTAGATCCAAGTTATGTTGTTTTCTGTAAGAAGGGATTTTTAAATTATCCGGAACGAAATATGTTCACGATTACCTTTAATAGCAGAATCCATCATTCGCTTATATTACGGTATTTCCACAACGACCCAATATTGAAAACATAATTATTTAAATATCGCACACTATATACTGTAGGATGAACACAGAGGTAACAATGTAACAGCCGGCTTATTCACACTCCTTTTAAACAAACGCCACAAGGCAAATCATTAGCGTTTCAATTGTTAATGTTTCATCATCTGGGTGAGTGATAGAATTGTGAACTGACCCGAAGTTCAACATGACGTGTCATGTGTATCCAGCTAATATCCATTGCTCTGTTTTTGCCAATTGCAAAATCCATTTGTACATAGGCCTACAGGTATGTGTAGTCTACTTGATCTATAAATCATAGAGGTGAAAACGGTGTATTCAGACCTAAATTTACAGAAATCTTATATTGAACGTCTACCCATTACAATAGAATCAGAGAATGATATAAATGTAAAAGGTATAAATTTTACCACGTAGGGATGAGTATAACTATGCAGATGCAAGAGATAGTAGATGATCTTAAAATACATTCAAACTCTATTTTGTGTTGGTTGGCTCAGGGGATGCGTCCAATCCTCTCACGCAGCGGGCCCGGGTTCGATTCCTGGTCGGGACAAGTTACCTAGGTGAGGTTTTTCCGGGGTTTTCCCTCACCTCTGAGACAAATGTCAGGTAACTTTAGGCCCTTGTGGTCCCCGGATATCATCTGGCCGTCATTATCATCTTCATCCTCATCCTCGCCTTGTTCTGAGTGAGTGTGTGTGTGAATGGTGTGTATCGTCCTATGTGTTAGTGTTGTCTCGGAGGTGGCCCCGGCATTGAGCTGATCACTCATCCGGGGAGGCCCTCCATGTCCTTGTCTGGTCAAAAAAGTATGTATGTGATCCAAAGGTAATCCCTCTCCCGACAGGTCGTGGCCCTGTAAGGCCCGGGCGGCATGGGTCGCTTAAATCCTAAAAGGGAGAGGTAAAACTACGAAAAAGAAGAAAGAAAGAAAGATTATATGAGTAAGATTAATGAGATAATTAGGTTGAGAGGTTCCGCAAATGGCAACAGTGCAATTGTAGATAGCCTCTTTCGGATGGTGATGACCTCTGTCACGCGAATAATTGCCATATTTTGCGGATTGTATGATCCACGTAAATCTATTTTATTTGTATTTAATTTGCACGAAATATTCCAACTTGTTTGAAAAACGATATAGGGAAAATTTATTCCTTATTCAATTCTCTGCTGATATGAAAACAAATTAGAGCCGTACGGAGTAAAAGACGGTTATACAGTTTAGGAACAATTTTTTTCGTAAGAAAAATACTAACGTGGGAAAATATAGTATTTACATGCTTGTATGTTTTTACTGAAAAAATAAGCTGTTATAATCTGCATTATTTTCCACAATATATGAGTGCTAAAGAGATGGTTTCTGAACTCAAACATTAGGATATAAGGCTTCGAGCGACGTTTGATGTCATGGATCGGTGTGTCGTGGTTAGTCTCTTGGAGGAAGAAATGTATTATATTGAGCGTCTTCATTGAATAATGTAAATATTGTTTAAAACCTCATAAATAGAGATCTCATTGGGTCTATTGCAGGCTAATAATAGTGGCGTGTTTCATGCAAAGGCAATAAATTACCATGTTTTGAACTGGTAATAAGTTTTTTAATAAGTTACTCGTAGTAGTGCTATGAATAAATCAGTATGAATATTTTAATTTATGTACTGTAAAAAAATTGGGATGCGCGTGGCATCAAAGGCAACGGCTATTAGCGGATTCCTAGGTCATGTGAAAGTAGTATGGTTTTATATGTGACGTCATTGCAGGAGCTTGCAGGAGCCGGAGGGGAGGGAGGAATGAGAGTGGAGGGGGAAACGGGTCACGTGACAGGAGCCGCAGGAGCCGGAGGGGAAGGTGGGCGTGGTCTATGACGTCACAAGTGGGCGTGGCTATGACGTCAGTGGCGGATTGTATGACATCACAAGTGGGCGTGGCAATAACCACGTGATTCAAAATGGCGTCGGTTCCGGTTCCTATTGCAAATGGCGTACGAAGCGCGAAATTTAAAATTTGAAAATTAATAATATAAATGGCGTCCGTTCCGGGGCGTACGAAGCGCGAAATTCAAAATTTGAGAATTTATAATGTAATTGGTTACGTTTCCGGCGCGAAATTTAAAATTTGGAAATTTATAATGAAAATGGCTACGTTTCCGGTTCCTATTTCAGGTGGGCGGATGGCGGTTGATTTGAAAATTGCAAAAGGTGGAAATTGAATATTACAATTGCAAATAGCGGATGGTGGGAAATTTGAAATTTGTATATTGGTATTGTTTTACAAGATGGCGACATCGCATACGACATCAGAGGAGGAGCAAAGGATTGATGACGTCATTGCAGGAGCCGCAGGAGCCGATGACGTCATTGCAGGAGCCGCAGGATTGATTACGTCATTGCAGGAGCCGATGACGTCATTGCAGGAGCCGCAGGAGCCGATGACGTCACAGCAGATTTTAATCTTTATGTCTTTTTAGCATGGAAGCATATAGATCACCAAGCGTAAATACGTCATATTCCTACACATAGGTTTTCTGTAAGATGACTATTTCAGTAAAAAATATCCCTAAGGTCTACTCAGCCTCTGGCTTAGCGGGTCAGTGTAAAAAACATAACCCATGTCTTGTGTATTACATATTCAATTATTATTATTAGTCAATGTTATTTTTATTGCGATATATTAAAAACTTATAGTGTAATAATCCAACGCTGAATGGTAGTGAGCTCGATCCCCGGTCAGTAATGAGCTTCAAACCTCTAGTATAATGATGGAATAATATTATGCTAATAATTACAGGTTTTTATAAGACCGATACACTATGTGTTATACCAACGCAGAACAATGGTTGGATTGCATTGTACGTGTAGAGATTTGCTTGCTTAACAGTTTTATCAGCTTGCCCTCCATACATGTTATCTCTCTTACTATGCAGCGGTAATATAACGCTGTACGCTTATCGCTATCTTACAACGTCATTCATTGAGACTTCCTTTTAAATCCCAACTCTATCATATTATAAAGTCGCAGGCCAGTACTTTTAAATATTAAATCCTATTCATAGCACATGTCTTATGTAGTATTAGTCAACAGTATTTTTATTGCGGAATATTAAAAACTTATATTGTAATATTTCATCGCAGAGTGGTAGTGAACTTATTTTGTAATATTCCATCGCTGAGTGGTTCTGAGTTCGATTCAAAGTCAGTAAAGGCATATTCAGCTTTTTTCACAAGCAGGAAACGCGAAATATCAAATAACTGCTGATAAGCTTTAGCGTATATTTACCAAGTCGTGAGGCTAGTCAGCATTTTTTTAAACTGCAATCATTCCATTGGTGTAAAATATATTTATCCTGTTGTGAGGCTATTTCATAACGTCATCACTACAGACCTACTTCTCGTATAATGTTTGGCCGCTAGCTTTTAAATACGAGGTTGAAAGTTGCAATACATTCATTTGAAGCGCCACGGAGTTTTAGAGTTTAGATGATTAAATATGCATTACCTATTTTTATGTACGATGCTTTCATTCACCGTTCTACAAACGGACTTGATCAAATTGTTTACTTTATACATCACGTAACAGTCCTATTACAAATAGTAGAAACTCAAAATAGCTAGAGGTTCGAGTTTTCAAAACTTACAATTTTTTCCATATTTAGACTTTCAATTAAATTTATGTTTTTATTTTACAAGATCACCAGTAATTTTTACTATGATCCACAACGGTGGCGCGGCTCCAAACACCCTCAATGTCTACCACTGATGTTTTATAAAGTCGTTATTATATTCAAATTATATTTTAATTTCAAGGTGGTCTGTGTTAGAGCTTTTTCCATGAATATGTCATCCTCAGATCCAACTAAGTTTTAACTTTTGCTTCCATCCGTATATATTTTCATTGAATAATCCACATATTCTTCCACTTTGCTAATTACTCTTAAGTCCACTGGATGAAGTCAGTTGTGAGAATCTCACAAAGCTTTCTCTACCCTCAAAATTGTAACAACTTTAATGTCCTCCAACATACAGATTTTACATCATAGAGCAAAAATATTTTTCCAGGTTATAATATTGAGATTATTTTAGCTTTTTTCCATAGATTTAGGGAATTTTCTATTTGTTAATCATCCACTATCAATCATCGTTATCTTGCTCACTATATCGGCTTCTCCACGAGCTTTTAAATGTTCATTATGTTCTAAAACATTCATAATTTCTGAATGTATACAAATATAATCTCCGGTGTTTATTGGTATCTTTGTTTCTTCTCTTAACCTTCTCCAAAATTAACTATCTTCTTATTATTATCTGGCTCATAGCATCTTCTTTACTAATTGTATTCGTTTCTAAAATATGGTTGTTAACACTATGCTTTTCCTTATTTTTGTCAGATCTAAGTTTGTATATTTCATTCCATGAGTGTTGCTCTTTACACATTTCTTGCACTAATTCATTATTCTTTATAATACGATACCTTCTCATTAGTATACAAATGTCATAGATTTTTACCTAATTTACACCATCATGTTTTGAATTAGTTTCTTAACTTTACACCATTTTTTTAACTTAACCTACACAATATTCCATCAATTTTTTCTTTTTATCATACAACCTACCTAATTATCCTAACAAAATGGGATTATCACCAAGTTAACATACATTTTTTCTATAATACATCACAAGTTTAGCGGTTAAAGATAATATGCTTATTGTTTTTACATGTTCTATAACGTGGTACTACACCAGTTCTAACATTGCCTATGAACTCGACATGTCTTAGACCAATATTTTAAATGTACTTGATACAAATATAATTTTTTACGAGATCTTCATCATAATTTACAGAGCACCTAATAGTTATTTGTAATATTGTTTTAAATTTAAAGTCATTGTATCCGATAGTCTTCACAATATTTCATTTTAATTTTTCGGTTATGTTCGTTCTATATAGGTATTTCATTTATACAATCAAGCTATATAACCTTAAAGGGTCACATCCTACTTCGTATCATCCGCTCATTCTACAATATTTCATGTCGGTACTAGGTGATAATATTAAGGTCTAAGTTGTAACCACAACGGTTTTTCAAATACGAGCTACCATTTCTTTATACAGCTGAATCTTCAGAAGTCCTTACAAAGGTCAGTACATACCGTTTTAAGGTTTTTATTCAGATAAATCCGTTCACGATTGGTATATACCCACTACAAATCCACAGCGTAGATATTAGCTCTAACGACAACATACAGTCTTTTCTCATCCATCCATATGTATTTGTTCTTCCCATTTCCTTTTTGCCACTTGAAATAATTTCGGTGTACACTTATTTATAGTATTTATCTTTATAAATATCAAATATCAGTACTCATTAAGAATTAAATTACGTTTACATCCAAGTGGGGTACTCTTCACATTCTGCTTTTCCTATATTATATCACATGCTTTATTTATTTATTTATTTATTCAAAATCTTAACATCAGTAGAGTAAGAAGTAAAATATGTATTATAAAGAAATCTTTTTCGTTACAACTTCAACAGAATTTTTTCATCTCATAATGTATACAAAAGTTCAGTCACATCCTTAAATTATATTCCAAATTCATCTCCCTCATTACATAACCTTCCTTCAAGATGATTATTTATTTATCAAGTCATCAAATATCAAAAAAGTTAAAAAATCTATTTAATTAATTATAATCATTGAATTTTAGCTAATTTGTGACATCATATGTGAAATATTTTTCTTAGCTTCTGGTAATATGCATATTATATTTTATGTATCAAATGATTATGCAAATATCAGAGTCAAGAAAATAACATACATCTTCTAGCATATAGAGAGTAAGTTTCACAACGCAAAACGTACACGTGAGAAGGTGTTGATTAGTCAGCAAAGTATATCAGGATCCAAGTCTCTATACCATACACCTTCATTAAGGAAAAAAGATATCGCGTATAATTTTCATAATAAGCATTTATATTTTGCATGCTTTTTCCCTAACGTCCTGATTATAATATTCAATTAGATATAAGTTACCATAGCTATGTTATCAATACAATGTTGAGGTTCAGGTTTTACATCTGCTTCATGTATGAAACTTGGAAATAAGACTTAGATATCGCATAAATTTCATAACCTGTTCATGTTTCGCGGCACCTAATAGTTATTGGTAATATTGTTTTAAATTTAAAGTCATTGCCTAAGTTCTCATCATTACTTAAAATACATTTGAACTCAACCAGTCTTAGACCCATATTTTATAAACACTTGACACAAGTAATATTTTTACGAGATCTTTATCATAATTTACAGATCACCTAATCATCTCCATTTTGCTTCAAAGTGATGTTCTTTACGCATTTCTTTTATAATGTGGTACCATCTCCTTAGTATGCAAAATGTCATAGATTTTTACCTAGTTTGCACCATCATGTTTGAATTAGTTTCTCAGCTTTCCACTGATGTTTAACTGAACCTATACAATAGTCCATCAATTTTTTCTTTTTATCATACAACCTACCTAATTATCCTAACAAAATGGGATTATTACCAAGTTAACATACATTTTTTATATAATACATCACAAGTTTAGCTTTTAAAGATAATATGCTTAAGTTCTCATCATTACTTAAAATGCCTTTGAACTCGACATGTCTTAGACCCATATTTTAAATGCACTTGAAACAAATATAATTTTTTGCGAGATCTTTATCATAATTTACAGAGCACCTAATAGTTATTTGTAATATTGTTACAAATTTAAAGTCATTGTATCCGCTAGTCTTCACAATATTTCATTTTAATTTTTCGGATATGCTTGTTCTATATAGGTATTCCATTTCTACAGTCAAACTATCCCTAAGAAGTACTCTTTTATTACTTCAGGTTTGGTATAGAACATTATGAAAGATATTCTTCCATAACTTTTCTTAGAGTTCTTTGTATGTTTTTCCTTAACGCTATGGTAATAATATTCTAGTAGATAAGGGTTCAGTTTTTGCATTTCATTCATGTATGTGAAATAGAAATAAAAATTATAAATGAGTTTCTACAGGTTCTTGCACATAATATACAACACATTTCAAATATTATATCAAGATATTCATCGGAGTCCATCAATCTCTTACCTTTATCCCACAATCTATACATCTTTTATATATTGTACAGCATAGTGGATATCATTTTGAAATTACTTTTTACATATAAAATTATCAACTATTTTATGTTCACGCTATATGTTTAAGTACGTGCTCTACGTTTTTACATAAATTCATTATAAGTACCAAATTTTCCACATAAATTAGCGAAAATAACGAAGTTTGCTCGTAAAATAACTATAAATATCGACTTTTATACATAGAAAGGTGAAAAATTACACATTCACATACACACATAACACAATCACTTCATTTCTAGGAGAGTAGACCTTCATTTCACATACACATATATAGACCAAGACCAAGACCAAGACCGAGAAACAAAACCAAGACCAAGACCAAGACCAAGACCAAGACCAAGACCAAGACCAAGACCAAGACCAAGACCAAGACCAAGACCGAGAAACAAAACCAAGACCAAGACCAAGACCAAGACCAAGACCAAGACCAAGACCAAGACCAAGACCAAGACCAAGACCAAGACCAAGACCAAGACCAAGACCAAGACCAAGACCAAGACCAAGACCAAGACCAAGACCAAGACCAAGACCAAGACCAAGACCAAGACCAAGACCAAGACCAAGACCAAGACCAAGACCAAGACCAAGACCAAGACCAAGACCAAGACCAAGACCAAGACCAAGACCAAGACCAAGACCAAGACCAAGACCAAGACCAAGACCAAGACCAAGACCAAGACCAAGACCAAGACCAAGACCAAGACCAAGACCAAGACCAAGACCAAGACCAAGACCAAGACCAAGACCAAGACCAAGACCAAGACCAAGACCAAGACCAAGACCAAGACCAAGACCAAGACCAAGACCAAGACCAAGACCAAGACCAAGACCAAGACCAAGACCAAGACCAAGACCAAGACCAAGACCAAGACCAAGACCAAGACCAAGACCAAGACCGAGACCGAGAAACAAGACCAAGACCAAGACCAAGACCACAAGCTCCAAATTTAAGATTCCATTTCGAAACTTCATATTTCTGAACGTTTAGTCACACTATAAAACATCATTTTCTACATAAAGTCACTATAATTATCGAAGTTTTTACATAAACTAACTATAAATACAGAAATTCGTCGGAGTCCATCAAACTCTTACGTTTTCCCACAATCTATTATTCTTTTATATGTTTAAGTACATGCTCTACGTTTTTGTACTTTGATCAGAAATGATCCCATCACTCATTTCATAACCTCACCCTCACAGCTTCAAGGATGAATTACATCTAACTCTATTTGTCATGTAGAAACTATTTATTAAGTCTCGTTTCGTTCTCGTTTAGTTCTCGTTTAGTTCTCGTTTAGTTCTCGTTTTAGGTCTATTTTTCTGTATATTTCGTTCTCGTTTAGTTCTCGTCTCGTCTCGTCTAGTTCTCGTTTAGTTCTCGTTTTAGGTCTATTTCTCTGTATATTTCGTTCTCGGTTTATTTCTCTGTATAATTCTCGTTTTTGGTCCAATTCTCGGTATAAATCTTAAAGAACTGATCTTATGTATTTACCACAAGAACCAGATCAAGAACAACAACAACATCACCATTATAGTCATATCTGCTTAAGGATTTGGAATGATGTGATACATATTATAACGAGAAACTATATAAAACAGATGGTCAAGGTTTGCATACTCTAAAATTTCATAAGTCATCACTAAGAATATTCTATCTGATTAAGACACGTACGTATGGAAAATAAAAAACATGTACATTTGTTTGTATCTTTTCTTTTTATTGTATCCATCACCCATTATTCACATCTCAACTTATAGTGTGAGACATTATATCACAGTTTTGGTTAGGATAGGTTATGTTATGTTAGGTTAGGTTAGCAGGATGATATTTTAAAATTATTTCTACATTAATGAAAATTCTAAGTTAGGTTAGGTAGGTTATGTTGGGTTAGGTTATGTTAGGTTAGGTTAGGTTATGTTATGTTAGGTTAGGTTAGCAGGATATTTTAAAATCATTTCTACATTGATAGAAAGGCTAAGTTCCTTGGCACATTTTATCAATGTTTCTAGAAATGGTTTTAAAATATCATCCTGCTAACCTAACCTAACATAACATAACCTAACCTAACCTAACATAACCTAACCCAACATAACCTACCTAACCTAACTTAGAATTTTCATTAATGTAGAAATAATTTTAAAATATCATCCTGCTAACCTAACCTAACATAACATAACCTATCCTAACCAAAACTGTGATATAATGTCTCACACTATAAGTTGAGATGTGAATAATGGGTGATGGATACAATAAAAAGAAAAGATACAAACAAATGTACATGTTTTTTATTTTCCATACGTACGTGTCTTAATCAGATAGAATATTCTTAGTGATGACTTATGAAATTTTAGAGTATGCAAACCTTGACCATCTGTTTTATATAGTTTCTCGTTATAATATGTATCACATCATTCCAAATCCTTAAGCAGATATGACTATAATGGTGATGTTGTTGTTGTTCTTGATCTGGTTCTTGTGGTAAATACATAAGATCAGTTCTTTAAGATTTATACCGAGAATTGGACCAAAAACGAGAATTATACAGAGAAATAAACCGAGAACGAAATATACAGAGAAATAGACCTAAAACGAGAACTAAACGAGAACTAGACGAGACGAGACGAGAACTAAACGAGAACGAAATATACAGAAAAATAGACCTAAAACGAGAACTAAACGAGAACTAAACGAGAACTAAACGAGAACGAAACGAGACTTAATAAATAGTTTCTACATGACAAATAGAGTTAGATGTAATTCATCCTTGAAGCTGTGAGGGTGAGGTTATGAAATGAGTGATGGGATCATTTCTGATCAAAGTACAAAAACGTAGAGCATGTACTTAAACATATAAAAGAATAATAGATTGTGGGAAAACGTAAGAGTTTGATGGACTCCGACGAATTTCTGTATTTATAGTTAGTTTATGTAAAAACTTCGATAATTATAGTGACTTTATGTAGAAAATGATGTTTTATAGTGTGACTAAACGTTCAGAAATATGAAGTTTCGAAATGGAATCTTAAATTTGGAGCTTGTGGTCTTGGTCTTGGTCTTGGTCTTGTTTCTCGGTCTCGGTCTTGGTCTTGGTCTTGGTCTTGGTCTTGGTCTTGGTCTTGGTCTTGGTCTTGGTCTTGGTCTTGGTCTTGGTCTTGGTCTTGGTCTTGGTCTTGGTCTTGGTCTTGGTCTTGGTCTTGGTCTTGGTCTTGGTCTTGGTCTTGGTCTTGGTCTTGGTCTTGGTCTTGGTCTTGGTCTTGGTCTTGGTCTTGGTCTTGGTCTTGGTCTTGGTCTTGGTCTTGGTCTTGGTCTTGGTCTTGGTCTTGGTCTTGGTCTTGGTCTTGGTCTTGGTCTTGGTCTTGGTCTTGGTCTTGGTCTTGGTCTTGGTCTTGGTCTTGGTCTTGGTCTTGGTCTTGGTCTTGGTCTTGGTCTTGGTCTTGGTCTTGGTCTTGGTCTTGGTCTTGGTCTTGGTCTTGGTCTTGGTCTTGGTCTTGGTCTTGGTCTTGGTCTTGGTCTTGGTCTTGGTCTTGGTCTTGGTCTTGGTCTTGGTCTTGGTCTTGGTCTTGGTCTTGGTCTTGGTCTTGGTCTTGGTCTTGGTCTTGGTCTTGGTCTTGGTCTTGGTTTTGTTTCTCGGTCTTGGTCTTGGTCTTGGTCTTGGTCTTGGTCTTGGTCTTGGTCTTGGTCTTGGTCTTGGTCTTGGTCTTGGTTTTGTTTCTCGGTCTTGGTCTTGGTCTTGGTCTATATATGTGTATGTGAAATGAAGGTCTACTCTCCTAGAAATGAAGTGATTGTGTTATGTGTGTATGTGAATGTGTAATTTTTCACCTTTCTATGTATAAAAGTCGATATTTATAGTTATTTTACGAGCAAACTTCGTTATTTTCGCTAATTTATGTGGAAAATTTGGTACTTATAATGAATTTATGTAAAAACGTAGAGCACGTACTTAAACATATAGCGTGAACATAAAATAGTTGATAATTTTATATGTAAAAAGTAATTTCAAAATGATATCCACTATGCTGTACAATATATAAAAGATGTATAGATTGTGGGATAAAGGTAAGAGATTGATGGACTCCGATGAATATCTTGATATAATATTTGAAATGTGTTGTATATTATGTGCAAGAACCTGTAGAAACTCATTTATAATTTTTATTTCTATTTCACATACATGAATGAAATGCAAAAACTGAACCCTTATCTACTAGAATATTATTACCATAGCGTTAAGGAAAAACATACAAAGAACTCTAAGAAAAGTTATGGAAGAATATCTTTCATAATGTTCTATACCAAACCTGAAGTAATAAAAGAGTACTTCTTAGGGATAGTTTGACTGTAGAAATGGAATACCTATATAGAACAAGCATATCCGAAAAATTAAAATGAAATATTGTGAAGACTAGCGGATACAATGACTTTAAATTTGTAACAATATTACAAATAACTATTAGGTGCTCTGTAAATTATGATAAAGATCTCGCAAAAAATTATATTTGTTTCAAGTGCATTTAAAATATGGGTCTAAGACATGTCGAGTTCAAAGGCATTTTAAGTAATGATGAGAACTTAAGCATATTATCTTTAAAAGCTAAACTTGTGATGTATTATATAAAAAATGTATGTTAACTTGGTAATAATCCCATTTTGTTAGGATAATTAGGTAGGTTGTATGATAAAAAGAAAAAATTGATGGACTATTGTATAGGTTCAGTTAAACATCAGTGGAAAGCTGAGAAACTAATTCAAACATGATGGTGCAAACTAGGTAAAAATCTATGACATTTTGCATACTAAGGAGATGGTACCACATTATAAAAGAAATGCGTAAAGAACATCACTTTGAAGCAAAATGGAGATGATTAGGTGATCTGTAAATTATGATAAAGATCTCGTAAAAATATTACTTGTGTCAAGTGTTTATAAAATATGGGTCTAAGACTGGTTGAGTTCAAATGTATTTTAAGTAATGATGAGAACTTAGGCAATGACTTTAAATTTAAAACAATATTACCAATAACTATTAGGTGCCGCGAAACATGAACAGGTTATGAAATTTATGCGATATCTAAGTCTTATTTCCAAGTTTCATACATGAAGCAGATGTAAAACCTGAACCTCAACATTGTATTGATAACATAGCTATGGTAACTTATATCTAATTGAATATTATAATCAGGACGTTAGGGAAAAAGCATGCAAAATATAAATGCTTATTATGAAAATTATACGCGATATCTTTTTTCCTTAATGAAGGTGTATGGTATAGAGACTTGGATCCTGATATACTTTGCTGACTAATCAACACCTTCTCACGTGTACGTTTTGCGTTGTGAAACTTACTCTCTATATGCTAGAAGATGTATGTTATTTTCTTGACTCTGATATTTGCATAATCATTTGATACATAAAATATAATATGCATATTACCAGAAGCTAAGAAAAATATTTCACATATGATGTCACAAATTAGCTAAAATTCAATGATTATAATTAATTAAATAGATTTTTTAACTTTTTTGATATTTGATGACTTGATAAATAAATAATCATCTTGAAGGAAGGTTATGTAATGAGGGAGATGAATTTGGAATATAATTTAAGGATGTGACTGAACTTTTGTATACATTATGAGATGAAAAAATTCTGTTGAAGTTGTAACGAAAAAGATTTCTTTATAATACATATTTTACTTCTTACTCTACTGATGTTAAGATTTTGAATAAATAAATAAATAAATAAAGCATGTGATATAATATAGGAAAAGCAGAATGTGAAGAGTACCCCACTTGGATGTAAACGTAATTTAATTCTTAATGAGTACTGATATTTGATATTTATAAAGATAAATACTATAAATAAGTGTACACCGAAATTATTTCAAGTGGCAAAAAGGAAATGGGAAGAACAAATACATATGGATGGATGAGAAAAGACTGTATGTTGTCGTTAGAGCTAATATCTACGCTGTGGATTTGTAGTGGGTATATACCAATCGTGAACGGATTTATCTGAATAAAAACCTTAAAACGGTATGTACTGACCTTTGTAAGGACTTCTGAAGATTCAGCTGTATAAAGAAATGGTAGCTCGTATTTGAAAAACCGTTGTGGTTACAACTTAGACCTTAATATTATCACCTAGTACCGACATGAAATATTGTAGAATGAGCGGATGATACGAAGTAGGATGTGACCCTTTAAGGTTATATAGCTTGATTGTATAAATGAAATACCTATATAGAACGAACATAACCGAAAAATTAAAATGAAATATTGTGAAGACTATCGGATACAATGACTTTAAATTTAAAACAATATTACAAATAACTATTAGGTGCTCTGTAAATTATGATGAAGATCTCGTAAAAAATTATATTTGTATCAAGTACATTTAAAATATTGGTCTAAGACATGTCGAGTTCATAGGCAATGTTAGAACTGGTGTAGTACCACGTTATAGAACATGTAAAAACAATAAGCATATTATCTTTAACCGCTAAACTTGTGATGTATTATAGAAAAAATGTATGTTAACTTGGTGATAATCCCATTTTGTTAGGATAATTAGGTAGGTTGTATGATAAAAAGAAAAAATTGATGGAATATTGTGTAGGTTAAGTTAAAAAAATGGTGTAAAGTTAAGAAACTAATTCAAAACATGATGGTGTAAATTAGGTAAAAATCTATGACATTTGTATACTAATGAGAAGGTATCGTATTATAAAGAATAATGAATTAGTGCAAGAAATGTGTAAAGAGCAACACTCATGGAATGAAATATACAAACTTAGATCTGACAAAAATAAGGAAAAGCATAGTGTTAACAACCATATTTTAGAAACGAATACAATTAGTAAAGAAGATGCTATGAGCCAGATAATAATAAGAAGATAGTTAATTTTGGAGAAGGTTAAGAGAAGAAACAAAGATACCAATAAACACCGGAGATTATATTTGTATACATTCAGAAATTATGAATGTTTTAGAACATAATGAACATTTAAAAGCTCGTGGAGAAGCCGATATAGTGAGCAAGATAACGATGATTGATAGTGGATGATTAACAAATAGAAAATTCCCTAAATCTATGGAAAAAAGCTAAAATAATCTCAATATTATAACCTGGAAAAATATTTTTGCTCTATGATGTAAAATCTGTATGTTGGAGGACATTAAAGTTGTTACAATTTTGAGGGTAGAGAAAGCTTTGTGAGATTCTCACAACTGACTTCATCCAGTGGACTTAAGAGTAATTAGCAAAGTGGAAGAATATGTGGATTATTCAATGAAAATATATACGGATGGAAGCAAAAGTTAAAACTTAGTTGGATCTGAGGATGACATATTCATGGAAAAAGCTCTAACACAGACCACCTTGAAATTAAAATATAATTTGAATATAATAACGACTTTATAAAACATCAGTGGTAGACATTGAGGGTGTTTGGAGCCGCGCCACCGTTGTGGATCATAGTAAAAATTACTGGTGATCTTGTAAAATAAAAACATAAATTTAATTGAAAGTCTAAATATGGAAAAAATTGTAAGTTTTGAAAACTCGAACCTCTAGCTATTTTGAGTTTCTACTATTTGTAATAGGACTGTTACGTGATGTATAAAGTAAACAATTTGATCAAGTCCGTTTGTAGAACGGTGAATGAAAGCATCGTACATAAAAATAGGTAATGCATATTTAATCATCTAAACTCTAAAACTCCGTGGCGCTTCAAATGAATGTATTGCAACTTTCAACCTCGTATTTAAAAGCTAGCGGCCAAACATTATACGAGAAGTAGGTCTGTAGTGATGACGTTATGAAATAGCCTCACAACAGGATAAATATATTTTACACCAATGGAATGATTGCAGTTTAAAAAAATGCTGACTAGCCTCACGACTTGGTAAATATACGCTAAAGCTTATCAGCAGTTATTTGATATTTCGCGTTTCCTGCTTGTGAAAAAAGCTGAATATGCCTTTACTGACTTTGAATCGAACTCAGAACCACTCAGCGATGGAATATTACAAAATAAGTTCACTACCACTCTGCGATGAAATATTACAATATAAGTTTTTAATATTCCGCAATAAAAATACTGTTGACTAATACTACATAAGACATGTGCTATGAATAGGATTTAATATTTAAAAGTACTGGCCTGCGACTTTATAATATGATAGAGTTGGGATTTAAAAGGAAGTCTCAATGAATGACGTTGTAAGATAGCGATAAGCGTACAGCGTTATATTACCGCTGCATAGTAAGAGAGATAACATGTATGGAGGGCAAGCTGATAAAACTGTTAAGCAAGCAAATCTCTACACGTACAATGCAATCCAACCATTGTTCTGCGTTGGTATAACACATAGTGTATCGGTCTTATAAAAACCTGTAATTATTAGCATAATATTATTCCATCATTATACTAGAGGTTTGAAGCTCATTACTGACCGGGGATCGAGCTCACTACCATTCAGCGTTGGATTATTACACTATAAGTTTTTAATATATCGCAATAAAAATAACATTGACTAATAATAATAATTGAATATGTAATACACAAGACATGGGTTATGTTTTTTACACTGACCCGCTAAGCCAGAGGCTGAGTAGACCTTAGGGATATTTTTTACTGAAATAGTCATCTTACAGAAAACCTATGTGTAGGAATATGACGTATTTACGCTTGGTGATCTATATGCTTCCATGCTAAAAAGACATAAAGATTAAAATCTGCTGTGACGTCATCGGCTCCTGCGGCTCCTGCAATGACGTCATCGGCTCCTGCAATGACGTAATCAATCCTGCGGCTCCTGCAATGACGTCATCGGCTCCTGCGGCTCCTGCAATGACGTCATCAATCCTTTGCTCCTCCTCTGATGTCGTATGCGATGTCGCCATCTTGTAAAACAATACCAATATACAAATTTCAAATTTCCCACCATCCGCTATTTGCAATTGTAATATTCAATTTCCACCTTTTGCAATTTTCAAATCAACCGCCATCCGCCCACCTGAAATAGGAACCGGAAACGTAGCCATTTTCATTATAAATTTCCAAATTTTAAATTTCGCGCCGGAAACGTAACCAATTACATTATAAATTCTCAAATTTTGAATTTCGCGCTTCGTACGCCCCGGAACGGACGCCATTTATATTATTAATTTTCAAATTTTAAATTTCGCGCTTCGTACGCCATTTGCAATAGGAACCGGAACCGACGCCATTTTGAATCACGTGGTTATTGCCACGCCCACTTGTGATGTCATACAATCCGCCACTGACGTCATAGCCACGCCCACTTGTGACGTCATAGACCACGCCCACCTTCCCCTCCGGCTCCTGCGGCTCCTGTCACGTGACCCGTTTCCCCCTCCACTCTCATTCCTCCCTCCCCTCCGGCTCCTGCAAGCTCCTGCAATGACGTCACATATAAAACCATACTACTTGTGAACCCTTTCGAGCAGCAAATAGGAGGAAAAAGATTATTTTGCCATTCCAACTTAAATTTAAAAGAATATTTATAGATTCTCAAACACATATTTTTGTTACTGCTAATTATTTTTGTGCTTTCTCGTGGCTTATATGGAAATCATAACACGTCTTGCCCCGTTGGTTGCGTTTATATAAAACGAATTCAGTCCCACAACAGGTGGGTTATTAACTCGAGAATTTCTATTAAAAAAATAAGCAACCTCACTCACTCGAGTCTGCAATAAAACTGCTTCATTAATTGTAGAATTGTATTTCTGACACCAAAACTGTTGATTCTAACATGTAGGAACTCTGTGCATGAATTTCGTTGCTATAAGTAAAATGTTTATCTGATATAATGCTCCAAATAATGCCCGAAGTTGTATCAGTGTAAAATTTATGTTATATTCACTATCACTTAGTTGTGTAAGTATTTATATAAACTGTGTTATGGAGCACAATGTTAGGCAGTAATTGGGACCTTGGCCGTTTTGAAGATTTTTACTTTTTTTATTCTGTTACAGGTGAGAATCATCCCGATTATGTACGTTAATAAGATCGAGGTAAGCACATCAAAAGTTTAATATTCGCAATCTTTATATCTGCCATTTTATTATAGTTACTTACAGCGTTTAAAATATAAATCACAAGAATATATTTAAGTAAGTGAAACAACATAGGAAAAATATATTCAATACATAGTTCACTTAATTGAACATTGCGTCAGATATATTTCAAAGTTCTGAAGGCCATAGGTCCACTGAATCCATGCTTTAATAAAATGTATTAGCTCTCATGGGATATCTCTCGAACAATATTTACATTTTTGAAATACATATTCTTCCTTTGATTTGGAAATAAAGTGAATTGATTTCGTATGAAATAAAAGCCTCATACAGGAACCTTTATCTGCGTCGGCGTTTGAAAATTTTGTTTGAAGTACTATAGCATTCCAAAATACTCTGTCTCCTTTCACAGTCTCTCCCTCTTCTTCCTCCTCACGCCCCTCTTTATGTCACCGTTGCCACCATAATCTAAGCCTCATGTCCATCACTATATAGACACGTCTGTCAAGCAATGATTGAAAATAGGGATCTGGTATTCATGTCCAATGTAGGCTTCACTGCACCTAGCAATGGATGACAGAACTATTGTATTGTCTGAATATAATATATTATGTTGTCTGGAAATAGACACTCTCTCTTGGGTAAGCGTTATTCGTTTCAAAACTGTGATGATGGAAATGTATTTCCTTTGATCACATGTTTCATTTATTGTTCTATGCAGACACCCAAACAGAGGAATCGTAATTATGTACGTAAAGTGTTAAAAAACAGTTTCAATCCAGGAATTGCGTAGCAATTTTTACCAATCCTATAAGGTTATTTTTGTACCAACATTTCATTAGAAGTTAGACACTAATATAGATGAACATATTCAGAAATAGGTGGTTAGTGTGATGACTGAAGGAGTGACCCATTAATGTACGAAATACCATCGGATCATTTATGTGAGATGAATCGGTCAGCGCTCACTGTGATAATTGGGGTAACTTTTGATATGGAATTTATTTCGTTACTATTATGTATTATTTATTTTTATTATTATTATTATTATTATTATTATTATTATTATTATTTCGTTATTATTAAAACAGATAGAAATATCTAGGATTTTGATGGGTTCTAGAAAGGACAATACCTACCCACCCCACTGTCTAAAACATTTCCGTGCCGACTATAGACTTAACTATTGGACTTAATGAGTAAACTGATCGACCTACTGACCTTAAGAATAACAGACTGACAGTGCGACGGAACAAAGACAGAGAGGCGGACAGGAAGACAGACAAGCTAGCCTAATCTTGAGGGATATTTGGAAAATTTTTTGATTAGAACATAGTGTCATTGGCAGAAAGAATGCAAGTAATAAGTGAATGAGTTCACCACTGCGGCGTAGGGGATGCGTTCACTCTCCTCAGTCAGCGGACTCTGGTTCTATTAAGGGTTGGGACAAGTTTCCTAGGTGGTTTCTTTCGGGGTCCTTCCTCACTTGTGAGACAAATTTCGGGATACTTTAGATCTCCTGGTCCCCGGATATCATCTGGCCGTCATTATCATCTTCATCCATCCTCCCCTTGTTCGGAATGAGTTTGTGTGACTGGTATGTATCGTCCTGTGTGTCCTGTTGTCTCGAAGGTAGCCTTGACTTTGGGTTGATCATCATCCGGGGAGGCCCCCCATGTCCTTATTTGGTCAAAAAAATATGTTCGTGAACCATGGAAACTGAATCCTCCGACGGGTCGCGGTCCTATAAGGCCCGAGTGGCGTGGGTTGGTTGGTTGATATATGGTTATTTAACGACGGGAATGTACTGCAATTTAGGACTGTGACTGACGCCGGCGCATCGGAATTTTGTCCTCCACGAGTTTTTACATGCCGGGTAAATCTACTGACATGGGCCTGTCACATTTATGCACACATAAATATCATCGACTTGAGCCGAATGGCATGGGCTATGTATAAGTACCTACAAGGGGAGGAAACCTCAGGGAAAGAAGAAGTGGATGGTGCCATGTAACAAAAATAAACGTTTTATGTAAATGTTTATCAGGCGTAGAGGATAGTTATCTATCGATCACTCTGTACTAATGAATATATTCAAATCCATTTGATTTGAAAATAATCAAATTTCATTTCCAACAGCCGAAACATAATATGTACTAATAACGTAATACCCATATCTGTATAAGGAGATATAGCTTTCGGCTATGAGAGACTCGCCTGTGTTGAATTCAATTGAATGTCAAGAGGGTTCATGAAAGGAAGAGAATGAGCGAGTGTCAGATGGAGAATAATGGTAAATTAGAGATGACCAATCAGAGACGGGAACTCTTCAGACAACCATATCGATTGAGCCATGCATTCAGCCAATTTTCCATTACTAGACCGGAAACAATCTCTTGCTTAATTAAAAGGGCCAGGGCCCCACTGCCCTCCCTAAACACTCAGTTATCATTACACATCATTTATGCAAGAGTGGGCAAAGTATTCGTGTAAATGTAAATACGTCCAAAGCATTCATAAAGAGAAATACCTCTAACCGCGTTTACAGACATTTAATTTAACAACTTAATGTGATGGAGTTTAGTACAGAGTGGTTCAGAACTTCTTTAACAAGAGGCTGTGGACCTACAGGTCGGTATATTGCTACTCTCAGACAGGAATAACATTCGTCTGTTTCACTCATCCGTCACTCTTTCGGTTTGAATGGGCCATTCTAACATACAGGCTACATCATTGGTATTCATAGCAAAGTTATGCCAATTATTATGTGGTAAAATTAAGTTTAACATTTTCACTGCTACTGACGTATAAATTTCGTCAAATCGAACAATTGTTTAAAACAGATATAAAAATAATAGAGTAATGCTTTATGTAAAAATGTTACGGTTTTTATCCACGTATTACATTTAATATCTCTGGAAGCCAGCTAAACCACTGCAACTTTTTGCAATAATTTCAAACTTGATGGTTTTACTTGGTGATATCTTATATAGCCTAACCATACAAAATGCAGTTCTGAAAGGGTTGAACAAATTACTGGCAGTTTTTTATCAATGAATTTTATTCCTGAAATAGTCATTACAGATGCAGCTCCTACTTTTGAGCTTCCTTATAGATTAATATCTCGTTGATCAGACATCTTCCAGAAGTAGGTGGTCGTTGCATTAGTTATGATAAACATTGAATATTGGGTAGTCACTGACCACTTGCATTATGTCAGTATGTATGACGAAGATTACAAGAGTCTGGAGAAAGATTTGTTTGTGACTAGATAGTGCTTTAGATAAATCTTAATTGTTAAACATAGTGGAACCACTGCAGATTGAAGGGTACGATAAAGTTGACTTAAATTAACAAAAAGCTTGTACTTCTTTTCGTGGTAAAATGCAGGATTAATTCAGGTGTGGTGGAAAAGTTGGATGCTAGGGGAGAATGAACTATTGCGAACATAATTTACGTAACGTTACCTCATGTACCGCATTCTACATTTCCACTTGCAAACAGTGATTTATTTGGTAAACGTAAAGGTGTTCTGTCTAGATAAAAGTCAATAAAAAATGTTTAAACACATGTAAATAAAATTGACATAATGTTGATCATGTTTATTTCCACTTCCAAGCTCCTGTCATAACTTACTTGGCAACTTTAGCATAGAGGCCTCTAGTAGAACGGGAATTTTACTCCGTCTATCTCAAAATAAAGTCATGTCCAAATGTTCTGTTATCAAATCTTGGAATTACAGTAAACACTATGCTGAAAAACAAATCGCTTAGCTAAAGACACAGACTGAATCACATATTTCCCCACCGTTAACTTCAAGTACCGTACCACTGAGACATTGGCCTTCCTGCGAGTAAAGGCAACATTCAAGTCCTATATACAAAAAATACAATCTGCTGATGTTATGTTGCCAATTCTTCCATTACTATGGAAACATCAATGTTTAAAATGTTATTTATATGAAAACCGTTCATTTAATTCAAATATATGAAAAAGAAAACTCGTTCTTTATTACGTTTTCGAACACAAGATCCTTTATTTAGTACTTAAACTTTTATTGAAAATTATAAACTTTGCACCGAGATAGCATGAGATTTTAAACAAATATTTTATATGACATCCGATGTAATAATTATGAACTTTCCGCCGGCATAGCATTCGATTTTTTGTTAAATTTTGTGACATCCGATGTGAAAAAAATTAGTTTCCACTCTGTATGTCTGCGAACCAATAACTAAAAATAATTCATTTCAAACCTAGTTCAATATTTTGATAAGCCAACGAGAAACCACTCGCCTAAAAATGCCTTTGTTTACAAGAAAAGGTTCCGAATAATCATAACTCTGAATTAAACACATAAAATTGGATAGTATACGCTACGGCTTGAATGTTGCAGCTGTCCAGTAGGCTATATGCAGATACCTTCGTAGCAATCGGGATTCCAGCTTCGATACCAAGGATTTTTATTGTAAATAGAGATAATTATTGCTTGTGATTTTCTTATTACGTATAAATTTGATCAGAAAATTTGTTGTTAGGCTTGGGATAAAAACCTTGGACATTTTCGTATAGGCCTAAAGGAAAACGTACCATCTTTCATTTCCAATCCGGAACAAGTTTTCGTCCGAAGATTATAATGTGTAGGCTATAATTATTACAGTATTGTTCGCTTGCTGCATACAGCACCCCATAAATGTCTTTATTGCTCAGATCCCTACTTCTTATATCAGTGTCCGGCAGATGCTGCAGTTGTGACGTAAGAGCCGATCATCTCGCAAGAGCTTCAGAGAGCGAGCAGTTGAGTTGCATTCCTGTTAATACGCACTAGCGCAGTGGCGTTCAGTGCAGCAGTAGGGTTAAGGTGAGCCGTGATGGTACATTGAATTGCGTGCATTAACCATGGCAAGGGTGCAGAGGTCAGTTAATCAGTGAAATGTATGGTAAATTTAGTGCATTCAGATTAATACTAGACTTACGGAAACGTCAGGTCACCCTCGGAGACACGCCACATTTTCCAAAGTTGTCTACAGTATGTCATTCAATTACAGACATTAATAATTATGTACAAATATTAGAAGAACTGGATCAGGATATTTTATTACAGATTTAAAGATTTTGCAAAACTCCAATCCGATATTTGCATATTTGCGACACCATTTTCTGTGGATGTTGACAGTGTTCCAACGTCATTGCAACTAGAAGTCATTCATTTGCAAAAGAATATTGAAATGAAAGACCGCTTTCAAAACAAAAAGGATCTATCTATATTTTATAGAAGATTTCCCCAGGCAACTACATAATATATTTGCTGCTAGAATGTTGAGTATATTTGTATCGACGTATGTATGTGAATAGTTCTTTTCTTGTATGAAGATCTGCAAACCACAACATGGAAACCGCCTATCTGATCAGAACATGAAAAATGTTCTCGTTTGTGTGTTAGCCAGACTATGTCTCCTAATATTGCAAAATTAGTGCGCGAGAAAAGAGGGAAAAAATCTCGACAATGCCTTGAGCTTGGGCACGATAGTGACACAAAGTAAGGGTGTGTATCAAAAGTCTGAATAGGCCTATACTTGGCATAGTGCTCACAAAGGTGTATAGTTTAATTTGTATATTTTGTGTATTTTGTATATTTTGTATACTTTAACATTTTTCAGTTTCCGAGTAGACAAAGTTTTGCAGTACTCCTTAAAGTATTCTTATGTTTTATGTATTTGTATGTTTATAGTAGTTTCGGAGCCTCATTTAAATAACCTGACGCATCCGCACCTGGATGCATTTCAGATTAGTGTAAGTAGGGCCTATATTAAATTTCATTACAAACAAAACTGTTCTGTTACATTGATTTATCACAGTTGTACTATTTTGTTTTCGTACAAATGCATTGTAATTGTGCTATTCCCATACTATCTACGAAGATCGGAGCGCACTCTGTCAATGCATAGGCGTCGTTCCGCCACTGGCCAGTTGAACCCTTCCTCCACGCTCAGTACGGAGATATTGCCGAGCAAAGAGCGCGGCTGCTCTGTAGTATGACGTCACAGAGCACGGAACATGCCGGTCACTGTCTTATATTGTCTCGTAATTACTTGCCCTATATTAGGAGGCCTATGCGAAGACTTCACAGATCTGACCAAAGCGAACGTAACAGAATACAGTAAAAATAATATAATTAAATTAAAAATGTACATATTTTTAAATTGATTTTGTGAATATTTTGTGAAAGACTACAATTTAAAGAAAATCTTTCTGTTTTCAAATATATTTTATTTCAGAAAGTAATCCTTACAAACAAATTAATTTTATACTATATAAATGACAGGGCCTCTGATGGGGACACACCTTTCAGGTCGTTTAAGACTTGTAAATGTTGAGTTAGATATTGCTAATGAATCATTTGGTAATTAAAAGGGTATAGTGAAGCCTGCAGTGTTGTCGCCTCGCCCTAAACATAGAATTTCCATTAAACAAGTACGGCGAATTAGTAAGAAGTGTACTTTAATGTATGAATTTAATTACTGTTCTTTACGGTCATTTTATGGTTCTCGTCAAGACTTATCCGTAAGCCTCACTCAAGAATTATCACGTAGGTCTACGTGTACGGAGTAAATTTTGCTGAACATACAGTCTGAACAAGTTGCAGCATCGCTATGCGGAATAAATATGAACAAGTTTTGAATACATGTTATTGTACCGTTAATATTGGTCTATAAAATAAAATATAAATGGATAATTGATATCATTTAACAACTTTTATTTTATTCCTAGTTCGTTCGATAATCTTGTGTCATTTTCAGGGCATCTTCTTATGCAAGCGTAGTTGTATTAACAACTAAAATCTAAAATACATTCTTCTAGTCTTGTTAGTGTTTCAATAAAAATTTAAAAAACGCTTAAGCATGAAATAAAGGCTGCCGATCTGATTGTATCAATTGTTCATTTTATTTTGTTATGAACAAAGTTTGTTAAATAGATTCGAATTTTTACTGGATTAGTACTATAGGTTTATGAATTTCAGTATTATCAGTATGCATTAATCTATAAGCTATTTTAGTAATAAAGTTAAGTTTCTCTTCTGCAGTAAAGTACTTAAAATGAAATATGTTGATTTACAATATAGGCTAATCGTGGTACCCAACCTTTCTTAGCAATAGCCTGTGTAATGCCTATTATGTAGAGAGGTCAGCCAATGCAATTTCATTGGAATTATAGATCCATCTGGTTCTTACTATTTTTTGTAGAACTTTATTTTCCAGGACAGAAATATAGCTTCTTTACTGCCGATGCAGAAAGCTATATATCGTATAATCTGACATATTAATGGACATTTTATAGCTGTATAAAGATCGTGTAATGGTTTTTTAACTGAAGACGTAACAGGATCGACAATGCTATATTCCACTTATTGATCTGGTGCTGTAATGCTAGCTGGTGCTCTAATGCTAGATGGTCAGCTAGGGTTATTATTGAAACAGAGAAAAAGAAATAACTTTGACCCGTACGTTATTGCCAGTGAAATTTCCTCACTACCCTGTCTAAGCGCATATTCTTCATATTTGACTTCCCCCCCCCCCCCATCTCCACCATAATGGATTTTAGAATCCCATTTTATCCACACCATTTCTCCCTTTCTGCTTGTTAACTTAGAACCTATACTTACGTGCTACTTCGTGCAGTAAGAAATTCCGTATTAGTGAAACTTGATTCATAGTATCAAGTAATGCTATTCTGAACAGGAGGGGAAAAGACCTTCAGTTTGTGGGTTTTAACGCTTATTCACAGTCATTATAGTAACCCCACCTTTAATGGTCTCTTATATGTTGAAAATAAATACCGGTTTGGTAAAGTGTAGTAGGTTCTTTGTATGTCAAGTCGTACGGTGAGAAGCATGTTAAGAATTCTTGGTATACACAAGAATTGAATTCGAATGTTTTTATCTCACAAGTCAGAATGCACTTCAAGATAATCAGTTATCTTAATATCGAAATAAAATCTGCGGTTAGAGTAATACAGTCTTTTTTTAAAAAAATGGAGGCAAATTCTTATTTATAATTAGGGGAAAAATGGGAAAGTAACGTAGAGAATTAATAGTCATAAAAATAAAAAATGGATGGTTGGTCTATAACTATATTTACAAATTTAAATAAAAATAAAAATAGAAATAAAAACATAATATATAGCCTATCAAGGAATACAACATTGTTGTGTTATAGTATTTGTTTATTAATGGGGTTATTGTTGTTATTGATGGATTCTCTTATTACGTATTGTTTTTTAAATTTGAAAACTTTTAGTATGTAAAACATAGTTATAATTGGGATTTTTTTTATTTATTTATTGTCATTTGACGAAACTATAAGCCTAGCCTATAGAAGCCATTATAATAATAAAAATAATAATATTATAAAGATGATAAAAATAATAGAATAATAGATCCAAGCGCAATGAACTGGTTTAAAGATTGAATAACTCAGTGGAATTCATGATTAATAGTTATAGTCATTAAAGTGATACATTCAACTTCTTCTATTGAGCTTGGACATTCAAATATTCCCATTTTAAATATAAAAGTATGGTAAATACACCACCCTAATATCCTAATAATATGGGGATCTTTCTGTGTTGACCAAATTATTTATTTTTCAGGAACTTATTTTACGGTGTATTGTTAGAGTTAGCTCTGGGCACTCCTGCAGGAATTATTTTGAGGTGTATAGTTACCATATTAATTGCAGGGAGTGGCTCATATTCTTCGACATACTGTAGGATGCGTTAATTTTGAGCTCGTTTCACGTTACATGGAGCAGGTAATATCTAAGTTCTCTGGATGGAAGGAACTTTCATGATACCATCTTTAACAGCTATCCCTTTAAATAAGCACTTTGCGATACTTGAATGTGCATGTGAACGCACCTTAATACTTTATTGAAAGCATTGAGGGTTGTAAGGTAGGAAGTGGTGGTTAACTCTTGAGCTGGTTGGGGTTGAAGAGAAGGCTATTATTGGTATCCCACCCTTTCCTTTACTTCTTCACCCTTCTTCCTAACAGCCACACATCCGTCTCATGACGAAACATTATGCTGTAAGTACCTTTCCCGAATGAGAACAATGGCCTCTTCTGTTTTCTGCAGCATTTAGCATTGAAGAAAAATGCAGTGTATATGGATTGCATATGAGATCGTGAGTGCCATATCAGCCACCTCGTGCGTGAAATTGCTTACAATTAGACGCTATTATGGTATTTTTGTCTTCCTTGTTGTTTTAACAATAGAACCACTTCCAAAATTTTTTAGTTGCAGTTAATGTGCCATCTGTTCTCATAAGTCTAGTGCATATCGTTTCCATACCATTATCCTAAGATTACCTCAGGCATTTGTCTAATGTGTTTTTCCTTAATGCCAGGAAAGAAAAGGGGACAGAGACAGTCAGTAAAACAGTTGGACGCTCACGGGTTTGATTCTAGCCCAAGTCGATGGCATCTGTGTGCGCTTAAATATGGCATTCCAATGTATGTATATCTACATGCATGTAAAAAAATTCTCCAGGGCAAATTGCGGTACAACGGCAACATTTGCAGGCCCAAGAATTAGCACACAAATAGTTAAATAACGAAGAAATAAGCTGGGCCCGTTACGGGCTACTTATAAAGTGAGACTATTTCGTTACTTGCAACATTATTCATATGGGAAGACCTAAAAGATATGTACTATCCATATTAATTTTCATGGACATTTCCTTTATAAAAAAATAAAACAGTAGCAAAATGGATAGCCAAAAAGGCCGAAAGCCTTCAATAGAAAGCAACATGTTAATACAATTACATTGATAAGACCACAAGATAATCAAAACCTCTGCATCAATAAAATATGCACAACAGTTTTATGCCGTTATAGATAATAATCAGGACTTGCTGAATTGTTCTGGGCTAGGAAGCAAATTCATAAAATTAAGTTTCCCAAAAGGAATTGATATAATCAGTGCTTTAGTTGGGCCGGTACGCACCGGTACTGCATACCGGTATAAAATTATTTTCCTTCTTCTACCATACCGGGAAAATTAGGTGCTCCGGTACGTCGTACTGGCAGTACAGGAACGATATTGTCCTAAAATACTTAGGCCTATTAAATGTATAGAAGAAGAAGAAGAAGAAGAAGAAGAAGAAGAAGAAGAAGACTTGGGCCATCAATCTTTTGTTTCGAGTCCTCGACCATAGGCCACACTCTTTGGTAGTTCTCAATATATTTTCAATATGTTTATCCTTAGCTTTCTGATTTTATTAGCTTTAAGGCAAGTGTTTGTTCATCTATTTTGTCTTTCTAGACATCTGAGGTGTCTTTTCACCGTTCGTTCTGAATTGGTTGGTCTATCCCAACTTTCGTTCTGCATTGGTTATTCTATTCAATTCAATACCAGAGTGTATTTGTTAAAAATGATAAGCACTATTACATTCGCCACAGATATGCGTTCTAATCTTCACCTTCGTGCGCACTTCTACAGTTACTTTCTCCTTAGATTACATATTGGCTATCCACCTTGTTTTCATAAAATGTGTGGGACCACCACTAGACGTTTTTGATCCTGCTCCATACGTCAGGTCATGACTACAAGGAGGCAATAGGTCAGTATAAGAAACTGCATGCAGAAAATGTCAACCGAAGGATTACATTCAGTTTGAAGCGATATGGAAAATTTTGAAGTAAGGTGAGTACCCCCAAAAAATATTTTCCAACTAAAGCACTGGATATAATTCTCATTGATATATAGTTTACTTTTACCATTATTGGCTTTTGCGGGAGAAATTAATCAAAATAGTATTCGATTGTTCTAGCCTTTATTCTCTGAAAATATTAATGGAAGAATAAACGCGGGCCATATAACAATGGCAGTGGTAATGGCGGTTTGCTCGGTGAAGAGAGATGGTGGGGCATGCATAGTAATCAAGCACTTATATGCGTCCACGTTGTGGCCACGTCAGAGATGGCAAGCAAAACCGCCAATCCATTCAAAAGAGTCAGTAATTAAACTTCGATTATTTGCATGACAAATGAGTATAGACTGTGTAGCCGCTACTCTTTTCTCTTCCTGGCCTGTCTGCTGACCTGTCAGTAACTTCCTCCGCTAAAATTAAAACCCTGGTGTAATACTGGCTTCTCTTGTGACTGTATTAAGAAATTATTTTTTGTTCGACCATACCATAACACGCTTACTACGTGTCATGTAACGCTTTCATAATATCCATAACGATACAGAATTTTATTAGGACATCGGAATGGTATCGATTGTTATAGAAAACTGAACGATCTTGATAACTTGAGAGTATAAGCTGAAAACTGCGTAATAAATAAAGTCTGGTTAAAATTAAAGCAATTCCGTTCGTGTTGATTTTATTTCATACTAAAATGAATTCATTTCGGGGTTGTCAAAATCCGTTGGTTTTAAGAAAACGAGCGAAAGGATGCTTCTTCGATTTGACCGACGTCGTAAGCTTTCATCTCTAGTACAAACAAGACGTACGACAAACCATCTGATGCGAAAGTCAAGGCGGGCTTATTGCCTTTTGTTTGAGTGAATCTAAAATCTCAAAATTTAATCATTCGGACTAATTGTGGTCGAACAAAACCAGTTACGTGCATAATATTATTTCAAGATACAGTTATTACCAATATTCATCACTAGGAACCATAAAAGTAATAAAGATAATTATGTTTTGGGTAATATAACTTCAGTATTAAATTTCAGTAAACCATACTTGAACAAATGAACGTTTATTAACTGAGAGTGCTTTTTCACAAAACCAGCCACATTGATTAGGCTACTCGTAGGTTATGAATCCCATTTATTAGTAAACTTTCCACCTCAATCCAAAATTCTATTCAAATAATTTAATTTAAATACATTTTATTAATTATTTATTACATATTATTCGTTAAATAGTGATAAATGGATCTCGTGACTTGGAACTCTCAGCGATTTCCAAATCACTCGAGGCATTACCTATACCTGTGATAACGACAGCATTAACAGCATGTTCTTCCGCCCACAGTAAGTGTTACGTCATGTAATACCTTCTTTCTTGCTTGCCATAAATTTACTTCAGATGGCTTTGATTTTCATTTGTCTGTATAGGCTTACAGTCAATCAATTCAATGTATGTCTTGGCAATTGTTATTTTAATCTCAACTCCAAAATTATTTATTTATTTTTTAAATAACTACTAATTTATCAATTCTGTTTTTATTTTATTTATTATTATATTAGCATAGTGCGTTTTAATGTATTGATTAATTAATCTTATTTACAAGTGAAGCTATTATTATTGGGTTAGCGATTATTTATTGTTTCAACCTTCAATTGTCCTTATTATTCACTTCATCCTTCTTCTTCAAAATGGACAACGATTTGAGTGTTCCATTCTCCTTTTCTAGGGCAATGTGCTCTATTCAACAAATCATTTAGCACGTCATACAGTGCTAAATTTCGGGCGAAATGCCTTTTATCTTCATTTGTGTTGGATTAAGAATTCCAATGTTCTTACATAGTTCAACATAATTTCAACATCACAGGGATTCATCTAGACGTCGCTAAAGGTGCTTCGTTCTATCTCTGGACACTGAACCTTCATAAGGAGATATCAATCATTTCAATTCTGTGAGTAATATAATTCACAAGACAAGGACTATGATTAGTTTTCAATTCGGTGAGATTTAGTAGTCATAAAGAGACTTCATGCAACTTCGAATTGTTAAATAAATACAGCTTATTTATGCAATCTTCTTTTTTCTGAACTAGTGCTGTGAATAGTCTTAAATTTCAGCATTCAATACAATCTTCTAGTTTCGAAATAACAATTTCGACAGGCTATATTTATTACATCAACAAATGGTCCTCCGAATTAATACAGTCTACCAGTGCATCTATATATGTGTACTTGGATACAACTAGAACTGCAGATTTCAAGAAGTGCATATATTCCAGACCATCAAGTTTGTGTTGATCAAGCAACGTCATCGTTCACATGTGCATATTTCTTGTATATCAATTTACCCATTTGAAGATTGGAAATGAAACCCAATTCTTCTCCTCAATTCTTCTCTCCCCCGCATGTTATCGCCGGGAATCGAACCCACAAATAGTTTTCAATACGGTCCACTACCAGAGGAAGGGTCGCCTTGCGGTAACATGTTGTTGGTCCTCCGGGCCGTTGATATTACTAACATGTTGAAGGTCCATCAGGCCGTTGATATTACTAACATGTTTAGATATTACTGGCTGCTCCGAACCTGAATTAAATTCAGTGCATTTGCTTGATTATCATAAATAATTCATCTTATACTATATAATACATAAGTCTCTCCAGGCATTTGCAAGCCTGTTTGAATTCATGCAAAGTATTGCATTTAGCAACAACATAAGTGTTGTTTCATAAACATTAGCATCACTATTATTATCAAGTTTTAATAATATCAAGCATATCTCCGTGTCCTCAACACGTTTGAGATCTAGGTACGGAGCTACCTGACTATCATATTGTAATATTTGTCAATTTGTAAAATATTGTACAATCTCACAGACAACAATACAAACACCTGATACAGATTCTACACAATTTCAAGTGTATTTAACTGTTTTGTCTGTTTATCTCAATCATTACCATTGTAAACGTCTATGTGTAATTCCCGAAACGCGGGCAATTAATTTAACACTGAGCAATTATTTATTGTAAAAGACTTTGCAAATCTCATCAAATATGACTAATCCGGGTCCTGAATTCGCGGCCCTTAAGGCTAAACGAACCCCTGTTAAGAGTCGTATTACCCGCCAAGCCAATATAATAGCTGATATCGCTAGCTCTAGTGAAATTTCTATTCAAGACCTGCTTAGGCGCAAAGATACAATGACAAAACTTAGTAATGATTTTCAAGACATACAATCTCAGATCGAGGAGTTAGAATTTTCTGATGCCGAAATGGCTTATAGGGAGGAAGTCGAAGAAACCGTTTTCCAAGCCCTTTCTCACCTAGACAATTTAATTTTTCAAAGGCAAGCCCAGCAGGAAGCTGAGGCTAAGTCAGTTGCGGCCCAGCAGGAAGCTGAGGCTAAGTCAGTTGCGGCCCAGCAGGAAGCTGAGGCTAAGTTAATTGCGGCCCAGCAGGAAGCTGAGGCTAAGTTAGTTGCGGCCCAGCAGGAAGCTGAGGCCAAGTTAGTTGCGGCCCAGAGAGACTCTCAGGCTAAGCTATCTAGTGTCGAGTTTATAAAGACACGATTCCTCAATTATGTTCAGGCTATCCAAGCACTTGTTATAGAAGACAGACAGTCTTATTGCAAGGCTCTGAGTCTGCGCACATCCTTTGAGAAAATATTCAGTGAATACGAGACTGAATACTCCCGTATCGACGTACTAGAACTCAATGAATCTATCAAACTTCAAAGGCTTCAAGTCGAATCTGCCTTTCATGAAACCATTGGTATTCTTCGAAGTTCAATTGATGAAACCAAGGATCATTATGAGCCCAACCAAGCTATCCTTGCTAATCAATCATCGCCTCAATTTGTCCCCTCTCTCCCTAAACTTCCAGAAATTCGGCTTCCTCATTTCAGTGGCGACCCAGCAACCTGGATTGAGTTTAGGGACACTTTCAATTCACTAATCATAGAGCATAAACACATATCTAACATGGACAAATTTCAATATTTGAAGTCCTGTCTAGCACCAGAAGTTATGACAGTGATTCAAAACATTCCTGTCTCTGCTGCTACGTTTGATGTAGCATGGAGCACGCTGTCGGCTAGGTTTGATAATGACCGACTTATCGCTAATACCCACTTGGAGAAGCTATTTTCACCTCCTGTCTTAGAAAGGAATTCCGCTGAATCTCTTCAGAAGTTCGTTGACCATTTTATAAGCACTGTTCATGCTTTGAACTCGCTTAATGTTGGTGTAGAACTGTCTGACTTGATTATAGCAAAGATTGTACTCGACAAGCTTCCCCCATTCTTGATAAAGGAATGGGAATCCTCTCTCGCTCCAGGTAAAATGCCTAGTCTCAAAGACTTATTCACATTTTTAGAATCCAGGATACGGGTTTTTCAGATGACTGACTCAGCTTTAAGGAGTCAGCCAGTAAAGCCTATTGTATCTAATACAACCATTCCTAAAGGCAAGGTTGCCTCCTCCAAGCCTAAATGTCTCTGTTGTAACAATGGATTCCATGAGCTGCAACATTGTGAAGTTTTCAAGGCCATGGATTTCTTTAATAGAGACAATTTTGTCAAAACGCAACGATTATGTCAAGTGTGCTATTACTCTAAGGGTCATGCCCCCTATTGTAGCACTTATACTTGCAAGATTTGTAAGGGTAAACATGGCACTTACCTTCATAATCCAGCACATATTAACGGCAACCAATCTGCCAATACTGCTGGGGTAATGTCAGTCTTCCAACCTCAACCAAGCTGTTTGCTCCCTACCGCCACTGTTTTAGTCATGCACAGGGATGGCCATTCTGTTGAAGCCACCGCATTGCTTGACAGTGGTTCTGATTGTAACCTCATGTCTAATAGGTTATTCAACCACTTAAAATTATCGCCTCATCACCAGCGCACTACTTTAGCTGGTATATTGTCATCTAAGGCAGACAGTCTTAAGATGACGTCGATTTCAATTAAGTCTGTCACTACTTCATGGCATTGCAACACCAACGTCATAATCGTACCGGAAATTTCAACCTCGAAATTTCCACGCAAGCCTGTCAATACTACAAATTGGAATATTCCACCAAATCTTTCATTGGCTGACGCCAGTTTCAATATTCCTAAGTACGTAGACTTGTTATTAGGTGTTGAAATATATTCACAGATTGTCTGTGCAGGCCAGATATCTGCTCCTAATATGCCTGTAATTCAGAACTCGCATTTGGGTTGGTATTTTGCTGGTAAATTACCACAACCCGCCAGGTCTGAACATAACATGGCTTTGCAAAATATGCATAACCGCCAACCTAAGTCAAGGCCTTCTAATAAGGTTTCTAAGGAACCCGACCATTCTAGCGGGTCTCCCACACATTATTCTGCCTTCCTCACTGTTGATCAAGACATTAGCAGGCAACTTTCTCAGTTTTGGGAATTAGAAAAAATTTCTAACTCTGATTCCTTGCTCGACGACTCTATTTGCGAAAGGCATTTCGTAGATAATACTCAACGAGACTCAGAAGGAAGATATGTGGTAAAACTTCCTTTCTTGTCTGATCCTCAGACCCTGGGCAGCACAAAACTCCAGGCTTATAAAGGATTCTCCTCATTGGAGAAACGCTCCACTTCTAATCCCACTCTCAGCGAAGATAATTGTAAGTTCAAGGATGAAAATATCGCTCTAGATCATATGGAGCCCGACTTGCTTCCAGAAACTAGAGTAGTGTCCCTAATGGAGGCCACTACCTCCAACCTAAACTCTTATCTTTTCAAATTTGAATATTTGAAAACTATTCGTGTTATGGCTTACGTATTGAGATTCATGAATAACTCTCGTAAGATTCATAACTCTATAAAAGGCCCCTTAATGCCTTCTGAACTCAACAAGGCCCTTCAATGCTGTATTAGGCTAATACAGCAAGAAGTTTATGCATCAGAAATCCGTGATTTATTGTCAAATCATGACGTCAATTCTTCAAGCAAATTGAAGCAACTAGACCCGTTTCTTGACAAGGATTCTGTAATTCGGGTAGGCGGACGTCTTGAACGATCCAGCATACCTTTCGAAGCCAAACATCAGATGTTGTTACCAGCTGATCATGCCTTCACTAAGCAGCTTATTCATTTCAATCATATCAAGTTGAATCATGCTGGATCCCAACTTGTTATTTCTCACTTAAGAGAAAGATTTTGGATACCATCTATTAGGAAGGTGGTACGTAGTGTTCTAAGAAAATGCACTACATGTTTTCGTTTCAATATTCAAACCTTTCAGCAAAAAATGGCTGATTTACCTGTTTATAGAGTAAATCCCATTTCTCCTTTCACCAACGTAAGCATAGATTATGCGGGTCCTTATCCAATCAAATTTGGAGGTCCTCGCTCCAAGATCACTGTCAAAGCTTACCTCGCCATATTCGTATGCATGTCCACTAAGGCCATTCATATTGAATTGGTCACCAACCTCACATCTCGTGCTTTCCTTGCCGCATTCTCACGATTCACAGGACGTAGAGGCCTTCCAAGTTCAGTGACCTCAGACAATGGTACTAACTTCGTTGGCGCTCAGACTGACCTCAAGCAGTTAGCTTTGCTATTGCAGTCTCCTGAGCATCATTCTGTGGTTCAAGATGCCACATCCCATTTGAATATACATTGGCATTTCCTTCCTCCTAATGCCCCCCACATGGGAGGTCTTCACGAGGCCGCAGTTAAATCGGTCAAGTTTCATCTAAAAAGGATGCTGCCCTCTTTTAACTTTACCTTTGAAGAGATGCTTACTATGCTGATTCAAGTGGAAGCCATCTTAAATTCACGTCCCCTCATTCCATTGAATGAGGACGTTAACGACATTAGCTATCTTTCACCTGGTCATTTCCTGATTGGGAAAGCCATCATTTCCTTACCAAGCCCTGACTTGTCTGGTGGTTTCACCACACGTTCTCGTTGGAATACTCTCCAACAAATTACAAATAATTTATGGAAGAAATGGTCTACTGACTATCTCCACACACTACAAAGACGTTCTAAGTGGACCAAAGTTCTTTCTGACATTCCTTTAGGTACCCCAGTCCTAATCATTGAGGACAATCTCCCTCCTCAAAGGTGGTCCCTAGGGATTGTTCATTGTACTCATCCTGGCCCTGACGGTCTTATTCGTGTTGTTACTGTGCGTACTGCCACAGGCTTATTTAAAAGACCCATTGTAAAACTGGCTCCTCTTCCCATTTCTGAGGCTAACGACTAACCCTATCATGTCCTTGGTGTTGTTGCCTTTTTTTGGTTAGCAACCCTCAATTCATTTCTTAGTTTTAAGTTTGTTTTCTTATATTACTTACTCCCCTTTCTCATATCATAATTCTTTAGGTATCACATGACTTCACATCACTTTAGATTATTTCACAAGTGAAATAATCGTGGGCAATATGTTACGTCATGTAATACCTTCTTTCTTGCTTGCCATAAATTTACTTCAGATGGCTTTGATTTTCATTTGTCTGTATAGGCTTACAGTCAATCAATTCAATGTATGTCTTGGCAATTGTTATTTTAATCTCAACTCCAAAATTATTTATTTATTTTTTAAATAACTACTAATTTATCAATTCTGTTTTTATTTTATTTATTATTATATTAGCATAGTGCGTTTTAATGTATTGATTAATTAATCTTATTTACAAGTGAAGCTATTATTATTGGGTTAGCGATTATTTATTGTTTCAACCTTCAATTGTCCTTATTATTCACTTCATCCTTCTTCTTCAAAATGGACAACGATTTGAGTGTTCCATTCTCCTTTTCTAGGGCAATGTGCTCTATTCAACAAATCATTTAGCACGTCATACAGTGCTAAATTTCGGGCGAAATGCCTTTTATCTTCATTTGTGTTGGATTAAGAATTCCAATGTTCTTACATAGTTCAACATAATTTCAACATCACAGGGATTCATCTAGACGTCGCTAAAGGTGCTTCGTTCTATCTCTGGACACTGAACCTTCATAAGGAGATATCAATCATTTCAATTCTGTGAGTAATATAATTCACAAGACAAGGACTATGATTAGTTTTCAATTCGGTGAGATTTAGTAGTCATAAAGAGACTTCATGCAACTTCGAATTGTTAAATAAATACAGCTTATTTATGCAATCTTCTTTTTTCTGAACTAGTGCTGTGAATAGTCTTAAATTTCAGCATTCAATACAATCTTCTAGTTTCGAAATAACAATTTCGACAGGCTATATTTATTACATCAACAAATGGTCCTCCGAATTAATACAGTCTACCAGTGCATCTATATATGTGTACTTGGATACAACTAGAACTGCAGATTTCAAGAAGTGCATATATTCCAGACCATCAAGTTTGTGTTGATCAAGCAACGTCATCGTTCACATGTGCATATTTCTTGTATATCAATTTACCCATTTGAAGATTGGAAATGAAACCCAATTCTTCTCCTCAATTCTTCTCTCCCCCGCATGTTATCGCCGGGAATCGAACCCACAAATAGTTTTCAATACGGTCCACTACCAGAGGAAGGGTCGCCTTGCGGTAACAGTAAGTGAAGTACTCCTTGGTTCATATTATTCTTGTCTTTGAAGTAAGTTAGCATACAGTAGTATGTGGGTAACTTAGAGCATAATCCAAAGAATCCCTGCTTTGTGTTTCTCGGTATTAACCAGCATTACAGCTTCATTAGGTAAGAGCATTTGTCTGCAGTGTACATATCATACTTAGCTGTGGTAGGCTAGATGAAAGCGAACAGAAGCTAATGTACCTAAATGCGGTATTCTAATTAAAGATGTCATATTTATCATCTTATTATAAAATTGAATTTACTGAACTAACGTTCTTAGAAATTATTTCACCGCAACATCAAATTATCTAATTGAAGAAGTTAAATAGTGATGATAACATTAGGTGTAGGGAATTACTAATAAAAAGTATTGAATTGAATTTCTAAGTGTACTTTACATAAAATTCACTATATGCAAACATAACGATCACAGATATGTTAATAATTGGAATTTATTTTATTTTTTAACATATTTTAAGCTTCGACTATTTTTAAATTCATTCTTCTCCTTTTCAACCTTCATGTCAAACTCAAATTAACATTTAATTAACTCTACCTGTTAGATATATAGGTATTTTAAAACTAATTACATCTTCAAAGTTGACCACAATCGCTTGTATTTATAATTTATGTCGTTGTCATCAAAGATTCTTTGAATGAATTGCCAATGAGGATCTCAATGAAGTTATCAAAACGTAACATTCTGTTCAAGTTTAAAATATAAAGTTTTAATTAAATATCTTATCTATAATACATTAGTTATTAAAATTAACAGTTGTAAATTAGAATTCGGGAGTGAAAAAGTCATTTGAAAAGAATAAATTGACAACGAGACATGATTAACTGTGACAGTTTAATTCTTACTCTTTGTCATCTTTCCATTTATACTGCGAATTTTCAAAGAAAATACGATATGGGTGACTTAAAATCGTGACATACATTCCATCTGACGGATGACCTGTGGCCATCTGAAAGCACACGCCTTAGCCGGGAATGAGACTATTAAAAACGCCATAAAATGACGTGACGGGAAACACTGCGGTTAGGTTCGCTGCGTTTGATCCTTAGGTCCTCCCCGCAAAATCAGTCGATTTTGGTAGGATTAGGAATGGCAACCCTTTAGTACTTAGATCTGTTGACTGCTAACTGAGTCCTAGGGAAGAAAATAATAATAATAATAATAATAATAATAGTAATTATTATTATTATTGGTAGCGATGGTGGTAGTAGAGGTGATAGTAGAAATAAAAGTTATATTATATAATAATAATAGTAGTAGTAATAGTAGGCCTAGTAGTGGTAGTGGTAGTAGTAGTAGTAGTAGTTGTAGTAGTAACAAAAGATATAAATTCAATTAGCAATTTCTTAGAATATCTTATACCTTTTACATAATCATAATAATAATAATAATAACAACAACAACAATAAAAAAAATAACAATAAGGCGTAAATTACTACTATAATAATTGCGTATGTTTAATTATAGAGGTTGAGGTTTTGAACAAAATTAATAATGGGTTTATTTACAGGAAGAAAATAATTACGCTCCCTACAGGAATACATTAAACTAAATTAAATCCAGTGACATGAAAATCACGTCGCGATTAAAACAAAGCATGGTGGTGTGTGTTTTCAGCACACAGATTTAATTTCAGGAGCCCGGCATTTCCAACGAGATAGACGAATTACACTTTTATGGGTTTGACACAATTTAAAAACTTCATCAGGGACTTTTACATAAAATAAAAACCCCATAGCCAGGATTCTGAGAACAATAGAATATCGGGAAAATGTAACCTGACTCGCTGCTGTGATAGAGCTGGAAATCATCAGTCATTTTGTATCAATCTGTGGGTTTCATCGTGTCCATAAACCCGTCTGCATCACCTGCAAATGTGCCATAAAGATGAATATTTAATCACGTCCTTTTGTATTATACCTCTGCCTTTTGCAGACAGCGCGAGAAGTGAAACGTATATCTTCCGCTTTTCAGGAGAGGACTTGTACTGAATAAATTAAATGTTCACCTGACGTTTTGCATGGAACAGCGGATAGAACACGTAGTCTATATTTCAATTAATGCTTTGAGAAGAGTTTCTGTCGATAATGTACCGGTACTTAATTTGTTTGGTAGTTTTAAGGCCAGGTGGTAACTTATTTATTTCCTCCTATAATTACCTTAAAATAAACAAACTGATGCATACAGATTACGCCAAACACAACTTAGGTATTAAGTTACATTTACGCCCCCATGCATACGATACAAGACGAAGCCAAACAACTCCTTTAATTCAACCTAACTGTCTTGCAGGTTTCAAACATAGTTCTTGTTTTGGTGCCAGATCATACACTTCCATTGTCGAAAATAATCCTGAATTGAATTAAAGTAGGCCTATGAAGACGCTTGCTTTAACTTTCTCTTTTCTCGTGTCTCTGTTGGTTGATTCTCAATCCAATACTTGTCGGATTAAATCTAGGTGAGATTTATACGTCTTTCAGAACAATTATACCTTCAGCACGGATCCCTTCCAATTTTGTAAACACTTTAAAACAAACGAAAAACAAAATTCTCCATATAAATAGCGTATTGTAAAATCGTGCCCATCAGCGTTAGTAACTTGATTGATTCTAAAAGCGTTCTCTTGTAAACCGAACCTACTGATAGGCCTACTGCTTTGGTCACCTGTACAATATTTCTACCGTAGGTCGGTATTCCACTATAGAAGTTCATTGATAAAATTAGGTAGAGCAAAGAAAACGGCCGCCCTTTGCTTGAAGAAGTTGAAAAACAAGCCATATTGGATGATTCTTTGACGGCTTTCTGCGTGTCATTGCATTGGATCGTACTTCTATTTGTGATAAAGCTATTCATAATTATACAGTAAGCGCCATTTCGCTTTACTACTGAACTGAACAAGCTTTTGATAAGTCAGGCGTTTAATGTCTGTAATAGTTATTTCTATTGTTTTTCTGTTCTTTATTGCTTTTATTTGTCTGCGAAAGACTGTTATTAAGAGGACATGTACTTTATGTGCTTTTACTCTTCCGAAATGGCCTACTAGGTAAAGGTGAAGTTAATTCAAAGTACGTGTAATTATTGTACTTCTTAATAAATTCACAGTTCGTAGTATCATTTACGAGCATGGGTATTGTATTTTTATTATCGTGTATTATTTTACAATTCATGCCTTTTAGAACCGCAGTAAATTATGACAAATTGATACAATTAGAAGTATCAATTAGCTTTTATCAAGGAAAGTGCGTGCAATTGAAAAAGTCGTGATCAAAGCGTTGCCAGCCATTGACGCAATTGCTGCAAAGTGAATGCTGCAGCCGAATGTCCAATATCCTCTGTGAACACGGCTATTGGTTCAACTGAACGAGGCTTTCTGGACTTTATAAGGGAGATAAAAATTAAACTCTGTATACTCTGCTCTTTCATTGCACTATATGGCTAACAGGTGAAAAAAGGGAGACAGTTTGACCAAATGACCTTTAATAAAACAAATTGTTACTACTTTCAGACAGTATTGGAAGTAACATTTAGATAAGTGGGCCTGGGTTTCTGATGCATGTTCTATGTGGTATTTACATTAATTTTATGTGTACCTATGCTGTGTGATTTTGCAGAAAATTGTACCGTGCATTATATAAATATAACATTTTGGTGTGCAATATTCTTGTAGCGGGTTTTGTAAAGAACAGGAACAGAAAAAATATCTAAAGGCGTCCTTACAGGCTATCTACTAGTTTATTTACAAACACGAGAGAAACAAACTATAGAAAACGAAGTAGGTTTTGAGCTCGTCGGCTAATAAAGTCATACAGATTCATGTCTGTCCTTCTTTCAAAGTACTTCTAGTTAATATATCTTTTCACACACTGTTGGATAGCCAAGAGACAGTAGCCCAGATCTGACCTAAATGCTTTGTGTAGAATTATTAATTATTAAGTTACTTCTTCAGGAAAGGACGTACATTATATGGTTGAGAGAGATGTCAATAACAATGCTGTATAGAACAAGTTTGGTGATAACGTCAGAACCGAGTGCTCTATCAGGTGTTTGTATAGTTGACAACTTGGTAAATGCGTTTCATGCTCACATGAATTCGGTAAGCATATTCCATTCACAAATGAGTTGCTTGCAACTTTGAGGCATAATCGCGATACAATCTCCATTGGATAAACAAACTGACCACTAAAGCTACTCGGGCTACGAGAGTCAATTCCCACATCAACAATACAATAGTATCCGTTGTATTAGACAACGATAAAGTAAAGAGGAATTCATTGTCAATGCCTATAGAAGTCTTTTTAAAAATAATATTTAACATTTATACTTTTTCAAAATAACTATTACGAATAATAATTAATTCCTCTTTGATTGTTATGTAAATGTTTGTCAATTAGTATGCTCATAGCCCGAGGACAGCTGTTCATATCTGCATAATCTTCACCTTATGTAACTTAGTGAAATTGATTTAATTGAAGAAGAAAAAAAGAAAGGAACGGACGAAGAGAGCCAACCCTTACCTAAACTAAATAAAGCTTTAGAAATACGTGAATGCAAAACGGATTTGTTTGGCATGATATGTTTTACATACATTATCCACGATAAATTAATGCCTTTTCTTCAGTGAGTCCTCTATTACAAGCGTTTTTAATCTACAGCTTGAAATAAAGAAGACAGTACTATTTTTTAAGAATTATTTTTATCCTTAACATTTAACCTGCTTCTAATATATAAATTCATCACCTCAAAGCACACTATAACATAGATAAAGATTAATCAGTGATATATTTATAAATCTTTCTCTCACGTGAGAGCTATTTTATCCTCAAACTTAGAGCCCACTGAAAACTTCACTTGATTCTTGATTTTATATACATTTATATTGATCAAAAAGACTTAATTAAAACAATTATGAGGCAAGAATTCATTTCTAGATAAAGAATTTTGAGTCTGCAATTTTCGCCCATAATCTAACTCAGGGGTCCAATTTTTAGCAATAGCAGTGACTTGTAGTATTCTGTCCATCTCAAAGTTGAATTGACTCCATAAGATGAATTTTTTAATATGTAAATATTTCATTACTTTTTTCAATATGTATTTTATTGTATAATTGTACTGAAAAAATAAATTGTGTAAATATATCCTGGTATAAATTAAAGTTGTGTGTACACAATGTACACAATATTAAATAAATACAAATAAATTTCATTTAAAAATTAATAAATTGTAAACACTTAAAGACTAATTATTTAGGATTTAGCAAATATTTATAAATACTTACGTACGTAATTATAGATTACATTTTCGCCATGTTATGCTAACTTTTACAAGTATTATTTAAGCCTAATAGCCTACCTTCAACGTAATATGTTTAATAAAGTACTACTGTATAGTAGGACCAAGTCTATCCGCTACACAGTGTTACATATTTATATTATATCATCAAAGTAAAAGTTAAAACCTTTATGGTGCAATGTCAGATAATGTAAAGATATCTTGTCTCTTTAAAACTAGTACAATATTCTTGTCAAAATATTAACATATTAAAAAATACAGAAGTCTTCAGATTATAATTCTGCCAAATAATTAAAATGTTAGAACATTGTAAGTCAATATAGGGACCTCCCTCTCTGTTAGTATTGTGTGGATTTTTAATTATTTATGGATTTTTTATTAACCAGGGAAATTTCTTATTTTCATGGTTGATTAGTTTGGCAACATTAGACTGGATACCGTGATCGGTTTCTTCTGAGTTATCTGCTATTGCAGATTTACCGGTGTTCTTTTGTTTATTATATCTGACACCGGCCGCGGAAACCTACGTACTCATCTAATAGGTAGCATTTATGGCCATAGATTTAAGATTCGTAAATAATTTCCGATGGTTCAATGTTTGAAGTCGAGAATTGGGGATTCCTTAGTTCCAACTGTCTTCGTTGTCATTTTTCTCAATTCAGATTTTCCATTTTCGCTTATTCTATTGCACCACTTATCAACAAATAAATTGCAAGGAACTCGATACGTTTTACTTTTTAAAACAAACGGAATACGATCTTAATTCAATCATTTGCATTAAACAGAAAGAAAAATAATTTAATCAAGCTGTCGTATTACCCTGGTGTTGTGGCAGTAAATTAGTGCCTGCAAGCTCTTTTAGCATGAGGTTGTGTTGTGCTAAATGCTTGTATGTGGCGTGGAGAGAAGGATTCAGGCCCTGAGGGATTCCTTTGCCGCCCCCATACGTCAGGCTTGGCACTAGCAATGACCCTACTGGGTGCCACTCCTCACACTGGACATCGATTTCCTGAAAAAGCTCTTTCTCGTTTTTTTACCTTGTTATACGAGCTCGACTTCTTGATTGGACACAATCCATGCATAACCAATTCTTTGTTTCTTTTTCCCAACCTACTCTTTAAATTGCTGTTCGTTTATATTTCTCTCTCGACTTACAAAACTAATTTTGTAAATGAGTAGAAATGCTAGCGGCCGACATATGCATAAATGAAGCAAACATTACTAGTTGTAGTAGTAGCAGTAGTAGTAGTAGTGGTAGTAGTAGTAGTAGTAGTAGGAAAATAATAATAATAATAATTACAGAATTATTATGCCTAATATAGTCTACGTTGAAGTGATCCTGAAATGAACACATTTGAGTACTATGCAGAATATGGTTGAAGATGCTGGTTAAGGAGAAGACATTGAATCTTGGTTATCTTGGGTGAACTTGCTCTTGAGGTTTATACCTCGCCTTTTGCGAAGAAGGGAAGGTTCCTACGAGGAAACCACACGAAAAGCACTTTGAGAGCTTAACAACTTACTGCTATGCGACCACTTGAATAATATAGTTATAGACAAGATGTCGCGTTTGGAACTTGCGCATCGGATAACTCATAAACCATGATATAAGCAGACAACTTGAAGCCATCTGTAGCATAATGGCTTGCGGCTTTATACAACATCTTTGTTATGGTAAGTCTCTGACGTCATATATAGTATATAGCACTCATTACACTGCATTGTACTACCATCTTGCCCAAATCTTATTAGTTAGGAGTTACAGTTGCCGGCTTTGTGGTGCAAAGTACTTCCCTCCCGCAATATTTGACTTTCAAATTAGAGTGAATTAGATTAAGAATAGAAATTCCTCACAGCAGATATTGGTTATTTGCCTGAATTGAAGTATACTATTTCGATTATTAACAGTTATTCATGAAGCTCTAATTAGCTTACCACTTAATTTTGCAGGCACACTCAAAATATACTTCTATTTGTTTGCAGAGCCGGCGAACCAGGCACCCGCCTTGGGCGGGAAATTTTTAGAAACATTTAGGGGCGGCAACATTTAGATTTACGAAAGCTGAAATGCCCCTGATAGGCTATGTCAGACATGCCCTCTGTCGGAGCTGTTTAGTATGTTCTGGTTACTCATAGTATTTCATTCTGTGTCAAGAATTTATGTAAGGCATTCAAGCCGTGGTAACATAGAGATTATAGACTCGAAAATGGTCTTATAGACTGTGAGGAAGTTTGTATATGTCTAGCCCTAGTTCTGTCCCGAGAAGTGTCCCAGGGCTTGGAATAGTCTTACTGCCGATGCACAGGCTTTGCTGCTCGTCTTGAAGGGCGAGGCCAAGATACCCTATTGCCCTGGCCATCTGTAGTTGTTTATCTGCGATATGTATCGTCGGTGGAGTCCCTGGATAGAGGAGCACCATTTTTGTCTTCTCAGCAGAGGTCTTCATTTGAGCTCTCATAGTACCCATAGAGAACGTGAAATCCATATTTAATCAAAGGGCAAAAATGGAATGATTGAGATGTAATTTAGGGAGGCGCCGAAATTATTTCTCGCCTAGGGCGTAAAATATTTAGAGAATGCCCTAATTGTTTGGTATTATTGCTCTCAAGCGATATGGGGCCCTACAATCTTTGCTTGTAATGGTAAAATCTTATATTCTATTCGGCAATTTTGCTTATAGGCAACCAAATAAGCTGCAAGAGAGCGTCTGTTGATAACGTAGTTTTCGTTTTTACAATCTGCCACTCCTTTTGCATTTCTCTGCAAAACCGGCTTTCCAAATTCCAGTAAGTGTTATCCAAAGCAGGTCTGCCAAATTAAAAATGTAACTATCTTATTTAAAACAAAACAAGGAGGAAAGAGAAATTCATATTATAAAATATTTAATTGGCTGTACCTGTTTCAATATTTATGACCTGACTTCACCTATATAATATTTTATCCCTAGTATTGATAGACCATAAATAATGACCACCTAAACGATAAAACTCTTCATACATATTTAAAACAAAACAAGGAGAAAGTGAAATTCATAATATAATCTATTAGATTAGCTGTTTCCGTTTCAAGTAGACTTGTGTTAACGGATCTCGATATCCAAAGAATAGCTATCCCAACGAAAAAGGGTTCATGGTACGCAAACAAATTATGGTGCTTAATAATTAAGCATCTAGTATAATATTTGAACTCGTGTTTCCGTGTAAATCCAACGCCAGCTATTAACAAGACAGTATTCAATTGTAAAATTAACTGCAGGTGGCCTCGCTTGGTTTCCCATAGCAACCGGGAAAAAAGAGCATTGAATGGTTTGGACGAAACTCACTTTTCGGAGATTTTTGGACTAGGGAACTCGATTCTGAGGTTTCTTTTACCCGGGGAACCGCACTTTATTCGTGAAATGCATATCGAAACCGGGATTTTAGCTTTTTAATTATCAACCGTTTTAATTGTTTGTGCTTAAATTGGGTTAGGTTCATGAGTCTGTGGTTCGTTTTAATCGGTTCATTTCGAATCTGTATGCCTAAAAGGAAGCAAAAGATTCGTTCTATTCATGTAATTATTTACATTTATTATGTAAAATAATATAATTAAGAATAAAATTATGTAATTCAAGCTATGTATGTTAAAACGATGTAAGTGCTAATATTTATAATGTTTAATTATTAGTATTTTAAATAAATTATTTAAGTAAAATATTTAGCCATTGGGTAAATAATCGTGGACAGGCCTCGGACACCTGGTAGTAATTAAATAATACAAACCATTAAAATAATTGTTATACTTTCTAATAACCATATTTTATTGAAAATTATCATTTTAACAACGTAGGCCTATCATTTTGCAGTGAGTGTTGAATTAATTAAAATGGGTCCTTTTGCTTTTACAAATTACAAATTAACTGAAGAATTTTATTTTGCGTGTAGGTATGTTTTCGGAACAAGCCCGTAAGGCCGAGTGAAGCAATCCTACGAGCAAAATAAAATCATTTTACCACTTGTATCGTACATTTTTTTAGACAATCGTCAGTATTTGTAGACAAAACATATCTTGATAATAAAATTATATTCTTTTTACCTATTTCGTATCTGTAATGTTCAGCACGGGTATGTTGGTCACTTTTTCGTGATTTTAACCACAATAAAATCATCTTACTATTCCAAAAATATCACTGATATATCCTTTGTCTTATCGCAGAAAGAAAACATAAAAAAAAGTTTCACTATGTTTTCCTAGAAAATGTAACACCACATTGAAAATGGGCTATGCTGATAAAAAATGACTTTTATCCTGCTTCTTTGGAAGTAAAACCCATACTTACCATTAGGTTGATGTGTTTCTAGAATGGATTCTGCTCCTTTTACGACAAACTCTAACTTATATTCGTCTATATGAACCCATAGCCTTAGCTTTAAGGGGGCGGTTTAGAGCGAGAGTCTGTTCTATTCTATAACAAACATCTATAGCGGGAGATTTATTCTGCGCTCCTCCTCTGGCTTTTGTTCGTGGCATTACAGCAGCCCTGCATTTTCAAAACCAGCATTACCACCTAACATTTATCTTCAGCCCGAAATTACCAAACAAAACTTTAAAAAATACAACGCTGCAGATAACGCACTTAACTATTTTTCCCATTCATCTACATCATCATCATCGTCATCATCATCATCATCATCATCAGCAGCAGCAGGGCCAACGGCTTTGAAATAATTTATCGACATTATTTGCACTATGAATATTCTTTGAATCCTACAAACCAACTAACGATTATAACAAAGTTGTGATTGTGATGAAGAAGATTATGTTAGTGAAAATAGAATTTGGAAACTATCATTGCATGACTTTTAATTAGTAAATCAAAATTAATTTAGTAAATGAAAACGATAACTAAGCACTGTTAATCAAACAATAAATAAGCTTTCGAGTACTATTTTTCAAAAATAATTTTAAAACTGGAGTAGCAACATCAAAAGCAGCAACAACACCTACAATGATAATAACAACAATAAATTATACGAAAACAGCTCAAACTTAGCTTTATGATCTGAAAATGAAATTTAATCATCAATTCTGGATTGGATTATAAAAGCATCAGGATAAACTAAAACAATTTATTATGGCACTATTCTTATTATTATTATTGCTTGAAATCTATGCATTGCTAATCTTACACTCCCACCCCATATTAGTTATACCACAGTATAAGTATACTGTATAACCTACTTATACTGTGGTACAGTATAAGTATACTTATACAGTATAAGTATACTGTATAACCTACTTATACTGTGGTTATATTATATAGGCCGAGATTTAAGTTTATCCTTGCAACTAGCGTAAAATAAAATGAATACCGGTAGTGTTCTCCTGGAGGAAGTATTGAATAATAATTGTAAATCATTACCTGAATTATTGTGTTTTTAAAATGATGTGACGATGGAATGTAATTTAAGGATTAGAATCTATATATCATTATATTATCTAGGCCTATATACCTTAATTGTCTTATAATAAGAATAATTGCCAAGTTGCGATTTCCTACTCTCTAATGCCATTGCCTTGTTTCTTATATATAGATGTTAACGAATAGTTACTCCCGAGAAATATGTCCACTGCATTAATATACAATATTATCTCTCAATGAAAGGAACAATCTGTTTTGTCCTCTTTCTATATCTGTCATAAAAACTGTTACAAATTTATTTCACTTTTCCATGATACTTCAAAAGGAAAAGAATCACTGCTTGTTCGATATCGTGAGCAAACAAGGGTACCGGTATGTAAATTCTTAGAACTTATAAACTATTTATTTCCTAATAACTTGTAATTTTCTACCTACCGTGCAAGCTTCTGGTCAAAACAAACTCTTCATAAATACAGAATTGAGTCTTCCGCTATTCCAGGGCTGGACAATTTGCTCATACTGTATTGACAATTTCATTATCGTTCTTTGGGTTCTTAAACTTTCGTTTACGACAGTTTATTTTATGACGATAATGAAATTAGATGCCAAAACACAATGGAGTACCTGGACAAATCTTAGGAAGAAAATACTAGTTACATATTTGTACTATTGAACCCCAAAATCGTAGAAGGAGATTATCTCAAACTCTGTTCCTTATTGTAAGCCATTTTCTTTGGCCAAAGATTTTGAAAGAGAACTACTACTGATATGAACAAAATTTATTATACCTTCTAAAATCCCATTAATGCAAGTTATGAACTTTAATGCAAGTTTATTATGTAATGGGCGATTAGCAACACTTTCAGGTTTTCTTAGCCCTCTCCTCCGTATCACAAATGACTGATTGGAAAGTGCTAACAAAAACTGTGCCTGGAAGTATTTCCTTTGTGTTTCCTACGTTACGTTGTATTACATAAAACCCAGGGAAAGATATGTAAACAGAATATAATCTGTTGAAAATTATTACATTCATTATATTAATTCGGTTAATAACATTTATCGATACAGACTAACTATTTAATCATTTCATGTGTTTAAATGTGACATTTTGCTATTGTTCGCCTATCCTCTGGATTGATTCGGTTCCATATTCAGGATCCCTGTGGCCATTTTATACTGTAATTATAAACGATCATCTTTGTAAGATTAAATAATAATAAACGTGAACACAGTTCAGGATCAATTTCTAATTAAGAGCAATCTAATGCTCACGTAATAATTGTTTTTTTAGACTGTCAAAGGTAAGAGAAACACTTTTAGCAGTAGATGATACGAATTAAAAGGAGAAAATTATGCCACTGAGTGTTATAAAATTATAATATTCCACAGTTACCAACTTTGACTTCCTGCTTCACACATTCTCTCTACACAATATTGTAAATTCCAATAAAAGAACAAATCATGTAATCAGTTATATTCCTACTATCTCCGCCCAAGGAAATACCATTTCAAACTGTAATAAAATCAAGAAAACTTATATAACAAAGTGCCAGAATGCTTTTGTTAATCAGTGATAATTGCAATTATAATATGCAAAAAATAAGTTATTTTTGTAATCGGTTTCCGAGTTAAGCTCCAGATCCATTCATTAAGTAGGACTTATGAAAGAACAAAGGTCTAAAGTTTGATAGGCATGTGTGAAGGCATATGTGGGTAGTGTTATTTGTCAAAGCTAACTGTATTACAACTTCCAAAGCCGTATATGAACACTGTAAAACAATATGTTGTCATGAGAACTGATTTGCATTGCTCCTTTATTTTCATGAATTTATAGCTGAATACTGAAAAGACTACGAAAATTCACGAAAGGGAGTAAACAAAGACAAATAATCCTGTATTGTAATAAGAAAACATTTGAGCGCGGGAGAAGTAAGCTAATGATTATCTGAAATGGATCAAATACGTATATAAACTTCAGTGTTAATAACAGGGTAATAATTAACCACAAAGGCCATACCCTCAACATACTCCAAAAGACAAAATAAACATCTTCAACGGACAAGTACAATTCAAATCACACGCACTATACGACAGAATCATACACAAATATATTCCTGGCCGTAAAGTTGGCACTATGGGAGTCTGTACCTCAAGATGGCTGCTTGGTGCAGTTGTAGCGTTCCAATGAGGTAATTAACACCACTTAATCGTAGTAGTGGTGTCAAGTAAGAAGTTAAATAATTTAACTAAGTTCACAAGTGATTCCATCACTACAAAATGTACAAAATTCAATAATAATAATAATAATAATAATAATAATAATAATAATAATAATAATAATAATAATAATAATAATAATAATAATAAAATCCATAATGGTAACCCTAATATTTAATATACTGAGGTATGTATTATCTCCGGTTACCCAAAGGAAGCCCTTTACTTTTTTGTAAGTTAAGAAGTTACTTTAAGAATGACGTTATCTTAATGCATGAATAAAATGTTGAATATGCTAATCATTTCATTTCATTTAGTTTCATTTATTCATTCTTTTGTTTACAATGGTGATACAATACAGGACACGTCAATAGTAATCAGTAGGCTAATACAAATAATACAAATGATGAAAATACTGTATACTTCAGTAAGTAAGAAAAAATTTAACAGTGGACATATTGATCAATAACACAATTGATGAACCATACAAGACAAAAGAAAGCTCTGTAAAAGCCAATGGAAAATACAAATAATAGCAAAGAAATACAGAAGGAATCAGTACACTGGATAAATAATAAGTAATAGAAATAATAAAGAGATGAAGGTTCTGAGAGTTTCTTTTTTGAAATATTCTTATAAAAAGCTATAAACATGAGTTGAAAAAATGAAATTTTCCAAAATTAATCAATATCACACTATGTGTAAGTAAATACCAGTCACACTGGAAGAAACTTCAAGCATCAGACCACGAGCCAATTGTATATTTTCCTTTCTTCAACGAAGCTAATTTGAATTTCATTTATATGCGTGGAGTTCGATTCACTACTTTCTAATCTTTAAGAAAGAAAACTTTCACTGTAAAAAGAGATAATATAGTTCATGCAGGTAACGTTCCTACTTACGTCAAGCAATCTATAGAAATCCTTGAAATAGAACTTTCGAGGTAATAAAGGAGGAGAATTCGTGTACGACACCTTATACAAAAGCAGATAGAGAAGTCCGGCAGACAGCAAGAAGATGCACTATACCTCTACAAGGCTGTTGCTATTATATTCAGTTCATCTCCTCCAGAAGTTCCTTAGCTAGAAGTAAAAGAGGAAAAAGGAAATGTATACGAAACTTGTATAAAGAAAAAGAACGAATGAATAGGAAAAGGAAGGAAGAAATGAAAAAAATCACCCAAATGTGTGCAGTTTATATAAAGAATAAAAGAGGAAAGGGTAAAGGAGGAGGAGAAGCATTAAATGGGTTCGCGTTTCCATGTAAAGTGTCGGCAATGAGGATACCATACACGCAGACTCGACGTGCATTACTCACTGCACCATCTTCTTTCTCCCGGCCAAGAAGCCAAGGAGGAGTAAGAAAAAATTCTAACGTCAGAAAATGTCAGCATATTTTAAGTATAGTTGAGGAAATGGAAATTGAAATATCGAATGTAACATAAGAACAGGGAGTTTAGGAGATTAGGAAGAACTGGGAAGCAAGTAATAGAAAATATCATTCTAAAGAAATAGGTACAAATACGAGGTCTAGCAAATTACCACTGGTGACTAAAACGATGCCCTGCAGGTAATAGCCCTTTTATCAACTAGTATAAAGTACAGTTTTCACTGTGTTAAGTGCAACTATGTAAACTACATTCTAAGGGCTGATGTAGCATAACCAAAATGCCTACTCTGCAAGTGTTTGTGTATGTGTAGGGTATATATACATACATACACACACATACATACATACACACACACACATACTTACATACATACATACATTCATACATACATACATACATACATACATACATACAAAGGCTACCTGAAACCCTGCAAATCTGAAATTTGATTATCAACCGCCTATGATGAACGAAGATAACATAATCTAGGTTATTAAAGAAAGCGACATTGGCATACAAAATAATTTGTATTAATTCAATAACTTCACTTTACGTAAAGTCGTTGTACATTTACGAATGATAGTGAGTTTGTTCGAGAAGGTTGTATGATGCTTATATAATCTATTTACGTAGAAACGTAAATAAATCTTTCAGGTCTGAAACGGAAGATTAAGTCCTTTAAAGATCTTAATCTTTCAATCGTATATACGTACAATACTGCTTTAAATCCGAACACCGAAACAATTGTGCGTAACATGTTTTGCAATTACACCTACGATATATTGAATAGAGATAGGAGGAAGCAAGCTTTTCTGTTACAGCATCGCTATCAGAAGGATTACACTTGCTAACGGTACACTTGACATTTCTACTATACTACTCGGATTAAGAAGAATAGTATGATAGGGAGAACAACATAAGAGGTCGCTAACCACCATATGTGGTAACCACTTTTACTGCCAGGATTGGCCAATCTTATGGCTTCTAGGTCTCTGATTGCACTTTCAGATAGGGGGGCCTAGGTTTTGCAATCTAGGGAAGGAGAAACTGTCCCATCGAAATGGTTGCCATGTGTCTGGATTATCCGGGATGCTGGGTTTGCTTGACCTGTCTGAAACAGGGACCAGCTTCTTGATTTACTGTGCAAGTCGTTAATGACTTCTTCCCCTGCAGATATAATAGCAGCGGCTTCTTCTCAATGCCATCCTGGGATAATAACATAAAATAAAGAGAGGGTAGGAATGGAGATGTCACGGCTGTTTTCCGTTAATATTCTAAGTTTAAATTGTTCTACCTTAAGTCAGTTTGAGGTAGTCCTAAGGCCAACATACGAACACCTTAAGTTACGTCGTGGGTAGGAATTATGACTTGTTCTCTGAGATAGCAGAAATAAATGTATTTTCAATTTGTACGAAATCTGTGCTTTAATCTTGACATTTTTTGAGTCTATTATTGTTCCTATAATTAAACTAATTGATTACTAGTTCGTTAAGTTTGGGCTTTAATTTAACTTACATATTGTGCAACTCAGAAAATAAAGCTTAAAATAAAAGTAAATGTTTACATTAAACTTTTCTTCAGGACTTTCAGCACATATACGCCATCATTAGGATTTTTTTCAGTTGTTAACATTCTTTAATAATCCTTCAAAAATCTCTTAAAGTTGTATTTGTAAAACTTTTTAATAGTTAATTTACTAAAATCGCTATATTTAATCATGCCTTCGTTATAAAGCAGTATGGAACGTGTTCACCTTTTATCTCTACTTAATTATACCTGAGCACATTCTTGTTGTTGCCATCGCGTGATACACTCCCCCACACCTTTCCATAGAACATGCTTAGTGAACCTTACCGTTCCTTGCATGACAATTCGAATCCTGCTAATAACAATGTGGAACGTCTTAAACCCATAAAAGAACACCTTGTTTTGTTAGCTATCATTCCCACGACAGCTCGTGACAAAAAAAAATATAGTACCCGGAATAACTTTAAATGGACGGATCTTAGATGCGCAGTAAGAGGAACATGAACGTGAAAGTAAACGATAGTTTTTATAAATTAATAGATAACTGTCTGAATGTGTTTTAAAAGGTTCTAGCACAGATTATTAAGGATATGAAGTTGGGAACTTCGATACAGCAGGGGCGGTATTATGGAATGTTGAGAGAGGGTTGTAGCGGTGCGCCTTGCTGTTAGGTTTCACACCACACAAGACTAATTAACAGTCTAGCCGTGCTATGCGTGCAGGATTTATTGTGGCACATATCTCGCTATGAAATATCCGCAAATTTGCAATTCCTGACAGTGATAATCCTCGAAAGCTTCCACTATTCCTTTCCCTACGTATTTCACCGTCGGCTCGATATACCTTGCCTGGTTTAAAACTAAGGTTACGTTAATGGTATACATTTCTGAGGAATTCATAACCTGGTTTACTACGTTGCTGTTGTCAACTTTGGGTGAAGAATTTTAAAGAATTTTATAAGCAAACTATGAGTTACATATTTTATTATGTTCTCCTGGGCAGAGTAAATTGTGATTAACCACGCACCACAATACTTTCAATAACTTAGAGCCATGTTAATAAAGTTTCATTAGTGTTCTTTGAATCCACTCTACACTGTAAAAGTGCTAGTGTCTTTATTGAATTCTGTAGGAATGCATAGGAATTTTAAATGTGACAGGCAATTTCTAAGGAGCTTGATGATATGAGAGTCAACTTACTAAGCTGAAAATTCAGATTCTACTCCCGCTCAGGATAGACGTTTATCCTAAAGAATATAATGCATACCTCTTCAGTGGTTTATACACGTATGTGAATTTGTTGTGAATGAAATTATTTTTCCTCTTTATATTTTATCGACTGTGCTTTCGTTTGTTCGCTTGTGATGCGTATGCTTCATTCTACTGCTTTTGGGGGAGTAATATACAAGATAAATAACATAAAAATATGTAATGAATAAGAGCTACTACTCTCAATACAATCATTATTTTAAGGAAACTCAACAAAATCGTTTGAGTCATTTCCGTAAAATAACTAAAAATTAAATTTTCACGTAAAGTGATAGTTATCTGCAGAAACGTAACCTAATTGCTATTTACAGCTTTACCGAAAACTCACCGTTATGAATACTATTAATATTTAATTCTAATAGTTTACTTATTTTTAGAGTTACGTTGTTTACACACTCTCAGAAAAGTAAATAGATTACTCTCTACGACTTTTTTAAATTAGACAATCCATTCCGTGCATTGCAGTGAACTCTCGAGTTCCTATTTCATGTATGGATAGAGTAAATATTAAAAATATGGAACGAAATTAAAATCTGTTTAGAGTGGCATTTTAAATTTTACATGATAACTATATTCGTTTAGATACTAAACTTTTGACATGATAAGCTGCTATAAATTTGATGTTAAATTTCAATCAATAATTCTCTATAATGATAAGAAAATTCCAGCAGCTTTAAAAACACAGCAAAAGAAGAAGAATAGTAGTCCTATATAGAATGGAATGTGTGTAGACAAAAACACCTTTGTATGTAAAATGTAATGAATTAAATCTGTTTCCAAAATCAGTATATCATGGTAAAGTAAACATCGTACATCATTGCATTTGTGTTGTAGTAAGCTTGTGCTGGAGAATTAAATTTTCATGTAGCTGCAGTGGGAATGTTCCGATATATCGACTCGGTGTCGACACCAAGCTGTTATATGTGACTGTCGTGGTTACAGTACAAATAGAATAAAAACATGTATGCCGCGCGCACTACTACAGGTGATCGACGTGTACACACTGAACCCACCTTCCATGTTTTATTAATCATTCACTGAGAAGCTGTGTTGAAGGCTGCAGCTCATGATGCTGAAAGGGGATCCGGTGTATGCCAGCAGAAGGTTGTCGTTCACCACAAGTAATTTCTCCAGGTCGTGCAAGATTTAAGCAAAATTTCATCTCGTAGTCTTACCACCTGCTCAACATACCAAACTGTTGTACCTGCTGGGAACATATTAAGTAGATAGATAAGGCTGAAAGATCCAATAACAAAAAGATCTCATATGAACAAAACATATTTTTTTGGAAACTCGTTAAAACATGTATTTGACACAAAATGTGCCAATTAAATTGCATTAATTTAAAATATTGTTTGCTTTTCATATAAACTTATTAAAATTAACATTAAAACCGCATCAAAGTGTATGCAGTGACGAAGAAGTAGATGATAATAATGCTTAGGTAATGAAATTCGGAACATTCTGCGTAAATCCTACAGCTTGGATGATCTGGATATAAATTAATCGGTTAACTGAGCAATTAATTGTTCAAATAATCATTACCCTTTATCCAAAAAATAAAAAGATAATAACGTCATTTTAACATACTTTAGCTATTTGTAGTTACTCAGTTGTGGTACATGTGTAGTACATGAAAAGTTCACTATTTGGCACTTATTATAAGGAGCTGCATTAATTTTGGAACTAGTTGCTCTTTCTACTGTCCTATCCAGAAAGCTGTTAGCTGCGAATTTATGTTATAAAATTTTCATCAAGCATAAGTATTTCACGACATGGAAGTATAATATCTCTCCAAGATGATTACAAGGAAAAGCCTTGCTAAAGTATACAGGACAATATGCAGGTTTGGAGGTCTAGTCTGAGTTGTAGCGCCTTGCTCTGAGTTAGACGGTAGAGCCGTAATTGCATGTCCTCGAGGAGAAACAGAAGAAGAACATAAAGTTGCAGTCCCCGAGGCGCTTTGCTTGCTTTCTGTTACCTCTTCCTTTCTAGCAGACCACTTTAATTATGTCTAATGAAATACCACTGTAATTGCTGAAAATACATCTTTCTCAGTTTCATTTCTTCTTATTCCTAAAATGTCAAGTTTGCAACTACTATCAAGAACATTTTCTTATTATATTAATTGCACATACCGTGAACTAGTTATATTCATATTACAGTAATTACAAATACATTCTGGTAAACACAACATCGTCGAACAATAAAAGTAATATCAGTGTAACATTTAATTTCAGCTGGAATTTCACTCAATGAAATTAATGGCAATAATGATAATGATGATAATAATAATAACAACAATAAGAATAAATTGTTTTATTTTAACTGGTAGAGTTAAGGCCTTCTGTTTCACTCAACCAGATTCAGAAGTATTCAGTCATATTACTAATACATATGATTACAAACCTGATACAATAACATTTTAAACAAGTACAATGATTTCACAGAGAAATGCTATAAGAGTGAATACAATATGAAATAATAAAAATAAAAGTAAAAATTTGTATTAGGCTTATGTTACACGGACCGAAAAAACGCGGCCGAATGTTCGGGCCGAGACCGGCTGATTTTGAGTATGTTATACGAGCCGAATTGCGTGATGCATGTTACACGGGCAGAATGTTGACTGAAAATACGCAATCTGGAATTCTTTCAAGGGCAGTAGTCATTACAAAATGGATGAGATAGGAATAGGTTGTTCTGCTCCTCCGCGTGCGTGCATTCGGTTGACATTCTGCCCGTCCTGTTACATTATATACATATCGGGTTAGTCAGCAGAGGTCTTAAAGCTGGATATATAGGCGGGACTGAGTAGTTTCGAAAGCATTTTATATAAGTGGAAACTTGGGTTTGGTCCCCGATATATTTTTCTTCTTAACCGTATAATATCCCATATTAATTACATGAAATTCCAAGATTCAGGATATTTATATTCAAGTAATATTTATGTAGGGAACTTAATATTTTTGTTGCTTATGTTTATTTTTATATTCTGTCATGCTAACTGTATGTATATTTAGTATAATTTATTTACTTTGTTTCGAGTAAGATGTCAAAGTACTGGTAGTTGCTCAGAGGCGGGAATTTTTTTCACGATTTTAGCAATCCATTTTGTTGTACATTATGACGATAATAGTAAATTATGAACTATATAAATGTAACACACAAAAATTTAAATTAAAATAATCTTTCTAAAGGAACGTATCAGGATATATTTAGCATTTTATTGCTTCATTCTTACTCGTATATGTCAATGATTTGCTTTCAGTGTCTATTCATAAATATTGCTGCAACTTCTGACAGTTGATTTGAAAATACCAGAGTTCGAACGTGTATAACATCCAACTTCATTTGGTGCACAAGTTTAGTGTAAAATTATCAACGAATTGAAAAGAGACATATGGAAATTGTAGCCTATATTTCATTAATGCCAGATATTCGTTCTGTTAAATCGAACTGAAAACTATCGAAAATATGTAGAAACATCCACAGTTATAAATTGCCACTTGACCAATTGAAAAGCTAAACTGCAATCACTCCTAGTTAGAGAGTTAGAAGGATCCATACAGTGCTATATAATATGTATGGGGTAAAAGAGCTGGTTAGGGGGAAGAGTGAAAAGGGAGGACCCATGGTTGCATACATGCATGTACGTACAACACAGCGTTTTCATGGTTGTAACTGCATTACCACTCCAACATAGTAAGCGAGACAATCCCCTCAATAGTGAATACCCATAACACCATCCTATTATAAACATTGTCACCAAACACATTGCTCCCACCCATCCCTTATTATAGGGCACCATTTTGCAAAATCACCAACTGATACATTATGCTATCTGTAACTCTATGGTAATTTGTTACCAGAGCAGTGGAATGTGCTCCCTTGTACTGTATGATGGGAGTATGATAAATTATTACGGAGTTTTAGTTGTTATTTTGGTTCTTTTCATTCCCCATTGGGCGCCCCCCCCTCTCGCCACACTCCATGCCATTCCATCCATGAAGCCACAGACGAACTGGCATCGCTCTCTGGCGTAGCCACATGTTATCGTTGGGGCCCCGTCCCCGTAGCACCAGGAGTATTAAAATAACGAGCCTAGGGCCGAAAGTCCCTCGTGAACTGTTACTGGTGTATTTTCCACATGTGAGAGGATTAGTTTTGTATTTATTTGACTGTTTTTGGTTGCTTTTCGGGATATTTTGAGTGTTTATGTGAACTGTGACGATCAGCGTACAGTCAGAGGGAAAATGGTTGGACATGAAACTCAGTGTTCCGATTTATAATAAAAGAAGTAAAGAGATAAAAATATCAGAGCATTCCTTATTAGAGGACTTTGAGGTCCTTATGGGTTCTGAAACTGCAACTCCCAGATTTTTTGTTGACAACATATGAAGGTATTAAGGTTAGCTCTATATGTCTTTTCCACCGACCGCCTTTACCCCCGTATTATTCTAGTAGTCATTTATGTTGGAGGCTGGGTCATCCGAGGTCCATAATGCCACTGTAAGGACAGTTCAGTGAAAAATCCCAGTGCCCTCATCGATGAACGAACTCGCGGCCTACCATACTAGCACAGTATTCGATTTTGCGTTAGGCTCTTCAGAGTGTGTCTCACTGTTACCAATATTTCTCATAAAATTTAATTTTCTGCTTAAAAAAAAATTTGTAACAGCTTCAGTGATGTATTTCACATTTTATCCAGTTGAGTAATTTTAGACCCGCGATGTTGTTTTACTACAAAGAGATCCCATCGAGAAGAAGTCATATGAAGGTGTTATAGAAAACGTTTCAATACGTATGCACAATTTAAAATATATAATAAGTATACAAAATACGGAACTTATTTACAAGCTCACAATTGATTTTTTTCCCAAAGCGAAGATTTCAATATTTTTTAAAGGTTGCTAAGAGCTTTTAACATAAACAAAATTTTCCAGATATTATTATCTAAAGGTTATTTCTAAACTAGTTATATTAAATAAACTAAAAAATTTGGCAGATGGTTACTTATTCTATGCCGAAATGTGACGTTCGAAAATAGGAAATCATTAAGATAGTGAAAATCGTGCAGTTGTCTCACATAGGCCAATAGGCTATTTTTTTTTAATGTCAATATCCGGTAGAGCGAATTATTCTTAATTAATATAACTTATCTTTTAAAACACTGATTTCAAAATATTTACCAAATCTGAATGAACTTCTGACTAAATATTTGAGGACCCTCTCATTTCCAAGTCAATTCACACATGTTGGGAAAAGTATTATACCATTCTAGCAAATAATACTGTAATTCTCTCTCCGCTTTTTCTTCTCGCTCACACTTTCTCTTTCTCTCGCTTAGTTTATCAATAAAAAATGAGACAAAAGAAGAAAATGAAACTTTTGTATTACTAATATTTGCTTTGATAGAGTTCCTATTGGATTCTGATATAATATTCCGGAAATGAATGCGCTCAGTTTAACACTCTATCTGAAAAATATCCAATGAATGGGTTCCAGCACTTTTATCACAACAAACGCTGGAGGAAATGAAAACCTTGAAATAGGCTTGTTTACGATATTTGCTTTAACACCAACATTTTTATCTCTCCCAGCGCTTAAAACCTCCAGGTCTCGTATACAACGGTTTAAAGCGTTATTGAATTGAATTTTCTGCTGCCATATGAAACACGTAAACATCAAAGCAACAGTGTTCTAGTAGATTCTATACTTGGCGTTACTAATTATCAGTCACAAATGTATTGATCTATTTATCCTTACATCTATAAAAGTTGTTTAAAAATATGTTTAAAATTCATAAGGGTAGGGATTTTGATTAGTTTCTTCTTATCATTATTGGTTAAATATTTACATTAATGAATAGATTATGAACATGTAAATGCACGACCGACGTGTTGAATGTTAATAACCTTTAAAACACTGAAATTATTTATTAATTTAAACAATCGTCAAGTGAAATCGTCAGTGGGCTCTGAAATTCAAATCATTCAGAAAGATTTTAGCATGTTAGATGGCTTTATTGAATGCCAATTCTAACATACCGATAATAATTCTCATATAATACGGTAAAGCATTATGACTTTAAACTTGAATTTTGATTTTCGTACAATATTTTGAATTGACGCAGATATAGCAGTGAAAAGGAGTGTTAAGAGGGAGTGCTGTCCAAAATGGCTATTGTATCTTTGCTATGTCTGGCCATCACCTTCAGCAATACGGCCTGCCTACTCCTTCGCGTTCCCAAAGTACTGATTTAGCCAACCGTGAGTTATTGAGGGAGGTTTCCTATGACGTAATTGAATTATCAGAGTTAGTCTACGAAAACGAGTCCAAACTAAATAGTGATAAAAAAAAGTGTATGACATATTGATGACCAGTGTTCATCATTGAAATCTACCAATAGCGAAGCATTGCTGGGTCATCAAAATCATATGCATAGCACAGTGGTTCGCTCTCGGCCCACATTGATAACATTTATGTTTGCGTAAGTATTATTGTCCTATGTCTGAAGATTTTCAGAATGTAAAAGAATTCCCGCGGGAGAAATTTCTGCCACAGGGTGACGGCCAATAGCATATAGGCCCTAAAGACTAGAACACAGCCGACGTTAAACACCCATACCTAACAAATAACATAGTAGATATAAAGTAAGTGTTATTAACTGTTTCTGCCTAAAATGCAAATTCTTCATCATTATTCATTACTGCACATCGGACTTTTAGTTCGCTAAAAATGCTGTTTTAGGTACCTAAAATAGGGTCTAAAAATTGGAAAATAGGTAATAAAAATCGTAAAATATTCTCTTATAAAATCATTAAGTTTCCAATTTTTCTGAAATATCTCAATTGCAATGCAGAATATTATATGTATTAAAGTCACCATTAATCAATAATCATGATAAAACACAGATATAGGCCTATGGTACACAGAATTATATAGGCCTATACCTATTACACTGTATTACTACCATAACAGTGAAAACATAATCTCTGCAACCAGAAGCTACGTATATCATACTAGCATATTCAACCCCTTGTATCCCTCAGTGATTCAGAGTACTACGTTTTGTTGTTTGTTTTTGTTTTTTTGTTATTGGATGTGGGAGTCTGTAGAAAAACACTACGTTTTCTTGGGAATTCCAAGGAATTTTTCTACTGAAGACAAAACATTCCTTACTATTTAACCACGTCACAAATATGTCATGTACTGCACATACCGAGCTAAAAAATTAGTACGAACTGAAAATAAATGCTAGAATTTATAACAAAAAATTACTTATTTTGAACTTTAGAGGAAAAACAAGCAAAAGGCAATATTATGCTCTAACGTAAAAATTGGCTGTTTTAGGTCCTATAAAAGTATGAATTTTAGGCATAGTCACTTATGAAACATCTACTCTTATACAATTCAACGGCCCTAAATAGCGTGCTTGCTCGCCCGCTTCGTGAGACATCGGGTATACTCGGCGATGTTCGTCTCTCGCAGTCTAAACTTTCATGACGACTACAAAATTAGGAAGGAAAACCGTTTCTTTATTATATAAGACCTAAGTGAAATGAACACAATGAACAAATATTCTAATTTTATTTTTACTTACAATTTCCATAGCTCTGAACCACAAACATTTTTAATAATCTACCAGTGTAATTTTCTTAAAAATCCAGGAGTCAATGAATAATGGCGGGCAAAGCTGGGGGCAACAGCTGTAAAATATTGATGGTTTTATCTCTTGAAATATCCCTGATAATAATAATCCAAACAAACCATTCCTTCCCTTGAAACATTATATAATTTCTGAAAATTACACTGAATTGATAAAATAAAATTCACATATTCATGTAATAAAAAGCTGAGAAACAATACGTATTATGTGTTCACAGGTTCTTTGGAACGGCATAATCGATTCTGATATAGTTTTCCCAGGGGGCGCTTTCATGTCGTGGAATGTACTCTAAAGCAGGAATTTTAGCTGTTTCATTAATTATTAATGGCTTAGTTTATGAATGATTCGCGTTCAAGTGTTAATAAATATAATGCTTTAATAATTATTATACTCTTAATTTTTAATTTTTAAAAGAACTAGCGTGGCGAAGCCACGGGCACCTCCTAGTGCATATACAAGTTTTCGTCCATATATTACTTAAGGATTAAAATAGGTTTTGACCTAAAATCCGAAGTCTATTCACTACCATTGATCATAACTCATAATACTATTATTAACTTGTTTGGCCATGTCAATTCGCATTGAAAGATCTAAATTACTCAATTTATTACATTTATTACTTGTATCATAAGTATAAAAGATAGATAATTGTATAAAAGATTAATTAGTATGATATGATATTTCAGTTTAGAATTGCAATTTGTATCGTTTATTTTTAGTACAGGACAGTGTGCAAATTACACCTAAAAGTCTGGTACGTGCTACTATTTATTTTACTTCATTGAAGCCTCAAGTTCTATGATAGTATAAATAAACGAACATCACTAAAATTACAAACGTAATAGAGAGAACGGAACAAAAAAACAATGATATTTGAAGTTGAACTAGAAATGGCCCAGAGCGTTCTTGTCTTTAGAGTCATAAAATCAATTCAAATGAAGTTATTACAAACAGTATACACATAAGTATACGTGCTCGGTTTATCGATGTTGAGAGATGCAGACAGAGAGAGAGAGAGAGAGAGAGAGAGAGAGAGACGAACAGACAGAGACTGTCAGAGAGACGAATAGACAGATTTAAGAACCGACTAGGGCAACTGTGGTAAGAGAATATAGAAGAAGAAAGAGTGGAAGTGTGCATCTGTGTTTGTGTATAAATAGGCCTAAGGAGAAAGATGTGGGAATGAGAGAGATGAGAGAGTCCTTCTGTATATATGTCATGGATGCCTCAGTACCCCTAATTTGTAAGCGACCTACATATGTCACTCATTTTCCCCACCCTTAACCCTTCCCCTCTCACGTGGATGCACCCCGACCGGATTGCGTACCAAAGGATCAAACTGTAATTACCCTCCAGATTGTTTGTTATGCAAGTCGCTTCATTTCCGACAGGAAATTTACTCTATATTAGGAACGCCATCTGATAAGATTACCTCTGAACCTAGTTTGATTATTTTGAGTTTGCCAGCATAGTTGTATACTACAAGTGAACTCGAAACTATGCAGATTGCACTTAATTGCAAGCTGTGTTTCAAGGTGTACATGTTCATCCTCTGATCTGCAGGTGTAGATCTCTCTATATATGAAGTACTTAATTTCTCTATTCTTACCAATATTATGTCATTAAAGGAAATGACAGCACTTTACCTCTATCTTACTCTTCTTTGCCCAAGAAACGAAATTTTTATGGACGTCTATGTTGAGAATTCTAACAATGTTTCATTTGAGACCACAGATCACTTGGCTTGATTCATGTGTTATGGCTTGTTAATTTCAATTGATATTCAGTATTAATGGGTTTGATGCAGGATGAAATAGCGGCGATTTGTCAAACTGAGTAAATTTCCAATTTGGCGTTCCCCTTTACGACTGGGGAGACCACAAAAACCCCAAGTGACATTGGTTGGCCATGGTTTTGAACCCGGGACCTCCCGAATGCTAATCCAAAACACTATCTCGGCCACCTCGCTTGGTAATGGTTTTTGTATTAATAATTTTCAATGAAAGTAAAAACAATTGTTTCGAAAATTGATAGCCTTCTGATGAAATTCTACTTCTTACCATATTAGAGTAAAGGGATTTCTTGTGTAATTTCATTTGTATCCACTGATGATAGTTTCTTCATATTCAACATCGTAGTATTTTTCATATCATCGTCGTCATCATCATCATCATCATCATCATGTGGGCCTAGTTGGCACAGTCAGTTCCCAATCCAGTTGCGTGTTTGATGAAGGCCCAGGTCCATGGCATTTAGCCTATTTGTGCATTATGTTGCAGTAGGCTACATCCCGTCGTTAAATAACCAACGAACCAACCATAATCATCAGCATCAATATCCTTCTTTTTCTCCTCCTCTTCTTCTTCCTCCTCCTCCTCTTCTTCTTCCTCCTCCTCCTCTTCTTCTTCCCCCTCCTCCTCCTCCTCATTTGTAACCACTTCTTATTTTTCTCCGTATTTTCTTATCACCTACATAAATTCATCCTATGTTTTTATTCTCCTTCTATTAATCCTATCTTATGTCTTCTATATGTAGTGTAACCGTCTCGTCGTTGTTATTGTTGTTATTATTATTATTTTTATTATTGTTATTGGATTTCATTATTATTGGATTTTATTATAATTGGATTCTATTATTGGATTCTAGGTGTTCTGTTTGTAACAGTTGAAAATAATATTACACAAGCACATTGTACTAATAATGATATGCGTTAACGCCGAACCGTAGGCTTTTCTAAAGTTTTCAGTGAATTCGCATGTTCCATTTCACAGAATAACAGAAAGTTTTCTATACATCACTTGAAAATAATGAATTCTCGTTTCTAGCCGTCCAGCCTACTTTAATATTTATACAACTCACTCGTCTTTTGTTTCGGTGCGCAAAGGCCGCATTCATGAAGTTGTTGGGTTTCTAAACATAGAGTTTCAGTTTATTTGGTGTATCTCGCAGGCTGAAGCCATATAGCTTATTTCAGAGAACATCATGGTTCGACCTCATCTCTTTCCAACACAATCATTTGTCAAGCTTCTTCATAGGCTATTACTATTATTATTCTGCTCTATTCCTAGCAACTATGAAGCTAGTGCGCAAGTTTCATTATAAAGCAGTATTTTTGCTGTTCAATTTGCTCTCAGCGATTGAAGGGCCTATTTCCGAAGTGACGTATCTCTATTGTCAGTTTTAACATAGGCCTACATTTCTTGTCTCAGTGTATGAATAAGAAGCTTTAAGTTACCATGTAGAAATCGTGCACTGAAAGTATTTCACAATATATTTCAGCATTCTTAAGATAATAGCCTAAGCTTCTTTTCCCTACATTGAAACAAAAAGAACTGCATGTTAAAAACTCACGAAGAAGAAATATCGGTTGAAAAATGGGTCTTTCATTTTTCCTTTGCGAACTTAAACAATTTATTTTAAAAATCTCGCCGATAGAGCATTTATTGTTACATAGAACTTTACGATTTCGCACTGAAAATCTGTAAAGATTAACGTATATTTGAAATTGTTCATTTCCCATGCGTTGCAAGTTTTTGATGGAATTATATACGGTTGTGTATTATTTCTTTACTGAGACTGTGTGATGTGAAATGGTGTGGGAAGTCTCAAGGTAATGTAACTCTTCGGCGATCGCGTGAGAGCTTCAAGTGACTCTCGCGTGACTCTCTTGAAACTAGTAGAGTGGTAATGTGAATATATCCATGTACACCCGAAGTGCTGGCTTCTGCTGCTGTTTCCATGACCACGACGCGTCTAACACAGTCTTTATACTTCTTGTCTTAAAAATGTATTAGGAACTTAAAAAAAGAGGTAGAACTACGTAGAATAGGTGTAAATTTACCCGTAAGCTAATAACATTTTTAGAATTGCTTTCTAGATTACGTCCTTGCGCAGACATAGGCTTATCTCAAAGGTAAAGTGATCCCTATACAGGCCATGGAGACCCAGAGAGTTCCAGGAGGTTGAGGCTCAAAGCATACAAATATGTACTATCGCTGGATTGCCTGTGCTTTTTAAGAATGATATGCCAACCCAGTCGGAGACCAGAATTTGCAAGATTATTATAAGGGAAATACACTAATAATCTCCAAATATCTACGGCTATACTAATAGGAATGAATAGACTATTGTCCATATCTGTACAAAATTATTTTGTATACGTGTATCCTTTAACAAACCAGCTTAGAATGCTAATTTTTTAGAGTTGATATTTATATATAGGCGTATATATATTTTTTTTATATTTTTATATATTTATATTTATATTTTTATATATTTACATTTATATTTTTTATATTTATATTTATTATTATTTATTTAAATTACATTTACAAACGCATGTACAAATACAAATACAAATATAAATACAAAAATACACAAATAAACAAAAAACATTTACAAATTTCAAAATTAAAGTACAGAAAAGAAAAAGAAAGAAAAGAACCAAATATTTATTTAGAAATACACCCGAATGAGCAGACTGCTCGTGCTCGGGTGTAGATTCAGAACATCAGAGTGGAGAAAGATTAGAAACAAAAAACAAAATGAGAAAGAATGACACTCTTATAAAAAAGGTGAAAAATGTAAAACAGAGCTAGAAAACGAAAAGACAAATTTATAAAAAGGAGACAAAAATATTAAACACAAATACATACAATAAATAATAATAAAAATATGATATGTACCGGGGTTTTGAGGAAGTAGGTGGCGTGTAGCTTTAGATCATCCGCAAGTTCACTTTCAGATTTAAATCTCCTACCGCTTCCTATTGTCCTTTCATTCCGTTCTACAAATAATGGCGAACGACATTATTAACACTTCTAATAATTTGAGATATGGTACAATGAACAAACTCAATTACGGAGCGAGTTGGCCATCATGAACTCGCATTCGGGAGGTCACGGGTTTAAACCTAATGGCCGGCCAATTTGACTTTAGTATTCTCATGGTTTCCCCACCCTTACAGGCAAATGCCGAATTTGAAAATTTACTCATCATGCCTCAGTGCCGCTTTTTATCCTGTATTATATCCACTAAAATTGAATATCAGTTGAAATTAATATAAGCCATAACACATCAACAAAAGCAGACAGACGCACACCAAGTGTTACGTGGCCTAGCCTGGTATAGGCCTACCTAAAAAATCTGAATTCCTGATATGACCTCGATGTTCAAAGGAGTAAAAATAAAGCTGAATTTTAAAAAAGCATACGAACACAACAACATACCAGGTTCACAAAACATGTTTTCAATACTGTTTCTACTTTGTATTAACAAAACTCGTTTTATCCAATAATTTTAGTAGAAAGTACGGTATTTCCAAATGCTGACCCAAAGTTAGTCACGTGCAAGAGAATTTCCTTTCAAATCTACTAGTATGTAGTAGGCCTAATTATAATAAGCGTAATAGGGTATTAAACAGATTGTTAATCCAAACCAAAAATACTTTGTTCTATATTTTCTTTGCAATTCTACTGGGAAATACAGTACTTAATTTTAACATGTAAATCATATTGTGTTAAAGTTTTTACATCATTTTGGTATCTATAGAGTATTAAATTTGGATGCCCTATACTTTTTTTGTGAAAAATGCATTCCATTTTATTTTAATTTTATCAACTGATTGTTTCCAATATAGACTAAAATGACCTTAAAATAAGTCTTAAACTGGTCTTCTTGATGTAGGTGGTTCTTACAAACAGGATGTAAGCAGTCCTCTTTTGAAGCAGCACTTATTTTAGCTATAAAAGTATATAACAATAACATATTTTTCTTTTGTAAACAGATTAAGTAGGGGTTTCTTCTGAATATCATGATGGTGAAAGGAACATAAATTGGCGGCTGTATACAATATTATTTTCATACGTATCAATTGTCAAGCACTCCAATTCACAATATACATATATTCTGTTGTGCTCTCACTCGGACATTAATGTGTTAATTTTGCTATTATAAATGGCTGGTTATATCAGAGTAGTATCTAAATTTGTCGCTCATACATCATCCTGTTAGAAGTGTACCACTCCTTGCATGTTTACTATGTTTCCCCTTATACACTTTCTCTTTTGTATGTTGAATGATTACTGGCAACAAGAAATATTAGCTGCAGTTCCCTGGTCTTAAAGTAGACATCCTTACTGCCATCATTATGGCATTCATCTTCAACTGTAATCTGATTTATCATAGACGTTGTATGCATTTTTCTCTTGTGTTTTTTCTCCAGCTAGTACAAATTCGTACTAAGCGAGAGCCGTTTTGTCTGCTGTCAGGCAGAGGCGTGGGTTATGTGTTAGTTTATGAGTTTATTTGCGGTAAGAAGAAGTCGTAAATTTCTTCAGGCTCATAAACATTTCTCCATTTTAGACTTTAAAACGAGTGGTATGGTATATTTACAATCTTCGTTCTGATCAAGTTCACAAATATTCATGCAGCACATTATTCGGTATTTATTGAGTAAGCATTTTCGCTCGATGTATTGCAGTGATAATATATATATATATATACACACACACACACACACACACACGAGGGCCGTCCACAAAGTAAGTTTCCCTATGGCCGTTTACACAAACAAAACAAAATTTCATAGAAATATTTATTGCAACAGATATAGCTAGTGTTCAGCCATTTTTCAACTTATTCGCCACAGGAATTGAGACATTTGTCATACCGTGGGACCAACTTTTGAACACTTGTGTCGTAGAAGTCTACCGCCTGGGATTTGAAACACTGTGTGACAACCATCTCCGTTTCTCTCTCATTCTCTGTAATTTATTGAGGTGAAGGAAAAGATGGAAATCACCGGGACCGAGGTCCGTGCTGTAGGGTGGATGTTGAAACATCTCCGAGCCGAATTTTTGTAGGAGACTTGTAGGGAGGTGTTGAAGTCTCCAAACTATAGCTCAGACCGCGCGCCCATACCCCTCAAGAAATGACAGTGAATGGCAGAGAATGGTAGAGATTGACAGAGAAACGGAGGTTATCACACAATAGTTCAAATCCCAGGCGGCATACTTTTATAGCACATGTACTCAAAAGTTGGTCCCACGTTATGACAAATGTCTCAATTCCGGTGGCGAATATGTCAAAAATAGCTGAACACTTGCTGCATATGTAACGATAAATATTTCAATTAAATTGTGTTTTGTTTCCGTTAATGGTCTGTGAACTCCACTAACACGAATAGGATACATAAAAATAAAGAGTGAATAAGATACAACATAAAACATATAGCATAATTATAACTATAGGTCTACATAGTTGGCAGTTAATTAAGTACTAAAAATAATTAAAACTATATTAAACTACAATAATTAAACTTAATATTCATGCAAGAAATAACAATATGTCCGGTAAGTAGAAAGAATGAAAGTCCGGTAAATAGCTTGAATATTTGAAGACCTGATTTGGTAGCTTTATATTAATTGACTGGTAACGTTTAAATAGTGATATCGGCCATAACTCAGTGAATCATTACGGTAAGTAGTAAATTATTGATTAAGGTTATTTCATTTCTTAAATGACTGGTATTATTTACATAAACGCTTTTGTATCTAAAGCTAAAAAAATTTAAGATTCAAAAATTATTTGTTCTATAATATCCTTTCTTAGTTTGTAAAATGGCGTTGTCCTTATTTTCAATTTTCAATTATTATTAATTTATAAACTTAACGGTCTCTTACAGACTTAGAAACCCTAAAGTACTTCTGAAAGTAGGCATTAAGTAAGTTCGTTCCAAGTCTAGTATCTTCCTAGAAAAATTCTTACGGAATTCTTACGGAATGGATGTAAATTATAGAAATGCATATCCAATATGAGACTAATATTTTACTAAGTATTTTTCTCTAATTATGAAAATCATCCTTTAGATTCAGGATCGAACGGGAAATAATATCCTATGTTAATTAAGTTCAGAAGCTTTCCTTTCGTATAGATCACTTGTCGTCGACAAACGTTTCTCCATAAATTGTTTCCATTTTATACTCCACTTTTCAATGTATGTGAGTTTCATACATAATGGCAGAACTAACAGAATGATTTTCTTAAAACTGTATTGAAATTTTGTCATATATATACTAGGTTTTCATGTTGTGTTTTATGGTTTTAGACAATTTTAATCAAAACATTGCACATACAAAAGGTATCACATATAAGCTCTCTGAATGCCCACTTAATGAGATGGTTTAAGAATTTTTGTCTTAGAAGGTCTCCAACTATTATTTTAATATTTCCTTCATATAACTCAATCTTTCGTAATACTTTCAAGATAATTAATATTTGTTGTAGGCCTAAGTACAGTGAACGGCGCTTAATGTAATCGCGGATAATGTTATCACTTTATTTCCAGGTTCCTTACGTCATTCAAAATTTCGTTTTTCGTTTCTAATTCAACTGTATTGTGTTGTATTTGAAAGTAGCAGTACTATTACCAGCTCACAGGATGACCAGCTCGAGGGGATGGCATTAGCGGGCATTACTAACTTTCTCTTTTAAGCAATAAAACATGTTTCACCCCACAGTTAAGCTGCAGCTTTTGATTTATGAAGATAACAGTGTTGACATGCAGTGATGGCTAGTGTAAAATGAAAAGACTTGTGCAGACAGGCGTTAGATGTTTTGCTACACGGTGTTCACCACAGATCAGTACAGACTTCCATAAACACTCGTAACTGAGTATGGAGTATTGGTTAATGGACTCCGAAAGGAAAGTAAAAAAATTAAACATTTTGTTACTGGTTGAAAAAATAGTTGCTTGCAGTCTATTACTGTATTATGAGTGGTTCAATGATTCACAGTTACGTATTATTTTTTTAATAAATATTTTTAATTCTGTTTTGTAGTGTATTATCTTATATATATATATATATGAATTTATATATATATGAATTTTTATATATATATATATATATGAATTTATATTTATGAATTTATATATATATATATATGAATAAATAACCTTCATTTAATCCCTTCGCCTATTGTTATCAATCGGTTAATACTATCAGATTAGCTGCGTTCCGAAGTGATCACAATAAGCGGCGTGCACTGTAATTAAATTTTCACTCCCCTAAAGATGTCATAAAAGAATGTTGACACTCAAAGCTCTACACACACGCGCTCACGCAAAGAAGGTTGCATGCGGTAATGAGAAGTGATGACGTGGAGTGTAGAACAAAGCAATTAACCTGTCTTTCTCTCTGCTTTCAGGTGAGTGTGGTCACGCGACCTCTGATTGGTTTCCCAAATCACGTCATTTCAATCAATCATGATGAACAAGAGGTAAGTTTCCTTATCGCTAACTTAAACATTGAATTTTGGTCAGATTTAATTTACCCTCTTCCAACGAGAAATCAGATCTGTTAGATAGTTAGGTTAACTCTGAATTAAATTTTGATGGCAGTTTAATTTTAGGTTCGTGTTTACTCTATAGCACATGTTTCGTGGTTATTTAGCATAGCTCTGGAAGGTCCAGCGATTTTTGCCTTAGGCTATTTGTACTGTGCTATGAAATTACTATGAAGGCATATAAAATAGTCTATACTTACTTAAAAGAAACAATCACATTTGAACCAAATCAGTTTTTTCATATAGGCCTATAACAACGTATCTCCTCTCCTGGGAAATAAGAAAAATGATTACCATAAGACCAGTTTACATAAGATTATATATTTAGTGCTCTACTAAGTGTTGAATTTGTTCTTAAATGGATGGGCTTGGTATAATTTTACTAAGCATTTTTTCTCTTCCAAATAGGCTTTATATCTTAATTATTATAATATAGGGAATTATTATTTTTATTTCTAAGTCCCTCTTAATTCGTCCATAATCGGGCCTTAAGCTGAAGTCGTTAACTATGCTCTCGTGCAATTTTCCGCTTCCGGTTGCCGCGGCTTACCAATGTGTCATGAACTTTTATTTGTTACCGTATTTTAAGAAATGAATCGATAAGCTTAATTTTTCATTTTACCCATAAAATGTGGTTCATTCTCAGTAGCTTCAAGGCCAATAATTTTTGTATGCCATGTACAGCCCTCTTAAATTTACACTCACTAAAGCATGTCCTTATAACGATATGTCAGATCTAAATATAAATGAATGAGATCATCTTCCGAAAAGTTACAATCAAACCATTAAATTTTTCTTCAGTTCTGTACTAATAATAAAATCAGGTAAACTGATGTAAAAAAGTGCCAGTATGTTATTTTTAATCAGTTATGACTGCAATTATGATATGCAGAATATGTTTTTTTAATTGATTTACAAGTTAAGTTCCAGATTTATTCATTAAGCAGGGCTTAGGGAAGAACAAAGGTCTAGTTTTCTTTTTAATCAGATTAAAATCTTCCAGCATCAGCTGAACTGTACAGATTTTTTATATCTTGACAATCGCACACTCACATAAAAATACGAAAAAGAAAGTGAAATTGGCTGGTTTCGGGATTTGAACCATGGAACTCCATAACGTGAGGCCAAAACGTTACCATCTCGGTCACCTGGGTCAGTTTAACGGTCTAGTTGTAAGTTATAAGCGCATGTAAAACAATAGTGTTTTTGGTCATAGCTATCTCTATTTTAATTTCCAAAGCCGTAAAATATCACAGTAAAACAATTGACTATGTTGTCATGATAAATGATTTGCTTTTTACTTTCTCGCTTATACGGAGTATAGAGAAAGTATTGTGATCGTGACAAAAAATCGAAGTTGAGTTAACACCGGGAGAGCACGTTTCACGATGCCTAGAAACCGAAAAAAGTATTTTTGGAATGACGTCTGTCCGTCTGTCCGTCTGTCCGTCTGTCCGTCTGTCCGTCTGTGGACAAGCACAGCGGGTAAACGGCTCGTTGTATTTACTTAATTTTTTGAAATAAGGACTTTTTCGAAATTTTGTCGAACCGCCCAGAAATTTAACTTTACAACTGAAATATTAAGGGGACTTTTCATGAAAACTTTTTCAAAATTTTGATTTTTTAAAAAATGGCTCTAACGATTTTAATAAAAATTTAAAATGGGAAACTCTTATCTATGAGTAATAAAATGGCTATATCTGTATTTCTGCAAAAATGACTTAAGGGGTACTTTATTCGTATCCATTTTCAGTTTTTCTAGATTATATCCATTACAGTAAGTGATACATGAAAACTTACCACAGTAAAGTTGTAGAGAAAATTAAAATGAACATTGTTTGTTTAAAACATTTCTTTATACAATTAATAGATATCAAGATAAAAACGAAATAAGTACAGCTTAAATGCGAATTTCAGAACATACATATCAATTAAAATATGAATGGCATTTTGTTGCCACTAGCAACAAGAAAACTATAGGCCTAATGTACTTATTGTTGTGAAATGCAATCAGTTTAGCTCAGTCGCATTGAACACACTAAACCAATTACAGCGATGTGGTAGGCCTATGGGCTAACAGGGAAGAGGTCCTGAGTTCAAATCAAACCTCGTGGCCGCCCAAATTGACTTGGGTTTTTCATGGTTACCTCGTTCGCAAAAGCAAACGCCGGGTTTGCAGGACTTGCTTATTTTCCATAACTCATCGCCGCTACGTCACTGGAAATTATAATCGTTTAAACTGAATGCCACATACGAAGACATCACTAAACAATAGAAACAGATGACGCGATTGAGTTGTTACAATAGACTAATAGTTCACGCAAACATACTAAACACATTACATGACCTACAATGCAGTTAAAGCGTGCAATATAACCTAAGTAGTAATAGCAGTAGGACTGCTGGCGTGGTCTTGTGGTTAGCGTCAGATCCGTCGGTCCGGGTTCGATCCCCGGTACATCCTTGGATTTTTCTGAGGTTGAGGGGTCTGGTAGGGGTACACTTCCTCGTGATTCAAATTGAGGAGCTACTTGATAGAGAAGTAGCGGCTCCGGTCATGGAAACCACCATTAACGGTCGTGGGGTTCGGCATGCTGACCACATGCCCCAACCCTGCCATCTGCCTGTGGTAGATGATACACCGGTCGGTTGGTAGACCAAATCCCTAAAGGAATGAAGTGCCACGGAGTTTAGTTTTAGTTTTAGTAGCCTATAGCGAAATTCAAATATAAGTCGCCCCTTAAGCTCCGTCCATTCGATATTCACGTTTGCATGGACTGTGATGTATTTTGTTTCTACGCGAAGCAGAATGACCAACTTACCTTGTATTGGTGGGTGTGTTGGGTGGGGCCGATTTATCCCAAGGTGCGACTTATATTTGAATTTTCCCGTAGTAATACTAGTAGTACTAATAATATGCAGTTTTACTGTCATTCATTATTATTATTAGCCTATTATTTCACGGTAAAAGTATTAAACATGAAGATCGACTCTGATGGTTTCCGTTCTAGATACTTCTTAGTTTTATGAAAATGTAATAAATAAAATTTAATTGTCTTTTTAATTTAATTTTTTCTGTGCTAGCTTTTAACACGTATATGCGAGAAAGTTTGTGCAACGTATTTTTGCACCATTTATTTTTATATAAATTCTTTCGAATACGTATATTATCATAAAATAGGCACCAAATTGAGCATTACTCCGAAACAGGTGAACCGATTTCATCCAGTATCAGTAGACCTCTTCCCATGAACACTATAAATGTGTATACCAAATTCCATAAAAATCCGGTAAAGCGTATTTGAGTTACCGCGTTTTTAAAATAGACACTAAATTGGGTTTTCCTCCGGTACCGGACAACCGATTTGGTCCAATATCGGTAGACGTCTTCCCATGTACATTATAAATGGGTATACAAAGTTTCAGGAAAATCCAATAAAGCATATTTGAGTTATCGCGACTTCTCATATATTAACATAAAAGGCAATAAATTGGGCATTATTCCGGTACTGGCCAACCGATTTGGTTGAACATAAACAGACGTCTTTCCATGGATAGTATAAATGCGTATACGAAGATTCATAAATATCCGATAAGGCGTATTTGAGCTATTGCGCCTTTAAAATATACACTAAATTGGGTTTTACTCCGGTACCGGTCAACAGATTAGGTTCAAATTTAACAGAGTACTTTTCATGGATGTCATAAATGCGTATACCAAGTTTAATGGAAATCCGATACAGCGTATTTGAATTATAGAAAGGCGCCATAATCTATTAAAATAGGCACTAAATTGGGCATTACTCCGGTACCAGTGAACCGATTTGGTTCAATATCAATAGGGTTCTTCCCATTGACATTATAAATGTGTTTTCCAAGTTTCATGAAAATCCGAAAAAGCGTATTTGAGTTAGAGCGCGTACAGACACACGGACGGACAGACAGACAGACGGACAGACATTTTTCGTCCCCCACACAATCTCATAAAGTACCATACTGGCACTTAATAATTCGAGGATTCTTTCGAGGGAACAGTTAGATTTGCTTGCACGTAAAGTGGAAAATCTTGTAAGATTGTTTATTTATACGAATATGACATTACTGCGTCGTGGCGTTCTCATATCTGTCATTGCTTCATGCCGTTTCGTTACACTTAATGAAAGAACTATTTTTTATTTATGTACTTCAAAACATAGATTTATACTTAACTCCTTGGTATTAGAGTTTATGGGCCAAGTATCAACTTTTCGAATGACACATACTGGATTTGGTACATTTTCTGTAACTACGTTATGAAATAGACATACGGCTATGACATAAATTGCATTAATTTCCTTTCAGTGAAGTAAACTAGGAGAGAGATTTCATCTGAAAATGTGAAGAACGTTGGCTAGCTGAGTTCGTACAGCAGCATCACGGAAACCCGATGGCCATGAGTTCGAATTCCAGTGTTAGACGAATATTTCTCCTATAATATTCTCCATAATATAACATTATCTTTATGAAGTCCTTATAAATAATTTTACGTTCCTCTGCAAGCTCATAAAAGAGTAATAAGTAGGGACCGGATTTTTAGGTTTTTACCTATTTTTTTTCCTTACTTCCAAAACAAAATGTGCTCATACACTTTTTCGAATCATGTCCATAGGATTCACCCACGTGAATTCTGTGGCACCTAAAAATACCTAAATGGGGTATGAAAACCTAAATATACCTAAACGGGATATAAAACCTGAAATATCTAATTCAGGCTACTTTTTGTCTTTTTTGTTTGTCAGTTGAGAAATCGATATTTTGCGGAGAGACAATAACTTTGTAGGGTTGAAATTAATACCACCAGCGTCTCGTTCAACCCGTTGTCGTCTACGATGGACAGTATCAAGAGACGAAGTGTAAGAGTTCCGGCCTTTGTCTGCCTTTAGTACTCCCCTGTTATTCATACTGAGTGGTTACACTGTGAGTTTTAAGAAGACGTGTTAATTATGCCGAAACAAATGGAATCGAGTTTATTACGGCAGTGGATTGGCGATGACCTAAATTTCATATTTTTATTCTTCTTCTTCTTCTTCTTCTTCTTCTTCTTCTGAGGTATTTTATGACGTTGCATCCCGCGGATTTCTACGTCTGCTCTGTCCTAAAGCAAGTTTACACAAATTTAAGTCAATTTTGTTAAGTTAAACTTTACAAGTATTGTGTATTGAATCCTATGTAGCTCATTCAAATTCATTAAACCAATTATTCTACCCGAAAACGATATTTTGGACAAAAAACCTAAAAAAAACTATTTCACCTAATGGAAAACCTAAAACAGTGTTTTTAAAAACCTAAAAATCCGGTCCCTAGTAATAAGGTATTACTTGAGTTATGGTTCTAAGTGAATGTTTGGCAATAGATAGTGATGACATAGGTCTATTGTAAGATTAAATAAATATTTATTTCCCATTAGTTTTTTCAATTCATTATGGTATTCTCGTCTGAGAGTGTAAAAAAAAAAAAAACTTTTCTTGAATCCCCATTTTCGGGATTTAACATCGACCCACTACTTTAACTAGAATGTACACCGAACTCTCGGCTTAACCCACTGCTTAAATATTGCAGGTAGGCTATATAAAAATTGTAAATAATTATAATATTAGCTTTTTCTATGGTTATTTAAATTTGATTACTTCTACTACTCTTTTTCTATAATATGTTTTCGTTACTCTTTGTGGAACTTCACACGAACAAAAGCAGACTTACTTATTAGGGTGTGTTCACCTTCCGGACTAACATCTTATAATTCCTGTACACCTTTTGTATCTGTATGTGTAAAGTTTCATAAAATAAACCTGAATGCATAAAACATGGAAATCATTATTTTTATCGTAACTGTTATCAGCTCAGCTGGAATTGCGTTACAGCTCTAAATCAATGTTCGTACTATAAAAATGAGTAGATTTTTAAATGAACATGGCCACCTAAAATATGTAACGCTATAATTATACTTAATTTGTTTTATTTTTTGGGTAAAACGATTTGTTTAAATTGCGTTATTTTAAATTAAGGCTTACATATTTTCTTCTGCATTTCCTTAATATCCTCCTCTTTGGTCAACAAAGAATACAGTCACTGAATATAAAACATACTTGTAAACATACCCGCAACTTACAAAACATCTTTGGCTGTATATTTGGTTGCTATTGGGAATTACTGAAGGCGATGGTTCCATTTATGGGCTGTAAAACGATTGGAACCTTTTCTCATAGCTAGAGGAGAGTTTTTCTTATTCGACGTCATCTGAAGCCTCAGGAGGATGGAGACCCTTACAATGCAGTGATTGCCTTCCTTTCAGTCCCTGTGGGATCGTATTGTGTTTTGGTAGGGAATCGTAAACTAGAATCTTGGATGCAAGGTAGCTACGCCGGGCGCTCAGCAGGAAGGAAAGAAAAGCAAATCTCGGCCAATGTATTGTTATGGTCATGCGAATAACAGCTTTTGTACATTTTTATCAAAGATCTTATTTTAAGACACATACTGTTCTTAGTCATATTCTGAGTCAGAAAGGGAGATGTTGAGAGTTTAAAACTGAGATATTTTAAATATTTATATAAATAGTTATATAAATATTCTACCACATCTAATCTCATCTTGAAAGTATTAGAACAAGGACGAACTTATCAAACAAGAAGTTAACTGCCTCCGTTGGAAGTAAAGAAATTAGTTTTAATCTATGTTATGGATTTTGGATTGTTCGACAACCCCTTATTCACATAGAAAGTGCCCTGTTTATTCCTCTCCTGAGGTCCTGGATATGCTGAACTATCTTAATTAATGGCCTACAGAGAATGAATAAATCTTGGGTTGAAAAGGTCTCGTTAAAGGCCTGTCACTTCCCTTTAGTATAAAAAGGTACTTCATTATTGTCTGCTTTTGATCATTCTTTCACGTAATAAATAAAGTTCACAAAAGGGAACCTAGTAGACATAAGAATACCGTTACAGTATTAAATTGTCTTATATATAAGGAACATTTACTAGCAATTTAAAAATTAAAGGAATTTCTAAGTAAATCAAAAGAAGTCATATAGGCTTATGTAAAATCTTTAACTTCCTTTATCATAATCGTGAATTTTGGTATATCCCGTTGAAGTTTACTTAAATAGCTCTCATGCGCAGATTTACAAATGCGCAAATACAATTTTCTGGTGATGGGCATCTGTTTCTCGCCGAATGTCAGATTCATTGAAACAATAGCTGATTTAAGACTTAAGAAAGAATGTTCAGTTTAAATTATATGATGTGAAAGCTGTAATGTTCTTACTGATAACTATAATTTTCTTCAATGTTCGAAATCGATCGCGTAGTAGCCTTTCATACATTTTTGTGGCAGATTTTTAAAATTTTAGGGCGAGATGTCCTTCCCCATAATTTCTGTTCAAAGAAGCACTTTAAATAAGTGGGCTAAGTGAAAAAGAGAAACCTTTTATCTGTCACATCCTTGACTCATGCCTACGACAGTAACATTTCATTTTTATGGAACATAAAATATAGCCCTTCCTCTCACGGGTGTCAGTGATGTTTTAAGAATGAGAACTTTGCTTATGCATATTATAAAATATTGGATATCAGAAAGAATTACGAACATTTTTTTCTTAATTTATTTCGAAGGATCTTGTAGATATTTTATTAAAGAATATTTACACATCACTCAGACGTTTTCCGTTTCTAGTCTTAAAAGTAAAATAATATCATTTATACGAAAATGGTTGTTGAAAAAGTCCATGACATTGAAAGATATATAAAAACAATACCAAGCTAGGAAAGACAAATTTATTATCATTTATATTAGAGTTAAATAATAATTGCATGGAAATATAGCTAATATTGAGACACCTAAGAAATGTAATTGAAATGAGTATTCGTCGTGTATAAAATGTTAGTAAAATAAATACGAAAAATTTCATTTCTTACTTTCTATTACACTATAAACTCTAGTATTTTACTGGTGGAAAAATGAATTATAAACACAAATATTTCCGCTGTTTGGGCAATATTGAGAAGAGACACACGAAAAGTATTTTAAAAAGTTGACTACCGCAGTAATCGTATGCACATTCATGAAAATAAACACAGGCCATTTAGAAATATAATTTTCAAGGTCTTATGTTCGTTCACAGGTTCGGGTAAAAGAAACCTTTGATTACCCAATTTACTATTCGTTATTTCGCTTTGGTGAGACAAAAAATTTGATAACCGATATTTAGAAGATAAATCCCACGATTGGTATCATTATGTGTAGGTTTTAGGACCTTTTCTCTTGTAGAGGCGAAGACTGGTAGGCATTGGGCTACCTGTCCTGGACATTGTACGCAGGATCAACCGTTATCGAGCCGCCCTTAAACGTTTAATGGAAAGGAGAAGGGGAGAGTTTATTAGTTGTCCCGTATATTTTGCATGAGCATGACTGTAGCAGGACACTTTCGGATAGAATTCTTATTTACTCTTCCAATCTCCCAAGACGTCAACGCAGTACCCTATTCAAGTTGAATAGTTCTGAATTGACTACTCCAGCTACTAGGGGGGATGTTTTAGTGACCCTAGGGTGCATTCACCTGGATTTCCTTCTGCCTTATTCGCTTTTAAATCCATTCAGCCGAGTCCCAATCTGTTTACTTACTCTCTATTTATTACGAAAATAAAAATAATTATCCTTGTCTCGAAAGGTCTATGTGGGTGCTTTCAGCAAAACCAAACTTTCTTCAGTTAGATAACAGTAAGCTGGATACTTAAAGAATCCTTAAGTTAATTTCTTTTTTAAGTTTTAATGTTCTGATATATTATAATGTCAGGTCTTCAGTAGGCCTACAGATGTTTATTTTGAGGACTAGAAATTCCGACGTTACCTAGTTCTCGCTATGCAAGGATGAATCGTAACAATATTGGGCAAAAATCTCAAGTATAAATGTGTTTCAAGATGTGTTATTTAATCACGTTTTTTTATTTACGAAGGGAGACTTATTATTATTATTGGTCTTATTATTATTATTATTATTATTATTATTATTATTATTATTATTATTATTATTATTATTATTATTATTATTATTATTATTATTATTATTATTATGTGTTCTGTCCATGAGCAAGTTCTTGGATATGGTCTGCAAATTTTTTCCACCATCTCCTTCCTTCTTTGGCTTCCTCCTGTAACCAATACGTTCTTTTTCTATTCTCCTTTAATGCCCTTTTCAAAGTATTAAAACCCCAAAATAAAACTCGTTAGTAACTTATAGTATTGTTATTATTAGTAACTTATTGGATTGTATTTCGTGAATCAGTTGTGTTGAATCACAATAATATATTTATAATGAAAGTATAGTATGCATTTAAGTGTATGGAAATGATGTAAAGAACTGATAAGATTTTTCCCCAGTTGAAAAGCTACATGGTGTTTCCGAGAGCACTTAAGGAAAAATAATGAAAGATTTCCATAACAAAAATGAATTTTAACCATTCTTGTTCTTCCTTTTATTAATGGTCTAGTACCTTTTCACTACACCACAGTTCTGGGATGCACTGTAAGGTTCTATATTTGGTTGTGGCTACGTGGTATCTATAAAAAGATAAATCACATTAATGGGAGTAACTATTGAAACTAGTAACTGTTTAGAGTAATCAGGCCTTATAGTTGAATCTGAACCTCGATATGATTAAAACACGTATCCCATGACTAAATCTTGCCATCAAATTGTCCGTGGTTTATAATTTGTTACTGTTATTAGTAATAGTAATAATAATTAAAATAGTAATAATTGTAATAAAATTCATAATGAATTCTTTGAACATAGAATATTATTTGAGTAGCTTTATAAGACTATTTCTATTGCAATAATGTAGACCGACGCTCTTCTCTGTCTTAATAATGGGTTGTAGGGATGAAAAAAATGTTCATACCGCCAGAAAACGAAGAGAAATGAAACTGATATGAGAGGCGCACACACTCTCATTTGTTCTTTTTATACTACAAACTAGCACAGTCCATTGTCTTACACAAAAAATAATTTCAGTGTAAAAAAATAGGCTTGTGTGATACCGATGACTGCTATGCGCACACAGATTACTCACTGGCCCCAAGGAAAATAAGAGTATATATATTATAAGCAGATGGTACTAATTAAAGTGAAGTCTGTAGAAAACCTCAGTAGAATGATGTCACGGATTGCTATATTGTAATAAAGTACAGTATGATTTTATGCTATGTTGTTCAGAACGTAAAAAGATACCCTTCCCTGAAGTCATGTGTATACTGATTAGTAAACGAATTGTCGGTAGAATTTCAAAAAGTAATTCTTAAAATCAATTATATTAGGCAGTGTCCAAATTGAAATCTTTGATTAAGGTAGCAATCCTCTAAGGATTTTTCCCCCTCTTCTTCCTGTTTAATAAATGTGAGGCTATTGAATATTGACTTAATTATTCTCTCATGGTTGATCTATGAACCAGGAATTTAAATTAAAACTCTTGGGTCCATAATTTAATCCTCCTTATATGATTTCGCATCTCATGAATTGTTAAAGTATAATTGAGATAAAATCTAATCGGATTATTTCATAAGCAGTAGAGGCATCTAACCGTTCTTTCTCTTTATGAAGTACGAACGAAAAGATTTTAAAATAAAACATGAAAGCTTGTAGTGGTAAATGTATTTTTGTTCGTAATAAGTATTTGGAGAATAAACAAAGGTACTAGAACATTTTATATAAAATATAAAACAAAAACTTGTTCATACAAGCAAAGTAGTTATGCCATTGATCGCAAGCAAACTGAAATAAAGTCTAGTAAGAATCAGGATATTGATGTCAAACGACAGTATTTCATTTATTGGCTCATAATAATTCGTTTGATGTCCACACAAGGCTATCCTATTAGATAGCCATATTCAAGAGTAATAAATAAATTATGCACGCTATGTTTGGTTCTAAGGATTTACGAAATTGATTTGAAATGATAGATTAGGATCTTTAGAATCTTCAGATCTCTTGCTTCGTTTTATTTACTATGGAGTCCGATGGTATTGATCTGTTAGAATACGTATGTATACAATCGACTAAAAAAGAAACGAAATTTGTCATCCAACTCATAAATGGAAAAGAAAATCACGGATTTTTTAATATGTTAATTAAAATTGCATATTCTAGAAGCAAAGCAAAACACGTATGTACATTGTAGACACTAAAGCATATTGTAGAGATGTTATTCCTTATTGATTTTCTGAAGAACAAAAACAGGAACTGGAATGCATGATTGAGAAGTAAATCATTCTCTTCCTGGAATGTGTAATTTTGTAGTTAGTTGGGTCTGTAGTCAGTGGCCAGAAATAAGGTTAATAAAAAAGCCATTTTGTTTCATTACCTTGACCAAACCAAGGCATACTGCTTCCGTTTTCGTCCACTGAAACATAAATGCACCCTGGCGTTTGCAAAAAAATAGGTACATCATTATATTTTAGAAATACAACTCCTCATCTCCTCAATATTTAATTTTTGTAGTGCTTTCCATCATGCTCATCTTATGGGGATTGTATTTAATATAACAAGTTGGCCTCTGTTCACAAATACACAAAATTTTGTATATGAACATGAACCATGGAAAATTTACCGTACGTGTCGGATGTCAGTTTTAATGTTTCTGTCCAGACAGTTTTTTTTTATAGTAGGCATAATATTGTATAAGATTTTTTCAGTTCTTGTCTCTCCTTAGAGATTTGATAGCATTAAATTATTCCATCCTGCATAAGATCTCTAAACTTTATTCGCTTTTGTCTGACCATCATAAAATGTGTTACTTATAATGTAGTATATTAAACCTTAATATATATCTCCTAATATTAGTTTTGCCAATTTGTTCCTAAATTAATGAGCTTATGTTGTGTATTCTTAAATTAGTGACTCCTTGTTCAGATAGGAAGTCGGAAAAGCAGAGATACTGAAAAGAATTGATAGGCGTAGTACTATTGTACCCAACATAAATTCTTCAGCCCCAAACTTTCATCTTGTCAATCCTAGAAGAGCTATAGGCCCTTATTCTCGCCGGAGACTTCGTAAATGAAGTTAGACTTTCATAATAAGTTATGTTGAGTCGGGTTCCAATATTCATTCTACTGATTTCTTGGAAATGAGTTATGGTTTCCATTATCAGTACTGAAACTAAAGTATGTCCTTTATGTAAATATAATTATTTTCTAAGAAGTAACTTATGATAGCCTAATAGGAGGGGATGGATTTACTTTGTATAGTCTCAAGTAGTGCACGTGTAATTATTTCTAAATCAAGAAGCTTCAATGAATTTTCAATGCATAAGACAAGTGATCATTTTAAGATGCTTATAATTAACTATCTTCTTTGACGTAACCTATCTTATGAACATGTACACTTGAAAAACAAAGATAATGGAAATAGTTCTTTAATACGATTATATTCTGTTGACTTTTTGTATTCTACGAACAAGGTAAATATTGTATCAGAGTCTGGGAATTTTCCAAGTAGGAAGCTTGACTTCATCTTCATGACGTGGTAGAACGTATTGTTACTATTATGTTACTGACAGGGTATTCATGCGTCATATTATTATAATAGTTTGTCATCGTATAAATAGGAATTAAAATTAATTGCACATATCACATTTATGATTCATTAAAAGATTTACCTGGCTCATACTTTGAAACCTATAAATGTAGAATTCCTTTCACCGTCTGTTCCACGCTCTTACCCATTCAATGAGGCTTTAAAAAACTTACATAGGCTAATAAAATTTGGAACATTATAATTATTGATAGTTCTCTTCCAAAAATTGGTTATTGTAGTTCATGAAAATGTGTTCGAGTTCACAGCAAATGGTATCAGTTCTGTTCAGCAGATTACCCAAGGGTAACAAAAAAAAAGGAATTGATTTGATATCAAAGAGACCAGTTTGAGTCCTATTCTGATCAGTCTGAGAAAGTAGACTTCTGGAATTAGTAGAAGTAGTAGTGTTTGGTGGTGGTGGTGGTGGTGGTGGTGGTGGTGGTGGTGGTAGTAGAAGTTGTGAAGGTGGTTGGGGTAATACTAACACTAATACTAATATTATAAGCAGTAGTGCTGTAGTGTCCTTTCCTATAAATATATATATATATATTTTTTAAAGATAATATGTATACATACATGCATACATATATACATATACATCTATTTTACATAATATAGGTGTGAAATTACTTACTACAGCACCGTGAAGAACTATCTCTAAATTAATAAAATATAAGTATCCAATTTAGATCCTCATTTAAATAATAATATATTCGATGGTTTGCCTTTAACTCACTAAAGTTTATTCTTAAACCACAATATGTCCTTACCATAAGAATATATTTTATTATAATACCATCCTCATTGGAAAAAATGAACTTTATTAATATCTCTAAATTATTCTCGGAGTTTTGATTCTCCCTTCGTCATCCGAAACAACAATTAAAATAAGTTGGATTTGTGTCATGGGGGACATACAACTTCCAGCACTAAAAATTAGTATACATGTATATAATTTTCTTAATAACTAATCATGCTTTCACCTTTACGCGCTTACACTATTTGAGAATATTTTGTAACTACTACCAATATTCGTAATTCTCACAATGTAACGTTTCCCCCAGGATCTTAGATCTTGACTGGTCTCTAAACTCCAACAATGTAGTGTTTTCATGGACATCGATTTGATATTTTCAAGATAATTTCCATAACTATTGATATTTTTTAATGATTACTTTTATAATTATTCCGAACTCTCATATAAAAACACTCGCTAATCATTGAATTATCTTCAAAACAATATTTTATATCCATTTAAAAAATATATATATAAATATCTTAGTAATGTCTCTAGGTAGTAGGCCTAATGTTTACAAGTACAAAAAACAGTTGCACACAATATTTCACTGCAGTTATCTTAAACTTGGTCAAGTTATTATTAAAACGGTTCGAATAAATGAAAGTTACGGGAAACTACCAGAAGGTCAGCACGTGCTGTCCGCTATTCCACGCAATTAATCATTGGACTATCAACACAACACATAAATGGATTACATTGTCAAAAATATCCTGTTTAACAAGCTGGAAATATTTACTTCTGTCTGACGTATTCATTTCGCTGATTACTTTACTCCTGTTCATGCTTGATACCTTAATGCTTTGACAGTATAATAAAGTATGTGCATATGTTTTGTTCATGATTTGTCTTTTACTTGTCATAACCATTGATTAACACAATGAAAAGGCTTTCATATTAAGCTATAATAGACCTCATTGTGTATACTTCTTCATCCTCATACACGTGGAAGAATAGCGTTTTCACTCCGGTATGTTGTTTTAGTTCAATCAGTTTTTAGTATGGTTTAATAGTTTGGAAAAATGTTTCGAAATCTGACTTAAATAACGTCAAAAACGAATTATGATCCGTCCTAAAAGGAACTTATTAGTTGATTATATTATTAATAGTCTCATGATTGCGCAGTTCATTGTTCTACATTACTACATATATTACACTAAATTGCATTTCAATTATTATTGCTTAGTAATGGAGGTTAATACACCTGCATTCCGTCACCTGCCATCTATCGCAAAAACGGGAACTTACTAATAGCTGATCGCCAAGATCAGCCGAGCCGTTTGTTTGAATTGCAATGTACACTAAAGGACTCAAAACCTGGGCATTTAACGGTGGTCGTATGAAACTTGCCTATAATGGTAATTAAGATAAGAAAATTATGAAGCTTTCTGCGCTTGTTTCATAAACCTACTCGTGTCTTAAGAAATGCCATTATAGGCTCGTTGTGTAATGTAGGCCTACGTATACAATTAACGGTTGGTGATAGTATAGCAAAACAATTTGTAAGCAGTGTGTAAGAATTAAGGACTTCCGAATTGTTCTAACACTCATTATATTGAAAAGATTCACAGTGAACTGTTGACCTACAATTAATAGTATTGGCGTTTTGCGTAGCGAAATAAAATTATGACGATTAAATATATTTTTAAAAAATATAGTGAAATCTGCCTAAAAAGTTATGAAAATAAATTTATTCCGTTCTTAGGATATCCTCAACTCTGCACTGGCTTTTTGTTCCAAAGTAGCGGGTTCGTTGTGGCCTAGGTTGATGCACTTACGTCTGCATAAATGCGACAGTCTCTGAAAATTAACCCGGAAAAATATTCCTGCACACCAGGGAGGGTCGCAGGACAGCGGCCTATGTAGCAGTACATCCGTTAATTATACCGACCAAGTATTAATAGAATAAAACATAATATTATAATGTAATTGTAATTACTATTGTTCAACGGTTGTTAAAGTAATAGCATGAAGTGATAGAATAGATATGCAACAGAATGAATTAACCTTTTTATATTCAAATGTAATAAAACACTTTCGTGACATTCGAAAATAACTTCATAAATTCAGCTGTCCCTATATTACGTATAAGAAAGCAGAAATAAGCTGTTCTCTCTTTTTTTAACCTAGCTTCATCGAGAACTGTACACACAAAAAGACTCGTATACTCCCCTACCTAGAGGAGCATGAAGACTACCTCATTAACTTTTGATTAAAAAAACCAGATGTAAATATAGACAAGCTCTCCCTCAACATCATTGTTGTTTTTCAATGTCTTCTTCATATAGACATTTGCATACTTGAAGAATTTGTGTGAGAGGGGTATGTAGATGACAGTTATGGCTGAGTACACAGTGTATATATGTATATTTTTTTTTTTTATTCCTATGTTTTGTAAAAAAGAGTACAAAGCGAGTACCAGAGTATGTTTGCAATATATGTGGGAGATTGTGGTGGTTTTATGTACATGAAGGGAGTAGGGTTTATGGTGGGGGAGTTAGTGATACTTGAATAGATGACTCTCTTGTTGGTATAGACTAGCATGACATGGGGAAAGCCACTTTCTATAGAGAAGAGAGATTGGGAATCATGAATTATAGTCATTGCTTCATAATGTAATCAATACGGGTCGCATTATCGCTGCTCAATTGTTGAAGCCATTGTACTCGTTTGTGATTCTGTTTTTCTCTTTTTTCCCCTATCTCTGTGCATCTACGTACCGTTCATTACAAGGAAATGACTAGAAAAATAGTTCATGAATTATTTAATAATATCCAATGATACAAACGTAAAAACCTGTAACTTATAATTATTCATTAGATGTTACTGAGCTTGGAAAGCGTCACTGGAAAATCGAGACGCGATTCATGGGATATGAATTTTTGTTCTCTGTATTATGAGAAATGTACGGTCTGTGCGCTCGGTCAGGCACAAAATAACACAAGATATCCGCGAAAATAAAAATGAATGCTTGGATTTATGTACGTTATTTATGTTACCCCTATTTATTTGCTTCCCTCTGCTGTTTTATTTTAATAAAGCTCTTGGTTTGAATCTTATTCGGATCACTTTGTTTTGTTGTGAGGCACGGGTTTCTTCATACAGACTAAAAGGCCTGATGTAGCAGCTCTCACTCCATCTGTTAAGGCCTATTTATATAAATTTATACATTTTTCGTTAGGTAAGAGAAAATTTTAAGTCATCTTCATGTTAGGTTTTACAAAAAATAGTCACAATTGTTTTAATTTACAATTAGAATATAATGATTTAATATTTTATCTGTACACTATCTTTATACAAATGTCTGAAACTAAAACCCTAAACAAAGTATTTTGCCTTACACAAGAAATATCAAGAGGAAATAGCCTAACTGCATTTCTCTTTTTAATACTCCCGGCGTTCTTCGGGAATTTGATTGTCATGCCTGTCTGTATCTTGTTCTATGGGAACCAGTTTATTTGTTCATTTCTTCAGTATTATTTCAATATGTGACCTTATATGTGTGCATGCATTTATCACGTAGCCTATTGGATAAAAACCAGAGCAGTGATATCTGTGCGAGAAAATGAGTTGCATCGAGCCCGGCAACAGCAATTAGATTTAGATGTTGCAAGATTGCTCGATGTTCTAGCGATACACCGGAGGAGCATTGGATTCGCAAGGACTTAAATGCACACAATATTTTTTATATTACATTAGCTTCATTTGTAGATACTGAAAGTGGCTTGATTCTACAAATTTTGAATATAAGTTACTCGTAAAATCATTAGTATGGTTTCTACCATATTGATCGTAGCCTAATTGTAATCATTGTTTTGAAGACCTACTTCTAGCTCAAGAAGTAGGTTATTTCTGCAATTTCCTCATATGATGCTCCACATTTAGTGTTTTAATCCTAAGCTCTTAATTTGTTATATCTTTATGTAATTTATTTGTAGGTCCATTTATTTCTCCCAATTTTCATTGTTATTAACATCCACCTCCGATCACGAAAATGCTCATTCAGAGGCATTACAATAATATTAATCAATACAACTACCTATTTAATAAAATGTAATTGTAACTTAGGATTAACTTAATTAATATTGATTTTGTATGTATTTTCTGTAAGTGTTGTATTTGATTATTGTTGTATTTGTTGTAACTTAAGAATAGCTTCATTAGCTAACGCTGTTTTGTATGTATTTTCTCCAGTTGTTGTGTTTGATTATTGTTGTTTTTGTTGCAACTTAGGAATAAATTACTAACATTGATTTTGTATGTGTTTCTCTAATTTGGTATACTTGGAGCGTTTTATATAGGTATGTGGAAATTGAAATTTTAAGAATTGTAATAGTATATGCTCAATACATTGAAATTTTAAAAAGAAATGCAAGATGACTGAATATTATACCACAATAACACATGAGCTGAAAATTAATTGATAAAAGACTGCATTGCTTTTAATGTTTCTTGTCATGCTAATTATTTAAATGCAATGTCCGTGTAAGGAAGTAGGCCTTATAGCGCGTTATATTACATGCTCTGAAATAAAATTCTTTAAATGTTTAGAATCTTTGGGTTTACAATAGGTCATGGAATATTCATATCGCATTTGTTCATATTATTGTCATGTTCATTGTAACAAATTAAACTTTAGTGATTATAATAGGTGAAATAGTGAAGATGAGTCAATTACTATAATCCTACGTTTTTCCCCTTATAAAAAATATGCTCATGCAAAATCTCAGCTCTATCAGTTTTTGCGACAAATAGGAACAAACGGAAACTGTTACATAGAGTATTTAATTTTAAAAAAGATGAGAAATAGACAATATAGGACTTAAACGTAATGAAAATTATTTTAATACGTTAAATTTTGGTTTCATTCCATCCCTGCCATTAAACTTAAATTTTGCATTACATGAACATATCACTATATTAAGGAAATATACACAGAACGCTGCATTAATGTGAAACATCATCACTATTAACCCTTTTCGTGTAAACGGGTCATTTTCAGATTATATTACATCAAAGTTAATTTTGTAACCATCTAAATGAGGAAATTATACAGCATTTAGACAGTGTAACAAAAATTTAAGATTTCTTCTAAAGTAACTATCCCAGTTTTGATGTTATCGGATAGCAGTAAGCTTCCTGGGGAAGGGAAGGGAACATAAAGGTTATGATGTAATGATATAAACTACAGAAGTAGTGGAAGACTGGGGATAGTAAACAGTGACGGATTTACATATCGCACGCGGATCGTCTAATAGTGCCCCAGTGTTCTAAAATCAGTATTTTAATTATATTGCCTTCAAGTACAAATAATTAATTGATGACTTCTGCCTTCTTATATACGTTCAATTACTATAACATAGATAAATGCATTTTATACAAAAAATTATTATTGCTCTTATTATAGGATAAGTTCGAGCGGAAACTTTGGTACACCTGTTATTGAATAAAACCTTATCGATCTACAAACTTTTGTAAATTTTCCCAAGTATATAATAATAAAATTCACGTTGAAGGCGAGGTCGTATTCAGTAACTCAGTCATAAAAACTCTTCACACCACATTTATACTGTCCCCACTGGTGTTTTATGCAATTATGTCCATTCTGAATAACTTATAGTAATGAATGATTACCATAATTAATTTCTAATCATGAATATGTCACAAAAAGACTATAGGCCTATTTTTCTCAGAGTCCAGTGTGATTATAAAGGAACACAACTGAGGCGGTCCAATTGATACTAACGGACTTCGCCACTTTAGTTTCCGTTTTATGTTAATTAAGGTTTGTTTTGAATCACTTAATAACTCGCTTTTCTGAAAATACTTGTCATATCGTGGTCCCTGTTAAAAAATATAGGGTTTTTATTTTATTTTTATGTAGGAACCATACTCCTAGACATTTAAGTACTATTCCTGGTATAACATACCTTATGAATAACTTAGTTTCTTAATTTGTTTCGATGCATGGAAGGAATTGGGGTTGTTTCGATCATCGTGTATTAGGTATGGGTGTATTCTTCGCACAGTCGAAGATTAGGCAGTAGGCTACGTTTTGTAGGGAGACGGTAGAATAAATTAGTACCATAATAATGAAAATCCCTGAAGGAGATTATTAAAATAAATGCTCTTTGATACCATTCTTCTCGATCAATAAAAGTAAATGAAACCAGTAGGACCATATAGTATACTGTTTTCCTGCTCATTTCTGTCTAAGAATATTATTATTTATTCTTCAACAGGGCATACAGAATGTTCGAGTTTGGATTTTTAAACTTAACATCATTAAAAGTCTTGAGAAGAAGCTGTTAAGATCGCTACATTATTGCACTCTATTAGCGAAAATATTTTTGACTTCAACATGGATTAGACGACGGCAATTTGTTGTGGCGATGTCGAACTATTGCATTCTATAATAATTGTACATTCTGTAGTCGGCGCTCAAATGTTCTAGACAGTGGGATGGGTAGATACTATCCGCTCTGGAACTGGACCCGAAGTAAATAAGTATGTCTTTCTAACTCTAGTGCATTAGTGCATTACTTGTATATACTTAAGAGTGAGACAGACATATTTGTTTACGTACGATAGACGGACAACACCTACCCATCCAACTGTCTAAAACATTTGCGCTTTATAGGCTGCATGACGTATCTTCATTTGTAAATTATTATTTGATTTCTAAAGTAAAAATTATGAGTCTTTAAGTAAGTTAATTAGCTTTGAATTATTATAAAATAGTACTTGGATGGAATTTTGAAATAGAAAAAATTATCTTCCAAAACTGTTTCGGATAAATAAAGAATTTGCGAGTTTTTCTTAAATCCGCCACTGGCTGTATCGATCGCAGGGACGTGGGACAGACACGCATGGAGGGCGTTGCGATTTATGTGGCTGGAGAGTGGGATGAGGAGAGAATTACCTTAAATTATCCGGAGAGTGAGACAGAAGAACAAAATCTTTACTTAAACTTATACCCTGAGGTGTAAAACTAACAGTGTCAGAACTAACTTCATGGAAGAAAGGAATGAAGCTTCACAAGTTTGTTTTAATTACAAGTTTAAGTGCTTTGTGGTAATGTGTGAAGTAATTTCACTCATTTCATACCATTAAAACACATTTACTATTGACCTATTTTTAACGCGGTTGCTCTTATCCAAATCAATCGCATTGAATGTTATTAGTTCGGATATTAAGAATACTAATTTGTAATTAAGTTACTATTAATGCTTTGAACTTGCAAATAGAGACATACCGTATCCTACTTACTTCTGGATATTCAAATTTGTCCAAAAATTATTATTGATAATGTTATGCCAACTATTTGTGTTCATTTATTGTAATAAAGCGTGGCAAAAAGACGTGGCAAAAAAGCGTGGCAACATTACATTTTAATTGTGTTTATAGAGCATTACTTTTTTTTTTTTAACGAAAATAATTCTAGTGGGCGATGTCGTACTAGAATTCCGATCGGAGTAGGATGGATGGGTGATTTCATGTCGGAGTAGGACTAATGGGTGATTTAGTGTCGGAGAAGGATGGATGGGTGATTTCGGAGTAGGATGGATGGGTGCTTTCTTACTAGAATTCCGATTGGAGTAGGCTGGATGAGTTATTTCGTATCTGAGTAGGATGGATGGGTGATTTCGTGACGGAGTAGGATGGGTGGGTAATTTCATACTAGAACTCCAATGGGAGTAGGATGGATGGGTGATTTCGTGTTGGAGTAGATTGGGTGATTTCATGTCGGAGTAGGATGGATGGGTGATTTCGTGTTGGAGTAGGATGGATCGGCTTAGGATGGATGGATGATTGCGTATCGAAGTAGGATGGATGGTTGATTTCGGAGTTGTATGGAGGGTTGATTTCACATTAGAATTCCGTTCGGAATAGGATGGATGGGTGATTTCGTATCGGAGTAGGATGGATGGGTAATTTCATACTAGATCTCCGATCGGAGTAGGATTGATGGGTGATTTCAGACTAGAACTTTGATCAGAGTAGGGTGAATGGATGTAGTTGGGCACATTACTAAATCCGCTTTGTGTACACGATGTACAAATAACCGGTTATTTATTTATTTATTTATTTATTTATTTAACCTGGCGGAGTTAAGGCCATAAGGCCTTCTCTTCCACTCAGCCAGGGCAAAAACATGAAATACATAATGGTAATAATAATAATGATTAAAAATAAATTAAAAAAGAACTGATATACATGAATACAAGAAACGAAAATTAAATACAAAGAAAAAATTAGAACATAAGTACTTGAATAATATGAATATGTAATACAAATGACTAAAAGTAAAGAAATAAAAAAAATGATGAAAGTCTAAACAAATACATTCTTAGTTATTACAAAATATAATGAAATCTTAAAATATATTACTAATTAGCATCAATTCCTACATGTTATTGTATACTAAATTTATTAAATGGCGCTTGAACTGTGAAGTCGTTTGGCACCTCCTGAGATGGCTAGGCAGTGAATTCCAGTGACGAATAGCTGTTGTTGTAAACGAATTCGAATAATGTGTAGTTCTGTAAAGAGGCATGGATAGTAAGGGGTCAAGCTGAGAGCGCGTGCCCAAGTTATGGTAGGAAGAAAGGTAATGAAAGCGACTGGAAAGATAGCTAGGTGTTGAGGTATGAAGGATTCTATAGAGCAGTATGAGACAGTGAAAATATCTTCGCTCACGCAGGCGTACCCATCGAAGTGATTCCAGTGACGGTGTTATGTGGTCATATTTACGAATGTTACATATATATCTGACGCACGCATTATGAACACGTTGTAGTCTTTGAGTCAAATTGCTGTTTAAGTCGGTTAGTAGGACGTCACAATAATCAAAATGAGGCAAAATGAGTGTCTGAACAAGTGTTTTTCTTAATTGAAAAGGGAGACAGTCTTTTATACTATACAGAGTATGCAGCGTTGCAAATGTTGTTTTGCAGATATTAGCGACTTGCATATCCCACGTTAAATTGTGGTCAATGTGTATGCCAAGGTATTTAACGGTATTACTATAAGGAATTATAAAATCATTTAATTTCACTTGGTTTAGAAGTATACAATAAATTGTTTTGGTTTCTATTTGTTCTTGTGAATTTGTTTAGAATGTAGAAGTACGTAGCTGTAACTTCTCAGAAACTATTATGTATAGTTCTACTGCTGCTTTCAAGAAATTGCCTCCATATGGTATTGTCCGAAATGTAGAGAGTCTTAAATAGGCCACTCACGCTCACATTTTGCCCGGACGGCCATTATAGAAAATGATTTGAAGTTTCTTGCAGTTTTGTCAGTGACAGGTTGTCAATAGTTCCACAACCTGACAAACGCATTCACCTCTGCTTTTCACACCACCATTATTGTTTCTAACTGTCTCAAAATGTGATTTCATTGTTCATTTGTATGACGTAGAATTCGTGATGTATTTCATTTGCTGCGAGAAGCGAAACTATATCAATTTTTAGACTTTTACTATAGTAAATTGTTTCAGTAAAAAGCATTATGGTTGTACGAAATCCCCTCAATTCTTATATTTAGCTACAATATCATGGTTGAGCATTCGTGTGTAGTCTGACATATCAGAAAAGCTCCATGAGATGGTGGCAACTTCGTATGTTATAAACAGGTAGTAAATACATCATTCATATGGTGAAGAATATAGTACAATTCTTAATTTTTTATGTTAACCTAAATTTTATAGCCTAGCTAGACCCATGTTAAACTTACGCTTCGAAATCAAATGAGATCTCTAGGTATCAAAGATGCTTAGTTCTATGCAGTAATTCAGTAAAATGTACAAAACAATAAATAAAAAGGCTATTACTTATGAAAACTTTATCATACATATTCCTAACACTAAATTCGCCCTATTTTTTACATAACCTAAAGAGAGGTTGTGGCAATGGATTAATTAACATATTAAGTGTAATTAAAAAAAAATACTTTCTGTAATTCATAATAGCGAATATTTAACTTGTATAATGCAATATAAGATATTACAATAAAGTAGGCCTATAAAATAACATGAGGAATGCATTAAAAAAAATACCAAACCAAATGAACTCAAAGATTTAAAAAATTTATGGTATATTATAGACTTTTAATATTATATTCGTGACTGTTTTCTCTTAAAACGTTGGAATTGTTCTCCTTGCCACTATCAGTAATCTATGCCAAGCTCCTGTTGCCAGTGGCTTACAAATATATATACCGTAATTAGTCTTCCATTTTCTCACATTTACAATGTTAAATTAAATTTATCACAATCTACATTTGTGCTATCATGAATTGATTTTAGTGTGAGTGTAAGCTTATAGGACATAGGTAAACATGGAGTAGGAATTTTTTTTATTTGGGTAGGTGTAGGCCTAAATTATGCATTTTTCTGAATATACTTGGGCCCAAGGTGATGTATGAAATAAAAATGATTAATACAATTTTTTACTTTCTAATCTAGGTTACTACGCCCATGCCCGTGAACTAAATTTATTGCGGAGTGGAAATGTGCACTGAAGCTTTAATATCACCTGAATAACTCTAGCAACATAAAGTTTATATGTACATATATGACAAAATAGTTAAATATTGTGTAGTTTACAATTTATACATTCACCTTTGATTAATGTTAAACCTAATTTGAAATTGCAACGGTTTTGGAAATTGATAAATTTGACCTATTTTAACATTGAACATCCTATTGCTGTATTGGTTTTGAAGTAATTTACTAGAAGAGTCATTTTAGAAATGAATCTCCGAGTCATTTGCTGGGAATGATAAGTTACTATTAAGTGTATTTTATTGGTACTATTGACTTTTCCATTTAAATTGTCTGAATTGTGTGTTTTTTCATTGCAGGTAAGTGGAGTCCCAGATTCCTTTCTCAGTTGAACTTTGGTAAGTAAATCCGAAAAACTACGGTACTTTTGAACGCGTGCTGAGTCAGTGAGCTGCGATTGTCACAGACACTTCATTGTTGTAAGGTTAAGAATGAAATAGCAAAAAAATAATAATTTTTATATAGAGTATATTATTCTGGCATTTCTAAAATAGGTATAAGGGAGAAACGGTAATATTAGTTTTGCAAATTATTAACAAAAACGGATAAGTTAATAGGAAGAAGAACTATGATAATTGCATCCTGTGTCTTGCCACTGGAATGTTATTTTAGACTATTTTGAATCGTAAACCTTGTTTAACAGAACTATCTCCGTGTACGTAAAGTTTCATTTTACGGGCCGAGCCTGTTATGGTAAAAAAAATTATAGGCTAGCCTGTTATAGAGATCATTCAGGATATCACCAGATGACACTATCGTTCACTTCCCTTTCGTACAAAGTAATAATTATCCATTTCATTCCTTTTAACCTCTACACATACTACTGTTCCTACTACTAATATTATCGTATTCCTGTTAAGCATTTACAAATTGAAAATAACATAAATAACTATTTCGGTCCGTAAACTAGATAGCTTTTAACAATACAGGATCGTAAGCCAATGCAATATAATAATCATACATCGCTCAAAACATTACTTATGACCAGGCTTTAAAACTTAGTGCCCGATCGAATATGTTAACAGCAACCGTACTGTACAGACTTTGCTCGGCGTATGTCCTAGCTACCATATACTAGTTCACGTGATAGTAAACAAACCGCAATTCAGATATAGGAAGACCACAAAATAACTTCTCATTATCTAAACTCACATTACAAGCATGCAAAACGACACTTTCTCCTATTTGTGTATAATAGTCCCTCCCAAATGTTTCAATATATGTTTGCGTTTTAGAACACTTTACTTTCGGCATGCCGAACACGTATTATAAATTTAAACACGCACAATGACAAGGTACACTGTTGACCAATTTGAGAGGCACCGTACAACGAGAGCATTCACTTCTCGGTACTACTATCAATGACTGTCTTATCAGCCTACGCAATCACCCTCCACCCCCTATACTCAGGTTGTTGGTAATCGGAATCAACTCCCTCTGTGGGTTCGGGCACTAAGTTTTCAAGCCTGCTTATGACATACATTTTTTTCCCCATTCCTTTAAAGTCTGAAATTCCATATCAAATCAAATGATTATTCCAGGTTAGTTCTCTATTTGTCTATTCTATAACGGTATAACTTGGAGAGATATAAGTTAATTTCTATTCTCGGCATATGTAGAAGCTATGTTTATTTGTTTTTATATATAATTTGTTCCAAACATTGTTGTCAACCAAAGAGCCTGAATTCCGCTACAAATGAAATCACCAAAAAGTATTTAGATTACTATTCTAAGCACAAGCAAACTAAAAATATTTTCCTTTTAAAATAATAATCGGTGCAAAATATAAAAAAGCGTCGCTAGCGCTCGTTTTTGTAATTTCATGCTTGACTGTTAGGTTTATGTATTGGTCTTACATTGTAAATGACTATAACAAATTTATTTCCTAAGTTGGTGCTGACATTTTTAACGGCATTGTCTTTTTTCTCTCATTGTGTTTAGCCTCTCCCTCGTAGGATTTTCAATTAGTGTCCTTAGGGTAGGGGGACAGGACTATGATTCATGTAGGCCTGTATTTGTATAAAAGGCCTATGTGTTTCTGTATGTGATAGCACAATGCAGGGCCTTCTTTATGACAACATATACTTAATATGATATTTATTCAATGATCATAATAATAAGTGGATTTCTAGGCACTAGGCTTTGCGAAAACCAGATTGGCCTTGCCTGGAACGAGTGAGGCATGAACATAATCACTTATGTCAATTGTGTATGCTGATTCTATCTCAAATTCAAGAATAGTTGTTAATATTAACTTTATTTACCTCCAAGTATTATCTTGTTATCAAAAGGTTTATTCTGTAAAATAGGCTATTTAAAAAAGGAAAAGACTCTGTTCATTCCATACCACAGAGGTATGAATACAAATCTTAAAAAAAATTATGCTATCCTTTAACTTAAATCGATATAAAATAGGTATACCTAGGAAATGTACAAGACCAGTGAAAAGCCAGTTAGATTTCTCACAGTTCAGATGAGAAGTCTTTATTATGCGCCATGACTTCATACTTTGTCTTGACGTTTCTACCACATAATATTTTTCTAAAAATTGTCAACATTGTGGCGATTGAAATGCTGCCCTTTATTGTCAGTAGTATGCCAAATAATACACATGTCATAAGTATCTAATTAAGGACTCACAAGTCCCATTAAGGTTGGATCCTACCTTATACGATTTATTTAAGATAAGTTTTCAAAAGCAGATACACTTAAAAATAATAAGCTATATTACATCTAGGCTTACACTGAACTCAAAAGAACATAGGCCTAGAAGATATTTATAGGTTTACCTGGTGGACGAGTGTATTGACTAATGCATTAGAGCTAGAGTTCATGCGAAGCTCCAGAAATAAACTGCGTAACCACTCGTAGGGGTCCCTTTTTGATTGAAGAACTGTTACGCCTCTTCTCTTATCGTCAGTTCAATACTAGGAATTGAAGCGGTCGTTTCACCCGAACTACAATATTATACTATGCCTGTACATGCAATAAGTACCTGCTTTACTTAGCTAGCATTCCACAAATTGCAGCGGTCTAGCATTGCGTTTGATGGAGCTTGACATCCGGGTCACCAGGATATCCATCATATCACACCTCTGACATCACATCACTCGCATTTCAGTAATTGAAATACATTTCCATTTGTCCGATCTTTTATAAAATTGCCTTTAAGGGAAAGATTAAAATACATCCCCTTTTGACAACCAGCGTGTCAGCGTTAGAAACCCAACGATATAATGCTGATGAGCAGCCTGAAACAGTTTTAATGTTAAAAAATATAATGACCTATAAATTCTAATGTCTATGTATATGTATATTGTTTAAATTAGTAAAGATATTTAATCCCTCAACATTATTTTTTCTCCGCTTATGTCCAACATTTCCATATTGGGGTATAAATGTTGCAGATTTTGCAGTTAAGCAATTCTTGATGAAGTGCTGGTAATAAATAATAATCTGGGAAAATATTGTTGGTTGGTTACTTGCAGCAAAAAGCTATAGGCCTATATCTGGGACTACTTGGCATTGTTCCATTAAGACCAGGTGGCTACTAAAGTGTCTATGTTCTTCATTTAAATTAGTGTTGTATAGAATTACTTTCTGTACTTAGATGAGTCAAGCATTAACTTCTATACGCTAGTTCATATTACTGTCAACACCATTCCACACATTATACCACTAAATTTCACTCCATTCCACCGGAAAACTACCAGGAATGAACGGCATGAACCAATATTGAACGGTACTTTACGATACTGAATGCCTTCCTTCTCTTTTCGATTATTTATTTCTCGAGTTTTCGATTTTTCAAAACCATTATTGTCATGTCTTTTTGTCCCCAAAAAATGGTCCTGAGTATTTGTCGTTGTGGCGGCCTTCCTAAAGGCTGAATTGGCTACTCTCGAAACTGTGATCTGTAAAACATCCATAAGGAATGTTTTGAATATATAGGCCTACTAAATATTAATCTTAATAAATGCTACATGAGTAGGCCTAAGTTATTGTCCCGACCGCGATATTTTGCTTTTTTTTTATTGTGTTGAATTCTATCAGAAGAATTTGTTTGTAAACATATATAAAGCTAAAACTCACCAACTTTAAAGATTAAAAAGTAAAAGAACATAAATATCACAACTTCCTCTGATAAACTGTTACTGAATCTGTGAGATCTTATTGCAGCCCAAGTACCAGTTTCTAAGGGAAAAATTATATTTCCTGTTGTTTTCTGGTTTTTTCTTTATAATTTTTGTGCTATTGAAACATGAATATTACTTAAAATATCTTCTTCGTAAAACAATTACGAAAATATGGTTTTCATAAGTCACCCCTTTATGTCAAGTATATTTATCACTTACAGGGATATCTGTCACATTTCGCCTTATTATTATGAATAGGCCATCAACTCTGGTAAAAATTTGCTTACTTTGCTGACAGAAATGGCCGTTGATTTTACTCTTTACATCACAGTGAGGTCATTTTTACTTTCTGTATTCTTTTAGAGCGTAGCATTTCAGTAAATGAAATTGATTCACTTTAGTCCGCTAGCAATCTGCTCAATCATTCAGTAAGTAACGGTTGCGTAGAATGGGTGGTAGGGGAATGTAGTAAGCCTGATTGATGGTCAACACTCTGTTGACATTACTTGCAAAGTGGATGGTCTTTTTGTTTTGTGATTGATCCAACACAAACTGCGTAACACACCGAGCTTGAGAGTTGAATATACAGTTCTGTGTTGATATTGAAAACACACGATTTCCAGGAAGCAATTTCTGATTTAAAAATCTCATATTGTGAATCAACAGTGAAGGCAGCCTCGAATTTCACCATTTCAGTATTAGTTTTTTTCCACTTTGATCTTTCTCTTGTTTCCTTTCTCTCTTAAAGTTTGTAATCACTTAATTTAGAATATTATAGCCGTCATAAAATTGATTTTTGTTCAAACAACTTTGCTTGAGGCCTTTTGAGCTTGATTTATATAATGTTCTCATCTTCAATTGAATAATTTTCTTAATTGAGTTCGCAGAATTTCGTATAAAGCCTACATACATATACGGCAATAATATAAATTATCTTATGCTAACAGAGCTCGGATTTTGTGACAATTTATTAATAATTCTGTCTAATAAGTTAACACGGACGATTTTTCTCCAGACAGCAAATTGAGTAGAATGGGTAAATAGACGCCAAGTCTAACTCGTCTTTAATAGCATTAAATTTTCATCAGCCATGCTATTGACAAGTTGTAGAATTATTGTCTCGTATTATGAAGGGAGTTTCGTAATCGAGAAGAAACCCTTTTCAGTTGTTCTTAGTAGATTTCGTTACTAGAGCTTGAAAATAACGCGCTATAAAAATTCGCATATCTCTGTGCGTTGTGTATACACAGATAGACATCATTGTGGTGTGATAGGTTTCAAATAGTTGTGAAAAATAGGTTGCACTGCCGCGTAATATTTAATACAATAGTACATGGGGTTCAATAAGCGAACAAAATGTATCAGGGAAATTAGGCCTGTAGACATTTAAATTAAAGCATTTTTTGCTGCAGTAAGGATATGAATGTAGGAAATACGGAATTTTATTTATTTCCTTTAAGTTAATTCAGAAAGATACGTCGTGAGTAGTTTCCCATATGTTCTCTGAGCCCAGAACAAGTACAATGGTCGTTTCGGGTAAAGCTCGACAAGGTTTCTATGTTTACCAGTAACCGCATCAAATTCCCTTTTGTATTTTTCAGTATAAAACTGTATCGTAGCAATAGCTTCATTGGTTATTCGGCTTATCACATTCGGCCTACAATGTAAATTCTCACTCAATTATTTCAAAAATGACCATTGCTCGTACAGTTCATATTTCGATCTGTTTAAAGGAACATGGGCCTATAGAAATTTATTTTCTTTTCCAAATATTTTTGTTTATAATAAATGCAATTAGTTAATGTTATACAGTGTCTTTAAATTCTTATTTCGGAATGCTTCATCCTTAATGGAATGAACGACTCTTACTCGTCTAGTGCGCGGTAAATGTATACAGGATAATAGGTCAAATTTTTTTTTAGTGACAGTAAATGCATTACATTATTACAGAATTATAACAATAACATACTTAAATCATTCTTTGAAGAACTGACCGATATTGAATGTCGGATTGCATATTTCCATGAAGATTGTTCTACTGCGCATGCAGCTGAAGAGTCATTAAAGTTTATTCAAGAAATTTTTCAAGATCGATTAATTAATAGGGGTTTATGGCCCACACGGTCTCAGGATCTAACAGTATGTGAGAAATTAACTCTATCTTGGAAGCTGAACTTCTGCGCATGGAAGAAAATTTCCTAAAATTGTGCCAGTGTTGTGTGGATTTCACTACAATTGTGAGAACCTGAATCATTACACCGTTAGCGGCTTTATTTGCAAAGATAATTCAACCCATGCTCGGGAGTTAGAGGTGTATCCGCCGCGCCGGAGAAATCCATGTGATTGGCCAACTCGTACGTGAAACACAGGTGTCTACCATTACTATGAAATTAAACTTGTTAGTTCCTCTTAAGTCCCAACTTTGTGACAAAAAATAAAAGCTTTTAGTGTTATTAAATATATCATGAACTTGTTGCAAACAAGATTTTGTACGTTTCGTAAATTATGTTCATTCCCGTTTTTAATTATTACTTGTAAGATAGTTTGTAAATATTAATTTTGTTAATTTGTTATATTTAAAACCCTAACATACCTTCAAGGTAAAATAGGGTCACATGTATTGGAGTATTAAAAAAAAAAAAAAAAAAACTTTTTACCTGGTTCAAACCTAGTAACTGAAGCCAAATGCACTTTAATCAACAAGTGAAGTAAGGTATTTATATGAAGATTTTACGTGTAGATCCTCTATAAAATCATGATACAATTATCTTATAAAGTATGCAGGTGGGGCATGTTGTGTTGCTATGGAGATTAAAGTACGTGGCTCTGCTAGTATTCTTACACCTTTAATCATGGGCATGGGCTTATAAGGTTCATGATTAATGATGATAAATAACTGTGTCGCGAGATTGAAGGTAGAAACCTCATCCTCTCTCTTTCTTACCCTCTCTTTCCCTTCGTATATGCTTCCAGTTTCCTTGGAACTCTAATTACAAAGTCACTTCTTAGTCCTCCCTTCCTCTCCAACCCCTTTTCGACCATAGAATACAAGTTGAGCGTCTGTTTCTACAGAATTCTCACAAGTTTTCTGACATGACAACTTCATATTAAATCACAATCGATAACAGAAAAGTTGCCCATTAAATGTAGTTTTAACACCCTGTTTAATCCAATTAATTTTAAAATACTTGTTCTTCGTGTTCTTCTCCGGCCTTTGGTTTAAGCAAAGCCTTCTTATATTTAAGGGTGTAGTAGAGAAGAGAAGAGGATTTCACTTCGAATTAATATAGGCTACTGTAAGAATTACTGAACTTTATATACTTACTTGTGTATGCCGGGAATGAATATTATTACTTGTTAGTTCATTACAATAATGGGTAATGATCAATATCAAGTAACAGTAATTTCTGTAAATAATAATATTATTAATATTAATAACAATAACAATAATAATTGATGATAGTGATGTATTGGAATTAGAAATAAACTACGAACAGAGTTATCCATGATACCCTAATGATATTAATAAAGGTGTTTTTATTTTTAAGTGCAGTAGGAAGCAGTTAGGAACAAATTTTACTCTTTAGTTTCTGACAACTTGATAAATTTTTAGTTCAGTTTGTGGGTCTTTTTCAGCTTGAATGAACGAGACAATTTGAGGTTACAGAATGCTAGAAACAGAAATTGTGGGTACTAAATTTTCGGACATAGATGTTTCATTGATAGTACACTTATTTTATGAACTTTATAGTTGATTTGAATATACTCTCAAATAAATCAATTATCTAATTATTCCATCAACCGAAAAATTGTATAATCCAAATAATTATGATTACTACATTATAAAACCCTTCTGTTTCTTCTAGTGGTTTTCTTTAGTTAAAGCTGTTATTGAATCATATTATCAACTGTGTTCCACACCATCCCGGGGTTAGGAAATCTCTTATTTGTTAGAATTCAAGCCCGAGCCTTTAAATAACGCTCAGGCCTCCGTGAGCGGTGAAATGGAGATGGAATATGGGAACACTTCATTTAGTGACTGGAGCGCATGCCTCACAACGTATATCCATACCAGCCCCTGAATGAGTCCGACTCGTATTGGCTTGATGTCAAAAGCCGTGCACTCAAGCATTAACTTGTATTGGTTTGATGTCAAAAACCGTCTACTCACATATTAACCTATGAAGGTTTCAGGTTCCAGGTTCAGAAGCGGAGGAGGGAGGGGAATAAGACAAACATTAAGGAGAGAGTTAGCCTCTGTTGCGTATCCTCCAACGCGAAAAAAAATACTAGGAGCAGGGGTGGGGATTGGGCCTGTCGGAACCGGTTATGTATTCCTTACTAACATAAACCACCGTGTATTATATCGGAAAGATTCCGTGCATTCGACTGTACCGGAGCGTTACAAGCTCTCCTTGCAGTAACTACATTTTCTAGATGTCAGTTAACTAATAAATCGTTCCAGATTTCTTTTCCAACTTCTGACCAATTTAGGTACATTAATCCCTTATTATTGAAAGCATATATGCAATAACAACTTAACAGTGGAGAAACTCAGACTAAAATTGCGGAAGGTTATTTTTATATTGTATTTTTCTTAGAATGGTGTTAGTGACTATGGAAATCAACCATATTCTAAATTCCAAAAGGCATGAAAAGGAGAAAGGAATGGAAGCGGATAGAAAGAAAGGTAAGACAGAGAGAGAAATAGATACATATGGGATGGAGGGAGCGAAAAGAGTAAAGGCTTTTCAATTCAAAAGAACAGAGCTGAGAGAGAACATGGAAGAGGAATGAGCAACAAGAGAAGCAACTCACAACCCTCAGGTATTCCATCAACCTATAGCTCTGAGGGTAGAGGATTATACGTCTTCCATCCCGCACACAAAGAAAGAGGTAACTCAAGTAGAGTACTACTTCTTTATGTGATAATACCAGTTCAAGGTGAAATTGTCAGAATTGTGGTATTCGGTTTGCAATAATTGTGGTCTATAAGCGGATTCCTGAATCTAGTTGCTTTAAGACTTAAAAATATAGATATTTTAGATTTGAATGTATCTGTATTTCTGCATGAAAACCATCCTCTTAGCCCATATTTCTACTAAAAGGGCAGCTTTTTTTTTATCGTATATAAAATTTGTAACACATAAGTTGATGCAAAACGAATAGCTGTAATACATTTTAATTAGAGCCTAGGCTATTTCAGAAAAGTAGGATGAAGGCATAGTAAAGAATGCTGGGAGAAAAAGATTATCTTTCTGAATCTTATAAAGCTTAAGTCAGATGTGGACATGCCTGTGATAAAGGTTTTCTGAAGAATGATTTGATGATTTTGATGACATAGATGACTATACGGAGTGCTGGGGTTAATAATGATGGTTATGTTAATGACACTGCTTTTTAACTTTACGTTCCATCTTTCCTGAGCCATAAAAACACGAACAATGAATTAATTATGTTCAATCCTGAGGAAAATAGCTTATTAAAATAAAGAGGATTTAGGTTTAGAGAAAACTTCCAGGGTCTTTCCACAAGCAGAGTAGCACAAAAGAAAAGATGCAGCCTGTCCCTAAGCTTTTCACTTTGGTGCGAATAATAGAAACACATCGGATGACTCCTGGAAGGGGAGGGTTGAAGGAAGTGAGATAAAGAACGTAACAAAAAGAAACGGAAGGTGAGAACATTTAAGGCGGCCCAGGAAGGAATAGAATTATTTACCTACAACGATGTAATCGTAATTTAAATTAGATGAGATGTAAGCATGCCTAGGAGGAATAAATTTACTTGTAGAAGCAAGTGATGTCTCTGTAAATGCTTTCTTTTCCATTTAATAATTATGCTTCTTTTTTAGATTAAGGGATCGGATAAAAATAATCTTATTTAGAATTTCAAAGATGATATTAAAGAAGATAAAATTATACAATAATTACAATTTAATAATAATGTGTAATAATAGTAATATGAGAATAAAGACAATGAATAATTCTATGTAGGCCTACAGGCTTAGACGATGCTCGATTTTTTGGAGCGAATTGAAGCGAATTGAAACATGAAGATGGCGAGATTGTAAACATGGATGCCAGCCATATTTGCCTTCTGAGTTACTGTAATATTCTGTCCTATAGACATAGTGCTATGGGAAAATAATTAAGACTAAAAATTCGAAGTGCTTTTGGATGTTTTTTTAACGCTAACGACTATAATCACTTGTTTTGATATATCAATTCATTTTAACGTTCTCCATGTCTACACCAGCTTCCAGTAAGAAATCGCGCGATTTCTATTGTAGGTACCGATCTTTTGTAACAAAAGGAGGTTTGGAATGCAGTGCATTCGTTCTCAACAGGACGAGGTACAACTGAGCCATTCTTGATAGTAACTAGTGGCTCCAACCAGGAAAACCATCAACAATGAATGATAATCATTCATCCCAAACCTGGCATCTCCCAATAACATCGAAAAGCGGAGCTACATGATGATGAAGTTTGACCCTCGTGGAATGTGGCTCACAACGGATTTAGTTAATTTTTTCGAATGGGGTTCAAAAAGGAATTGAAAAATACTTGAGGACATAATTAATGCTTAATTATATTTGAGACAGTAGAGTAAACGGATTCATATCGAACAAAACAATGGAACATTTATAAAAGCGGCGCTGAAATACAGAATTTATAGCCTATTAGGCTACAATCAGTTATAACCATGATTCCAGATGTGATGGCTACATTTTGAAGTTTTTTTGTTTTGTTTTGAACTAGAACATCAAAATAATTTCGATTTATTTTTAACGGCATTCTTTAAATTCTTTGACTAAGAATAGCATCTAAGCTTTGGCGTCATCTACTATTGCATAGGCCAAATCGATATGTGTCATTACGGTTAATAGGTTTCACCGCTTCATTATAAATACGACAGTTAATGCAGTTCGTGCCTTTCCAGATAAGATATTGGTATTTTGTATTTCTGTTAGGCGACTGGACGGAAATAGTTGGAATCCCTTTCAGAAGTGGCGCTGATGACATGCCTGTCTTCCTGATCAGTCGTAAGGGGTCATGGGCTATCCCCATCCTATAAACGGAGGTTTACTAAGTCCCTGGCCTTAAATAAACTGGAAGCTTGAATATGCTTATCACCACTTGGTCAAATCTATTTTGGAAAATAAAATAGAAAACATCCCTTTCAACTACTACTAGTAGAAGAATATCGGCAGAAATTTCTTTTGTGAAACATGAAGCATTTATATCTCAAGTTCTTACTTTAAAAAAGAAGAGAACGAGCGCAGGGAGATGGCTAAATTGAATTGCGCAAGAATTCAAATGTCGGTGCACTTGTCTTTTTGTGTCTCTGTCAAGTTACTTTGAAACGTAGAGCAGCGAAAGCACACGACAGCCATAGATAAGCTACGAAGGAGCGATTTATCGAGTGAAACTTCAAAATTGACGAATATTTTCTTCATTCCTAAGTGATTTATTACGTTATTCACCACTGAGAATAATGTTAACCGGGAATATAAAAGAAAAATAAGGTACGGAGAAAAAAATGAGAAAGGAAACTCTTGTTCTATATCACGACAAAACAAAAGCTTGGAGGTATGGTTATAGTTGTTTATTCAAATGTCATTTCGACGGTTTTAACACATTCTTCTACCCCACAAAGTGTTATATATATAGTAATATGAAGAACGGCCCTGTCAACATCTATGTTCCGCATTTAAAATTTTTTCAAACGCGTGGAAAGTATTAAGTCTTTTTCCTTGGTGAGGGAAACCAGAGGGATTTTATTTTCCATTTAAGTTGTCACATTTCATTTTGTTCAAAAGAATTTAATATGATGTTCAGGCTCCAGGAAAAAATCCAATAATTGCAAGAAAGCACAGATTACCTCAGGGTATCAGTTACTGCAGAAAGATGCGTTATTGTCGCTATCACTTAAATGGTAAGAATAGTGCCAGCCATCCAAAAATCTGTTTCAAATATATGTAATAAGAAGTGTTGCTTGTTTGCCTGTCTGTTTGTGTGCTATGCCTAACCAAATCTACTGCATGTAGAGATATGACATTTTAAACATAGATGGGCGGAATGGGATGCGAAAGCACCTCGAATTCGTCTATTAAATTTTAAGTTTCTACTTATGAGCGAAAACTGGCGGGAAAAGTTATAATTAGCCCTCACCGACGCACTGCTGTTTCATGTATGTAGGCCTAATTGTTGGCAGCTTCGATTTTATTAGCCCATTCATTTATTTCTTCACAACGTCACTGGATTTCTATAGAAGGCGAGTTACATTTATTAAGTTCCAGAATAGGGACGGGGAAATGCCTGTCCGTCTGTCTGTCCTTGTGTCTGTACCTGCGATAACTCATATGTTTTATCGGATTTTCACGAAACTTGGTATATGCATTTATAACCGTCCATGGGAAGAAGCCTATTGATATCGGATGTCTGGTACCGGAGTAATTCCCAATTTAGTGCCTGTTTTATGGTAATATATTAGAAAGAATTTATCAATTACAAATCAGTTCTCATGGCAACATATTGTTTTACAGTGTTCATATACTGTTTTGGAAGTTCCAAAACAGGTAACTTGAACAAATAACACTACCCACGTATTCCTTTACAAGCTTATCAAATTATACCTTTTTTCCGTAAGCCTGCTTAATGAATCGATCTGGATATCAGAATTGCAATTATCCCTGATTAAACAAAAGCATTCTTCGTTACATCAGTTTACCTGATTTTATTTCAATTACTTTAATGTAGATAACATATATTTTATGGTAGAGTTGATGAATTAACGGCCGTGTGTGTCGGCATGCTGACCACATGCCCCCCAATCCTGCCATCTGCCTACGGGAGATGACGCAGCGGTCGGGTGGTAGGCCAAGTCCCTCCAGGGATGTAGCGCCACGGAGTTTAGTTTTGTTTTTAGTTTAGTTGATGAATTTCATTTTGGTTCAAATATTTATGGTATTCAACCTTCCGTTCATCTGTAGTCTAATGAGTTTTCCATACTCTTCAGCCACGGCATCAATTTCTGGCTGTCGAGCTACCAGAAGCAATTTTCCTTTTTCTCCTTTGTACGAACACCACAGCCGTCTCAGGTATTCTCATTTCAAATGAGCAAGTTGCTCTAGCGTGTAAAGTTATACGCAAGCCCACTAAAAGTTTCACAATCTTTCGTTAGTTTATATCTTCCTTCTAACCTGTCTTGTCCTAGCACAGTGTAGCTCTCATAATATAATAAACTTTACATGATATAGACTTTGTGTAAATGATTGTACTCCGGGTTGAAACTGGATTAATCAGAGTAGAATTATTACAAAAGTGCGATAATTATTAATTGTGGTTCTAGGAATAATATTAGTTAGCCTCATCTGGAGTATTAAAAGTTCCCTCTACTTTGCAAAGAAAATATGATGTTAAAGTCGCGGGCTGCAACCTGTTGTCTTCGGACACCTGGGGATCCCAATTTCTATTTCTATTTCTAAAAAGTTTTCATAAATTTTATACAATAACTTTTACTAGGTGTGAGTACGAGTAGTGCTAAGAATGATAATTACTATTAGACCTAACTGTTCGTAAGTGCTTTCTAAATCTCTTTCAAGCGATGGCTTTCTCATTTCAACGCTTAGAAACTCCCACTTTCCTGATTTAGGTTATCTATAGTAGTGAAAGATAACTATTCACAGAAATTTCATGTAATTCTTGGATAGGAAAAAATTGAAATGTTATCCTTTGTCTTAAAAGGCGATCTGCGTTGGGCAGAAGGTATACTACCAAAATAATAAAATAGTCGGCTACTATTGGAAGCTTGTTTTTTTATGTGCGATTACACAAAGTAATTTTATTTCTCATATATTTGAATTCGCTCTAGATGTCTTGATTTTCTTTATATCTCTAATTTCTTAGCTAATTTTATTGCATGATTCTGCAAAATATTGTATTCAATAACTTTATTTTTGATAATTTACTTCGATTCGGTTTAAGAACTCTTGAATGCTCTATTGTGTTTATTATTATTATTGTTGTTGATATTATTATTATTATTACATTTTATTTCTCTTTGTTGAAATGCGGGAATAGGCCACAACATATTCACTCCCCTATAAATTTTAGTAAAAACATGTAGTATTCAGAATGGCGGTTTTCTGCATTATTCTAAATAAATTTGGATCCAGTCCTAAGGTAATGATATTATATTTTGTAGGGGTAAATGTATGACACCTGTCGTCAAAATTACATTTTGCAGAATATGAAAATCACACTCTTGTTTTGGCCGCACTGGGATTTGAAACACGATCACTCAAATAAGAGTCCTATAAGTTCATGCTTCAGCTAATTTACTCGGTAAATTCTTATCAATTATTTCCCTTTATCTTCCCATCCTTTTACAGATTTAATGGCTGTCCTTAGACCCTTATACCACATTATCTGCTCAGTTCGTGAAAAGTAATTTCAAATACCTTGATCAAGGATGCCATATTTTCTTCTGTCCATTTTCTGTATTTTTCTAGCGATTCATAACACTGATATTTTTCTTGTTTATCAAGTCTAGGAGTGTTTGTTAAAAAAAAAAATGTTTTCTGGATGTTGCATGTGGTCTGCAGGCTTCTTACGACCTGACAGTAATTTATATTCTGTAGGTTGGTCATAAAACGGCAGACCATAATGCTACTAATATAATTCCAGGATATTAGGCTATAAAGGTGACTTTAAATTTTCATGCAGTTAATTTGGGTCACATTCATACCGGGACACGAATATCCAGATAGTGTATTAAACCAGCATTTCTAGGGCTGCGCCTACACTCAGTCCATCCATCTGTTTGTCTGGGTATCCGTCCCTCTTTACAACTGTCCGTCTGTCAGATGTAATTATAATGGAAATGAGAGAGGAGAGAATTCTTCGTATTGGCAAATTATTATCGTATTATCAATAAACACGCACTACAGAACTCATAATAGGCTATTCAGTCGCAGTTTTAAGAGGATTTGGATAATTATAATCTCAATAGTGAATGTTTATTTGCAGGTTTCAATAAATGTGCTACGAGATAATGTTGTATGTTTCGATTTCATTTTATTGGTGAAGTAATCTAGATTTTAGATTATGAAACAACAAAAATACCTTTAGTGTTAGGTAATAAACCGTCACTATTCTTACATGCAATCTGCAGTGATATGAAGGTATCTGTACACTCAGAGCAACTGAACCGAACCTCCCTTGAAGTACTCTTTTCTTTTTATTTTGTTTTTTGTTTGTTTTTGTTTGTTTGTTTGTTGTTTTTTCTAGCTGTCCCATATAGTTTTTTCGTACACAATTTCGGACGTTTAGGCTTTAACTATTATATGTTCAAAACTTAGCAATATTGCTAAGGCAATGAAAAAGATGAATAAAGACTAGATTTTCGATATCTACAAACCGGTAAGGTAATTTCCACGATTTGACTCTTTGCAGTTCACACGTCCACCTATACTTGAAGCAGAATAACTGGACTACTTTAATACCAACTGAAATATTGTCAAAATTTAGCATATCAAGTTAATTATAAATCTTTTAAACAATTTTAAAGCGTCCGTATATTATCGATCCGTATGGTCAACCTTATTGGAGGACAGATGATTTATTAGTAAATCTATACTACTAGGCCTATAATGGACATATCAATCCTTGATATCGGAAATATATTAACAAATTAACAAATCGCGTTTGAGACTGTTTACAAATCCCAATTGATTTATCTATAAACTTAATATTACTTATAAAGTATATTATGCTAAATTATTTTCTGAATTTTATCCTTAGTTAGATTATTTACCATTGAATCAGCCTAGAATTATTTGAGATTATCAGATTAAATGAAGAACTATAAAATAGTTCAAGAATGGAGATGATATTGCCTTAATAATTTTAAAGCTAAAGACATTAATATTACCATCACGGAGTTGCTGGCAAGTGCAGAAATGACAGTGATAGATGATTCTCCTTACCACATGAGCCATTCACAAACTGTCTTCGGTCCCTTGAATAAAAAAGAAAGTTAGAGTTGTGCTCCTGTAGCTTCCTTGTTTTTATCAGGGTAACGATTTCTTCCGTGACAAATTAATTGGCCACAGTCCAAATGTCCAGTATCTCCTTGGCAAAGAGAGACAAGTACATCGGCAAGTCCTTGCCCTAGAAACCCAATACTAGATATAAAGAAAATGTTTATCTTTTTACTTAAGCAATAGTAACCGGAAATCTAAGATCTCAGACTTTCCATTCGAACTGATAGTACTACATGTTTTTCTTTTTTTCTGGTGTTGAGTGTGTTCATCCAAGAAGTTTCGGAAACTATTTGCCAATTTTGCAAATTTTACACCACAGAAACATTTCGTCTGAATATTGCTTTGGGTTCTTGCTGTAAGATTACATTCCGACATACAGGGAAAATGTGAAAATTTTTCTTAGATATTTTGGATGCTCAGTCTTTGCAGTGAATTATTTTTTTTGCACACTTTTCACTTTCATCTGTGCAAATTTATACATTTATTACTTCCTCTGCCCGTACCATAGGTACTATAGGTAGAGGAAGTATTGTTTTCGACCCTAAAATTCGTAGTTGAGTTTTTAGCATATATACACGTTTCAAGGCCCCCTGAATCCAAAAATACTATTTTTGGAAACATGTCTGTGTGTGTCTCTGTGTGTGTGTCTGTCTGTGTGGAAGTTTGTGAACAGGCTAGCTCCGAAACGGAGAATCGTATGAAAACAAAATTTCGTATTAGGGTCAGGTACCTTCTGAAGATGTGATTCGAAGATTGGCGACAAATTTCTCTTGTTTTTAAGGGGACTTTACATGAAGAAATTTTCGTTTTTCGCGATTTTCTCGAAAACGGCTCTAACGATTTTCTTTACAATTTGCACATGTGTTCCTTTTACTGAGAGCTAAAACTTTTATTTGAAACTTTTTTTCGAAAAAATTCTCTGAGGGTAGTTACAAGCCACCCACTGTTCACCCACTGTTTGTAGAAATTTTGTCATGCGTGATGAACAACTGAATACGTGCTCTTTCACGGCCTCTTATTGTATATAAGAATGTGAAGTGAGAAAGATGTATTGTTGGCCAGGTATAGAGTAAAGAAGTATCTGAGGGAAATATTCGATAAATTTCGGAAATTATTCTTTTCGGCGGAAAGTTCAATAAACGTCTGCAGTCACTTGTTCTTTTTTTTAAAGTTTGTTATATAGCCTGCGGTTTTAGTCGCATCATTGAAAGAAGAGGTATTTATAGGATAATTAGCGTAAAATTGTGTCTTGCGATTCTGTAAAAGGATATGTGAATGCTGCTAACTTTTATTTGGGCAGAGGAAGTTATGTGACTTTCACATCAGATTTTTTTTATTATATTTTCTCTTATTGATCGTTATTATATTGTCTTTTATTGGTTGTTATTATATTAATTACCAGTAAACTTCTACGAAAATTTCTCCCAATCAACCTTAATTTCCCCTCAAATTATTTAGTCTTTTCACAATTTATACAAAGCCTACAAACGATGAATAAGGTATGAGTGGATAGGATTTAATCACGATCTTCTGACATTGCATTTCCACTACCCATTGTTTGTAGGAACTGAGACTTTAACTCCTGCCTTTGCGTGGTACTAAACAGCTGAACATACACTCCTCACAATGCGACCTTTTACTCTTTATAAGACTATGAAGTGGGATAATGATACTATCTATGCCCAAGTAGAGAAAATGACATGAGAGCATCACGTGAGATGTTATTTACGTGGATTTAAAACACGTTTATTTATTTATAGAATCATATCATTATCCTCCCTCATTTAATCGATTACGTCAAATCGATTAGGTTGTCGAGATGGTGATCAAGTTTTAATGGTACCAACCTTAAAAATTACGGACTATTTTAATCCTGGCGACTATCGATATTTCGGTTACCTACTTGAGCGCAGGCGCAACTAGTAGCATCTGGCTTGGCTGCTGGATGAATTAAATCGTAAGTCAAGAAATAAAAACTAAGTATAAGACACACATTCCACGTCTGGAATAATACATATATCACAGGTTAAAGGGTTTTGATATAATGATGCGAGTGGGAGGGGGGCAAAGAAGGCAAACGACTCATTAAGTTAGGTTATCAGCACTGGATGCAGAAAATACAAGTTTCCACAATGATAGCATGCCCGGGAAATGGATGAAAAAATAGTGTCATCAAAAAAGTATTATATCACTATAGCCTATATGTATTAGTAATATCATGAAATGGATTATCAACAGGTATAAGGTGCTTCCTGAACAATAAATTCAATATTGTGTGCATTAGGAGGCAATTTATTTAAAAGGCATTCAAACCATGTTCATTGATTTGGTAATTCTGACTCTGGACTTCACGAGTTAAAGGTTACTTCTAGTTAAGTAACATGAAAATCCGATCTGGAAGTGTAATTGTTATTCTTATCACGAATAACACAAAATAGCAGATACGGCGTTCCCCTTTTACAAAAAGAGGTCTTCAATGCGAATTATAGCATGATAATATTAATGTTCTTAAAGCTTTCGTTTGAAGGATTAAAATTCTATACATACCTCTGCCACTTTTACAAGAACAGATAAACTTTCTTTCAGAAATAGTTTTCCATTTGGGCTGAAAATTATTTTCTAAATCTATCACATAATGTTTACTAGTTCCTAATTATTTATTATAGAGCGTATTTCACATTAGCTAGTGATATTCAGTGTGTTTCAAGTATTCAAGTTCAAGTATATGGAAGCTTGAATTTCATTATCTTCTGGCCTCTTAGTTGTGTACAAAAATATATTTTAGCTCTTGTTGCAGAATTAGCCTTTAAAAGAATCTCGTCAAGTATCTTTAAACAAAAGAGTAAATCTTATGATAGCAAATAGAAGCTGCAAGTATGAAGGTTGAGTAAAGGAAATCACGTTGAGAAGATTTCGATAAGAGAACGTAGGTGTTGGTACTGATAAGAGTGAGGAAGACTTGCCGAAGTGTTGACCTGGAGAAATCTAATTTGAAGGCCCGGTACCTCAGGAACTGTAAAGGAAAGGGATCGATGGTCTGTTCAGTGAAGTTGTGCTGGGATGGATCTGGGCCCCGAGTGAATCCGCTCTCGCTCAAGGGGCACACTCAGAGATCAAATCTCATGCCACTTCTTCCTATGGAAGCTCACATGATACTACTTGTACATTGATGAAATGTATATGTATATTTTGCTCGTGTCTGGTCTGATATTCTTTAAAAAATTCCTCTTCGTTTTAGGATCTTATTTGTGTTATTCTATTTACTGGTATTGTTAATGCTGCATTGTTGCTGTTATTCTTGTCATGACCTCCACCACCATCATGATTATTACTTCTCCCTCCGTTCCATGATATGGTGTATAAACATGTGTTTTATGTTGTTTCTCAATGCGTTATAGATATGTTAAATTTTAAAGAATTAGATGGTTAAGTTATATGTAGGTCTATGCTACATTGTGTTTTACAATTTGATACTCATAATAATGCATTTAATTTTACATTATTTTGCACGTATTAACAATACCATTGCAGCCGTTTTAATGATATCCTTGTTCAAAGTGGAGTAGGAATTTTAGAACGGCACTACGACATTCGATTGTTAATTGTTTTACTCCGGAGATTCTATTGGCATTTTCCTTAGTTATGGGTTGTGTTTACTAGTTCTGGGTATGTTTACTCGTCCTGGAACGGTACAACGGGTGTCCAGTTGATTGACGACAAAGCTCAGCTCCGCATCTGTTTAATTTGCAAGGCCTGTTGTACGCAATGCGCAGTGATGAAGGATTGCTACACTACTACGCACACAGTAATATCAGACCACTAGTCAGATGCTCATGCGCAATAAAACCGAGCATTATTCCTGTGTCTGTACCATATTATGGAACGGAGGTAGGCCTACTATTAAATATTTATCAATACCATGCATCTACCGTCGTCATTATTGCATCAGCCATCATCAGTATTTACAACCGTAGAGGTATAGGCCTAATCGTATTTCAGGCCAGCCAAACTCACTTGCAAAAAATGTGTTTTGTTAACTTTTTCCCATTTCTTCTGAGGATCACTGGTTGTAGATAAACATGTAGGATTTCCCCCTGGAAATAATTTTATATCCTCTACTCATATACCATAAAATAGACTGAATAAGAATACCAAGACTATAGCGTCACTTACTTTTTTTTTCCCCATATTCGTTTGTCGTGGATGCAATCTGAATAGACTTTTTTCTAAAATGCCGTTTTGGGATATAATAACTTTGAACTTTTGTAGTAGATATGTATATGACATTATATATCACCTTATAATTTATCAGTAGCGAGAGGGAAGCCTGTAGACATAAATAAATAAATAATTAAATAAATATAAACATCCTCATTCCTATTTCTTCAAATCGAATGGGAATTCAGATAAAGCCTTATTCTGATATAGTCCCACAATTTAGAAAACTAGATGTCTTGGGATTCAATGTTTACACAGTCCGGCTAATACAACTGTGAGATCAACTGATTAGGCCTATACCATTAGTTAATTTTTATTTTTATTGTTTATAAGAATTCGTTTGAATTACTTGTGCTTAAATTACATATTCGTTAACCATACAGAAATGATTCAGCTGAACTCTGTTTTTAAACCGTATCCATACCATTGAGTACACCTATCTGGCTGATGATGTTTCTATACATCACCTCTATTTTTATTTCCTTTGTCACAATAGCTCTTCTTGCTCCTTTTCCTTTATATTACAATGGAGGTAGTCTCAGGTAAGCAATTGACTCCACATCCTAACTGGGCACATTGGAACCCCAATATTTCGGATGCTAAATAAATGGGCGCATTTCTACTATTGTACTACAAGTTAAGGATATAATCTTACATTGTCTACGTGGACACGTGATTTTTGTTTCATTTCGTTCAACCTGTGATGCAGATTCTGAAAGTTTTTCTTTATCAACTGCTTCGAGCTATTAGCCTACTACAATATGACTTAACCATTCTTAACTCCTGTTGGCAATACTGAATACATAATACATTCTGTTGTCCTCACATATTTTTGAAGCACTACTCTTATACTTGTTTGATGCTCTATTATTAACATTGTTTGTCCTTAGCATACTTCAAGTATGCTTCAGTGGTCCTGTACTTGTAGTGACGTATTCTATTGTAGTCCTATTATTTACTCTTGCTTGGTTATATTTGACCCAGAGGAAGTTCCTTACGTCCCAAGCAAAGCTGACGGTTCCAACTTTATACCAGAGGAGGTCAGAAGGTAAAAAAGAGAGAGCTAAGCCTGCTGGTGACAAATTTGTGTTTCGTTTGCATGATACAGAAAAGGAGAGGGAAGGAGGGGACCACCTCTGCATTGCCTGTGGGATTTTGTCGGGAATATGACGTCTACGTCCGTTGTCTATCCCTCAGGAACTGGTGCTAGAGAATTCCAAGTGCTATTGCACCAACCTCTCTTTCTGTACTTTTTATGCTGTTTTTCCTTACTTCATTTTTTAAGTTTTCCATATTTCTTATGTCTTGTTTTTATTTTTTCCGCACATCTTTCTTTCTTTCTTCCTTCCTTTCTTTCTTTCTTTCTTTCTTTCTTTCTTTCTTTCTTTCTTTGTGTCTGATATCCTTTGGTCCTAGTTCAGTTTACACATACACACCCACACACTTTCATTGAGCTCCGTCACCTTATTTTTAATTCTCTCTTTTCTCTCTCAATCTTTCTCTCAATTCCCGCCATCAAGTCTTCATCTTTTTCTTCAAATAACGGGTTTCTCACCCTTTCCTTTTGTATCCGTTTCTGTATCTCATCCCCGCTGTTTCTGTCTAAGTGTGCATCTATCTCCCTCTCTCAACAAACTGTGCTATGGCGTACTGCACAGTATAGAGGTAAAAGAATGAAAAAGAAACAACAAACCAGAGAAGATAAGACAGAGGAGTTAACTAAGAAGAGTAAATAAGAGAAGGGATTTGTGGTGACATTGGAAAACTAAATATAATATGTTTTTACTATTTTTTTAACGATTTTTAGTAAACAGAAAGGGATATCAATAATTTTCTTCGGGATTAATATCGCTCATTGAATATTACATTGAAAAGGTCACCTATGAGCAGTGCATAAGGCTAAACACACACAAGTAATATTCAATGCCAGTATAAATGACAGTATGTTTATCATATCAAGTTTTTATATTTGGTTACTTCATAAAATCGACATTTTCTATAAAATTAATTAACACGCTAATATGCCTTAATGTAAAACTTCTTAAACCGATAATAAACCTGAGGATAGAATATGGGGTAGCATGCTATGATTAATAACGGCTATATATTATATTGAGATATAGAAAAAAGTTAAAAGTTGTGAATTATGTAATCTTAGATTAATTATTTTACTAATAATCCACTAATAATGAATATAAGCGTATGACTAATGTAGGAAAAGTAAAAAAAAATATTTATTGTGGAATTTAAATCGAAGATTTCGCTTCCCACATTCGTCTCCATCCTTCTCATAGAAAATAATAACTAATCGTCTGCCCTCCTCTTACATACTTAAAAGACGCAATAAATTCATTAGAACTATAATATTATTATTATTCAATAGAATTTGTATTTAATATAATACCATCACCTTTATTGTATTCGTAAATTTAGCCTGTGAATATTTAGCATCAAACCTTTAGATGTGCCAATTCAGATTATTTAAAAATGTAACATACTGTGTTTCACTTTATTGTATTAAACAAGTATAACACACTTTGTTTTATTTCATTGTATTAAAAAATATAACACTTTGTGTTATTTCATTATATATATTGCACTTCTGAATTTTAACTTTCATAATTTATGTTTAGTATACGGTTTGTTTGTCAAACAAGTGATTAACATAATCAGAAAAACTTTTAATGTTCACTAAGTTGCAAGGTTGATTCATACGCCCGTTATTTGTTTAAATTTTAATTTGCATTGCCAAAAATAAGAATGTTGTATTCTTTTCTTCTTTACTGATGAACATTGTGTACGGTACATTCAATGTTGCCTGGTAGTAAAAGCGGCCAGTGTATAATGTTGATAACCTTACCACCTTCACGCGCCGAATGTCTAAAATCTGATAACATTACCACCTTCACGCTCCGAATGTCTAAAATCTGATAGCCTCTTCTTGCTGGAACCCATAAAGCTCCATTGCCTGCATAGAGAACACGTGCTTTTCGTAGCTACAGTCTAAAGAATTTTACAGGCACGGTGATATTGATAGAAAAACAAGAAGTGGAAACTCGAAACTTTAATAACTGTGAGTGAAAATGTATACAAAAAAGGCCCTACTCCACACTCTATTGCATGCATCTCTTAAATAAACAATTCGCTCCTAGAGTATATCCCAAATAAGTTTGATCCTGTTCGAAACAAAGGAGAAGAGCACTCACAGAGAGTTCGTGAAAAATTCGCATCATGTGACAAAACGTGATTGGCTAATGTCATTAGCATGCGCCATTACCAGAGTGTGGCTTGCTAGTGGAGAAGTAGTGTTCGTAAGGTCATGCAACAATAATATGAACATTTACACGTGAAATAAAGGCTAGTTTACACGACGAAATTTGGTTTCGTAAGTAAGTTTCGCAACTGTTTTTTGCTTGAATGCGCAAGCGCTAGAAGTACTGCGACAATGAGTTACGAAACTACGCAGTTTCGGCTGATTCCAACTTTTCAGGAAACTATAACACTAATTTTGATATTTTACGCTTATTTATCTTGTTCGCGTTTCGTCAAATGAAATGGAGAAGTGAGAAAATTGTGAATTGGCTAAAGATAAGATTAAGTCGCCCCTTACGCTCCGAACAATGCGTTGCTGTTCGCTTGTTATCTCGGCACACCCGATCGTTCCTTCTCTCCAAACTCCCGATCGTACCAAATACAAGCTACCAACCCATACACCAAAATGACAACCCTCTAGCTTACTCGGCACTCCCGACCAGACCACAATCACCTCTTCACATAATCTAAATAATGCAAAACACTAACCACATTAGTTAAGTGCGCGAGCGGAGGCGGCAGCCGAAGCGAAGCGCCCTTGCATTTTCGAATAATGTACGATACACTGTTTGTAGGTTTCGAAAATGTGGCATATTATATCTTCCAGACGTTAGTAAGCCTGTCAACTTTTGTTCAACTTTTGTTTACCGGTATGATGTCACACTACCAACGTCCAATCACGAGTTTCTACGTAATATGAGGACAGAAGAAGTGGTATAAAAGAAAGTGCATCGCGAGGGAGTGGTGGGTGGGAACATTCATCCAAGGTGCGACTTAAATTTATTTTTTCCCATGACTGTATTCATACGTGTTTCAAACATTTATATGGGATTTTAACAACGTGAAGTTCAGAAATAACATGAAATGTGTGGTTACATTGAAAAGAAAATGTGTGTAATTAGTTTCATGAAATTACTTTCAAGAAAGTGGTTACAAAACCTAGTGTTATCGTGTAAACTAGCCTTTAGAAACTCTCACTAGCATCTCATCATTATAGTACAGTGGTATTAATCAAGGTGGCAGTCAGATGCGCGTGAGAGAGGTGACGCATGTAGGAGTAATCATGGGGAGGGGTAAGAATGTTGAACTGCACTTCCAGGAGAAGAGAAGCGATTGTAACAAGGTATCTTTTTTCTTCACTATACGATCTTACCGCTCTGAAAGCAACGACACAACTAACCCATACACCCCTCCATGCAGTACGAATGTTTATTGGACTCGTCTGCTTCTACTGAGCATCCATGCTTGGACTGCCACGTCTGATTAATACCACTGTATATCAATTAGCAAACAAAACAAAGAATTCATTGTTCACGACAGCCCTGCGGGTAAGTTGTACTGAGATTAAACAAACTACCAATATCACGGTGATGACATGCGTTCTCACGTGCGGACTAAGACAGCCACGCCTCTTTGTTTTGAACAGGATTATTCTTACTTGGGATATAACATAAAAATGAGATTCCACTCCTTTGAGTATCTGAACCTTTAATACAGATGATTTATTTAAGCATGTTAGTAATACTCTAGGAAACCACCTTTCATCGATTTATCGGGGCGTTTAAAGGTCAAAGAAGGGAGAAATAATGTACATTTAATGATGCCATTAAGCTGATCCCTTGTTTGAACTATACACAAATAGAGTAAGTGACTGCCAGAACCGCTCTCTCTTTGATTTCAGGAACAGAAGGTTGTAAAAAGCCCATATAAAAGATGAATCACTAGCACACTCCATAACATAGAAGTCCCCCCACCAATTCTGAAACTCCTACGCCGGGATCAGTTGTAACGAGTCAACATTTTTGTTAGCCCCGATGTTCATTGTCGGTAGTATGTCATGTCAGTACCACGTGACTGCTCCACCCCACGCCAGTTTACACCGATTCGAAATGAATGAGCGCAATCATTCATCCGAGTTAGGAGACTTGCCCATACCCCTACGAACCCATGACGTATATTGTTTAATGTTGGGTCGGTGAGAGACTTTCAGAGGGAAAGTGAGGCCTTGTCATTATCGGCTTTGTAAATTGCATGGTTATAAACACATGTGAAACATTTTTTTCTGTAGTCGGGAATGTATAATTATTTAGCATGAGTCGACCCCCTTATAACTATATTAAGGTATGATATCATGAAAAAATACGAATTTTAAAGTATGTGTAGGCCTAAGCTAATCATTTAAGCTTTATATTTTAATATGGATTTAATAATGCCAGAATTATTATTTGTACAAATCATCACAGATTCATGTTTGGAGATCATCGCTCACAAATATTTGAATTTAATGCACTATGTTTCCTCGGGAATGGCAAGAATGGATAAATGAAGAAAAGTCGATATGGTGTAAAATGAATTTTGAAAAGCCTTCGATAAAGCTTATCATGATTCTTAAACTAATGGGATATAACTTGTCTTCACCTTTACTAACACGTACTGTTTCATATTATGTAACATTGCACAGCTTTGCTGAAAATAAAAATAACAATAAGAAAATTTGCAGTAGCGTTAGAAATTACTTTTAGAAAAAAAAGAAGAGCCCATTTAATATTTACCAGTGTTTAATGTTTTGTGTTCATGATATTAAAATTATTGACTGTTGAAGCTACTTAAAATTTTACCTTTTTCTTGCAGTTAACTTGTACAGAAATAGTAATAGTGAAAATAATCATGAGTACTTTCATAATATTCATTACTTTATTGTCCTGGGGTTGGTCAAACTGGTGCCATAACAAGCCAATTATGAATGAATTTCACGTCAAAGCACACTGGTTAGAGTGCTAAAATTGCTTAATAATATTCTATATTATGCAGCAATAGGCCTACTATACTGACATGTATTAAGACCGAGGAACTTTTTGAAACTACCATAAGCCGTTTTAGAGAAATTTGCGACAAATAATATTTTATTCATATTTATGGCAGAAAAAGGAACAGGAAGTTGTCATTAATCTCCATGCCACATCCTCTGATATAATATATGAGAATTCGCTCGTATATGATGCTTTTTACCCCGAGCCACACATAGACAACCAGAAACATGTTTCTGAAAATCCATTTTGTGATTCACAGGACCTCAACCCGTGTGTTAATGCTGAAAACTCGACTTCCAATTGCAGGGTCGAACACGTTTTCTACCTTCAGGGCCTATGGTCCAGGCAGTGAAAGAAAAATTATTAACATGTACTTAACTGAATTAAAACAAAAAACCAGGATATTTATTTCTCTCACATCCCTCGTAAGAATGGTCTGCTGTTTTTATTTTTCCTTTTCATTTTTTAGGGAAATTCAAATATACGGAATTGGTTTTATGGAATAAAAGAGAATCTGAAGTGCAATTAACGAACATTACGAGCTTGTAAGCATGTTTCACTACGGATCCCCTAATGGCTAAATCGAGTTACCTTATGAACTTTCAGCCCTCCGCTCGCTCTTTTGTTAAAAGGCAATAATCGCATAACCGTGTTTAACGTAATCGGATTTCAGTTACTGTTTTTAAATATATTTAGTGTGGAGATCCGAATATAGAAGAATCCCTACAATTTCTGCTATAACAATTTCCCTCTTAAGTCATAACTGGAAAGAAATTAAAAGTTCCATTAAAGTTGATAAGGAAAGGCAGTCTTCTATTTCGTCTTCTCTAAGCTAATCCACTGCAAATTGTTGGAAAAGTCTAATCTATTTGTATGTACTGTACTCTTATCTCTCATGTTGTTGGAAATTCGGATTTCATCTACAACTCGTCTCTTTACCCAAATATCCTATGTTTTCCCCTTTAAATTCAGTAGAACATAGTCGATAAAGGATTGAAACAACGTGGAAATTTTTATATTTCCAGCTGAAAGTAAGATGGCTAGGAGTCTAATAAATTACGGGAAATTTTAAACGTATGTGACCACTGAAACTTTTCTACTTAACATAATCCTACAAGTGAAATGGTTCAAATACATAATTTAAATAAAGGTCTTCTTTAGTCTTCTTTAGTAATGCATAGATCAAGTTAATTGTCAAAATAATAAGAAAAAGGGCCAAAGAAGGAGGGAAAAAAGAATAAATAAATAAATAAATAAAATATAAGGAACAAAAGCTAGTAACCTACTTCCAGCTCTGTGGATATTAATGGCCTCATTCTGTTTTTTAGTCTTCTTCTTACAATTTTGCTTTCGTAATGGATATGCTTAGGGAATGCCACATGAGAAAAATATATGACGGTTTGTATTTCGAAGTATTTAAATCATAATCGGAATTCTGAATAATAATAACACAAGTCATTATGTTACAGTAAAGTCCTGTGCTACGGTACGCATTCAAGAGAGCAGTAGATAGCATGCAAATAAGAACGATAATTTTTGCGTTTTGTAATTGCGTTTATGGTTAATGAGATAACTAAGTTAAAAGATGCGAGTGCCATAACTGTGCATAACAAAAATAAGCATCCAATTAAACATACATCACTGTGAAACATACTAGTAAAACCCACAGACACACTAACAAAATCCGTAAACACACATCTAGAATTATCCAGCAAACAAAGATATTACAGATTTACAGCTTATACCTGTATAGCTCCAATAAAATATTCTCCCCTTACACCTTCGGTCCCACCTTCTTGGCCGGTTCCATCCCAAGATGCCTCACTTTGCACGCCATTTCCCCCTCCCCATTCAAAATATATTTTGTCCTAAACTCACTTAAAACAAATATTGTAATTTTTCATTAGTTTATACTGAAGGAATAAGCTGTTAAAACCGGCACAGTTTTTCTCTTTCCACTCTACATAGATAATGCAAGGTTCTATTTCGGGGGCTTTCGGTGATTTCGAAGGTCTTTCAGTGACTTCGGAGGACTTTCGGTTAATATACACAGCTGGTATTCTGTATGTATTCTTCTTATATGCCTACCATCTCAGATATGGCTTCAGTATTTCAATGTTGATTTGAGCATCTAGAATTGAGTTGTTTCGTTTCAGGTCTTTAACTAAATAATGGATAATATCTGAGTTATATGGTAGGCCTACTTATAATCCAAATCAATCGAATTCGAAGTATCGGAACTGAACGCTTGCTCTTTAGGCCATGTTATGTTCTCTACTTACTTTATTTCCTGTACTTTCATTCACAATGTGTACTGTTAAAGGAATAGAGGTTTAACGGGTAATTGTTCAAGTTTACAGATGGATAGTACATTAAGTTAGAACCACTTTTATTTTCTTCTTAATGTGGCTGTTAAGTTTTTCACTGGGAATACAATTTCCATCTCAAAGGAGTTCTGCAAACTCGAAAGAATATGGTTTAAATACAAGCCATCTCTATATAATTGAGTGTATGTTGAACTTTCAGCTACTAGAGTAAACCCTCCCGCACACACACACACCACACACACCACACACAGACAAATTCCAAAGGGTATACTCAGACTGCCCGATGTGATCTGGAGTATTTTAAGGGGGGAGAGAGATTGAGATCAACCCTATCTCTCCCAGTCTCACCCTTCTTCTTTTATGAAAAAGTCTGTTTACCTTCGTTATCTTTCACCCTATCTTCTTCGCGACATGTTTGTTCTTTCCTGTGAAAAATATTTTAAAACCAAATATTTGTCACTCAACTTTTTAAAACATCTTTCCATGTTGTCAAGAAAGTTCAGCTTGTGGATATGACCAAGTAGAAGTGAATATAAAGTTATCTCTTGCTATTAGACTCTGTTTTCTAGATACTACAAATTCTTATACTTGTGAAAATAGTATAACTATATGCAATGAATGCAATAATATAATATTAAAATATGATAGAAAATAAATCTTTAATAGAAATGTGTTTTTGATAGAGAAAGGTAAAATCTCCAAAAGAATCAGAAATAAATAAATTGCTTAAAAGTAAGCTAACAATATTTCCTTTTTTCTTAAAAATATCTTCATAAAAACATAGACAGTTATTAATAGATAATAAGTTAGTATTTCAATAAGAAATTAGGTAAGGAGTTTATCTATTGGACTAAAGGAATTTAAACTGTTAAGTTTTCATCATAAAGATTCATCATAAGTTATATGATCCGCCTGTTTCTCAGCAAAACAAATAATAAAACCTCGTTAATCCGGACCCATATAAACCGGACTTTGCTTAATACGGATAACTTCCGCAGCAAGAGTTTCGTCCGTCGGGGGCGTATTGCTTTTTCATTTTGCTGTTCTGTATATTGTACATAGGTCTATTGCCATTTAAATGCAGTAATTAATGTGTTTTGTTGCTTTAAACGGAGTTTTAATGCACTTTCAGAAGTTTTTTTTAGGTTTTTTCACTTAATCCGAGCTTTCTTTAAACCGGTCAACCTAACTCCCAATTAGTTCAGATTAACGAACTTTTACTGTATACCAATTGGCGCTTTATTTTGCCTTAGTAAGACGTTTTATGTCAAGGAATGTAGTTTGTTAGTCGGTTGATTTCTTTTGGTATTCACGAACATAGGCCTACATTTAAACCTTCTATATTTAGGTATTCCATTCGGCAGTATTCATAAAACTACACTAGAAATTTCGGTTAAGTTTTTTCAGTACATATTTTGTTTTGAAAACTTAATTATTTTCATGCCTCTTCCTTGAAGTCTATTAATTTACGGCAAATCGTTTTTGTTTGGATTTCTGGATCCTTGTGTTCACCCTTCTTGAAGGCAGATTATTTATTATTTTATGATTATATTTTTCCCATGCTGCCGCATTTTAAATCCACTTCATTCATCCTACCGTTCATTGCGCTAGAGGACTTGTATCTTGAATAGCCTGTACAGCCACTCAAGGAAGTTGGGAGGAAAGAAGAAGCTTCCCGATAATAAGACAAATGCATACGGAACGTATTGATAAATTCATCATCCCTGTGTAATGTAGTAAATTTTCTGTACAGTTCAATACAATTCCATTATATTGGAAATCAACTTCGATACCGCTTCAGGAAAATTGAACACTCTATTGTCTAAATTGCACACCATGACGTCGGATGCAAGTGATGTTTCTAATAATCTTTATTACTAATTGATAAAACCTTAGACACTTAGGCAATCGTTTTTGTGTTTTATTCAAATTGTCTTCTTGCTTTATTAAAAAAATGATTTAGTTCTTCTGCCAGGAGCAATAAGGCAAACGAAAAGAAAGAATGGGAGGAAATATATGAGTAAGAAGAAAAAAGGAGGGTAAAGTTTGTTAGTACGAAAGTTTGAACAATCAAGAAAACTTATGATGAATGACTTCATGTTGTGAGGATACCTTATTTTTAAGCACACCTTTTTATGTTTGTAAACTTAAAAATAACTCGCCGTACTTGAAATGCAAACTGATTCATACTTTGCTCTCAGAAAATGATGGATAGCACTCAGTGGATTTTAGAAGTGAGAATACTTTTTTTTTGAAGTGCAGTCTGGAAAAGTGGAATAAACAGCTTTCTGTTCGAAATTCATCTTATCTCTACCGTTCCCACCTATAGCCTACCCCCATCTCCTTTCCCTATCACGCAAACCCATCCCATTTCATCCCCTATTCTAACAATCTCTTTTTGTTATAAATGCAGAAGAAAGGAGGAAATTGTTGAGAACTTGAGGGTTCGCAATTTGCACATTCAGCATTGTAGAACTAGGAACAGAGTTCTGGCGTATGCTAGTTCACATCATCATTGCTAACTTGTACACACTGAAATGAAGATATTTCCTTTGTACTTGAATTTTGAACGTATCTTGTACAAACTGCAGTTCTGTGCAAATAATAACTGCGTGCAAGAACTTTCGCTTTATTTGCTAAAACTTGTATCAGTTTATTTTCTTCTTTCGTTTTATACGTTGGTTTCTTGGAAACCGTTCTTCCCACGTTATATGTATAAACGAGTCACCTCAATTGTAATTTCATGTTGCTCAAAAATTAATATTAATTAATAAAAATTAATAATATTGTTATTATTATCGGCATAAGAATTAGTTATTATAACAACAAAAACAAAACAACAAAACGGATGACCAGAGGTCGTGCTCGGAATAAAGAATTCAGTATTATAACATATAATCAGGTGTAACATATTTACACGAAATGATGCAGAAGGAAGATACACGAATACTAGGTCTATATAATTATATACTGTATATATAATATTTAAATGAACCCATAGTCCTAAATTTGTTTTGAAAACGCATTTGAAACAATTGTGTATATTTTGGTAGTGAAACCTGAATTAGATGCATCTGTTATTAAATGGCACAGCCAAACTTCAAGATTTATATTACTTGTTGATGAAGAATTGCGATAATTTTATTTTCAGATATTATTCTTTTACATACGTGGATTTTATTTACATTTTAAAATTTTAAGATAGTAAATATAAGTTGTATAAACAACTTACATGAAAATTTAAAAGTTTGTGAGACAAGAATATTGCATTTTCATTTAGGTACTGTAAGTTGAGACTCGAAGAAAATCTTTAACCCTACACAGTTGAATCTGAATGAAGTTCTTTCATAAGTCTAATTACTTTGAATGAAATGTTCGATCCTTCTCTAAATATAAAGGAAATAGAACATTTCTATCAAAACCATTTACCAATGTGTCAGGGGAATACTATTGCTAACGTGGTATTTTACTGAAAAAGGAGAAAGAACATTTGCATATTTCTCTAAAAATGTAAGAAAAACGGTAACAGAAAACTGAGGATGGCGTTACAATTCTCCATAGCAAACCCTCTTTTACTCTTCATTCCACCCCTTTTAAAATTCTTTACTCCATTTAAGAACTTATTAACGCTAGAGAAAATATAACTTTAATCCCTCAACGACTGCCGTCTTAAAGATTCTTGTCACTTTCCCGCGTTACATTCATAATCCAAGATTTACAATTCCCTGCGTATAATTTAATTTTAAATGCAAAGACCTCAACCGTGGGTTTTAACACATGGAGGTGACTGCGTAAATAACATTTATAATAGATGTAAGAAGCTAGAAAACTAGCCTGGAAAGAAAGGAAATTTAGTTACCACTTAAGCAGGCGTAAAATATCCTGACTGAAAATGTATTCACACAGTACATTTATTGTATATGAAATAACTTATAATGTGGACATAAATAAATGCGATATTATACGATGTTATTATTTTACGTATTACGTCATAAAGATCTATAGACCTACAGGTGATTCAGGACCTCTGCAACAAATGCTGTGGATTGGTTGATTTTGTTGTTGATATATAACCGATGTTGGCAGGGGCGTTGTTTAGGAGCATGGCCAGCGCGATCGCCCAGTTTGAAACAGCTGAACTTTCTTTAGAGGCATGTGATAAGTTTCGCGTATGTCACCCCAGTAGACATAAGAAAATAATTTGATCATGCGCATATATGTTGCCTTTGACCGCTTTCGCCAGAGACCGCACATGTTGGCGAGCGTTCGACAGGCAATGGAACGACGATGTCATGAATGCATTGATGCCGGTGGTGAACACTTTGAAGGCCTTCTCTGAATTACTTTTTCATTTAACCCTGAATTGGTGTCGTGAATCTTTTATATATACAGGGACCGGCAGAATAACCTGACGATTTTGAAATGAAATGAAACAATACGTATTATGTGTTCACAGGTAGCTTTGAAACTGCATAATCGAATCTGAGATCGTTTTCCCAGGCAGCGCTTTCTAATCGTGGAATGTACTCTAAAGCCGGAATTTTAGCTGTTTCATTAATTATTATTAATGGTTTAGTTTATGAATGATTCGCGTGCAAATGTTAATAAATATAATGCTTTAATAATTGTTATACTCTTAATTTTTACTTTTTCAATTAATTATCGTGGGCGAAGCCGCGGGCACCTGCTAGTATAAAACATATCTTGGAGAATTTCCACGAAGTTGAGCACGATCGCAAAGTGTTATTTGATGTATTCAGTCTTATCTTTTGTTTTCCAATCACGTAAAAATTTATTCCATACATTATAGTGGAAACCATCAGTCATGATATTACTTATGATGTAACCCTCCATCGAAAAAGCTCTCAGCTGGGAGATTGTGAAAGAAATGAGATTTTCTGGCGCATTAATAAGTACGCTCCTGAGATATACCGATCTCTTTAGTTTTTAAGTCTGTAAGACCACTACTGGTTAAATTTTTTTCCACTTCTCGTTCTCTTAATAAATTATGGATCAGTTGAGTTCTACTCTTCGCTAACTCTATGCAGTTTTTAGTCGATTGCTATAACCGATAACGTTGGACTGGGCACTAGAAAACATTTGCAATACCGGCAATATTTGCCTCATAATACAATATCTGAATATGTTTAATTTATTGCACTTTTTCTACACTTGCAACTAACAAGACATAACAATTGATTAGCTTCATATTTCAAGTGGTATAATTATAGATCAATGTGTAGACAAAGTCCGCCTATATACCACTATTATACTTAAAAAACAACAGCTAAAGCCTACAGGAGATATAAGAGACCAGTTAATTTAAAAAACACGTTTTAAAATTAACATTTATTGTAATATTGTAAAAGTACTGTTATAAGAGTCTATTAATTTGTCTAATCACTGTAGGCTTCAGCTGTTGTTTTTTTACATATAATAGTGGTATATAGGCAAACTTTGTCTAAACATTTGAAGACAACAAACTGTTAAATATTGTCAATAAGAATATAACACTTTATATTCATGAAAAGAAGGCAGCAAAGAAGAATAAGCACGCTTTCAAACGGTATCTACAGTGAAAAAGATATTTAATGAATGATAGCTTCTACATTCTGTTTAAAACAGTATAGTGCTATACAACTATACAACTATACATAACAAAGATACTTTCTCTACTACAGCCATGAAATATCCTGACATTCAAGTGCTTTTTGAGACAGAAACATCTTTGTGTGACAAGAACTATACTATCTTATAATTTCAAAGTATGCCTTTAAGCTGTACTTCTTTTATGTTTCATGAAGGCAGGATATAATCTTTATGAATATTTCCGTGTGCGCTTTCATCTTTGGCTGATTGTTAACTGAATTTTAGGCCAAGGTACATTGTACAAAGAAATGACCATAATTACATAGGACTTGCCAGTTACGTTGAATTTTTCTATTAGGTTTCCGTCTTAGCAGATACTGCTCTTATAAATAAAATTTAAAAAAATCTATTTACAAACGAAATCTGGGTCATTAAGAGGATTGTCTTAGGGAAATTATATATATGCTAAACTTAATTGTATTCCTGTCATTTAAATCATTTTTACTAGCAGGTTTTAAGGAATATTATAATACTGCCCATATTATCTTATGCATTCCGGGAGATATAGGAAGGCTTAGAGAAAAAGGACTTTGAAAAGAATAACGGGAGTGTCAAAATGTACAGTCTCAAGACTACTGTACGTATTAAAAAAAATCCCTAATCCAAGGTCCACGGAACCTTTTGTTCCTGCCTTACACAGCTGCTAATTAAGAATTACTAAACGGTATTTTGGTAAAAAAAACTATGTAGCCGATGAATTCTACGCCACCAGCGCCATGACTGCCCGAAGCTGGACAGGAACAAATCAGTGGATGAGGAGTGTTGTTAGCAGATTGACAGAAATGGCAACAACCAAAAAGTATGGAGCATGTGCCACATCCACTCATTGTCTGAAGCCTGCGTGTAACAGATTCTGCTGAATGAAGTGACGACGTTACTATGTGCTTTATATCACGAAATGTAAAGAATGAGTAAGTGGACTTAATGCTGAGAACAGAACATTTATTTATTTAATTTCTTCTCTTCAGAATATAACAGGCACATTGCCCATTACAATGTTCACTTATACTAATGCTCTATTCTTACAATAGCAACATTAAGTATTTTAACTAATAATAATTTACACTAATACTAAAACACAGGAAAACAGTAAACACACAATGTACAAATTACATAGTGAACGGAACAGATCATTACATAGAGAAAAACAGTAGGCCTATAATAGTTATGAAGGAACATTTTTAAAAAAATATTTACTTTTAGAAAATGGCAATGATGCTTTTTTTGATTATTTTTGAAACTATTAAAATTGTGTCACAGATACTTTTAAACAGTTTATTATTTGTGTTAAATATTTCTGTAATTTACTCTTGTGCGCATTTATTATATTATGAATATTATTTACATTATCGTTATTATTATTGTTGTTAAATAAGCCAATCATATCTCTGTTTTATTACGGTGTTTATATCTGTGACTGTTTCAACTTTATGAAACATAGTTCTGATTGGCTTTCAATAATTTTACTTTATGAGCAAGGTATTTCCAGATAAATTCAGTCTTAGGCTACCTTTTGTATTTTTGTACAGCAGGCGAAAGAAATCAATATATTTCGGACAAAGCTTACAAGTCCGGATAGTGCTGGAGTTACCCAATAATTTCCTTCGGTTAAGGTGGAAGGAAGGTTGTGATCTTTTACAGTTTAACCCACATAATCCGCGGTGTACCCAACCACCGTTGATAAAAGTAATTATTTTATTCATAACAATCTACTTGTAGGAGTGGATACACTATAATGAAAGTAATATAAACAAACTGAAATGCAAACACGCATGGATTAAATTAATATTATGTTATAACAAACCAAAATACAATGCGATGAAACATATTTGTTTTAAATTATTGATGTTTATTTATTTTTCGTAACACTTGCCAAGCAGGTAGGAAAAATATTATAAAAGGTTATATAATACACGCTTTATTAACTTAAAATAATGCTTTGATAAGTTGTTCAAACAAGACAGGTGAAATGAAATTCTGACTTGCAAAATGATCGTGTGCTTGACATTTGAGTTTGGAGTTGCATATTTTATTAGCGATATTCCCATGAAGTAGTTACTAAGTGTGAAATGTTTTTTATTGTTCACTTGATGTTTAGTTAGTTATCCCTGCTTATGTTTAGGAAGTCAAAATTTCCTAATTTCTATAAACCTTACCACATAATAGGCCTATATAGCAGCTTCGGTAAGGAATAACAACTGCATTTTCCAAGCATACTTGAATAGTTGGCACTTTGATCGGGTAGCATACGGAACAAAACTGAATTTCAGTGAATGCCTTGCTTTATCTAAAGATGTTGTATAATATTAACTTTATCAGAATTAAAAAATGTATTCTTTAGTTGTAATTGAAGACCAGTTACATATTGTTACACATATGGTAAAAATTCTATCCCAACAAACCAAAACATAAAGGAAGCTATTAATTTATGCTTTCATTTGGCCCTTTTTTACTAAAACTGAGTGATCCGGCTTATAAAAATAATACAAAGTAATATATAGTCCACTAAATCCAGTATAGGAAATTCAAAATGAAATTGTAGCGTAGAGAAATGTGCTAAAATATTTTTGTGATTGTTCATTTATAAATGTAAAATCTGTATAACAACAACACCAATCTTTCCTCCTTTGGACAATTTCGAAGTAGTGACCCAATATACGCTATTAAAGCTATAAAAAAAAACAATGTTTTACAATTATTATTAGTCGGAACATTTACGCTCGAGTACACGGAATCTTTCCGATATGATGTGCAGAGATTTATGTTGGTAAGGGAATTCTAAATTGGCTCCGCCATGCTCAATCACCACCCCTCTTTCTTTAGCGATGGTGGACACGGCTAAGAGCCTCTAGATTCGTTGAGAGAATTAATTAGAATTAATCTTAACCTTGTTCGATAAGGAAAATAACTTTCTGTTTGTTGCCCATGTCCTTTGTTCACTTCAAATGACTGTATGTATAATAGAAGACATATTTTAAAAACCAATTTCATCCAACCCTCCTCTTAATGACGTTTCTTATTCTTCCCAGTCCTTCACTCCTGAAACTGAAATCAACCTGTATTCATATGTTGTTGCTTGAGTGCAAGATTTTTTACATCAAACTAATACAAGCGGATTCATACAGGTATAGACATTCGTTTTGATCCATGCCTTACATCCACTTAGATAACACCCCACTCCTTTCACCACTCATCTAGGGCTAAGCTTTGTTCATAGGCTATAATGCATCTGGTCGGACTTCAACTCAAATTTTTAAGACATTGGCTCACCAAGAGCTGGTGTAGAACACAAATAAGGAGATTTAATGCCAATTTTAATTGAAGAAAGAACACAAGAAGAAACCAGAAGCAACGGAAAATTTCCGTGCATTCGAGTGTACTTATCCTTGATTATGTAAAACAGAAATAAACAGAATAACGTATTTCGATGTTATCCTTCACTTTGCGCCTCACATGGAATAGATCTCGTAGAATAACTGAATATCCTAGAAATAAAACTTCGAAATAAGCCAACTTCATCCATATTTAACGGACGTAATGAAAATGTCAATGTACACTCGTGGTCAGATAATATATTCGTTGTAGTAAAATATCTACCATGAAAGTATACTTTAAAAAATATGACGAGTTTTCCTTATATTTTAAAGCATTTTCATATCTCCAAGGACTCAGCTTTCTTGCTAGCGTTTGTTTATGGTGTCCTTAAATGGAGTAGGTCTACTTACAATCCTCAACGGAATTCTTGGTATGTTATAAAGTGAAGCTCTTATTTTTAAATCAAGAAAATTTAGTAGGTTCATAAAGAAAATCAGACCTTCTAAAGCAAAACTTGCATTCCCATTAGAATTCCGCCCCCTCCCTGCATAACCTTCATCCTTTTACAAGCTCAACTCTTTATAGAAGACATGAGCAGCTGTCGAAATCCTTTCGTGCTGGGAGAAAAAAAAACTAATTTCGAAACTTTTTCCCCTGCCTCTATTTCCGGAATGCTAAAATATGGAAGAGTATAAAAATCTTACCTTTATGTAGTACCTCGCACGTGTTGGGGAAAGGAAAGAAAAATACACGTAAGAGAAAGTTGAGGGTGAGGGATCCTAGATATTTGTTCGTACTTTAGCTCTGATTGAAAGCACAGGTATAGGAATTGACGTATGGATTGGATCCCAGGAGAGCATTTCACTCGTTATCGTTCAAAACCAGGCACTCAAACGCATTTCCATTATCCACCTCAAGAAGACGTCATATTCAACGAAATAGAAAACAGTCCCCCTCTTGTATTGTTCGCGAGTCGTCATGTAAAATAACATAATGTTTCGTGTTTCGATAAATATAAAGGGTTCTATGTAATAAAATGATAGGAAATATTCAGACCAGAATACATGTTTATAAACGTATATACTAGGAACAAGTTATAAAGGAAAATGTGTTCCACGCTCAAAATAATACAAACTTGTAAAGATGTTACATTAAGCCCTCAAAACGCTGAACTGAGATGGTACAAAAGCCCTTAAAATCTAGAACTGAGGATAAAGACATTGCAGTAAAGACGAACACATTAGGGTTATTCCATGCCAAATCATCCAACAGTGGTTGCATGATCATTATAGAAAAAAATAATTTTTTTGTATATGAGTTCATACATGTTTCAAGATATCAAAACAAGTTTTCAAAAAAATCTTGTGTTCTTGGTTTCCCAGGGGTGTCCATTTTTCAATTCTGGTGTAACACATTTTTTGCGAATATAGCTGATTACGAATATTTTCATAACTCAACAACCATAAGAGTTAGAAATTTGAATTATGAACCATTTTGTAACTATTGAAGCGTACTTTCAGAAATACTTTATTGTTTTCTTCAACACAAAATGTTTCATATGAAAATATGAGTTTGAAATTCGGGTAAATTTTTCCAAAAGAATCACTTTTTGGACCAAATTTTATATGAGAAGGAAGGGATTGTAAACGTTCAAATTTTTGTTATGTTCAAACCTACATGTGATTTGTCTGTGAGGAAAAAATCATGGTCTAAAAATACATCCCTTATTTCTAAACTGGCCTCGAATATTAGCGTTTTTCAGATTTTGACTACTTTTGGGCTTAAATATCTCTGGTGAGTACCCTTCAAAAAATCTGAAAAATTACATAAAAGAAGCCTTTTATGTCCCTAACTCACAGTTAAAATTTCTATTTCTTGATTCAACTCCTTCTATTAATTTTATAGAACTGAAATATCACACTTTTTAGGGTAGCGTATTTGGGAGAAACTACATATAACTCAACAACCATAAGAGTTAGAAATTTGAATTATGAATAATTTTATAACTATTGAAGCTTGCTTTAAGAAATATATTATTGTTTTCTTCAACACAAAATTATTCATATGAAAATATGAGTTTGAAATTCGGGGGAATTTTTCCAAAAAAATAACTTTTTGGACCAAATTTTATATGAGAAGGAAGTGATTGTAAATATTTTTTTTTATATTCAAACCTGCATGTAATTTGACTGTGAGGGAAAAATCAGGGTCTAAAAATACATCTCTTATTTCTAAACTGGCCTCGAATATTAGCGTTTTTCAGATTTTGACTATTATCGGGTTCAAATATCTCTGATGGGTACCCTTCAAAAAATCTGAAAAAATCGCATGAGTTAGGCACATGAAAGGCTTCTATTATGCAATTTTCAGATCTTTTGAAGGTTATCCATCAGAGATATTTAAGCCCAAAAATAGTCAAAATCTGAAAAACGATAATATTTGAGGTCAGTTTAGAAATAAGGGATGTATTTTTAGACCCTGATTTTTTCCCCACATACAAATCACATGCAGGTTTGCACATAAAATGTTTTTGAATGTTTACAATCACTTCCTTCTCATATAAAATTTCGCCCAAAAAGTGATTTTTTTTTTAAATTTACCCGAATTTCAAACACATATTTTAATATGAATATTTTTGTGTTGATGAAAACAAACTATTTCTGAAAGCAAGCTTCAATAATTATACAATTATTCATAATTCATATTTGTAACTCTTATGGTTGTTGAGTTGTATGTAGTTTTTCCCAAATTCGCTACCCTAAAAAGTGTGATATTTCAGTTCTATAAAATTAATAGAAGGAGTTGAATCAAGAAATAGAAATTTTAACTGTGAGTTAAGGACATGAAAGGCTTCTTTTATGCAATTTTTCAGATTTTTTGAAGGGGACTCACCAGAGATATTTAAGCCCAAAAGTAGTCAAAATCTGAAAAACGCTAATATTCGAGGCCAGTTTAGAAATAAGGGATGTATTTTTATACCATTATTTTTTCCTCACAGACAAATCACATGTAGGTTTGATCATAACAAAAATTTTAACGTTTACAATCACTTCCTTCTCATATAAAATTTGGTCCAAAAAGTTATTTTTTTTGAAAAATTTACCCGAATTTCAAACTTATATTTTCATATGAAAAATTTTGTGTTGAAGAAAATAATAAAGTATTTCTGAAAGTACGCTTCAGTAGTTATAAAATGGTTCATAAGTCAAATTTCTTACTCTTATGGTTGTTGAGTTATGAAAATATTCGTAATCAGCTATATTCGCAAAAAATGTGTTACACCAGGATTGAAAAATGGACACCCCTGGGAAACCAAGAACACAAGATTTTTTTGAAAACTTGTTTTGATATCTTGAAACATGTATGAACTCATATACAAAAAATAATTTTTTTTCTAAAATCGTCATGCAACCATTTTTTAAAAATTTGGATGATTTCATATGGAATGACCTATTAATAAATTGTAACAGCTGATGACGTTTTTCACTGTTATGCTCGTATAAATAGTTTCAATATAATTTCTGCATGCAACTTAAAATATATGTACACCCAAGAAACCAAAATAGTTCTGAAAAATTTCATTTTTCGAAAATGGCGTACTTAGACAGTTATTTTCTCTTTCATTTCATATATTAATCTTCTAATTTCAGTATTTTTTAATTTTCCCTCTCTGCCAAAACTTATAATATTGACTATTAGTTGTCACTCATATATGTTAGTAAGTAAGTGGAATCATGTGCTGAGTAAGTATGACCTGTTTTAACTTCCTGTTTTCTCATTTATCTCTACATGTGTTTTCCGTGCGTTTCGATACAAGGTTTGCTTTCCTCTCAATTTCCCGTAATTAGTAAATCGCTAAGTATTCAATTATTCAAACATTATAATTCTTCTATAAATTGACATTTCAAAGTGATATTGGTGTCATTTTGACATATTCTCTAGTGCTTGACGTGGATAAATTTCTGATATATTAATATTCTACTTTGTTCTAGATTTTTGTTTATAATGATGTGTACGAAAAATATTTTCAATTTTTATAAATCTATTTAACAATTTAAGATTTTAAGTATCCAAAAAAACCTAAATGTCAGATAATTATTCTGTGTAATAATGTAATGTAATGTAAGTGTTTATTACAGCAATAACCTTTTTACAAATTCCCATGCAATCAATCGCATGAGTCCGCATGGACCGAACATGCTTACGCAAAACACACACAAAAAAGAACAAATAATATAAATACAAAATAACACAAACAAACTAAATCTATTCCTCACCCTCCACACCCGCTTTCCAATTTGTCGCTTATGTATTTATTTATTTATTTTTTTATGTACAACATGGTGAAAATTTGGTGATTTTATCTTTCAAAGTTTTGAAGTAATCATGTTTCAAGTTTATAGTCAAAATTTTCAATAAAACAATTTTTATAAACAAATTATTTTTATAACAAATTTATAATTTATTGTGAAATGCCTTGTGAAATTTCTTAATATACAGCTTTATAATAACATATAAAAAACTGAGAGTCCTTATACTTAACAATAAAATTGTCATACCTAAAGGTAAGGTATGACAATAATAACAATTTATTCTTCATTGCTGTCTTCTTCAGCCATTCACCCATCCCATGATTACGTTCTTAAAACAGAATCCATTACGGGTGCTTTTCTCCTTACGTGCAACAATTAATTAGTGTAATTAATAATGATTACTGTCAGCTTTAGCTATTAGCCATTTCTTGCTTAAAGAAGAACCCGCTATCGCTACTTAGCTCTTTGTGAACATAACTAACATGATAATTTTTTTAGCAGGAGAACGGTGACTATCACCCGTAGATTTCCACAGCATGCATTTGGAAAATAAGTAATGACTTTTGAGTCATGTAAATTCACGTTGTGTTAAAAGAAATTTATCTTGACCGCGAAGATCCCTGGATTGAATCAGCGGTTGCTTTAAGCTGAATCTGTTTCATCCTTCCTAAGGTTCTTTCGTAGGCATTGGGACTACACCTCATGATTACCGGATAGATGGAATATAGAAAACGTTCACGCTGGTAAGGTACCTTTGGAAATGGCGTTACCAGCAAGCCCCCTCGTTCACAGACATTTAATAGCTCTATTGAGTTCATGTAACATAATTATTAATTAATAACGATAATAAAGATTATAATGAACAAGAAATTATCACACATGAGGTATTCACTGATTCACTGTGTACATGTATTGTAATACAAATTAAGAGTGTTGGGATAATAAAGCATACCTAAAGTTCGATAACATCTGATTATAAACGGTTAAAGTAGGTAAATCATTACGTTTGATATAAACAGATAATCTACAAAAAATATTCACGTTAGAAATAAATTGCATTTGGTAGAAATAAATTGTAATTGTTATATCCTCCAGACAAACAGAATCCGGGAAGGTACATGCGAGCCCTTAGTATCCCTTAGAACTTATTAGTTGAATGCATTCTCTAGGTTAACTTGTCTTTTGCTCTGTTCAGAACCCTGAAAAAGTCACACTTTATAAGTAGACAGGGAACTGTGACTTTATAAGCTGTATATATAAGCTGCATTTCATTTTATTACCATATTAAAGTATTATTAGCGAAGAGTACCATGAATACAATAAGGCGTATGCGAGTGAAGAAACCAGTAGGCTATAAGCGAGTAGAATTATATAGACGTTGGTTCGCCCAGGGGCTTTAACCGTTTATATTGCTTTCCTATCCCCTACTATCCAATGAAATTAAATATACAATTTCTGATGAATACTACAACAACTGTTTCAATGAGATACCTCGTGTTTTGAACTGATACAGGTTTCCTAGTTAATCGATGTCTGTTGCAAAAGTTGTGAAATAATTTGAGTCACAGCACGCAAACCTCCTAATAAAGATCAATTATAATTCGATGATCAATCAAGCCAAAATTCTCATGCTGTTGAAATTTTATTACTTATTATTATTGGGCCAGAATCTAACCCGGGATTTAAGCCTAGAAATCAAGGTCTCAGTATTTAAAACTGAAAACACGGATTATATTCCCGACCAGGTGATATTTCCCTGTATAAATTAAAAATAAACGTAGGCCTACCTTCATGGGACAAGATTGATAACAAGTTTTTAACTAATACACAGGAAGTTACTGAATTAATGAAATATTTTTGGTCACTCGCTTCGACAAAAGTTGTCGGATTTGCCACCATGTTAAACTTACTTTCTCTGCCTTCTGAATATTTCCCGCAGTAAAGAGGAATAATATTGAGAAACATGTCGACAACATTTCGTTTTTTAGGACTGCTTAAAAATCAACATATTCTTCTACTTGACATAGGAAGGGCATAACCCTATGCACCATTTGATGTTTTGTTCAAATTAATAACTTTCAAAAGCTTCTATGAAGAAGAGTCTTCACTTAAGGAGTTTGAAGATTCATTACTGAAAAATAATCTTGTAGTCGCAAAGATGTTATTTCTTTTAAAATTTGAAAATTTTCAAAATTCAGCTTCTTATTACCAGCCATTTTTCCATATCTGCCACAAGATATTGCACACAAGTAATTTGTATAAGAAGATCAGTTGACCATTTTCTTCCATCTTGCAGTGACCATCAGACTAATTTCCCTACAGTTTTACAGTTCAAATAACGTAAAACCTTCTTGTTAAAATGTGAAGCTTAGATCCTTATTCTAAGCCTTCATTTGTAAAGATAATTTAGAACTAGAATAATACGAATATGATTGATTCATTTTTGTATTGTGTATCTGTCTTTCCTGTTAGTGTACAAGTTAGTTACAGATTATATTTTGCTGAAAATGCACGGAACTGTGCATGAATTGGAACTATATACTACCTGTATATAACTATATACTCTGCATGAATTGCCTATATACTGCAATGCATTATTTTGTATTATCCGAGAAGATTGCAGACTTGAAGATGCGGATTTGCTTGGAAGCGGACGAGTGTTTGTCCATTTGTCTTGCTCCACTTGCAGCTATAACAGGATACGACAGGACTCGGGATCTCTCTAGAGAATCTTTTTCCTAGTCAGAAACAAAAAAAGAGGACTCAGGTTGAGACCGTGGACAGAACGACCGCAGCAGATACGCGATACCCACATGCTGGTGTGAGGAATCGGACTCAAGCTGACAAGTCATATTTCTTAGCTTCTCGACTACATCACTATTTCCGCACGTTCTGCTACTCTGTCCTTCAAAGTAAAATGACTTCAGCAATACTTTATAGGTCTACACCTAGAAAAGCCAACATCGTGTTCCCGAATTTATTCAAAACTACGACGACATATGCTTAGGAAAAAATAGCAATAAACTAACCCCTAAAACACTATACATGGCTATGAATTTTATATTGTTTATTTTCTGTATATGGCCTCAATGAATAAGTTATATTATAACCTTAAATGATGATGAATCATTCCACTGTGGTGATCGAGGCAGTAACATCACGGGCTCACGTGACCGATCAACCCGTGTGTAGAATACTGAATCTAAATATACTTAACACCTCAAAAGTTCCGGTCCTTTTCCTGTTTATGTTTGTGTTGTTTTCGGAGGAGGACTTATATGTTGCTGATCACTCACTAGGAGGTCTTTTTTTTTAGAATTTGCGCTCCATAGATTTGTTCCATCCTTAGTCCCCATATAAATTAGAATGTGGACCCACTAAAGTGGAGGTAAAACAGTTTAAAAATGATGAAAATATAACAGAAAGAAGAGAGTCCAGGGAAAACCTAATGGCATTGGTGATGGTGCTGCAGGTGTTTGGGATAATCCTTCTTAGTCTGCCAGTATCCTCTTCTCATTAATCCTACAACAAAAATATAAAAATTGGCTGGAATTCCTATTAATTAATTAATTAAAACCATTAGCAAGAATACTATTAGCGCGTTATGAATGACATGATCACTGCCAATGACCGTTTCATGAAATTTCAATGGAAAGACATACTTCGAAAATATATGATATGTAATTTTCCTGTAGTAACAATAAATCAATAGCTAAATTAATATAAATGCAAAATTAATTATCTCAAGAGTTTATTTATGAACAGGCCTAATTATTTTGTTTTAAAATTATAATAAACCATTCTACTTTCTTTTAAAGTGCGTAATTAATTTAATATGGCTCAGAAGTTAAACAGTCATTAAGGGCAGTTATAGCAAATATAGAATAGAGAACTATACATATATACATATACATATATATTTTTAAATCTTAATTTTTAACAAATGTACTTCAGATTATAAGTTATATAGTAAGCAATTTTTAACATGGATGTAATAAGCATTAACATTGGAAATATCTTATGTACGCATGACAACTCGTCAGTACAAGTTTTAATTTTAAACAAAATCTAGTGTACTTCGCGTACAGATAAAAATCAGGCAACATTTTAGAACTTATAGATTGAACATTTCACACGAAGATTATTACACAATCAATTGGAAAATAAATACCTGAAACTGTATTCTATTATATGTATGCATGAATGACTCGTGCCTTATATGCTATTAATAATAGTTTATAATTAATATAACCTGAATTATTCGTTTTCAGCAACACAACATCTTCACCAGTCCTCCAAAACGTTACTAGTACAGCAGCGGAAAATACATATACATTCTTAATAGAAAACTAGTTAAAATTAAAATAGTCCTTAAAATAAGTTAGACAAAACATATAAGAGAAGGTAAATAACATACATAACATGATCTACGTATGAAAAGCAAAAGTAATCATGAAAACGAGGTCAGGAGGATAATGATGACAGTGAAGAAGAAATATACGAAGTTAGAGTTAAATATAGCCTTGTGTACTACTATGTAACCATAGAGACTGGATCTCAGGATTTAATCTAAAATCCACTTGACCTCACTCTTTCGTCTTCTTCTTGCGTTTAGAGTCAGTTCTCAAGTGGTGGAGGAAACTCCGGTGTCCTGAACATCGGTCATGTGGAATCGGATTACCCTGATTCCTGACAAGGGTTGAGATTGATAGATACGATAGTCAGGGCACCATGTAACCTTAATGCGCGTCGATACATAATAATAATAATAATAATAATAATAATAATAATAATAATAGTAATTTCTTCACGATTTAAGATTACGAATTTCCTGTCGAGATATAAAACCCTATATGAAAAGAACCATGAAATATTATGGGTCTCAAAAATATCATTAGGTTTACATTGCATGATAAAGTAAAATGGGGAATGCAGCCAGTGCTTTTGGAATTATCATAAATTATCATTTGTTTAAAGAGTTCAAAAGGACGAGTTCTAATTTTTAATAACCATTTTGTGAACAACATTCGTAATTAAAAACGCAGATCCAAAGGTCATTAGCCTATGATGTGTATCACACCTTCACCATGAACAGCTGATACACCCACAAGGACGGCATTAGAATACAAGAACAGGCATTCTTTTAAATTCCACGTCTTTTAATAAACAATTACGGTTACATTATTTTCGAAATTCAAGTAACGTCTTGCTATTATTAGGTGACTAATAAAATATTTTATCACGTGTGTGACGGACAGAAAGAATAGTGTGATAACAGCTCAGCAGTACCAGAGATAGATCAGTGGAAATTATAGCTGTATAATTGTCTAATTTAAAAATAAAAATCCTTACACATAATTCATCTTGTTCACAATTGCCATGTGAAAGAAATATTCTGGAGACATTCAGAAAATCAATTTAGTACTTAGTAATAAAATAATAAAGCTTAGGTTCATAAACTATCAGTTCTCAGACTTCATTATTTAATTACTTACTTACTGTATCACGAGAATGTCCATAATTTTGACGTGACATTTATTGTTATATTGTTACATTTATTGTTATTAAGTGCCAGTATGGTACTTTATGAGATTGTGTGGGGGACGAAAAATGTCTGTCCGTCTGTCTGTCTGTCTGTCCGTCCGTGTGTCTGTACGCGCTCTAACTCAAATACGCTTTTTCGGATTTTCATGAAACTTGGAAAACACATTTATAAAGTCAATGGGAAGAACCCTATTGATATTGAACCAAATCGGTTCAGCGGTACCGGAGTAATGCCCAATTTAGTGCCTATTTTAATAGATTATGGCGCCTTTCTAATAGAAAGGCGCCATAATTCAAACACGCTGTATCGGATTTCCATTAAACTTGGTATACGCATTTATGACGTCCATGAAAAGTACTCTGTTAAATTTGAACCTAATCTGTTGACCGGTACCGGAGTAAAACCCAATTTAGTGTCTATTTTAAAGACGCGGTAACTCAAATACGCTTTACCGGATTTTTATGAAATTTGGTATACACATTTATAGTGTTCATGGGAAGACGTCTATTGATATTGGATGAAATCGGTTCACCTGTTTCGGAGTAATGCTCAATTTGGTGCCTATTTTATGATAATATACGTATTCGGAAGAATTTATATAAAAAAAAGAGAATCAGTTTTCATGACAACATAGTCAATTGTTTTACTGTTATATTATACGGCTTTGGAAATTAAAATAGGGATAGCTATGACCAAAGGACTATTGTTTTACATGCGCTTATCCAAGTAGACCGTTAAACTGACCCAGTTGACCGAGATGGTAACGTTTTGGCCTCACATTATGGAGTTCCATGGTTCAAATCCCGAAACGAGCCAATTTCACTTTCTTTTTCGTATTTTTATGTGAGTGTGCGATTGTCAAGATATCACAAATCTGTACAGTTCAGCTGATGCTGGAAGATTTTAATCTGATTAAAAAAACTAGACCTTTGTTCTTCCGTAAGCACTGCTTAATGAATAAATCTGGAGCTTAACTTGGAAATGAATTTAAAAAAAAACATATTCTGCATATCATAATTGCAGTCATAACTGATTAAACAAAAACATACTGGCACTTTGTTACATCAGTTTACCTGATTTTTATTTTGTGTGGAAATTATCTCCTTGATTTGTTTTCGTGTTCCTTTGCGTTGTTGACTCACATCAATGGTTTGGCTTATGAGGGAAACTTGCCCTAGTTATAGTCATGCCGCTACATTTAATTACTGTAAGTTTAGTAAGTCATTCTTACAAACAATACGAAAGAACTGTTAACAGTATGAACGAGTACACTTTTAGTTATTAAATGTAATAGTTCAAATGTATGATCTGGGGAGATAGCTAGTTAAATTAAGGCTGCCAATGGGATACAGCCAAATAAAATAATTTATAATAACTAAATTTCTTTAAATTGATATTAAAAATCTTCAATATTCATATATTTTTACATTACATGTTTTAATAAAGCAACTATCACTGAACGACTACCTTTCTGTTCATTTAAAATTTCAGAATACAAATGGTTATGAACAATGTGGAGAGAGTCCTGAATAATTTATATGGCGATTTTTTTTAATGTGCTTGAAGACAGTATATTAAAATGTTGGAAAAAATTGATACAATATTTTGAAATCTTTCCTCTCGCCTAAGTAGCAAACCAACCACCTCCCATGTGGTATGTTTCCTTTAAGCATTGGCAGCATGACTATCATAATTTTTTGGTATTTAATTAATCAATGTGTTTTACTATTTACAATATGTTGTAAAAAATATCATTCATCATGGTTTTGAAGATTAATACTCATATTTTTCTCTCTTTTCAGGTAATTTTCTTATTGATATCTTCTTGGTTATGAGACGTACCTGAAACAGTTCGTACAGTAAGTCTGCAATTTAATATCTATAAAGTGTAGTGGCGTAAAGAAATTATTGACAATTTCCTAAATGGAAATTAATATTATTTTCCTTATCATGTTCAATAGAGGGTGTCTCAAAAAAATGTACTAACACTTTGAATGAGTATAAAAAAGTTATTTATGAACATACAGACAAGTTTAAAGGCTTGAATTACAGAAGAAAGATGTAATGAAAGAATCATGTTCGCAAATGTTCAAATTGATGACCATCATTGTCTAGACAAAGCTGATAACGCAAACGTCACGACACAGTTCATTTGGAATTTCGCGAAATTGTCTTTCAATTTCCAATTTCAATGCATCAATTGTTCTTGGTTTTATGCAGGATATTCAATGCTACCCTTCGTCCAATCCATGTGTTTGGGTAAGCTGCATGGAGGTGAGCTCTTACATCTCGATGGTAGTGTAATCTGTAATCTGTACATCTGTAATTCAAGCCTTTAAACTTGTCTCTATGTTCATAAATAATGTTTTTATACTCATTCATAGTGTTAGTACATTTTTGGAGACACCCTGTATTATTTTACAAAATTAAATTTAATGAACTTCATACCAACTCTGCTTTATTGTACGGTGCAAATAAGTCAATTGCACCTAAGACATATGCTACGAAAATACGCCTCTAATTGTTATGTTGAAGTGGTAAAACACATTTTTAAAGATTTGTTGTTGTACTGTGTTAGCTTATTTCTACACGATCACTAGTTAAGAAGTATTTAATGATAACAGATTTAAAACATATTTAGGATATAACAAATTTCCCTTCTGAAAAGCTCCCTAGTAATTGCTCGTACGTTTTAATATCAGCAAATCCTTTTAAAGTCGTCATGGGACCTTCCCGTCTCCAGAGTGTGTAGTGTAAATAAGAATTTCAATGACGGGAACTTCACTAATGTACAGCGCTAGCATTTTAATAAAAGAAAGGATACGGATTACTCTAATATCTGCCTTATTGCAATATCTCCTTGCCATAGAAGGGATCTTTTTTCTATAGGTGCACGATGATAATTATCCCCTTTTGTTTCATTTCGTATGTAGGTAGAAATGAAATAGCGAGAGTTATCTTTAAAATTTCCTCACTAATTACTTTCGGAAAAGCACTAGTATCGCTCGAAAGAACTGTTCTTTTGTTGTACGTTCTCGGAGATTGGAGATATATTAAATGTTCAAAAGAGAGCTTGAGAGGACGAAATACCATAAATACTCTGTGAGAGAAATCGATGACAGCTTTGAAATACAGATAAAATGAAACAAAAGACAAATCCATGTTCTTTTATTTTCTATATAGGAAGTGGAACATCGTTTTCAAGTATCTTTTAGGCCTAATAAGAAGTAAAGAAAGTTTCCTTCAACAACAAAAAACTATAATATGTCACTATGGTGCCAGGGGGACTGAAGATAGAAGAAGCGTTCACTAATGAAATTGATTTCAACGGATTCCATTTTTTGATCTTCTACTTCTTGTTTGAAAATTGCTAGAGGGGTTATTAAAAATTATATATTCTAAATAATTATATTTTATGGTTTTCGTATAATATAGAGTTGGAATACGAATCTTAAGTATTTGTTTACTTAAAATAAAGTAAAATATACAGACCATATAGGCCTTAGCTTTCCAGAATGTTGGGGCTTTCACATCTTTAGACCTTAGGAACATGAAGACATTACGCAACGACCTCCACAATAAGTTACTAATTTTGCCATAGGCTGAATCGATCCCAGGCTCATAGTGCAAACAGAAAGGTCAATACGAAGAAAAATCACCAAGGATCAATTCAGCTACTCATAATTCCTCAACTAGCTGCACCGTGTCGTATATCTGCTGAAATAAAATAAACGGATAAGTTTCATGTTAGTTTATAATGTTTAAATTATATAGACCATTTAGGTCTGTGTGATTTTAAGTGTTTAAAACACACAGATTTACTGTAATACTTTCAAAATCGTGATTCATTTAGACCATGCTTCTTCATCTTTGACTGCTTGCGTGGTCTAATGGTTACCGTAGCTTACAACGTATCCGCAGGTCTGGGCTTGATCCTCGGTACCTCCTTGGATTTTTCTGAGGTAGGGAGTTTAGGAACGGAGTGCATTCAGCCTCATGAGACGAACTGAGGATCTACTTGATAAAGAAGCTCCGGTTCCGTTTGCCATCATTAACAGCGGCCGTGGGAATCGTAATTCTGACCACAGCCAGGCCCGAATCCTGCCAGCTGCCTCTGGTAGATGACATAGTGGTCAGATGGCAGGCCTAGTCCCTCAAAAGAATGTAGCGCTTTTGAGTTTATTTTATTTTAGTTTAGTTTAGTTTAGAGGAAATGGAGGTCGAATTTATTTAAACAAGTGGTCTTGAGGGCCGCATTAAAATGACTTCATTTTATTCATACGATCTAAACCAGTTGATTAATCACTTAAAAATGTTATCCATGAAAACTATAATACCTATCATGCATTCATCCGTAAATGTTACAAACATTTTAAATTGTATGACAAATAAACAGAAAATTTTTACAAAATATAGCTTTTGTCACATCAGTTTTTGATGAAAATAACGATAATACAAATTCTTGAGAGAAAAGTCAGGTGATATGAGAGATTGGTAGTTTCTAATCTCAATAAGTATAGAGTACTGACATTTAGGGCAATCTACTTACTTTTTTTTCAATTCCACGTTCAAAAATGCACATTCACAAGGATAGGTCTATGTGCTTACAAACATAGTCGTGATCTGAAAATAAAAATCTGTCAGTTTGGGAAACTTTAATCTCAAAAAAGTCTGAAAAGTTATTTCATTTTCTTTTCTGGTTAGGTAGAAGCGAAACAGCTTGAAAATCGCATTGTCCAAGTTGAATCTTTGAGTGTTGATTCTCTATGTTCACATTCCTAATTTCAGTTCGTAACTGAATAATCATTTCAATGTCCACCCAAAATAAGGAACTGTCACATCTGTTTCATTTGACAATTTTTGACAACATGGAAAATGTGATTTTTTCTCAATTTGACCTTAACACATTTACGCCTTAGCCCGTGGTAAAGCGCACTTGATAATATAATGTTTATGTATTTTTCTTTTTTATTCCGCGCGCTTGAATAACAACTTCCAAAGGCCGCATGACTTGTAAACATTAATAAATATACTCTTATTATTATGGATGTATACTATTATGAGAATTCATTAAAATATTATTTCTTTCTGTCAAGGCTTTTCCACAGTACCATCACTAAACATTTTTAGAATAATGCTCAGTTATTCGTTGCTCCATTGTAAAATTATAGTCTTAACAAGAAACAAATTTGGGTGTACAAAACTCTCGGATCGTCATTGCTAATATTTCTCAAAATCCTTAATATTTTCTAAAATATGAAATATTAGCCAACAATTATTCCGGAATAATCTGGTTTCAGCTATTTAGCTGATATTTCTTTTATCACCATCAAGCTGCTCCCTGCACAGGGATTGAAATGGCGTCGATAAAGTACGATTCATAGCTACCTTCTTTGTCATTTGGCTACCATTGGTGACGATGGATCTTGATGCTTTGGTGCTCTCAGTCTGGTGAGGATAACTGAGAAACTAATTGAAATAAAACATTGAAATTAAGGCTGTTTAATAAGTTTATGGCTGGCTGTCTTCATACTCTGGCAGATTTCAATTACTACCTAAGGATTTTGAAGCCGGAGTGTACTCAGCCTGGTGAGGATAATAGAGAAGCACTTAAAACAACTTAAGGAAATTATGTCGGTATGGTATGTTTTAGGCGGCCTCCATATTTCTTTAATTACCATTGCTAACCACGTATATGGAAGCCTGAGTGCCCTCAGTGTGGTGAGGAAAATGAGAAACTACTTATGTACGGGCAAGCTGAGAGCAAGCGGACTGTATAACAAGATTCATAGGACGTAGCACTTCCTGAAATTGAGACTTAAACTATAATAGATAAGCCAAACTTGCCCAATACATTTTAGATAAATTTCTCTGGTATGTAACAATTTATTGTCACAACAACAATACATACATCATGCTCAGTTCATAAATTCTTGATTTCTTGGACGTGTATAATATTATTATTCATAAACACTGATGAACTTGTAGATATCACAATGTTTAATACAAATTCCTTTGTTAAAGGTCATAATATCTTTGAGATGGCTTAATCAGTTTGATCAAAACCACAAATATATTAGTTCAATGATGCAATTACGTCCAAATTGTTCCTCAAATAAATTAGGTAGTAAATGACGTACCTTTGAATTGATTAATACCACCTTTTGATAGTTGATACAGATGTTAGCCTGAGATCTTGCAACGCCAACACCAAAATGAAGAAGACCCGATGAATCACACGATGGGTGATAATAGTCCTTAAATCGTTCGAAGTCTTCAGAATCAATAAGGCATATGAAACCTTAATGTGAATCGAAGAGCTGATTGCTTCAGCTATTGAAAGTAAACCACCAGATCTATCTGATAGGTAAAGAATGGCATTGATAAGCCAAGAAGAAAACTCATGTCCTTATGAGTAGTAGTTGAATTGATTACAACGAAGAATAGGCATTTAAAGCCTAGAAAAACTAATGTCTTTATGAGACACAGTTAACTTGAATCGATGAAGAAGGAGAATGAAGCTAAAGATAAACCTTATTGGCTATCAAAACAATATAATAAAATCTCCAGTCTCTGATTGGATGCAAGACATAAAAAGAATAATTTTGATATTACAATACCCATACATAACAACTGTTTGAAATTCATTTGTTCAATAAATAAAAAACAAGATAGCAAGCAAGGCCTGCTAAAAACGAATTACAGAAGCATGACCTACTAAACTAAAACATAACGGAACATATTGCCCGCAAATTATGACACTTGAGGCATAATTTAAAAATACATGTGGAGTTATGTTTAAAGAAAAAATAAATTAAAGAAGAGAGGGAAAGAAAAAAAAATAAAACAAACATGAGAACAAATAATTAAAATGAATTGAAAAACATGAATGCAGAGAATGACTAAATCATTCATCATTTTCTGAAATTGGCAATGGCGCCAATTTAATGATAGGACGCACATAAGAACCCGTGGCAGTCCGAACTGTTGCAATCCGAACAAGCCCGTCCTTGCCAGGGTGAATTTGTCATGGTGTTTGAAGTCCTTAACGCTGGGTGGTAAGTTTTGATGTAGTCGGAATTCTCGTTGCAAACCTGACCAACGGATTCCATATGTCCCAATTTCAAGTGTTTGGACATAGAATTCCTGTAAGCCTTAGCTAATACAGGATTAGAATGAGAACGTCTCTTAAGAGACGTCAATCTTGAACTCGCTTGGCGAGATGCATTAGAAACCCTTTGCAGGTTTGAATTTACTAAAGCTGAATAATGCATATCTAAGGTATTAGATTGGCAGGATAAATCATTAGGAAGTCCATTGGTAAAATCCTTAGATTTATGAAGTGTAAGTTTGTTGGACCTACGAACAGACAACCTAGGAGAAGAAGGTTGGGGCAGCTTGCCCGCCAAGTACCAACCCAGTTGAGAGTTATGAATGATGGGTAAGTTGGGAGCAGAAATGTTACCAACACAATCGATTTGCGAGAAAACCTCAACACCCAACACCAAATCTACAGAATTAGATGTTTTGAAATCAGGATTGGCTAGTTGAAGGTTAGGCGGAATGTTCCAGTTAGTGATATTAATTGGAGATCTTGGAAGTTTCGACTCTGAAATCTCCGGAACAACAAGAGCAACAGTATTACAAAACCAACGAGTTGTTCGAGACCTGATTTCTATAGAAGCAAGCTTATGGGTGCTTACTTTAGACGATAGTATTCCAGTCAGCCTTGCTTGCTGCTGACAAGGGGATAGTTTTAAATGTTTAAATAGCCTTTCACTGATTAAGTTGCAATCAGAGCCGCTATCTAAGAGGGCAGTGGCCTCTACGGGTTGACCATACTTGTTTATCACAAACACATTTGCAGTAGGAAGTAAGCAGCCTTGATGATTATGAGAGGCTGACATAATCCCTGCAGTATTAGATATTTGTGACTCGTTCTGAGCACTATAATCGTGAAGAAGAGTACTATGTTTCTCTCCACACACTCTGCAAGAGAACGAGCTGCAAGCCTTGGTATGTCCTCTTGAAGAGTAACATACATGACATAAATGGTTAGTCCTGACAAAATTGCTACGGCTTGCAAGACTCATTGCTTTGAAAACGTCACATTGGTAGACTTGATGTGAATCCTTTTTGCAACAAATACATTTGTTGACAAACTGAGCTGATTTGCTCTTAGCCGATATAGGTTGCGAATTCTGTGAAGTTGAAGGCTGATTTTTTAGAGCTGAATCCGTCATTTGCAAGACTCGGACTCTAGTCTCCAGAAACTTAAGTAGTTCCTTGAGTTCAGGCAGTCTGTCTGATTTCAGCGATGATTCCCATTCTCTAATAATATGAACTGGGAGTTTGTCTAGGATCATTTTAGAAATAATTAAGTCGGATAAATCGACATTAGTATTTAAAGAGTGCAATGCATGCACCGTGCTTATGAAATGATCTATAAATCTTTGCAGAGAGTCTGCAGAATTCTTTTCAAGAGAGGGTGGTGAAAATAATTTGTCAATGTGACTATTAGCAATCAGACGATTGTTGTCAAATCTTTCTGACAACGTTTCCCAGGCTACATCAAATGTAGCTGAGGATACAGGAATATTCTGTATTACAGTCATGACTTCTGGCGATAAGCATGATTTTAGATATTGGAACTTGTCCATGTTAGAAATATGCTTATGTTGAATGACAAGGGAATAGAATGTATCCCTGAACTCAATCCACAAGGCAGGATCGCCTGTGAATTGAGGAAGACGGATCTCGGGAAGTTTTGGGAGTGAAGGGGTCAATTCTCTAGATGACTGCTGGACTACAGAAGTTGAGACCTGATCAGGGTCATAAAACTGTTTATTTTTAGCAATAGCACCATTTAGTAGACCTATTGCTTCATGAAAGGTCGCTTCAACTTCTCGTCTTTGAAGCTTAATGACTTCCGTCACTTCCTTAAGACTGAGTTGAGCATATGTACTCTTATATTCACTAAATATGGTTTCAAATGCATTACGCATACTGAGAGCCTTGAAATATGAAGCTTCGTCTCGTATAACTAACGTTTGAATAGCTTCAACGAAATCAATGAACTGAATTCTTGCAAAATCAATAGAAGCTAGTTTGTCCCTAGATTCTGTCCCTGCTAATTCTAGTCTAGTCCTAGCTTCTGTTTCTTGTTTAAGTTTAGCTTCATAAGCTGTAACTAAAGAGTTTACACGAGAAATGGCTGCAAAAACAGCCTTTTCCACTTCTTCTCTATAATCTGCTTCAGCTTCTGAATACTCAATTTGGTCAATCAGAGACTGAACATCTTCATATTTGATCAGGACTTCATTAAACTTAGCCTTACGGGCTATAATTTCATTATAAGATTCATCGTCGTGATCTGTAAATGATAGAAAGGTATTGACGTGGCGAGTGATCTGAGCCTTTATAGGAGTTCTCTTGGCTTTAAGAGCATTAATGTTTAACTCCTGATTAGCCATCTCTTTAGATTTACAGCACAGATTACAATGAATATCAATAATTGCCCGCTCTTAGGGCCCAAATAACAATAAATGCAATGCCCGATTACGGGTTAAGACAAATCAGTACATAAACGTCCAATGTAATGGACGTTGAAACAATACAATATCAGGTGTGATATGTGTACTAGTGTAAGTGTTGCTGTCTGTGTAGGTTTTACAAGCATGAAACTTATAACACTAGTTTAACAATAGATCCTCCAGCCTTCACCTCAAACATGCAGAAGACATGGAGGCAGTAACAATATTAATTATTGTTTAGTTATTGTTATGATGAGAACAAATTCTGGTATATATTACAGTTCAATTCACCAGATAACAGTCCAGATATGATTCAACTATCCGGCAATAGGAGGACCATTAAAATGTACGGGCAAGCTGAGAGCAAGCGGACTGTATAACAAGATTCATAGGACGTAGCACTTCCTGAAATTGAGACTTAAACTATAATAGATAAGCCAAACTTGCCCAATACATTTTAGATAAATTTCTCTGGTATGTAACAATTTATTGTCACAACAACAATACATACATCATGCTCAGTTCATAAATTCTTGATTTCTTGGACGTGTATAATATTATTATTCATAAACACTGATGAACTTGTAGATATCACAATGTTTAATACAAATTCCTTTGTTAAAGGTCATAATATCTTTGAGATGGCTTAATCAGTTTGATCAAAACCACAAATATATTAGTTCAATGATGCAATTACGTCCAAATTGTTCCTCAAATAAATTAGGTAGTAAATGACGTACCTTTGAATTGATTAATACCACCTTTTGATAGTTGATACAGATGTTAGCCTGAGATCTTGCAACGCCAACACCAAAATGAAGAAGACCCGATGAATCACACGATGGGTGATAATAGTCCTTAAATCGTTCGAAGTCTTCAGAATCAATAAGGCATATGAAACCTTATTGTGAATCGAAGAGCTGATTGCTTCAGCTATTGAAAGTAAACCACCAGATCTATCTGATAGGTAAAGAATGGCATTGATAAGCCAAGAAGAAAACTCATGTCCTTATGAGTAGTAGTTGAATTGATTACAACGAAGAATAGGCATTTAAAACCTAGAAAAACTAATGTCTTTATGAGACACAGTAAACTTGAATCGATGAAGAAGGAGAATGAAGCTAAAGATAAACCTTATTGGCTATCAAAACAATATAATAAAATCTCCAGTCTCTGATTGGATGCAAGACATAAAAAGAATAATTTTGATATTACAATACCCATACATAACAACTGTTTGAAATTCATTTGTTCAATAAATAAAAAACAAGATAGCAAGCAAGGCCTGCTAAAAACGAATTACAGAAGCATGACCTACTAAACTAAAACATAACGGAACAACTTATGAAAATTAAACATAAAGGCGAATAACGCATTGGCTCTGCGGTATGTCCTGTTTTTCTACGTGGTGAACGATCATTTTATTATTTATTTTTTACGTTTAGGTACTTTAAAAGTGATGGTTATTCGGGTCTGTTTATACTTATTATTCGTGTATATTCTGAAGTAAAAAACAATCCGTTATTTTCCTCTGCGAGTGAGAAAAATCCCAAACTGTACTCAAATTGGCCAGCCATGTGATTTTAATTCGAAAAATTCGTAACGTGTTAGTCAACTTATTTCTTTGGGATAAGGAATTACTGTCCATGGTTTTGTTTTATTACCTTCTACTTTTGGAGAACATACGGTAGTTAGTCCTGGTGACTGGAAGAAAGATGTTTGTGAATACACCCTCTAAAGAAAATGCATTCCCATACTGTTTCTTAGTTTTATTTCGAAAGTTTTTATTTCCATATTGAAAGCTTGAAATTGTAAACAAATTGGAATCCATCTCAAATACATTTTCATGAATGACTTAGTACAGGGCTTGACTCGAGACCGCTTTTCGGATACAAGAGGTCGATTCAGTTTATATATGCGCATGTATAAGATGGTTCCTCTTTGATACTGCAGCACTCTTCTGTATTCACTTTTCCTAGCTTTTAGATTACTTTGCCGCTAGCAGCAACTGTGTACACTCTACCATTCGCTATTGATGCTTTTAGTAGGCCTAGTAGAAACAGAAGGCTACTTTGTTTTCATTGTGCTTTAAAAAGAAAAGTACGGTAGTTAAACCAATATTTACTCTTTAGAAATCTAATGTGGTTGTGTGGGGATCTCCAAGGATCTGAGTAGGACCTGTAGCTCAAAATAGGCATTTCAATTATGCTGTCAATACTGTACATTTTAATTTATTGTAACAATGGCTACATTTTGTAATATATTGGTCGGGATCGTTTCTCTAATCCGTCATCAGTGGGTAATCGCTATGAAATTTATATCTTAACTATCAGTAAATTAAATTATATAATTAGATCATATTATATATAAGAAATTATAAATAATAGAATTTCAGGATAATACAGTTTTCCGTTAAAATTTAATTTTTGTAATTTATTATATGTATATTATTAGTCGCAAGTTAATTACAAATCAAAAGTAAAAAGTAAAGTGTTCCGTATAGGCCTACAAGACCTGAGGGTTCCAGGAAGTTGAGGAGGCTCCCTGACTTATACAGTCGACACTTAAAGATGGTAAGGTTTGTCAGCCTTACGCACCATCCACTTTAATCCCCATGATTGCTCTTGGTACTTATTTCTGAGAGACGAGAAGGAATAGGTCCGCGACCAAAGGTTTGTAGCGCAGCGTCTCATTTACTACGCTACGGCGTACATTACAGGTCAAAAGTTTCACGCATTATCAGTGGCAGAACTTCTATTCAGGATGGTCGATTACTTTTATTCATAGTTGAATTAACTTGCTAGTTAATACTACTACCTGGAATTCAAGGAGTTACACCTCCTGTCCCTAATATTAGACATTGCATATTCAGGTAGTGGATATGGAAAGTAATCGTTATAGTGTATATTCAAGTAGTGTGGTAAAATCAGAGTCTTGGAATTAATATTACTTCAACATGTATTTTGAATTCACTAAAGATAATTCAATAACGGGGATTCTTGTTACATAACTAACAACTTGGACATAGAACTACCCCTAGGGACTCTTACTTTTATTCATAGTTGAATTAACTTGCTAGTTAATACTACTACCTATATAGGCTACCGGTACTGAATTTTGTAATTCACATCATTGAAGGCCAAGTTATCTGGTCCTACTAATTCCCTTTTTATATCAACAGCCTCGTCAATGAAACTCATTGTATTCTGACGGGGATTATAATATTTTGGCTCATTCGTATAATAGCACAGATGTTATAATGCATCAAGTCATACCAAGCTTTATTTAATTTATTCAAACGATAATCGGGTACAGACTGATCAACCAATTTGGAAGGCATGTATCATTTTCAGGAAATCAGTGTAGCGTAAAGTGATTATACCGGTGAAAAAAATCAAACACGCATCCAATCAGACATAAAATGTTTCAGGACAGAATTAGCAGACAAATTGATTTCGTAACTAGGGAAATATTTACATTGTTAATTTTTTACCATGAACACCGTTCATTAGAGAATACCTACGTCACAGTATACAACTTTTATTTTAAATGTAAAAAGTAGATAATTTACTGTGATTTGTTAAATTCCAAATACTCTAATTTTTGTAAACCCATTAGTTTTTCTCTTTCATAATTCAACTGATGACATATGTTCGTGTTCAGCGGAACATAATAAATTAATGAGACATTCTCAAATAGTATGGAGAGGATGTAGTATCGATAATTAGTCGTGCTGAAAAATGTACACTCTTAATTGAAAAGCCATACTTCATCTGCTATTCAACTCTTGATATAATTACGAACAAATGAGAATGGTCTAAATGATCAGATGGAAGTGAAATGATAACTAGCAATTACAGTTGACAATGATGATAGCAGTCAATTATTGCCTTTTTTGTTTTATTTTAATACATTTTGAATTATCTTATACGTGTACGAGCAAAACTTCTGATCGAAAATTGTTATATCTGCTAACGACAACGCTTAGTACAGATACTTATTATGCCACATTTTGACTGCTATGACGTTATATATAGTGATCTTAGTGTTGAATTTTCTAAAAAGTTGTAACGTGTCCATAATACTTGGCGTTTGTTTTACTTTTAATACACGACATTATGACCATGTATCGCAAGAATTCTCGAACTCTCATGGCTTCCACTAAACCAAAGACGTAGACTTCACTTCCTTTCCTTCTTTATGAAACCTTGAAATATTGTTTGCCTAGTTTTCTTGTTTGTATGTTCTGTTTGGAAAATCGTCCCCCCCCCAAAAAAAAAAATTATATTAGCCATTCTATTCACTGAATGTTGAAATCAGGAACCGTCGGAGCCTCAATGGTTTTAAGTCCGAGATAAGTAATCAGTTACTGGAAAAAACCGTATAGCATAAAATTTGTTTTCCGGGCTGTTATTGCATTATTATTTCTTTATATTGTGTACATAATTTTGTAACATAGCCAATTGTTTAATTTTATCTCTTTGTGTAGTGCAACGATTTATAGCTTATCACTTTCCATTAGGGCTACCCTTCTTACATGGTAAGAGTTATCATCTGGTATAGCCATTCTCTGGGATAATGTATTGCTTATTTTTATCATTATTGTTATTATTAATATTTAATTATTATCATTCCCATTGTTGTTATTGTTATTTCCTCCCTTCTAGAATTGCTGATCATATTATATAACTGTTCATTTTTTAAAATAAAATAAAATAGAATAAAATTTATGGAAATTCAGGAGAAGTTAAACGTCCGTAATCTATATATATATAAAATGAATGTATGTGTGTGTGTATGTGTGTCCTTTATGCTTTACTACACCATTCATCCGATCGCCATGAAACTTTGGGAAGGTTTCTGTCACACTTCATTTTTAATTTTAGCCTTCGTTCGCGAGTTATGAGTGAAAAACGGAAAGAAAACGTGCATTTTTTACGCTTTCGAAGCATGTTTTCAGTTATTCATTTCAGTTGTCAAATCAATTGCAGAAGGCTTTGTCTATTTTTGTCATACTTTGGAAACAATAGCATCGCGATCGCTTTGGAAGGCAATGGATATCTCATGTTATTATAAACGCCAGAGAAGTTAATGATAAGGTGATGATAAGGTAATATTAAATATTTATTTAACGTGGAATATGCTTCTTAAGAAAGATGGTTTACAGAAAATTCCAGGGAAGTTGCTTAGTTCGGGGTCCAGGCTACAACATTTCTATATGTAATCATCAGTAAAATCTCTTATGTATGGTCGTTAAATCTGCCTGAAATGTAGGAATTATAAGTCTGGACAAATGAATATAGAAACTATGGCCTCAGTAGGCTTATTCCATTCTTCATCTATATAAATAAAAACGAATATATGTCTGTCTGTCAAATACATTTACACACATTTTTTTCATCGTGAGTTTAATCGATTTCAATTCTCATAATCTTCTGAGATTGCAGCAACGCTCGACGGGTAATCTATATAGATCTTCTATATAGCCTACATAAAAATGAATACATGTGTGTCTGTCCTTTATGCATTACTATGCCATTCATCCGATCACCATGAAACTTTGGGAAGTTGTTGAATACATTCCCGCAAAGGCATGCTACATTTTTAATTTTAGCTTTCGTTCGCGAGTTATGAGTGAAAACGGGATTGAGACGTACATTTCTTGCGCTTTCGAAACATCAGTTTTCAGTTGTCATATCAATTGCAGATGACTTTGCCTACTTTCGTCATACCTTGGAAATAAAAGCATCGTGATCGTTCGAATTTTGTAAGCCCACCATGGCCGAATCATTTGTTTATAATGTCAAGGCACGCAGACAGATGAAATTTTCACCCTAGACGGAAGAAGAATAGTGAATATAGCCCTAAATGGACAAACATTATGCAGGTTTTTTTTTTTAGGCCAGGGAACTCGAATCTGAGGTTATTTTTCCCATGCTGCGCTTTCTAATCGTGGAATTCACTTCAAAGCCGGATTTAGAGTTGTTTCATTAATTAGGCCTATCAATCGTTTAGTTTAGACCTATGAATGTTTCGTGTGCAAAGTGTTAGTAAATATAATAGTTTAATTATTTTGCTCTTAACTTATAATCTTCCTATTAATTATTGTGGGCGAAGCCGCGGGGATCTGCTATAAGCTATAATAAGCTGTAGCTTATCTACCGTTTTCTGAGGAAATAGTTTGTGTGTGATAAGTCGTTCTTCCCCATTTCAAATTCTAAATACCTATATAAAGACCTTAAAGACCTCGAGTTTGAAAATCGAAAGTCCTTCATAAGTTATTTTCGCATTTACAAAATACAAAACCCGAGCGACGCCGGGCCTTTTAAGCTAGTATAGTATAAAATGTTCAGATGGGTAAAGTGGATAAGTGGCATACGAAAAATGGAAACAATCCTTTCAGAGAAGCAAGCTCTCTAATATCATTGAAGGCAAGCCGAGTTCGAGGAAGACCAACCAAGCAAAATCGAACAAATAAATGTAGGAAAATATGGTAACAGTTTCAAGTTGAATTTAAAGGTATAATTGTTCATGTTGAGAATAAATAAGTACCTTAGATGAGTGATGTTTCATACATTTATAACGACAGTTTTAAACCTCTTCAGTTACAAGAAACAAACATTACATAGAAACACTAAGGGAAATCAAAACAAACTCCTGAGAGGAGAGTATGAATATGTATCACTTCAACATGGAAAGAAGCACTCCCTTCTTGAACGAAAAGGAACAAGGAAAAGTTTTAAAATATATCTGTATCCGGGGGCATAATATTTTTTCTTTCCTAAACTAATATAAAAAGAGGACGACCACAAAGTCTATCGAAAACTAAGTTTACCGTAGTTCGTAATGAAAAAAAATTAATTGAATTTCGGCGAACTTTGAAACGTCAGATTCAATAATAGGGGAAGTTACAGTTGATAGACAATTGACAATATTAAATTTATTTACAAGTATGTGGTGACTACACACCTTACAGATGTTCATACAGTCCTCAAATGACACCTCTTGACTATGTTCATTGCCTATAACGATTCAGAGATGAAGACACGAACGAAATGCATGTCCTCAAGGAAAAAATATGAAATGGATGTGAGATGTGTGAAAATGTAGGGATTGTCTGAATTAATTAAATAGATTTTTTATTATTATGGATTAATTCTGGCCCGAGAAATTACTTCCCTCCTGAAGGACGTCAATCTGAGTGATTTAAAACAAGAAATTTTTCTGTCCATCATGGGCGAAACAGCGACCCCATACCGATGATTGCGAATAGGTATGCAAAATACACCTTCCGAATATTTCTCTTCGCCGATGTTGGCGGACAGATGAGTGAGCTATATGTGAATGTATGCGCACACAATCTCCCCTTCTCGCTTTCTTTCTGACACACATATAAGCGAAGTAGACGAATTGACAAAAATTTCAGTCACGTAACACTGAATAGATTTGATAACTAACATTTTTAAAGACAAAATTTTGGTATCTGCGTACCAACCATACTTCCCACCTATGATAAAATTCCTTTTAAAAGGAATTCAATAAAATAAAAAAAACTCCAATTGAAATAGAAATGAAATATGACTAGTAAAGGAAAAGGCTAAAAATATTCTAGCGATAGGTATGTTTGCATGTATTGGTAAATAAAGAGAAGGTATAGGAGAGAAAGTGCGAGAGAGAGAGAGAGAGATAGAGAGAGAGAGAGAGAGAGATAGAGAGAGAGATGGAGATAGAGAGAGAGAGAGCTATAGTGTGAGAACGAGACAGAGAAGATGTGGAGATTGAGAGGGATGAGAATTAAAGTGTTGGTTGGTCAAGAGAGCAGATGATGTAGCAGCAGACTCAGTGAAGTTCAAATGAAGTCTGTACATGGGTTAGCTTTCAGCGGTCCGTGAATCTCTAGATAGCAACTCTATGATATGATGCGTCCCCCTGGGAACACACCTGCCCCGCAGTACTTACAGGCTCAAAACGAACGAAAACAACACGAGCTACTACTTTCAGTGAAAATGCCTTTACTTCTATGTAATATTACAATTTATTATTCTGTTAGCTAGGATATCAGTCGATAGGATGCAGGATATTGATGGATTGTAGTAAGGTCTTAAAAACATATTCTGCTATTATTGCGAATTATTCTGGTAAATTTCTATGGCCGAAGTCAACGGATAATTAAAACGTAACATTTCAGAATTATTATTGAACCCACCTTTTAAATCTAGGCCACTAATAAGTATTTTTTTTATCGATCTCAAGTTAAAAACAGTTTGTTGTAACTTAGAATTTGAATATTTGAATTAGTTGTTTAAAAAAAAATATTTTTCTATTTCATATTGCTTATAATTACTTGTTAGTGTGATGTCTGTATTAAAATAATTAAAATTCATGTAATGACATAGAAAAATTCTTTAATGCAAGGTTGAAATTACTAATCAATAAAACCAGTAGCTATGGTTAAGCACTACTTAAAGCTTTTTATCCTCAGAAAACGAAACTTTTGTAGACAATCTCAGTTCTATTTCCATCTCATGACTAATTAAGTAACACATTTTCATAGCAGACTACAAGGAAAACTACCATGTAATTCTAGGGACTGTGAAGTATATTTTTAGAGTTAATAACAAAAAGCGTGAAATTTGCTTAATAAATTGGCATGGTTCAAGTACATAACTTATAATGACCACTACAAATAAACTTTGATTTTTAATGTTGTATAGAATGTACAAAATGATCAGCATCTTCTAGTTTTGATACGAAATGACTTGTTAACTTTAACTTATATTCAATTTTAACGGATATGATACAGAATGAAGCAGCGACTTTGAGTCATTATAACTAGATTTCCAATTTTACATTTGTCTTAAAGACTATATGGAAAAACCTAAGTCAAATTGGCCGAACAAGGGGTTTGAAGCCGGGACCTCTTTATTACAAAAAGACGCATTCTTTTAGAATACTGTAAAAATAACATGACAAGAGACAAACGAAACAAAATATTGGCCCAAATACGAATTTCATTCATCTCCTCACAAAGGTCTCTTGAGGGATTAAGAAATGTGAATGCAGCAGGTTGAAGGGGGAGGTTCAAATGAAGATGACTTGTAAACCGGAGAGGAGAGAAGCTGCCAGGGATTGTTCTTCTCTTCGGGTATATATTAATGTATATAATAGCGTGTATATACTGACATGAAGGCAAACAAATCCGATATGGGACCTCGCCTTGTCTTGCGTAGGAGCCTGTCAGTCTTGCTTTTGTGTTATGGAGACCTTAATCCTCTCAGACGCGTCACCATTTATAAAGTACGGAGCCTCGTTTCACCCTCAGATGGAGTGCTCGCGCTTATACCTGTAAGACCATCAACTTATCGATAAATGTACTCAGCTATAATCACCTTGAGAGGAAAATTTCTAGAGAGAATTTATAAAATTCTGCTTCCTAAAGAAAGTACATCATGAAAATTACTGTGGATTGTAATCTCTTGGTTAGTATTGTAGAATTGTATAATTTAAATTGTTGTAACCATAAATAGTAAAAATCTTTGTTATAGTTTAAAACTGCTTTTTTATATTTTTAAAATTTTATTTTATCATATGAACATTACAATGAATTACAATCCAATTACAACGTTCGCTTAACATACGCTTATGAGACAAAAAATGAACGTACAAATAAAAATACTAAACGCTTCTTACTGTAGGCTAAGTAACAAAACCGAACGATAAAAATTAGAATATGTTATAATACGTGGATCTTTCTTATTTTACTTTATTAAGTGCCAGTATGGTACTTTATGAGATTGTGTGGTGGACGAAAAACTGTCTGTCCGTCTGTGTGTCTGTACGCACCATAACTCAAATACGCTTTTTCGGATTTTCATGAAACTTGGAAAACACATTTATAATGTCCATGGGAAGAACCCTATTGATATTGAACCAAATCGGTTCACCGGTACCGGAGTAATGCCCAATTTAGTGCCTATTTTAATAGATTATGGCGCCTTTCTATTAGAAAGGCGCCATAACTCAAATACATTGTAACGGATTTCCATGAAACTTGGTATACTCATTTATGACGTCCATGAGAAGTGCCCTATTGAATTTGAACCTAATATGTTGACCGGTACCGGAGTAAAACCCAATTTAGTGTTTATTTTAAAGGCGCAATAACTCAAATACGCTTTATCGGATATTTATGAAACTTCGTATACGCATTTATAATGTACATGGAAAGACCTCTATTGATATTCAACCAAATCGGTTGGCCAGTACCGGAATAATGCCCAATTTAGTGCCTTTTATGTTAATATATGAGAAATCGCGATAACTCAAATATACTTTATTTGATTTTCCTGAAACTTTGTATACCCATTTATAATGTACATGGGAAGACGTCTACTGATATTGCACCAAATCGGTAGACCGGTACCGGAGTAAAACCCAATTTAGGGTCTATTTTAAAGACGCGGTAACTCAAATAAGCTTTACCGGATTTTTATGAAACTTGGTATACACATTTATAATGTTCATGGGAAGACATCTATTGATATTGGATAATATCGGTTGACCTATTTCGGAGTAATGCTCAATTTAATGCCTATTTTATGATAATATACATATTCGAAAGAATTTATAAAAAAAAAAGCAAATCAGTTATCTTGACAACATAGTCAATTGTTTTACTGTGATTTTATAAGGCTTTGGAAATTAAAATACAGTTAGCTATGACCAAAAACACTATTGTTTTACATGCGCTTATCCAACTAGTCCGTTAAACTGACCCAGGTGCCCGAGATGGTAACGTCTTGGCCTCACATTCTGAAGTTCCATGGCTCAAATCCCGAAACCGGTCAATTTCACTTTTTTTTTGTATTTGTATGTGAGTGTGCGATTGTCAAGATATCACAAATCTGTACAGTTCAGCTAATGCTGGAAGATTTTAATCTGATTAAAAAAAAAACTAGACCTTTGTTCTTCCGTAAGCCCTGCTTAATGAATAAATCTGGAGCTTAACTTGGAAATCAATTAAAAAAAACATATTCTGCATATCATAATTGCAGTCATAACTGATTAAACAAAAACATACTGGCACTTTTTTACATCAGTTTACCTGATTTTATTTTATTTTATGAAATCACCCACCGAATATTACACTTAGAACTGTACTTTCTTCGAAAGCCTCCAGATGAGTAAAGCTCGTGTTTAGGGGTGGCAATAGTCATATCTCTTAACCCATGTTACATAAAGGAATGTCTTAAAGTCATATTTTTAAAATTCTGTTCTAAAATAATCTTTGGCATTTAGAATCAAGTGATGCGGATGTGAGATATGTTTAACAGGTGTGAACGTGTCAGTTGGATGAACTGTTTTCGATAGAATACTTTTCACAGATGAGACATTCATATTTCGTCATACATGGAATAAAGGTGAAGAGTTATATTTAATTTATGACAGTAGTAGGACCGAAAGCTGTTAAAATTATTTTCTGTTGTAAAAATATTCTAAAAGTTGAAACTTATATGAAACCTGAAGAAAAAAATCTTGCTCAGGCGTGTTTGATTTGAACCATGTGTTAAGCGGTTAGTAAAAATATATTATTATTATTATTATTATTTAAAATCCGTAATTAAATACATTATTTTCTGTTCTGTACTCTGGATGTACTGATACGACGAGAAGCTAACAAGTGAAGGTATGATTGTATGAATCCGAGGTTACGTCGCTAGAGACATTTTCCCGAAAACTTATATTGAGAGAAAGGTCAAATAGGAAATCTCAGCTATGTAATGCAGTTTGATTGAGGAAATTGCATTTATAACGTGGTTACAAGTTATTAATTGTTATATTTGAAGTATGGCATGTGAAGAAATTTATGTAGGTGAGAAAATGACATTTTTAACATGTGGTAACATGTTATAAATGTCATTTCCTCACCTACTTGAACAACATGATTCCAAAATTCATGATGTCAAAAAATGTATTTAAAAATGGAATAAAATATGAAGGAACATACTGATAGAATGGCGGACGATCGGCTACTGAAGAGCTAAAGAGGATAGGCCATTAGATGGAAAGAGAGAAAGAGGAAGGTCTCCAAAGAGATGAGTGGAGTGTGTACGCACATCTTTAAAGAAAAACGCTTGAACGGAGAAACAAACAGGATATCAAAGAAGAAGAGGAAGAAGAAGAAAATAGTTCCGTCATTCTGTCTATAAACTCACGAATTGGCACAATTTCCTTATCCAAAGCGTCCTGAGCAGCGTACGGAGAATAGGTTCCTTTGCTAATATTTCATAAGCCATAAACTTTCGCTTCAGGGTGTAACACTTCTTACTTTACCAGTTACCACACCTATCGGTTATCTACCATTAAAATAAAGTTGCTGCTTATTGCAGGTCGCGCGCGATCTGGTTTTCTCAACACAAACCACATACATAGTCTCAACACACACGCGCATACACTCAAAGAGACAGACATACAAGCACATATACAAGTACACAATTTCCATGCTAAACAGCCTACACACTGGTATTTATATGCCCTGCAGAACAAGACAGGGATGCCTAGCACTGCTCTTTGTAGCGATCATTTATTAGAAGACGAGATGACGTTAATAACAGTGTAAGTTAAACAGGAACATCAGCACAATGCATATCTCACATGCCCATGCACTGCAATATCTTTGTTGTCGGCTTAGAAGCACTTGATATATTTTAGATGGAACTTGGCTGCAATGTGTACAGTCTACACGAGTTGCGCATATAAGCATGTTCTTTAGATAAGTGGGAACACACAGAGTTAACCTTTTCACTACTACCGACGTATAAATGAGTCACATAAAAACTGCTTATGGGCAGATGTATAAGGTTAGTACAATAATATGAGGATTTTCATGCACGTGTTACGATCATCATTCATGGAAACCATTTCTTCCACTAAAATATTCCTCTATGATTTGGGAAGAATTAAATATATATACAGCATAAATTAGAAAACAGAAGAGTATAAAGATCATTGGAGAGCCCACTTAGGCCGTATGAATAACGGAAGAATCTCATTTCTAGTAAATACGTATCAGCATCAACGAAGGAGAGATGTCGGATGTCTGAGGAAAGATGGACATAAAACTGTGAAGACGGAACAGGCATTAATGCCTAATCCCTGCAAGGATGATGATGATGATGAGGATTTGAAACTTAAGAGCCCACTTATGCTTTCACTTCATGATTGCTTATATAAATCTAGTTCTGAAAGGGTTAATGCTCAATACCTTCACGTAGCCTTTCTTCTAAGACAATGTCTATTTTACCACACTAATTCCAGGTTTACAAATAAACAGTAGGGATGAGCATAGATAGTTAGAACTTCATTGTTCGCCATGGTCACGGTTTCAAAAAATTAGGCAAAATTCTTAAATTAACTGAAATATTTCCATGAAAACTATCGATGTAGAAAATAGATGTTTTAGGATATTAGGCTGCTGTAAGTAAAATTATATCTTAGAGCCAAGGTAGGCCTATTAATCTCTTTTTTTATTATAGAAACATCGATGTCATGAAGAAAACATCGATCATCGACATGAAAACATCAGCCATCAGTGCTCAACCCTAATAAACAGAAATTTTAATAAGAGCATATATATGTCATCCACAATTTTCTATAACAGAATATGGCTCTATTGTTTAAAAATAAGAAAATTCAATGTGAACTCTACTAATTATTTTGGAACTAAAATCTTCTAACTAGCAATGAATAGTCAATTTTATAATAACTTTGATTGAGGTAACGAATGGGACCTCTAACTAGAATTGGAGAAGAAAATTTATGAATATTCGATATAAAATCATAAATACGACAGAAAAAACTTGCTTAATGGAGACGTTAGACTGTAGATGTTACGTGGCATGCTCAACCGTCCACTTCGATAACTTCGAATGTATTCCCTAGTTGTATTAGTGAAGATTTTAGAGGAAATGAGACTGGAATTTGTTTAGTACATTGGCATAATAAAGGTACAGTGTTCTATTAAATGCTCTCCTCTTTCCGCATGCCAGAACTTGGGAAATTATAAAGACTTTATGAATAGTTACACATAATCGTTATAACAGCTATAATTCAACGTCATTTCACCCCAATGCCGTGGTTAGGGGTCATGATAAATATTATACCTAATAACTCTCGTTACGAAAATTTAACCACACAATATATCAATGGCATCAAATGCTGTTGAACATGAATTATTTGAAAGTTTCTACTTGTATGTAATAACAATATTTTGTTTTTCCACAGAATGCGAACTGATGTTATAAATATTATTGAAAAAGAAAAGTTAACGTAAATAAGTCATAACATTTGATTGTATGGGCTATGCATTGATATTATGATTGATGGATCCCTGGCAAGTGGACTCCTAAAATAAACCTTTAAGACGTTTTGTAGAATATTTCAGCAGGATTTCATGAGACTAAAATAATAAATTAATTATAATGATGAAATATGCAATTTACATTGAAGCATGAGTATCAAAGAACTAATCAACGAATTGGAATAGAATAGAAATTTAAAATATAAATCATTCCCTGTCTGCTTCTACAAAGCAATATAAACAGCAATTTGGAGAACAGAACATACTGTGTATATCTTAATCCTACTACAACATCAAATCAGAGCAAATTTTAGAAACACGGACATGGAGCTCATAAAAAATTACCAAAAAGGGAACTCTCTCATGGAGAGAATTTTCCATAGTACCAATTAGTAAATTAGTTCTCCTTTGAAGAATAGAGAGGGTCGTATTTTCTCCTAATGTTATTGAATAATTGGTGAGTTTTACGGATAAATAATGTATTGTGATATGAATAAATGGATTCATGTGGCACAGAAAAATTTCTGAGTAAGAGTAATTCTAGAAAACCCATATGGGAGTTAATTAACTTATTTTATAACTGAGTGACACCATACAAGCCCAGTTTTGAAATAGGAATCTCATGAGAAATGCAGTAGATACCTTGGAAAAGTTCCAGATAATTGAATTTACTTCACAAAGTCCTCAGAACTAGAAATAACAGACGAGATCAGTTCTTCAGCTGCATGTAACGTATCTAATATGAAGGCTTATCCTGAGGATATGTAGAAAGTTTAATTATACGATAATATACCCATACTGTAGTTACTGAAATTATGATCTCTTTTATTTAACTGTTTGGCTTTTAAAAACTGATTTTTGCTTAGAAGAAGACGCCACGTGATACTATATAGTTTTTTGCTTGTTTGAGAGAACAATAGGCGTTGAGTTGCTTTATAATTTGATTACAGTGAGAAATAAGTGAATTGAAAATTGAAACGTAGTTTATCGCCTGGAATAAGTATTACCTGCGAATGATCAGCTTACCATTTTTGTACATTTTTTCTTAAGACCCCACTGGAATGATCTCATGCTCATGATCGGGGAGTTCAGAAATAAATATATAAATAGATTAAATGAAAATACAAATACATTAAATACAAATACAATCAATTTTAATCGTTTAAAATAATGATAGTAGGAATAGAGAAAGGAAATTAAACATAAAAAATTATAATTCTGAAACTGAACCGGAATGTCTTAAAGGCATAGGCCAGATTTTAAATGTTATAGGCCTAAAGTATTCTTGTTATTGTTTGCGGATTGGCATAACAGTGTGTATTTTAATAACATTTATTCTGTGATATTTGACATGAAATATTCATCAGGATAATACGCCTACAGTGGAAATAATTAGTAATAGACTGATGTCGAGCGATATTTACCTTCGTCATTGCAGATAATTTATAGGCCCTATTTGATTCCTAGAGTCGTGTTATAAAACTGCTTACGAATAAAAGTATATAGAAAGAATAAAAGTATAAAGGTTTCAAAACACTGAGTAACGCATGTATTATAACATGTCCAAATGTCTGTAGTAGCGCAGTGGAAAATCGGAAAAGTTAAATAAATGTTCCTATCACAGAGGATTTAACTTTGCATCGTTCCCACTGACCCATATAAAACTTATATAGGATCTTTGTTCCATGGTTACACAATTTATTTTTTATATCGTGAGTACATATATCACACTGTAAGACAAAACCTACTAGACAGTCGCTATTCCAAGCGGAGGGTTGTCATAAATCGCGTTCGGGAATATTACTATGCAGAAGGTAGCATGGATTTCTGCTGGATCGTAAGGTTTCTTTGAGCCTGGCACGTCGAATGGTGCAAAGGCGTTCTTCTACTCCGCCCAAACCCTCGGCCAGGCCCATCTCCTACTTACTTCTATTACTTCTCTCCTCCATCATGGTCTTAGGGGGTTTGTTACGTTCCCAGTAGTCCCAGTGGCGTACGTGTACATCCCATAGCACTCTAGATTCAAGATGTATCACACGATTCGGTTTCTTCGATCAGGTGGAGAAACAAATCCACTAAAAACGAAATCGGGATAGTTCCATTGTTGGTAATTTCATTTAAAGGAAAGCCTCATTCAATGGAATTTGAAAGAACATAGCGTAAAGTGTTTGTGAGTTTTAAATGTGGCTAATGCACAGTTCACACAATACTAAATGGCCACTTCAAAGAAAGGTAATTACTCTAAATAAGAATGTAATATTTCTATTTTTACAGTTTATTTACTTATTTACATGTTAGTTATCGACACAGAGGAAACTAGCATATGCCAGCTTACCGAAGAATATTTAAGAACTGGTGATTATTGTCCATCCATCTTCCTTGAGGGACAGCATTTTTCTGGGGTCCTTCGCGAGTCAAGCGAATCATGCATAACCATGCTTTTTCAGTGATATCTGTATACTGTACTTTTTTGTACTTTAGTACGTTATTGCTGTTAGTTTTTAATTTAATCGAGAGTCATTTAGGCTATCTCCAATGAGAGGCAGTTCCTTTTTGTTTAAGAAGTAATACTGCTTTATTTAACCCGTTTAACTTAAAGTACAACTACTCGTATGTTTGATGCTTTTACTAAACTTGTAATCTCGAGATTTTATGTTGCTGATGTGGCCAGCAGGTACATTATTCGGGGTAAATCCCAGAGTTTCTTCTCTTCGTAACAAGGACGATCAGAAATTACCTTTCTAATAGTGGGTTGCATATTAAAAAATGATATTTATTTTGTTCAAACTACAGAAGATGTTAGAAATGGGTCAAAATAGGATGTCGAATAATCCCAAGCATGGTGATAATTATGTACTAGTAATTTACTTTGATATTTTGTAAAAAAAAAGGAGGAATGCTGAATTACATTGTACCTCATGTAATTATCCTAAAGTAAACTATGCCATTGTTATAATTGTTTACAGAGGAAAATTTGTCCGAGAATGTACCTAGTCCCTTATCCCTCCAAATTTTCCTCGATATTCTTACAAATATTGCTACTTACTTTACTTTTAAATTACAATTACCACCTAGGCTCAGTATAAAACCTTAGACATTTAACCTATTTTAAAACACATAAATTATTTTATTACATATAACAGATATAAAAACTTGTGTTACATACATTAAAGTAGTCAAAGTATTACTAAAAATTCTTAAAAACTGTTAAAAAATGTATTTAATGTCCATAAAATAGAAGTTTGTATTAAAACGCAGATACTGTTCTCTTCGTACTACACGTTTCGATGCGAATACATCATCTTCAGGTCTATAATAACAAAAGTATACAACATTAATAACGTGTTGTGATATTGAGAATATTCTATAAAATGTCTGTATCTTTACTTACGATTTTCTGCATGACTTGTGGAATCTGTTATGTTCTGGGCTGGATGGTCAGCCTTCTGTCGATAGACGTGTACTGGTCCTTGCTCTGCTTCGCAACTCCCTTCCCCCTGCTGTACAATCCAAATAGCGGGTTGTGTTCTTCATTTATGATATTGTTTTTCCTTTTAGATGTTTCAAATCTTTCAAGAGTATTTAATTTTCTTCCTTTGTTTTGTAAATGCACTATATTCATTGTATTTTCTATAGTGTTGTAATAATCGTGTGCTTCATCAAATGTTTGGCGTTGCTAGATCTATCTCTTTGGCCGTTTCTATAATCTTTCATATGCTCTTGAAATCTGGTTTTAAATTTTCTTCCCGTTTGACCTACGTACTCTCTATTACATTATTTGCATGTTAGCTTGTAAATTCAATTTTATTATACACGTCTTCTTTTCCCTTTGTCTTACATAATTTATTTTTCGAAAGACGTGAAAATGCCGTGTTTATTACATAAAAGTGTTTTAAATAATTTCTGGGATATGTTTTTATTTATACGTCCGGATCGGGTACCGATATCTATAATATTTTTTGATTAATATCTAGAGAATTACGAGGGTTGTCCAATAAGTAATTCTCCCTAGTTAAAAAAAAAATATTGAACATAATATATTATGTTGAAAGACTTTTACAAATTACAAATCTTTCTCCTTGTCACTTCCACATTATTTTTTATACTGGACATCCAGAGTTATACTCGTATAACTTGAATTATCTTTGGGTTGGGTTCGCTAGATTTTAGTATCATGCACCTAGGGAGGGGCTCCTATGTTTAAATAACCTCCAGACTGATGTAGCTGAGAAGAAGGGTCTCCGTTGCATGGTGCTGAAGAAGAAAAGAAGACAAGAGAGGTAAGTGGTCGCCATCTCATCATTGGGTATTAGTAATTAACAACCTAAACACAGTTAAGTTTGTCATTTCTTGGGGGGAAGATGGTCCCGGGTGCACAAAGTGACATCAGTTCTTCAAGCCACTGTTGTACCATGTCGTGTACTTTTACAATATGTAGCAGGAGGACTTCGGGAGACAAAAGTCAAGGACTTTTTTTAAATGGCAGCTCGGAGATTCCTCATGACCCCACAGTATCTCTATGCATTCAGTGATGGACCCAGGAGTAACTCAGGAGATTCAAGTAACAAATCTTATCACATCCTTCATGTTCTCCAGAACTTGCTTCTAGTAATTTTCACATGTTTCCCCAGCTCAATTTTCATCTTAGAGGTACGCACTTTCACCCTGATGATGAAGTGAAATCAGAAGTGAACAGTGTCGGGTACATGGTGTGGAAAAACTGGTGTCACGCTACCAAAAATGTTTGTAAAATATGTAAAAAATTTAGAAAAGTAAGCTGAATTGTGTTTAAAATTTTTTAACAATAGGGAAACTTATTTATTGGACAACCCTCGTATATGCATATAAAATTATGCTGTTGATTTTAACTTAACATTACCCCAAAATTAAAACTCCCGATATGCACATGATACTTATGGGATTACGTAGAATGATTTGGTGAATACGTACAATATGATTTTATCCCATGTTTTCTGCTAAGTTTGACAAGGAATTTATTAATAATAATTAATAAGCATTGGAGCCTTATAAGTCATAACGTTTATGAATGTTGAACACACCACTACTTTATCCTCCATTATAAGTTAATCGATCTCGGGAATAGTACATGAATGGATAACTTTGGGACAGGGAACGCCACTGAAGCGATTCTGGGAATGTGGAAGGGTGTAAGTTTATATACGTGCCGCAGTATAATAATGTTGAACTGCGTTATACGGCGCGACACCATAGCCATTGCCTACTGCAGCTAGCGGCGAGTATTTTCAACCTCCCACAATTTGCTACACCACATAAACCCACTGGCATTTGATTCTCTCTCTAGCCAGCCACCGACAATATAGTTCCCGAATTATTCTACTCTTAAGGGCTAGAGGTCTTCTACTTGCCCACTTATGTTCAGCAAAGATATTAAAACGGTGCAATCTAAATTAATTAACGAATAAAGTAATGAACATACTGTATTAAATTCTGTATTAACAACGAAGCGTTGATCGCAACAACGTTCAAAGTAGAATAATTATTATAACCTTTTGTTCTATATGTTAATCACGCAATCATAATATCTTCATTTATATATAATGTTTTGTTTCTGCATGTTATGTTGCTAAAGTGAACTAAACTACGTGATGGCGTATTCTATGAAAGGACAGAATCATCCGTGCGGCTGCTGAGATGAATGCACTTCACTAGGAGATGGTGGGATTGAGGCACGGGTAATATACCAACTCTCACCGGTAATCAATGACTTTTTTGTGGAATGAAAAAAAATGCTATATTCTAAAAGGATAGTAACAAGAATATATGTCCTATGCTTTCGTTGGACAAAGATTTCACGGCAGGCCGGTGAAGGGTACCTATGAGGTCAGTGTAAATTATAAACACTTTAGAAACCGGATAACATGGCTGTTTTACGTCTGTTTTATAGAGAAATGCGGAAAAAGTCACCATTGGTTCGGAACATGATGTGTATACGTAGGATTACGCTTGTGGTACAATGACTATTCCATTCATACGCCTTGTGTTTGATATTAACCAATAACGTTTAGCAATTCCTCTGATATAGACCAATCACGATCGTTTATCTTGTAACATGCTTCCTAGGATCGCAAGGAGGCAATTTTATCTGGTAAAATGTTAGCTCGTTACTGGACACGTAAGGCATCAACTTGCCGTGATTAATACGTCATATGCTGTCAATAAACAGAATGAAAACACATTATTTTTTACAACATAACTTGTTTAGAAATTGAATGAATGTAAATGTATATTGATTAAAACAATTTCGATTCGGCGCAAGCAAGTTCATGTGCTTTTATAGCGTTCTGATGCTGAGGTTTTCTATGTTGTGTTACGCACAATTGGTAGCATTGAAAACTCTAATTAATCAGTTCATCGAATCGATGTTCATTCATTTAGTATGCCGTGATCTCACAGCAGGTAGAATATCGACAACAAAGTAATAAAATAATAATTATTTACAAAATCCGTTCCATTTTATTCATAGAGACTAGCTGAAAAGGCCCGGCGTAGCCCGGGCTTTGTATTTTTTAATTTGAAATTAACTTATGAAGGACTTTATGTATGTAGAACTTGAAATGAAGAAAAATATTTATCACACTCAAACTATTCCATCAGAAAACGCTGGATATAGCTTTTTATGGCTCATAGAGGATGTGGAATGCTGCATTCCGTTGCTTCTACACATCATGCTTGGGAGGGGTTGAAATAAGAAGAAACACAAATTACATAAGATTGTACTGACTTGACGGAAAATTTTATTTCTCATTCTCATGTTACTATACAATCGTTTCGGACCTGAAATAAAAGAGAAATGCAGTATCACTTTCGTACTTTCCTCCCCTAGAACCCGGGACATAATATACTGCGAGCATAGGACTCAAAATGTTCCATCCCATGCTTAGGGCCTATGATAAACATCCCTATTTCTCAACTAATACAAAGCCTACAGCTATGGATAACTTATCAGCGGAAAGGATTATTTACAGACTTTTGATATAGCATACTCACACACTTAAGTTGTCCCTCTACATCAAAATGTGAAGTGAGAAAATATTTCTTATGTCGAGGGTAGAGAAAGTTATGTGATTACGTCACACTGTGCTTTATTTTCGTGTAATTCATTTTTCAGTAATTATTTTCGCCAATATATTACATCGATGGAATCATAAATCGTTAAAGTCCAGCATTAGGCTATATAGTTGCCAAGGCCCTATGTAATCACAGTAAACAATTCACTGTTGTCATGTGAACTGAACAGCATTTCATTGTTTTCAGTATAATATTCTCAGAAATTATATAATTTTCAAGGGAACGAGTATTTTGTTTGAATTTTAATGTTGACCGCTATACTTCCCGGGCTTAACTGGGTATGTGTGCAAAATTCCGTGTAAATTGGTAAAGAAATGTAGATTTGTATAAGGAACAAACATACATACCCACAAACACACATTCGACTTTATATATTAGAAGATACGAGGTTCATGAGATAAATTAGATAAATGTGTCGATAAACTCGTAATCTCTCGTGGGATTACCTATGACTATAGAGCTATACTACAGAAGTATGGCAACATTGCAAGCACGATTACCACCAAGTATTTATGTAGCAGCATAGAATTATACCAGCCATGGGAAAGGCAATAACAGTTTGACTTGAGTGATACTTAACTCTTTGACTCCGAAGGCGGTTTGAAGAACCCACACAGCTTTTTACTTTATTCTTGTGTGTTTCAAATGATCTTTTCAGAATCACCTCCGTCAGAATCACTCTGTTTTCAGTACTCTATAAAATAATAGAATCATGGTTTTGTTTTTATTTAATTTTATTTGACTGTAATACATAGAAATACGTGTAGGCCTATGAGTTTGACACAACCGAAATGAGTGAGGAAAAATCTTCCAAAGATCATAAAATCAGTTAAAAATGAATAGAAAAATATATAATATTAACTTTCCTCACTTAAAAGCATTAAGGTATTTCATCTAGTGGGTACGATGAACCCTCTTATTCGGACTCCTGACACAGAAAAACAGGAATGCTAGGGTTAATAATACAAACTAACTAATCAGCTGTGGTGATTTTTTTCCTGCCGGTCTCGAAAGGGTCACCATGAAACTGCAATTCGTTATTTCCATCATTATCGTAGTCTCTGTGTAGGCGAGAGATCAGCCGGTTTGCTGTGGAAACCTTCAGTGAAGGAACGGTTAATATACATACCGGTGATTTGTCTGACATTTATCCACAATTTCTCGTGATTATCATAGTTGTCATATATTGTAATATATTGTCTACTCTATAGTAAGGTGCAAGCGAATATGATACCATCCGAAGGGAAGAATGCTACAGGCTTTATTCTTTATTGAATTATTGTTAGATTAGTAAATTAAACACGATAATTTACTGGTACTTACTCTTTTTACCTGCATAGGCCTATGTTTGTAAACAATTGATAGAGAAGGGGAATATTTTCAAATGAAATATATATATTGTGATGTATTTTAGGAATGGCTTACCGTTTATTAGAGCCTATATATTGACCGCCTATTCATGGTCTAGTGATTAGTGATACTGACTAAGGATTTACTGGCCCAGATTAGGTCCTTTTACTTTTCTCAGATAGGAAAAGCTGAAATCGTTTCCATTTGTTGGGAGGTATTATGAATTTTTACCTTCTTTAACTAGTATTTTCTACAGGTCTAAGCTTAATTCATTAAGAAAATATTACGAAATTATACATATTTAATAATTATTGTACATCAGCAAAGTTGCAATTGTAGCATTTTAACATTGCATACTAGAGATGTCAGATAATATACAGATTGCTAAAAAATTAGTAATTAGCACAAACTGGCAAGTTTCAATTAAAAATACGAATTGCATTATCTTGCAAAATGTTAATTTCACATCTAGCTGATTGCGTCACGGAGACTAATGACGTCACTCGAGTAATTAATCAAGAGTCTCTAGGCACCATGAGTGCACAGCAAGATAGTTAACAAAAGATTCTGCTTACGTCCAATTCCCCAATGAACTTCTTTATAAATTATGGCATTCTAATAAAACACTGCATAGAAACTAAGCTTCTATTATTGATGAGATTTTAAGTTCACCAGGAAATAAAACATAGCCAAATTTGTGAAAGAATTAAGACTTCACTGAATTTAAGATTTCAGAGAGATTGTCGTATGAACATATTTTATTTATAGTTGCTAGTTTAATGTTATAAAAGAAGGGTACAGAATTTGTATAAAAACTTCATTAGGATAGTCATAGGCTATATGGAGAAATAAATGAAACCTCATTGCAGATTTGTATAATTGAGTGATTACCATTAGAACCCAAGACCTCGTAATCTGAATGGTTCAGCTCCGAAAGCTAAAGTGTGGAAAAAAATTAATATGATAACACATAACTTTCTCTACTTTAAGCTTGGGCAGTAAAATTTTCTCACTTCAATTTCTGACGTAGTACAGTATTTCTTACTACAGAGAGTGCTTTCTTCTTGTCTCAAGTCTCGTGGAGAAATGTATTGTTCGCGAAGCAAGCTTGAGATTGTTCAGACGGCGGCTTGCTTTGAACTATCCTCCAGATGATTTTCTAAGAAAAAATTAAAATAAATTCTCAATAGGTATCTCATGTACAAGATTTGGACAAAATCTTTGGAACTGGTTTTGAGAAAAACGCGAAAAATGAAATTTTCCTAAAGTAAAATAGTAGTAAAAGAAAGATAAAGTCAACGCCAATCTTCGTGTCTCTTCCCCAGAAGTTGTTTAACCTAAATTATGCTATTTGATCTTATATTTTTTTAGCTATGCTGTTTACACACACTCAGACATGTTTCTGAAAAATAATATTTTTGGTTTCGGGATACTTCAAGAAGTGTAATAATGTTGAAAATCTTCATGATACTTATGCTACGGATAGAGAAAGAATACAATTGAAGAGTGTAACCCAAATAGCTGCTAAGTGCCATTTTTGTAAAAAATGAGTTTTTGCATCAAAACCCATCTATATGTCAACTCATTACCAATTGACCCAAGGCACGGTAGTGTGCCACAGTATTTAGTTTAGTTCAAACATTGATCAAAAGATGGAAGCTCTGCTATGTCCCTCATGCATTTAGGAATACACTTTTTACTGTAACTCCTAAACAACTTTTTGGCACTTAGCAGGTATTTGGGTTACACTCTTCAATTGTAGCCTATACATGCATTCCTTATCTTAGAAATAGCTATTTAGTTTTGTTGAGGATTAAATGCAGTAAATATTTTACTTTCTCGCGCACAATTTAGTTGCATCTTTATAAACCCCCTTTATTTCTAGAAATGAAAGCCAAAACTGGTCTCAATGTTGACTCAGCTCTCTGGAGGTCCGTTACTTTATTCGCACGTAACCAAATCTCTCCCATGATGCCTTTTATCTATGCGAGGATTGAGCGAATGCAAGAGAGCGAGTGAGACGAAATGAGTGTGTAGAAGAGAAGGGGGATTTGTTAAATCTGGGCCCTATGCCAAACTTCGTTATACACATCTACAGTCAATATTTTCAACTCCGCCACAGGCTACTGCCCCCACAGTTTTGCACCCAGCGGTGTTTTAACTATTACAAGGGTACCTGTAGTGATCGCTAGCATGGGGTAGTATGTTAGTTACATAAATAATACTTAATATCAAATGAATGCACAGAATAGAAATGTGACTGGCATTTATTCTTAAATATGACGCAGAAGTTATAAAAAATAATTTCACCCTTAACGTGCTGGATACTTCATAAAATTGAGGTGCTTGCTTTTTTTAAATAGTCTTCAGTGACACGACGGGGTTTTTTTTACTGCGCACTTTTTAAATACGGGTACATCATTTTTTAATCAATTTAAAATTATACTTAATTGACATAATTACTTTTATATTGATTCAATAGACTATGCAGTTTCAAGTTGACTTATCTGCCTTTATTGACAGTATCCGATGCCGAAAATTAGTGAAAAGATCTTCTAATTTATTAATTTATTCATCCTACTGCTCAACGCACATTGCCTTCGACCTAGGTGTGACAAGGAATACTGAAAATAATTTTTCTTACATGATTAGCCTACACTATAAGGTCAACAAGTAAATCAAACGAAAATAGAAAAAGAACGGTTTAGTTTAATTTTTATCATTATAAAGTTGGTTCCTCAATATTTGCATGGAACCCGTAAGTGACAATAATGCCACTTCAGAAATTATTTTATTCATTTATCAGACTAGACAACTATTTGTTTTTTTCTCTCATCAGTGAAGTCAGTTTATAATCGTATATAGTCAGTGAAAGAAAAACTTAAGTGTCAATTCGTCTTCTTTGAAACAGCGTGATAGAACTTTGTATGATTCTAACAATGTGGATATTTTCAGATAATGTTTTGCGTGTTCATCTACCTATGTAGGTTAAGTTGTTAAATTTGAATTTTTCTACCTGGAAAATCGGAAATGGAATTACTTTGGCTTATATTTACATATGAAGTCATTTTGGGGTAGGGCATCACAGTAATGGATTAATGGATATTGTCAGTTTTTGAGTGGGAAATTTGTCGTGTAACGCCTGTGTACAGATGTTGTGCAAACATAATTCCAATTACTAATGGTATTGCTAGGATGTTCAATCACATACACAATATAGCAAAATACTAGCACTGTTTCCATCTGCCTTCTAAGATCTATAACCCCGAAGGAGAATTGACATATCACTCCGGCCAGTCTAAAAGGCCACCCCACAACGTCGGTTGATAATAACTTTCTGATTGGTTTCATGTGAGTCAACTAGATCGTTTGACGACTGTATACCAATCACAGAGTGACACATGATCTTTGAGCTAGATATATATTACACAGTACTATCTGGGGAACTTCTGTGTATGAGATAATATGTTGACATAACCTAGTAATGACTGGATTTAATGAAAAAGTTGTCTTCGTGTTCAGTTTGAATACTCGTACACGCATACACACTTATAAATGTATTTCTAAGGTGCAAGGATATAAGAGATTTTTAAACACATAATAATTGGCATCAATATAGAATTTTAGTATATGCATTAATAAAGTAAAATCACTAGTGGGTTATGTTTGATATCAACTAGGAAAATTCTGGTGGAAAAGGTGGTTTCCATAAATGGCAATCTTATTTATTACCTGGATAAATGTGTTCATATTTTAAGATAAAGTATCAATGTTCTAAGCAAATTTCTAACCTTTTGGTCTATGCGACTTTTTCTGCAGTAAAAATCTTAAATTCTGGAATATTATTAAATCGGTAACAACAGAGGAATAATTCCAGCGTTGAATTTTGTGTAATTCGGTGGAAAAGTGTAATTATGACAATATTTCAATGTATGTATTTCGGATTTAGTAATGGTGATAGCAAATACATTTACTAAAGTCCTGTGATAGGATCTGCTAATACTTAAACAGAGTCGCACTGCATTCATTTGTTAATGGATTGATATTTTTTTTAATCGTAGTGGAATGTGGTCTCTGAAGGTTGGTAGTCACCGGAGCTTAATACGCCAAGTCCCATGCTCATTGTGAACCGGTCGCATGGAAGGATTGCCACGGTTGTTTATTGGAGCTGAAGGCCTCACTGCTCATAAAATTCAAAGCCCAGAAGTCCAAAGGTTCAGGTCCCAGTTTATAGTTGCATGAAATATATTAGACTATGTAGTTGAAATGTTTTTATGTAGTAGTTGAGTGGATAATAGGAAAAACTGTTGTACTCTAAATTTTTTCTACATAACCATGCTAAAAATGTGAAAAGTCACCCACACAGTTAAAAGTCTACTGCCAGATAGCTTAATTTTCAATTCATATGTCCTGCACATAAAAGTAAGTGTATAAAACTAATTCTTGTATTTCATGACGGAGTTCATGAAACACTTTGTTTTCTTTTGGGTGTGGTCCCTCAAATTGGAAATGTAGGCTTAACCATCTAAGGAGTACTAATTCTTTAGATGGAATTATTTCAAAATTAAGATTCAAGTGGCAACAATAGTTAATTCTAACTAACGTAAGCCTGTGCTAATCCTAAAAGGATATTCTTATCATTTCCACACTTTCAACAAACCGAAATAAAACGTGGTTATTAGCGATGATAAAAGAGGGGTGAATGCACCACAACATGCACAACAATATACATAATAAAATCATCAGTGACGGAACACATAGCTGTTTCTAGAGTAAGCGCAAAAGTGCGTTGTGTCCGAAATGCGATGAAAAACCGTGACCAATATGCAGTGAACCAAAAATGGCTTAGATAAAAAATGCCTGACCCAAATGTACGAGACCTAAATATCTGTGACCCAAGTATACACTGACCGTAAATATATGACCTAAACGACCGTTAATCACCGAACCACTAACAGTAAAGAATTCTACATTCAACACTAAAGCAATAGAAACAATAAAAAGCAATAATACATTTCCTACGAGTCTTTTCTTCCGTCCAAGCTGCTTGCATTCTGGTAAATTAGCATTATCTTCTCACATTACCTTCATCACTTTGTGCATAATGGACAGGCTCAAACCCGGTGGCATCTGTGGGTATAGACAGATACGATATGTTCATTTAGAGGAATGTAAAAGAATCACTGCGAAACATAATTATGTCGGTCACAGGCATATGTTGCAATACAACCCCTATAAAAATTCCTCCGAAAATTCTGAACGAAGTAAGCTCGTAATTACCGCAAAGGAAAAATAAAATTAAAACCATAGCAAAATTGAGAAGTTTGATTGAAACCTTTATCGTTGATTTAACTATTTTTTACTAAGACAGCTAATATGTCCACAAATATAGAATTAAAACAATACATAATAAACTAAACTGAAACATAAAATATAATGTTTCAAACATTTCTAAATTTTAACTCTTCTTCATACTCAAATTATAGGGTAATAAAACATAAGAGACATAAGTAAATAGTGTCTGATCTAAATTCTTCTAGCCAACTATCCATTGCTTTTAATTTGCACTTCTTTCTTCCTCTTTAAAAGTTATTCGCCACTTTTTAGATAGTCATTAAAGTAGGCCTACTTTTGTGAATTTAACATTGTGAAATAAATGTATTATTTCATTTATCACAGAGACACAAGTTTCATACAATTCTTCGAGTTCTTCGTTATAAAGAAAATTTTAAAATAACTGGATAAGTAAAATAATAAAAAAACACAAATAATATTTATTTAGAAAAATGAAAATCCTAATTTCCACCTACGTAAAGCATAATGCGAGATTACTAAGTGGTGTTTCACACATAAACTTCCAGACTCATTATTCCACGAATCATCCTGAACAGGAGTTTTCTCGCCTTAAAACTCCCAGACACTAGTAAATTCAGAGACTGGTAGCTGCATCCTGCGGTGTGACCAAATTGTTTTCTCACCCATGCCCTTTGATCCTGAAGGTTTCTAATCGCTCTACCATACCGAAATACAAAGAGAGATATTCATAGAGAATTGTAAAGGCTAACAGCATGTCGCAGTTTCTGGGGAAAATGGAAAGGGTGAGACGTGCAGAAAGTTTGTCTTCTATTCTAAATGAAGCACTCGCAACGACAGACAATGTCAGTGCACTTGAGATTGTTAGAAACAACCAGTAGCCCCTACAAACCCAAGCACGTCCTCTTTCGCAAGAACATTATTTCTCTCTCTTTTTTAACTTTGTCTCTTTCCTATACTCTGAGTCATGCGTTTTTCGCTCAGGCTTTTCAATGCCTCATTTAGAATGAAGAGGGGATTCACAACGCACAGTAGCCCTATGTTGCATCGTTATTGCAAAATCCGTTTCATGCTTGGAATTAAAATTTCCAGTTAGGCAGTAGGTCAAAATACCTTCAAGGGAAAGTAAATGCGTACTTTAATTTGATTTCCTGTATGTCTGTACTTCCTCTATCCATATTATAGGTACTAAAACTAGATAATGTATTCCGTGTCAACATTAATACACGTTGTAAGATTTAATGATTAAAAAATAATTGATATAAGAGAAATATGTCTAGCCTACATGTCAGTTTGCATGTCTATAACTTCATGTCTGTGTATAGGTGTTTGCTATGAAGTACAGCCCGGAACCAAAAAAATCGTATGGCATTTTTTGATGATGCGAGATGAAAATTTCAAAACTTTTTTGTATACTGGAAAAAGAAAATACATAGCGATTTCTCTAAAACGGAGTTAACAATTTGTTAAAATTTTGTAGGCAAATTCCTTCAATAAAAGCTACCAATTTCATTTGAAATATTTTTTACGTTAAAATCTTCTGAAGGATAACTTAGTTATATCTTCGACGGACTCGGGATTTAGGTTTTAAAATGCGATTTGCTTTAGGGTGGAACAGCTGCATACTCTCTAAAGTGGTCAGATATGAGAATCGAGAAAATTATATAACCCAAGCTCAGAGTACAGAAAATTACTTTTAAAATTTATGTTTCATATGTTTTATGTTTGTACGTTTTTATAAGTTTTAAGTTTACAAATTTGGAGAAAATTACTTTTAAACTTGTGTCCTAATTATTTTTTCTACTGTGTCCTCCTAAGGAGTTAAATCTCCGTAGTATACATTAATATAGATACTTATTTCCTCACAAGAAAGAAAACGAAAATCAAAGATGGGGGTTTTTAAATGTGAATGGTAAAATTATATTTTATATATTTATATCCTATATTGTTTGAACAATGAGGAAAACGCATATAATATATAGAGCTCAGAACTACAGATGGTAAAATGTTGATTGCATTATCATAAGCAGCATCAATGAAGCTTGTCGACATTGGTTGAAATTTTTTTATCTTATGGTTGCCAGGGATAATCCTTAAAATTACTATGAAGAATACCTTGAGTGTCTTCTTTCCCTTCCATGTATGCACAGATAAGGTCATTACTGGATTAATAATCGGCCATGGGAGTCCGGATCCTGACCATTATGTCCCACTCCTACCATCTACCGATGCAGTAAAAATAGGAAGTAAATGACGCGGAGGTGATATGATGGCCCTGTCCAGTCGTGGAATTTAGCGGTGCAGAGTAAGAAGAGGGTCATTATTGGGAGCCATCTACATATTATAACAATCTAGTACATATTATAACGTATGTACGTTTGAATTTGGTCTTTTGACTTGTACTTAAAATTGCGTGGATACAATTCCTCTGCGTTTCGAGATATATATAGTCACAATTGAGCAGCAATAACAAGAATAGGCTATGCAATTACTGTTTTAAAAATCAATTTCAGATCCATCTGACCAGTTATTTTCATTTGATGAATTCGTAAATTAAAATTGCCTTAGGTTGTATTTGTTCGGTATTAATAGCTTCATATCTCGAAAATAAAAAAAATTGTGAAGCTTATTTTGTGACAATATGACAAAGTTATTTACCCGTTCTGTTAGTTACTGTAGGAATTGTCATCATACTTTTAACAAAGTTGCATCACGTTTTGTCATTTTCCCACAAATTGCTTCAGCGGACGTCTTGAAAAACTGTTATAGGTGGGAAAAGAATATAGATGATCGTGTTTAATCTAGAATTCTTTGGAAGTCAATACTGTGGTGGACAATAAGTTAATTTAATGGAAAAGTGATAATGAAGGTACTGTGCTGAATGATTTGAATTTGTATTTATAGAGTACTAGTTGAAAAGGCCCGGCGTCGCCCGGGCTTTGTATTTTTTAAATTTGAAATCAACTTATGGAGGACTTTCGATTTTGAATCTCTATGTCCTTATGTATAAGGTATGTAAAATTTGAAATGAGGAAGAACGACTTAACACACTCAAACCATTCTCTCAGAAAACGCTAGATATAGCTTTTTTATGGCTCATACAGGATGTCGAATCTTGCATTCCGTTGCTTCTACATACCATTCCTGATAGGGATTGAAATAAGAAGAAACAGAAATACCGGTTACATAAGATTGTATTGTCTTGACGGAAAATTTTATTTTTCGCTCTCATGTTATCATACCGCCGTTTCCCGGAAATAAATAAAATAATCGAATGTGATTATGAAATAAAAGAAATCGATATCACTCTCATACTTTCCATCCCCTAAAACCTGGGACATAATACACTGCGGGAATAGGACTGAAAATGTACCATCCCATTTTGTCTTCTTTATATGCTTAGGGCCTATGATAAACATCCCTATTTCTCAAATAACACAAAGCCTACAGCTATGAGTAACGTATCAGTTGATAGGAATATTTTTTAAAGACATCTGATAGAGCATACTCACTGACACACACTTAAGCTATCCCTGCAATACGGCTTCTTATTCTACATCAAAACGTGAAGTGAGAAAAATTATATTTTCCTTGTCGAGGGTAGAGAAAGATATGTGACTTCATCACACTGTGTTTTATTTTCGTGGATTTTATTTTTCAGTAATTATTTTCGCCAACATATATCATCGATAAAATCATAATTTGTTAAAATCCAACATTATGTATTTACCAAAGCCCTATGTGATCACTGTAAACAATACACTGTTGTCATGACAACTGAATGGGATTTCATTTTTTCAGTATAATATTCTCAGATAATCATATTCGATCTAAACATTAATATGTTCTGCCTAATAAAACTTCATTACATTACAATTGGTATGATATTCTTCCTTCCACTGTTCATGCTACCTCCAAAACATAATACTTAAATTCATAGAATTATTTTACAGATGTTCTATTACCATTTTGTGTCACTGTAAATTCCATTTATTACTAAAACAGACCATAATGATAACTTAAACTGTTGATTTTACGGAAAATAATGGAGATTGGAATTGACATGAGTTCACATAGTGTTCATTCAAAATGGAGTCCGGTAATTAAAGTAGAAAGCAATACATAGAAACACGAGACTGAATACACCTGAACATACATCAAGCAGGATAATTTCCCATGCTTTAATTCTTGAGTTTTAATCTAGATTCATGTCGAAACTGCTATTAGCTTGCTTTACTTGCTATTCCTTTTCATTTTTTGTTTTTAATGATATGTACTGCACGAAGGCAACTAATATTGACATTGAAATCTTATTACTTTAATATACCTACAAAATTAGCGTTTTGAGCTTTCTAAACATAGGTATATAATGCTAATTTTTTAGTGTTGTAGTGAATTACACATTTTTATTTGAGCATTTAACGTATATCTTGTACTCGCATTCTGGTTCAAATTCCGTGGCCGACCAATTTGGCTTAGGTTTTTTCATAGTTTCCCCAGTCGTGTAGGCGAATGCCGAATTGGATATTTACTTACCGTGAATCATCCTCGATATTTCATCCTATATCATATTCATTACAATTAATATGTGTTGAAATTTAAACAGACACCATAAACACATCAAAAATAGAAAACAGCTGCACATCAATAGTTGCATGACCTACCGGTGTACATACAGAACTTGAATTCCTGATATAAGGCCTCCATGCTCAAAAGTCTTGTGCAAGAGGCTTGCTTGCTTATATTATTTGTTTGTTTTACATGAAGTGCACAGAAACTCATCAAAACTGTAAATGTTAATTCTCCAGGAGGGGAGAAACATACAAACATTGCTGATTTTTTTTAAGGTAGATGTAACAACTATTTACTGTCTTCCCTTAAGTTATAATCTATATATAAAAAAGCGGAATGATTGAAGGAGAAGGAATTCTCGTAACAAGGCCCAGTATTTTTGTCGTGTCTTTTATTATATGTGAGAAGTCTGAAAATATAACATAGCAGAAACATAAAGAAGTAAAATGCTTCACAGTCTGCGTCAGTTTGACGCCCTTTTTATTTTCTCACACAGTTGCTGAAACCCTATCTAGCGTCTACAAGTTATTTCGATCCTTGCGAAACAACTTCTTCCGGTTGTTTAAAACACAGCCTTCGTATATAACACAGCTGTAATAGTTGCCATATGAAAGAAATACAGCGCGAATATGGTCGTTTTTATCTTTATGTGAAATAAAAGCTTATTTATATCTACAGAGGCTTGTGTAGGATTCCATTTCATTTTTAAATAGATTCATTTTTTCTAGAAATCCAAACCAAACATTCTATCCTTGGACATTGGGTTTAATATTCGTAAGTTTATATTTGGGTGGCAAATTACATCTCTAGTTATTATTTTAGGGAAAAAAAGATTATGTATAGCTTATTCCCTCATGTAGATATTAATTCGTGCATCTTACGTACAAGATCTTTGAAATAAAATGATAGTTCCGTATATACAGTATATATATTTAATTCGTTCATGTTACAGAACATTCAAGATCTTTGAAACTAAATGATAGTTCCATATTACTAGACAGTTCATGAGTTGAATGATCTGCACAAACATAGCGGGTTTATTATCGCGGTGGGTAATGGCTTCTTTTTGTACGGGGGAAAGGTCGCATTGACTTTTCAGAGTCTGCATATGCATGTAAAGAAAGACTTTAATTTCCCGAGTGGAGGAGCTTGACTTGTGTTTGCACGTGCCTCATGTTTGCTTTGGGGTCTCACCGCAAAGGTCTTCCTTTTGTAAACCCATATTAGACCCTCCCTCATATGTGCAACTGTAAGATGTCTCCTCACCTTTTAAGCTAATTCAAAATGCAGTCAAATGCAGGGCAAATGAGAATGTGGTGTATACGTGGCTTGCTACTCGGGTGAAACCCTTTTTTTCTGAGGTCATCTGGAAGCTTGTGCAACGAAGGATCAAATGCATTACGAAGCAAGGTAAAATGAGGTAATTGAAAGTTTTCTATTGTTGTTGCAATAAATTTAAACAAAAGAGTGCGGATACTTATTGACTTAGGCCTACCTTCGTATTAAAAAAGTAATATCGCAATTATTCGTCAATATCTGCCCATCCAATTACCATAGAGCAGACTAATAGATCATAATTTTATCGTATTGAAATCATATAGCAATTACTGTGAGTAATATTATTTTTTCATGTTAACAATGAATGACGTTAATTCAGTCTGAGGCGGTTAGTAAATTGCGTTTGAAAATCAGGTTACTCTAGACTGATGGTCTAGGGATATTTTTAAAATCTGGATTTCCATGGGTTTGACTTTCATATTGGTTCATGCATTTTGAATATCAATCTTGCGGATCAGCTTCGGGGGAAAGGGACACGTCTGAATATAAACTTGGGCATGATCCATTACATAGATTGGCCTGGGGCGTCAGCAGAAAAAATAGCGCCAGTATATTGTATCATATCTGATCATTGGATTTCGTTGATCGGCGTGGAATCCTTTGCGTCAATACTCCCTTTAGTAATTCTGTAATTCATTTGAAGAGTACTAGTCCATAAGCTAGTCTCATGAGAAATACTTAATACTTTGATGTGTTGTGTAGTAAAAAAATTGATATTCCCGGCTTCCCAGTTATAAATGTTACCTTGACATGCAGAATTAACTGCATCATCTAGTGTTTAAGTACGATCGAGTAGAAGAAAATTACGAATTATAAGTGTAAAAGACATGAATGTAATGCCGCGCTAAAGTCGGACACAAGAGTGATTTATAAAATATGATTAAGTTGAGCTTGATCATTAAAATAAAATAAAATGTATTATACAAACCATCCATGGTCGGGCCAAGTTACCTAGGTGTGGTTTTTCCTAACCTGTGAAACAAACGTCGGCAACTTTAGGCCCTTGTGGTCCTCGGATATCATCTGGCCGTCATTATCATCTTCATCCAATCCTCGCCTTGTTTGGAATGAATGAGTGTGTGTGTGAATGGTATGTCTCGTCCTATGTGTTCATGTTGTCTCGGAGGTGGCGCCGGAATTGGGCTGATTACTCATCCGGGGAGGCCCTCCATGTCCTTGTCTGGTCAAAAAAGTATGTGATCCAAAGATAATCCCGCGGCCCTGTAAGGCCCGAGCGGCTTATTATCTATATTTTTATTATTCATTATTAATTTATTTTTGTTGTTAAATTAATTTTAATTAAAACCCACAAAAAGAGAAAAATATTTTTCCATATTTTTTTCTCGTTCTGCTCAGCAGTAAAGATCTTCGCTTTAATAGAAAGGTCCCAGTTTCAATTTTCAATTCAAAATTAGTATCTGTGGGATTTGAGATTTTGCTATAGCTTTATGTTTTCACTTAAATTTTGTTTTAAAACCTACATTACTAATATATTTTGGATCTAAATTTTGGAAAAGCCGCTTTGTGGGGTTACATTATAGAATTATGGATGACCCATCTGAAAGATTGGCACCTCTGCATTACACAATAGAGAATGTAAAGCTAGATTTCCGTCATGTAACATATTTCAAGGTCGCTCACTTCTCATACACAGAACCGGGGTTCCTATTATGGTTGAATTGATTAGTCCAAGACCAATTATTTCTAAAGAATCCACCAAATTAAGATATAAAAAAATAATGCATTTTATGTATTTTTCTATGCAGTAAATATTTGAATATTTTATTGTGTATTGCTCATAGATCTCATATCAAATTATTCCTAAGGAACCTTCTATAAATTAATGAAAATATTTACATTTAGCTACAGGTCGTCAACAGGTGTACCAGCTGTTCCTCTGGTGCCAAGAGTAAGTTGTCGATTTCATAATTCCACTAATATAATATGTCTCGGAATTCTCTAAATAATAGAATATAATCTTAGTGGATTTTAATTAAGTTATGGAAACGTTTGTTAGAGAATATGGCATTATTAAAAACATTAACAATAAATAAGTCACACGTTTTACTTCTCTGCACAGTAAATACATGTAGCGCTGTCTTTAGCTTTAAATATAGTGTGTGTGTGTGTGTGGGTTGTTTCTAACAATAGGCTATATTCGAAGTATGCAGGGGTATTAACTTGGTTTTGTCGAAAATAAACATCAGCCGTTCACCTGAGGCAATGTGTGTAACAAAAAATCAGTATGTTCTTGAATAAAAAATCTTCACTGTAGTTCGTAGATGCAATGAATACAAGAGTTCGTTCCCTCATATACTGGTAGTATATGTAAATAACCTTGAGGCCCTCATATGCAAAGGCGTACCGTCCAATCAAGAACGTTTATTTATGTTGTTAAAGTTTTCATTGGAAAGATCTATTCAATATATATGTTGAAAATTTCCTTTAAGGGGACGTATGTAGAACTAATATTGGTCTTGTATATTGGAAGAAAGAAATTTCGCACATCTACCTGTACAAGCTGTTTCAAATATTGTATTCTATTTTCTTTAAATTTTGAACTATTAGTTTATTCTTCATATTGCATATACAATATTAAAATTGTCGAAAGTAGTTAAATGGCATTATTTGAAACATACCTCACATAACCTAAACGAATTCCGACACACAATGTTACTGTTTTAAATCGAACAACCATGTTTTCTTTGTTGTTCTTTTTGTAGAGAATATGGATTCCATTCGCACTGGAACGAGTTTCTTATTATATATTAATGATTTGAGTGATATTAAAGTAATTTACTTCTTGAGATAATATATCGAAATCTTCTTATTGTTGAACTAAATGACATAGTACATTGCCAGATTTAATTCCTTATTAAAAATATTTTTAAAATAAAAAGTAGTTTTAAACTGTAGTGATTAGTTTCATAACTAGTTCTATCTGGAAGCAGTTATTAAAAATAAATACCTTATGAGCAACGCTCATTAGATTTAGGAGGGTCTTCACATATAAATTGGAAGTTATGTTCTTATACATACATATATATGTAAATAAATATATACATAGCTATAAGCACACACACACACACATATATATATATATATGTGTGTGTGTAATTTCCTCCAAGGATAGCTGCACTATTTTAAGGAATAGCGGAGATACAGTCACGTAATATATTTTGTTCGATCATATTATAATACCGGTACCCTTAATTCATGTGTCATAACAGTGTCATAATGACATCCATTACATTACTGAATTTCATTATAACACTGTTGTGGTATCGATTAATATCGTTCACGGAACTGTCTTTAAGCCTTGAAAGCAGCATTCAAACTGCACAATAAACAACCTATATTTAAAACAAAACCAATTCTGTTCATATTAATTTTAATATTATGATAAATTGAGTGCACTTCGTGTTTTAACGTGCGTTGCTTACAAGGTTAAAAGCTTTTCTGGGTGAATGCCATCTATCGCAAAAGACGAGAACTTACTAATAGCTGATGACTGAGATAGAATTGTTTGATTAATATTACAAATTATTCTGAAAACTCAAAACTCAGACATTTAATTTTGGTCGAACAAAAGGTCTTATGCAACTTTCCTATCGATGATAATTAAGATGCTCGCGTGAAAATTGTGATTGATATTATAGACTCGTCGCATAGTGAACTATTAATGGAAAAACATTAAAATGTACCTTATTTTTTTACCAATATTTTTAACTTTGTTCTAGAAGCAATGATAAGTTTCATTATTTTTGGTCTCAACTAGTGGAAGTTGTTTCCAAACTCAATAATTATTAAGTGCCAGTATGGTACTTTATGAGATTGTGTGGGGGACTAAAAATGTCTGTCCGTCCGTCCGTCCGTGTGTCTGTACGCGCTCTAACTCAAATACGCTTTATCGAATTTTGATGAAACTTGGTATACGCGTTTATAATGTCAATGAGAAGAACCCTATTGAAATTGGACCAAATCGGTTCACCGGTACCGGAGTAAAACCCAATTTAGTGTATATTTTAAAGGTGCCATAACTCGCACACGCTTTATCGGATTTTCATGAAACTTGGTATACGCATTTTTAATGTCTATGGGAAGACGTCTGTTGATGGTGGACCAAATCGGGTGGCCGGTACCGGAATAATACCCAATTTAATGCCTTTTTATGGTATCATATAAGAAAAGGCGCGGTAACTCAAATACGCTTTATCGGATTTTCATGAAACTTCGTATACTCATTTATAACGATAATAGCAATAAGCCTATTGAATTTGGACCTAATCGGTTGAGCAGTACCGAAATAAAGAGTAATTAACAGTCACATTTATAATAATAATTTGTTCAATTCGAAGCATTTTGATTGACTCGCGGCCAACCAATCAGCACGCTCGTATAAAGCCTCTTTCAGTTGCCATGGACAGTTGACATCTACATGAAAAACAAATGTTCCCATATGTTCGATTATAGATGAAATGCTGTTGTATAATGACTAATTATTTTGCTAAAATTGATTACAATTAAATTAAAGCATTAAATTTTACTTCAGCCTATGTCAGATTAATAATTCCTGACCTCTTAATAAATAAAAACATTAAGCTATGAGAATATGCTTACGTTGGTACCTTTGCTTCAGCTAGAGACATATCAGCATTTATCACAGGGATATCTAGAATATTATTTTACCTATGAATGAAATAATACAATAATGTAACACAAGGAAACTAGCAGGCTTGAAACATAGCCTAATTTCGAAATACGGTGATTTTTCTTTTCTGTGAGCTACGACGCGATAGTATCCTCTGGGATTGGACACTCTGTATATCATAACTGCAATTATAACTGATTAAAAAAGCATACTGGCACTTTGTTATATCAGTTTACCTGATTTTATTTTCTTAGTTTTTGTTGTATAATTATAACTGTAAAGGTGGTGATTTAAAATTTATAACGAATACATAACATTGATGGATTATCCTAACAATCTGAAACTATGTCTAAACGATACATTTACGGTAGTTAACAATTATACTATAAAAGACCTAGTAGCAGTTTATTTTATTTTCTGATAAATACTAAATTTATTTCACTGGCCTTCTTCAATATTGAATGAGTAGTTCCCTGAAAACACGATCAGAGTAAAAATATACTCTGTAATGCACGCCTTCAAAGTGAATTTCTAAATTAAACAAGCAAACTCTGATGCATCCTACTAATTGATATAGTCGGATTGAAGTAATTCATCCCTTCAAACTGCCAATAATCGAAGCTTGTAGTAATGGAAATTGATTTCGTCATTATTAACAGACTTCTAGGTCCGCGCTTACACATACACACACGCAGTGGTAGTAGTTACAAAACTAAAGCCTTTTTTAGTATTCTATTACCGCCATACATTAGCGTTAATGGGTGATGGGTGATAGGAGGCGTACAACGAAACTGGCTTTTGGTGCTGATTAAAAATCTAACATAGTGAAGTGATATATATATACAGAAGAGTATTGCCGCTCCTGATTGGTTTTCACAGTTTCACTTCTCTGACGATGTCACAACGCTCTAGTCTCACGGGATGGCCACCGTTAGCCTGGCGCTCTCTCCAGCAAAGGCTATTCAATTGGAATTTTGAACAGGCAATTATGGAAAGGTATATAGGAATTATTAATGGAATCAGAATTAAGCACGTTTATACAGCTGATGGGATTCCTAATGCTTTACATTTGATTCTATACACTCATTGATTTTTTTAGTTCAACTTTTTCGTTATTTATTTATATTTTAGTAGGTGCGTTGACTGATGAATTATTGACATTGTGTAATGTAGTCAGTAGTAAATGTTTTGCTGAAAATGTTGTTTAAGTTCACTAACCTTGGTTCCCTGTTAAATAGAAACCTTCTATTTATTCTGGCAGTAATATACAAATCACTTAAAAGGTATTATCACTCATTGTTAAGGATGTAAATAATCTAAAAAACGTCATAAGAGCTAGAATTCTTTTTTTATCATTTTAATGTTCTTTATTGTAATTGTAATTTTTATTATTAATATGATTTTAATTACTATTGTAGTTTCATACCTTAACTTTGATGACTGTGCTACTTTATTTCCCTTATTGAATTTTTTCTTGTAATTTTTGTATCTAATTGTAGAATACAATTTTGGAATCCTGGTAGAGGGTAAAGAAGACCTATTTCTACCAGGCTAAATAAATAAATGAAATAAAATTTCATTTAAGTAATTTTTATTAGGTCTGATAGCAGTAATAAATAATTTCCCTTGCTTTCTGGAAATGTGTGTGTCTGTATTTCTGCGAATTCCGTAAATTTTCTCTGTATATAATACAAAATGTTTTATGTCATCAGAGACTGTAAGCAAAAAGCTCAAAAGTACTTTTAGCGTGTTAGGAATCGTTTAAAGTTGTTAACTACAGTCGTGTGAACAATAATTGAAATACATGTTTGTATTAGGATAGACAAAGTGTCACAGCATACAGAACATTTACTGGATACATAATGAATTGTATACCTATTGAGAACATAGCTTGTGCGTGTTTACTTTTTAACTGCGTTTAAACATCAGAGAATTGACACAACTTTGTTACAAAAATGTTTCTTTTTTTCAGTGCTGGCTTAATGGCTTACGGTTCAAGTACAATAAGAAACAATTAATTGTTTAATGAAACTTGTCCTTGAAATGTTATGCATTGCAGCTTTAAATACTATCAAGTCAATGTATGTTTCGTGAGCCTGTCATTTAAGACAGATTCATCCGCCAAAGGTATGGATCTGAAGCGACGTGCTCGCAATGTATGGGGAGAGAAAGTTGCGCTATCGGTGGCTAGTATACAGTCCAAGAGCAGAATAGGTTACCAATCCCCCAACCTCATCCCTTCATCCCCTCTTTTTTTCAATGTCTCCCGGGAATACTCGATTTAAAAGCATCGAATCCCAAAAGGGAAAAGGAAACGATCCACCTCCCCATCCCTTATACTAGACCCCTTCACTTAGTCCACTCTCACATTATGCTACCTCGTCGTCGATCCCTCATCCCCACCTCCCAAACCCTTGCAACATTGGAAGTGCCAGATTTATTGGGCTAAACTGGGCACTAGAACCGGTGCAATTTTTACTCTCATTCTCTCTTTCTTCTTGCAACTAAGTTCTTTTCGTATTTTTTGGCTATTTGTAGTCTATCCAGGAGTAGGAAATTCGATTTTCAGCTACTAAATACAGATCCTTCTTTTTGTTACATATATTTGTGTGGACAGTCTCCTGATCATTCCATTTAGAAGGCCATTCAGCCGAATCTACGTCTTTCAACATGTAATATGTTTATTTATATTATATTATTGGGATTTAAATGCACTTATTTGTGTTGAACTCAGAAATAGGCCTATTCAAAAGCATTAAAACGTATTTTATTTCCAAGCTCTACGCTGCCAATTTTGTTTCTTATATTTTTATAAATCATTGTATGTGTCTTAAAACAATTCTAAATTGTGTTGTTGGTAATAAACGTTGTTTACTTAAAAACTGTGTAACTATTTCCACCTAGTCTGCCAGTCTGTTGCATAAGGTTCGTTTTCTGTCCTTACTCTATAAAAGGGTATAAGGAATGACATTCTAAGTAAGTTCTTTATAATATCCCCTTTAGTTCAATATGAGATTTATCAGTTAGTTACAAAAAACTTTTAAATGAATAAGAATTAGGCCATAAAGTTTTTTTTTTCAATCCTAATTTTCTTAAATACTGTTAATTTTGATCTGATGTAAGCTATTATTTTCAAGCCTTTTTACTGAAAGTTGTTTCTGTAGTCCAACATGCACTAGTGTTAAGCTTATTACGTTGATGACAGAATTGTTCAGTTTCCTTCGTAAGACTACTTGTACCTGACCACCAACGTAATGTAGTTTGCGAAGTGTCCATTCTTATGACAACATTTAAGCTCACTGATGTGCGGTTCACAAGGTATACAAGCAATGTTCTTCATAAGCAACTAGCACTCGTATTTTGTTATCGGACTCGGCATAAAGCTGAGGATTGGTATGATTGTGGTTATAGAGATGCTTGCATCTGACAACAGGCAATGGTTCACATGGAAACCACGGACGACATACCCTGGTCACAACCTCTCCCTCGGTTTGCGGTGTCATCCCTTGCTCAAAACAATTCCCCAGAAAACAATGCCCGGTATCTACAATAAGAAGAGAACAATGAACTATCCTCTGATTTAAATCAAAAAGGGAGGAATTTCACCTCGTGCCTGACAATCTATTGTAGACACTTGTGAAACCTCGTACAGTGTTGCTCTGAAAATTGCAGCTGCGGTTCTCATTTTAACCCTCACTGATTCATCATCATCCCAACTCATTGAGATGTAACCCCTTGCCCTATGAAACCTATTCAGCATTATGTATACGTTGAACTTTAACATGTCATCTCCTGAATAGACATTAAAGAGTCTGACCTCACATTTGTTTTGCCTTTCTGATTCTCTTAAGGTAGCCGTGATGGATGGACGGCTATGATTAATTTAGCAAACACAGTATAGTGACGTTTGATAATACCGGAAGTTTATAGCTCGATCTTTGTTCCTGTGTTTCATAAACACCAAGAATACATGGTGACACATATTGTATAATGTGGAGTGGAAAAATTACATTATGCCATAATATTGTAAGTAACTTAGTTGTAAATTATAAAGTCGCCTTCTCTCAGTTTTAAGTCTTCGTCTTCTCTTCTCTAGGCCTACTTTAAGTGTCAAATACTGTAAATGTAACTAATTGCAAGTTTCAACATTAAAACATTTATTAGACCTTTCATTTATGTGCTCCAAAAAAGCCTGGTAAAAAATAATTGTCAATCGTCTAGTCATAAACTTCAGGTCTGTGACACTACTAGTAATGCACAGGTTCCAAAATGTATGTAATTTTAAATTAAAAGAATGTTGTAAAAATAAATTGATAAAATTATACTGTCGTTACTAATTACTCCAGCATTTACCTATGTAACATTTTTGCTCAGGTTTATTATACTGGTTTTTTGTAATTAATGAACATAACTTGATATTCTGTTAATAGTTTGACTATTGCAGTTCAGATACTTCGGCAAAAAGAAATAAACAAGATAACCAAATTAAGTATAATAAATGACAGATTAATTGCCCAAATTTATTCAAACTAAAATCATAAAATCTCATAGCCCGTGTTTGGTCTTAAAATGACCGTGAAAAGACGGAACATTCATTATAAATATTATTAACTAGAAAGAAGGCAAAGGTAAAGAGTTTAACAACATCATTTTAAATAACTATTAAAATGAGATTGCAGTGAATAGACGGAGAAGATGGGAATTTCCCTAGCAGACCTAGCGGGTGCGAGATAAGGCAATGCAGTACTCAGGTACAATGTATCGGGAATCTCCCGAGATCTTATCACAAAGGGTACTGATCCACTTAAGTAATTCTAAGAAGTCGGCTATTGTGTTTAAGCCTTGCTTCTGATGTTGCTACTGATACAACACGCTGTCCGAACCTTCTTAGAAATCCGAGACGCTAAGTTGTGGGTTTTGAGAATAAGGGAAAATCCAATTGATTTCCGTGGGAAACTAACATATTATTATTGGTCGGGAGATTTGCCAATAAGAACTGGTCTATAGTACCACGTGCCGGGATTCACGAATAATAATTAAGAAGAGTAGGGATAAATGTTTGTTCAAGAGAGTTTTCTTTAGGCCTAACGTGGCGATGTAAAATCACTCTACTTCAAGGCCCCGCGCCTATAACAGTCATATTCAACTCTACTTCAAGGCCCCGTGCCTAGAGCAGTCAACAGGACTCTACTTCAAGGCCCCGTGCCTAGAACAGTCAAAATCACTCTGCGTCGAGGCCGCGTGCCTACATCAATCACTCTACTTATCTTTGAGGCCGCGTGCCCACAGAATTAATTGGACTTATAAAATTTTAGCTGTGGAATTAATCGACTTAGAAGGATTCTTACTTTCAATCGCGATTAGTCAAAATCATATACGGCAGCAATTGTATCACTAGTAACGATCTACCGAGAACTTGCAACAATATTAATTATTCACAAACAAATTTTGTAATTATTGTCAATGACTGGACTTGTATTTCCAACGTTTTGAATAAACAGAATATTCCTTCAGTGTTCAAAGAAACTGCATTATTATTCAAGCAATAATATTAAGGTGTTCTTCGCTTCCTACCCTGAAGCTAGAGGGAAGTGCTCAACGATCGACTGGCAGACCGGAGGCGGGTTCAACAAATCAGAAATATTCAGTATATGCATTATACTGTGGCGCCCAGGTAAAACATCACATACCATCCACCGAACCGCTGTACATGGCTATTTCCCAACGTGAGGCACGAGTGAAGCTGGACATCAAGGATCACCAACTTCAAAAATCATCCCAAAACGGAAGGAAGACACCGCAGAATTTCTAGAACGTCACCCGTAAAGGCACCGCTGGAATTCAAGATCGTGGTACATCAGTTCCGGAGACCGCCGCAGAAAACATCAAAAATCACCAACAGATAAGAACTTAAATATACATAGAGTTTCAGTAAAGTAAACAATTTTATTATCAATAATTTAAGAAACAGTAAATATTAATTAAATAAATTAGTAAGCCTGACATCAAATAATATTTTTTTTTAAAAGTTTGCAATTTAAGATCAAAGTAAAATTAAACTGAAACTCACTAAGTAAATTAAAGAATAAATTCAAGTAAAATAAAATCTTTTTCAAATTAAAAGAACTCAGGCATATCGAATATTTATTGTGCAAGGGTATAATTATACATGTTATGCATTATATGTTGAACTTCTTAACCAAAGGTAAGGTAGATCGTAAGAGTGTATCAGTACCCTTATAATTTATGTATGTGGCTTAGAAACGGAAAAAAAATTACTAGGAAGAAAATTAATATGGAAGGTGGAGAGGGGCACGACTTGCTTAATGGTGAGGAAATAAATAATTGTAGAATGGAGATAAACAATGAGAACAGTGTCGCGACAGGTGACGGGGTTGTGGAGCAGGGAGTTGATAATAGGCAGGAAAATAATGCAACAAATATTCAGCTGACCGAGAATGATAGTGTAACTGAACATAGGCCTAGGGAATTGAATCAAACTATAGACCCAAATTCTATTGCATATTTGATAGCTATGATGAGGGAATCAAATGAAAGTATGAAAGGACTAGAAAAATCGAGTAATGAAACTAGGGAAAGTATAAAGGAACTAGAGAAAAATTCTAAGGAAAATATGAAGGAACTAGAGAAAAATACCGGGGAAAAGATAGAGAAACTGGGAGATAGGATAGACCAATCGGACCAAGAACATAGGCAGAATATAGATAGGCTTGAGAGGGAGCTTAATAATATAAAAGAGGTCCAATCTAACATATGCAACGAAATCAGGGGAGAACTCTGTAGGGAACTTAAAGAAAGTGAAAAAGCAATGAGGCAAGAAATTAGTGAAAGTCAAGGGGAAATTAGGTCTGAATTAGAGGCTAATATGGCATCGGTAGATAGAAAAATAGAAATGCAGGGCAAGAAATATGAAGAAAAATTATTCAATGAAAGGAAAATTTTGGAGAAGGAAATACAGAAATCGGAGTCTAGCTTGAAAAAGAATATGGAGACTCAGGTGGGAAAAGTAAAAGTAGGGTTAGGAGACAAAATCTCGGAAGTAAATGACAAGGTAGTGCATTTAGAAAATATATTAGCGGTTAAAATAGGGGAAATCTCTAAAGAAGTAAGCACGGTAGCTAAAGAGGTCGAAAATCGTAGGCCTGTAGCAAATAACTATGCTGTAAATTGTAGTGAGAGTATATGTAATGGAATAGGAAATACATATAGGCCTCCTAGTGTTGCAAATGAGTCCTGTAATACAGTACACGAGACGGTAGCCACCAGCATGCCGGTAGTTAGCGATAATAGGATTAATATATGTAATTTAATAGGAAATGAGGTATCACTTCCCAGCTTCAATGAGAGCAACACGAGCCCTCAGAGCTTCTTGAAATCTGTTGAAGAATATTTTACTTTACGGTCTATTCCATCTCAGTACAAAATGTTGATCCTCGGTAGAGCCTTAAAAGGAAAAACAAAAGAGTGGTTTGAACTTACAGTACACCCGGAGTGCAACTATGAGGATTTTAAGCAGTTATTCTTAGCAAGATATTGGGGTGAGGCGAAGAGAGCTTTAGCTAGAAATGAGGTCTATAATGGGAGATATTCTCCTAGGGGCAACGTCTCTCTATCGGACCATTTCCTAAGAGTTATAGGCCTAATCAAGTTACTAGACCCCGGAATGCCAGAACGCGAGGCCATTCAGCTTGTGACGAGACATTTTCAGCCGGAAATATGTAACCTGCTTATAGTATCATGTCCCCAAACTTATAGCAAGGCTTTGGAGTTATTATCTAGTTTCGAAGTAGGAACTAACAGAGAAGAGCGTAGCGATAATAGGAGACAAAATGGACCGGATAATATGCAAATGAATCAAGATACGAGAGGAGGTCCAAATAATGACAGAGGTAGATGGAACCAAGGACATGCCAACAGAAATGCGGAATCGAACAGAGGACCCCCTAATAATAACTCATATAGAAATAATGGGAACCAAAACTGGAGGGGAAATAATCAAGAGAATAGGCCTCAAGACAGACAAGTAAATAATGTTCGATTTCATGGCAGGATGCAGAACGAAGTAGGAGAACGAATTCCAGAAAACCAGGGGGGCATTAACATAGAAGGTGAAAGGAATCAGGCGCATAGCACGGGAAATCACAATGATATTCAGGGAGACATTCGTCACAGAAATGACGAAAGGCATGTAGCGCAAGACAGGCCTTTAAACTATTAGGAGACGCATTTGGAGGTCGAAATGACGTCACACAGACCGAGGGATTAAAAGGATTAAAAAGACCTGATAATGAAAATAAAACACGAGAGAAGGGGTGCGTAGTAGGATGTGCAAATAGAGAGGGTATAACACCCACATATCCGCCATTAATAAGGGTAAAAATAGACCAATTTGAAGTCGATATGTTGGTGGACACTGGCTGTACTTTTTCTCTAATAAACGAAAAATTCTATGAAACGCTGAAAGCAGCAAGAGTGCGCGTTCAGGAATTGAAAGTACATGGCCTATACGCACAAACTGCAATTGGTGCCAAATCCCATAAAATTGAGCATCAGTGTATGTTGCCGTTGGAAATTGAGGGAAAGAAGTTAGAAGTCTACTTTTTGACAATAAAACATTTAGCACATAAATTAATTCTGGGTTGTGATTCTATGACAGATCAACTAATGAGAATAAATTTTGAAGAAAATTGGGTAGAAATGGAATTAGATGAGAAAGAAAAGTTACGTGTACCGTTTTTATCTAATGAGAATATAATTACTAAGGAGTTGGAGTGCCAAAATGAAGATGTATTATTACGCGAGCCTTTCGTGGTGGAATCAGTTGTAGTACAAGAGGGAAATAGTATCGACGAATATAGGCCTATGGGAATTAAACCGGCCGTATTTATATATGAAGGTGATAATGAGGCTGATTGTGACGAAAGTGTCACAGAGTTACAGGGAATGGAATCTGATATTGTTTGGGAGGACGAAGAATATGATCATTTGTGCATTAAGGGTTCTAATAATTATGTAGATGAAAATGAATGTGAAACGGTACACGCGAATTTTACTAACATTAGTCAGAATGGAAGAAATGAAGAGGAAAATGTTGATATCGAATTAATTCTCAGAGAGAAAGTAGAAGAAATTGATGTGCTATCAGATGGTCAAAAGTCGACTTTATATAACATGCTATATAAGAACAAATCAGTGTTCAGTTCAACTCCAGGCCTATTTCGGGGTTACCAACGCAAATTGAAATTAAAACAAGATATTCCTGAGCGTCGCTATAAGAGTAGGCCTGTACCAATTTCAATGATGGAAGAAGCCGGTAAGCAAATAAATCCGATTTGTGGTGTAGTGAAAGCACATGGAAAACTACGCTTAACCTTTGACTCTAGTTATCTTAAATTATTCATAGAAGCAGAAAATTTTTGGGCAGAACCAATAAAGGATATAAATCCGTAAAATGTATTCAGATGATCAGTGATTTTGTGTGACGTCATTTATCGACAATGTATTGTAAATATGAACAAATTAGAGGAAAGCAAGGAATAACCGAAAGGCATTGTACTGAGCTGGAATAATGTAGGCCTATAACCTGTAATGTATATTTTACGCGGTAAAATAGCTACTGGCATGATAGGTTATCAGTTCCACATAGGTTTAGGATTAGAGGAATGGGTATGAATGAGAGTAAAATATGCGTGTGTATTTTGCATTGCAATATATTGTATTGAAATTGCGGTGAGGGCTGAATGAGCGCCCTTGTCATAAAAAAAAGTGTTTTTATACATTCTTTATAACGTAGTGTAATAGTAGTGAGAACTGATTGATCGACCTTGTCATAGCCTCATGAAAAAGTGTTTTTATGCCTTCTTTATAATATAGTGTAGGTGTAGTGAGAACTGCTTGATCGACCTTGTCAAAGTCTCAATATATAAAAAAAAAGTGTTTTTGTTTTTTTTATGCATTCAATATATTTTATAAAATTTCAGTGAGAACTGCTTGAGCTTAATTTTCATGGTCTCACGAGGGTATATCGGTAAATTTATGGTGTTTACGTAAAATTTTGTTGTAATGTCTTGGTCATGCAATAAATCAAGTAATACGTACAAACAACGTAACACTACAGAAAACCGCAAGATGTATGAAGGCATGAATGTGATAGGGTCACAAAACTTGTACATGTGGGACAGGATTTAAGGTGAAGTCTCGTGTCAAGATAGGAATTAAATTAGTTATGTATTTGTTTAAGATGGTTGCAACACTGGAGGAAAATAAGGTATAATATTTTGTGGAGAGATGCAGTATATTCAGCCAGTAAGTCAATCATAGGCTATGATGATTCCTGTCTTAATAGACTGGGGCATATATTGCAGTTCAGATACTTCGGCAAAAAGAAATAAACAAGATAACCAAATTAAGTATAATAAATGACAGATTAATTGCCCAAATTTATTCAAACTAAAATCATAAAATCTCATAGCCCGTGTTTGGTCTTAAAATGACCGTGAAAAGACGGAACATTCATTATAAATATTATTAACTAGAAAGAAGGCAAAGGTAAAGAGTTTAACAACATCATTTTAAATAACTATTAAAATGAGATTGCAGTGAATAGACGGAGAAGATGGGAATTTCCCTAGCAGACCTAGCGGGTGCGAGATAAGGCAATGCAGTACTCAGGTACAATGTATCGGGAATCTCCCGAGATCTTATCACAAAGGGTACTGATCCACTTAAGTAATTCTAAGAAGTCGGCTATTGTGTTTAAGCCTTGCTTCTGATGTTGCTACTGATACAACACGCTGTCCGAACCTTCTTAGAAATCCGAGACGCTAAGTTGTGGGTTTTGAGAATAAGGGAAAATCCAATTGATTTCCGTGGGAAACTAACATATTATTATTGGTCGGGAGATTTGCCAATAAGAACTGGTCTATAGTACCACGTGCCGGGATTCACGAATAATAATTAAGAAGAGTAGGGATAAATGTTTGTTCAAGAGAGTTTTCTTTAGGCCTAACGTGGCGATGTAAAATCACTCTACTTCAAGGCCCCGCGCCTATAACAGTCATATTCAACTCTACTTCAAGGCCCCGTGCCTAGAGCAGTCAACAGGACTCTACTTCAAGGCCCCGTGCCTAGAACAGTCAAAATCACTCTGCGTCGAGGCCGCGTGCCTACATCAATCACTCTACTTATCTTTGAGGCCGCGTGCCCACAGAATTAATTGGACTTATAAAATTTTAGCTGTGGAATTAATCGACTTAGAAGGATTCTTACTTTCAATCGCGATTAGTCAAAATCATATACGGCAGCAATTGTATCACTAGTAACGATCTACCGAGAACTTGCAACAATATTAATTATTCACAAACAAATTTTGTAATTATTGTCAATGACTGGACTTGTATTTCCAACGTTTTGAATAAACAGAATATTCCTTCAGTGTTCAAAGAAACTGCATTATTATTCAAGCAATAATATTAAGGTGTTCTTCGCTTCCTACCCTGAAGCTAGAGGGAAGTGCTCAACGATCGACTGGCAGACCGGAGGCGGGTTCAACAAATCAGAAATATTCAGTATATGCATTATACTGTGGCGCCCAGGTAAAACATCACATACCATCCACCGAACCGCTGTATGACTCAGTCGTTGAATATTAGGCTATAAGAACGATTTGAAAGTATGTTATATAAATAAACTGACAAATCTTATGCAACACACACATTTATAATCAATGTACTGTCCGTGCATTTAGACGAGAGCACTGTAAACACAATGCGCAGTAGAATCAGTCATCACGTGATTCATATAGCAACACACTCCCCTTCCGTCCCGCCCTATCTCTGCGGCGCATGCCAGTGCTCACGTCTAAATGCACAGGCTGTAGAATAGACCTACTCATGTATGTTGATGCGGTGTGCAGTGATTTTATCCGCAATTTCTACAGTTTGCAGTACCCACATTACTTTGGGCATGACAGTACGACGTCTTCGAGTTCTATAATTTTCTGAAGAAGGGCATATATATAAAGTTTTAAAATTATCAACACATAGAATCAATAGTCTGAAGAGCATCAGGATGTTGACAGTTTTTTGTGCATGCAATTCAAAGTAAGCATACGGGAAAAATTAAATATTTTACACTACCTACCACATACGGCTCCATTTTGGTATTCTTTGCGCTTTAACATATCTAAGTAAGTTCGGAAGTGGTAACAATAATTAGCATATAGAAATTTAATGGAAAACTTATGTCTGAGAGAAAAATTTAGTGTATTGAAAATAATAACCTATTGAATAGTAGGTCCTACCTTGCAATTATTATCAAGGACACCGTAACAATTAGGAACATACGTAGTGTATTGTTCGAACATAGCGTACACGATATTGCACTGTAACCTACACGTGGCTGGATTCATGGCTTTTCAATGCAACCCACGTGTCATAAGGGGTAGGAAATTAGTTGCCGTGTTCCTAAGTGAGGTTATGATCAATACAATAGTTGATCGCTGTGCATTGTTATGGGGCGGGCTACATCAATGCATGATTAGGAGCGCCTTTAGCTTAATGGCTCATCCGCTGAGCTATTCAGAAGCCACTGCAGATCTCCCTGTTCTTGTGATGTCGTCATCAATGTTATCCTAATTGCAAGGAAACTCAACTGGTACCAATTGTTCATATGTTTAAAAATTACACAGGTAAGATATTCATGGATTCCTTGAGAAGGTTTTCCTTCTACCTTAATCTTATCATAGGTCTATTTCCTAAGCTCATCGTGATAAGGCTCATAGTACACGAAAAAATAAATAAGTAGGAAATTGACCTATGATAAGATTGAGGAAGGAAACCCTTCTCAAGGAATCCATAAATATCTTACCTGAGTTTTCGCCCCATATAGCTTGGAGTTAAAAAAAATATTTATTTACTTATGTATTTCCCCTAAAGTCCTATGTTATTTTTAATATGATATGAGTTAGACATTATTACTCATTTAAAATGCTGCATGAAATTATTTACGTATGTGCTCTATGATGATAATATTTCCATATGGTTTTCAGAAAGCATATTAAATTACACTTCTATAAATCTTGAATTCTGTTGATGTACATCTTATGTGCAGAATACATGTTTAATGTCACAGTAACTATGCATTTTGCTGTAATTGGTATTATTCTCTTTATATGCTATTCAGTTTCAGCTGAATTTTATCTTCCTTTAAAGTCTTGTTATTTAGTTGAACCTTTGTAAATTTTTATCACTTCTCTTCTATTTACTGAATTCCCATCTTATCCTGTTTGTTCTTTTATCTTCCATTAGTTTATTCTATCGGAAAGCGTTAAAATTAATTTATCTTCCTTTACAAGTAAAAGCTTGTGGTGGAAAGCTATTGCTGTTTGACTACAAAGGATGTAGGTAAATGGAAATGGAAACTAAAAGCAGTCAGGGTTTTCTGACTATCAATTGAAACTTTTTATAATGTCACTTACGCCTTGATGTCAGAGGAATTGGAATCATAAAATATTCAGCTGTGTAGAAGGGAGGATGGTCTTCAAAGAAGATTACTGTTTAATTGACCTACTGCTTGTAACTGGTGCACTGGGCTATATGCGAGTGATGAATGATAGAGTACTGATAGATCTCATTTACCTTTAATGTCCCAGTTTGATGAGGTTCCACAACTGTACAAATAGAAGCTGTAATCAACGCTAGCAAGGGCGGAAATGCCTTGTTTCGCTGGGGGATGGCATGGGAGGAGGGTGTAATGTGCCATAATAGGGGAGCTAGCATCTGACCCAATGCTTGCTGTTTAGTTATTTCATGACATGTTACTCGTGAAGGGCGTGTTGTATGTTTGCAGGGTGGACTGTTCTCTGTGATTGATGGCTATCCAGCAAGCTTAACATAATATTCATAATAAAACCGCCGTTTTTAATATTTGAAAATGAGAGCCTCATGCTGAGAGTACTACACAAGCTTCAAAATTGATGTTATTGACACTCTTTATCAACAGTATTTATCTGCGAAAGAGTGCAATTCAAATGTTGGTGTATGAAGGTCGTAGGTCCCGTTTGATAGCTTCAGCACTAGCATAATGACGATTAAGATGTACGTGCCTGATAAGAGTTACTAATATATACGCGTATAAAAGCATATTTTAAAATGTAATAAACCAGGAAACAGCGATTAAATTAGCTACATGTTCCAAAACTTAGTTGTATAATTTAGAAGTTCATTAACTTGCTACCTCAAATAAAATAAAGGGCGAACTGCGATTTACAATCATTGTGAGATGCATATTCCTGTGAATTAAATGTATTCTTTTAAAATACATTTAAGCCTTTGTAAACTAATTTTAATAACATATTTCGGAGATTAATTATACAAGCTATCAGTTGATTTCCACTTCAGCGTTTAGATAACTTATCTTAAAATGGCGTTCGTTTAAAAATATGATGCATTTTTTTCAACGAAAATAATATATAATGTGTTTTAGTACTCTCTTTACTAGTGGATCACAAACGTTTTAAATTATATTATGCAAATGCATGCATCTCCTAATCGTGCTCACAGTTAATGCAAATGACTTTATTTAAGTCGTCTTATACTATGTTACGTTTAGAGCGAAGTCGAACAAAATTTAACATCCAATCAGAAATAATTTGGAAGTCAAATGTGAAAGTATTGTTTGATTGGTTGTTTGCTGTGGTTATTTCACTATTTTTTTATAAGTGAGCAGATGAGACATGTATCATGTTCTGCGCGAGACTGCCGTTCGAAACCAATCCACAAGCTTATATTGCTACCGCGCATCTTCTTGTCACACCGACCCAGTTATACTCGCCTGTAAATCTGCACACATGGGCCCTGCTTTTCGGCAAATACTGTAACGACGCAAATAGCGACGTGCATAATCAACGATAGGAGACCATTCCTAAACAAAGGAAGGGTTGGGGGACCGCAACTAATCGATATTGAACATTTTTATGATTATCGATACTGCCCTGAATTTTATTTGAATTACAGAAAAGGAGAGGTGCGCATGCGTCGACGGTGAATCGACGAGGGAGACGTGCGGAACCTGAAAGACGGTTAGTAGTACGTGCCTGACCACGAGACAGAGAAGTCGAAAAGGCAGAAGGGAGAAGACGAGATTGGGATGGGTGACAGCGGTAGAGGCGTTCTGGCATAATGGTGCGTCAGACTTTCATCTAAAGGAAATTCTGGTTGTGAACTTCCTTGACACGGCTATATGGAGATAGTCATTAATCAGAAGAATACACCAAGTCGGCCAGTACGAGACACCGCTACAGCGAACATCAGCTGTGAGAGTGAGTCGTGACTGCTCGCTCTGAATAAGAGCAGATATGGACATCAGGAAGTAATGGAAGACAACTCAGGATCGGAGGATAAGTTGGACATCACTGGTTGAGTATAATCGTCTAGACTTTTTCTTATTGTTTGGGGAGTGAGAAAATTGAGATATCCTTTTTTTTTTGTAAGGATGGTTTCTAAGTCATGTATGGCGATTAGACACCGTATGGAATAATAGAATAGAATAGAAACCTAGAAGTGAGAATTCTAGAAGTAAAGTGATGAAATCCAGTAATCCAACTATTTTCTATTTCTGGTCTAAATTAATTATAAAAGAGCAGTCTAGAGCCTAACAACTGAATGCCAAAGATATATCTCTTCACTTCAAGTTTTTTTGGGTAATTGTCCCACGAATGAATACATAGCTAGGGGCAATTGGTGATGCTCATATAAACTTTGTTATTTTTGAGACAGGACGCGAGGGGAGTAAGGAAGAAAGGTAATTAAGGGGCATGCTTAGTACTTCTTACGAGGGCCTCTCCCTCTTGGGTTTCTTTCAGGTGACGGGTGACTATCTACAAATAGATTTCATGCTGGCCTGTAATGTTAAGTTATGTTTTTTTTATAGAGATTTATCTACAAGCGAAGGTGTATGGAATATGGTAGAGGGGGATAAGAAGTGGAAAGATTGAAGGGCAAAAGAAGGCCTACGAGTGGTAGTGCATTAGGTGTGTACCATTGGAAAATTTACATGTTAGGGTAGAAGTAGAAGTCACTAAAGGGGTTATAGAGAAGCTTACTAATCTGGGCGTGAATTAGTTTCAGTTAGAATTCTAGGGAATTTAGAGACAAAAGAAGATTGGGTGCCCATGCTAAAGAGTAGTAACGTAAGAAGTAGGAAAACTAGAATAACCACCGAGTGAATTAAATCAATGGTATAAGCTGAAGGGAACTCTACTTAAAGAAAGAAAGGGGTTAAAAGATAATAGCTGATGACTGGTCAGGTTAGAAAGAGGAGAGTGAGTTGAAAGATAACAACAAATGATTGGTTAGGTTAGAAAGAGGAGAATAGGAAATTGCGAGTAGTGTACTGATGATAAGTAGTTTATTAGCAAGTACTAGAGATTGTAAGGGTGAGGTGAGGGAACGCCGGAAGTATCCCGAATCAAACAGATAAAATCTGGTAGTAGGCAAGGCCTATACCAGTAACATATAAAGAAAAGAAATTTATGAGAGATTGTGAAAGCCATCGATGTTGGAGGCGAACAACGGCCCCACGTGCCTCTAGGAGAGAGTGTCAGGGACCTCTGACGTCGATTTACAAAATTGTATTTTTGTTTGCGGCCCATTAATATTTTCCCGGTTGCAGGAGAGGAGTCAGATTGTTTGTAACTCAAGATCTAGACGTCGCTCCTGTATCGGTGGTCTATCGCCACAGTCACTCTGTGGGTATAGGCCTAAACTTCTATTTCTTTCTTCATGAGACTGTCTTTTCTATTTATCTTTAAATACAATTCTTCATGGACTAAGCTGACAAATAGACTAATGTAGGAGACATAGGTGGGATTATTGAGTGTAATCTGTAGAGTAAGGACTGGATTATGAATTGAAAACCTTTATTTATTCAAGAAAAAAAAAACACCCAGTATAATATATATATTGAACTATCCTGAAGTTGCAAATGTAAATGACTACACAAGTCAGTAGTAAATTAGAAGAAGACGTTCTAGTAGATACCTGAAAAAAAAAAGAAAGAAAATTAAAGTAATTAATTAAGGATTTGTTATTGTTGAACAGAGAACGTACTTATATAGTTAAAATTGGGTATACTAACCTTGAATAATCAAATATTATCCTACCAATAAAAGTGTTGAATGGTTAATGTAGTGTAAATGTAATTTATTGTATATAAGATTGTTATTGTTGAAAAAAGAAAGAAAATAATATATTAAATAAATTATGGTTATTGTTATGCAAAGTAAATTAACGTGAAGTTCAGATTTTTGACCCTTATCCTTGTAATGGTTTGAGAGTAGCTGGTTTTTGTGCTAAGTTACATACTTTGGTAGTGAGTATTGAAAAAAAAAAAAGGAGAAAAAGAAGAAGCAGAAAAAAAAAAAAACGAAAGGTAAATCCGAACCCAATTCCCGTCTCCACTGTTAATTTAAAAGCTAGTCGAGGGGCATGTAGGTACATAGCCTGTGTATCTATAATTTAATTTGTGTCTGGGCTGATACATAACAAAAAGAAAAGAGGAAGCGTATTGATGATGGCGCCCGTTAATATAAATTTTCATCAATATTATCAAGACTGGGTAAATTGTTAAAAGAGAGAGGAAGTAGACTGAGAGTAGGAAGTTTGCAATCACCCGGTGTCAAAGGTAGTTGTACTGAACGTTGGAATGTGGACTATGCAGGCAGTGTTGTGATGACACGACAGGTGTATGAGTGACCTTGTTTTGTAGGAGTTCAGTAAACTTATATACTACGATTGAGAATAATCACATATTAGTCGTCACAGATTTTGGCGAAGAATTTTGGCGAAGATTTAATCCAAGAAGTTAAGGAACTTTATAGCATAAAGTAAGAAAAGCCCGTCACAAATTTTGGCGCCCATACCGTGGGGCGAGTTGTGTTAAAATCACAGATTTTGATAGCCCATATCGTGGGGCTGAGTAGTGTTAAAACAAAACAGTATTGCTAATTGTTGCAACTTAATTTAGTTAAAATTGTTAAAAAAAAAAAAAAAAAAAAAAAAAAAAGAAACCTTTATTCAGTTGAAGTTCCATATTATGATAGCCCATAGCGTGAGGCAGTGATAGTTTGATATCCTAACGTGAGGCGAGATAGGGTTAAAAGAATTTTGGGAGTTAGGTTAGTATAACTGAAATTTATTCTCAAAAACAAATAATAATAATAATAATAATAACATATTTTTGGGAAAAGAATAATGACTATTGACAAGTAAGGACTTCTATAGATGACTAAGACAGACGACTGAACTATTGTGTGTTCTAATCTTTTTTTTCCAGTGGTATTGTTAATATATAAATATGGCTACTTATGTTGATCCGTATGCACAAATAAGAGCAGCTGAGCTAACCCAAGCTATTAGGAAGTTGAGGAAGGCGGATTTAGAGGCAGAATGTGATAGAGTAAAGTTACCGACCACAGGTACAAGGGATGAGTTAAGACAACGCTTGTTAGATTATGCCCGTAAGAACCCTCAGTCATTTCAAGTGGTAATTACGGCTTTTGCTCTGAGTCAGGAAGTTTTGGAAGAAGATTTAGTTGAACATAATATAACGGTACCACAAGATTCATATGGAGATGTAGTGTATACATGGGTTAAGTTAATGCGTAGGAAGGCCATGGCGGTAGCTGATTCAGAAGAAGTTGTACCAGTAGTACCATCGTTTACAATTCAGTTAGAGCCACATAAACCAAATACTTTGGATCTGGTTCGTAAATGGAACATTAAATTCAAACCTGGGGATAGTATTTACTTATTTTTGGAGAGATTGGAAGATTTAAAACAAAGTTCTAAGTTACAGGGTGTAGAGTTATTGTCAGTATTACCCGAAATTTTACAAGATTCAGCTTTACTTTGGTACAGGAACAGATTAACAGATTGGCCTACATGGGAAGCTTTTTTGAAAGAATTTAGAGAATATTATTTGCCTATTGATGAGGAAGATTCGCTTTTGGATGAGATTAGACAGAGAACGCAAGGTCCCAAAGAATCGATTTTTGATTATGTTAATGCTATTCAAACGTTAATGAGGAGGCTGAGTACTCCAATGAGTCCTCAACAAATGATGAAGACTGTTATCAAAAATTTGCGTCCTGATGTAAAATTGTACCTTAGACCTGCAGAGATTCAAACTATAACAGATTTAATACGTGTAGGTAGACAGTATGAACAAATATTGTTAGATTCTGAGAGATATATTCCTCCTCCAACGCAGGTTAGAGCTACAATTAAAGAAACGGCTTATAAACCTCAGAGACAAGTTGTTATACCTTCAGTTCATACAGCGCTAGGAATTCAGGGAAAACAGGAACTTCCATCGTCCGAGTTACAAAAGAAACCCCATGTTAGTTTTTCTGCAAAGACGTGGGATAAGGAACGGAATTCAAGTCCTGTAAATGATTCTAGAATGGTTAAAGTAATAGAAAATAAAGAGAGACAGGATGAGTCGAGGGATAATGGTAAAAACACCACTTTGCGTTTTTCAAATAATCAGCGATGTTGGAATTGTGATAAAACAGGACATAGGCAGTTCGAGTGTAAAGCACCTCGTAGAGTTACTCCACGCGCTACGATTAAATGTTATAATTGTAATAAGCTTGGACATAGGTCTATTGATTGTAGGATGCCCCAAGAAAGAAAAGTTAGGCCTACAAATTCCTTATGACAATTAACTAAAAATCGGGCTTGTGTGATGTTAAATATAAATCCTACAGATTTAGTTAATGGAGATAGATGTTTTGTTGAAATTTTGCTGGAGGATATTACATTTATTGCTTTAATAGATTCCGGTTCAGATAAAACTTATGTGGGAGAGAAGGGTGATTTTTTGTGTAAAATGTTAGATTTAGCAGTAGAAGAATCTGAAGTTAGGGTGGTGCAACTAGCAGATAAAACTTATAGTTCTATAACAGGAGAGAGAACTTTTGAAATGAAATTGCAGGACAGGATCTTTCAGATAAAATGTAAAATTATGCCAAATTTAGCAGTAGATATGATTCTGGGCATGGACGTTTTGAAACAAATTGGGTTAGTAGTAGATTTGCAAGATGGGACTTGGTATTTCAAAGATGAACCAGCAAAAATTTTTCAATTTGTTAAGGCTATAGATTTAAAAGAAGAAGATCAACTACATAATATTCTTACTTTACCTACACCTCAGGAAAGGGACAGATTGAATATGTTTTTGGAAAATCAGTTACAGAAATTTGATCAGTGTACTGGACTTACAGACTTGATTTCTCATGTTATTGATACAGGCGATGCAAAACCTATAAAAGAAAGATATTATCCAGTATCACCCATTTTGGAAAAAGTTATACACGCGGAAATAGATAAAATGTTATTGGAAAAAGTTATAGAGCCTTCAAATTCACCTTGGTCGTCTCCGGTAGTTATGGTAAAGAAACCAGATAGAACATGGAGGTTCTGCGTAGATTTCAGAAAAGTAAACAATTGTACTAAAAGAGATAGTTATCCTTTGCCATACATTGAACATGTGTTGAGTAAATTACGACATGCTAGGTATATCAGTACAATAGATTTGAAAAATGGGTATTGGCAAGTTCCATTAGATGAAGCAAGTAAAGAAAAAACAGCATTTACCGTACCTGGTAGAGGATTGTATCAGTTTCGAGTTATGCCTTTTGGAATCCATAACGCACCAGCCTCGTTTCAAAGATTAGTTGATACTATATTAAGAGAAGAGATAGGAGAGAAATGCTTTTGTTATTTGGATGATATAGTACTTATTAGCGAGACATTTGAAGAACATTTGTCCTTGTTAGAAAAAGTCTTAGAGAAATTAAGAAAAGCTAACCTGAAAATTAATAGGGAAAAATCAAAATTTTGTAGAAGTGAATTAAAATATTTGGGTCATATCATTACTCCATTAGGAATTGCTGTAGATTCAGATAAAATCTCGTGTATCCTTGAGTATCCAGCCCCTACAAAAGTCAAGGAAGTACGAGCATTTTTAGGATTGGCATCTTGGTACCGACGATTCATTCCATTTTTTTCTGAAGTTGTAAAGCCCCTCACTGCACTTCTGAAAAAGAATCAGAAATGGCGTTGGACTAAGGAATGTCAGGAATCTTTTGATGAATTGAAATCGAAATTATCTAGTAGTCCTATATTAACTTGTCCAGATTATACTAAACCCCTAGTGTTACAGACCGACGCTAGTTTTTCAGGACTAGGAGCAGCATTAATTCAGACAGGAGAGGAAGGAGAGGAAAAAGTAATAGCTTATGCTAGTAGAACTTTAACGGTAGGTGAGCAAAAGTGGGCAATAGTTGAGAAGGAATTGTTAGCTATATTGTGGGCAGTTCAAAAGTTTCGTCCTTATTTGGAAGGTTATCATTTTAAAGTATATACTGATCATTTTGCTCTGAAATGGTTAAATACATTACAGAATCCGACCGGACGATTAGCTAGGTGGAGTTTATTGCTCCAGGAGTATGATTTTGAAGTAATACATAGGCCTGGTAGATTACAAAAAGTTCCGGATGCTTTATCTAGAATACACGAAGGGAAAGTTCAAGAGAAAACGGTAGAGGAAGAATTTTGCCTCTTGTTGACTGATAACTCTGAAGTAGTGGAATGGGAAAATATACAAGATGCTTGGTATATTAAGCGGAAGGAGCAAGTACAAAGTAAACCTAAATTTTGGCCAGATTGGAAGGTCGTAGATGAGAAGTTGTACCATTTAAGATTAGATCAGTTAGAACAAACTTTAGAGGGAACAGTGAATAGGTGGAAATTAGTTATTCCGCAAGATTATAGGATTAAAGTATTACAGGAATGTCATGATGCACCTACTGCAGGACATATGGGAATAGCTAAAACTTTCTTTAGGATAGCAAACAAGTATTATTGGCCGGGAATGTTTAGAGATGTTGCTAAGTATGTTACTGCTTGTGAAATATGTCAGAGACAGAAAGTGTTACAGACGGCTCAAGCAGGACCAATGCATTTTTACCAGAAAGAGAAACCTTGGATGACTGTAGCTACTGATTTGTTGGGACCTTACCCACGTTCCAAAAAAGGGAACCGATACATTGTAGTATTTCAGGACACCTTTACCAAATATGTAGAATGTAAAGCGTTAAGGAAAGCAACCAGTAGAGCAGTTACGGAAGCATTTTATGAATTGATTATCCTTAAATGGGGAATTCCGGGATATTTGCTGATGGATAATGGACCGCAATATACTAGTAAATTAATGCGAGAGATAGCTAAAGCTTTTAATATAACTCCTTGTTATTTACCTGTATATTCGCCACAAGGAAATCCAGTAGAAAGAGTCAATAGAGTATTGAAAACAATGATTTCTAGTTATATTCAAAAGGATCAAACAGTTTGGGATGTGTATTTGAGAGAATTTAATTTTGCTATAAATACGGCTAAGCATAGTTCCACTGGATGCACTCCTTATATGCTAAATTATGGGAAGGAGCCTGAAATTATCAGTAGGATTGAAAAGGTGGAAAACCAACCGATTCATAAAGAAATTCCAAAAATTTGGGTGGAGAGACTCAATAAATTGAAAACGGTACGTTTAATGGTTAGACATAACTTAGAAACCGCCTATAAGAATTCGAGTCATTATTATAATCTTCGGAGGAGAGAGATGAGATTTCGTCCAGGAGATCTAGTGTTAAGAAGAAACTTTAAATTAAGTGATGCCTCACAAGCTTATACAGCAGGTTTAAGTGCAAAGTTTGTCGGGCCCTATATTATAAAGAAAAAGTTCAGTGAAAATAGCTACGAACTGACAAACCGTTTTGGTAAAAAGTTGGGAAAGTGGCACGTCAAAGACTTGAAACCCTTTGTTCCTGGATAAACATTCTTTAAGGCTGGTAAAAGAGACACGCACAAAAAAAAAAAAAAAAAAAATGAATGTGACCTGTGTCAACATTATTTTTTTTTATGGTGAGTGAGGGAAGAATGTAACGACGCAAATAGCGACGTGCATAATCAACGATAGGAGACCATTCCTAAACAAAGGAAGGGTTGGGGGACCGCAACTAATCGATATTGAACATTTTTATGATTATCGATACTGCCCTGAATTTTATTTGAATTACAGAAAAGGAGAGGTGCGCATGCGTCGACGGTGAATCGACGAGGGAGACGTGCGGAACCTGAAAGACGGTTAGTAGTACGTGCCTGACCACGAGACAGAGAAGTCGAAAAGGCAGAAGGGAGAAGACGAGATTGGGATGGGTGACAGCGGTAGAGGCGTTCTGGCATAATGGTGCGTCAGACTTTCATCTAAAGGAAATTCTGGTTGTGAACTTCCTTGACACGGCTATATGGAGATAGTCATTAATCAGAAGAATACACCAAGTCGGCCAGTACGAGACACCGCTACAGCGAACATCAGCTGTGAGAGTGAGTCGTGACTGCTCGCTCTGAATAAGAGCAGATATGGACATCAGGAAGTAATGGAAGACAACTCAGGATCGGAGGATAAGTTGGACATCACTGGTTGAGTATAATCGTCTAGACTTTTTCTTATTGTTTGGGGAGTGAGAAAATTGAGATATCCTTTTTTTTTTGTAAGGATGGTTTCTAAGTCATGTATGGCGATTAGACACCGTATGGAATAATAGAATAGAATAGAAACCTAGAAGTGAGAATTCTAGAAGTAAAGTGATGAAATCCAGTAATCCAACTATTTTCTATTTCTGGTCTAAATTAATTATAAAAGAGCAGTCTAGAGCCTAACAACTGAATGCCAAAGATATATCTCTTCACTTCAAGTTTTTTTGGGTAATTGTCCCACGAATGAATACATAGCTAGGGGCAATTGGTGATGCTCATATAAACTTTGTTATTTTTGAGACAGGACGCGAGGGGAGTAAGGAAGAAAGGTAATTAAGGGGCATGCTTAGTACTTCTTACGAGGGCCTCTCCCTCTTGGGTTTCTTTCAGGTGACGGGTGACTATCTACAAATAGATTTCATGCTGGCCTGTAATGTTAAGTTATGTTTTTTTTATAGAGATTTATCTACAAGCGAAGGTGTATGGAATATGGTAGAGGGGGATAAGAAGTGGAAAGATTGAAGGGCAAAAGAAGGCCTACGAGTGGTAGTGCATTAGGTGTGTACCATTGGAAAATTTACATGTTAGGGTAGAAGTAGAAGTCACTAAAGGGGTTATAGAGAAGCTTACTAATCTGGGCGTGAATTAGTTTCAGTTAGAATTCTAGGGAATTTAGAGACAAAAGAAGATTGGGTGCCCATGCTAAAGAGTAGTAACGTAAGAAGTAGGAAAACTAGAATAACCACCGAGTGAATTAAATCAATGGTATAAGCTGAAGGGAACTCTACTTAAAGAAAGAAAGGGGTTAAAAGATAATAGCTGATGACTGGTCAGGTTAGAAAGAGGAGAGTGAGTTGAAAGATAACAACAAATGATTGGTTAGGTTAGAAAGAGGAGAATAGGAAATTGCGAGTAGTGTACTGATGATAAGTAGTTTATTAGCAAGTACTAGAGATTGTAAGGGTGAGGTGAGGGAACGCCGGAAGTATCCCGAATCAAACAGATAAAATCTGGTAGTAGGCAAGGCCTATACCAGTAACATATAAAGAAAAGAAATTTATGAGAGATTGTGAAAGCCATCGATGTTGGAGGCGAACAACGGCCCCACGTGCCTCTAGGAGAGAGTGTCAGGGACCTCTGACGTCGATTTACAAAATTGTATTTTTGTTTGCGGCCCATTAATATTTTCCCGGTTGCAGGAGAGGAGTCAGATTGTTTGTAACTCAAGATCTAGACGTCGCTCCTGTATCGGTGGTCTATCGCCACAGTCACTCTGTGGGTATAGGCCTAAACTTCTATTTCTTTCTTCATGAGACTGTCTTTTCTATTTATCTTTAAATACAATTCTTCATGGACTAAGCTGACAAATAGACTAATGTAGGAGACATAGGTGGGATTATTGAGTGTAATCTGTAGAGTAAGGACTGGATTATGAATTGAAAACCTTTATTTATTCAAGAAAAAAAAAACACCCAGTATAATATATATATTGAACTATCCTGAAGTTGCAAATGTAAATGACTACACAAGTCAGTAGTAAATTAGAAGAAGACGTTCTAGTAGATACCTGAAAAAAAAAGAAAGAAAATTAAAGTAATTAATTAAGGATTTGTTATTGTTGAACAGAGAACGTACTTATATAGTTAAAATTGGGTATACTAACCTTGAATAATCAAATATTATCCTACCAATAAAAGTGTTGAATGGTTAATGTAGTGTAAATGTAATTTATTGTATATAAGATTGTTATTGTTGAAAAAAGAAAGAAAATAATATATTAAATAAATTATGGTTATTGTTATGCAAAGTAAATTAACGTGAAGTTCAGATTTTTGACCCTTATCCTTGTAATGGTTTGAGAGTAGCTGGTTTTTGTGCTAAGTTACATACTTTGGTAGTGAGTATTGAAAAAAAAAAAAAGGAGAAAAAGAAGAAGCAGAAAAAAAAAAAAACGAAAGGTAAATCCGAACCCAATTCCCGTCTCCACTGTTAATTTAAAAGCTAGTCGAGGGGCATGTAGGTACATAGCCTGTGTATCTATAATTTAATTTGTGTCTGGGCTGATACATAACAAAAAGAAAAGAGGAAGCGTATTGATGATGGCGCCCGTTAATATAAATTTTCATCAATATTATCAAGACTGGGTAAATTGTTAAAAGAGAGAGGAAGTAGACTGAGAGTAGGAAGTTTGCAATCACCCGGTGTCAAAGGTAGTTGTACTGAACGTTGGAATGTGGACTATGCAGGCAGTGTTGTGATGACACGACAGGTGTATGAGTGACCTTGTTTTGTAGGAGTTCAGTAAACTTATATACTACGATTGAGAATAATCACATATTAGTCGTCACAGATTTTGGCGAAGAATTTTGGCGAAGATTTAATCCAAGAAGTTAAGGAACTTTATAGCATAAAGTAAGAAAAGCCCGTCACAATACAGTTGAAAGTATTTTTCAAGATCATGAGTTAGCTTGGGTCGCGTAAACCTAAATTCCATACAAGGAAAAAAAACTTCTTAAGAATCCTGAAGTAGACTTACATTGGTTCTTACTTTGATTAGCATGTTAAAATCCTAAAATAGCTTACTATAGCTATGTATTGATATGGCACTCGCTACAAAATAATAAAGATATAACATTTTACATCTTTTCATACCACATCTTTCCATCATGTTTCGCTGTATTAACATAAAGTAATATGTATGTGTGTACTTGTAGGATATAACTAGGGACCGGATTCTTAGGTTTTTACCTATTTTTTCCCTTACAACAAAACAAAAAGCGCTCATACAATTTTTCGAATCATATCCATAGAATTCACCCACATTAATTCTGTGGCACCTAAAAATACCTAAATGGGGTATAGAAACCTAAATATACCTAAACGGGATAAAAAACCTAATATATCTAATTTAGGCTACTTGTTTTTCTTTTTTGTTTGTCAGTTGAGAAATAGAGATTTTGCGGAGAGACAATAATTTTTGTTGGGTTGAAATTAATACCACCAGCGTTTCGTTCAACCCATTGTCATCTAGGATGGACAGTATCAAGAGAGGAATTGAAAGAGTACCGACGTATTCCTTTTAAAATATTCGTACGAACAACCATTGTTGCCATGTATGAACAAGGATATTGATTTCTGTGTTTTAAACAGCTTGTTTGCCTTTAGTACTTCCCTGTTATTCATATTGAGTGGTCACACTGTGAGTTTTAAGAAGACGTGTTAATTATGCCGAAACAAATGAAATCGAGTTTATTACGGCAGTGGATTGGCGACGACCTGAATTTTCTTCTTCTTTTTCTGAGGTTATTTTATGATGTTGCACCCCGCGGGTTTCTACGTCTGCTCTGTTGTTTTCCAAGTTGCTCCTGGTGTATATGACAGACGTTGTCATTCCTTCAAAGCTATAAATAAAGAACCATTCTTTAAGTCTTAGTAATAATTTTACTCCTGTAGAATTGCATTCCACTATCATTATATGAATATAAGACCTAGTAGGAGAGTTTAAACCTCCTAAATAAATTTACAATTTATCACCTTAATATCTCAGTCTGCTACTCACAGTTGAGAATCTTGAAAGATATTTAGTGATATACTGTAACCAGGAAATGTGAGGCAATCTTATTTTCACTGCTTCTTTTGATTGTTTATGCTTTCTTTCTTCAATTGTGTAATATTGTCCTAAAGCAAGTTTACACAAATTTAAATCAATCCTATGTAGCACATTCAAATTCATTAAACCAATTTTCTACCCGAAAACGATATTTTGGACAAAAAACCTAAAAGAAACTGTTTCACCTAATGGAAAACCTAAAACAGTGTTTTTAAAAACCTAAAAATCCGGTCCCTAGATATAACTTATATAAGGTGAGTAAATGCGATTGTGAGTGTAACAGCCCGTCGGGAACTCTCTGAAAGCTAAAATAGTGTAGCTATTGATTCTCTCTGCATCTTCAGTGCATATTATGAATGCATACAACGTACTGGAGCATGCATATCAAGGTTTTCATGAACTGGGAATACGATAAAAATGACATGTATTAAGGGATTTATGTAAGGAGATTTATAGGATTATTTCTCAGAGAAAAGGAAAAAGAAATAGTTTATAAATCCCAGTCCATGAAAATAATTTATCTACCATGAGCAACATATGGAAGCACATAATAATAGCATTTACAGAGCGTAACAAAACACATAATTCTTTATTGTTAGTACCTAGCCATTTATAGAACAGAAGAAATACTCCGTATTGTTAATGCAATATAGAAGAATATACGGAACGTGAAAATAGTTCATTACACCGGACACTAAACATCGGAATGAAACGTGATTCCATTACTAGAGTAGTGTAAAAGTTGGTATCTTCTTAAATTATTTATCATAAGTTATGTGAAACTTTCAGAAAATATCAACTAGAAGAAAAGAAAGTATTGAGTCTATTTTGTTCCACTGTGACCTACTTGTGGAACGAAGCAAGTACTGCACGTAGATTATATAAGCTGAAAAATAAGATTTATATAATAAACAAGTTTTCCTTTAAACCCTTTTCTAATAGAATATTAAATTTTAAACATCGTCTTACATATGTACAAGCTAATGTTGCTTGTATTTGAACAAAATAAAACTGTACAAAAATATTTAATTGTATTCTTTCTCCATTTAAAAAAAAATATAATAATAAAATATTCTAAGTCTCCATTAGTAACTTGTAAGAAAAATGCTGAAATAATTAACATGTACGTGCAGTCAAGTAAAATCACATCCATTTTTATAACACGTGTTTTAAAATAATAATAAAATTACTAAGCAAAATCACCATACTAACTAGGCTTAATGAATGCGTTTAACACGGACTCGCGATATTAAATGTCTCCATTAGTTTAAAATTTAATTTCTTAGTTCAAAATTACAAATAAGACAAAATAAACTTTATTTCCTCAACTGAATAAAACAATTTCGAGTGATACGTATGAAACATGGCCACGAAACAAATTGAACTAAAAATTTGTTATTTGTATATTTCTACATATAGGCCTAAAGTATTTAATACTATAAAGGAAACATAAATGGATTCCTGGACGTGTTGGTAAGACTAAGGAAATCAAAGTTACTTTTAAATTACAATAACAGATACACGTCGCTCCTGACATTTCATTGAATCCTATTCGAACCCAAAGTCCGAGGATTTCAGTCCACAGAAGATTATTAAAACTTGTACAAAATCTTGAATCTCTGAAACCTAGTGCCGAATCGGTCAATTTACTTAATGACTCATCGCCGCTGTTTCATTTTGTATCATCTCTATATATAAAAGCCAAAACCCACTCACTCACTGACTGATCACGGTTTCTCAAAAACTATACAGCCTAGGAACGTGAAACTTGGTACACATATTGCTACTAGGCTCTAGATGCGCACTAAGAAAGGATTTCAAAATCTTTGGCCTCTAAGGGCCTATAAGGGCCAAAATAGGGTTGTAAAGTTATGAAATTCACCAAAAGGAATTCATACTGCATGCATACAATCCCCATGACAACATAATTTTTTTAAACTACACAGGGGGCTTGGCATGACACTGGGATTTCATGTAGACCTAATGGATATAAAATTATGAGAAAGGCTATCAATAGAATTCCTATAAATTATTATTAACTATTTTTTGGCACGAAGTAAATTTAGAAGGTCCTGGGTTCTATTCTTAAGAGTTGAACTCTTTTCTTATAGCCAGCCTAGGACTGCATTGCAAAAGATAGTAAGTAAAGTGTTCCCTATTACAGGCCATGCGGGCCCAGAGGGTACCAAGAAGTTGAGGCTCCCGGATTTTTAGACAATAGGACGTGAAGTTGGTAAGGTTGTCAGCGGTACGCACCGGCCGCCTTTACCACCAGGTAGTTCATACAATATCAATAGATATAATTTCCTGATTAATTTCTATTTACCATATCATCTATCTATCTTTTACCTTAGTTTTTATCCAAACTTTTGGGGTCATTTAAGCGACCCATGTTGCCCGGGCCTTACAGGGCCGCGACCTGTCGGGAGAGGGATTATCTATAGCTCACATACATACTTTCTTGACCAGACAAGGACATGGAGGGCCTCCCGGATGAGTGATCAGCCAAATGCCGGGGCCACCTCTGAGACAACACAAACATATAGGACGAGATACATCATTCACACACTCACTCTGAACAAAGCGAGGATGTGATGAGGATGATAATGGCTGCCAGATGATATCCGGAGACCACTAGGGCCTAAAGTTACCAGAGCCTAAAGTTACCAGACATTTGTCTCACAGGTGAGGAAAAATCCCGGGAAAAGCTCTACCTAGGTAACTTGTCCCGACCAGTATTCGAATCGGAGCCCGCTGCGTGAGACGAGCGAACGCATCCCCTACGCCCAACTATTTACTGTATGTTTGCCAAAATTGAAATAGAAAGATTAAATTTTTTAAGACATAATCAGAGTAAACTACGGGTGAAGGAGTAAGTTATGTGGAATATAAATACGTCCACCGTGTTGGCTGGACGGCTGATGATTTATAGAAGTACATCGAATCGACTTTAAATTGTGTTCACTTAACCTATATATACATCAATCTAACAATGCGAAGCATTGATGGGTTAGCTAGTATTCATTAAAATTGAACGTAACTTCAAGTTAACAGATGTCAAACACATCAGCAATGAAAAACAGTTGCACATCAATAGTTACTTGGCCTACAGGTATACACGCAAAACATATCTCTTGTTATGACTTCGATGTTCAAATCAGTATAAATAAAACTGAATTTAAATAAGTACAATATGTCAATATAATCTAAGACCATCAATAAACTTCATTTTTCCCAATGAGGGTGGTATTATAATAAAGTATAAGTATCCACCTTATATCTAAGACCATTTTTGTTCAGAATGTGTTCGGCGTTTTGTATCATTTGATATCTTAACATATTTTCAGAATAGCTCTAATTTTACTGCATTTTTCATGTAGATACATTTCTGTTCAAGACTATTTTCATATGATTATTTTCCTTTTTATTTTTTATATAAAATTCACTACAAAATACTTAAAAAAAATAAAACAATTATGGACCAATAATGATAGAAATGAAGTAAATTAAAATTAATATTTACTAGAAATAACCGTAAACTATGACTCACTACATTATTGCATTTCGTTCTGTGCTCTCAGTCTCAGAGCTATAGAACTTCCAGGAAACAGCCTTCTTCCTTATAACCATTCCAATATCCTGTTATGCCGACGAAGATGGAGATCATTAATTTGGTGCTACATTTTAACATCCTTTTCTGCATTTTTACGTTTCCTTGAACATAAAATTAACGGTTCTGTCGCTTCTCTTAAATTTTCATTCCAGCCTATTTTCTTGCCGTAATAAAATTTTTATTCTCTCACATTCTTTCTTCAAGTTGATGTAACTTTCGCGAATGTATTTTTCAAGTTTTAAAACACACCATAGAAGAACAGTTACTCAAATATTGCCAACTTAACTTTCATTTTATAATATGAAACAGGCGCTGAAATCTCTGTACGTGGAAATATAAAATAAGTAATAATTCCTGTTGCTTTCATAGGATATAAACTAAAATAAATTGAACAATTGGTACCAGCAGTTCAACCTAGATAAGAATTCATCTAAATATTATGCGATAAATCTTTTTCGCCACAAATGCATTGAAGGAATGTAAGATTATTATTATTATTATTATTATTATTATTATTATTATTATTATTGATTATTGTTGATTATCAAAAATATATAAACTCCTTACCCTTAAGTATATTAAGGGTTATATTTTGCCATTTATATCTGTGCAAAAACCATAACTTACATCTTTTTATATGCAATATTAAATATTTATTGCACTTGATGTGTTGGAAAAATACTGAAATTGAAGTAGCGTTTAAATGGGATTGAATTATTGTAATATATTTTGCTCATTAATAATGCAAATTGATGTCTTCCTCGCCAAAATGGTGGACTTTTAATTAATATACATTGTACTGCTAACCTGTCCTTTCCACATTTATATGCATCATAATTTTCAATTTGAAATCTACTTAAATAATGTTTATAGTTACTACAACCTGTCAAATATTGAGTGAGCACAAAATTGTGGATGATATCCCTTCAATTTATTCTGTCCTAAACGGTGGGAAGGACGTTTTCATTACAAAAGCCTTATTACATGTGAACCATGACAGTTCCATTCGTTTACTAATAGTGCCTTCTTTTGTTCCAGGTATGAGCACAGTCGTGGAATTTGAGTTAAGAAACGTCATTAAGGTAAAGGATTATTCATATTCTTCTTACTATTATTATTATTATTATTAACAAAGATTACATGCTGGCACTAAACCCGGAATTTTAAGGTTCAGTCCCTGCTTGTGACGTAGTCGTTTTGTTTACTCCTGTGAATTTAATATAATTCACACATGTGGCGAATTTAATGCAAGTTTCTCGAATTTATGGCAATTTTCTCTAAATAGAATTACTAGTTGTAGATATTTAATATAAAAGTTGCTTTCGCTCATAATTTCCTTCCATATTCTCTAAAGAAACGAAGGGATTGTAGAATACCAGAAAAATAACAGGACTTATCCTGCTTCTCAAAAATGTTATCCGCCCATACGTACAGCCGACTTCAAAAAGAATGTGCCGCTTAAAGTTATGTTCCAGATACAGAATACTGCGCATGCTCCTTTCATCTCATGAAACCTCAGAATATTGTTTCTGTTGAACATTGAAATATTCTCAAAATATTTTATGGCCAATGTCTAACAAGCGAACAAGATATTAATCCCAACAAAAGGCCTTTCTTTCTTGTTGCTGTCATTTGCTTGTTTTTTGCGTTAAAAATTAAATAAAATCTGTTTTTGTTCTGCTCTGTTTTGTTCTGTCAATGAACGAACATCACGGCAATGTGTGACAGTTCGTTTACACTTGTGAACCGCTCTATGGAAATTTAATTTTCTAACGAAAACGATCCGGCCCATTCATTTTGCAGCTGACTGTACATTATAACTGACTGATCCGGATTAATAACATGGACGAGTTTCACAATAAAAAAAATAGAATTGGAAGAAACCCAGGTGATGGAAGTTGCTTGGAAAGAATGAGGTATTAGGAAAAGATGTTAACCAGTGTCACAAGTAGAAGCCAAAGGATACTTTTTCGACTTATAGCTATCAGACTTTATATTTACGGAAGATCTAAGATTTCGGTGCATAGAATTTTCCAAAGTAGCCCAATAGGAATTTAATTTTGCTCAATGACATAGACCGCATAGACTCAAATGTCTGCGTGATTTTGATAAGAATTAAAATTCAATTCAGTCTACTACGGTGCGATTTCTGCTTACTGCTAAAATTCTGTCAAAATCAAACAGGTTCGCTTTAAATTGGAATTGATGTATGTGAGTATTATTGTAATCAAGTATATTCGTTTATTGCTGGCATTGATGAAAATTTCCAGGCTATTACATTGTGTCGTGGAGAGCACTTTCTATATATCATTTCATGTCATATCCTATAAGCTAAATTTCCCACTATTTACAGATAAATCCTGCTAGGATTAAAATATTCATTGTATTGATATTATTGTAATCAGGAATTTTAAGCTACTGACGACAAAGAGGTAGCTTTTCATTGTCATCTGTATCCTCATGAAAAACATTTCATTTGAAGCAGAGAACTTCGCTTTATAGGATTATTCGAATCTACGAGAGAAGCATATGCTGGAAATAGCTGCTGCACTTTAAATCCACTTATCAATGGAACAAAAGAGGTGCTTGTTAAATTTAAAAAAATCACTTCACTTTACTCTATAGTTGCTGAGAGAACGTTTACAAACAGAGTTCGAAGTAGAATATTATAAAATAATAATGTAGACTGTAAAATATTTGCAAACAAGCTTGAAGTAGAAAATTCATCAAAAATGAAATAGCACAATAACTTCGAGATATGCATTTATTAAGCATTGTATGTAATGTTTGTTTTTATTTCAAACTACTTTCTAACTTCTAAAATCGTCTAGTTTATACTGTCTATACAAGAAATAATGAACGCAGACAACAGGATATTATAGGCAGCTAAATGTAAACCGAGTCAAGACAGGATCCATGCTTCTATCCCTTCGACAGCCCATAGTTATCGTAATACTGGGTACACGAAGCCTATTTATTTTATTTTGTAGTCTTTCTGCACAACGCAGATTGCCTTGCAGACAAAGAATATTTTTCAACAAAGCATACACAAAAATTACAAGCTTTCAGTTAGATCATAAACATAATGACAGGAAAATTCAAATAATCAGTAGTAAAAACCATTAAACTTGAAAAAAAAGGAAATCTGTCCAGCTTAATTGTTGTTATTGTACAGGTGGTTTCTTAAGATTTGGATGGATCCCTTAAGTGATAATAACGCCACTTCATTGTACAGATTTTGTGACAATGAGAAACGTTTACAGAAGGAAATAAAGAACTTTGTTATTGTTCCCCTACTACCAACCATTAGTCCAATGACTTCAACGTTTTTCAAATCAATCCAATCCATGTCTCAATCCATGTTCGCGAAGCCTACTTGAATTTTTTCAAGGTTATTATTAAACTTAGCATTATCTATTATGTGCAAGGAGATGAAACTGGAAGCATGTTATTTTCATAACTATATGTACCGTACTTTGGTTAACTAGAAAGATTTACCTTTGAAGACATTAAAAACTGCAATGAAAGGTGTACTAGTTGACAAACGATGAATGTATAGACAATTCCTCTTAATTTATATTGTTTTAATGCGTTTATAAGTTATAATTATTCAATTTGTCTATGACTATGTATAAGATAGTTTTTACTGCTCTAAATGAAAAATTAATATGAATTGAATTGAATTGAAATGGACTTGAAGCGTAAAAAATGTTCATGATGTGTAAAATACACGTGATACACGTATACCAGTTAACATATTGAATGCAAAATACGTAAAAACTTATAACTTTTGACTATATTCATTCTTTTTTTGCAAACTTCACATGGAGTTCAAGATCTTAAATTTTAATTTATTATGTTCTGTTTCCTTCCCTAATTAATGTGTAATTCCAGTTTAATTAAAAGAAACTTATTTGAGTTCTCTCTTTTCTCTCTCCCTTTCTGCATAACTGACTATTATAATGACAAATTTTCAGATCGTCTTAGACATAAAGCAATAATGTTCTAAAACATTATTTTACTCTGTTTAGTGTAAGGCTTAAATTTTGCTATTCATCTAAAACATGTCTATTGTTTCAAGAAATAATGTCACTAATTATTGGTTTACTGTATTTGATATCAAGTTATCCGGTCATGGAAACCACCATTAACGGTCGTGGGTGTCGGCATGCTGACCACATGCCCCCCAATCCTGCTATCTGCCTATGGTAGATGACGCAGCGGTCGGGTGGTAGGACTTGTCCCTTCTGGGACGGAGTTAGTTAGATATCAAGTTATGTATTGGCATTTATAAGTACTTTCTCCAGGGATTGTATTAAACTCTTGTAGATATCGTGGTTAGGAAGCTGGGTGCGGATCCGCAGGTCTGGTTCCAGGTAATTCTTTAGTAATGGGAAATAATCTAATGTATTCCCCATATAGACCGTGGAAGATTTACACCCCAGCCACTTTTACTGCTAGATTTGCTCATTTCGTTTAGAGACAAGTCGATCCCAGGGCCCAGTATCACTAGCAGGATTAGGTCAATTGCAAATTCTTAATGACCTCATCGGGAATCGAACCTCTATTTCCGGTTTGTAAGGCATTGCTTCAACAAACAGCACTTTGGTGTTGTCTACCTCAAAATTATCTCATGTTTTCATAGTAGCCATATTAATTGTGGCGGTTTTGAAGATGCTAAAGTCTGTACAAGAAGAAGAATTGTTTTGAACTAATTCAATGAAGTTTGTTTCAATGTTGGCATATTTGAACGGTGAATAATGTCGTGTAGAAATAGCGAATGTAATTGTTTATAGAAATATACATACTCAATTCATAACCAATTACAATATCAAAACCACTCCACTACTTACTGTTTATTGTTCTTGTTATTATTATTATTATTATTATTATTATTATTATTATTATTATTCCGTTGGCGAAATAATCCTGGATTAGTAACTCAGTACAACAAGTAGCGTATTGCTCGTCTGGAGCAGAATCTTCCGGCTGATGAAGACAGATGTGAAAAAGAGGTTTAACTTGACCGAGCTAAATTCGTTTTAAATGATGGATTTGCTGGTTCTTCTTTTTTATCTTTTTTTGTTTTTGTTTGTTCATCAGACGTTTTGAATTCTTCAGCTTAAGTTTCCTCAGTGAGAATGTATTGTTTACACATATCCGGTAAAAACAGCAATATACTGAGCTAATATTATATTAATAATATTATAAGGGAATTCTGCACGACTCGAACTCGGATACGTGTGTTTTAAACTATAGAGTTAGTAAATGATTTTACAAAACATTAATCTGATATATCCATACTTAGAATCTGTTCACATTACAGGAAAGGTTAAAAAATCTCGAGAGAATGTAATCAATTATATCAAGAGTACTTCACCTAACACATCTAATCTGAGGTACCATGAGTTATCCCACCTTAACCTGACTGTACATAACTTACTTAACGAGAAGTACCCTAACCTAAATTATCTTAAACTAACAAAACATGAACTAATAAAACTAATAAAACATCGTTATACATATTTGAAGCGAATGTAACACGTGATTGATTAATTACCATTTCTTTACCTTTGATTTGCAAATTGCATGAACATGAATCGATGTTTCCTTTTCATCCTATTCGAATCTATTGTAACTATTTTAATATGAGGGAAGATTATTTAATTTTACCGAAAGTAGCCACTCTTAGTGTCAGTTGACGTACAAGGAATATTGCCAGAAAAATTCACGATCATGTATCCAATTTTCCCATACCTCTAAAAGTGAAAAAAAAAGCAAAAAAAAAAATAAAAAAATAAAGAGAGAGAGAGATATATAGAATAGGAAAAGTGGTCCCTATACAGGCCGTGAAGCCACTTAGGGTTACAGAAGGTTGAGGCTCACAGATTTCTTAGACATTGGGAATGAAGGTGGAAAGGTTATTAGCCTTACGCATAGGCCGCCTTTACCCCAGATTTTGCTCCCGGTACTCATATAAGCAAGTGTACTCTAATTAGTCTGTCATACTTAAATGTAATTTCATCATAGCGATACATTTCTTTTTATTTAAATGTGTGATTTCTGGCTTTCTTAATAAGCTTTCTGCGACTTCATAATCGCCTTTACTTGCACTTGTTTCAAGTATATTGGTTGGAATGAGGGTGAATTGTGGTACCTTCCTGACCAGAAGGGTATCTATCTGTTGAAGTAGGAAAACTATTTTTCCCGACCTCTACTTTTTTGAATTCGGAATCTATTTACGTTTTTTGAACCGAACATAAAATAGGCGTATAGTTGAGAATTTTCATTTAGGCCTATGGTAGGCATGATAATTTTCAATTATAGTACGCTCTTAGCGGAATATGTCTTGCAATTTAGAAGCTGTGCAAAATACAGTTTTAAGTAGGGTGAAAACATTTATATCCTTAATTTTTGGAGCAAAGAACATAGGACCTAGTTCGTTTGCTAGGGTTATTAACAGTGGTTGTGGTAGGTCTGTAACAGTTGCCGGTGTGATGGAATTTTGTACCCCAGAAGTTATTTTATGTCCTTGCAAATCTGCAGACATGAGACTGTCGCAATGGTTACACATAAATACAAGTGATTTTAATCAGAATTGAAGCTGCGAACTCTGAAAAACATGAAGTCGAATGCCGTGAATATTGAACTGAATTTCATGATTCCTCTGTAGCTTTAAACTGAGTGGTATCACCTAACGACACTGATAAATAGGCCTAAATAATATTTTAATCTGAATCTGAGCATCATGTCGATAGAGTGCCATATGGTATAAAACGAATGACCTATGTCCGTAGGTCCAAGCTCATAGCGCAATACAATTTAATTCATCTGCTAGGTTGAGAAGGAAGGAAGGCTTGATTTAGTGAGCAGGAAATTTTCCTTCACTTACAAACCGCGACCTGGTTTAAACAAAGGTAGATATAGACCCTGTTGGCCTGTGATGACTACTAAACACGAATATATCTGCCGTTATATTGTACATAGAGACTAATATGGTTCTGCAATTGTACTCTAGACAAGGCTTTATGTTATAGCTCCATGTGAATGCATTTTTAGCTTTATTTACATGAAATGAGCACTTGGTAAACGCTGATTCACCAGTTCCATTAAGAAATTGTCTAATTACTAACAAACATTGAAATCAATCATGATTGCACTGATCGGAAATATTAGTTTGCAGATGGTGTTATTATTTCCGGTACTGCATATTGCCCTCAGTTTACAATTGATAGTGGCTGTTCAACTTCTACTTTGTTCTCCTAAACAATGTATCATGTATATTGAATGAGCTATTGTTTCCAAATATCAGTTTGAACTAACCAAAAAAAGTTCTTTTAACATCTAAATATAAAGATATATAGGTACATTAAATTTATGATACACATAACAAAACTTTTATGTTTTACCTTCACATGTAGCCTGCCATACATAGTGTCCTTGTATATATACCTTATACAGTTAGATTAATATAACTTCACGATAAGCAAAAATGCACTTTGCTTTTGTTTTCCTTAATATAAGAGAAACATAATTATAGAATTCCTTGCTTTAGATTTATAATACCATGTCCCGACAAAAGTGTTACCCATCCTCTATTTAATTTTTATACTGCTCACCACTTCACAGAACAATAGGATGTTCTAGTGAACTGTTCCTCTGAAAAGTATGTTTTGGATGATAGATGCATGTTGTATGATAGATAAGCTATCTTCTCATTGTGGGGGATTTATGGAAAGTTACCATTAATTAAACTAACTACTGCTTTATTATTATACACTACTATTATAGATAACTTCGAATTGATTTTTTTTCGTAAAGTGTTCCTTATATCATCTTGTTCATATGATCATTGGATTAAAGCAAATTCACCTCACCACGTTCGTGTGTGCGGATGGCTGACCGATAAAGCATAATTCACTATTGCTTTACTTGGAACCGAAAACGTGCCAGGGTCCTCGTCTGCTTCACTTGACTAAGCCAGAGGTGGGAAAATATTACATATGCTGATACATTCACAACAGGCTTGACCGAGATGAACCCCAGATATCTAATATAGAACAGAACCAGGGCCCTTTAGGCTCACTTATTTGGATATATACTGTAGCCTACTTTTTCCGTAGCGTAATGGTTGAGGCGCTGCGCTACAAACCGGAAGGCCGCGGGTTCGATCCCCGATGAGGTCGTTGGAGTTTTTCAATTAGCCTAATCCTTCTGGTGGCACTATGGTCCTGGGGTCGACTCAGCCTCTAACAGAAATGAGTACCAGGAGCAATCCTGGGGGCAAAGGCGGCCGGTGCGTAAGGCTGACAACCTTACCACCTTCCCGTTCCGAATGTCTAAAATCTGGGAGCCTCAACCTCCTGGAACCATCTGGGCCTGTATGCCCTGTTTAGGGAACACTTTACCTTTACTGTACTTTTTATTCTTACATTGTGGAGCTTAAAGTTAGGTGTAGTTTTCAAGGATGCAAGATACACTACTTTATTTTATAAATAGGTGGATCATGCACAGTAGGGACAATTATTTATGAATTTTGTGCCGACTTCTCATACTAAGAGAATCATACTAAGAGAATCTAAATGTAAGATATTATTAATTTTGTTTTCATTTACAGGTGACGAAGGTATGGATCAAGGAGTGACGTTAGCATTCAGACATGTAAGGCTAGATGTCTTCATGTTGTTACTAACGAATTTAGTGACAGTGTTTTTCCTTGTGGAAGTGAACTAACGTTAATTTATGTTCGCTTTATTTTAATGTCTCCAGGTGACATATTTAAACAGTTTACTAATACGATAATATCGTTTTTGTAATCATAGCACTGCAGTAAGAAACATGAGTAATTAGATAAAAAATTGTAGACAGGCAATCTAACTACTACATCAAAATTTTAGTTTTCCTAATATATTTTTATGATTATAATTATTTATAATTTACTATATAATCATTTATTTTATGATTAGTATATAGCCTGGCGTTCACTTATGCTTACAGAGTGTTTACACCTTACAGCTTAGAAAACGTAATAATAAATAAGGCCTGAAATACAAGTGGAAAAGGAATAGGCCTAAGCTACGAATTTGTACAAAAATAACTTTTGAACTTTCTTGTAAGAAACAAGGAACTAGCTGGTATTGATCTCGAAAGAGAAGAAAATTTGACTTTGTTGTCCTGGAGAATTACAGTAAAATTAATGTAAATTTCAGAATTCTTTATTTCATATTTCTTTTATTATAAAAATATGGTGCGCAATATTATCTACAGGTTTCAATTTAAAAAAATACAAACACAAAAAGTCTCACAATTCAATATCTTTTAAAATAACTATTAAGAACCTTTTTTAGCCAAAAAATTATCCTCGAACTAAAATCTCTATGATTAGATTTAAAATAACCATTACTGTAGATGTATACAGTATAGGCTATGCTCTAGCTCCAGCCAAATGAATATAGAATAGACATAACGATGTAGAAAAAAATATGTTCTCTCTCACCAGACACTTATGCTAAAAATTTTTGAGACTCGCCATGTTCTGTTTCAATAAACATTGCATAATTATGGTATATGGACACAGTTTTTCTTGGAATCGAAGTGATTGATGTGGTGTCGTGCTATCTCGAAGGGTAAAACGATTAGACTTCCCTCATATCATATTAAACTTGACCAGCGTTCAAGGATGTCGCTAAACCTTTACTATTCGAAATAAATAATCAATGAATTGACCTAGTATCACTGCATTACTAATAGAAGTTCCACTTTGGAATGTGTGACTTTTTATATAAGAATTATGAATACCCGCTTTTAGAGATGATAATATTTTATCTTGTAAGTATGTTTCATACTCGTAGGGGGTGGAAAATAGAGACACACTCATTTTACCTACGAGGAAGCCGAACTTATTTCTATAGTAAGTTCTGTGACACTATTCTTGGGTAGGCTACGAATTGTAGCCGAAGTTAATTCAGTCCATTTAAGAACCACGTGGGATAATAATACCAACTCTGAGGTACGTCTTGGGTTCACCGCAAAGGGTGAGAAAGACACGGGGCCTCTGGAGATGTATTGCTATGTACAAACAGGCAAGCCATCTCCTTCCTCTCAGTCCCCACCCCATCAAGGATCTCTGACTTATGCCTGTTGCTCACGGTCAAATTGTTACGTTAAATTTATTGTACAACAAATTTAAGCAAACGTTTAAACAAATCCACCTTTGCTAACGGTAAAATGAGTCATCAAATGCATACTAGCAAATGATTCTCCCTCTGTGTACTAAATTTCGCAACATCGTAGTATTACCCTGCCACCTAGTGGTAGACTCCTGTACTCAGCTACTCATACTCTGCTGCAAATGGTAGTTTGTTGTATCGTTTACATTAAAAGACAACAATTATCCAGATTAATTGGGATGGGACAAGATCACATTATTAAGATAATTTACAAAACTTATAAATAATTTATTTCAGTGTTATGATATTTACGAAAGACAAATATAACGTGCGGTTTAAGCTCCGCCCACTCGATATTCACATTTTGTTTCTCCGCGCAGCATGGCGACAAACTATCCTTGTATATTGTCGCCGACACTCCCGACCATACCAAATATTAAAAATGCGGAAGTGCCCCTTGTAAATAATATTAAAACTGTGAGTGTGTCCCTTGTACCTAATATTAAAAATTCGAGAGTGCCCCTTGTACCAAATATAAAAAATTCGAGAGTTCCCACAGGTTTGCCTTGTACCCAACAGTTTGTCAGCCTGTGTATCCTCGAAGAATTCGCTAGATCGTGGTATAAAAGGAAGTGCTTCGATGGGGGAGGGCTATTTCTCATGCGACGATGCACCTTGTATTTGGTTTTTGCCATGATTTCATTAAAGTTGTCCTTTAAATCTGCCGAACATTAATACTTTAGCTACTTATAATTATTATTGTAATTTTATAAATTTCACATCCTGTTGTTTCCTTTGCCCTGTGTATTTGAATTTTTCATATAAAAGAAAGCAAACAATGCGTGAAGCTTTGAAATATTAAAATCATACATTGTTTACGATCATTTAAAATAATTATGAAAGAAAAAAAAATTACTATACCAAGAATCGAACCCGAGACCTCTTGCACCACAGTCTAGCATCATACCACAGGGCTATGAAGGAATGATGGAAGCAAGCGTGAATCGTGCATATACAAATACGGCTCCTATGCCATCCCGCTTCGAATTTTCATTTCGTTTTTGTATGGCAACGAGTCGTGTTCTCGTCATGATTTTTATACTAATCCGTTCGGAATAACGATATCTACACAGGTATATACCCATGCTATTTTGATGTAGTTGCTACGCTAGGAAAAGAAGAATATGTGAGGAAGGAAAATGGCTGCATTGCAATCATTTGGCATGCAGACAGCAAGTTCTCCACAATACCGCCCGGGGCGCGGGCTGTTCACGTTCGTTGCGCTGATTGGCTTTTGACAGCCTTTTGACAGCTTATTTGCTAGAATTAGAACAAGTCCTATATGCCGACGCGAATAACCAAACGCTTGACAAAAGGCGAATTTGATCGTTAGCAATACCAATTTGTTGAAAAGTGATAGTTGTGCAATAAATTTAAAGAAAAATTTGACCGTGAGCAACAGGCATTAGTAAACATCTCCAACTCGAAGACGCTCTCCCTAAATCGCTTTCATCAGTCTTCCGTCGGCTAACCGGGCAATTTGTAAATGTTTTTTGTGAATTCTTAACTTCAGACCACCGGTAAACTCGTTTCGGATCTTGATTTTACCCACTCATTTGAGGGAATTTAAAGACAAGAACTTTCAATTATAGAGTGAAGAAAATAAACTAGACAAACTAAGTTTCCTGGAATAAGTAACATAATATACTACATATTCTACCTATAGGTTTTTGTATCTTATAAATAGTCATTTCTTTATTACATACTGTGAAATATAGCCTACTCCTCTTTGCCTTTCTAAGACTGGGGCTCGCTTACCCAGAAGAATATTACACTGTTCATACCGAGAAACATTTAAGAAAATTTCATACATTAATTAATTAATAAAATAATAAAGAAATTCGATATCACTAAAATGTAAAGTTCCAGTTACTCATAGGGTGATACTACAACAAAAATAGTTTTATATATGAAATTAGTTGGTAAGATAAATAAAAAAAAAAAAATCAGATCTGACATAAAGAAGCAAAAAATAAGCTAACATGAGTTTAAACTACTAAAGCTTTAAACAATAGATTTTTTATGTGATGCACGGGATTAAAAATGACACAAAGTATGAAATATAGCCGGTATTGAAATCCAAAGAAAAAGAAGAGGGAATGAAATGTTCAATTTTATTACATATCCAAGATACAGGAAACCAAAATAGAAATGAGTGTAGCCCATGGCTTCTTAGATGAGAGCTCTGCTAGTAGGAAAATAAATTCATTATTAAATTGGTAAATTCTCTTGCAGCAAACAATTTAAATTTGATGCCAAATCCATTATTACGGATGCAAAGAATTATTATAGTCTATGGCGCGTATGATTATTCAGATCCAGTTATTTATATCAGTTAAATATTCTGGAGTTTTCTCCCATTAATGAACATATCCAATTAAACACTCTAGCGCATACACATATGCGCGCGCGCACTCACACACACACAAATGTATTTTTCCCTCTCATGAAAATTCCAATCCTTTTCCTGAAATCGCCCTATATTTAATCCATTCATTGGTATTTGGACCTTCGGGTTTTGTAAAATTTTCTCCTTACACATAAACTAGCACTGAACACCGTTTCATAGGTTAATGGCATTGTTCTATTCAGTGCCAGGCTCGAAATAAATTTAAAAAAAAAAAGAATTTAGGGTAAGGATACGCCAAACTGAATACAGAAAGATGGTCTTTCACCTGTGAAGTTAAAGTTTATATGTGAAAGCAAGGTTTCGTCATACCAGAAGGTTCAAAAACCAGCGAACGTACTGTACTTCAAAGACATATTGTATTTTAAAATGCATACCTTACTCACGTGTAGATTGAGAAACTGAAGAAAAATAAGTTAGATAAGAATACATATTTTGATGTGATCAATGTCCTAAGCTTCCAAACATCAAGTGTATTTATCTTCTATAACATCCTGTAGAACACAAAATTATTATAATTCGCACATAAAGCATGTTATCACAATACGATCGTGCTCAGTAAATCTTGCTTAGTAGCAGGGATGCAATGATCGACAGTAGGCCGCTTCCGATACACACTCCGCGATAATGGATTTCCCAGGATGATGCTCCCCAAACATTAACATAAATAATGTTTAATCATGGCATGTAGGGAAATGTTATGACCACTATACCTGCTATTAATTAACATACCTAAATTAGGTCATGAGTTTTGGGGATAGTACTCCCATACTTCCAGCACAGTGTTGCTTAGCTGTGAAACAATCTGTTCAATATGAATATAAGATTTTTTCTCCTCCAAAGCGGTCTTTGGTAATATGTTTTCAGTGTCAAATTTGCTTAGTTAAAAATCGACACTAAAAATTAAAAGGGATTTTTTCCCAAGTGGCAAATTTTATACAGAGAACAAAATTCAAAACTCAACTGTTTTTCATTTCTATAGAAGTCTTTTCCTCAACGAACGAACTGGGCATTTTATTTTTAGTTGTACAGATACGCTAAATTTCCTTGGATATCTGCTGTAAGATTATTCAAGTTCTGCAAAGAATCACTTAACGATTGAAAGATTACTTAAATTCTACACAACACTATAAACTCACTTCAGTACTGCAAACAATAATTAATAACTATTATAAAATCACTCAAAATTTTCCCAATATTCTTAAAAACTACTATAAGATCACTCAAGTTGTGCAAAACATCCTAAGATTTCCTATAAGATCACTCAGGTACTACAGAACATGGCTTAAGAATTGTTAAAGATCGTTTAAGTCCTGCACATTATAAGATTACCGGAGTTCACGTAATATTGCACAGGATGTTCTTATATATTTAAATTTTAATCCATTGTTTCTAATGTGGCTATCTATTTTTCAAAATATAGGAATTATAAAGTATTTTCTACATGGGCACCATCGACATCTCGATTGTTCGGGATTATTTCAACTTCTGCTTCCCTAGACTTGGATTGGCCATGGAGGACCTCAGTCACTGATTAATTAACACCCTTGGAATATTTTTGCTTGAGGATTCAGTTCTAAGTCTGAAGTGTACTTCAGAAGATTTAGAAATTTAGCTGATAGTTCGAAATTGTATTACTGAAGCGATTCAAAACATGACACCTGAAATCCTTGAGCGTATGTTCCTTGAAACAGCTCATCGCATTGAGGTCTGTAGAGTCATCGACGGTCGCCATGTAGAAAATGAAATCAAGTATGCCCTTATGGTATGTATTTTGTTTAAATGTGTATATATTTTCATGTCTTAATGGCGTATTTTATAATGCCTATTATATCGAAAAATACATAGATACTTTAGAAACCTCCATTTACTGTTAACAACTATCACAGGAAATATTCTGTATCATTGTTTTGTATTATCAGTAGTTTGATTTTCTGAAGTTCACCAAGCTAAAATAACCTACATTTGTAAAGTCCCATTTTTTCTATTACTGGACTATACTATCCAGACCGGTATGAAACAAATACCTAGAGGATAGTAGGCTACTGAACTCCGATCCTTCCAGTAAGTTCCACCCGAACAATTCTCATATTGATTTTGTTATCAAAAGACAAACCTCGTTATGACGAAGGTGACAACAAGCGTTCCAATCATAACTTATCACTATGAGTAAGATAAGTGAGTTTATGTAAGCGATATTGATCATCTGAGGATTATGTAAGGTATTTATTGATGACTTGGATGTCATATAAAATTCTCGACATTATATTTGACGTAAATGCACGGTTTTTAAATCCATCAATAAATAATAACTCAAATAAATCTAATAACTCTGTTGAAGGAAGATCAAGAACACCGTGAATGAGGTAATGGTGATTTTCTGTTAGCGATATTGATCGTTCTAAGGATTATGTAAGATTGTGATGGATGATTTAGATGTCTTGTAAAAGTCTCATTACATTTAAAATACATGATAGGGTTTTTACCCATCAACAAATAGTTACTCAAACGATTTTAATAACTATGTTGGAGAAGGAAGATATTTCTTTGTACCGCATGGAATAATAAGTAATTGATTCAGAAATCAGAATAAGACATCTTGTGAAGCCATTTTGACGAATATGCGTATTACTTTTCCTAATGGATCTGTCTTACATATCTTAAGATGTCCAAGGAGGTCCAGAATTTATTAATAATGGAAACAGATTTAGATAAAAATAACAACATTCCCAAATTTCAAATATGTTGAGTATTAAGTTCGCTAAACGATCTAAGATAAATGTTTAAACTAAGCATTAGTTAACCCCCGAAATCTCAATCTTTCAACTGGTCGTTACCTTTCATAAATGAGTACACATCCCCTTCCTCTCCTACCTTCGCAATCTAAATCTGTGAGCATTGTGTATTGTGTGTCCGTGTGTGTATATATTCATCGTGATGCCCTCTGCAATGTAAGCTTTTGTATTTGTGTCCTCTATGTATGTATACTAACCCTGGTAATCCATTTCAAGCTCAGCAAAATTAGCAGTAGGTTTGTGTATAGAGATGGCGGTTAATGACAATAGATACTAGGGAACATGACTCTCTTGAACTCGCAAATCCCAAGTACAAACAATTGTTCCCTTTGTGACCAGCAAGATACTTAGGTCTTCCAAAGAACGGAGTATATACAAGGTGACAGAAAAAAAGGGAACTTTTTAACATCCAAGAGTGATGGAACAAAAAATTTTATTCATAGTAATTGAAACCTTAAAAATTGCCATTTAAGAAACATTAATGGAATTAATCATTTTTTTAAATTACATCCTTTAGATGGCGTCCTCCTGTACGAATGCATTCTTGAAACCTGCTGTTGAGATTCCTCATTGACCGCTGCAACATCGCAGCTGGGATACTGTGAATTTCATCACGAATTCTTTGTTTTTACTCATCCAGAGTTCTTGGTCGAGTCGTGTACACTTTACTCTTGAGGTAGCCCCACAAGAAAAAATCACAAACAAACAAATCTGGCGATCTAGGGGGCCAGGGATTGTTACCGAATCTTGAGATCACACGGTTACCAAACAATTCTCGCACAGCTTCCATTGATTGCCGTGCAGTGTGTGATGTCGCTCCATCCTGTTGAAGCCAGGGTTCTTGAACGTGTAGAAAATTGTTCAATTCAGGTGTAACGAAATATTATAACATCTCCACGTAACGATCCGCACTGCTAAATTACTCAGCTTGATTAAAATCCCGTCGTTAAATAACCGTAAACCAATAATTTTTTTTAATGAATTAAATTTCATTTAGAACGAAAAATTATGTACAAAATATTTCAATACATTTTCCATGAAAAAAATGCTGACGATAATTGCGTATTAAAATGTTCTATCGAGGAAATGGCAAGAACAAGTGTATGACTGCGTTGAAAGCTTGCAGTCAAATCTAATTTCTAAATATTTTGTAAATAAATTTATAAATGATAATAATAAATTAATAAAAGAATGGTTATTAAATATTTCGGGTAGCTGCCTTTAAATTATAGCTTAATAAGGAGTAGATAGCGTAATAAAGTTATTTATCAACAATAATTACAAATTAAAAGAAAAAGTTATAAACTGAATATTTCCCTTCATTATAACTACATTGAATGACAGGTATCTGGAAAGGTAAATTTACCAACGCTCAACTAATGGAGTAATACTGTTTTGTGCTTTTCAGAACTCATGTGACAAATGAAAACCTGGAGTTCTAAAAACGTATTCACATCCGACCTTATTCTATCTTATTCCTTTATTTCACATTTACGCATTTTTGCATACTAGATTACTCTTCTTGATCGTCACTATCTCAAATTCAGTATACACCTATAAATTGTGGTGCATATCTGCGGCAGCAGAGAGTTTTATTTTTCTTTTTTGTTTAGACGCAAGCGAGGGTGGTTTCTGGAGATGTTGATGGTGGATGACTTGGAAGCAACCCAGCAACAGATACGGGAACATTCTTTTCTGTTTCTCCTCTTTTCTTCAGCTCGAACTCACTCTGGGCATCTTTCCCACACGATTTCAGTAGCCTTTTATTCTTTCTTGTTGAACTCTTGTGTCACGTACCAGCAAAAACAGCAACTGAGTTTTTACATTCAGTCATAGTTTTGAAGTGGTTATTATAGTTCTGCATAATATTTTCTGTTATCACAATGGAATTAATAGCGTTATCCTCTTGATAATAATGTTGGTGTATTTTTGTCATACAATATTGGGCTTTTTAAATTAATTTAGTTTACAGTTTTAATAACCTTCGCCCTAGATACTGGTCTACCACAAAGACTACTTCCTATAGACCTACTATTCCACAATACTCTACAGCATCGGTATATATCAGTACCTATATACACTTACATGAGCATAATTATATTATAAGTCTCAATTTCCAAATACGTCTTGTCTTTATTCTTTCCCATTTGTAAAATATTTCGAACCACGTAATTTTTTAAGTAGGCCTAAACCAACATCCGCTCATCTGAATATTGTGCTACTATTTAGTCATTTATTTTCTTCCTAGCACTAGTGGACGCATGTAAGGGGAAGGACATTCGGAGGAGGGAGTTGAATTCAAAGATACAAGCCATCTTCCCCTTCCCCGAAGACTAGCGTTCGAATGAAAAAATCACCCCTTCAAATATAGACTCATTCCTGCTGCTGCGCATTTCTCTGAGCAGGCCAAGGTAGAAATAATTTCACTCTATCTACCGGTGCCTAGAATTTATTCTATATCTCTCGTATTTCAATTCTACAACCCCTTAGCATTTTATATTGTATTTCGCACAATGTATCTTCTTTAAGGTCAATAACTGACTGAACTGACAAATTGACAGTTCTAGACCATCTCTTTAGATGTGGAATTATGCTTTCTAACCTTACTTCTAAAATTTGGACGACAGTTATTACAAAAACTACCAACTGAAAAAATCTTGATAAGTTTTTGAACGATTCATAGTTTGATAAAACTTTAATATATTCTTTATTTAAAGATAATAATTTTATAAAATTCTATGATAGTAAAGTCATCATTGTTAATTACCACAGTTTATACTTATTTTGAAGGTTATTAGGATAGAAAGACTGTCTATGAATAGTTGATTAATTTGTAGTTAAGTCAGTGAAAAAAATCACTGAAATTCTTAACTCAGACCAAATCAAAGCTGTTTGTACTCTCACAAAAGACTGATTAAATAGCATGAAGAACGCCCTTATGTTATTTAGGCCTTTAGTCGAGTTCATCCTTGATAATAAAGTAGATGATTGGGTTTCGGGTAAGGATGGTTTCTAGTTAAGTGATACAATTCTGAAGTAGTTTTCTTGTAAAATGCTAATTTGGCTCCAACTATAATACCTTATAATGTTATAAGCCTACCACAAAATGAAATTAGTAAGATTGCTATTCCTAAACTCATGTAAATGCATTACATAATCTCTTCTACAAGGGGGAGCGAAAAGTATAGAACCTTTGTTTAGGAGTTGTACTTTAGAATATTCGTTCTTATAGTATGAGGGGAGTATAGGCTGACTTAGAACAGGAGTTTACCTATAATAGGTCTTATAGAAGATTAAATTTAAATAAGATTCTCGTGTGAAACCCTTGTGAACTGTCTCATGCGAGGAGAATTTCTAATAAGTTTCTACTGCATTGAAGTTACATCGGATTCGTTTTCGTCTACCCGTACCTTGCTATGCATAACAATGCATCCAGTATTTCTCTCGCCCTGAACTCGAATGAATGAGCGAGACTGCTTTCCTAAAATATAATTGGATTTCGTGTTTCGAAAACAAGAGTAAATAATTCAAATTTCGAAACTACTTTTTCTTCCCTTTCTTTTCCTCTTTTCTGCTTTAATGAAGCGGAGACAATATTGTCCTGGTGTTAAATCGAGCATACTAATAAATCGGGAATTGAAAACGAAAGGAATTTTTAGAGTTTTCCAATGCATACTAACATGAAATCAATTTATAAATTGGATCCTGTGCATTCTTTAGCTATATTGTTACCGGAAGAGATTTATGCGTTTGTCGAAGGCAAAAAGATTACATTAGCATACTCTTTTTAATTAGTGTAAGCACAGAAATTTGTAGAAAGTATGTTCCTTCTTTTAGTCTGAACAGCCTATGCAGACCATATCCCTTCAAGTATTGTTTGTTATTATCATAGGTAATATAACTCGAGTTATGTTTATTGTGACTGTTTAGCGAATACATACTTAACTAAGCACGCAATGAATAAGATAAAATCACGAAAATTAATAAAACTATATTAGCACATTACACTCTTGTGTAAGAATGAGGCGGACACACTGGTTTCTGTTTAGGCCTACTTTAACTTTGTTCTTAGAGTGAAAACTGAATAGTTCTATCACTGCTGGAGTTAAGCATTCTTGAAGTTTCGCCCCAGACTTTTCAGTTAATATCCTAAATTAACTGGCTTAAACAACAAACGATTTAAGTTTAAAATTATAAATTTTATATAATTACTTTTATTTCCTCACTTCTGTCACTTTCCTCACTACTACAATATTTCCGATAGTAAACTTTAACTTTGCTTTGTCTTATCTTAAAATCCTTTTAACAAACATATATATTATTGTATTTATTCGTACATTTCCATTGTTGTAAATACAACATGTTCTGTCCTTGTTGTAAATAATATTAACTGATACTTTTCTATGTTTTGTAAATCAGTACCGGTATGTTTCCGGACTCATATTCGAAATATTGTCTACTAAGTCCCCTCTACTAGCCCTAGAAGTTTGTAATATGAATTTCCGAACACGTGGTATGTTGACTGTACTAAAATAAATTATGTTTTTAAAATAGGTTAAATTCATAATGTTTTAAATACTGAGCATGGGTGGTAATTGTAATGATAGCAAATATTATATAAACGTATTACTATAATTTATAATTTATGAACATTCAACTTGCGGTACCTCCTTATTTAACATAATAGTAGCATAAAATACTTGTAAAGAGGCAGAGGAATGAAATACGTAATATCCAATACAAGAAAGAAATAGAAAGAAGTGCAGAATACAGAATGGTGGCGGAGAAAGAAAAGTTACTCCCATTAAAAGGGAAATTCTCGTGGGATAACGGTGGCGGAGATGTTGAATATTTCATACATTTCTGAAGAACAATCTTCTTTTCGAGATCCATACAGCTTTACAGTAAATTTTTAAGCAGCCGAGTATATACTGTAGATATTTACCGGGCTGAGCATCTGCAAGCAATTGAATTTCGCTTTAGTAATAAAGACTCGTATAACGTTTGTACGTAAATTCTGATTTTGGGAAAATTAAGTTCCTCTTAATGTTTTGACAATAAAGCTATTACTAATGCATGATTTCCATATATTTTACGAAATTTTTGTCTCTTATTTGCTTAATATTTCGTTTAAAAATAAATCCATCACTGTTACTCATTGTTTATTACTTGTGATGTTACATAAGCGGTCGTTATAGCGAGTAAATAATTATAATCTAATAATGTAAATATAGATGGGCGATTTATTAGTATATTGCAGGGGAAGACAGAAGGTTGTTCTGTGACGTCACTGCTTTCTGCTCTGACTGCTCGCGTTAGGCCTCTGCGAGGAGTATGTGAAATTGTGGCATCAGTGAACAGGGGGGAAGAGAGGGGCACTAGTATTGCGGGCAGCGGGAATTTAGGGGGTTAGAACTTATGTAATACGTGTTTCCGAGATAATGAAACATCAATCGATTTTCTTGATAGTTTATCGGTTAATTACAGCACAGTAGTTAAACATATTATATAATTATATTTTTCTATTCTGTGAGAACAATTGCCTTTTCACAAAATCTATGTTCTTTGACGAAAATAGACAATAGGGCCTACTATCATTTGAATTACCACAATTCACTACAATAAAAATAATAAAAAATGAACTGAATTAATTACCATACAAGCTCGTCTGCGCCTTAGATGATACAAGATTACAGTAACAATTTTCTGACTTTCCTGTCTCTTTTTTTCTTTAACAAGTTTATCAATGTTGGGACGTAATGTTTGAGCAATCGAAGACTGCATTTAGGTTGTGATCTGACAATGTACTTCTTCATTTGAGCTTTGCACATTTCATTAGTGAAAAAAATTGTTCGGCCACATATGTCGATCCAAAATTACATAATATTAGTGCAGCAAGTCTCGGAAATCTGGTTTCAGAGAAATTTCTGGAAAAGTTACCCAAGACCACTTTACGTTCGCATTTTTCCTTTAACAGATCGTCGCATTGTAAGTTTAGCAGTTCCAACTGATACCGGCAAGGAACGTCTTTGACATTAACTGAATATGGGGTAGCAAAAAGTTTAAACATTGGAGGAAGGTTTTCCACATCCTGAAACCTCGATTCGAACTGAAGAAGAATGTTTTGAAGAACTGACACATGTTCTGCAGAGAGAACACTATCAGGATCGCGTACTTGCATTAACTTTGAAAAAAGCTCCATATTTCCAACCAGAAGTTGTTCTACACACAGAGCTAAAGTGAATAGGCCCTTTAGTACCTAAATCTAGCGTACTCTAAACACCCCTACTACCGTGCGCTCTTGCTGACGTCACACACAAGGGATCCGCATGCACTTGCTCCACGAACGTCATCACAAGACGTAGTTGACTTCCCCTGGTATATTGTATGACTGAGTGACCTCGTATCGTCGTACTAGCGCACGTTGGAGTCACGCACAGCAAGAATTCGTGGATCTAGCGCGCAGGAAAGGTTTGGCGATTAAACCAGCATGAGTTATGCGCACATATTTTGATTGAGAAGTGCATAGAACCGAAAGGAATCGGTAAGGGGGAATTTTAACAGCTGGCTTTCCTTTAAGAAATTATTACCAGCAATATCTTTCAAAGTAGTTTTAATGAATAGTAAGCAAACCCTCCCTCGCAATTTTTTTCCAGACTTGGGACTGGAAAACATGTAGGTAATACAAATTTAGCAACATATGACAGGCGACTCTTGTCAATCACTGCAGATACGCACTAGGTCCACGTCCGCTCTTTATCTGTGCGTTGACCTATCCACGGAATCGAGTTACTTAGAAAGGCTTTTAATATGACTTTTTGAAATCAGTTTTTAGTAAGAGTTACTCTGCAGTTCCTTCAAGGCTCGATTAGTGATGAATTGTGCGGTAGGCAAAGCGGTAGAATACTTAGAAGTTTTGAGGCCTCCCTTGGCACGTACGGCCTTGAGAATTTTATATGTAACTAGCGTATGTCCGCGGCTTCGCACGCGATAATTATTTCAAAAATTAAAAATTAAGTGCATAATAGTTAAATCATTATATTTATTAACATCTAAATCAAGTGGACTACATACCACGATTAGATAGTGTCGCCTGGTAAAAGCTACCTCAGATTAGAGTTCCCTGACCCAGAAAACCCCTGTGTAGTGAGTTTCGTCCAAATCGAACAACGTTTGACCATATTGAGGCCTATATTGACTATCCCTTTTTTATAATAATAATAATAATAATAATAATAATAATAATAATAATAATAATAGGTCTAATCCTCTTCGGTGTAGGTTGAAAATTTCATATGTCTGCATGCCTTGACATTATAAACAAATGAATCGACCAGCGTGAGCTACAACATTCAAGCGATCGCGATAGTTTTATGTCCAAGGAATGACAAAAATAGCCAAAGCCTACTGTAATTGATTTGACATTGAATGGTATTACTGAAAACTGATGCTTCGAAAACGCAAAAAAATACACTTTTTTGCCCGTTTTTCACTCATAACTCACGAACGAAAGGAAAAATTATAAAATGTAATATGCCAGAAACCTTCCTGGGAATGCACTCAACAGCTTCCGAAAGTTTCATGGCGATCGCATGAATGGTGTAGTAATGCATAAAGGACAGACACACACACACACATACATTCATTTTTATATACATAGAAGATGAAGGGCATACTAGCCGCAAGTGTTTTCTGAGTATGGATACCAAGGATGTTAAAATAACTTATCGTCAACCAGTAATTACATAAAACATTACAATTATTTATACCTGAGAGGAAGACGTTTCACACAAGAAAGTGCATTACTTTGCACTTGTACTAAATTGATTATCAATTCAACAGAATAGTTACTACCTACCCACCGACAATGCTTGTACTAAGTTCACCGTAACATCTGTTGTTAGTTCCTCCGTAAAAGCATTGGAAATGTGCTTTGTATTTAACTCAATCTTATAAAGACGTATCCTGAAACTCTCCACTAACTATAAGAGAAAATCCCTAAACCGTACAGGAAAGATCCAATTCTTGGATTTATCATTGTACTAAAACCTTAAATACCGTAGCCCCGAGTGAATTTAGCTCTCAGGTGTAGACATAAAAGTGATAGATTCGTTAGTACCGCACTGCCAGGTTGGGCGGTGGAGAGTTTGAAAGAATACAAAGGTTAATGCTTGAGAGAAGGGGAAACAAAGTCTAGAAACTGAAATCATTGTTCCTTAGAACTCGAAATTATCTTTTATTCTTTGTGACGTATGTTCACATACGTGAATACACAGATAGGGGAAAAAGGAACTAATCCGAGAGGTATTTTTTAAGGTTTATGTTTAGTTGTTATTCAAATTACTACAATTCAATTACCATTTACAATTCTTTCACTTTTTTTCATCAAAACAACACTCGAATAAGCACATGTTCGTGGTCGGGGGCAGTCCAGGAATGTGTATATTACTGTCAAAATTTGAAATCAGGCATTCTATATAAAAAAAATTCTTTGTGTAGAATGCCAAAAATGAGTAGGTTAAGTCTGAATTATAAATTATCTTATGCCTACACATTTCCTACGCATTTTATAGAGCGACAAAATCGAAGTAGGTAAATTATTATTTTACAGTATTTCGTATTTAATTGTGCGTATTTATAGAACGGTTTCTAAAATATTTCAGACTTCTTGACTTGTATGTGCCGCTCAACTCTTCCTTGTTGCAACAAAGAGAACTTAGATAGGCTATTAATATATTTTAACAGTAATAAGTATGTAATTTGTTTGTTCCACCTTAAATGTTATAAGCCTAATATCTAGTCTCTTATTAATTTGTGTTTATCCTAATTTACCATGAACTTGGCAATGTTATTATCAAAATAGGTTATCAGATGTCGTAAGTAACGCCCAAAATAGCAGAGAAAATACCCAACGTAAGAAAGACAATACCTTCAATAGAATGGAGACTCTGTAAACAGTGCAATGTGCTACGAGCCTATAATGGCATTTATTAAGATACAAGTATGTGTACAAAACGAGCAACGAGAGTAATTTTCAGACGAGTATCTTAATTACTATTATAGGCAAATTGCTTACGACTGTTTTTGTTCGACCATAATTAGTCTGAATGTTTAAATTCTGAGAGTTTATATTCATTCAAACAAACGCCAAGGAGTCCGCCATGACCTTCGCATCAGATGGCTGTCGTAGTTGTTGTCTTCTACGAGAGATGGCAGCTCATGTCGTCAAACGGAAGCTTTCTTTTGGTAGTTTTCTTGTAACCAACGAATTATGACGAAATCATTTTAGTATGATATTAAAATTAACATAACAGAATTTATTTCATTTTAAACACAGGCCATTTCAACTGCTACTCTATTGTCTCAAGATCGTTCTGTGTTCGCTAATAATCGATACCATACCGATGTCATAATGAAGATCAGTTTCGAAATGAGTAGGCCTATCATTATGATATCGTTACGTCACATGTAATAAGCGTATTGTAGTATGGTCGAACAAACACTAAGTTTCTTCTATGATATATTTATTATAGCGCTACCATTACAAAGTTGTCGATCTTGGCGAATCTACGAAAAAAAAACTGCTTTCAAAAGTTTTAGAATGTTGCTTTAGACTTTTGATTATTCTCTCGGTTTCTCTTAATAGTTGCAAGAATAGGAGGGGGGTCAGTGTTCTTAAGGTTCAAGGGATATTAAAACCATTCCGTCAGAGGATGACTAACATACAATGCTATTATTATAATATAAATTTTCGCTTTAACTGTTCCTACTGATTTTTTCTAATTCTTGGATCAAAATAAATACCAGAAATTTGTGTTCAATACTCGATTCGTCGTTGGTAGGGACTCGTATGGAAGAAAAGATAGGCGTATATCCTGTCTAGGAATTAAAAACCCATAATAATAATAACTATAATTATGTTAATCACAATTTGATATATGTGATGCCATTGGTTTATTAATTTCTTAAAATTTAACTCCCGTCTAAAATACTAATGTCGTCATGACCTTAGCTTACTTTTGTACCCTACTGACTAATTATTGCATTTACACCGTAATAATGTTCACAATGTACAAATTATTTCTATCTAGTAAAAATTGTACAGTTACCTTGATGTTGCTTATTAAATCATAACGTAGTCCAGATTCTACATTATACACATTCATAATTGTACAGTCTGCCTTATGTTCTAGAATAGGCATGTCCAACACACGGCCTGCCAATCACAGTTTTGTTAATGTTAACCTCCAATACGAAACTTATGTGAACATAGATTACGGTTTAGGAAGTGATAATAGGAGTCGTATTTGTATTCTCTGGAATTGTGTTGTGCTGGGCACTGATAAAGGTGGTTCCCAGAAATGGAATAAACAGTAGCTGCGTAATAATCCATCCCTCCCATTTTTAACCTACATGACATTTTCAAAAACCTTTACCTCCAAAATATGGAATACTCAAGCTCCTGTTCCTGCATAAATGACACTATTTTTTCTCATGTTTGTTTTTGGAATATTTCTGGTAAGTTGATTGGCTGCCTTTCAGATTTACTGTTCATACGGTACTTTTGATATAGGATACCAAGATACGATTAATGACGGAAGGAATTCGGAGCACGTGTTTTGTTCTTGTATATAGTACTGTGGGGGGTACGCCGTAGCGTAGTGGTTGAGGTGCTGCGCTACAAACCGGAAGGTCGCGGGTGCGATTCCCGATGAGGTCGGAGACTTTCAACTGGTCTAATCCTTCTGGTGGCACTATGACTCAGCCTCTAACAGAAATGAGTACCAGGGGTAAAGGCGGCCGGTGCGTAAGGCTGACAACCTTTATCACTTTCACGTGCCAAATGTTCAAAATCTGGGTGCCTCAACCTCCTGGAACCCTCTGGGCCTCCATGGCCTGTATAGGGATCACTTTACACTTTACTATATAGTTCTGTGGTGATCATTGCCACAATACAATGTCATTCTCGCGATCAGTTGTGCATTCTGAAATGCCCTGAGTAAATGAAAACGCAGCTGTGGCGGTTGTAGTGATCTCACTTCTCATCGGTAATTGTAAGTTGGTCATCCTGTAGCACAAACCATACATGTTTACAAACAAAACGCGGACGTTTCATTTTCAGTATACCGCTGTGCACATAACTGTTTTTCAGTCTCTTGCCAATGAAAGGACAATGACATCTTCAAGGTCCAGTTATTACCCTGACTTTCTGTACTTTTAAAATATGTAATCAAATTTGAATTTAATTTATTGACGTACTTTATTTGAACTGTCACAAAGAGAAAGGCGCAGACAATATTGTTTCATACTGTTTACATTAGTTGAGGCATTTGGATACTAGTATCTTTTGTTTTACCCAATTCTTTTTATATGTGAAGTGACGATGCTGTTATGATTGAGTTACCAGTACCGGTATTACTTCTTTATTATCGAGAACCTTCTTTAAAACAATTTTAAACATTAAGGGGGACGTACAGCCTTCAGTGAAATTCATAGGTGAGAAATAGGTGAAACTCAATTATCTTTTTCCTCAGCAATGAATTATTCTGTAACCTTGTAATATGGCATGTTCCTTATTGACTATCTCTACAATTTCATACTATTTTCAGAATTAATTAATCTGCTACAGTTATGGGTAATTATCGTTACAAAATGGCTACCACGTTGAAATGCTGTTGGCAATATTTTTGAATGATTCTTATTTCTATCTATTTATATTTATGAACAACACCAACAACAATATTTGGAATATCTTCTTTTTAAAAAATCATTTTTTGAGATTTTCTTTTTCATACAAATCTATAGGCCTATATATTTTTAAAAGTAAACTATTAATGTTAAATGAATTATTGTAGATAGTGTTGTTTATATTATGTTAACAAATACACAGAAAAGTAATCATTCAGAAATATTGATATTTGTGGAATTTATCGAGGAAACGGTATTTCAGTGCATGAAACGTGCATTTTGAAATGATAATTACCCGTAACTGTAACAGTTTAATTAGTTTTGAAAATAATATGCAATTGTAGAAATAGTCAATAATGAGCATATCAGATTCAGGGCCGTAGCTAGGCGGTGGCTAGGTGGGCGACCGCCAAGGGCGCAGGTACGAAGGGCGCAAAATTAACCATGAAAAATCCCGCCTTTTATTGACAGAGTAAAACATAAATCATGAACAGTATGGAAAGATATAACGACAATGAAAATTAATATGTACGTTATTATTGTGATGAAAGTGGTTCAACTCAATCCCTTTCCAGGGATTGTCGTCCTCAGTGCTACTACTGTCGGCAGGATTGATTACAAAGCGATCAACAATGGCATCGCTCATACTGTTACATGCTACATGCAAAAATGACTGACCAACTATATTATTACAACAGAAAAAACCGAATGCGCAGATCTCAATTCCTTTTGTTATTACTATTTTATTATAAATTAAGTGTGAACTAAAATTTCTTATTTTAAAAATGTTTAGTTTTTTAATCACACAATGTATTAATGTACATTAAAATTAATTTCTGTAACTTGAATAATATGTGTTGTGATCCGCGGCCGATGCGCGCTCTGCCAGCTGGCAGTACACATGCTGTTTGTTTTGATCAAGTTCCCTTCTAAGGCCGGCGCTGATATTATAGTCGCTGCTATTATTTGTAGTTATATTATACTGTATTATTATTAGGGCCCGGATTCTGATGACCTAAAATTGTTTGAAAAATGACCTATAAAATGACCCCAAAATTTAAAGAAAATGACTTAATAATTATAAAGAATGACCTAAAAACTGATATTTTATTTATAAAAAATTATTATTATACACACAAAATTATAGAATAATTTGTACATAATTGTTAAAACCTTAAATTCAGAGAGGATGTTGTAGGTCTAAAAAACTTTGATTTTTGCTGTGAATATTCTTTCGGCATTTCCTTTTGCGGTCTACCGGATTATATTGTTTATTGAGGGTAAACAGTAGTTTGCACTCTCAAATACAAACAGGTGCAGACTCTGGTGCCAAGTCAATCTAATAACAACAGTAATGTAATAGCCTACAACATTTTGGCGTTCCTTTGATTATCGTTTCCGACAGAGACAAGACAACACTTCAACATAGAGTGTGTCCTTCTTGCATTAAACAAACACTTCAAAGAAGCACCGCTGGGGACGAAATAAATGCCCTAAAAATATAAAATTGCATACAATGTCAAAAAATGACCTAATAAAAATGCATTTCTATAATCTAGAGGCCATGATTATGATTTATCTACAAATTGGCAATGTCTATGCAGCATCAATAAAAAAAGATGACATGTCATTAGAATCCGGGCTCTGATTATTATTGTATTTTTTAACTAAGCGATTTTTAAATTAAACAGTGAAACAATATTAATGTTTGTGTTGTTTCGTCTCTTGTTGATGTTGGCGTTGCTTCTGTTGTATAGGTAAGAATGATTTCAGTAAAAAAATGTGCCAACTAAAGCTACCATGACCATCATAGCTTAGTCTACATTATTAGTTTTGACCTATTAGGCAGTGGTTTTTTAAAGAAATGGGACCAAAAAAACCTTCTGCAAGCGAATTTAAGAAAATCAGTTTTACAGAAATTTAAAAAAAAATGTTCATTTGGAGGGCGCAGATTTGTCGAACTCGCCAAGGGCGCAGAAGGACCTTGCTACGGCCCTGATCAGATTGCAAGGCTGTAGTGAAATTCGTTGCTGAGGAGAAACATTATGAAATTCACCTATTTCTTATCTATGAATTTCACCCCTGTAATCAGGGCCGTCGCGTGGGCAGGGCGACCGGGGCGATCGCCCCGGGCGCCGCGACCAGGGGGGCGCCGTGGCAACAGCAAAAATAAAACAACAAAATTTGAAATAATATGTTAGATGTACATAACGTATTTTTTTAAGTTAAGTATAACTGAATTTTGACTATTACGTTGTTTGTATTTATTGAACAAATAAATATTTGACACCAATAACTTTATATTTTCTAAGTTACCCCAAAATAAATATTTTCTCAAAATTGAATAGCTGGATTTGCTTGTATACTGTTAATAATAATAACCTAATAATAATACGTGTTTAACCCCATTATGTTTATATGTATTTGATAGTGTCGTGTCACGTCGTTCGCTGTGTGTTTGTGTTTGAATCCTTACAGATAGGTGAAATGTCGGGAGAGTGCACCTGGGATTAAGTTTTTTTTTTTGGGGGGGGGGGGCGCCTGACGAAATCTTGCCCCGGGCGTCAAAAAATCACGCGACGGCCCTGCCTGTAATTCCCCCTGTAAAATTACCTTAAAAGTTGGTTTAGTCACAAAATAATAAATAGTTTCAGTATTCGTTTAAGACATAAACCATGTTAATCTAAAACTTCACTACCATATTATTTCTCAATAACAACTGTTATAAGCTTATAACTCTAAGAACAATTTCGTAAGTCTCTAGACTTACAAAATGGAGTCGAGTTGCTGCTGATGGTGTAGCATTACGATCCATCTTTCACTATCCTCTTCCTATTGCACCCGATCAATGCCTGGCTCAATTATGGGAAAGCGTAAATTCTACCCTTGCCGAACTCTGCCGTAGAACATGAAAGTAAAAGAAAAGAAAGTGAGAGGAAAAGAGAAGAACACGTTCTCTGTTATATTTCATGACTCATTCCAATCTTTCTAGAGGTTTAGATAGTACAGCACTGAACTATTGGAGGGATTAGTGAACAAGAAGTGCCTTGACTGTAACCGATCAGGATTGCAGCCTCTGCAAGACATATTTCTTACATTTGACCGTTGTTCCTCGTACAAAAGAAATATGATTGGTTTGCTTCTGTTATTCGAAGTAGCAAGCTATTAGCTTTAAGATATAAGCCAGACTGTTAATGCATTTACTGCTGCATTACTGGAAGTACTAATAATACTACGTACTTCATTGTGTTATTCTGTGACGATCCCTGAAATTACTGCAAAACTCCATACTCATGTTTAAATACACTTTTACGTTTATATCGCCAATGATACGCCTTCAGAATATGGCCATCTCCGCGATACATGGATCAATATATTCTTCGGAGCCACTTGTACTTAAGTTTGTATTTTTATCCTTTTCGTTGGTTAATTTGCAGTATTATATTACATATATATATTATATGTATATGTATATATGAAGGTCCGCCAGGTCCGCCGGCGTGGTCTTGTGGTTAGCGTCGCTGACTACAGATCCGTCGGCCCGGGTTCGATTCCCGGTACCTCCTCGGATTTTTCTGAGGTAGGGAGGTCTGGTAGGGGTGCACTCAGCCTCGTGATTCCAAATTGAGGAGCTACTTGATAGAGAAGTAGCGGCTCCGGTCCAGAAAACCACCATTAACGGCCGTGGGTGTCGGCATGCTGACCACATGCCCCCCAATCCTGCCATCTGCCTACGGGAGATGATGCAGCGGTCGGGTGGTAGGCCAAGTCCCTCCAGGGATGTAGCGCCACGGAGTTTAGTTTAGTATATATGAAGATATATACGCGCGTGAATGTGTATAGTCTAAGTCGATTAACTATTCCAATACGTGTTATCATTTTATTTAACGGCAGTCTCCTTATGGGAACTATTGTTAAATAAGTAAATAAATAAATAAAATTAATCATAGCACCTGCAGGTGAATTTACATACTCATTACATTTTCATTGCGGGTAGAGGAACCCCAGAGGAATAATGACTGCTTTATCTTAGATATTTATTGCGCACGAAAACTTATGAGCTTTTTCTTAGTGTGGAATGTTAAATTTTAAATTGGGTTTGATTTGGGATACCTCAGTACGCTGAAATAATGTATAATAAGTATGTGCTTCTGTATATTTTTATAATTTTATTTAGAATCTGTAAAATCCACATGAGGATCATGATCGTTATTGTTCAGCCAGCATGTAATAATCCAATAACATCATAAGGTATAATTATATATAAGTTGTTCGTATACTCATACTGTAAAAGAATTTAACGCATAAAAAATTAAATTGATATTGTGCCTAACAGCTCTTGTATATTGCTATCATGAAGTTCATACGGTACTCTCATGTTTTGTTTGTTTATTTATTGTTTGCGCAAATTATCGGAACATGGACTTAATTATTATACAAATTTAGTTTACTAGTGATAGTAGACACCAAAACAGTGTAAAGCTTTGTTCCAATATAATAAAGAGGCAAGTTAACAACGTGTTAAATACATATTTCAACAGGACAGTACTTTGAATGCCTGATACAATGGACAATTTCAGATGCTATCTTGTTTACAACAGATTTCAGACATCTTTTCTAAATTTCCTAGTAGAGCACACCATGTTGATATGTAGGCCTACTATCACCTCCCCTTTGGCAATATATTTAAATTTAAGTTCATGGAATAAACACCAAATGAAATATTAACATTCGACCCAATCAATAATGTTTCATATTACATAAATACATTAATATTTTCAGTACTAATAATACCGGCCTCTTGAATACAGCTAGCCTGTGATAGAGGACAGTGAGCACCCCACGAAGCAGCACTAAAAATTTAATAAAATCAATGTAACAGCTATTGTCAAGCAAAATCAATTAAACTATTTAATAAACCAATTTAAGTCGTGAGTACTTCTTGGGAAACTAAATAGAATCAGTTTACGAAAAATAAGCTAATGTATGCAACTATGAACAGAACTTGAGTTTAAGAAAATGTACAGATATAGCGTGCAGTAAAAATGTTACTAATAATTTAAACACAACAAGGTAGTTATTTTTAACCAGTAGACGTAGCAGTAGGTCAGAATGAAATGATGAAAACTGTAGAGATTGCGCAATAGTAGATATTGCGTGCTATATTCTGAGTGCCATGAATACCTAATTATTCTATTGAGTTTTGGTACATTATAATTTAGCACGTAGGCAGTTAATTATATTTAAAGGAACTCTGTACATGAAGTAAGTTTCTACACAAACTTAACGTCTTTAATACTATTTTTGGGCGGATTTATAACAGAATTCCGTATCTAACACGCCTACAACGACACTGAACTAAGGGAGGCGGGAAGCCTTTGAACGTCAAGGACACACTGATGAAATTATTAACATGTTTGTTTACAGACCCAGAGTGGGCTTAAACTAATGGAATAATTTATTTAGTTTTTCCTAGTGTAAAAATTCGTGCCTTCTTTTGGAACGAAAAAAATCGCCTTAGAAACTTCCCATCCTCAGAGAGAGTCCTCGGGAGGAATTACCAGCCGTTGCTCGCCCCACCTATTCTTCTGTTTCTCGTTTCTTTCCATTTTTCCAGCGTCTAAGGCTATTATCTTTGAGGGAATTAATTAGGGTAAATTAACTAATATATATCAGTCTAACTGCCAATAAGACTGTTATCTGATCTTAATTTCACGGGATTGGTCAGGGCCAAGTTGATTTGTATGTGAAAAATATGACAGTCCCAACTATGTATATTTGTTTATTGAATCTCCAAATTCCCCTATTTTTATAGAAAAGGTATGTTAGGGTTTTGACTTACACAGTAATACGTATTCCAAATTTAAAAAAGGTAAAATTACAAATTATCATGGATTATGCTATAAATTGCGTAAAATGTTTATAACAACACTGGTTTTTGAAAATGTTTTGACATATGGATGTATCATCACATTTCCAAGAAGTAAATTTAGCTGGAGTCTTTTCATTTCGAATATAGGGCAATGAAACAAAACATTCTTTACAGTTAGTATTGATTCCTCACAAATTACTGTCTGAAATAATGAGTTCTCGAGAAATAACTCACAAATTTTCCATGGCCTGTCATAAATTGTTTCAAAATTAAATTAGGAGTAAAAAAAATTAACATTTAGCCGAAAGTGTGTTATAGGGAAGAAGAATTCTTGAGGCAAAACGCCGTTTGTACTCCTTATCCAGATATGTGAAAGAACTTCTGCGGTGAAAATTCTTGCACAACAGCGAAGCTACTGTTATAGGCCTAAGCCGTTATCTAACCACAGTAAAGATACAAACAAACAAGCTTTAAGATATCAGGTTCAAAGAGGTTTAATTGTCATGCAGAAACAGATATAGCTATTAATCCGCTACTAATGTATATTCAATTGAGTTAGAAGTAAGCCTTCACTTATCGAAATAAGTACCGTAGTAGGCCTACTGAACAATGCAATAGTTGAAAGGTGTAGGCTATGTTAGGGAATGAAAGAAGAGCTTGTACTTGCTTAGAATTTCTATCGAATGGAGCGTAAAAATGACATTTTATGAGATTTAAAGTTTCGTATAACTTGTTTTGTGCTGATAGCTGAAATGGTTTAAAGTGGAACCGCGCCTTGTTTCGTGTGTGCTCATGAGGAAGGCGAGTCACGATCGCCGAGTGGAACAAAGTTCATTCAGTCGAACCGACGGAATTCGAATAGAAGTTTAAACGACAGAAACCACATTTCCTGTCACCTTAACTTTCAATGTATGCTTTATTTTTCTGCCTCGGGAAAGATAAAATGTTACAGAATGAAAAATTACTAAAGAAAAAAGCTATTTTCTTATCTGGAAAGAAAGAATAAAGAATACCCCACGTGTAACTTTTCAGTACTTCTTCTTTGTTATACCCAAATTGTACAACTCGATAAAATACCTTCTGCATTGACAGCTAAGTTGCTTAAAGTAATTTTTCTAAATACAGAAAAATCATGAAATTGCACGCCAATATATTTTTATTTTAAATTTTTTATAAATTTTATAAAACATAGTTATGGTGACATCTTATGTTATTTTTATGTTTCTGTATTGAGAGTTGCCAGGTTCTAAGACAATAATTATCGTTTCGTTGTTGGTTATAATTGTAGCATATGATTAGCCGCAAGAAATAGAAACTTATTAATAGGTGATCTATTGCGAGTGGTGATACTTATGTTTATAGTGCTGTGGAATTGTATTTTTGGTAAAGGAATTGGAGTCAGAATGAATTGCTTTAAGTATAATTATTTCAACTTTATTTTATTTTAAAAGAGCGATAACATTTTCACTTTGTCGTTCATTATATATAATAATACTTCAACACGTTCAAATGTATATTAATATTAAGTTATGAGGCCACAGTATATGGAAGTTCTATAATAGGTTATTAAATTTAGAATCGAATGCATTCAGATATAAATAAACAAATTATAAAAATATAAGAAGAAAGTATATTTCTAGAAATAATTTATTGGAATAGGTTTTTGTAGAAAATTTTGTCTTCGTTACATCATAATGTAGGTCTATGGCTAGGTCAACGCCTACTATTATAGGTTACCCCAAAACAGAAACCTGTATCAAGAGATCCATTTTTTCTACCTACTTTTAAATTAATATCTAATGGCTAGTAGCATGCGCATTGTCAAGAATATACATTAATCACACATTCATGACAATATAAATGATATTCTTCTTTTTCCCCTAGTAACAAGGAATCTATAACCGGTAACATTGTTGTGAAATTCAGTCTGTAATGAACACAATAAAATCAATCAGAACGAGGTGGCCAAGGTAAGAAGTCCTAGGTTAAAATCTGAAACCTTTTCGCGAATCAATTTGACTTAGGCTTTTCATGGTTTCTTTATTGGCAAAGGCAAGCTCGTGACTTGTAGGAATTGTTTACTTTCCATAACTCATCGCCGCTATGTTACCCAGTATCATACTCGTTTAAACTGAATATCAATCAAGAAGACCCCACCGAGCAATAGAAATAGATGCACACGAATGAATAATTACAAGAGCCTACTGGTAAACCTAAACATGTGATATGACCATTATATAGAGGTGGTACATTAATTTGTATTTGTAGGCCTACATACCGGTTTCTTTCGTACACCTAAGAACCTCAATAATTAAAATCTTAACATGTAGATGTGAGAAAGTTTGTTCAACTAATTTTATAGCGTTTATTTCTTACAAAATAGGGTCATATGGCCAATCGCTTTCATGGTAAGTCCACCTTGGAAGTAGGGCAGCGCTACTTCTTCTCTACGTGTTGTGTTGTTTAAGTAATTGTTGAGAAAAACTGGAAGCTACTTTCCAGATCCCATGTGTAAGCTTTCCACGAAATTTCCAGGCGGAAAATTAACCCATTTTAAACCCAAGTTCGCTGTGCTCACGAAGAGGTTGGATACATATAGCCCATCTCGCAGCACTTACTCAGTTACTTTATTGCCTTAAACGAGATGCTAATGTGAACCGTGCATTGCTCAGTTTCTTCCAATTGTACTCATTTGTAGAAGCCTGAACTTGAATGTTTTAATTTATAGTGGGCTATAAATTAGAGGGATCTGATTGTGGTTCATAATACTGCTGCTTGAGCATGACATTGCACCTAGTTCCATTATGAATATTAAATAGTTTAACAACTTGTTTTTATACAGAGGCCCAACTCAATTATGTGTCGTTCCGAAACATACGTAAGGGTAAATAAATTTTCTGTCTTAAGTACAAATAATATTAATTTATGTAACATTTAAGATATTTTCATAGTTCATTTCAGATTCACGTTATATTCAGGCCAGATTGCAATAAGTTAAGTGCAAATTGAGTTCAGTATTAATCTACTTCATAGCAAATAACCCTTGTTTTTACCCCATAGGAGCGAGCGGTCTAAGGCTTTTAAAAAAACTAAATATTTTTTTTTTAAATATAACTTTTGGGTAAATTTATAAGCATACTAAGAGGTACAATAAACCCACGAAATTCTTTTATAATTAAACATACGCTACAGAGACATCGATGCTCAAAGAGCTATTAATTGATTGTTCCCCTAAACGGAGTGTAGCCTACTATGTAGGCTACATTCAACTTTACTTCAACATCGTGACTGATGAACTTGTAGATCCATTGTAATTCGGGAATCACTAGACTTGAAAAATTTCCCTTGGATATGAACTGAATCCAAGATAATTTCGTTTATACCCTGGTGACGTACCATGGACCTGTATCCAGGAACTCTGAATTAACTAGTTAGTTATCTCAATATACAAAGTAATTATTCTTCACAGAGCCTTTAATTTTAATGGCACGTGTGACCCAATAGATGTCTTCATCTACTAAATTCCAGTCTAAATGGAGCAGAGGGTAAGTCACTGTCGTTTCACAAGTTCATGGGTTTGATACCGGGCCAGGTCGATGACATTTATGTGTGCGTAAACATGACAGTCCCACTTCTGCAATTTTCACAATTGAAAAACTTTTACGAGACAAACTTCCGATATACCGGTGACAGTTACATGTTCACAGAACAGTACATAGCCGTCGCTGTTTAGTCACATTAAGCAAAGGAGTAGAGTACCCGCATATTGGTATGGGCATTCAGCGGATAACTTTAATGTATAAATGAAAATCACCAAGCAGCTAGAAAAGAAAGATGTCTAGATGAGATCATGTTGGATCTTCTACGCATCTATAGTGTATTCATATCGTAATTTATCATCCAACTTATGCCGAATTCTATTCAAGTTGACCGTTCTTTTACAGTCTCATATTATGTAAGGTAGTCAACAAAGTAATGTTTATTTACTTTGTGGAGAAATTGAATATAAAATAAGCATGTACATTAGTAACGATTAAAATATTACATATTCAGCGATTGCTCATTCTTTATTTGAAGTCCTGGTTTGCAGAAGTTACACTACGTCATCAGAGAATTTTATTCCCTTTCCTGGAAGCTATCCAGCTTTTTCTTAGTGAGTGGAATACTTTAACGATATTCTGTATTCTTTCCATAACTTGATTCCTTAATTAAAAGTTTTTAATTCTATTGAATTCTAAATTTCATATCTCTTCTCCTAGACGTAATTAATATTAAGATCATTTGCATGAGGACCGAAATATTTATCGTAAAGTCTGACATCTGTTTTATGTATAGTAAGTTATAATAAAAAAGTAATTCTAATAATTGCCTATGTTCTTATTCTTATGTTATAATTACGCCTGAAAATAAGATGTAACTTTTCTCAATAAATATTTTTCTGGCGTGAATGCTATTATCGATCTGTGAGAAATCTTCAGTTAGACCTATAGGGTGCTTGTTCATCTATTAACCTCTCGCTTTACAGAAAAAGAAAACATCTTTGTCTCATTATAAAATAAAAAAGAAGCTACGTTTTGCTTACCTTTGTACACTTCTCCTTTCAGCTAGTGTGAATTTTTTTTTTTCGTTCTGAGTATTTGTATATAATCCGCATAAGGCGATTTCTTTTTAAAGAAATCGTCATATGAACTGGATTCTGAGTGTATACTGGTTGACATCTACAACGAATTCCCGTATTTCCTGCTAATGTAACATTTAAATATTTTATTTCTATACGGCTGGTTTTTGTCCTTGTTATATCCTTATTTCAAGGATGGGCAAGAATAAAAACAATTTTAAGAAACCTTGAGTTCCATACTTCCATACTTCAAAATCCTGGATGATTTTGCTGCATTAATGAATACTAGAATAAGTTAAAGGCTTTACAATGTCACATGTTTTAGAAGAATCTGTTATCTAATGTTCTGTTTCATCAATCAAACCAATTGTTCGCGTATAAAATGAAAAAGTAATTTATGATCACAAATCGTCCGCCGCTATCGAATAAAGCTCTGTGCTTCTCGGCCCATAAATCAAGTTGTCTTCCATTCTTTCTCATTGAAGAAACTCGTAATATATTCTTCAGACGAGATGTTGCTCTCCAACAGTGGTGTCCAAATGTTAATTTCATGAATTTCGAAATATCATTATTATGCTCTACTTTTCAAAGAATTCGCAAAAATATATATCATGTTATATAAACAGCTTAACAAAATAATATATAATTGACCTGTGAGTTTAAGATCTCTTTCAGAGCTGAACATTCGTTAAACTTTGTGGTTATTTATCGCTATGATTTTATCGTTCTTCCTTTATGAATTTGACGATCGTTAATCATGGAAGTAGAAATTATCAGTATATAAAATTTTCAGATTAAAATTAAAATGGTTAATTAAGGCATCTTTAAAGCTTTGTTTGAATTAAGAAGATGCATCTTTTGGAATTTATACTCCATTTTCCGCAATTTATTAGGTCATCATACTTACTTACTCAATGGCAATAACCAATTCCTCAGTAAGCTAAAGGAGTATTGTCTATTTTATGGAACCCGAAGGTTCATTGCCGCGACTACCTGAGCCCGCCATTCAACCCTATTCTATGCTAACTCCATCCAACCATCCCTCGCAAATACTACTTCCCTTAAATATATCCTAATATTCTCCTTCTACCTACGTCTAGGTCTTCCAAGTGATCTTTTCCCTTCGGGTCTCCCATTCAGTACTTTTGAGATATGTCTTCCCTCCCCCATGCGTGCAACATGTCCATCCCATTTATTAGGTCATCATAAGGTATCAATAATGACCTTGTGGATGATGTTATTTATTGAGTAGCCTATTAATTGATTACGACAGCGTTACTTGAAATATGAAAAATCGTTACACTGTGTTTTACAATTTAGATACTACAACAATATGGACTTGGATAAGTTTTAAGATCAAAGTTTTGAATACGAAGACACTGTTTTCGCTTTTGTAGCCTATGCGAGGGGTCAGTAGAATAATATTTCGTCTTATAAGCGTAGAATACTGAGTGGGATCTTGGGCATCCTTGTAGTACTTAGGCTATGACACCAATATGAGGAGATCTGTGCTCCTTTGTAAACATCGCTTCAATCTCGCGTTTCACACAGTTCACGTCATCTTCACGGATGAAAGGCGCCTGCCACACATGAGTAGGAAATACCAGTATTGAATATCTCACATATGGCAATGAATAAAATATTCCCACTTCCGATATTATTTAGCGTGGACTTACTTGACTTTTCTCAGAAATACATTTTTAAACCTGTCCTTTCCTATCATAGCTATTGACATAGGAGATTAGTTTTTGTTAGAATTGTAATACAGCACGTAATTTTAATCTCTATATATATAAAAGGCTTTGTCCTGACTGACTGAATGAATGACTGACTGACTGACTGATTGACTGAATGACAGGAATCAACGTACAGCCTAAACTATAACAGGTAGAGACTTGGAATTTTGACAGTACCTTCGTTTCATAATGTAGGTGCTCACTAAGAAAGGATTTTGAAAAATTCTTATTTTAAATGCCAAAAATTAAATGTTTTTGAAAATACTTAATCCCTTTTTACATAGAATTATCAATTCCAAATCACAGAATATATTGTTGCCAAATGGTATCAGGTGGGCTTGGGAAAAACAAATGAAATGCACTTTTGACAAATAAGAGATGTTATCAAAATAATTCATGTTATAAATAAATATTACAGAATGAAATCCACTAAAATAATGGAATCACATAACTTTCTCTACCCTGGACATAGAGAAAACAAAACGAGGTATGGTAATGTGTATATTATTATATTATATCGCAGGTTTTTGGAGAGAAAAGTATGAAAGTGATAATGCTTTCTGTTTAATTTCATCTCCAAAACGGCTTTATGGTAACATAAGAGTGGGAAATTTCCCGCCTCGATATTACAATTTTATGTTACAGGAATTTCTGTTTCTTCTTATTTAAACCTTTACCAGGCTTGCTGTGCACTGTACAAGCGATGGGATGCAAAATTCTAGATCCTCTATGAGCCATAAAAAAACTATATCAAGCGTTTTCTGAGGGAATAGTTTGAGTGTAATAAGTCGTTCTTCCTATTTCAAATTATAAATGCCTATATAAGGACCTAGAATTTAAAATTTAAAATCCTTCATAAGTTAATTTCCAATTACAAAATACAAAACCCGGGCGACGCCGGGTCTTTTAAGCTAGTCTAATATATAAAGTCGAATGTGTGTTTGTGGATTTGTGGGTATGTATGTATGTTTGTTCCTCATACAAATCTACATTTCTTCACCAATTTACAGGAAATTTTGCACACATACCCTGTTAAGCCCGGGAAGTAACGCGGTCAACATTAAAATTCAAGCAAAATACTCCTTCCCTTGAAAATTATATAATTTCTGAGAATATTATACTGAAAAAAAATGAAATGCTGTTCAGTTCAGATGAAAACAGTGAATTGTTTACTCTGATCACATAGGGCCTTGGCAACTATATAGCCTAATGCTGGACTTTAACGAATTATGATTCCATCGATGTAATATATTGGCGAAAATAATTACTGAAAATGATATCCACGAAAATAAAGCACAGTGTGATGTAGTCACATAACTTTCTCTACCCTCGACATAAGAAATATTTACTCACTTTACATTTTGATGTAGAATAAGAGGTCGTATTACAGGGACAACTTAAGTGTGTGAGTATGCTATATCAGAAGTCTGTAAATAATCCTTTCCGCTGATGAGTTATCCATATCTGTAGGCTTTGTATTAGTTGAGAAATATGGATGTTTATCATAGGCCCTAAGCATGGGATGGAACATTTTCAGTCCTATGGTCGCAGTAGGCTATATTATGTCCCGGGTTTTAGGGGAGGAAAGTATAAAGTGATACTGCATTTCTCTTTTATTTCAGCCCCGAAACGGTTGTATGGTAACATGAGAATGAGAAATAAAATTTTCCGTCAAGTCAATACAATCGTATGTAATGTATGTTTCTTCATATTTCAACCCCTCCCAGGCATGATGTGTAGAAGCAACGGAATGCAGCATTCGACATCCTCTATGAACCATAAAAAGCTAAAGGCGTATCTAGCGTTTTCTGATGGAATCGTTTGAGTGTGATAAATCTTTTTCTTCATTTCAAGTTTTACATGCATAAAGTCCTCCATAAGTTAATTTCAAATTAATAAATACAAAGCCCGGGCGACGCCGGGCCTTTTCAGCTAGTAATGTGATAAAACGATACCATAATAGATGGGATATTTGAGTTAAATACCATAATTGTACGTTTAGAATAGAATATTATTTAGTAAGCTAATTCGATGAAAAATCGCAAATTTATAAAGCCTGAAATATTGTTGACATATGATACTTTCACTGTTTATCAGACGTATCACTGTTGTATTATTATGGGACTTGATGGGAAAATTCTTGGATATGATTGCCCTGACAGTTTAGATCAGGATATTCTGAAGAGACCACGAAATTTAACATAGGCAAAAGTTTGTTTATAATGTTAATAACACTGCCACTGCTGTCCAGGTTATAGCCTACTGACAAAGGCCACAGAGCTGATGGTCGAAAACTTGACAAGAATGAGTCTGTCTCTTGAAAAACATAACTGTTATGGATTTTATTTGGTAGAAACATTTAAAGTATGGCAAATTATATAAGGATCTAGAGTTTAAAAATCGAAAGTCCTTCATAGGTTAATTTCAAATTACCAAATACAAAACCGGGTGACGCGGGGCCTCTTAAGCTGGTATTGTTATATGCCCTCATCTGATATACAGTGGACTATATTGTATACCTCTAAGAATGCTCTAAGCCTTTCTCTCGCAGTGCATTAGTCTGTAGATTTGATTTTGTGCGAGTTAATTTTCTTGATGAATATATATTTGTATTTAAAGCTGCAGAATATTACGCTGTTATGTTTTGTGAGTATGCTGCTCTCATTACATAATTGCAAATTTACAGAAACTAGAACGTCAACAATGAACCGTAGATGCTTAACGCGATAGAGAGTTGTAAATAAATGTGGGATATCTACATTTTCCATACCTACAGCTATACTACTATACAATTAGCATTCTCGTTTTTTAAATTTATATTTCCAGTATAAATATAATATAGGCTATATTTTACTCTTTATCAGCCCTGTCCATGTCACTTTTTCGCCTGTGGTCAGATTTGAAGATGTTTCGGTTTTTGGGCTGCTACACAACATGGAATTTTGCAATGATTTTATAAAAAAATGCGACGTTATCGGACTCGTCCGCTAAAGCGTTATTTTGCGTACTTTATACATAAATAGGTATTATAGTTGGAAAGCATTGTAACATTTATTGCTAATATTGTTTAATCAGTGTTCTTGATATTGTAAACAGCAGTGTATGGCGTCCGTGATGGTAAATTGCTATGCATTCTTACAACATGAAGTATAGGCTGTACACTGTTGCCTCAGCTGAGAGAAGGGAGGCATTTTCTCGATGCTATTTAGGTGTCGAGGCTGCTGTCATTATGAGTTAGCAGAGGAAGACAAATTGTTCTCTCACGTCTTTGGTTACATTTCCAGCACATTTTACCGATCCTTCCGCTCGTGTGTAGGTAAAGCAAAAACCACAGCAGCAAAACACAAATCCTTTCACATTATCCTGTGTTTCTGTAGGACTGGTTTCAAATGCAATTGAATAATTAAGTCCAATGTATGTAATTACATAGTCCCATCCAAACTACCAACCTATACATGTTACATTTTATTTATTACATTTTTATCGGTTTATTTTTGTATTCATTGATTTACTATTCATACATTTGAAATTAGCTCATTTCTTCCTTTATTCGTATGGCTGTCTTCCTGTTCTCGTTCATCAAAACTTATTATTTTGTTTTCCGTTATTAATATTATAACACGAATAGTGCTCTCCTTCTATGCCCTTTTGACATTGCTAGAAAATTAAGAATCTAGAAAATTGACATAAAATTGCTGTCGTTAAAATTAGTAACTTGATCGAAGGACTTGCACTATCATCTTTTATGTGGTGCATTCGTCTTCCAGTTCTATAATTTAGACGAATCTATATTTTCTCAGTTAAAGTCTAACATTGAACCTCATTTTAGGACTATTCTCTTAGAGCAGTGGTCTTAAACCCGCGGCCCATGGATTAATTTTGGCGACCCGCAGACAAATACTAATTTTAACCACAATGCCAATATTGACAATTTAGTGACAAGAAACAGTGTCAGGTCTCATATTACATTCATCAATGTTTTGTTCTTTGTGTTATTGAATAACATTGCATAGTGGAAGATAAAATATAAAGAACACACACACTTGTGTAATTTTAATTAATCCCTACAGATATTGTGTTTCATAAGTATCATGTTATTAATAATCAATAAGTTTATAAATGAATGCGGCCCGCTAGTCTTTCATCAAAGGAAAATGATCCTTAAGTTAAAAAAGGTTGTAGACCACCACTGTCTTACAGTGTAAGTATTAATTTTGTTTATTTATTGACTAACGAAAGTTTATATGAACCTTTATTTGGCCATTTATAAACTAAATATCATAGGCAAATGATAATGCAATTAGTAGGTACCAACTTATTCTCTAAACAATATTATTTTGCTAACAAAATGTCAGCGTCTTAGGTTTTCATGACAATTGACTGCAGGATACTTCAATTATAGTGTTACTTTATTTAAAACTAATATTTTGTCAATATAATAGATTGTTACAAAATAGAACAGGTTATAATCAAGGAATACTAGCTCTGTTAGTATTGGTTTAAGATCTTTTATGGATCAACATGAAATTCATTAGTAGGTAAGTAAATTTTAAAGGTGCATACGATATTTACAAAGAGACGACTAAACGATCGGAACAAACTAAAATTTGTGATATAACAGAAATAGCCATTAAAAGTTTGTTGAGTTATTTATGGTTTTAAACAAGTTATTTCGTTTGCCTTCAATTCTATATCTAGATATACTGTATCATAGTTGAAATCCTAAAAATATAGGTTTTTGAATGTTTTCCTATAATAGAAATGCGTTTTTCATATAATAGAAATCCGTTAGTCTCATTTATTATACACTCTTGAGATTTCTCTTATTCACAGAAATATCTGTCATAGTTTCAGAATAGGTAACCTTTGATATACAGCCATACGTTTAAAAGTCTATCCATTGGCATCGTATTAGTTCAAATAAAAGTTATGTAGTTAAACAGATATCCTCGGCATGTTTCTCTGGCATAAATTTATGAATACAGTTATGCGTTTTCCCTGTTATATAATATGGCATAACATAGTACAGTATAACATTGTTATTACGACTCTGTTAATGTATTTGTTATGTATTAATATTAGTTGTGCGCATATGCCTTCTGGGTATATGTGTGTTTTGTGTTATAGATAATAATTTTAAAAATGTAATGCATTTTTGTTTTATCTTTGTACAATAGAGTCCCACTAATCAGGGCTAAATGGAACCGAACCCTGTCGGGTCAATGAAAGTCCAGATTATACGGAATTTGTTTTAAAATATACTTATTGCACTATAATAAAAGTTTTGGTTGGGTAAAACTATAAAAAAAATATATGTTTATACATATATATATAACTTTTCCAGTAATTTAATTTGAACTAATACTACTGTATACGTAGACTTCAGTATTTACCATACGAAATGAAGTAGGACTAACCAAACAAAATATCTTTCTGATTGAAATTCAAAATTTGTTTGTTCGGTTAAAAAAAATCCCTCCGGATTAACCGGATGTCCGGACGAGCGGAGTTCGAATAAACGGGACCCTACTGGATGTATATTTCGCTATGCATTTTGTGAGTATTAAGTCATTAATAATGCGTTTGACAGTGAACGAATGGTGTATACCGGACAGTGTGCTAGTCAGCGATAATATGATAATACTCTGTATGTCTAAAATTTATCAGATATAAGTAAATATATACTGTATCTGCCTATATCAAATATACACATTTGTAACATCTATAGGCGTTGAATGTAATTTCTGTATATAACTGTGGGCTTACAGTTAATAGCCTAATATGACGATATGTTTCCTGTTAAGTGATGAAGTTTATACAATTTGATTGTCTATAATTACATATTATTTAAATATGCAATTGATTTTCTAAAATTTCCAATCTGTGCTCCCTAAAACACTGTAAACTAAAATTAGTTAGAACAAACTTAAATTATTTTAAAAGAAAACAAAGGTCCTGCTATTTTGTAACTGCTCACTTATGTTAGAACTGTATTTAAGTTCGTTGATAGAAATTTGGGTCAAGCTAAATTCCAACTTCTGTGCTATATTTTTCATTAGATCGATTCGAGCCAGGCTATAAACTCGTAAGAGGAAATGAAACCACAGATAAAAATCTTCATTTAATTACACGAATGAATGTAAAATAAAATTGTGTTTAAGTTCGCAGAATCTAATTGGATTTGTTTGACAATCATCAAATGAAGATATCAAGTTCCATTCCTAAAAACTTTATAAGAAGGCTATAACAAAAGAGCAATTTATTTTAAATCTGATATTTTTATCTTCATATTTTGTCAACATATGAACCGTAGTAAGAAAATTGCGACAGTAGTGTTCTAAACTTAATAATAATAATAATAATAATAATAATAATAATAATAAGAACAATAATAATAATAAGCATCTAGATCATAACAACTAGGCAATAATAAATTTCTAGAATAAAATTGATTTGACTTTAGGGTCATGCAGGATGTTACAAGGCCAAACAAGGCCAAAACTATTAATAAACATATCTCGACTTACCTAAAAGTAGATTAAATTTCTTACACTTTTCGTTCTGGAGCTAAGCTGTTCGTAGGAACACACAGACATATTTCTTAAAGTAGCATTTTTGGAGTCAGGGGACATCAAAACATGTATTTATTTTAAAACTCAACTAATAATTTTGGAGTCTAACACAATATTTCCTCTACCGATAGTAGCTGTGGTATGGCAGAGGAAGTAAAAGTTAATTTATCGTAAGAATAAGAACGATACTGTGAAGTAACGTAAAATAGTACTTGAATCCCTGTGCTTCTAAATGCAGAATTTGTTATACGTGTTTTTCTACCCTTAGATTACCTTTTTATTATTTTCTTTTACATTGTTGTTATGGCATTGTATGATATGTTTATGAATGTTATGTATACCTACTTCGTGTCAGTTCAGTTTCAGTACTATTGTAATAGTATAATTTATATTTATAACTGAGGAATCGGATCAATTTTAAAATTGTCATAATACTTTCTATAACAGGAAATGTATATCAGTTAAAAGACAATAACCGCAATAATGCGTTTTTATCCTCAAATTGTTTCAAATAAATAGACAAACCTTCAGTGTAGAAACTGTGCCAATATCAGAGAATAATCTATCTCATTCATAAAGAATTTAAGTCGATCGACCGAGGAAAAAAGTACCAACGTAACTTTCAGAGGAGCTTTTTCAACACACACTTGTCGCAACCAACAGACGAAATTAGTGAAGCCACCGTTAACTTCAGCAATTGGAGTGTAGCAATTCGATTATCGAAGAATAGGAGGTGGTTACCAGCTTCTTGTTAGGTAACAAATTGATGTGCTGATACGGAGGAGGTTTGGTCTGATTGTCACACTGGCGAGAGAAGATGATCTCCACCTCACAAATCACATCGCCAACACTCTTCATCACCTCATCCCGCTACATCTTGTTTAACCTCTTCCATCAAGAAGGATATTGCACCTCCCGCTCATCTGTCCTCGTCCGGACAATGACACTCTTCCATCTACATAACTTTCCAACCTTGTGATTTTCGAGTCGTATTTTATACTTGCTAGCGTAAAATTCTATTATAGCTTACGAATAATGTGCAATGTGAATTCAATAACCTTTGATTTGAATTTCTTCAAAGATGGGTGTACGTACCTGTATAAAATAAAAGCTTTGTGTGGTCATATCACACTGACAGAATAACACTATGGGGTTTAATTGTATGGCAGAATGTAATTTCTAAGATTGTATGGTGGACGGGGGTAATGTCTGTCCGTCAGTCTATCCGTCTATCCGTGTGTACGTACGCGCGATAACTCTAATAGTCTTTATCAGATCTTCATGGAACTTAATATACACAACTATCAGATTTATAGGACGTTCGCTTTGTTTTTGGACCAAATTTGTTGGCCGGTACCGGAGTAATGACCAATTAACGGTTTAACTTGCAAATCATTACTATACTACAAAGCCGCGTGGCTAGCTCACTCACTAACGTCATTGTTTGCCCACTTCCAGATGAGCCATGTAACTGAAATAGCTTCTAACCAACGGAAATATTCCCAAAAGTTCCTATTCTTAATTTTTTTATTCCTGAAAGCAGTCAAAATGGCGGACGTAACTTTAAGGTCAGTACAGACCTTCTGTAGAGGCTTATAGTAGGTAAACGGTAAGTCGTATTAAAAACCAATCTCACCACCAGTAACGGATTTGGATATTTTCCTCGTATGTTATGTAATTTTTGACACACTTCTAGACAGCGAGAATCGTAAAATTTGGATGGAACATTAGTACATCCAACTGCCAAAAGCGCGCATACTTACGTGTTTCTGTCCGTCCTATAGGCCTAAGTATGGAAAAACTGACTGGATAGCCATAACATCACTCACATCTCAAAACAATCTAGATCGTCCATTTATGAACATTGATGTTTACTCACTTCCAGATGAGCTCGAAACTTGAAATTTTCTCAAACTTCCAAAACAAATTGGGATAATTTAAAAAGTTCAAATTTTTAGTTGTTTCCCCTCCAAAATAAAAATTAAAAAGTTTTACTGCGTATTTGTACGGCCTCAGATGTAAAGTAAGAAGCTTATTGTTGATTGAGGAATGTGTTATATTATCGTTCTGTTAATATTCTAGTTATCCCACTTATTCCTTCACATATGCTTATCAAACATTCCCAAGAAACCGTCGTCTAAAACTCAATAGTTTCTTAAATATGGCGTATTAACTCAATCTGGCACTATCGTTATATCATTTTGCCTGATTTTATTTATTTTCGGTTTGATATTGTGGTAGAATTAACATTTTTATAACAGTGACATTTCCCCGTATACGTATTTTAAGTTGGGGTTCTGGAGTCAAATGCTCTATTTTATCCAAATGAGCATAAATTTCATAAGGACTATTGATTGCTTATATGTAGGCCTAATATATGCATTATACATAATATATACATATGTAACAACCATCACGATCGTTTATCTTATAATATATTTGCTAGGAATAAAAGGATGCGAGTTTATCTGATAAAAGTCAGTCGTTATGGAATTAAGGTATCAATATCCAGCAATTAATACGTTTAATGCTGCCAGTGAACGGAATAAAAACGCATTAGTTTATAAAACATAATTTGTTTGAAAATTGAAATAATGTAAATGTACATTGTTTAAAAACACAATTTCGACTCTACAAGCCATTCGTGTGTTTTTATTCTGTTCTGATGTTAGCTTATCAGAAGTAGGTTACCTATATCTCACATGCACCAATGGTAGGTTTTGTTAAATTCTAGTAGTAGTTGATTCACGATTGTTGATTCATATTATGCCGAGAAATCGCAACAGACAAATTTGTTTTTATAATATAACAAAGTAAGAAAGTAATTATTATTTATATAACCCGTTACATTTTATTCATGGAATAGTCTTAATAAATTCACCTCGAGATTACCTATAATAATTTCACTAGAAGTGTGATACTTGTTAAGTAAGTTGTATGATCTGTTTGCAGTGACTTCCTATGAAACCTGCATGAAATAGCTTCTTCACCCAAAAGACAAGAACAGTTTATTTGATTACAGAATCGTAAAGTAGTTCTAGAGAATTGTGCTAGTAATAGCCGTATGAACAAAAAGAAAGGCCATAGAGGAGACTCGATCTTGCAGAGAATCAGAGTTGTGGAGAAGTTTTTGGAAATGGGAGAGGGTAAGCTCCCAGCTATTGGAAAACTTTTTTATCCACCTCCGACTCTCTCTCTATATACTAAGTTTTGATCTCAATGTCACTAGGTCTTATTTTTCGTGTATAGACTAAAAAATAAAAGAAAGTTTCTAAAAAGTATGGATACGGAGATTATAGACGAGGAGTTCGTACATCAGCGTCACAAAATTCTTGTCGTGACTGATTTCATATTCAACTTGATCTCCTTCGCTTAGCTGTATCCTCGTGGATGTTGTTTTGAATCTCAAGTTTTACACATTGCAAGAATTGGAATGAAATCTATACCGAACACGAACATTTTATTTGTTCTCCCGTACTCCTCGAAGGTCTGGTAAAACACGTCTGCTCTTTGTTCTGATGTGGAAATAAAATGTATACCTGTGATATTTGTTGCCAATTGAAGTGTTCGAGACGGTAACGTCGCGGATCCCATTCGGGAAATCGCAGGTTTGAACCCCATAGTCTCCCAATCTGACATTGTGTAGATATTTTGGGGGTTTCCCATACTCGCAAACGCGAATGCTGAAATTAACATCTTCCCCGAACGTTCCCTGTCCATTAGTTGTAAATTCCTTTTGTTGTATTAGGGAGAGGGTCTGCGTCGTGCTGAATAAGACAGGGACAAGGGACACGAATACTGGAAAACACTTTTCAACCGTTAAGTATGTCACTTAAGTATTTGATGATAGATCGAGCAACTGATAAACTTACACACGATTTATGATATTATTAAAAGATAATAATAACAATAATAATAGTTTTTTAATAATAGTAGTTTATTTAACCTGGAGAAAGTTAAGACCGTAAGGTCTTTTCTTCCACTTCACCAGGGACTAATAGTGTTGAAAACAAGAAATAAAGTAATTACATATCACATTTCTGCCCAGCTTCTTTTTTTCGTAGGCCTTTAGGTTACATTCAACCATCTTCAAAGAAACTTGCTTGCAGAGTTATATTCAATATGAATATTAGTTTTAGTATTTTTAATTAAAAATGGCTCCAGTGTTGAAGCAGTTTTATTCTTATTTAACGTAACTCTTCAAGCAAGATTCCCAGTAGATGGTTGAATGTAACCGAAAGACCTGGAAAAAAATAATAGAAGTTGAGAAGAAAATGTGTTATGTAAATATTATGGACCTCAGAAGTACTATCCAACGTGATTTTAAATGCCTGGTACCGGTATATTTCTGTTAAAATAATTTTTAAGCTTAGCAACAACGAAAAATAGTATCAGAATTCCATGTTTTCTTTAGACAATTAGTGGGTCATTGTCCTCGTTCAAGATAGGGTTGAAGTAGTGGATATAAAGCTGGACAGTGATAAATTCTTCGGGTTTTCATTTCAATTACTAGAAAGTTGATGTCTTTTCACTCTATCTCACTCCCTCACTCTCCTTCTTTATTTCTCTTCGTCTCTCTGTCCTTTTCTTTTGTTCTTAATTTTCATTGGTAGCATTCCCTTGACACAAGAGAAATTAAGGCATTGTCTTATAGCTAGCACAAAAGGCAAGATCCATTATATGAGAGGGAGTATTTTACAGTGCTGTGATTTTATTTTCTTGGTATGTTACAAAACACTACAGATTCAATAAGAAAAAGCAACTGGCACATGGGGAAATAATCTATTTGCTTCTAACAGATTGTTTTGACTATTATCTATATGTTGGATAATGGCCAGACCTTTATTTTGTGCTGCGGTAAGAGAGCTGATCCTTTGGAATTTAGTAGATCCCGATCTAGAACGTGAAGCGAACTGAAGACGGTGCAAGGCGGTTCTCTAAAAATCATTTCCCCATCCTGTATCCAAGATAAGCCTAGCCAATGGGGTCTGGAGGGGGAAAAGGGGTAGGGAATTTACCCAAATTGCTTGCGTTATACGACCATACAAGAAGGGAGAAAGGTTGCTACGATTCAAGTTTTATAGCAGTGAAGCCATGAATTTTTAGCGATATAGACCTTATAAGGTATAAAAGGCAAGAAAATGCAGTCGAATTCCTGATGCTGAAAGAAACTGCATTACAATTGTAGCAATTGAGATTCCTTGGGAAGATTTCCTTACAAATAATCAACTGTTTGAGAAAGTTTCATCTCCAATTGTATTCTCTAGCTAATGAAAATATCTTTAGAAGAAGTCTTCGTAAATGTAAACCTTAAGTATCTTAAAGTGGGACTTCATTGTAGTACTTTTCGCTCCTTTCTTGTATAAATATCTCTCTATATATTAAAAGATGTAAGTGACTTTCTCCTGACTGACTGATTGATTGACTGACAGATAAATTAAACTATAATAGGTAGAGACTTGGCATTTGAAAGTATCTTCGTTTCGTGATGTAAGAGGGGACAAACAAAGGATTTTGAAATGTTGAATATTTTGTTTAATAAAATTTGCAGTCTACCTTCACTAGCTTATACGTCAGTGCTAATTGTGCTTAATTTTTTAGGCTATGGATTTTGTGTGTCTATTTTTATATCTTACATAGAGACTAAAATACTGTTTCTCCCATAGTTAATGTCATATTAAATTATTCATTATTGCAGAAGTTTAACAATTAAGTCTCTGAGAATTGTTATCAGCAGAGGCAGACAAGCAGGCAGAGAAATGAATAGCGTCGCTTTGCCTCCAGAGGATGTCTTGCTTTACCTTTGTCATGGCAGCTGAGAATACTGCTGTATTATAGTGCAGAGGATTCGGGTCATGAGGGAGACATGTTAAATATCACTGTTTTGTCGCTGCTCCCAAGTGCCACCTCTCTGAAAATGCCACTTGCTTCATGACTTCCGATGTACAGTCGTGGGAGATTATGCTGTCTTCCTTTGGGTAGCTAAGAATAAACAATGTAAAATTCAATATTTTTTGTCCAAAGAGATACCATTCATACGTAAAAAGAAAAAATAAATAGAGATATATTTTAATATTTCTTTAGTTATAAGTCAGTAATTTGGTATATAGTACCTTTTAAGATTAAAAAGAATGGATCATATTAGTAAAATATACAATATTTCACCTTACTGAGTCAAAACCTTTGTTCAGAATTAATTCGGAGTTCACATGCTGCATTTTCCATTAAATTCTGGTACAGAAAGATACCACGATACATTGTCTTTTTTCTCATACTGTTATTGGGAGAGTTCTAAAGACTTCCGGTGACCAATAGGATTATGTTCCTTGCAGATATTTCTTTGTTTTTCAACAAACGAATTGCCAAAGAAAAGGCATAGTAATCTTTTTGCAAAGTCTACAGAAGCCAGAGTAATGTCATCTGTGAGAGTAAATGACTTAGATTATAACTGTTCGTAGGGGGAGTATTTGATTAGCACCGAGATGAGCGCCAATTTATAACCGTTTGTAGGTCTGGATATATAGGCCTAGAGTTGGGCGACCAATTTATAACTGTTCGTTGGGTGATGAAATGATTAACGTCAAAATGGGTGCCAATTTATAACTGTTCGTAATGTTGGGTGCTAATTTATAACTGTTGGGTGCCAATGTATAATTGTCAGTAGGGGTCGTTGAATATATTATGTCCGGCTATTTCTAACTCAGTTGGTAGAGCGAGATCTCTTTCAGGGTCGTGCTCGACGAAAACTAAAATAGGATATAAGATGAAGGGATTATAGGTCGTAAAAATGAAGTCTATTGATAATGAACTTGAATAATATTTGTAAGTTTATTTTGTCCGAAAATCTTTCACTTAATTTGTTAATTTCTTAAAATGTCTGGAGGAAGAATACAGTAATGTCTTTATCTATTTGCTTCGTCGTCGCCAAAATTACTTTAGGTAATATTATTATACTTATAACATCTGCACGTTTTATTGCAGGAATTTTAGGTTATATATCTTATGGCGGTATTTATTCGTTTAACTTTTCAATACGAAAAATAATATCTATAATCTTGTCTTATTCCGATATGTATATCTTTATCCTCGACCGTATTATTTAAAAGTCGGTATAAAATTAATATTAGTACTTGTTACTGTTTCACTGTATATTTCTAACTCCGGTTTAGTCTATAAAAATTACGTCCGTCGCTGTTGAATAGATGTCTTCAAGTCCTGGTTGGTCGCTCCTGTTCGTGTTAATATGTTTCGGTGTTAAAATATTCTAGCCATTCCATTGGTTCAGTCAGTAGGCTTTGTCTCTTATGATTGGAAATTAGCTAAGTCGTCTGCTAGTGTTTGAAATATTTGTCGTTAAAGTGGGTTGAGGTTGGGGGAGAAACGTATCCATCAACTTGACTTTAATAGCTGGCGACAGTGGACTTCTTCAGACAAAAAGCCACGCCTTCACTTCATTGTATTCCCTTATTTAGTTAATAATTCATAAAGTAATTGTCACTATTGTCTGCAATAAGTGTAGTTGTATAGCTTTCTTGATTATGCGTTGAATGATGTAATTTTCTATGTTGTCGTGTTAATAATTAATCGTTTGATTAATTATTTGTAATTGCTGGTAATGTCTTTTGATTCAGATGGTCATGTTGTATATCAAATTGTTCGTGTAAATGTCCTCTGTCTTGTCATGTAATTCGTTTTATGGTCATTGTAATAGTCTAGGTGTAATGGTAGTTTTTTAGTAGTCGATAATGTTGCGGGAAGTTCAAATATTGTCCGTGAAATGTATTTTCTTATATTTGATTCCTCTTTTTATATAAGTCCATATGAACTGATCGGTTACAAATGTCCGAACGCTATAATTATTAAAATTATGAAGTAATTGGTATTTGGAAAATAGTTTTATAAATAATTTTAAAAATTTTTCGTTAGTCTCGCATCCAAAATTTCTCGTTCAGTTCGTATATCAATTAGTTATTTTGATTTTGTAATGATGAATATTTTGTAATTTATTATCTGTTATCTTTTATCTGTGTTCTTCCTCGTCGACTGAATAAAAATATAGTTTTCACATTAATATTCTTAAAATATAAACATTGTTAAATCATACACTTGTTACATTGAATCAGCTGATAATCTTCCTTTCTTTACTTCATTGTACTCACTTGTAGTACGCTTCTCTTTCCTTTTCACCTAATAAAATGAAATCTTTGTTACATTGAATTACTTGATAATAGTCATCTTGACTGGTTGTAACTCATTTCTGGTACATCACTGTTCTTCACCTAATGAAACAATTTTACTAATTACACTTAATTACTTACCGTTAAATACATAAAATTTTATTTAACACACAATGGGATTTGATTACTTATACACTTCACACTTTATTTTTTTAATTACACAATCTAAAAACGTATTATTTTCTTTCTTCTGTTCTTCAGGTATCCTTTTTATTCAAATAAATTTATTTTGCTTATTTCGTAATATCATGTTCAAGTTTACTACAAATTTATGCATTCTTACTCCTACACAATCAATAATATCATTCTTAAATGTCAATCTGCTTTTTCTAGCATGATTATTATAAGTGCATGCCTTACCTTCATTTTATTATTTTCTTTCTCATTAGTGATCTTTTTCACTCTTTTGACAGTGGATTCCTTCCTTGTCATACTTTTCTCATTTTTCATCGTCGACTCATTTCTTACCTTTAATTATTCATAATCTTTGCACACTCATAAATTCACTTTTCATAACTCATTATTTATCTCTTTGATTTTCATTTTATACCTTATATTTGATTGGTGTGAGGTTGTAGGGAGGATACTAAATTGAATATGCATGATAGTGAAATACTTATTCATTTATAAATCTTAATTCTTTAACCAAAGTGTAATGTGTAATTATAAAACTTAATTCAATATTTTCAATAAGTGTAATTAAAATTTTCTTATATATTTAAATCAAATACTAGTGTGATTATCCTAAGTCAAATCGATGTTTCATTTCCTTCAGTATAATTCAGAGGGGAATCTGCACATCACTTCTTAAATATATATACAATTTTAGTCGAAGAAAGGCTGTACACACATCTCTTCGTCTTCAAGGAAACACTGCAAAAATCACTTCATTATATGAGGTAATTCTTGTATCGTTATTGTCTTTCAGTGTTTACTTATAAAATGATGGCTTCATCGTTTTACCTTAAATTAATACATTCGTTGTGTTAACGTAAAAATGAAACATAGATCTGAGAGGGTTCACGCAAAAATATTTTACATTCCATTCTCGTAGTCCTTTTTCGTTTCCAGTTCATTGATTAAGAGCAAAATTTACCTCGTATGCTTTGATTCTCATACAATCCGTGACATCACATGATATGGTCTCAATAATTGTTTACGATATCTGCCAACAATTTTATGGGGTTTCTTGGCTTCTTTTAACTCAAAGGTATCGGTACTAAATTTTGCATTTATTACTAATGGTCCTCTAAAGATTAAAGAAAACTTACGTTGTTTGTTTTGAAGTCTGTTGGATAACACATGTTGTCTTAGTAGTACATAGTCTCCTAATTTGGGTTCCCATTTCTTTCTTTTCTTGCGTGGCTTTTCTTTTCTTTTCAACCATCGCTTTTGTAACCTTTGAAGAATGGCTTGACACACTTCAATGTCAGATTTCTCACAAGTGTTCAAAACAGGTGGGGTGTTTGAAAAGAGGGGTCCAACTTTACATTGCTTTACTACTTCCAAAGGAATTTCTTTTGTGACCTGGTGTCTCGTTTCATTCAATATGGCCTGTATAGGTTTTAAGTAACGAAACCAATTTTTGTGTTGTCTGTGTGTGAGTAAGCGTAGATAAGATATAACCTGTTTGATATATCGTTCGGAAATGTTGCTTTGTGGGTTATAATTAGATGAATGTAATGTCTTGATTCCTATCCTACTTAAGCCATCTGTCCATTTCCGGCTTGCGAAAATTGAGGCGTTATCTGTCAGACAACTGGATACCTGTCCGAACGTATTGACATATTCTTGCATCTTCATTAAGCAAATCTTTGTTGATAAATCTCTTATGGGATACAAGGCTACTAATTTGCTGAATACATCAACCAAAACAAAAACATATTGATTACCGAAGTTAGTGCGTATGAGGGGTCCCAATATATCTCCGCATATTAATTGATTTGGTGCTGTTGATTCTACAGAATGTATCTCAGTGGCGTAGGCGGGGTTTTTTATTCTTTCCAGTCTGACATAAGTGACAGGTACTGACATACAGTCTCACTTTTCGTCCTAACTGTTTAATGAAAAAATGGTCACTGATTGCATTTATCATTCGATCAGTACCGCTGTGAGCTAAGTTCTCGTGGTAGCTTGCAATTATGTCATGTTCCAACGCTTTCGGTACGTATGGTTTCCAAGTAGGGGTTTCCAGTCCGCATAGTTTGTATATCACATTATTGTGTAATGCAATGGTTTTCTGGTTATCATGGCCGCATGCCGGATTGGAATTTGAATCGGGGATGCCCTGCAGCTTAGGCCGAATAGATGAAAGGTATTCGTCGTCGTTCTGAAGTGTCACTAAATTTGCTAATTTATTGTTGAGCTTATATTTGTCATTGACAGTGATTCCCATGATCTTGACTTCCTTCTCAACCTGTCCTTCCATACTGGCTATGCCTGGATGGCTAGGCAAACGAGAAAGAATATCGGGAAGTTTGTTATCAGATCCTTTTATGTGCTGTATTTCTATGTTATATCGGGATATGGCGCTGATAAACCTGGATACTCTGGAGTTGCTCAGTTTGCACTGATTGATAAAACTCAGACTCATGTGGTCGCACAATACTGTTACTTTGCAATTATAAATGTAATGTTTGTATTTATTTAAGGCTTCATGAACTGCGTATACTTCCAATTCGGTAGGGTACATCCTGGACTGTGTGGTGTTCAAGCCTTTGCTTGCGGTGGCTATTAGGCGTTTTTCGCCGTCTTTAACCTGGAATAAAATGCTTCCGATCCCACGGGCACTGGCATCTGTGGCTATAAAATATGGAATCGAATCGTCTGGCTTTTGCAGTCGGATGGACTCCGCGAACAGCTGCTTAACCTTATTGAAGGCCGCATCATGTTCCGTTGTCCATTTCCATTTCTGGGCCTTCCGCAAAAGAGGCTTTAGGGGAAAAATTTCTTGGGCATAATTTTGTACAAATCTGGCCTGATATTGGCATACACCAAGGAAAGATCGTAATTGTTTCTGATTCTTAGGGGCTGGGATTTGCAAGATGGCTGCCACCTTTTCGTCGTCGATACGGAAATCTTTCCCGGATATAATATATCCGAGAAATTTTACCTCTCGCTGAAAGAAATGGCACTTGGAGATATTAAGGGTGAATCCTGCGGTTCTTAGCTTGTCTAAGGTTTGGTCTATGTGATCCATGTGATCTGCTATTGAATATGACGCAATCAAAATGTCGTCGAGGTAGGGGATTATGAAAGGGTTGCTGCTCCAATTGAAAGTTAGTGCTAGCGCACGTAGCAGTGCGGCTGAAGACGTGCGACAGCCAAACGGGACGCGACAAAATCTGAAATGCCGTCCTTGATAATTAAAACTGGTCATATCGCGTGATTCTGAGTCTAAAGGGATTTGCCAAAAAGCTGAGTTTAGGTCGGTTGAAGAGAAATAATCTCCTTCTTTTGCTCTAGATAATAACTCATCAGAAGTCAACGGCTTATAGTTGTCCTCCTGGCAGTCATTGTTGAGGGTCCGAGCATCAATTGTTAAGCGAATATCTCCTGAGGGCTTTATTACTATACAGAGGGGATTACTATGATTGCTCATTGAGTCCTCGATGATTCCCTGATCCAACATGTTTTGTATCACAGCAGTTACTTTGGCTCTTAAACTCAATGGGATGGGTCTCGGTTTATGTCGTATTACAGTGGTAGAGCGTCGGTTTATTTGGTGTGTATAGAGATTACATTTTCCAATCTTATTGGTAAACAAATCTCTATGTTTTCTCAGTATACCTAATAAAGTTTGCTGAGCGTGTGTATCTAAGCCCTGAGTTTCGCTTACCTTGGCCAATATAAGCGAATCTATCTCAGAACTCGTCATAATGTGTTGAATATTTACATCCACTTCTGAAGTTAAGTGTTGTATATTATGTTCTGTTTGAGAAGACAGAAGTGGAGTGAGTGGTTGTTGTGAATGGTCGTCTTGTGTAAGCTGTATGAGGGGTTGGGGGTAGGTATTTACAGCCTCAACAAAGAACGTCTCTTCCTGCAGGTCTGGGTTACAGTCGCCTGCTGTGAATGGAAGGGGGGCTGGCCTCCGGAACGGTACAGTAAGCTCCTGCCTGTCATTTCCAATAAAATTGAAATTTTCATTTCTAAAGTCAATGATAGCTTCTAGCTGTCTAAAAACTTCACTGCCTACAATCAATGGTAAATTTAATCCTGTTATCACAAGGAATAGAACTTCCACCGTATGACCGGCTATGTTTAAAGGTACGAAACATTGGTGTCGTATTCTAAATCTTGTTCGGCCTGCCGCTAGAAGTGCAGACATATTGTATACAGGTAAAATCTGTGTGATTGCTCTAGTTCGTTGCAACTCCAAGAATGTGTTTTGCGACATTACTTGGGCATCTGATCCGGTATCGAGAGTAATTTGATAGGGATTTTCACCTATCAATACCTCAATAGTAGGGGGTTTATTTGGGTCTTGAGACAATTCACTACGTTGTAAGATGCCTACAGTAATATCTGTGGGCGTGATCATGTCTGTATTGTTGTGAAAATCAGTTGTTGTATAGTCATTGTTAATGACAGTATTGTTGTCCACTGCATTGTTGTCTGTAAGAATGTGGGGTGTTGTGTTGCTAGTTTTAGAAAGTGTGTCTGTTATAGCAGTGTCATGTATAGTTGCAATTTTATCACGAACTATTTCTTTGTTGTGAATCATTGCATTGTTGTGATGTCCTGTTTTGTGGTTTTCCTTTTTATTGTTAACAGAATCAATATTAGTGTCATTCAGGTTATTTACTGCAACTTTATTATGTTTTGCACCAGAAAATCCTGAATTGCTCGGGCACACCATGCTACTTACAGCATGCACGGCGGCATTCGAAAATCCTTTTCTACTAAGTGTAGTGGGTTTGTGTTGTGTAACAGTTGTTGACAAAGCTTGTTTGTAGGCTTTAGAGTCTTGTACTGAGTGTGGTGCTGACCTGAGTGCTTTATCTGATAGTTTCATGACTTTATTAGCTGTACCTCCATTATTGTTCCTTAGAACTGCAGGGCCCCTTTTGCGAGGTTCCAATGGTGCCCTTAGTCGTTTAAAACAACCGTCGGTGGTGGTGACTGGTGGTCATTGTTGCTATTTTCATGATTGTTATTAGTTGTGTTATGTTGGTTTTCATTATTCTGTCCATTGTTATTTGCATATCGGTTTAGTCCACGGCGTGAGTTATTTCTACCTCGAAAACTTGGTCGGAAAAATCCTTGATTGTATTGAGTTCTATGGAACCATCGGGGTGTTCCATTGTATGGTCTTCTGCCATAGTTATTCCTATTGTTCTGATTTGAGCCTGTGAAGTTGTTATTATTTGTATAGCCATTATAATTATTGCTATTGTAATTATTATTGTAGTTTTGGTCTTGGGAATTGTTGTTTCTGAAACCGTTGTTGTAGCTTGAGTAGTTCCTGCCATTGTTGAAATAATAAGGGCGATATCTGAAATTTCTACTCCTCCAATAAGAAGTCCTATTTCCTCTCTGATATGGCGTATTTCTCCAGAACTGTCCTGGGCTATCCGAGCTATTTTCTTGGGTTACATTAGTCTCGTTTTCATTTACTTGTTGGTGTTCCTCACACAACTGGGCAGATCCTGTCCGCGTCTCGCATCCAAAAGCGTTTTGGTTGGGTTTGGTTTGGACATAATTAATGTTTCTTTTTAGGCCTTGATTAGTGTTGGTAACTTGGGATTTATTTATCTTTTGTGGTGGAAATGGGGATTCCTGTAGGGATTTCAACAATGCTATCATGTCAGGGATTGTCTTGGGGCTCGCGACAATTAAACTGTTCTTTATTGAAAACGGATAGTGTAAGCAGAGGGCTTTGATGAAGACTTCATCTTCGATACTAGGGGTTAACAGCTGTTTTGAATCACATAAAGAAATAAAATGTTCCATATAGGTTTGGCCGCTATTACGATCAAAACTTCCATGAAAAATCTGACCTTTTAATCTCTCTTGATCTGATATTGACCAGAATTCTCGAAGAAAGGACTCTTCGAATGTCTGCATATTCAATTCCAGCGTATCATTAACCACATTGAACCATCGAGCTGCACTACCTTTTAATGACCTGGATACCATGATCATTTTTAACTGTTCAGGTACATTTCTTAAGTTGAAAAAGGTCTTTAATTCGCGCAAATATCTTACGGGGTTAGTCTTCTGTTTGTCCTCAAACGTGGGAAGAGGCAAGTCGCTTTGACTAAGGGTAAATCCAATCTGATTACTGGGGTTGAAATTTTGATGATTATTATTATTATTTGGATTTGAATTACCTGCAGTGTGATGGTTCAATCCGTTATTGGATCTTGGTAAGCTTGCGGGTAGAGGGGGAATGGTAGGTGTATCAGTAGGCGTGTCTGGGAGAGCAGATGAAGTTGACGCAATTTCGCCCCGGTCAGAGACCAAGACTGTACTCTCTGTACGATCTTCCTGATCCCGTAACCTATGACGCAATCTGTCCAACTCCGAATTAAGGGATACCAATCTAGTGTTGTTACTCCTAACTTCTCTTTCTACAGCACTTACATGATTTCGAATTCCATCTACCTGGGTACGAACCTCTGTCTGTACAGCTTCCACCTGGGTACCAACCTGGGTCACTCGGGAATCGATTTGTATCAATTCTTCAGCAACCTGTTGTCTATGGTTTTGCATTAACTGAGTAAGATTACTAGTTTGAGATGTTAGCTCTGCATTCAAGTTTTCATTAAGTTCGGTTTGCATTGAATTTATTGTTGTTGTTAAAGTAGTATTCTGACTATTAAATTCATTCTGCAAAGAATTAATTGTTGTAGTGAGGTTAGTATTTTGATTGTTACATTCGGTCTGCATTGAATGCATTTTACTATTAAATTCCGTCTGCAATGAGTTAATTGTTGTGTTTAGATTAGTGTTTTGATTGTTAAATTCGGTCTGCAATGAATTCATTTGATTATTAAGTTCAGTTTTAAATTCAGTCTGCATTGAATTAATGGTTTCAGTTAGCGTAGTGTTTTGACTGTTAAATTCAGTCTGTAATGCATTAATGGTTGTAGTTAGATTAGTGTTTTGACTGTTTAATTCAGTTTGCATTGAATTAATGGTTTCAGTTAGCGTAGTGTTTTGGCTGTTAAATTCAGTCTGCAATGAATTCATTTGACTATTAAGTTCAGTTTTAAATTCAGTCTGCATTGAATTAATTGTTGTAGTTAGATTAGTGTTTTGACTGTTTAATTCAGTTTGCATTGAATTAATGGTTTCAGTTAGCGTAGTGTTTTGACTGTTACTTTCAGTCTGCAATGAGTTAATTGTTTCAGTTAGCGCAGTATTTTGACTGTTACTTTCAGTCTGCAATGAGTTAATTGTTTCAGTTAGCGCAGTATTTTGACTGTTAAATTCAGTCTGCAATGAATTAATTGTTGTAGTTAGATTAGTGTTTTGACTGTTTAATTCAGTTTGCATTGAATTAATGGTTTCAGTTAGCGTAGTGTTTTGACTGTTACTTTCAGTCTGCAATGAGTTAATTGTTTCAGTTAGCGCAGTATTTTGACTGGCCAGAGAAGTTATAGCATTCATAATTTGTTGTAATGCATTGACATTTACAGTGGCTATTTCAGGGTTAGAAGACATAGTATCTGTTGGAACAGCTGACTGTGATGTTACACCTGCTGTTAAATTCTCACTTACATTGACATTTCTATTGTCTAATTCACTGCTTTGCAAACTAGATTCATCATTTGACACTGGGTGTAGGGATTCATGCTGTGGTTCTGGGTCACTTGAACATGTTATTACTTGTACAGTTTTCACAGACATCTTAATTTTGTTATTGCGTAAACGCATAGAAAAATGTGAAATTGAAAAATAATTACTGAAATATAAATCTAAAAAGTCATTCCTTCTTGAAAGGATATAATTTAAAGTTATTTTAAGCTTTTACAAAAAAACTAAAGAGAAAAAATATGATTGTTCTGTGAACTCTGTAAGTATAAGCAAAAATTTTAACGATACCCTAGTCCTTCTGTTGTTGCAGCTGTCTGTCGGTCAATAGCCTAGGAATGGCCATCAGCTGACTGGAGGTCACAAGCTGAAGAGGGGTGTCGATCTCTTGTAGAATTGGGGGGGCGGGGGTGTAGATTTTCAGTTGAGTGGAGGGTTTATGGTGAATGTTGATGGTGAATGTTGATGTTGTTGGTAATCCACATGGAGTCTATACACTATTACTGTTTATTTCGAAGAATTAATTTGTTAATAAATTTCGTCTATCCCCGTGTCGTTTCAAAAAAATTTTCGACTTTTGTTGGCCTAATTCCTATATCCTATTTCGTTTCGAAAATTCTGCCCTGAGATGGGAGCCAATTTATAACTGTTCGTAGGGGGAGTATTTGATTAGCACCGAGATGAGCGCCAATTTATAACCGTTTGTAGGTCTGGATATATAGGCCTAGAGTTGGGCGACCAATTTATAACTGTTCGTTGGGTGATGAAATGATTAACGTCAAAATGGGTGCCAATTTATAACTGTTCGTAATGTTGGGTGCTAATTTATAACTGTTGGGTGCCAATGTATAATTGTCAGTAGGGGTCGTTGAATATATTATGTCCGGCTATTTCTAACTCAGTTGGTAGAGCGAGATCTCTTTCAGGGTCGTGCTCGACGAAAACTAAAATAGGATATAAGATGAAGGGATTATAGGTCGTAAAAATGAAGTCTATTGATAATGAACTTGAATAATATTTGTAAGTTTATTTTGTCCGAAAATCTTTCACTTAATTTGTTAATTTCTTAAAATGTCTGGAGGAAGAATACAGTAATGTCTTTATCTATTTGCTTCGTCGTCGCCAAAATTACTTTAGGTAATATTATTATACTTATAACATCTGCACGTTTTATTGCAGGAATTTTAGGTTATATATCTTATGGCGGTATTTATTCGTTTAACTTTTCAATACGAAAAATAATATCTATAATCTTGTCTTATTCCGATATGTATATCTTTATCCTCGACCGTATTATTTAAAAGTCGGTATAAAATTAATATTAGTACTTGTTACTGTTTCACTGTATATTTCTAACTCCGGTTTAGTCTATAAAAATTACGTCCGTCGCTGTTGAATAGATGTCTTCAAGTCCTGGTTGGTCGCTCCTGTTCGTGTTAATATGTTTCGGTGTTAAAATATTCTAGCCATTCCATTGGTTCAGTCAGTAGGCTTTGTCTCTTATGATTGGAAATTAGCTAAGTCGTCTGCTAGTGTTTGAAATATTTGTCGTTAAAGTGGGTTGAGGTTGGGGGAGAAACGTATCCATCAACTTGACTTTAATAGCTGGCGACAGTGGACTTCTTCAGACAAAAAGCCACGCCTTCACTTCATTGTATTCCCTTATTTAGTTAATAATTCATAAAGTAATTGTCACTATTGTCTGCAATAAGTGTAGTTGTATAGCTTTCTTGATTATGCGTTGAATGATGTAATTTTCTATGTTGTCGTGTTAATAATTAATCGTTTGATTAATTATTTGTAATTGCTGGTAATGTCTTTTGATTCAGATGGTCATGTTGTATATCAAATTGTTCGTGTAAATGTCCTCTGTCTTGTCATGTAATTCGTTTTATGGTCATTGTAATAGTCTAGGTGTAATGGTAGTTTTTTAGTAGTCGATAATGTTGCGGGAAGTTCAAATATTGTCCGTGAAATGTATTTTCTTATATTTGATTCCTCTTTTTATATAAGTCCATATGAACTGATCGGTTACAAGATACCTAGGTATCTTTAACCCTTATGTAAACTTCGAATTTAAAAGACCAAAGTGTATAACAAATAACCCGTTCTTAGGCAAAAGGTTTGAATGCTAAAATCACAGCATTAGAACTTGCAATTTTTATATTTTATAATATTCATGAGTTAACTGCTGTGTTTGTTGGCGTAGCTTATTATCTATTACATTCCTGAAGCAATCCTATTTGGGAGTTCGTCAGTAGTAATAATGATTGTTCATAAGGCGCCATAAAAACATTATTTTCAACACTGTTATGCTATGTAAGGAGTACATTACGAATAACTTAGAAATTTCACGAATCATATTATTCCCTTGACATTGTTTACCGAACAAAAAACTAAATTCAAGGTACTTTTTCATAAAAACACAGCTATCAACGTAGGGAATATCGTTAGGAGATTTAGTAGGTGTAATTATTACTTTTACGACTGGGGACGAATAAATTCTTTACTCTTGAGAATCATAAAAAATGTAATTCCAAGTTTTTTTACAACAGAGGATTAATTATTTTTACTAGACTTGGTTTGTAGCAGATTTCCAGCGGCTTTACAAGGGAGAGCTTAGAAAAGTATTAAGTTGTACAGGGTGAAGCAGTTTCCCTTTAGCTCTCCATGTTTCATTTCTCATGCAGACGCTTGCGTCGTCGTTAAGGATAAGGTTATTGTAAGTAGTGACGGTATATGATATATCCTTTAGCTTCATGGCCGTTATTGCTTTGTTGTTGAGATTCTTCGTGGAGCATAATGTTTTACTGGCTGTATTACGACGTGGATTTACAATGAGAAAGTAATACACTATGGCTTTATACTTTACATTAATACCCTCGTATCCGCCTCTCAGAACAGATAGCGCGATTTATTATCTTGGAAGGAAGTGGAAATGGTGATACTACTCCAGTTTATTACGCTTCCTACAACTCATTCCCAACCAGTCTAGTGCATTTGAAGAGTTAAATTACCATCAAAATCGTTGTCACTGACGCCGCTGTAATATTATAATCGTCTGCTCTTAATAATCAGTATTAATATACCGAAACCAAAATCGTCATAATCCTAATCTTCCATAATGTTAGCTTCATCTTCTATTCATCCAATCAGCGTCACATTACATAAAATAACATAATTGTCATGTTTATAGGCCGGCCAAGATAATTTTATTATTACTTGTGGCAGCAATGCGAAACTTTGCACAGTTTACAAAGCTCCCCCAGTGCCTCTTTGGTACAATTGTGATATTAGCAAAGGATGCACTGATGAAAGCTACATGAATCCAACGACGACTCTGAGATACTGGTTCTACTTTCCAGAGGGACGGAAATTGTATACGTTAAACATATATATATTTTTTTTTCTGTGAAGAAAAAGACTTTTGCCTTAATTATTCCCCTTGAGAGTCACTTAAAACTATGAACACACGTACCGTATGTTTTCTTGGTCAGGTTGTACATGTATCAAGGCTCCCTCTTATCCCTGCGCAGTCTGCATGACGCACTGTAAATATCTCGGTTCCAATCGGTATTTATTATGTTGGTAGAACCAGTATCATGATTGTTTTGCCACTCCAAACTTATCACTTAATGTCATGTTCACTTTCTCCACATTCATGTCTCGATATCGGTTTTATTTGTCTTTATCTTCATAATGTTCTTACCCATCTCGTATAGCCTCAAAGTCACCATCTTTATGTCTGTGAAATTAAATAAAATTCATGTCGTCATTAGTATTATTATTATTATTATTATCATTATCATCTTCATCATCATCATCATCATTGGTATCATCGTCAGAGTCAAAGTTACTGTCATCGCCTAATTTTCAGCCCATAAATTCGACATCTTGATCATTTCTTGATCATCATACATACTATAACCGTCAACATCATGTCATCATCGACATTATTGCATTTTTCGTTTAATCAATAATATACTATAGTCATTCGTCTTATGATGGTCTTCGTGTCATGGATGTAACATAAACTTGATGACAACTTTGTTGTTGCTGTTTTCTTTGCTATCATTAACTTCATTTTCATTTTACATTTTCATACTACTTGGTCACGGTAATAATTATTTTTATTACTATTAGTATCGGCAGGGCTATTTCAAAAAATCTACGTTCAAAACGTTATCATTGTTATACATGGCGATTTTATAATTAAAGCTCTAAGTTACTTAAGAACAATGCTCTGTATACTTACTGTAAGGGTTAATTTGATTAGCCTAATTCTGACGTGTTTATTTTTTCTTTTGCAGGTAAGATTTGCCGGCTTCATTCCAACTTCTACTAGCTATCAGTATAAGGTAATAAATGTATTGTTCAACAATGGTTACCGGTACTTAAAATTCTGTGGAAATCAATGTGTGGAAAGATTCTGAATAACCTAATTAGAAAACAATATAGTTTGGTCTTCAAAAATTACAACGTAGATCCTGCAATAAATTTAATGTGAGACCTTTCTTGGTAAATTGTTTCATAGTTTATAACAAAAACCGTTACCTTGAAAACGAAGAACTTTCGCGTAGGACAATAATTTTCAGCACGGATCCTCTGGGAGAGATTGGAACTTTGCGATTTTAGAGTATGAGCCAGTATTCTCGCATATTCCATCAGTTCACTAACAAAAAGTTCACATTGACTCACATAAGCATAGTAAAGTGCTTCCTATTATATATGCCCTCAAGATTGGGCGTTGAGGCTCCGGAATTTTAGACATTCTGTACAGGAAAGCGGCCACCTGGAGATTTATAACAATTGACAAATCCCTAATACCCCATCTGGGATCAAGCTCGCGACTTTTCAGTTTGCAGGTCCCTCAACTATGGTAGATGACGCAGCGGTCGGGTGGTAGGCAAATTTCCTCCAGGGATGTAGCGCCACGGAGTTTAGTTTTTTTAGGTCCCTCAACTACAAGAGACCCAAGGGGTACACGAGCGATAAAGCGTATGTATTATTTTTATTAGGTATGAATCTAGCCGTGTATGAGTCTGTTTAAGTATATTTTTGTGATAATTGACGAGGAGGGGGTTATAGGGAGGATGGGGTGAGGAAATAGTAGGGAGGGAGAGAGTGGGTCCCTCAAGTTTATGCCGTCTTTCACATGCATTTATCGAAACATATTTACGAGTAACATTGAATTTGTAGTACAAAAAAGCATTCAAAGCCTATAGAGATGAAGGGTAAGGAACGGCCAGAATCAATATTTTTTTCGAAAAAAGTCTTAGGCCTAATATAAAATGAAAATTCCATCGTTGTTCAATATTATAATATTTGTTGGTAATAATCATATTGTAAAAAAATACCAGAAAATCTTTCCACTTACCATTTGTTGCTGTTATAAATGGAAGATCATAAACGCGATCGTGAAGTTAAGAGTACAGGTAACGGACTTGAAAAGCCGAGGCTGGTTACCCCGTGGATTGAGACTTAGCTGCAGAGATTAATGGACATCATCAGCCTCAATCTTGGCAACTCTCAGCAGTGAGTCGGACAGCTTCCTCTCTCTGTCCAGAAAATAATATTACAGTTTCCCTCCTTTTCTTTCTGAACATATTACGATAGAAATCGAGCAAAGGTATTAAGAAAGAAGAAATAGTACGTATTTATAACGCAATTTCCCAGAACCCTTGTTGTAGTATTTCATAGCATGAAAAATCTGTAACCTGCGAGACATAATCCCTACCGCCGGTAATTAGGGGTAGAAGGACCCTAAAGATTTTTAGATCAGTTAATCAGTAATTTCCTCACTAATTGCAAGCAATGTCTCGTCGTCTATCCCAGGTTACTTTCTGTATGTTACTTTAGGTTACTTTCTCATACTAACTTCGCTTAAATTTGTGATTTTTGTTCAGTTTTAAGTGTTAAATTCAATGCATGTTATAATGTGTGTATTTATAGTCTATGTAGATTTCATTTTCATTCTTAACATGTTGTTTAATTGATTATGAATATAATTATCTCACATTTAAGCACACAATAGGTATTTAGTTTGCTTCTTTGTAATCGTTTTTCACTTACTTGCTATTATATATCCAATACACATAATATACACTCTTACACACTCACATACACACAAAAATCCATACGAAACTTACTTTAAAAGCACGCCTCGTATAATTGGGTTAGAAACTCATCTGTAAATATAGTACAAGATTAACCTGCGATTTCTAGATTATTTTGATGGATTCCATTCACTTAGCAGAGTATGCATTTATCTGATGTAGTCTACTCTAGCAAGTAATATTTCATGATACATGACCAGAGGAAAGCAGGTAAATGTATAATCTGAGTCCTTTGAACGTTTACTGTTACTTTACCTCCACACTCTCGATCCCAGGGCAAAGAGAATTATCATTCTAGTTTAATATTTAACGAAATATCCATTGGTGGTTTCAATTCCAAATTGTTTCTCTTTGTTAGAATGGTCGTAATAACCTACTTTGTGCTTGGATATCATGGACTCGACTCACGAAAATAGAATATGAATTTTATTTCCGGTTACCTTCATACTAGATTGTTAGGAAATAGAGCCGTCACTGTTCAGGGAAACCCACCCTAATCCTCTCGTTTTCATAAGAGAGAATTTCTAAACACGATATAATACTTTGCAAAACTTAATAAGTTATTAAATATATTAAATTACTTAATCAGTTATTAAACAATCTAATAGAATTGAAAGTAAATTAGTCTAATATATTTTACGAGTCAGTAGTGAATGCACTAAGATACTAATCTAGATATTAATACAAGCTTTAATAATTAATACATTTTATAATAAATTATATTCTTAGCAGAAAATGTAAGAAAGAAACAATAGCGCTACTGACAGATAGCCCCTAAATGGCGAAATAGTGGATGGCAATGAAAGAAAGCAAAATGTTTTAAATTCTCACTTTATATCCTTATGGAATGAAAAACAAAAAAAATCTTCATTGGTAGTGGGAACTTCTCCGAAATATTCTAAAATACGAACAAAAACATCAGCAACAGAACATAAAAGCTAAAATATAGGATGACATTCTTACATAAATCATTAAACTAGGAGATAGACCCATCACTCCACGTTTAAAGCGAATCTTCAGCATATCAGTAAATAATAGTAATGCTCCAGGCGATGGGAAATATGCAATTGTAATCTCCCTTCATAAATTTGGCGACAATAGCAGCCCGAATACATATAGGCCTGTTAGCCTCACCACGGGAATATTTAAAATAAAGGAGCTCTTAATGATGCTCAGGGATACTGAGGATGGAGGCAGCATGGACCTCCGAAACCTCGGAGACAATAGATATGCTAACTTGGCTGTCAACCGAAGAAATCTTTATTCAAGAACACGATTGTAGATAACTAGGAGCGTATATCAATTTTTGTAACGTAGGACGAGGTGAACAAGTTAATAATTTAAAGAGAAAGACTTGGAAAGCATTAAATTTTACAAACACTACATTTCGCGATCCCTGTCCAGGTCTATAGCATTTATGTTTGCATAAACTTGAAAAATCTTTATCTGTTGGTTTACAAGCATGTAAAAGAAGTCCTGAGGTACAAAATTTCGGTACACCGGCGTCGGTCACAGGCCGTGCGTTGTGCAATTTATTCACGTAATTAAATAACCATAAAAACAATGCCTACTCTAAACAAAGCTATTAAGATGGGGAGGGAAATAGTATACAGACCTCTAGTCCATCCACTATTGGAAAATGCAGCAATGAATTGGAAATATTTTAAGTCATATCAAATAGAATCGGTAGGTGGATTTATTAAAATTGGAAGGGGACTTAACGAAGATTCAGTTAAGATAATAAATCAAGATTAAGTGCATTGTTGAGAATATACTTCGGAAACGAAACTTAGACCCACGTAAAAAATCAATTAGGAAGTTCATCATGTTTAGACAGATTGGATCATAAAATACAAATGAAACTAAGAAAACAAATAAGGATATGGGGAAAGTTCTAATTCAAATTGCACAGTAGTAAAATAGAATAACCTATCTGCATCAGTCTTTCAATACAACTCTGTAAAAGTGAAAATATTTTTAGAAATTGATTATTATTATTCCTTTAAACTGTATTACTATGTTAACTTTGGTTGTGATATTGAAAAATAACTGTTGATAATATAAGGAACATATTAATTATTAGTGTTAATAGTTGTTAATTACTTATAGTGTTATATGTCGTTCTTGTACTTTTTCTACCAGTGAAGAAGCAGGATGAAGATAGACGAAGTTGAGATGAGAATATGTAGTTATAAAGTTGTGGGTTTTAGATTTAGTTTAATTTGCACTTCGTATTTACTACGAGAACGTTATTTAATTACAAATAATTTTAGGGTAATTATCCGCGTGAGATAAACGCACTTCAACTTTCCGCAACATATTCAGCTGTCATCCTCAAGGACACGAAACGTTTTCGAAAGAGCGAAGAAAGATTATCTTTATCCGGGCGATTCCCACAGAACTTTTAATTAATCGTACCTGCTGGAAAAGCTTTAAACCGTGTGGAAAACGTTGGTTTTTATCACTTGTTTCAGATTAAGTTTTCAATTACTTTGGTGGTGTCTGTATACAGTTGTACCCTCAAAGGGTTCCAAGTGAGCAAGTTGAGTGCGCACGAGGTATAGCCCAAGGGAGCTCAATCTGTGTTATTTATCTTGTAAGCCTGGGCGAGTTATGCGCTATCAGAGAGCCAGGCGGGTCGCCTCATAGCTCATGAGGTGGTGGAGTGGGGCGCCAAGACCAAGAGGTCACGGCTCGAGTTTTTTATTTTATTCAAAAGTGCACTCATTTCCATACTTAAGTCCTACCTACCCGATACACTTTCTTGCCATACCAGATGGCTTCCTTCACACTTGGGGAAATGGAATTATGCACTTATCTCTAGAGAGAGCAAGAAAAAAAAGGCAAGAAATGGAAAATACGCTAGATAGAACAGTAAGTCAGGGAAATTTATTCCATCTGCCGTATAGCTCCAAGAAATTGAATTAAGCAGAGTATGAGGAATTATATCACGGACGTGCTTGAAGGATCTCCAAAATATATTTTTATGCACCAGTGGCTTCGCTTTTGCAGTTCCAGAACCCAAGATGCAACGTTTGTCTCATTTCTCATTCCAGCTACTTTGCGATATAATTTAAATCATACTTTTATGATGTAGGATAAAAGTTAGTTATAAGTTATCAAAAGAAATGAATAGCACTAATGTGTAACTTTCTGATAGAAAAGCTACTAGTAGACATTCCAGTAATTCTTTCTACATTAAAAGCACAATTGTGAATAATGGTTTAAGCTACAGAGCATTAAGTGCAGTCTGAGAAAAGGTGGCTTAAAAATTTAGTTTTCCCTATGTTTCTTATATATGAGTATTATTATTAGAATTTCACTGGATTTCGACAGTATATTTTAAAGTTATTGAGTTTAGAAGAGAGACTTCCATTCCTGAAGAAAATCAACATTCTATTGAACTGATTTCTAAACTGTTGTGTTTCATTTCTTGTAGATTTTAATTTTATTCATCCGAATTTTCTTTGCTGATTAAATTAGATATATTACAGAGACTATAATGAATCTCAAATATATGTACCAAACATCCGTTGGTTAGCACACTGTCGTTCTTGAATTCGAGATTCAGCACCACAGCAGCAATTTGTGCACCAATAATGTTTTTACCGGTACAGGCTATTATGGCAGAGATATTCTATGAGCGCTTTCTTTCAGTTCACAGAGGAGTTGAATGGTATTCAGACATAACTTGAAAAGAGATAGGAAGACAATATTATTTCACTTAAAAGCGGTCATTAATTACTATCTTAATTTTCAATGTTTCAGGAGTATTTGCAGGCAGTGCAAATAGATTCACGTAGAATCAGGAATTAATCCTTTCAGAGATAAATTTATGAAAGAATGTAAGCGATCATCACGTAAAAGCATCAGTGGATTCGAAGTTTAAAAGCAATGAGGACAATTTCAATGGAATAACTGGTTTCCATAAATTACAACCTTAATACATAGATGAAAATTGTCACATTTTGACATAAAACATTATTTTATTAATCCTATATATCTGGTTTTATGCTTTGTTCTGGGGTGACGCATATATACGTCAGCAGAAGTGAAGATATTAATTCTGTCAACATAACACACTTAATAAAATACAAATGAATTAATCCATTTCTTCGTTTCTAAGAGTCCATTAAAATATCTAATTCACTCCATACATCCCATGAGAGTATTAATATGATTTGGACTTTGATCATGAGCCCTAGGTATATTATTATAAATGCGACATCATGTAAATGCACCTAATCATTATTGAATTGTAATTATGACTTTGAACGATATAGTATAATGTTAGGTGTGGGAAATTTTTATTAGTCTTCTTAATATCACGTTGAAATGTTAATTGGATATAGAGAGGAAGTTTCTGCCTTGTACTGGAGGAATTAAAAAAGTTTCTTAAAGGGAATCTGCGAGAATTCTCCTTCCAAGATCGTTAACTTAATGTTGCACGATACTTTGAAGAAGTTCTACTAACTTTCTTTCTGAAAATTTTCTTTGTTTCCATTAGTTATTGACTACTGTGTGTACTAATAGAGAATATTATTTTTACCAGTTTCTCCTAGTTTACCTACATTTCACATGTTCCGGCTAACAAATTATGATAAGAAAATAGTTTAAAAAATTATATTTCGAATTAGAGGGGTGAGTGATTTATATTCGTTATTTTCTACTTGTACCGCCGTGGATTTAGCATGAAATTCCCCATACTTATACTAAAGGACTGTAGTAGCCTGAAACCTCTGTCTAGATGAAATAGGCCTATTACGTACTTTCTAAAGAAGCTAAAATTTCGTCATGCCCTGAATTAAAGTACAATAGAAAGCGTATTTTTGTAATTGACAACAATATAATTAATTGTCTTAATGCAAGGGATATTGCAAGGCATGTGTAGGACGTAAACCCTGAGTTCCTACGAACGGTGCTGCCTCATAACTACCCTTATAAGTTTTGCATAATAGCTTCTGTAGGCCACAAACACCTTATGTACAAAGTCTAAACAAAACCGTTATTGTCGTTTAAAAAAGATCGTAAAACATGAAAAATTTACTTTGTTTAAATTGGTAGTAATAATAATATAATAGTAATATACATAGAGTTCTCAGTCTATGCTGATGACAGACAACAAACATGACGTGTATCTAAAAATAGTATTTTTGGATTCAGAGGTTCTCTAAGCACATAACGAATTTACGTAGAAATTCGGGTCCAGCACTCTACTACTTATAGTACGTATAATAAAGATACAGGAAATAAAAATGTTGCATTATAGGCTTGAATTAGTGTCACAGTGGTCCTAAAAGCGAAATGACAAATATGTCAGAATGCTAGTTAACTGAATTTAAAGATGGATATCTCCTCGGATTTTTGTAATGGGGGTGGCATGGAATGGAGTGTACTCAGACTCGTGACACCAACTAACTGATAAAGAAGTAGCGGTACCTGTCTCGGAAGCCATCACCAACGGCCGTGGGAGTCGGCATGCTGACCACATGCCCCACAATCCTGCCGTCTGTTTATGACAGATGATGCAGCGGTCGGATAGTGGGCACGGCCCCCAGATGTACGAGGTAGACCCATGCTGTTTAGTTTTGCACGTAGATTTGATCCGTGCTATTTTTTATGAGGCTAATATCATGTTCCCTACGGTTTTAATGTGCTCTTGAATTTCTGAGTCTTTAACTAACTCTTTTCCTTCGTAAACATTTAAGGAAAACTACGCGTACTAAACCATACATTTGCACGTTACGTTCTGTCCATTTAATGTGGTATAAGCTAGACTCCGGAGGAGTAATATGGTGTTGGTGAAATCAGTAAGTTTCGTATTCTAAAGCATGGTAGTTTTGAAGTGTAGTTGATTATGGTATAGTGTACGATATAGCTTAAAAGATGATTGAATTACATAAATTTTTGTAATTTATAATGCGTATGATTATTTCCTCTTGACTTTTCTTTATTTCAACTTGGTACTATTAGTTGGGTTTGATCTTTATTATTATTATTATTATTATTATTATTATTATTATTATTATTATTATTATTATTATTATTATTATTATTATTATTATTATTATTATATTTTTGTAATTATTTTTGTCAATGTTTATTATCTTAAGAAGACTTGTTATTCAGAAGACAGTATTTCAGGACCTCGGATAATTCCACAGCCCTTTATTAAACTTCCCCAAGAATTGCACAAAAGCCAAGGCTACATTTATAGGCCTATTTGCATGTTATAAAATTGTATGACATGATCTACAAGAAATCTATATGACTTTAAAATAAAATTTAATTGATATCCCATTAAAACGTTATAACGTTTTTGTTGTGCTTATATGATGTTATTTACATAGGCTATTCTTTTCGTATTTCGCATGTGAAATTCTCTTTTCATCTTAGTAAGGTTCTTAGACGTGAGTTGGATTAGCCTTTATTTGATCAATATTGAGTTTTCGAACGGCTACAAGTGCTCCTAAGGCTATGTTTAAGATCTCTGATAATTTCACAACCCTATATTAAACTCCTTGCAAATTTCTTACGATAACCTATATTTGTAGACGTATTTTCATGCCTTAAATGCCGTGCACACTGCGAAGAAGCTACATGACATTAAGGTGAAATCGACTGTATTTCGATTAGAAAGGCGTGTCGGTGTGAGAAAAGTGACTGTTGGACGTGATTTATGTGTCCACGAGATCTGTTTTTATCACATTGCACGGCGACTGAGATTTACGGCATGCTTGCATGATTTTTGCAAATTCTCTTTCTCTTGCTCGGAGCTTAAACCTATTTTCTTTCTTATTTTGCGTTAAATGGACAGTTAGTTGTTAGGTTGTTACAACTGTGTGAGTGGTAAAGGAAGGTATTTGCTGAAACTTTGTAGTTAGTTTTTACGAAAGGAAATCTATTAAAAAAGTGAATCGAAAATAGTGTTGTGCGAAGTTTATTATTTATATCATGCAGACACTTAGTACAATTAAAAAACAAGGGTAGTCCTAAAGCACAAATATTATTAGGCTATACTATGAATAAATGAAATATAAGAAATTCTAAGATTAGGCTACCTGTACTCAATATAATATGTTTGTAATAAATTTGTAGGAAGAAATATGTTAAATTTAATTAGATATAATTGGCGAAGTATTTCTAGGTAGGCCTAGTTTAAAAATAAACACTGAATACCCAGATAATCATTTCACTTTTATAAGTCAAATATTTGAGGTATTTTATCATCGACAATTTATTTTTGAAAAATAAATCCCAAAAATTCGTGCTTTCATGCTAGACGGTTTTGTACGACTTCAATTTAAGAATGATTATTGTTGGTTATTACCGTATAGTGAGACAGTTTGAACATAATAAGCGGAAAAAACTAATGTTAAAACAGGAGAGTCCAGATTAAATTTGTGGTAAGTTTTGTATTTGTCAGATATTTCGTGATAATAAAACGATTTTTCAAATTTAATGTAGAAATTTACCTTCAAGCACTTGTCCGTTTTAACAAAGTACGGTATGTGATGTCCTAGGACTTGCTGAGTCTGCAGCCTATATTTCCCTCATTTCGGTTTCTCTTTGTGTTACAATCGTTATTTTTTTCTCCCTTGTGATACGGGAAACGAAGATTAATTCTTCATTTCGTAAAATTGTTCTTTAGACTCACTAACGGGAAACAATTTTTATTGAAATGATTCACTTCTGGCATTTACAGAATAAAATTCAAACCAAATGGTTAGAATAAGCCACCTAGGAGTTCATAGTTGTAACCTGTACAAAAAATTTCTATTTCGAGTATAACATGATATGGTAATTAATAAGAATAGAATTGTAAGGTACTATGCTACCTCTTTTTTTCCCTCTAAATTAGGATTAAAAGGAGAGAAAGAAGAAGAAGAAAATAAAAGTTGCACTTGATTGTAGTTATAACTGCAGTGAAAAGTTTTGATAAGAAATTGTAGATGTGGAACTACAGTATTGCAGTATAATTTTCAGACTGGACATTTCCTGGAAAGATGGCTTAAGATGTGACATCTTGGAGAGACATTATTCCAACTAACCAGATTCGCAGCAGCCAGTGCAGGTAGAGGGAAGCGATAAGCAACCAGGATTTGTGGACTAGAGATAAAAGGAAAAGAGGGATGGAGATAATGAAATTTATTCCTTAAAGAGGCAAGAATGAGTTAAAACATAAGAAAATGGAAAGTGAGAAACGTTAACTGAGTAAGCGAAGAATATAACCAGGAAAAGACATTAGGAACTCACCTAATACCACCGAATCTATGTCGGTAACAACATTCTTTATGTTTATGTCGGTAACAACATTTTCTTAATAATGGGAAAATAATTAATGTGATTCTTAATATTCTTCAGTTTAGGTTAATGATATCTAGTAGTTATAATCCACTGTATAGTTTGTTCAAAAATATGAATGCAAATTAAAGTAAAGATCATTTAAATTTTCTACAAACAGATTTCTACAAACAGAGGGCAGAGAGGGTGGTCCTCTGTTGTTTGTAATAGTCTCTTTATAGACATAGCGAATCTCTAAAGAACTCTAAAGAACTCAAAAGAATCTCTGTGCTACGGTAAGCACACATTCCATCTCATCCATCTCCTTTAAAAATGTAATGAGCACCCTCGTAATTAACTGTGTCCAGACAAATTTTCACATCTTCAAGTTAACAACATTAACCCCTCTCCAGCTTGCATTATAAATAACCGACCATTGTTTGGATTCCGACAACAAAACTGAATGACTTCGAGAATTGACGTGAAAGGAGGTGGTCGTATTTTCTCCACAAAAAGTACGTAACTTCTACAATATCATTTTTTGTATTAAAAAAACTTTGGTACTGGGCTAGGTATTCTTAACATGGCTTGCACTTAGTAATATGTTTAGAATATCTTTTAAGGACGTTGTACTAAAATATATTTTTAACGAGCGTCATAGCGTTAATAATTTTTAAACTTCATCTCAAGAATAAAATTTAAAACCATCAGCTACTTCAGTAAAACAGAGAGAGGGGTGTTAGAGGGATCTAGGCGAAGGAAGGTAGCGGGGCAAGAGGGAGACTGAATGACTTCGAGAATTGACGTGAAAGGAGGTGGTCGTATTTTCTCCACAAAAAGTACGTAACTTCTATAATATCATTTTTTGTATTAAAAAAACTTCGGTACTGGGCTAGGTATTCTTAACATGGCTTGCACTTAGTAATATGTTTAGAATATCTTTTAAGGACGTTGTACTAAAATATATTTTTAACGAGCGTCATGGTGTTAATAATTTTTAAACTTCATCTCAAGAATAAAATTTAAAACCATCAGCTACTTCAGTAAAACAGAGAAAGGGGTGTTAGAGGGATCTAGGCGAAGGAAGGTAGCGGGGCAAGAGGGAGATTTATCTAATTTAATATGTCTTTGGCATTATACCCAAACTGTCTTGTATTATGAGCTACAACCAGGATTGCACTTTGCAGAAGAGAGCTACAGCAAGCATCCTTTGTATGCAGCGTCTCGAAGTAATGAAGACACACACAAGTAGTTGGTAGTTTTAGTGCTACCCCCCCCCCCCCTCAAGCCTTTCCGCCCCGCCACTGTACGTGTTGCATTGCAGCACTAGTGGCGAGCACTTAGCCTTAGTAAGCCTCTATAAGCCCTGCTTGTATAAACATACGGAACATAAATTCAAATTACTGGATAGTCACATCCTACTCGCAACTAAACACGTCTCCTGCCAAAGAAGTGATTGTGGCCTGGTGAATTCATTGATGATAACAGCTACTCTTCAGCCTTTCCTCTCAATTGATACTGGCGTCCATAGCAGCACCAAAATGGCTTTACAGAATGATTGTTTAAACGTAGTTTCCGTCACTTCAAGTTACTCCATGGTATGTCACATCATGTCGTGTCACATTACGCTGGACATGATTAGGACTGTAGATTTTATCCTCTAGTTTCTCGATCGTTATAGATTAGAATTTACGCATAGTTTACTTCATTTATGCGTCGAGTTCTACTGTTGACTTCTATAGATTGATACTTAAGGAAAGAGAATTTCCCATAAATCACCAAAACTATTACAAGTTAATTTTTTCACTTTTTATATAAAGTCAACTTTTAGTGCATTTGCACCCTAGTTTCTGACACAGAACACAGTATTGATTTAAATAAGACACCGTCTTCCATAGTGCTATAATTCTCCCAGTGTTAAAGGGATAGTGGCCAGCTGGTCTCGTGGAGTATAAGGAGTTGATAGTTATTTTAAACTATCGTTGGAATAAATTTGACGTAGTTTAACATGCGATTGAACAACTATAGGAGCATAGTGAAATGACAGATTTATAAAAATATACCTTGAAAAATCATAGTAAATTATTGCTCATGATTTCAATCCTGGAATCTTCCGCTTGAAGTCAGACAACCTATCCACTGGAACATAAGTAAGTCTACTATAGATGCAACTTTGTTGAAATTGTTCTGTGTTCAGAAAACTTTATTAATTGTTCAAATATTTTTTAATAAATATCGCAGTCGATCTTCTGATTAAAAAATATTTCTACAAGTAGTCTTTAAACATAGAATGAATAATAGCAAAGTTTCACTTCCTACATAGGTCTATACAATCCATAACTTGCAAATATAACGACTAAAAGATCTCGGTATGCTCTGTTATATTCCAAGCTGATGTTACATTAAGAGCATTCCACTTTACGTAAATTAAATAAGAAGCCTTTTGTAGCCGCAAGTGGTAGTGGTGTTGGTACCCATACAAGTAATACATCAAAATAGCCCGAGGATCTATACGACTTGTAATTTATAGTGCGGTATGTGGGAGCTTGCGCCAATGGCCTGGTCCAGGCCACTGCGGGCCGACTCCGCCAAGTACAACAACACCGCAATAAATAACGCGGCTTAAACCGTGTAAATGGTTCTTTTTTTTATCTCCCTCTCTTCCTACTACCATCATCCCAAAATCTCTTCTTTAGGTTCGATTCCATCGGCTTTGTTGAAAATTTGTGCACGCTCTTCGTATGGTGTTTGTAAATTTAACCGTTATATATGTTCAGTGATAACACGGAGAACATTTGTCGCCCTAAGTGAGAAGCAATGAAGATGGAATGGAATTGATTTCACCAAGTACATTGTACATTCCCTACATTCTTCTATCCGTGCAGAGCTTAAACCATCTGATAAGCCCGTAATGAAGAATGAAGAAATATATTGTAGGCCTACGTCTCTTTTTTGTTAATTTCAGTTGTTTATTACAAATATTAATAATTATTAATCTATGTAAGATTAGCCCATCTTTCTTTTCCTTTTTTTTTAAAATAGCAGTAGTAGTTATTTTTTCAATTTGAAATTTGTATTTTTTCTGCTTAACTTTACTTGTATAAATATGTATTTGTATCTTAATAAATAAGTAAATAAATAAAATGTTACGTTACAAGACTGACAAATGCATCATTAGAAAATAGAGGAATAGGTTTTCAAAGAGGAGTTTTTCATCTTTTATTTTCGAGATTCTCTAATGCATATAACGCATGTGTATTGCATACTGTTTTTTTCTTCAATAGCGATTTAACCACTTAACAGCTGCTCTGAAGTTGCAAGGAAACAAATCCTTAAAAAGTAGAAGGCCTAATCTTTTAATCTTAGTGGCGAACGATATATTGATCAGCTCAGCGCGTACGAAGCTGGTAGTATCATGCTTAATTCCTGTTTGAATTATCATAATTCACTATTATGAAATAAGAAGGATGTAAAGGCACAGGCTTGTACACTATGTGTGTAATAATAAATATATAAAAAATTACAAGTTTTGTATAGTGACGCAAATAGGCGATGAAAAGAAGGTAAAAAACGTAGGTTGATTATATTTCCAGCACTGCAGGAAGTTCGTTTTGGTTTCTTAGAGCAGCCGTTAGATTAACTAAAGTACTTGTCTTATACGAAGGTTTTTTTTATTATCATTATCTGCGAATATAGGGGGAAGTTTCCACTCCTTGTTAGCTATGAAGCTACTGCTTAATATTTTAACCTTTTCACTGCTACCAACGTATAAATGCGTCTCCTCAAAACTATATAAGATCAGAGATATATGATCAATAAAGTAATTCTTTATATAAAATGTGAGGACTTTAATTCACATGTTATACCTGTCATTCGTAAAAAGGAGCTATTTCAGAGAAATCTTTCTTGTTGATTTAAAACATAGAGCTTCCTGATGATTTCAATTGAGGACTGCCTTAGTAACAGTTGAAGCTGGTATGAGACCTCCTATGAAGTTTGTACGGCACCCCATGGAGACTTTCTTCCCACAAGGCCGTTAAAATTCAAATATCCTAACTTTTCTTCTTCAATTAAGACCATACCAAAATTATGACACCTATATTAATATTACCGTTCGATAGATCCATTTACTCCCTTTCATTTCATATGTCACTCAATTAATATAATTACAGGACTAATTATTTATTCGGTTTTTATTGATTAACATATTAAATTTACATCTTTTCATAGAGAATTTTACACCACCGGACTCAGCGAGAAACAAGCTACCGGAATATGATATTCAATTTTTCCTCGATAATTCCAATTCGGAATTATCAAGGAAAGTTCAAATTTCTATAGAACTGTCTCTCCCCCGCTAGTTTTCGAGACTAATTCGTAATTAATGGCTGTTCCTGACAGTCTGACTTTTGTTCCTTCAGGATTCCCGGATTCTTAACGTCCTCTTTAAAAACTTTTCAACCAATAAACACCCGTGGCGCGAAGTTGTCACCCAATAGGGCCCGTATTATGACCAAATTACGTCACATCTCCAAAATGTATAAAAAGGACCTCCGCCAGCAAATCGAGGCACTCCATACAAGTTTCCGAACAACTACTCCACGCCACTCGCCTGTGCATTATACACGTAGGATAAGTTACTCTATAAACACCGTGTGTTTATAGGCCTATAAAGTTGCTGTTTCTTCTCCGTAAAGGATATTTCCGTACGGACCCAAAATAATTAAGACTGCGAATTGTAAGTGCAACTAGCGATATTACCCTAGGCGAGGCGAAGTATTATATTAGCAAAGTGTATGTGACGTGGACGAAGTATAAATAGGTCGCCATTCATATGTGAGGGCACCTACACCAAAAGTGTACGAGTGACGATATATTTTTGTCATAAAAGTTTTAAAATATATAAGTATATTTTACATCGTGTGCCTTTTATGTACATATATATATAACCCCTGTGCAATATCCTAGCTGTTGTGATTGTTGGTGCTTGAACACAGACGTCGCCACCACGAAGCCCTTGCTCGATCCGACTGACTACGCCGGCAGCTCACACCTTACAGGTACACTATCAACTGATTGACAATATAATTGACGCCCAAGCGAACGGCTTCATAAGTGTCGCCCGAGCGAACGGCTTCACAGTAGGGCCTACATAAAATTTCAGGTTTGAAAGGGTTACTTTGTTCTTTATTACGGGAGCTTAATATTTTGCTTCTTTTTCGTTACGTACATATTGCAAAAATAACTATGTAAGTCAGCAAAATTATGGGATTTTGTCCACATTTGTCAACAGCCTCTTATGTTTAAAATAACACGATGCCGGTCGATTCATTTTAAAATAACACGGTAACAGTCGATTAATATAAAACTTGATATAAGATTTGAAGATTTCGCGGCGGTGAATAGCCTATGTTCACATTTATAGGAATGGAGCATTAAATTAATGGGAATGACGCTGAAAATAAATTTAATATTAAGTATGGCACACAAGTACAAAAATTGAATCACAGACTGAATGCAATACACATGGTTTCTGTTAAAGTGTAACTGTTTAGAATATTATTATTTTATTAAGCATTTATTTATTTACCTCTCGTATGTAATTAATTTCAGAGATGTCCTTCGAGCTCAGGAAATTATAACTGTTATAGCTTAGGCACTACCTCTTACAAAGTTAATTAATTGTTTTAACTTAAAACGAAAGCTTCTATAGATCGGTTTAACAGTCTTGCGCTAAGTAGATCTTGCAGAAGCTCTAGAAACACTAATGGATCAAACATACATGCATTCATTAATATGTCAGTAAAATTTTTATCTGAATAGGGCTTGTGCCATTTACTTCTGCCCACTGAAACTCATGAGGACAGTTTTTTAAATTCCAGATACAATTTCAAATATTTTAGTAGAGTATTCTATGAATAACTCTAATGTAAACAACACGAAAATTCATTCATGAGAACTCTAGTGATTCTGTGCTTTCCCAGCTATTCATACAGAACACGAGGAAATTAAACCAACGGGTTAACACACAACATACACTTCCCAAACATATCTTTAATTCGCTACACATTTAAAAAAAAGGCATGCAGATTCAGAATATGTAAGTCGTTATCTCTATGAAAGAGCGAGTTCACCCTGGAAAACCACCACACGTAACGATGAAGAACAGGAAAGCTTTTCCGACACGAACAAAAAATGTCACATTTTTGTATAATGAGATGAAAGAGGGAAGGTCAAAAGCCATGGCGCTTCATTAGAGTCGAGATCACTATGAAAAATAGAAAAGGGGTTGGAGAGACGCGAACAAAAAATGTACGATCATTTACTCCCGTTTTCTAGATAGCCAATAGGGAAAGCTACAAGATTAACTTCCACCAATGAATGGAAGCGTTAAGGGGAGATGCAGAGAAGGGGAGAAAAAAGTGATGAAAGAAATATGGACAGAAGCATCAGTGAGATAATCAAATAAAAAAAAAAAGAGGTTGAAGTTAAGTGAAAAGGAGATGAAGCAAGGAATGAATGGTGGTGATTTGATGGACCCTTGGCTTTACATCTTGTACGTCCCGTCGATTAGAAATCTCTGTTCTATACCATATCATCAGTGTCATAGAAATGTCGCCGCACCTCGTTCCTGGTAGGTGACAGTAGGCCTATGTCGGATTTAAACCAGCTTTTATTACTCATTTGATCTAATGTCGAATATTTGTTTTCGGTATAATCTTACTTACTTTGCACGGTATAGGATACAGGTTTAACGGTAATACACATATTTCTACTGAGGCAACCCAAGTATCTATGGCTTCCTGTAGAGCTGGGTTTATCCGGATAAAAGTTAACTGTTTAACTGAGTAAATAATTGTTCAAATAGTAATTATTCCTTGTCCAGTTAACCGAAAAACAGTTTTTTTTAAATAAGTAATACAATCCGTGTTTCACCTAACGGTATACCACGGGATACTTATTAATTATTTACAGCACATCTATTTTTTTTTTAAACTTTTATTTTACTTCAATTAACAACTTACAAGAGAACAACGCATTTTATCACCTATAATTCTGTCAGTGATGTACTTTAACGAAATGTTTAACATCATTAATGGGTGTAAAGTACTCACTATCATTATGCCGCTTTCAAGTGAATTACTTGACCTCTGTAGAAGTAGGAACAAAGAAAATGGAGCACAAGAAGGGTTTGCAAAGAGTCCATTGTGGTGTTGCTTCTTGGGTGTAAAAGGGGAGCAGTTGCTTCGGGAAACAAAAACCTACTAATGAATGCATGACCGCGCCTTTGCGATCAGAAACAAAAGCGACAACCTCAGAAAGGTTGGGAGTATTGGCGAGTTTTTCTCCCAGGAAATTGGAAAAGTAGCACCCCGGCAATTTCCGGCCTTTAAGAGCGGAATAAAGAATCCCTATTGATGAGTAGGAAAAGGGGGAAAGAATTATAGAAGAAATGGTCTGAAAACAGTAAGCATTTGGGGGAAAATAAATGTTGCATCATATCTTGAAACTTAGCACCTCATTTGACACGCTCCCTTCTTCCTGTCCCTTTTGTTTGAAGATTTTTGGGTACATAATTGTTTTAATCTAAATTCGTCCTCCTGTGACGTAAAATTTTTAGTTTAATGATCACATCTGCAGAGATCTGTTCTGCAGAAAAATATTTATATCTGCCAAGATTATAGTTTGCAACAGCTTGGTGCAAATCTACATATTACATTCTCTTCTTGTTGTATAAAAAATGTAATTAAGGAATTTGAGACCTTGAGAATTATTTTATTAATAAAGTGTTTACAGTAATATTTAATGCTGCTGTATGAAAAAGTAACCTTAATCGACAAAAGAAGGTAAAGTATTTTATAGCAAGACTTCTCCTTGTAAAAAAGCGATGATATTTGGTGCTGTCGGTTCTAATAGATTCTCATTTTATGCTAGATTATCCTTTGCACATTCTGCTTTCAGTTTTATCGATATATTTTCTTTGACTTCCAGGGCCTGAAATCTCATGTTGATGCTGAAATGAGTATACTAACATACTATGTGTATGGGGGCTACAAACATACTAATCTGAAAACATTTTATAGGCCTACGATAGAGTTTAAAGTTATAACATATGTAATATTCTTATTATCAATTTATATTATATTAACGTCAAGCTACAAATCTTCATTTGCAATACAAACAACGTGTTTTAATATTCTCCTATAGTTTGTTACCTTGATTCTGCATTCTAGCTCTCACTCCAGTTGAGTAAGTGCTGTTTCATGAGTATTGAGACGTGCAGTTTGGAAAAAAACAATTTTGTTTACACTACTTGCGACCAGCTCTCTAAAGAGGATCACTAAGCGGTGATAGATGGCTTCCGAACACCTGATTTACAGTGTTTTCTCACCAAAGTCGTTGAACTAGAATTATTACAACTTCTACACCTAGACTTCTAATTATTTTTATTCACTGGTCGTTTATCAGGATATTCTTTCTTTCCATCTTCCTTCTATTCCCAGGCGCTTCTCCCATGAAAGGACTTATGATTTAGTTGGCAGATTGTTGGATTCGTATGGCCAGCATACCAAATTTCGCGGCCATTATTGATGATTTTCTTGACCGGGACTGATATTTCTCTATGAAACAATCCTCAAAATAGCCTCGCTAGTCTCATAGCGTCCCGTTCCTGACCTCCCTATCGTTTATAAAACCGAGAAATCAAACGCTGAATTGCGGATTCGTAGTCTGAAACACATCACCAGTGTTCTCAAGGCGGTGTTCTCAAGGCGATAAGGCAGAATAAGAAATCTTGAAGAAAGTAGAAATAAAGCCTGAAATGATAACGATGATAATATTTTATAAACATCACTCATGAATCAATAATGCTACAATATTAACAATGAGGCTGATAGGAGTAAGCTAATATTAATACTATAAATAACCATAATAATAGTGACAATGGTGATTGCTGCTATTAATAATACTTTAATAGTAATATTCATAATAATAAAAATAATAACAATAATAATTACTTGTACCGTTAAAGAATTCGACAGAAAATGTCCCGTTTCCTTTGTACTGTCATGTGGTTTTATGTTAAAAGCATTTGATAATACTATTTTATATTGTACTCGTAATTGACTCTAGGCTTACTTCCATTTTGAACACGTTGTCCTTAATCCATAATATTCTTCAGAGGTATAGATTACAATAGACATGATTCCTGGGCTAATTTAATGGAAGGCCTTTCATGTTAAATGAAGATTATGATTTTTTATTTATCAATAGGCTAAATATTAAATATTACACTGGGAAATTGAACAGTACGTTTCACGGGAATATTAAAATGAAGAATAGACACTATTGGTTTAAACTGGTAATTCAATATTCGTCCTCAAAAATAATGTTAAGGAAATAACTGAAACGCATAAACAAAGATATAAAAATATAATAATGTAAACCATAATGTGGTATATAACGTCCTGTGAGCATTGTTATACCAATGAAAGAAAATTAGGACCTGGAAAAATTTATGACGGTATGTTTGAAAATAAAAGGATAATATTAGTTTGGCGGAGGTTGGGATTATAGGAGTTAAGAAGAAACAGGTGAATGTCCGCTATGCATAGGATTGGAACCACGGAATATTAAGCTGTCCAGAAACAATAATTTGTAGAAAATGTTTCTAGAAAAAGGAAATTAGAAATTATTCCAAGATTTGTATATAAGAAATAACTGCAGCTGCTTGCCCAGAAGTATTTAGAAATTATTGACTAACTATAATATATGTTACTATACTGTATTAAAATCAGATATTTCAATAGTATACTGTAGGTAAGCCAAATATAATATTAAATGGTTTATACTGTGAGTTCGTGTCCGTTGTTCTGTTTGTAGAATTTCTAATACTTAGGGTCCTGTGTTTGATTCCTTGCCGGGTTGGGGATTTGAAATAATGACACTTAGCTACTTGTAGAAGTGCACTAGACTGTAGCCTATATTAAGCTAAAGAGAAGTACTCCTAAAATTCAATGTACGTCAGGTCAAAGGGTTTCAGTACATGGAAGTAATTTAACTTTGCTACTATTGGATGTACTATTGGATACAGTCCATTCTTTGTGTATAGTTTCAAAATATTGTAGTTTCAAAATACACTGTGGAATTAGGTTCGGAGATATTACCTGTCATTTCATGTGCTGAATTCAGTCAAATAATTCCTGATGAAGTTCCTATTCAGTTTGAAGTTAACGAATTATTACGCCGGAATAAAATAACAATTTTACTAAGTTGTAGGCCTATTACGCCTCTTCCAAATTATGTCAGGAAGGCTTCAAGTTTCATTATATTTTGTACCGTACTTGGTAAAATAATTTCCAGTTTAGTTATTTCTTTAGGAACAGAAACTGTTATTACAACTTAATTCAAGTGACTCAGGCCCTGACCAACCAGATTGGGGATTTCCGTGAGATTTTTCGACTTACTGAGGGGAATTGTGGAGGAATATTCCATGTTCACCATCTTTACCGCAGGAACAACATAAAGTGTATGTATTATTTTTATTTAACAGGATACTCTTCATTCTGTTGTACAGCTCTTCAGTACACAAACACTTATTGTCTTTCCCTTCTCCATCGAATCCGATTTTCCGCTTATTCTGATGCTAGGCCAGACTTCTTCATTGAACAAAAAACATTGTCCTTCCATGTAGTCAATGGTCGTTCTCGTCTGGAGGACTGACTTATTAAAATATTTAATTTAATTTTCTTATTATGTATTGCAATTTTCTTGTTATAACCCTATTACATTAAACTTGTAATATAGACGAAATAGAATACGTTAAAACCCCGAGTTTTATCATCCTCCTCAAGAAAACTTGACACCAGATTCAATCGACGGTTTGCCATGATTTTTTACTATTTTTCAATGTAAAGGATTTTCTGGCTGCAGTGCTCATAATTGGAATATGGAAAATAAATAAATCAAATAAGCAAAAATTACACTCGTGATTTCTCACTTCAAGGACCGTATCAGAATGGAGTGACTTGGGGCCTTATGGGATTTCTTAAGACAAAAACACTCACTTAACCACATTAACAATTTAAATTTTCTTTTAGATTTAAGTTAAAAATGTATTTAAAAAATCCATATTGCTTCTGTTTTGGTGAGTTTTATTTTTACACGTGCATTCGTTGCACTTGTGCAGAAAGTAACTCATTCTTACCGTTCCCTTTAAGTTGTGTTTGACATTGGAATTTCAGAATAACATAAAGAGAATACCAACGAAGATTTATATGAACTCTCATTATGTTTTAATTATTTTTAGAAGTACCAAAAATCCCCGATTGCTACATTTACAGCTGGGCATATCCAAGGAATCAATAAAACAGACAAGCCTATCTGCATTAAAGGGGCCGATAACAATACTGAGATAGGCCTACCATGTGTATGGAAGCTGAAATAATATTTTATACCCGAGAAAAAATGTCTTATTGTATAATCTGCCATTTTTTTTGTTTCGTCTTTAAGTATAGTCGACGTGCAAATGTTTCAGTCTGTGGGGTGGGTAGGTGTTTTCCGGTCTAGAACAAGCCCTAAGTAAACAAGTAGGTTTGTCTTACTCTTAAGTATAGCCTATACGAGTAATGCATTAGTGTGAAACAGGCATACTTGGGTACTTGAGGGCTTGTTCTAGAGCGGACATATTGCTGTAGGCCTACTGTTTATTGTTTCACTTATGAGTACTTTTTTATTTTCTTAATTTTTGTATGCCATTCAACTTCCTAATGTGTATTTTTTTCTGTTTATCGTTGTTAACGTTCTTCCCTAGATAGTAAACTTTGTCTTTTAGTCAGCCTTATAATCAAGGAATCATTTAAAAGAAATCAATAAATAGCAAGGAACTTGTTCTACAATCCAACAGTACTATTATATATTTTAAAAATTGTTTTATACCTATTTCTGTTCTGAGCATGCACGCCACTGATAATTTTCACCGTCTGCCCATATAACGACTTGAAGCTACGACTGGCGCCCAGGGAAAACTCATTAACGCTTGCTAATACCAACGGCAATCATGTTTACTTACTCTACTACCTTTTTTTTTCCCAAAGCCAACTGAGTTAATTATGATTTCATATAGCTGAGTAAAGTGGGTTGAGGATATCCTCTCCGCCATGTAGGCTAAGAGAAAACACAATACAATGCCGTCCTTAGCATAATGAAAGAGCTACATATATAAACAGCTGCCTTAAATCCAGAACTACGTGAATTGTCTGCCCACAGTAGGAAGCATTGTTATTTGAAATCCTCAATACTTCCTAATAAGCTATTACAAAATAAATATCGAGTATAATGCCAATTAAAAGGACTCGAATATTAAACAACTGAAAACTACTTGCTTGATATAATGCAGCTCAATTTATTAAGCGCCACAATGGTACTTTCTGAGATTATTTGGTGAACGATTGAAAATGTTTGTTCGTCAGTCCGTATGTCTGTACGCGCATTAAACCGAATATGCTTCGTCAGATTTTCATGAATCTTGGTAGGCCCATATAAACTGAAGTCCATGGCAAGAACCCCATTGATGTTGGACCAAATCGATTGACCGTTACAGGACCACACGCTTTTGAAACAGCATTTTTTTTAATTGCATTAATCCATATAATTAACAAGTAATTATAATAATAATAAATATTAATCATTTTAAAATTCCAGTGTATAATAACATGAAAGTTTTACTGTCCAATTTAACAACTTTGATTATAATTGAGAATTTTTTTCCTTTTTGATTCCTAGGCTATTTTAAATTTTCACAAGCCCGGGATGGAATTATAGTAAATTCATTTATATAGAGTGGATTTCAGGAGGTTAACAAATAGCACGTTAAGTAAAAATTAAATCTGGATTGAATTGTTTCAAATTTACTGAGAGAATTTTTAAAGTAAATATCTAAATAAATATTATATATATATATATATATATATAAACACAGATTGGCAGCAATACAACTATGCAGATGAAAGGGGACAATAGATAACATTAAAATAAATGTAAAACCAGTTTTCTGATTACGTCTATCGTAATGAGATAACCAGACTAACAGTCTTTGCAGAATGCGACAGCACACAACCAGGTCGCTCTTTAGGCTCTTGTCACTAGTGAGAAAACAAACCCACTATGCGAAACACTTGTTTTGACGTTGCCATATGAACTTTTATGTTTAATTTGACTAAAATCATGGTTTAAGATTCGGGACATTTTTCTTACACTTCCCTACAATCACTATGGTACACGTTATGTACATAGCCTATATATTGTAAAAATCTATTAAATGTATGTAATACATTAAAACTTTCGAGACATGTTTCGTAGTGTGTCATTGGTTTTGACAGTCCTTCAGGACTTATCATCGAACTCCTGCTTAATGTGCTTATAGCATTTATTAAAATATACACAAATATCTCTTCAAACTATTCACAGTGAGAGGTTCCATGATTCTTGCATAGAACGACTGGACACAATCTGGTATGATTCCGTTTTATAGTTCATGATACCTGAATGAAACGTTTTTAGCCGCAAACATTTATTAAAATGTATTTTATTGCCAGTAGGATTTAAATTGATGAATAGAAGAAACATATATAGTAGATAACTAGTTTCCTGTACCGAGAAAGAGAAGTTAGCAGTGCTTGTTTTTATAACTGCTGCACATGGTAATGCCCACTTGTCTGCATTGGTGCATCCAAATCCTCTTATACAGTTAAGCAAATGATGATTGCAGCTATGGCGTTTGAAGGTAGAGAATTAATTCAGGATTTTGCCAAAGCGTTGAAGTTGTATAAAGCTAAGCTGCTTCACTAGAAACTAGATAAATCCCTAGACCACTAGAGTAAAATTATCAATACATAGAATAAAAACCGAACTAAGAGCCTTAGCGATTAAACTGCCTTATATGGGATTTAGAATATATACAGCTGCCTATATAATTCTGAACGTTACGACTTACAGTGCAGGTAATTTATATTATATAAATTATATTATATATTATAATTATTTTATAAGTATTGTGTTCTCCAAGACTGTTTTGTGGTACGTTTATGTATAATTTCAAGAATTCTTTTTCTCTTAATTTAATAAAAATATCTCTATATCAAACAAAAGCGGGTGAAAATCTATATATTTTTTATATTTTATTATTCCGTTTAGTTCATTTAGTTTAGTCTATTTCGTTAATATACTACACATTCTGATCGAAAAGGTAGTTCTCGTAGGGTACCATAAACTTCCAAAAGATCTCGTCTGGAAATGGAGACACTGTTCATATACTGAGGGCTAGCATAACGTTGTTATTACTTTCCTCACATGCACTAATAGTTTATTTATTTAACTGTAGTCAGATTCCGATGGATTCATATTCATATCCTGGGATATGAGTTGTTTTAGTAATATAAATAAATAATTCGAAAAATCAATGTAAATTTTAAAATTCTGTTAACTGAATTATTCGCTTTATTATATAAAATAAGTCTTGTGATACACGTAACTTACTCTACCCAATTCAGAGTTTTGACTCTTAGTGCAAATATAAATTGTAGTACATAATATTCCGTATAATATAATTCAGTATGCACATGATGGAATTAGTGTAGGAAATTTAAACAATAATAGCCTACGTATTCAGTTGTTTCAACCTGATGCAACGAATTATTGTTCACGCAAAACTGAGTTTCTAAAAACAGCGGGTAGCATACTACTACTCTCCAGAAAATGTTTACATGAAAGTTTTAACTCTTAGTATAAGTATCTCATTACAAAATTTAAACAAATCGCTTGAGCAGTTTTCGAGATAATCGCGAAAAACGAAATTTTATTCATGTAAAGTGGCATTAAAATTAAGAGAAAGTCGTCGCAATTTACGTGTCATATCCTCAGATGATATCTAACCCAAATACAAAATTATGTTTTTATACGTCTTTCCGTTCTTGAGCTAGGATCGAATACTATACTTCCTCTTCCCGTAGTAGGCCTACCTTGTTACGGGCTGAGTAGTAATAGCGTTTTGTATTTAGGCTACTAACGGTATAATTTTTCACTGCATTTAAAACAAATAAGGAAAAGGTCACCCACAAATAATTCGACCTTCATATTGATTATGCATTAATCCTACATGTATAAATCCAGGGGGAAACACATCAAAGCAATACATTACAATAGTTTCACACAAAAGAACGTTAAGATTCACTAGAGACTATTCAGGAGTGTCTAATAAATGTTTTATTTCGAGATGAATATCAAGTCTAATGCTTATAATGTCGCTATGAATTCAGATAGGCCTACCGGTATTTAGTAGTAAAAGATGGGTCGAAATTTTTTCCCGTTGTCGGGTATAGGCCTACTGCATTTTGTATAATGCGTATGGGTGTATATGTTTATTTTTGTAATCTTATTTCTTAAAGGTAATCATTTAATGGATCCACTTAAAATTTTATGTACCGGTATACGAAGTTCCTTATATTGTGTTCGCAATAACTAGTGACGTTTCATTATATTTTCGAAATTGAGAACCCGTATATAAAGCAGTTTTTAATTTTAATTTTCTAAATTGACTCTACTAAATGTACTGAAAATGCATTTTTTGAAACACCAGTAAAACTTTCATGTTTCCATTAATGACAATTATTCTGCACGGTTCGATACAATTAAAAAAGTCCTAATTAAAAAAAAGGACAGTAGACGCAGATAGTAGTGAGCAGTGTAATATGATGCCCCATAGGATGGGCGAGTCCATGAGTAATCACTAACAAAATCTAGGGGTGTTTTCTTCAGTAGTGTTCTGACTGTGTGTAGGTGCAGCTCGAAGACTAACTTATAGAGCGCTTTAAGTGGTGAGTACCTAGCGTAGCAGTAGAACTAAAACATTTGTCATCGAAATGCCATCTGTTCATACCCTCTACACTTGTGCACAGACAGACGTCATTCCAAAAACACCTTGTTCTTTTTCTAGGCATGTGAAAAATGTTTTCCGTTTTTATCTTGATTTTGATTTTTTTAATCGTCAAAATACTTTCTCTAGCGTTAGGTTCGTTATCTCGAGCAGATACTAATTTTATTGTTCCTATGACGCAAGCACAATGAATATCGAAACTAATGGCATTCTAATTGGACGACCTGTACAGAAAATGAGACATGTTTTTAATTACTGGATATTACTGTCGGCTTAATTCACCGTACACATCATTAATTATAACTTAGCCATTAAATAACGCTAAACAAACCTTTTAATGTGTATTAATTACATGTTTTTGCTTCATCGACTGAACATAGCTCATAAAAACTCACGGTTTCATAGCGGAATGCACAGATACATCTCACGTGTTTACTGTACTAATTGGGTATGTGTTAATTATTGCCTATACAAAGTTCCTATTAGCATTTCCCAATAAATGATAACTTAATCGAAAACCACAATCTGGTTAACTTTTTTTTTTTTTTTTTTTTTTTTTTTTTTTTTTTTTTTTTTTTTTTGTTTTGACAGTTTAAACGTTGTACGATGTTAATATACACAGTTCAGGTAGGATCAAGTTGTAAGACCAGTGTATTTCTGTGTATGCCTAGGCTTTGTTTTATATGTGTGTGTAGTGTGTATACGCGCCTGTGGAGAAGAACGTTTCTCAGGGATCGGTATTAGGACAACTATTCTTCGCTATTTACATTAATGACATCTCATCATCACTCAAATATTGCAGACATGATCTTTATGCATACGATCTACAAATATTCATTCATTCCCAACAAGACAATATGATCGACAGCTTAATAAAGCTCGTTGATGACCGACATTGCATATTTCCACGAGAAATTACGGACTGTATCTCAAGCCTGAATCTCAAGCTATTCTCATTGGTCACAAAAACCAAATAACTGCTATAAACCAATCCACATTTCATGTCACCCTAAACAAAACGAATATCTCCTTCAGCCCATTGGTTGAACATCTTGGAGGTCACATTGACTCAACACTGAGCTGGACAATACAAGTAAAGAATGTCTGTAAAACAGTTTTTTTTCTATTCATCACTCATGAAAACGGTTAAAGAATTTCCTCCCCCAGACTCTCATGACTTCGATTAAACCAAAGACGTGGGCTTCACTCCGTTTCCCTTCTCTATCAAACCTTAAAATACTTTTCACATAGTTATCTCGCATCACGCTGTCATTATCTGTCTTCTTACCACAATTTGGAAACTCGGTCTCAAGAAAATTTTCAATTATCCATACCACGCTATAGGACATCTCAGTATACTGAGTCATTGACGTTCTCATTTTCAGCTTGGATAAATTTGCAGTTTCCTGTAAATTATTGTTATAACATACATGTATAATTATTTTGATCTGACATGTTCTATATCCTTGAGCCCCGCTCAACACAGGATCTACAGGACGATATATCTACATCTACATCAGGCATGTGGCAGTTAGGTTAGGGATAGTGATATTAGTGTTAGTGACATGTAGAACCAGATTGGTTGCAGTTAGGTTAGAATATTAATATTAGTGTTGGTGACATGTAGGTCTAGGTTGGTGGCCATTAGGCTATGAACAATTATATTAGTGTTGATAACCATCAAGTTTACAATCCCAGCCTTGTTTCTGGACCACGTGACGTATGCGCAATTTACAGCCAGTCTTAATTCTCGCTTTCGAAAAGCCATATTCTGTTCAGAGTTTGCCTTTTATAGGTTAGAAAAGTGATATCATTCTCATTTTCCCAGTGTGTTTTACATTTTCCAGGTAAACTAAATTACTGTAGGCCTATAATTTCTATGGTTTATGAAGAACGCAAGTTAAAAGTCATAGATTTTTAACTTTTTTCTGTGAATAAACCTAGTGCGTGGTCATAGAAATCATCCCCTAATTTTTAATTGTACATTTACTTAAAATTATGGGCAGGTATTCTTCACCTATCTCTTTGAAGAACACTTGTTTAAGATGCAAGTTTGTGAAAAAATAATGCCACGTTTATAGAATAATAAGTGTGAGGGGAATGTTGTCATAAACACTGAACCAGAATTCAATCAGATTGTAGAAACATTGAAAAGGAGCATGCAAATGTATGAACACATATTTTCTTTTCCCATTCACTAAAAGAAAGTCACGTTATTATAATGTAAACGAACATAGATAGGTACAAAATGGGTCAAGATGGGACTGTTTCAATGTCGTGAGTCCAATTTGTTTATTACAGTAATAAAGAGGACATAAAACAAAACTTTAGTTATGTATAGCTTTATACAACATTTACCCAAGAATCTGGATTCAGCTGTTACTTTTGGAAAACTTTAAATGATTGAGAGGAAACATGTTGTTGGGTGAACATAACCCCTTTCCAGAGCTTTGATCCCAAATAAAATACCGCTGCATTTCAATTACCCTGCGCATGAAGTACCATGACAAAATGTAATGGGAAATACTTAACCATAATTAATGTTTACCCTCTTCCAAGCACGCTCAATTAGATACTGAACTGATTCATGATTAGATTTCACTCACAAATGTGAAATGTCATTTAGCTGTCCATCAAAATAATTTGCGGAATTGGCAAGTGATAGTTAGGCTGCAATGGATAGCAAATCCTGTATGTGTATGTGTCTGTGTATTTCTATTTTGTATGTGTGTGAAAAAGAGATAGAAAATCATTATAACATCGATTAGTAGGGATGGGGCGGGGGATGCCGTCCAATTAGTGTAGCTAGATGAACCCTCCAAAATAGGATATTTTTTCTGCCATAAATGCATAAAACTAAATAGGAAATAATGAATGTTTTGAGTGTCCTTAAATCTATGGGATTTAATATGAATGGGGGAAGTTTACATTTCATTTGTGTTTGAAATGGAATGCCTACGGGAAGATATTTCGTGAAATTTGTTTGTTTTTTATTTTTAGAAAATGATTAATTGTGTTTTTAATATAAATAATGTTTGGTTGATTTTTATCAAAATATTTATCGGTGATTTAAAAATCTCTTCGTTGTTTTACCTATGATAAATTAATAAAATAAGTTTATGCAAACAGCATTCTATCATTGCTGACTGCTTGAAAGCAAAACCAAAAGCTTAACGTGACAAGCAAAATTTCACTTACTCCATGGGTTAATTTTTTTTAATAAGCTCCTACAGCATTATGCTTAAGCGAAAATTTGTTCAACCTTTTTAAAAATGAAATATAAGAAATTTGTATGCCCTTTCTTGTCAAAATATTCCTGTTACTAATTTTATAGTAACTTCGTTACAAGTCATGCTTTTATTACCAACAAGTCTACCATTTGTACCCTAATTTTTTGTTACAAGCTGTCTTATTTACCACTAAAGTTTAACACAACCCTAATTTTTATGAAATTTAGTACAATATATTTTTCTTACGGGAAAACTGTATGAAATAGCCTAACTCATTTATTATTAAACCAGTTATCTAGTATATTGCCATTAACAAGAACATATTTTTATTTTTATGTGGGAAATACTGTAGGACATACTCAATTATTAATCATACACTTATGTAAAACGTTAGGAATAATAAGAGCATGCTGTAGTGAAGAAATTGGAATAACCTTTTAAAACCTTGTATTGTAATACTTAAAGTCTTCTCTATTATTCGTCACGGGTTCAAAGAAAGTATATGCTTGCGTGACAAACAGACGACGTATCCTATGTATGATAAATCATCTTCCATTGCTAAATTTAAATACCGTACCCTGTAAGCTATTAAAATATATTAACTTTTCCCTTTAATTTCTAAATAGTTTCAGCATACCTTGGCATGATAAGCAAATGAATTACAAGTTCTTGCATTAAAATTTCAATAAAAGAAAAATGTATTGTGTAAATAGGAATATTTTCTAAAGTTAATAATAGTCGTAAATTCCTATTAATAAGTGCTATAAAAGAGTAGTTTATGTGCACAACGATATGTTACAAGTTCTGAGAAAAGCATTTACCTGTACCATATAGCATTAAACCTAGTGGCTGTAGAGAGGTTGCGTGTAGCTAATGTCCAGCATAGAGAGTGTAAATCGCCAGGAACTGCCCGTCTGTGTTATTTTCACAACATTTCTCAGATTCAACTACACGGAAGTGAAGGCGACATCTTGCTGCATACGGCGGTCACCATGGCCAACCGTGCAATTTGCATAGCAATGAGAGACAAATGAAGCGTGCTTGACACGAGAAAGAGAGAAAACACTGGAGTACGTCCTAATGTAAGAAAGCGGAACAGGCAAAAATTTCAGTGAAGATTGGGTTTGCTTTAAAATTATGCTTGAACATTTAATTTAATTATACTTGTCTCGTTCTAGTAGTAGTAGTAATAGTAGTAGTAAATGATTTATTTTGTCTGGCAGAGTTAAGGCCATAAGGCCTTCTCTTCCACTCAACCAGGTTAAAAAATATATACAATGTAGATTTACATTAATAACAAAGTAATGGATAAAAGACTAATGACTAATACTAAGACTAAGGTTAAGGCTAATCATAATACTTAAGTAAAAAGCATAGGTTTCATAAAAAGCATAAGTGTCATCAAAGAAAAAGAAATGTTACAAGCAAAACAACGAAAATATCAAGTTAAGTTATAATGGAACTTTAAGTTTGTGAAATAAAGTTACAGGCTTGGGTAGTTATAAGTTATAAGGAGATTAAGTAATCCTATGTAGGCTACAATGAGAGATGGGGAGACACAAATGTTTACACATTATTGTTTTTCAGATGCAACTCTTTATAAATGATTACAAAATATCAATGTCATCTCCATATGTACTTTTTGAGACAGGCAGCAGAATTTAAAGAAATGTATTAGATTTATTCAAAATCATAATCACCATAAAATACATACACTTAATGAGAAAATGAAAGTACGTGTTAGTTTACTACAGATGCAATATCTACTTCCATTTGAGTAATGGCAAACACCAGTTACGATGTCAGTAAATACTGTGACAATTTGTTCCTCTGCTTGGTTTTTAACAATTTTATGGTAGAAAATGCACACTTACACATGTAGGCCTACGCACTACCAAACATGGTTTGTATTTTCAAAGTACGATTTCGGAAGTTCATTATTTCGCTTTGTTAACTAGTCTCCAAAACTAGGTCGATTGGCAATTTCTCATTGATATAAGAAAATTGTCACTCTTTAGGTCCTTTTGCATATTTGGATCATCGGTCGGAAATGCCTCAATAGAGATATTACACAGAAAAAAATCTAGGTTGAAGCTCATCAAAATCAGAAAACTTTAAAATAAATTTCGTTTGAATCTTTTGTCAAGTATTCACCAAGTGGAGAGAAATCTGCATCCTCACACTCTATCTTCGTCGTAGAGCCGATTACAGAGAATTGCAAAAATTTAGGAAATCAGGGGCCGATTTTTAATGAACGCGGGCCCGCGGGCCGTCAGTAGAACCACACTGATTCACGGGATATTTTAATTGTTTGGCAACCATGTTTTCTAGTAAATATTGGGACTGTTCCGAGTGGATGCGCTGGGCGGCGTTTTCCGAGCGGATGGCAAAGGACGATAATGCGATGAGGATGGAAATGTTGTCGCGAAATAGAAGGAAAGTGAGGTTGTCATTAGGGGTTTAATTGAAGGCCACGGCAATAGTGGGATCTGCCTCATGGCAAGAGAAGGAATTATCCTGTAGCGAATCAGGTAGTCTGTAATAATGTCGTATATAAGATATTAAACCACTTGCAAGCAGTCTTTGTATTTAAAACCACTTTCGGCAGTCCACTACCATAACGGATTCCCTAGGGAGATTTTCATTTTAAACCAAGTGGATAAAGAGTGGAATAGAAGAGATGGGCGTTTTATAGTTTTCAGGAAGATTTAAATGTTAAATATTATGACTACCTTTTTATAACTGTCCATTTCTGTATGAATCAGTATGTTAAGTCAGGATTCTTTATCTTCATTGATTTTCATGTAATATTACAATTTCAGTAAATGTATTTAAGAATATGAAATATATAACACAATAAAAACAAAACATATTTTGTAGTATTCTTTTACTATAAACAAATCTTGCGCTGGGCTACAAATCTTGCATCTTTAAGTATTTATGGAGTCATGATACCAATGCATACTTTTCAAATAGAACGTACAATACTTTTCAGTATTAGAATTTTAAATAGAACATACAAAGTTTTTACTACTGTAATTTAACTTTAACATTAGCTCTGTACCATGGGGGGTTGAGTGGCGTTCTGGACTCAGTTATATTTCTTTCTTACATATAGATGAGTACTAAACGGACTCAAACTGCAAGAAGTAACAAGTCATTACTTAAAACAAAGCGGTTGATTACCATAAGTTTGCTATAATGCTTGGTCACTCTCTTCTGATCAAAGATGAACACATCTGCTCAAACAACTCGAAGGGGATTGAGAGCACATAAAGAATGGCGTAACTCATATCAACCCCTACCTCCTTGATAAGTACATAATGATTCTTGGAAATACTACGTAGATTTTTCTACGAGTAACTACGCAAGTTGGAACACTGAATAAAATTATATTGTCCATAGATAAAGTTATATGAATGCATGACATCAAATTATCATTTACATGGATTTCTATCACCATTATTGATGTATAAGCGTGAATTCTAGCGATAGTTTCAGCACCTTTGATCGATTACGTCAAATCCCAATATCATGAAATTTCCCGAACCAAGGAAAGTGCAAACAATACTGTTGTCATGGAGAGTGCACAATGACTCATTACTATGTAGACTTTATCACTGTAGGTTTCCTCATGGTTGACAACATAAATAGTGCATGCTTGTTAATAGTAATTGAATAAAACGATAATTAGTTGCCATATATCCTGCATTTATCTTGTAGCTTCGTTCTGAATTTATATCCTCTAAAAATAGAATCCATGTTTTAATAATTTTTTTTATGAAATAATTTTCTAAAGAGTTCTACAGTGTAATACACCTAAATACAAAACGTGTTTTTAATCCTTGTGAAATAAAAGAGAAAAAAAATCACATTTATCATTTCAGAGATAGCAGGAATAAATCCCCACTTCATGAGTTTGAAGAGACTCGCATTGGCAGAATGTATATTGTTGCACATAATTCTACATGTCACAGTTGTTATGAAGTCGACGTGAATTACTGAGAGAGACCAGAAAAAAAAACATATTTTATACTTCAAAAAGTACTCTGCCAACCCATCCACATTTCGCTATATCGCTGCGCAGTCACTTTTATTATAACGCAGCCTGATGTTTATGTTGAATGAGTCGAAGTTTAATAATTCACTTACATGTGTTATACACAGAAGTTACATATTGGCCTTTAAAATTAGTCGTGATTTCATATCGTAAATTCCGAACAGCGTTTTTCGCATTACTTAACATTGTTACTTTCAGACAGCTATTCACGCAATCGTAATAAGTCGTTTACCCATAATCTATATTTAATATAATCGTAGTGATATCCTATATTTTTCTCGTCTTTTTTTATTCAATAATTATTGAGTTTAAAACGTATGATAAACCTTCCGTAGGCCTATTTCGAATTCTAAAGTTAACACACCTGGAAGAATATTAGTTAAATTTACTATAGGCTATACTGTTGATGCTTGTAAGGGGACGGAAAGTTAAATTAATTGCTGAAATAATAATGCTGAGTATACCTACAATAGTGATTAAAAAAATCCTATTATATTATTTTCTAACCAGTTTAATTGTTTACAAAATTTCGACAGGAACCATGCTTTAACTAAATATACATGTAATCTATCTACTATTGACTAAAATAATATTTTCTCTGAATCCAATTTTTCCTACTCTTGCCATTACTAAGGATATTTTTTGTACAAAATACTTTTTTCAAAATCATTGTGATATTTTATGATGGACACCGAAAACCTTCTGTCTTTCACATGAATTACGAGTAATCATTGGCAAATACAAGGCAAAATGTGTTTATTCAGTCGTTATTTCATTTCTGGAAAAATATCCGGTCCCTTCGGCTATTTATTTCAACGTTGCGTATTTTGTATTTTAAATTATTATAGAAATTAAATAATAGTTAAGGAAGAATTAAATTTATCATAGCACACAAAAAGTTATTTTATTTTATGTGAAAGATAATGCGTTTTGAAAACGATTTTTGTATGATAACACGTCTTTAATGATGGAAATTTTAGAATCCAATTTCGGACAGTTCTGAAAAATCATAATGTTAAAAGTGGACATCGCATAGAAAAAGTTAACTCAAAAACAGGAATAATGAAAAAGCACAGCTCTTAGTTTTTATTTATGCTGTAATAAGTTAGTTGTAATTAGTGGATCGCATTAAACGTAGTGTTTCCTAAGCTGAGTAAAAAGAATCATGTTCAGGATCCGAACATATCTGGCAGAGTTTGTAAAGTTTGATTTATTCTTATGTGTACCGTAACGTGTACTGATTGATGGCTCTCATTTTCCGTTTAATGTATTCATATACTTCATGCATAGCTTCGAAACGTTTGAAACTTAGCAAATATAAGGCATCCTCAAGCCATTACTCTCAGTGCTTTCTCGTATCTCCTTGCTTCTCTTTTCCTCTTAGTTATCCACCTCTTTTTCTATGCAGCTAGCTCCATTCCTCAATGTAGATATTTCTTCGAAGCCCTAGAGTGCTTATATTTACTGGAACAATTTTTTTTTGGCATCTATTCATAAAAAAGAGTCGCTTACCAGGATAAGACAGATACAGGGAACGGTTAGTCATCGATTATTTTCTGAAAGACAAAGAAGGATCTTGTCAATTCATAGAAATCCGTTTTCTCCTGGGACTGTGACCAAATGAAAGTAAGAATTTTTGAAACTTGAAAAAACAGTTTCCAGTATCTTTAACACTACTCAAAAGGGAGGAAGTTATTAAGTATTTGTAATACGAATTCCGAAGTAATATTATATTTTTTTCCATAGATACACTGTGGCAACATGTTCAGTTTTCTCGAGAAATATTTTTATTTTCTCGTTCAGTATTTCAGTATATTTAATTCTTATTTGAAAATGTTTATGAAGACCAGTTTTGTAAACTTTTAAAATGTTTGGGAAGTATGCTATGTCTGTATGGAAATTCCTCTTGTGTGGATAGCAGAAAGGTTGTCTTTCAAAATAATTTTCCTTTTAATCAATTCCAATTGGTACAATCAGTATTATTTTATTCTTTAAGGACAATAACATTCCAAAACTCCTCAACTTTCAAGTTTTAAGATCACGTGAATCTTTTTGAACTTATATCATTGTCGGCCTCTGGGAACAGTCTTTATGTGCCGTAGTGCCGGAGATTTCGGGTTCGATTCTGGAACTTGAGATTTTTAATATGAGCTAATTTAAGAAGAATTAATAGCAGGGACTAATTTTCCCCAGATAATATTTATTGTCTAATCAATTTGACTACCTGCCATCATCAAGATCTTAAAATTTAAGAAAAATATTCTACTAGTGAACCGTGATTTCATAAAAGATCACCACTTGTCTCAATATTAAAATACGCAGCTAAATATACAGTTTCTTTCTTCTAATGTTTATTGTTTTATCTAATTTTAATGTCCAGACAAATGGTGAACTTTTATCGGCTCATGGTAACTAATCAAATTTTCTTCAGTTTTAAGATTGACGATGGCAATGTAGCCTAACTTACTAGGAAATAAATATTTTATGAGAATACTGAGCCGCTCTTATTAATTCTACATAATCACCTCGATTGGTAAGACGGTAGCATGATTCTGTCGATATTCCAGAATGATAAGGTGATATGTGACGTCGTCGTCATCCAATTTTAGGAATATTGTTCGGTACCGTATCTAATTGATTGTCATAAGTCTATGGCATGAAACCAATGACATTAATCAAAGCCGAAGACCTTAACTTGGTTTGAACCATCGAAAGTTGTTTCTATTGATATAATCATTTCAGTCATTTAAAATTAATGTAGGTAGGCCTATTATTGGCTGCATCCAATGTCCTTTTTCTACCTTCTTATTTATAATAAAGGGTGCGGCCAGTTGAGAATATTTATTCTTTCTCCAGGAGAACGTTTTCTTGAATTGCCGTTTTGGTTTAAATAATTATATAATATAATGTATTTTTAAAGTTAGTCTTTTTTGGGTATTCTGAAAACAGCAAATCATTTCAACGTCAGTTATCGTTAAGCATTCTTATTGCGTATAACGTTAGGCTTGTCTTTTTATGAACTGACAGTGTAAATTGATTTCATAACTGATGGAAGTAAGGGAAAACCGAAAGAGAAAATACATTCCCAAATCTGTAGGTACGGTTTAAACAAGCGTGTTTGATGGTTAGTAGCATTTTTAATAACCTGTCACATTAAACATAAAATAGCGAAGCAAATGTGCGGATGGTAGAAGGATAATCTACATCCGTAGAAAGAATATATAATTAGAATTCTCTCGAATACCATTTCTGTTTGAATTTGTAGAATATAAACTAGCTCAGAAATATTAAAAGTAAATTTTGTTTAGCTTAATCAACTTATGAGACATTCGCAATTTTGTTAATTTTCTGAACACGATAGGAAACACATTTCGGAAATGTATGAAATCTACATATTTAAAATGCATAGGTATATTAACTGCGTTATGTTTAAGAGATTCCTAGATTATTTCTTTATAGAACATTAAATTACATTAAAGAAAGAACTGAGGAAGAATAAATTAATATTTCAATTTTCATATGATGCATTATTGTTAACCTGAACACATTTTCATTTAAGAAATTCATTCAGCACTGTAAATCGAAAGTTCCTATTGTACACTGATATTTACTGCTAAAATTTATCTTTCATCTATGGTATAATATTATCATGTGTTACATACTAGGCTTGTACAGTTGTTTGGTAAGATACCGTACATAATTAGTAAACTGCCTCATTAATGATACACTCTGGACAGAGATTTTTGGGATGAACTTAACGTCATTTTAAGGAGCATTTTAGAAAGAGTTCGTTCTTCCCTCAAAAATGTAGTAAATTCAACAAATGATAGCATACGAAGGTTATATAATAATTTTTCTCTAAATATTATACTGTCCATCTTATAATAATTCCTGGAATTAATTGTCATTAATTTCCTTACGTAACCAGAAAAATCTCGAATGTAATAAAATGAAATACAAACGCAAATTTAGAGATCGAGTATTCTATATTGCAATCCACATCTGATCTACAAATCACTTCTTAATTAGAAGCAAAGCCCTAATATCCCCATCAGTTATTGTTAACATTTGAATTCCGGCTTGATTTATGGAAGCTAGGAACAGAGCTAGAAATAATGAGTCGCATGTATATATATATGACAAATCACCGAGGCAGCAGGCAAGCAATGGGAACAACAAAATATATCAATCACACAAGTCATGGCATTTCTCTACCAAGTTGTTTCCAATTTGTCACATCTCAGAGACAGAGGCATTGTCGCTCTTTCGTTATCTTCATGCTTGTCTTTACTTCAAATATTACAACAAAAATCTATTTGGTATTCATTAATAGAATGAGCCGTTATAGAAAGATAGGTACGACCATTGCAGAAAAACACTACCGTTCACTTTCAATAGTATAAACCTTTATCTACAGTATGTAATGAAGAAACGGATTTTGTTAACAACTTCTGGATGAATAATTTCGATTAAAAGTATTTTATACGTCCTTAGAGCATTGTTGTTAATTATTTATTCTTTCTAATCGTATGATCATCGTATAATCCTCAGTAAGAACTGAAGATGGCACTTCCAACGTGCCGAAATGCATATTTTTAACATGACAAAAGTGAGATCCAGCAGAGGAAAACCTGAACAGGCGGCTTCATAACTGTTTGACTCGCTTAAAGATTGTGACACAAAGTTTCAATGTGTTTGTCTGTTATGCTTTATTTTATTTGTGTTAAATGTTTGTGATCTGGACCCAGATAAGTTTTTAGTAAGGGTATAAGTCTCTCTACATTTTCATCAAGTTTTTAATAAAGAGTTTAAAGTTCTACAAAATATTATTATTCTACTCATATTTCGGGAGTCTGCTGAAGTTGAGGTTCATGATACGTAATTAAATCAATGTCGAATTATATTGCTTAATTTAATTTGTGAGTTTTCTCCATGCTTTATCCTATAGGTAGACTTACTGCTTATCCGTTAGCTGGAAAGTTTTTAAGAGACTGAAACAGTGTAAACTAATTGTTGATTCAATAACCAGCCGTTATCGTGTTAGATTTAACTGATAAGCTGTGTCCCATGGCAACTTGTAATGAAGCAAGCAGCTTCATTTATAATATTTATAATAAGCTATTTTCTTCTTCAATTTCAATACGACCATAAATTTCATATTTAAGAATAGATGTTATATTTTAAAGCAAACAGATAAATTAAAAATATATGACTCTCTACAGTAAAAATTGTAAATCTATAATAAAATAGAAATATAGATTAATAGAATTTATCTCTGAAAGCACAATTTGATGTTGAAAACAACAGTTCTTACCTCTTAAATGCTTGCTTAAGGACGAGAAACTCAGGATGATAGGGGAAGTGCTGTTACCTTATTCACTCCACCGCCCTGAACGGAAGCAGGTATTCAAGCATCCTGCGTGTTTGAGAGTGGATCCTTAGATATTACTGGTCACTAATTCTCTTACGACCACATAACGTGAATGTTAAACATTGCCAGCTCTTCCAAATGCTCTTATCGTGCAGGTCCTAAAAAAAACCAATAATGATATAATATGGAAACTGCACTCGATGAAGATAAATCTGCTAATTACTTCACAACCTGAGCTTGAATTAATCGTAACCGAATATATGATCCAAATATGGAATCATCTGATCCGATGGACGGAAAGTGGCTATATTATAACAATAGTAATAACAATAATTTTAAACATAAATTTCAATCCCACAATCAAGCGAAATTAAGTTAAGAATATACAGCAGTGATTTAAAAACTTTTAGGGTCCATGGCTCCGTTTACCTCAACATAAACACCCTCGGCTCCTTTCGTACACAATATCCGACTCGACGTTTGAAGTAAATAAACTGTTGCCAGATAGTGCATTCAAAATGTTTCGCGAGAATTCCTTTTTCACATAGGATTTTAGCAAAAATGTCTATATCGATTGTACAAAAATCATGACTTGATGAAAAAAATTGTCATTTTTCGAAATTAGAATTAGAATTACACACACCCAATAACATACAACTCAGGGAAAACGTCTATTATATATTTCAACAACTTCAATTTCGCAGGCCTGTGTTATTATTTGTTAACATAACTCACTTTAATCAACCTATTATTTTATTGCATCTTATTCTTGCATAGAAATCAATGGGAAGGATGAGCTTACTTTTTCATAATAAAATTTTTCAAATTTCGGCACAAGACAATATTAATCGTCATTAGAAATCCCGTCCCCGTACTGTTGTGGTATTAATGAGATATTACTGTTGTACTGTAGTTGTACTGCATTTTGAGGATTTGTATTTGCTTTTATATACTGAATTAAACAGGACATCGTGAATCAGGCATAAGTTTCGTCTACTGTAATGTAGCAAACGTTTACTGAATAAATTTGCCCATATAACTGCTGTCCTAAGAGAAATCTATCCGCAATCGATTTGTCACTAAACTGAATAAACTAGGGAGCGTATGACAGAATAAATACATAACCAGCGTGTATATAAAGTTGAATATGCTTTGAGAGAAAGAGGGTGTGTTTGGTTCAGATAATCTGCCATTGTATTATTTGGCAAACAGAGAGCTAAACAAACGTTTCAGTATTTACTAGCGCGACAACCAGCCCATGTTTTCACAATCTGGACAGTGATCAGTGGGCGAAGATTATGTTGATTCCTATTTATTATCGAAATACCCGCAAGTATCGATTCAACACTGACCTCTTTGTTAAAACCACCTGTAAATAGTAAAGTAAAGCGAAGGTGTACAGCATACTTCTAGGATATCATACAGTGAAGACAAGTACTATTTTCTAAGTAATAATTATGATTTACTGCTGATACAATTAATAGTGTATTATTATTATTATTATAATTATTGACTGGTTTTTAGGTTTTTATAGCTTAGAATGCACTAAACTTTAACTGTATTAATTCAAAAATTTCGTTTCTGAGTTGGTCAGTTCTTCTCATGGAGAATAATCCATCCATTCACTGCCATTATTGTCGGATAATGCAATATTCATGATACAGCATTACGAATTATGAAACTACTTGTACAACTGATGGAATATCTATGCAAGAAGTAACTACATTCAGATAGTCACGATCTTAAAATTTTAGAAGTTTCATTCATCATAAATAGACCTCGGATTTTTTTGTTCTTATAGGTTAAATTCTTTCTTCCTAAAACTAAATTACACCTTGCTTAGTCACGGACAAGTGAAGTACAAAAAACTACTACTGAATTGAACCTTGGATACTAGCCAACACAAACTATAAAAACCTAAAGTTCCGAGGTATAATCATAACGCATAATCAGGAACTTTCTCTATTCCCTTCTAGTGTATGTGTATGTGCTCCATTGATTCGTTCCCCCGTAAATATTCTGGATTTTTAAATCCCGTGTTGAAGAGAGATTAAAACTTTGAAAGGAATACAATTTTTAAATTATTCGTATACCGGTTAAAGAGTTAAAAGAAGAACCGTAACCCTATAACGTAGGATCAGAAGCCTCTACATCAGAAACAATAACAGTATGAAAAGTAGAGACGACAACAATTATTCTCCACTACCCACTAAGCTTGGCAATATTTAAATTCCTAGTGGGAATAAAATTCATTGCAAATGCAAATTTCATCGTAATTTATATGGCCGCGATTTGAAACTAACAAAATGACATTTAAAATAATTGCCACTTGTCACGTGACAAGATTTTTAGCGCGCCTACACGCTCGCTAGTAGTTTCTGGATCACGAACATTACTATTCGGACAGATACCCGTCTAAATTGATCAATGATGTACCGTGTAAACACACCAACACAGCCCACGTGATTAATTGAGCAATTTCATTAGCTGTCCTGTCATGCATAACAATTTGTTTTGGACTTGTTTTCTGGAGGTACATATTAATTTATTTGCATTGATTTTTCCTTTGCTACATTCGGGGAGATATGTTATCACCAAAGTTGCAAGTTAAATGAGAATAAAGAATTGGCAATCTTGTCTTGTGGAAAATTGTATGAGCTACTTATGCAAATGTAACATACATTTAATGAGTATGTAGAATTTTAATAATGCAGAAAAACTGGAGGGGTTATTTTCAAGTTATGTTTCATGATCCAACAATGTATGTATACCCTTTTAGGTGTAAAAATTTTAATTTATGCATGGGACCCTAAATTGTTTGTAGTATAGAAAAAAAGGCAAAGTGATCCCTGTTACAGGCCATGGAGGCCCAGAGGGTTCCAGGAGGTTGAGGCTCCCAGATTTTGAACATTCGGCATGTGAAGGTGGTAAGGTTATCAGCCTTACGCACCGGCCGCCTTTACCCCCAGGATTGCTCCTGGTACTCATTTATGTTAGAGGCTGAGTCGACCCCAGGGCCATAGTGCCACCAGAAGGATTAGGCAAGTTGAAAAACTCCGACCTCATCGGGAATCGAACCCGCGACCTTCCGGTTTGCAGCGCAGCGCCTCAATCACTACGCTACGGCGTACCCCTTGTAGTATATATGTATATATATATATACTACAGGTATATATTTAGACTTTTTACAAGAAAATGTTATGTGTTTAAAATTTGTTTATAAAAATTATTTTCTTGAAATATTTTACTAAACACTTACAACAAAACAAGGAAAGAAAAAAAAAACACAAAATTTTCGCTATTTTACAGGTAGAAAATTATTTAGACACTGACATTTAGTTTTTTATTACTTTTGATTTAAATTGTTACGTAGATTTATATATTAAACTGCAAATTATTTGTGTTAATCTAAAATCTACAGCAAAAGTCTACAATACAGTAGAGTATTCATGTTTCAGAACAAAAATTACCTTGATATGATGATTTATAGAATAGTTATGATTTTTTAAATAGTTGAATACTGAGCGACTTAATGCTCACTGCTTACAGCTTATTTGTATCAAAATATTTGGATTAACAAGAAAATAGAAAGCTCAACAGTTTATTTTACCAGCATTTGACTTCACTTACTTTCTTGTTTATTAGTGCGATCTAACACCGACATGGGAACTTCTAGCAGAGAGGGAAGAACAAAAATCTGAAATTGAGCACCTGGTAAGGAGCAAGGCAAAATGCAGTTTCTTAGAAAAAGGGTTCTACATAAGGAAGTAGCAGTCAGAATTTAAAAGTTAACTAAGTCATTTCCAGAAAGGAATTACTGGCGTGTTTTAATTGCCCCATTTCTTCTGGTAGAAATATAGCCCTCGGTCTTCCTAGAAGTTTAAGGTGACCGGCTCATAAGATGACAATATGCATGTATTTTATAGAAATTACCGGCCAATTAACAATGGTTCATTCCTTCCTTTCCTGTAAGTTATTTGCCTTGGAGTTACCAACCTCGCGAGACTGGAGGAAAATAGAATCCGAAAGTATCTCAATAGAGGCCTGTTTTTAACTTCAACCATTAGGCACTCCCTCTCGCAAGAGCACATAACTAATTATATATAACATAATGCTCCAAGCAATAATAAAGTGAAAATATCATAAAATCTCTATATATATATATATATATATATATAAATGGCTTTCTCCTGACTGACTGACTGACTGACTGACAAGAATCAACGTAGAGCCTAAACTATAACAGATAGAGACTTGGAATTTTGACAGTACCTTTGTTTTATAATGTAGGTGCTTGCTAAGAAAGGATTTTGAAAAATTTCCATTTTAGATGCCAAAAATCAAATGTTTTTTAGTATACTTAATCCCTTTTTACACAGAATTATCAAATCCGAATCACAGAACATATTGTTGCTAATGGTATCAGATGGGTTTGGAAATATATGAAATGCAAGTTTGGCAAGTAAGAGAAGTTATCAATATCATTTCCCTTTTTACACAGAATTATCAACTCCAAATCAGAGAACATATTGTTGCTAATGGTATCAGATGGGTTTGTAAATAAATGAAATGCAAGTTTGACAAATAAGAGAAGTTATCAATATAATTCATGTTATAAACAAATATTAAAGAATGAAATCCATTGTTGAAGGTAATGGCGGATTATTCAATTGAATATTTTGTGTGGTCTCCATATAATAGCAACAATTAGTGGTTCTTGTACTTAATACGACCTGTTAAAAGTAGGGAATATTAACGCAATGAATCGATTACAAGACATAAACTGGAATATTCACTTCCTTTGTTTTACTCTAAGTATATCTCTATCGGTCAGATGGATTAACGTAAAGGAAGAGAAAGTGATAAACACTGATGGTGGAAACAAATGTCGTACTAAATAAAACATCAGCGTGAACTTAATGTTTTTCTTACTCCACAAGTAGTCGTTCCGTGTGTCGTATAAACAATCGATTCCGATAAATATTCAATAAGTAGACAGTATCTTTCTTGTTCTTCAACTTGTTTTTATTCTCAGTGCTGAGAGTATTTCTCTTTAGAAACAGAATTTATTCCTTCTTTAAATGAAAGTTTATTTAGTTTTAATTCCTCTTCACACAGTTCTGTTCAGTGTTTCGTTAATCATTAAAATCTTCAATTTTATAGCCATGCAAATGCTGTACATTTTCACAATATATTCATGGGCAATATAACGAGAGGTCCATTTACCGATATATCGATATTTTGATCGTCGTTACATTTAGATTAACCGCATTGCTAAAATAATATCTTGTTAATCATATTAAATTTATTATTATACGATGTTTAAAATGCTTCACTACACGTATAAATAATTATATTTTATTGATATATCTCCTTTTGTTCATATGCAACCTCTACCTATGTATAAACCCAATCGCTGCATTTAATGACTAATCGTTTCTGACCAAAGAAGCTACCTGTATGAATAAGTTCCATGTTCATTATTTACAAATTTAAATGATAAACATTGCATTTAGGTGCGATAAAAGTAAAATGTTAAAAATTAAACGATAAAATTATTACTATAAATAGGCTAGTTGCGATTTGTTGAAATTCTACATATTTTTACACTGGATTGGTCATTGATTCATAAGCTAAATAGTCATATTAATGTCTCAAAGAACTTTGAAACTCTGAAAGAGGATATACCTTTACGGCATATAATTTGGTTTTACCTTAGGCTTATAGCTTAATTTAACTATCACCACATATTGCGATATAAAGCAACACAAATTGCATCATTGCAACGACTGTTGATTTATCTCCATCCTTCCATAATTACCGTAATAAGTTATCTCATTATAACGTAGACCTACTTGTAAATTTGGAATAAATAATATTTTAATTTCTCAAAGTGTGATCAGTAGCATTAATTTTCCCATTATCTCTCACGCGGCTGGGATGGCGCAGTCTTTATATGTTGGTTTTATGTGTCATAGGTTCGATTCCTGTTCAGGTCAATAGCATTGGTGCGTGCGTAGTGTGTTGCTCATGTTTTTATATTTAAAGGGATGTAAACAAAGCTCCTGTGAAACTATATTACATAAATTTAAAAATAAAATTGTTTTGACTACAAACGTCGCTGGTTTTATTTATTTATTTTTCACCAGTGTGCCTAATATAAAAAAAATCCGCTACTTTCCGCTACGGTTACAAAACTTAAAATAGTTTTATATTACTTACTGAAATGGAAACAGTATACATAGCGCGGTATGAGGTAACAGAAATACATGCAATAACATGACTGCCTACTGCAATAAAAAACTGATATTGGGTTTATATTTTAAATTTAAATTTCCAAGAAAATAATATTTTTTAGATTTTGACCCATTTTTGGAAAATTATGCTACAGTTGAGCACACTTGCTGTCCTTCTATCTTCAACTCGAAAATGGAATAAACTTAATATGCAAATGTTTAAAATAGTTGTGAATTATTATTATTATTATTATTAATTTATTTATTTATACTGGCGAAGTTAAGGCCATATGGCCTTTTCGTCCACTGCACCAGTAAAACTATAGGCCTACATATCGTAAATAATACATACTACAAACAATACAAGAATTGATAAATAATAAATTAAAACTAAACATGCTACAGCCAATAAAATTACAAGAATTTAATTACAAGTTTGATATGAGGCTTGAGTTAAATTTACACTTAGCAAGTTGCCTCCTTTCTAAATAATTTATTTATACATTTAATTCTACGTTAAATATTTTAAAGTGCTGTCTAAAAAAAAATAAGTACAAGTTTGTGTTAGCCATACAATAAGGTAAAAATATGAATTTCGTCTATTTTTCCATGGTTTAAGCTCTAACTACTCTCTTAATGCAACGCTTTTGTAAGGAAATTCCTAAACAATTGTAAATTTTTATGATCAATTCATATTTTATTATCATTCACAGTTTTTCTTATAATACGGCACAGCACAGAAGATAAATCTATGCAAACTTATTTATCAACTTTTTCCTCGTATAAAAATATTGGCTGAAGACTTACATTCGAGAGCACACACTTTCTAAATGTAGATTTTTCAAGCCGTTTACCTGATACAAGATATTTCGAAAGCAGAATAACTTTCTTCTCCTTTGCAATATACCTTCACGAGGGAACTAAATTCCGATATAACTCTATTCATTACTAGTACTGAAAAACAAGCAATAAAATGGTTCTGTCCCAGTAATGTGATTGTACTTTATTATATAAACAATTTGATACAGAGCATATTGTCACTAAAAGTATCACCGTTTGTAACTATTCCAGCAAGGAATGTCATACTCTGAATGGGGCAGGGCATGATGTATGACAGCATTTACATATTATATTGTTGTAGGTGTTATCGGATCACGATTATCAGGCATGATAATATCACAAAATCCCATTGATATCCTCTTATAAAAGCTGTTACAGTATTGTTCAATTAAAGTCCTTTGTTATGTTAAAATACTAAAATACAAGTTTCTGTAGCATTGAAGTTGTATTCCAAATTACGGCCGAGGTTATCTATGTTCATATCTTATTCCATTTATAACAAATAGCCATGCTGATAAATATGCTTCGTTCACGAACTTCCGAAGTTGTAAACTGTATTAATAAAGTACTCTTTAGAGCGTTCTGAAAAATGTCATTTTTTCTTTGCTATTGACGACAGTAGGCCTAATCGATGACATAATCGTAATAAATATCGGAAAGTTACTAATGTAAAATTGTCCAAACATTTTTTTCTCTCAGATACGGATTAATATGTTTTTAGGTGGACGAAACCTTTGTAAAATTGTCGCAATTCTGATTTTACTAGATTTAGAGATCTTACAGAACAATATACGAGGGGTATTCCGAAAGTAAGTTTCGTCAGTTTGTCACACGGACACTTTATTGACCCAAAAGCAATACAGCATGGCAGCATGACCTATACACCGTGCACTATTTTTCGACATAGTCGCCAGCGACATTGAGACATTTGTCGTAGCGTGCGATCAGTTTGAAGAACCCACTGTGGTAAAACTCGGTGCCCTGCGATGCAAGGAATTGGCGCACAGCCTGCTCCACCTCAGCTTCCTGACATTACTAAAGGTTCCATACAGACCATTTTGAGTGACAAATTGATGTTCCATAAGGTTTGTGCGAGATGGGTTCGTGGAGGCCGCACTTTGCGGGGACGGAAATTGGGAGATCAATTTCAAACAGCTCTATCTCGGACAATAAAAGGTTCAGCGGCTGCAGCAATGGCTCGTTTGAAAGAGGGGAGATAGCGGTACATGGCAGTGGCGCAAAATCTCTCGTGCCATCGTGAGCGGTACACTAATACCCGCGGGCACGACAGTCTGCTGCGACTCGCTCTTCTACGGCGCAGTGCGCCTGCGTCATGCCTCCTCCGCTGACGCCACATCCGTCGTGGAACCAGCCACGGGTGGGGATTCGTCTGGCGTTTGTTTGGTTCCCCTGGTGAACACGCCGCTCCTGCCATACATTGACGAAACTTACTTTCGGAATACCCCTCGTATATTATTTTACTTTTTTGTTATTTTTATGGGCATTACGACATTGGCATATTTAGTTTTCACTACAAATTATTAATGGGATCTTTTTATGATTCATAAACAAAGGATTCCATTATTCATATTTCCATATTTTTTGTCATGCTTATTTTATTTCTATCTCGATAACTATGAACTTTCTAAATTATTAATTCTTTAAGGGTAATAAGCGTTCCATTTGAACTCTCTCTCAGCTTGACTGAGCACTTTGTGGTGCATCTTCTGCCATGGTAGAATTGCCAAAAAATAAAAACTAAGTCATTTTTGTGTGAAAACGAACTTTGCTGTTTTATTACTCAAAAGTAAAATTTTAAAAATTAAATTTTTTTAATCCAAACGTGGGAAAAAATTCATCGAAGTCACTAGTAGAGAAATATGCAATGCACCGTTTAACTCTTAAAGTAAGACATAGTTCCGGAAAAAGTTTTTTTATTTTTATTTTTTTATTTTAAGTAACGTGAAACACGTTTTCCCGGTGTTATCTCGATTTCTATTTTGTCACGATCTCATGTAAAAGTAAAGTAAAGCATTCCCTATACAGGGCCATCTTAGGACATACGAGTAATGTGCTAGAATGAAATACTTTTAGTGTTGTTCTTAGACCGGACTAGCTACATTAAATAGTATAAATTCCGCAACTGAACTATTGCAGTGAACTTGTCGCGTGCTGAAACGTTTGCATGAAGCTCTGTTAAATCTATTGAAGTGCAGAAAGTAGGTCATGAAACTGTTGGACAGGGCATCAGGCTCCAACTGAGTATTTTCATTGCATGGCTGTGGAATCACCAAAGTGATATACGATGAAAGGAATTGTTTGGGACGTGTCGGACGTTTAGCCACAGCTTGAATCGTCTGGTCTTGTTTGCGGATGCGTTGCCTTCTAGAATGATGTGACCCAGTAACATCTAGAATATGCTGATTTCAATGTTAATAATCACGGTACCTAAAATATTATTTATAAGATTTGATGGTTTGAGGATCCAGAATTCAGTTATTAAGCGACATGCAATGCAGGCAAATTGTAAATATTTTAAGTCTGTAACCGTTGCCGATGTACTGTAATTTTGTCTTGGAAAATTTATTTTAGATCCCTGTAATCTACATGTAGTCCAGTCAATGAAAAGTTGTAGAGGGAAATGGAAGGAACACAATTTTTGACTTTGGGACTTTGTTTGGACTAGTAAGGAGGTAAACATACTAAAAGTCCCCACTCCTAGGAGGTGAGCGGGGGGCAGGGGGGCCCTTAAAAGGTACCTTTTTCGGTTTTTCGCTTATATCTCGGAAACTATGGGTCCGAGCGATAAGACCCCTCTGTACAAAATTAAAGCTGACAAAATGCTCCACAAGATTAATTTAATTCATTTTTTCGCTATCTTGCCTAGTTCCCGAGATATCCGTGCTCAAATTTAGCTAATTTTGAAAAATATAAAATTTCCTCGCGTTTTTTGCCTTATTTTGTTAGCTAATTCTTCGGCCCTTCGTCCTACAAAAAAGTTATAAGGAAGAACGTTTTAGAGCATTAAATTTCCTTCAAGAATATATGTTAGTTTACTTTTTACCTTTAACCGTTCAAAAGTTAGAGCAATTTTAACTTTATGTGTAAATTCCGGGATTTTGCAAAAAAATTTAACTTTCATATTTTCCATTCTTCCACTGCTGAAACTCTATATAAAATCCAATATATGCGTATTATATATATTTATATGTATAAACAGTATGTATTATATATAATTGGCACATAAAGAAATTATGTGTATATATAGGCTATGTATTTATAATATATTTTCAAGTATATATGGAGTTCTTGAAAAGTAATATTGTTCGGTGTCATTTAATACTAATTTCGAACCCCAAACCCAGTGGAACCACTTTGAGAGCTCCATCATTTACCCTACAGAAATACAATTGCTATAATATATGATGGAAATTTTTGATAATACTCAAAATTGACAATTTATCGAGGATCGACGAATCTATATTGTTATTTAGGAGCCATAATTACCCTTTACATAGGCAATAATACTTGTATTCAATGTATATATAATATAGGCCTATATTAACTATACATTCGCTCCGCAAAGACATTCGGTAGGATTATTCCAGAGTCAACAACAATTTCTACGTAACTTTTTTTTATTAACACATTAACTCATAAATGTTTTTTGAAACTGTGTTACATTTACTTTAATAATATATATACACCTTATAGTACAATTGAACAGCAATAATTATTACAAATTCCTGACTCTCTTGGAGCCGGAGGGTCCTTCCACGTCATGGTAACTTGGTCCTGGGTATTGTTCTGCTTAGTTTTCTTCTTCATCCATTGAGAAAGGGGATACATCTTCTAGGATAACTGGCAGAGGATCGATGTCGAGTTCTTCATCCTCATTTTCCAAGAGGGGGCCCCCCATTAAGACAGTTCACCTGACAGTTTTGGCACGAGGGAACACTTGAGAGATGCCTTTCTGCATCCGCATTTTGGTGGTGGCACAATCCTTTGTGCACAGACCAAAAAAAAAAACCTTAATATTTCATCCTGGTGCTTACTGTGCAACGGAGTTAGAAATTTGTTGGTTAACTCCAACCCATACATCTGAGGAGGCAGCTCATGTCCCAATCACATCTCGACTTGGTGATATGTCCTCAGAATGTTGTTTCGCTGCCCCCTCAGTTGGTGGGAGGCACGAGATGTCCGGTTTGATATTGGCTACCGATTTTACATAAGATTGGTAACGGTAAGCGTTTAGAGATTTCTCTTTAGGTGGGACCCCGAATCACCTCAAAATACACTTTTCCCCAGCTTCCTCTACATCATCCTTGGTTGAGGGTGGGTCTGAGAAAACTGCAGCAGTTCCCTGGACATCTGGAGACTTCAAATACAGTTTGATAAATCCCAGCTTACTGTTTCAGAAGGCTGCTGAGGTGGTATCGCACCCAGTGAAGGCATGTAGAAAACAATGTAGGTTTTATGTTTCCACGCCCAGGCTTGACGAAAATTATGTTCTGGTAACTAGGTGTTTTGGCCATCAACAGGACTATTAGGTCGACATCCTCACCAATAACTGCAAGAGCGGTGGTATGTGACAACTCCATAGCCACGTCTACAATGAGGACATCCGCATCATTCCGTGCTTGCAGGGTTCTGACTCCATGCGACTGTAGTGTGACTTTCAGCATGTTAATCAGCAGGCCTTTGTTGTAGACATTTGACAGGAAGTCTTCCTGCTTCACAGTTATGACTGTCTACTGACTGAAATGTATGTCGGCTGACTTGCTGAGACAGTACCGCCTTTGCTGCTCAGCGACCTTTGTACTTGCGGATGAGCTCGTGTACCCATCAAACACTACAGTGGAACTCCTTCCACGATAGTGACTGTTCATAAAATTGACATATCCATCACCAATGGCAGATATCGTGGAACCTCTTTGCCAAATAACTTTGTGCAGGAGAAGTCCTCCGTCCATAACAATGTCAAAGTGTGTCACACGTACAATTTGATATTTGGATTGAGCTCTTTCTAGAGAACTGAATTCGTAGGTTTCCTCATCCCACCCTCATTGAAGAAGGCCAAAGGGAAAGGGGCTAATTCATATTGCAAATAAGTTTTCAAATCTTTGTCGGTTTTCTTACTTGTGAATTTGCACTGGAATAGCAAAAAAAAGGATCCATAGACACCCTTTCATCGTTAATCTTGATTGACGAGCTGACAGTCAAAGGGGAGTGCTCGATCTTTCCGAGACAGTTTGATACTTATTTTCAAACTCTAGAGAAAAAAAATAGTTGTTATTCTTGAAAATTAATTTCCGATCACACACAAGTTTAAAATAAACTATGCGAGATAGCGAAAAAGTAAACGGAATCAGTCTTGATGGAACATTTTATCAGGTTTAATTTTGTATAGAGTGGTATTAACGCTAGGACCCATAGATATAAGCGAAAAACCGAAAAAAGAGACCTTCTACGGGCCTCCCTGCCCCCTGCTCACCTCCTAAGAGTGGGGACTTTTAGTACGTTTAACTTCTAACTAGTCCAAACAAAGTCCCAAAGTCAAAAACCGTATTCCTTCCATTTCCCTCTAATCATTCAATCATTGACTGGACTATACATAAGCATATATATTTCTTGAAAATATATTACAATATATATATATATATATATATTGATTCATTTATGTACAACTTATATATAATACATACTATTTATACATATAAATACGTAATATTGGCTTTTATACAGAGTTAGAACAGTGAAATAATGGAAAATACGAAAGTTAAGTTTTTCTGCAAAATCCCGGAATTTACACATAAAGTTAATATTGCTCTAACGTTTGAACGGTTGAAGATAAAAAAGTAAACTATCATATATTCTTGAAGGAAATTTAATGCTCTACAACTTCCTTCCTTATGATTTTTTCGTAGAACGAAGGGCCGAAGAGTTAGCTAACGAAATAAGGCAAAAAACGCGAGGCAATATTATTTTTTTTCAAAATTAGCTAATTTTGAGCGCAGATATCTCGGAAACTAGGAAAGATAGCGAAAAAATGAATGGGATCAACCTTGTGGAGCATTTTGTCATCTTTAATTTTGTATAGAAAAATCTTATCGCTAGGACGCATAGTTTCTGAGATATAAGAGAAAAACCGAAAAAAGTGACCTTCTAAGGGCCCCCCTGCCCCCCGCTCACCCCCTAGGAGTGGGGACTTTTAGTATGTTTACCTCCTAACTAGTCCAAACAAAGTCCCAAAGTAAAAAATTGTGTTCCTTCCATTTCCCTCTACACCTCTTTTTGAGCATTCATTGACTGGACTAATGGGATTGTCGCAATTACACACACATAAATACCATCCATCCGGGCGAATCGAACCTGCAAACTTGAGAATAGGAGGTTAGTTCCTAACCATCTGTTCCACCCTGTGAAATGAAATGATAAAGAAATACGAGGGAGAATCAAGTGAAAACAGCAATTATTTTTTCCCACTATTTTACTGCAGGAAGAATGTTTGCTTGTACATTATTTTTCTACTTAGTCCCCTCCTAGTACAACGCACTTAAGCCATCGGATAGGAAGTGCTTCGATACCGCATGAGAAAGTTAGTTTGGTTGACCCTTTAGCTACTCGTGCACCGCCGATTGGACATCTTCATCAGACTTGAACTTCTGCCCTCCAAGGTGTTTCTTTAATGGGCCAAAGATGTGGAAATCCGATAATGCCAAAGCGAAGGAGATTGCTGTGTGCAGGTGTTTTGCTTCATTATGATAACGCCCGTCCTCATGCTCCTCGTGCAATCATGAAAACCATCGACGACATCCGCCATAATCGCCAGATTTGGGACCGTCAGATTTACACATCTTTGGTTCATTAAAGGATCACCTTGGAGGGCAGAAGTTTAAGTCTGATGAAGACGTCCAATCGGCGGTGCACGAGTGGCTACAGCGTCAACCAAAATAATTTTTCTCACGCGGTATCGAAGCACTTCCTATCCGATGGCTTAAGTGCGTTGAACTAGGAGGGGACTAAGTAGAAAAATAATGTACAAGCAAACATTCTTCCTGCAGTAAACTAGTGGGGAAAAATATTTTCGGCTTTCATTTGATTCTCCTTTGTAGTATCACATGGAGCGATGTTAATAGGGTTATTGATCAACGAGATAATTTAGTTGATTTTGTACTCTTTCAGTCTTAATATACTTACGTCTCTCTTAAGAATCAGCTATATAATTTATTGTATCTATTTATTTATGATAATTTATCGTTCTTGGTTTATCACAAAATTATTACCTTCTCAAATTAATACACAACAATATGAATTAAGAAAATTTAAATGCTAAAAGCTATGTATTTTGCATACACACTTAAAAGCCCATCCAAGGTTAGGGTACGGTAATAATATTGGTCGACGTACATTTTTGTAAATTCAAATAAAAGTTATAGTGTTTATACTTCTATTAGGCCTACATAAATCTTAAAAGAATACTTGGGCAGTTTTAGAAGATTGGAAAAATTATTATTTTTAATATAGGAAATACTAGTTTAAGGGGCTAATTTAAATTTCTTCCTCGAATAGCCGATAAGGCGTTCGAATAAGTGAAGAAATTAAAATATTTGGAGCAATAATTACAGATACAAATAACATTAAGACAGAAGTTAAGTGTCGACTAAAATGAGGAAATACTTGTTTTTACGCAATTCAGAAACTTCTGCCCAGAAATCTACAAATACGCATTTGTAAGACAATAAATTATCCTGCCTGTTGTTTTGTATGGATGTAAGACATGGTCCGCCACTCTTCGGAAAAAACATAATCTGAGTGTGTTCGAAAACACAGGAAAACATTCGGACCTAAGAGTGATGAAAACGGGGACTGGAGAAAATTAAATAAGACGAGCTTCATAACCTGTACTCTTCACAGAATATAATAAGGGCAATTAAATCACAGAGGATGAAATGGGCTGGACATGTTGCGCGCTTGGGGGAGGAAAGACGTATCTAAAAATATTGACCGTGAGACCCAAAGGTAAAAGACCACTTGGAAGACCAAGACGTAGGTGGGAGTAAAATATTAGAATAGATTTAAGAGAAGTAGGATTTGAGAAGGATGACTGGATGGAGTTAGCACAGAATAGGTTTGAATGGCGGGCTCAAGTAAGCGCAGCAATGAACCTCTGAGAACCATAATAGATTATATTCCTTCAATTTTCTTAGGAATTGTCTATTGTAATTGGGTAAGTTTCTTATGATTCGTCATGGGGTAGACATCTGTGAATCTACTGATATCTTGGAAGGATCCTAGTGTTATTTATATCTCAAGTCAAATGGTGAAAGTGCGTATTAATCAAGTACGACTCGAATGTGGATCTTCATATGACCAAACCCCTACTTTAAATGTAGTTTAAATAGTTCTGTATTCTTAACCAGTAATTTAACTCCGTATATCTTTGTCCCTCCACTTAGACTACTCTAATCTTGTGAAGCATATGTTCAGTTCAATTACAAGATTATCTTACGTTACAGGTTTACCACAGCGAGATATGTCCGGGCTTGTGGGGGAGACAATCTCTCTGCCATGTGATGTGGATACTGAGAAGTGTGGAGACTTGCACAGCATCAAGTGGTATCGTGGATCTTCCCGAATCTTTGTCTTCAGCGAAATGGCTGGCATCGCACGGTCAGAAGGAGACTACACGGAACGGTGAGTAACTACTTTTTAATTACCTACCATCAAAAATTGAAAATTGGTTTCTTCTATTGGTAGAGATGGAGCACAAAATTTGTGCAGATCAGAACAGTTACAATCAGAAGATATTCTTTCAATCAATATTGATAGAAATAATTCGCGCATACTTACAATCGTTTTCGCTGCAGCCCATCTAGAAACGTTGGAGTTTAGACACCTACACATCTATGTATTGATTTTTGGGATTGTTTGTGTATACTGTACAACGTCTTTTGCTAAAATATTAGCTAACGCCGTTTTGGAGTGTAGGGCAGCTTAAATACGAGTATTATTACCAACGGAAGGTAATCGAAATCTGTTTTTATATTTGAATGCTCTTGTCTTGTTGCCGTATGCAGTTAAATTTTGCCCATTACATTGGTTACCACAATAGGCCTATATGCTTGCGATCAGTTTTGCATTCTGAAGAAAGACGTCTCCCGTCGGTAGACTAAATTAGTCTTAGGTTGGTCAACTACCTCAGAAGCAAGGCCAAAAGTAAGCACAACATTTTACTTCATTTGTAACGAGTATTTGTAACAAGTATTTGTAACGAGTATTTATATTAGTAGATCTGTCTTCTTCTTCTTCTTCTTCTTCTTCTTTTTGATTTCTTTACTATTTACGCGTAGCCTACTCATCATTGAGTATTCGTGCATGCATCGCTTTAAACTTTTAGTAGCCTAAAGTGACGAAAACGTTATTTTTAATGCAATTTTATTAGCTTTATACTATCGTATTTTTCATAAATCCGGCACTGAATTCTACGGATGTGTTATTCTCAAAAATTTTAAAAATTGTAATATTCCCTAAATAATTCAGATTTGGGTTAAAAGTTGAATACTTCAGTGATGGAGTACCAATACAAACATTCATAGATTATGTCAATTATATCGTTATGTTGTAATATTGTGATAAAGGTTTCGGGGTGTGAAATTATTAAGTAACCACAATAATGTGGAAGAAAACATTTTATTCAGTAAAATTGAGCTGCTTACTTTACTACACAAGTTGCCATAAACACAGCATACCAATAAGCCATTATTGAAAATAGTTCATATTAAAAAAGTTAATAAAATAGATAAAAGATGTTCAGTTTTGTTTCATAGCATATTTTTAACAATTGCGTGACCCATTATATCTTTCAGGCCCAAGAAATGTTTTACGAAAACATACGCTAGTTGCACAAAAAATGTTTTATTTTTTGAAAAAAAAATCTTAACTGATATTCTACATAATTATTATCGCAAAATTCCTGCTAATTGTTGCCAGTAAATGAATTTACATTGGCAGTGCAATAAAAATAGGTGGTACATGTACCACCACGTTTGAGGTGGTAGGCTACAGTTTAGTTGTAGGCCTACGTTGTTTGTAACATTTTATAATCTGAACGAATTTTTTGGAAAACATTATATTATCTTTTAGTTTTGTAAATGTTCGTTTTAGATTATATATTTATTCATAATTATATTGTCATTAAGATTTTATTTTGACGAAGTCTATTGAACATCTATATTTAATGACGAATACATTATTATTATTATTATTATTATTATTATTATTATTATTATTATTATTATTATTATTATTATTATTATTATTACCATTGTGCCTCAGAGAGTTACAGCCTACGCTTTCTACTTGCTAGGTTATAATTACTCGTATTTATAACAATTTTTTAAGCATGCTCTGTTATTTTATTACCTAATTAAAACAATTATTCAATCTCTTTCGGTTCTACAGAATGCATTATTATTAATAGTCTATGAATAGTGTATGAATAAGTTTAAGTAGAGTTCTTTTTAATTTCATCACTTGTCATCCTAACTATACTTTTGATGAGGTACCCCTAAATATTGTACTTCTAATTAAACAAGTCGTGAAATATCTGCAACAAATATTGCCAAGAAATGACAATATGATTGTCCAAGTTATGATTGTTCAAATATAAAATTTCCAAATCTAGGTAGCGATACACATAAATAGTGTCATTATGATTTGACTTCAGTATACCTCACCGTTGACGCGCATAGGCTAATTGAATTTTTTTTAAATCAATTATTTTTCGTGTATTAATTTTACAGACTCATATTTTGCGGAGACTGAAATGTTTTTCATTCTGTTCCACTTCGGACTCTTTCTCTCTTTCTTTCTTTCGCACTCACTCCATTATCTCAACCCTTTTCATCCTGCACGTGCACAGACTTCCTGTTTCTCATATTCATGCGAACGTCAGTCGACATTTTAATGGAAAAATCTCTGGGGCAACTCTTCCCTGGGAACAGATCAATCGTCATTTCGTTGTGACGCGGCTCCATAACTTAGCTGATGTCAACTGAATGGTCATGCTGCTTTCATTTGCTAAATTGAATAGAATGAAGTATAATAGAAAAATCATACGAAATGTACCTTACCTTCTCTCCATTAAATTAAAAACACTTCCATTACATTAATGTAATACCACGACACTTTATTGAAGTCAAGAAATGTATCATTAATACTATAGCCTAATCCTGCATAAACTGATTAGCTATGTACAGGCTGAGGTTAGGTAGTGTGCAAATTTGCATAAAAATCATTAAGAGTATTTCACTTCATAAATATCGCAAACTTACTGACAACAAGGAATGTAAAGTTGGTTACGTATTTCCAACATTATTTTTGAAGAAACACTGTGTTCTAAAGCTGTACAGTTCTTCTTTATTTTTACCGTGCATAACAAACGGAATAAGGTGAAATCTCACCGCGTTAGTTTTTATCTACCTCCACTAGTTCTATCTCCCGCCGAAGATTCAAGTAGGAGAATAACCAAAGATGAAGTCAGATTGAAAAATTCAATACCATGGCCGGGATTTGAACCAGGATCTTCGGGTCTCCGTGCACCTGCTCTTACCAATTGAGCTACCATGGCAACATGCCGGTACAACATTAAATTCTCCAACTGACTGACATGTTCCAATATAACACCAGGCGTTCTCAAAATGAGGCACCAACCCAGTGGCGACTTACCAACTTCATAGTAAAGGTCACACTGGCTTTCAATATTTTTTTTTTCATTTCGAGTTAATACAGCGAAACTTTTTTACTTTTTAAACTTGAAGTAATGAACGGCATTCCGGAAGTGTATTTTTATATTCTCCCATTATGAGTTTACTTTAATCTTACAGATGGCATGCACTTACCGGATTAAAACTGCATTTCCTGCAAATTCATTGTTGGATTTCTCACATTTACTAAATAAGATTATACATACGAACAGAATAGAATATAGCTTAAAACATCCACAATGAGCTAATTTAGCGAATAAACGTTCTCAGAATTCAGATTTTAACTTCGTAATCCGTCCTTTTTCGCTCACTAGATTATCTTTCCATTTGGAAACACAAAAAATAAAAATGAAGCAGAGGATTTTGTTTTGCGATAGGATTATTCCTGACTGAACCTGTAAGGTCAATTAAAAACTAACGTGAATAAAGAAGCAGAGGCTCCAGTTGGAAATATACTGATGAGATTCGGTATCCTGACCATATCTATGGAATCGTGAGTCCTGTTATCTATCAGTCCTGTTATCAGTCAGTGGTTCTTGATGCAGTGCTTAGGCGGTATCGCGCGCGCGCTCCAGAGAGAGAGAGAGAAGGAGTATGAATGAGAAAAATCTGTAGAGAGAGATGAAACACTGGGTTGGGGGGAGGCAAAGGGAGAAAGTACATTTTCCTGCTAATTGTTTGGAGGGTTCTATATTGTATCAGTTTTTAAACATAGTTTGCCACTCGCCTGACGGTGAAGCTAAAAAACCGTATTCATATTCCATAGAGGAAGATCTCAATCCGAACGCGTTTTATTCCACACAATTTCCAAAAGGCTATCAATTGTCGATACTCATATTTACAAAGCATGTAATCACGAAGAAAGATTATCCCTCCTGTATTGAACTATTCATATATTGCAGCAGAATGTCGATAGCTTTGAGGGGTGTGAGGGTTCATATGTTCAAAACCCAACAACGCGAATATATGTGACGAATTTCTGTGGACCGTGAAATCCGTCCGGAATCCATCCCTATGACGTAGTGTGCCATTATTAAAAATAATAAATGCCACGAATTGTTTCTCTCATAGAAAAATGCCTGCATTATGAAAACTTTACGTAAATCTGTGAGGCATTTAGTTTGAAAGCCCGCTCTTGCAGTCTCTGAGAGACTGATGCCTGTTCGTAGCGAGCTTCCCCTCTCTTCTCCTCCCCCCCTTGTCTTTATGTGCCGCTATCTCACTCTCTCAGTTGCACTTCTCGCTCGCACAGTTTCAGTTCAGCTGTGGTATAGATCTAAGCGGCAGTGAAATCTCTTCTAGCTGCGAGCAAGATGCTTTGTCATTACAGTAATGTTTTTCATTTGTTATAAACGACAGTAATTGTGGTGTGATTAAAGAAACTTCTACGCATGTCAAGGAAACAATAGAAGATCGATTGCAGATCCTATATAACAGTATGTAATCCCGCCACTCGTCCTCTTTCTTGATTAGGCTGTTGGCCAAGAATGGTCGCTCTAAACAATGGCTGCCGAAAGGCAGAGGAGAAATCAATGGCCGTCCAGGCTTCAGCTTTCCAGTTGTAGGGTGAGTCTTTATCAAGTAACATCTTGTGTATTTATTGTTTATCCGTGTTTCTTTTCTGGCGTTAAGAAAATATTTTGGCAACGCTATGTTCTGAAACATGTTTGATTTTGAAGGCCTCATGGCTTAAATCGTTTCATTAATATGAACTTGTAACTTTAAAAATGGATATAGTTTAATTTTGGTTTTTGATTTCAAATTAATGATTTAATTTGGGAGTTCCTTATTGGAATTTTAAGTTGGTAATTAATTTCAGTTGAGGATTTTTATTATTTTATGTAAATCTTAACTTCTTTCATCTGCAACTGGAACATTTTAGTTCGTAGGCAAAATTTTAACAGCTTCAAGAAAGAGGGCTTTCCTCGTTGGGCCCCCGAGGAAAGGGAATATTTATTATTTGTAAGTATGTGAGGCCCAAAAGAACAGGTTAGTGTCATTTAAATATTTATGTATATTTAAAATAATTATGAAGGAAATACAATCTAACCAAATATGAAGATTTATGAATTTGACTTCTAGATTGTATTCCCTTAACTATCTTGTGTAGTTTTAAATTTCTAATTTAATTTTGAAGGGTTTTTAAAATATTATTTGTTTAGTTTGATCATCTCCTTCAAAATAAATTATAAAGATTGATGTGAAGGATTTCTTGTCTGGATTTTAAAAAAGGAACTTGTAATATTTTAGGTCTGGTGATTTTGCCCAACTTGTTTTACTAATGTTGTAAAATTCAATCAATACTATGTGAAGGATTTAGCACGTATTCATTATAAATATTGATATTTTAATAGGATCAAAATATGAATCAAATTTGACATGAAATGTTTAATTAATACCAAGAATATGCATGTGCAATGAAAACTTACATTATTAATAAGAGCGTGTATTAAATGCATGGCAAGTATATTGTGTATAGCATAAATTTATTGTTTTTTTAAGAGAACTTTCTTAAAAGAATTCATAGGAAATTGTAATTTAAAATTTAGGGAAATCAAACTACGTTGATAAATCATCTTAATGAAGTGCATGTCCAGTTTTAATTCTTATTGTAAAATAATAGTTTAATATATATATTTTTAGAAAACTTAAAATATTTCTTTGTAGTGTTTCCACTTATTCGAAAAGGCTAGAAAGCACTCTAGGCTATTCGAAATATTTTGCTTTGTACCATCCCCAGTGCATTTATTCGTTTCCAGAGCCTCTGGTGCCCAGCGATAACCTTCCACAATCCTTACCCTATTGTTGCGCTGTGGAGGGTGGTGCAAAGTTAGTGATAGCTTTCGAGCGTGGTTGTTAACCAAATTGGTTAGCCCACGATAGTAAATTTTACAAAATAGTGAAGAAATAATTTTTTTTAAGTGGAAACATCAAAATGAAATATTTAAATTTTATTTAATGGTGATTTAATGTTTTATTTTGTTTTAATGGTCTGTTCTCTTGGCTAAAATTGTGTACTTTGCCTTTCATGTCACTAATAATGGAGAGAACTAGGGTGAAACCTGATAATTTGCTGAAGTCTGACCTGATCTACGAACTAAAAATAAGAGGTATTCAACCAGATGAGAGTCGAGTAGTGCCAGAATTACGCAAGGAGTTGAGAGAAAATTTGGACCTACCAGTCAACTTAGATTATCTGGGTGAGTCACAAACCTCTCTTTTATTAAGTGAAGTGCAAGATAGGTTAGAATTTCTCGATGATCAATTGGGTCATGAGAATATCAGTAGTACAGGTGTAGCAAAAGTGATAGATAGAGCTCGTCATCTTAAAAACCGTGTTAGTGACATAAAGCTGTTAGTCGGAAAGACTCCTTATGAGCAAAAGTGGATCGATGCTGACCATAAACTCAATGAAATGTTAAGCAAACTTAACTGGAATGATACGGAGTTAGATGCTGTGGTGAGCGCACAGCCTGATCGCAAAGTGAAAAATCCCTTAGAGCCAGTGAATACTAGTCAAACTGCTAGGGACCACTTTATTGATTATGAATCCCCGATTAGACAAACCCGAACTGAGTTTTTAGACCATAGTCAGGCGTACCGAGCAGAAAGTAGTGGGTTTTCTTATCCTAGACCAGACGTTAAGCCAAATTTGTTTCCTCCTATGCACCGAGTATCTTTCGCCAATCTCCCTCACCCATTAGCTTCACTTCTTGAAAATGGTTCCCATTTTTCTGATGAAACTGTGGAAAAGGTGTTAGAATTTATTGGTTATGTCTGCGATTTGAAAGAACAAGCTTCAGTTTTTGATTTTGATGACAGAGATATCTTGGCATATTTATTTTCTAAACTTTCAGGAGCTTTTCGCGACGTGGCTTTGGAAGCGATTAATACTGGATTAGGTTTAAACCATTTTCATGAAAAGCTGCTAAATATTTACTTGCCTGTCCGTGCTAGAGCTGCTCTAGTAAATAAGCATTTTTATCGTACTCAAGCGTGGGGTGAATCTCTTGCTGCATATGCTAGAAGCGTTAGGAGAAGTGCATGCATTTTCAAGCTACGTCTGTCTGAGAAAGAGATTGTAGACACCATTGCCGAAGGTATGTCTCCTGAAACTAGGTCGAAGGTAGTTTTTGAGAGTAGGCCGGTGTCTTTTAAGGAATTGGAGAGTTTATGTGCCAGGGTAAATGCCATAAGCTACACAGATTCGTTGAGGTGTGAACAAGAAGTTCCCCCTCGTACCGTTCAGCCCAAGCCCAGTGTTAGATTGGACAGTGCTACTAATAGGAAGACAGTTACGTGTTTTAGATGTGGTAAAGCAGGACATGTAGTGAGGTTCTGCAAAGCTCCTGTGAATAGAAATGTGGAGAACAATAATGCTCCCAGTCGCTCTGGAGAATGAGAATTGTTCCACTCTAGGTACCAGAGTGGAGACTCAGTGGTCAGTTCTAATGTTTACAAAAGACTTAAGACGAGTGAGGTTAGGAAGACAGACGAGACGGACTTGCAGGACGAGCCTACTAGGGAATCGCGCGCCCCTAGTAAGCGGACCTTTTTGTTTAACAGGACTCACGCTACAGACCTTAAATGCCAGACTCACCGTTCCTACCCGACAAGGACTTTTATTAACAGTGATTTTAGTAAACTGAACACAGACTACATGACCACGCATGTAAATTCTCTCAGAAAAAACAGGAAAGTTAGTAGAAAAAAGTGTAAACATGTCAAAAATAAAACTGTGAATGCGGCTCACAGTATAAATTATGGTCCGGACCCTCGCCGTGCAAATAAACCAAATAATGACTACCCTAATTGTGACAAAATGGAGGTACAAAGTACCGATAATCCACATCAAGTAGCTGCTATAGTAGACGCTAAGCTACCGATGCTTGGGGTTGAAATATGTCAATTCAACTTGTCCGCACTACTGGATAGTGGGGCAGCCGTGTCTTTACTCTCAAAAGACGCCTACAATAGGATGTGTCTTGCAAATAAACACATGCCTAGAATCGTTAAGGGAAATGCTAACTATAGGACAGCGGATGATCAGTTACTTTCTTCGGTAGGTTCCGTGTCTTTAAAAATCAAAATTGGGAATTTCACTTGGAAGTGTCATTTTGTTGTTTGTGAGAATTTAGTGATGCCTGTCATTCTAGGCTATCCTTTTATGCAGAAGGCAGGTTTATTTTTAGATTTTGGCAGTAAGAAGTGTCATTTCAAATTTTCTCCTGATTTCAAGTTTGATTTGTTTTTCGGTGCTCCGTTCTGCAATTTAATGTCATCTGACAGCAGTAAGTTAATTAATTTTCTAAATCCATCTGATTTATTACCTGAGAATGTTAGTACTGTCTCTGTAGACTTGGCGCATTTGGGACCAAGTGACAAAAACCAAGTGACGCGTCTATTAGAGGAATTCCCAGATGTTTTGACACCGAAGTTAGGGTTGACTAATGTACTAGAATATGACATTGAGCTGCTCGATACTCAACCCGTTCGTAGACCTCCATACAGGCTGTCTCCGCCCCGAATGGCCATCTTGAAAGAACATATTAATACTATGGTCGAACAAGGAGTCCTCAGGGTTTCCAAGTCCGATTATAGTAGTCCGGTCTTTCTAGTACCGAAACCTGGAGGGAAGTTCAGACCGGTAATTGATTATCGACATCTCAATGCCAAGATCAAGATAGATTCAGTGCCTTTACCTGATATTCATTCAGCCTTCAGTTTCTTTTCCGGTGCCAAAATTTTCTCCTCGTTGGACCTTAACCAAGCCTATTACCAGATACCTCTTACAGAGCGATCTAAGCGCTATACAGCCATTATATGTGACTGGAATACCTATGAATTCTCTAGAATCCCTTTCGGCCTCGCCACTGGGGCTCAGGTCCTCACACGCTTGTTGGATCAAATATTTTCTGACGTCAAGTTTAAATATGTCTACCATTACCTTGATGATTTAGTAGTCTACTCTGATTCCTTTGAGGAGCACCTGGAGCATCTAAGGGAGGTATTTTCTCGATTAAGGAATGCTGGTCTAACCCTTAATCCTGAAAAAGTGAACATTGCTGCTCGGCGTCTTTCCTTTCTTGGTCATTTGGTGTCTGCCGATGGTGTCACCATTGACCCGGAACGGACTGAGGCTATTCAGAAATTTCCCCCTCCTAAAGATGTAAAAGGTGTAGCCAGATTTGTTGGTATGATTAATTTTTTTAGAAAATTTATTCCTAACATGGCAGAAATTTCAGCGCCTTTGAATAATTTGAGAAAAAAGAATGTCAAGTTTGTGTGGTCACCTGAGTGCCAGGAAGCTTTTCAAAAACTTAAACTGTTGATCATGTCTCCCCCTGTTTTGGCCATGCCGGACTTTTCCAAGAAATTCATCTTGCAGTGCGATGCTTCGCCTGTAGCTTTGGCATCTGTTCTCCTACAGGAATTCGAGGAGGGTAGAAGGCCTGTGGCGTATGCCTCTAGGACTTTGACCCCTCCGGAACGCGTGTATTCTATGTATGAGCTTGAGGCTCTCGCTGTACTCTTTGGAGTGGAGAAATTCAAGCTTTACATAGAACATGTAGAATTTTTGCTGGAAACCGATTGCCAAGCTTTGAGTTGGGTGCTGGCCAAGCCTCGTACCACAGGAAGAATTGCGAGGTGGGCAGTCAGGCTTTCCGCATTTAAATTTAAAGCTAAGCATATTAGAGGGACTGACAATGTAGTAGCCGACGGCTTAAGCCGTATGTTTAGTCCAGAAGAAATATTACAAAGTCCTGAAAATGTTTTGGAAGAGCCTAAAGAGCTATCTGGCATGATCGGAAACATTTTAGGCGATTTTCCTCTTGCTTTCACTTCTTTAACTGATCATCAGGCCAATGATGAAGAGTTAGCTCCCCTTATAGCCCGCCTTAAAGGTGGAGAAGACATACGCCACTATGTCTTTAGAAATAATGTATTATATAGTGCCCCAGCGCGTAGGTCACCCTCCAGAATTGTCTTACCAGCTGCATTAAGAGACATGGTATTCAAATATCATCATGAGTCTCCAGTAGGAGGACATTTAGGGTTCTACAAGACGCGGGCGAAAATTAAACAATCCTTTGTTTGGAAGGGTATGGATGGTTACATAAAAGCGAGGATAAAGGCATGCCAGCAGTGCGCCATATCCAAGCCTGCTCAATGTACCAAAATCGGATTTTTAGCTTCTAGTGTGCCTAACGCACCAATGGATAGGTTACATATTGACTTTGTTGGCAAGTTACCCCGTTCAAGAAGCGGAAACGCTTATATTCTAGTTGCAGTAGATGCATTTTCTAAATTTGTTTGGCTATTTCCCTTGAGAGATGCTACAACTAATTCTACTATTCAAAGTTTAAAAAGAATCTTTTCTATGACAGGATTTCCGAAGTCTTTAGTTTCAGATAACGCTAGTTGCTTCATTTCTAAGTCCTTTAAGAAATTCCTATTCTCGTTAGGTATTCAGCATATCCGTACAGCTCCATTTCACCCTTCTCCAAACTTTTCGGAGCGTTTTAACAGAAATCTGAAGGCCGCATTGATTGCGTACCATTCAGACGAGCATGTCGCCTGGGACAAGGAACTGTTCTGGTTACAGTTTGCGTTTAACACCGCACGACATGAAGCTCACAAACAAACTCCATTTCAGTTAATGTTTGCTTTTCCGCCCAATAGTCCCCTTTCCAATGCTTGGTCTTTAGCAGAGCTCTTGCCAGAAGAACAAGACGCAGGTAGAGTTAAAGAGATTTGGAAAAAGGCAGCTGCCAATCTGCGACTTGCTCACCAAAAGACTCAAGAGAGATATGATGCTAATAGACAACCAGTAAATTTTGTGGTAGGAGACAGGGTATATTTGAAAAACTTTCCAAAGAGTAAGGCAGTGGATAGATTTTCTGCGAAGCTCGCTAGAAAGTTCAGAGGTCCTTACGACGTAATCAGGTTCTTAACCCCTGTGACTGTGCTTTTAAAAGATTGTGTATCAAATAAAACAGTCAAGGCACACGTCAGTCATGTTAAAAAGACCTGATCTTAAGTTTTTCCTAAGAGAACAGAATTTCAGAGTACCAGGAAGAAGATGGTTTGCTACACGACTTCAGATTCGACACCAGCCAGGGCGAGAGTTGGTGAAGACTAAGACAGAAGATACTGGATGCCGGTAGTTCCCAGCAGTCGAAAGAGTTGAGGGGATCTCAAGTCGAGTGGGACTCCGATCTAAGGAAAGCATGGTGAAATACGGTTTCTGTTTTTTTTGTTTCTCAAGTCAGCAATCTTTTCCAGAACTTTATTTAAACAGCAAGAGAAAGCCAAGGAATCAGACGAACATAATGTTCATACTTGTATAATTTTTGTAAATATAGTATTCTAATTATGTTAAATTAATGTCATGGTGATTACCATGTAAAAGGGTACAATTTAAATTGTAAATATAGTGATGCAGTGTATTTTAATTAGTTGTGATAGTGTAATGTAAATGTTATAATAGGACTGCATGTTGATTTTTCTCCGTTTCATGTAAATATTTTTGAAGAATCTTTAAGAAATTTTAAAAATCTGGATTATACTAGAGCTATCCTTTTAAAACTTCAAAGTAGCAGGAGAGTAAAATATTCACTTGTATGTTGCCTTGAATTTCTGTGATCTGCCGCTAGTCTTGTCATTTCAGGAGGTCTTTATACTAGTGGAAGATGCGGAGTCACTGTGGTATCAAGACAGAGTGGGCTACTTCCTGAACTCGGGTCCTGAAAAGCTGGACAGTCTCACTGTGGGAGTAAGGAAGACGTCGTCTCGCCTATAATGTCTCCTCTCCGTGAATATTCAGTGCCTGCCAGCGAGCACCGACATGGACGATGGTGAAAAGGGTTGGATACCTGGTTTGTAAGAATGGACTCGTAAACAAGGTAAAATCCTCCCAAATAATTAAGTGCTCTAGTCGGATCCGGTTCATAGCGAAGTGCTCATCTGACTTGAAGACCTTTCAGTGAACTCTATGATTTTCTTCCCACTTGTTAATTAAGTTTTTTCTATGAGAGATTACCTGTATGGTTTGGAATATATTCCAACATATATTCCAAGTCATGGGGGGGGTGATTTGTGCCATTATTAAAAATAATAAATGCCACGAATTGTTTCTCTCATAGAAAAATGCCTGCATTATGAAAACTTTACGTAAATCTGTGAGGCATTTAGTTTGAAAGCCCGCTCTTGCAGTCTCTGAGAGACTGATGCCTGTTCGTAGCGAGCTTCCCCTCTCTTCTCCTCCCCCCCTTGTCTTTATGTGCCGCTATCTCACTCTCTCAGTTGCACTTCTCGCTCGCACAGTTTCAGTTCAGCTGTGGTATAGATCTAAGCGGCAGTGAAATCTCTTCTAGCTGCGAGCAAGATGCTTTGTCATTACAGTAATGTTTTTCATTTGTTATAAACGACAGTAATTGTGGTGTGATTAAAGAAACTTCTACGCATGTCAAGGAAACAATAGAAGATCGATTGCAGATCCTATATAACAGTATGTAATCCCGCCACTCGTCCTCTTTCTTGATTAGGCTGTTGGCCAAGAATGGTCGCTCTAAACAATGGCTGCCGAAAGGCAGAGGAGAAATCAATGGCCGTCCAGGCTTCAGCTTTCCAGTTGTAGGGTGAGTCTTTATCAAGTAACATCTTGTGTATTTATTGTTTATCCGTGTTTCTTTTCTGGCGTTAAGAAAATATTTTGGCAACGCTATGTTCTGAAACATGTTTGATTTTGAAGGCCTCATGGCTTAAATCGTTTCATTAATATGAACTTGTAACTTTAAAAATGGATATAGTTTAATTTTGGTTTTTGATTTCAAATTAATGATTTAATTTGGGAGTTCCTTATTGGAATTTTAAGTTGGTAATTAATTTCAGTTGAGGATTTTTATTATTTTATGTAAATCTTAACTTCTTTCATCTGCAACTGGAACATTTTAGTTCGTAGGCAAAATTTTAACAGCTTCAAGAAAGAGGGCTTTCCTCGTTGGGCCCCCGAGGAAAGGGAATATTTATTATTTGTAAGTATGTGAGGCCCAAAAGAACAGGTTAGTGTCATTTAAATATTTATGTATATTTAAAATAATTATGAAGGAAATACAATCTAACCAAATATGAAGATTTATGAATTTGACTTCTAGATTGTATTCCCTTAACTATCTTGTGTAGTTTTAAATTTCTAATTTAATTTTGAAGGGTTTTTAAAATATTATTTGTTTAGTTTGATCATCTCCTTCAAAATAAATTATAAAGATTGATGTGAAGGATTTCTTGTCTGGATTTTAAAAAAGGAACTTGTAATATTTTAGGTCTGGTGATTTTGCCCAACTTGTTTTACTAATGTTGTAAAATTCAATCAATACTATGTGAAGGATTTAGCACGTATTCATTATAAATATTGATATTTTAATAGGATCAAAATATGAATCAAATTTGACATGAAATGTTTAATTAATACCAAGAATATGCATGTGCAATGAAAACTTACATTATTAATAAGAGCGTGTATTAAATGCATGGCAAGTATATTGTGTATAGCATAAATTTATTGTTTTTTTAAGAGAACTTTCTTAAAAGAATTCATAGGAAATTGTAATTTAAAATTTAGGGAAATCAAACTACGTTGATAAATCATCTTAATGAAGTGCATGTCCAGTTTTAATTCTTATTGTAAAATAATAGTTTAATATATATATTTTTAGAAAACTTAAAATATTTCTTTGTAGTGTTTCCACTTATTCGAAAAGGCTAGAAAGCACTCTAGGCTATTCGAAATATTTTGCTTTGTACCATCCCCAGTGCATTTATTCGTTTCCAGAGCCTCTGGTGCCCAGCGATAACCTTCCACAATCCTTACCCTATTGTTGCGCTGTGGAGGGTGGTGCAGTAGACAGCTTAGTGTTTACACCCGGTTATTTAGTGGTGATTTTGAGCAGCAGTGGGGGAAAACGATGGGCTCTGTTTATGTATATATCTATGTGGACCTGGTCTGGGGTAACAGTAGGGATTTTTATGTTTTGTTTTTGGACTGTCGTGCTGTTATGTAGGGATTAAGCTGAGCGTATTGGAAAGCTATCACCAGAGTGTGTTGGTGTGCCTAGACTAATCCTATATGTAGCTGCTGCCTCTCTGCCCGTTTAGAGAATGGCATAAATAAAATCTATAGCCAGGCCATGTACTTTCCAACCTTCTGAGCACTTCAATATGGTTGAATGATATGGTTCAAAAAGTGTGAGTATTAATTTTTTTGTTTGCTTGTGAAATCGTGGTAAAGCACTCCGAAAAATTATAATAGACGCTAATTGTTCCAGGAAATATGTTTTTTTTTTTTGTTTTTTGTTGTTGTTATGTGTGTAGCCTAGAGTGTTTGCTTATAAAACTAGAACGTCGAAACTCATAGTGCGTTAGAATATTTGAAGCATTGGAGTGATGGAACTATTGTATGAGAAGACAGTTCGTGGGAAATGGTTTTACTAATTGTATGCTTGCATTTTATTTTTTATATTACCTTTTTATGTTTCCATTTTAGAAAAGTATAACTTCAATTAAAATAATTGGAGAAGCTTGTAAAAAATGTTGTATTATTCTGTTGAAGTCATGCTTGACAACATCATTCATTTTTTGTTTTTATTAAGCGTTTAGCAGAAGTCACATACGTCTGCTTTAGAATAATTTATAATTAATTAACAAGACTTTTAATAGACGGTGGGAGTTGTGTAACTGTGGAGTTTGTGTCTTCCGTTTAAAAAAATATAAATTAAAGATTCAAACACTCCTACCATGATTATCCCAGTGAGTATTTTTCTAGAAAAAATTATCCTAGCGCTTTAACAGTGATTTATATGGTATCCACTGTGTTCCCATTTTTACATTGGCAGAGGAAAGAATAGGAATAATTTTTTCCTTTACGGGTTTTTAATAAGGTTAGTGATTTTATGTGAAAATAGTTAGCCTACGTGGAATACATACTCCGCAAAATAAGGCAACGTCGTGGCAAGGTTTATTTTATCCGCGTGGCAGGGGTCATTGCCCTCCGGAAAAGCTATCTGGCAGTGCGCAGTTGCCATTCTACGGAACATCTCAACCTAATTATGTCATTAGCCATAGCTGTTGTAACAAAACGGAAAATAGTTGTTATATTTATTTACGTTATCTACTGCCCCCAAGCATCTGCATAATCATACCTCTTCCCCTGTTTATAACAGCTATATTAAAAAAAAAATTACGTCCATCTGTACTCACCTCTTTCTTCTTCGGGATATACAAATTGCGGCGGCTGTCAGTCACTATCACTGCCTGAAGAAATGTACAGTATTACTAAAAGAATCAGTTTCTTTCTTTATCTTAGTTTTACTCCCTTTTAGGATTTAAGCAACCCAAGCCGGCCGGGCCTTACAGGGCCACGACCTGTCGGGAGAGGGATTATCTTTGGATCACATACATACTTTTTTGACCAGACAAGGACATGGAGGGCCTCCCCGGATGAGTGATCAGCCCAATGCCGGAGCCACCTCCGAGACAACACGAACACGAACACGTAGGACGAGGGACACCATTCACACACACACTCACTCCAAACAAGGCGAGGATGAGATCAAGATGATAATGACGGCCAGATGGTATCTGGGGACCACAAGGGCTTAAAGAATCCCGACGTTTGTCTCACAGGTGAGGAAAAACCCCAGAAAAAACCCACCTAGGTAACTTGTCCCGACCAGGATTCGAACCCGAGCCCGCTGCATATCTTGAATAAAATTGGTCTAGGTAAAAGAAGCAGAGGCAGACCTCGACGCAGATGGGATGAGTTAGGAATGAGATGGACAAGACAGGCCAAAGAAAAAGTGTACTGGAAACAAGTGATAAAACATTTAAATAATTAGGAAAACAGTGATCTAGGAAAGGAAGAAGAGTTCAGGGAGGAGGCAGAAACGAGATGGTCAGGGTAGGTCACAGAAAAAGTGAACTGGAAACAAATGATAGAGCATTTAATTCATTAGGAAAACAGTGTCCTAGGAAAGTGTTGTTAATATATAGGTCTTAACCCACCAGGAGGCAAAAACCCAACTCTCCAAGGAAATAGCTCACCTTGGGAGAGTAAAACAGAGCCAGCCCTACCATGGTAGGAGGCCCTTGCCCTATAAGGGATTGTGACGGGCTTATTTATTATTATTTTTACTTAGATTAATAATAAAATCGGTGCTCTCTTCTTCTATAATTGAGTGGAAGAGGTTTTTGAAGTTCTGAAATTTCCTGTGTAGCTTCAGCCCTCAGTTGGTTTTAGTTTTGGTGAGATGTATGTCGATGTGCATAGACATTATCTTCAGTCACACCTAGAATTATATATGAATAGGAGCGAACGCATCCCCTACGCCATAGCGGCGGACTAAAAGAATCACACCTTTTACTAATAATTCTCCCGGCCCAATCATTTTTTTAACAGATCAATCAAATTGCAACCGAATGTAAATCTCGAAGCCCAATTCATATCGAAATAGCTAGGTTTTTATTTCTGTATGGAAATCATGTGATATTCCCTAGCGTACTGGCGGTAACGTTCTATCACTACCTGAGTGTTTTAATTGAATCTCCACTTTCCTGCATGAATAATTGCTTTCATGCTTCCAGTTCATACAGCCAGAAGAAGTTATCAGCAATTCCCTTCACATATGATTGATGATGACTGATGAATCGCACATTTGCACGCCACCCTCCCCTTTTTTTAAATTTCGCACATCAGAAAATTCAATACATTTAAATTATTAGAAAAAGGGACTTTTGTATTATGAGATAATCTTGTCAGGAGCAGTAATTATATTATTAAGGAACGACAACGGTGTGAAATATTAGGGCGTAATCTAGAAAAGAATAATTAATTTTTTCTCCAACATGCGAAGCAACGCTTCTGCAGACACACGTACAGGCGGGATCACGAAGATCGTGTTACGTTGACACGGAATTTAAACAACTTAGTATTTAGATGCATTTTAAGTACCGGTACTCATAAGTCTTCAATAAATGTTGTGATTGTTTTAATTTTATAAACTTTAAAAGGAATATGTTTTTTTTAAATATGTTTCATAACTGAAAGAAAACTTTTGACCTTCTTAATAATATTACGAAGGCCGTCCACAAATTAGGATCGTTTAAGCAAACAAAACAAAATGTCATGGAAATATATATTGCAACAGGCATAGCAAGTGTTCAGTTATTTTTCAACATATTCGCCACAGTAATTTAGACATTTATCATACTGTGGTACTAACTTTTGAACACTTGTGCCGTAGATGTCTGCCGTCTATGATTTGTGCCACTGTGTGACAACCATCTCCACTTCTCTATCATTCTCTGTCATTTATTGAGGTGTAGGAAAAGATGGAAATCACTGGGAGCCCTGGTCCGGGCTTTAGGGTGGATGTTGAAACATTTCATAGCCGAACTTTTGCAGGAGACTTGCAGGGAGGTGTTGAAGTCTCCACCCTACAGCTCAGATCGTGCACCCATAGATTTTAATCTTTTCCTACCCCTCAAGAAATGACAGAGAATGGTAGAGACTGGCAGAGAAACGGAGAAAGTTATCACACAATGGTTCAAATGCCAGACGGCAGACTTCTATGGCACATGTATTCAAAAGTTGGTTCCTTGTTATGACAAATTTCTCAATTTCGGCGGCGAATATATTAAAAAATAGCTGAACACTTGTTGTATCTGTTGCAATAAATATTTCCGTGAAAGTTTCTTTTGTTTGTGTAAACGGCCCTAGGGAAACTTACTTAGTGGACGGCCCTCGTACTTTGCCAATATGTACTACATATTTAGATTTAATATAAATGAAAATTGTCTTCAGAGAAAAAATAACAGTACATCTGGGCAAGTCCACCGCTATGGCGTAGGGGATACGTTCGCTCCTCTCACGCAGCGGGCGCGGGTTCGAAACCTGGTAGGTACAAGTTACCTAGGCGGGGTTTTTCTGTGGTTTTTCCTCACCTGTGAGACAAATGTCGGGTAACTTTAGGCACTTGAGGTCCCCAGATATCATTTGGTCGTCATTATCATCTTCATCCCATCCTCGCCCCTTTTGGAATGAGTGAGTGAGTGTGTGTGTGAATGGTGTGTCTCGTTTTATCTGTTCGTGTTGTCTCGGAGCTGGCCCCTGCATTGGGTTGATCACTCATCCGGGGAGGCCCTCCATGTACTTGTCTGGTCAAAAAAAGTATGTATGTGATCCATAGATAGTCGCTCTGCCGACAGGTCGCGGCCCTGTAAGGCCTGGGCGGCTTGGGTCGCTTAGATACTAAAAGGGAGAGGTAAAACTAAGATAAATAAAGAAGAACATCTGAGCAAACCAACGAGATGTGTTCTCCCACTTTCCTATTATGCATTTTTCCAATCGTGAAATCAAATGTGTATATTCCAAATTTATCAGTTGCTTAATCCGTCATCCCATCTTGTTGGAATAAGTAAGTATGTTAATTAGGAGCATTAAGTAGATAAACTGAGAAGGTGCCATGTAATTACATGGAATCTGCATGTTCAATAGGAGTTTATCAAGGTACACACTAACCGCAGTGACCGCTGCTTCTTACCACCAGCAAGAAACTCCGTTACCCGATGTCTGTTGGAGGCAAGTTAACTACTTGAAAACTTAATGAACCCTCATCAAGTACCACTAGTAATTATGCAATTCATACCATTAGTTCCTGTAAGCGCTCCCTAAACATCCGTTTTCACCAAAACAGGGCAACATACTGTTAAAACCAGTTGTTTGGCAGTTCTATGGAATGGAGAAGATATCATTAATCTTCCTTCATCTCTGTTCAGTTTCTTGTATTTTACAATGACGTATAAGATTAAAAATCCTATAGATTGTCTAACACACTTTTTGTCCTCTCCTGCTTTAACCGTAGACCGTAGTCTACACTCTCAAGCACATAATAGTATATTAAGCAACAAGCCTATAATGATCATTCATTAAGATGCGAATGTGTTTATGAAAAGAGCACAGCAAGTTTCATAATAATTATATTCTAAAAACTCAAAGCATAAACAATCAATGACAGTCGACTAAAACAGCCGTGTGTAAGTTTCCTATAGGCCTAGTATTAAATTAAGAAGTTCATACGATAATTATGAAAATATAATTAATAAGCTAATGATAATTGTTATGATAAATCGAGGACCTTAATTACTATCATAGACATTATAGACTGTTTCTGTTCGCCCATAATTAATTGTCGAAGTTTTGAGTTATAGAATAATTTGTAATTGATCAAACAAACTACTTTATCTCAGCGATCAGCTGTTAATAAGTTCTCGTTTTCTGCGTTGGATAGCAGGCGATAACGGATGCAGTGATCAAGGCTCCAATTGGCTTCTTAACTTCAAAACAATGCACATTTAAACACAAGGAATAACTCAATTTATTATATTATTAAAATTAACATGAACAGAATTGATTTTAGTAAATACAGGTTCTTTATTGTGCAGGGTGAATTACTGTTTTCAAGGCTTGAAGATTTTACCATGAACCAAGAGTGCTATAATGGAATTCTGTACTTTAATGGATGTCATTAAGATACCGTAATGTCAGAATAATGAGGGTATTGTCCTATGGTGTGACAAACAAAAAATGAAACACGTTAACGAAATTACGGTGTTCATTTACATCTAGGATCATAAGAAAACAAAGGGATAAGAGATGTTAAGTTTTGTTTCATAGCATATTTTATTCCATTGCGTGACCCATTATATCTTTCAGGCCCAAATATTTTTTTACGAAAACATATGCTAGTTGCGCATAGAAATGTTTATATTTAAAAAAATCATGACTGATATTCTACATAATTATTACTACAAAATTCCTGCTAATTGTTGTCAGTAAGGGAATTTACATTACAAGCCCCTTCAAAGAGGTCCTGGAATTAATCCCAGCAAGTTATAAATTGAGAGTGCAATAAAAATAGGTGGTACAGGTAGCGGAAAAAAGCGAACCGACTAAAATATTTAAGTTGCCGATATGAGCCACTGCGCATGCCTAGCGGCATTCACAGGATAGCAGGGAATGTATTGAATGTATTGCTTGAATTGAGAAATAATTTCACGTAATTTGCATTGCTTGTGAAAACAAACGTTTCCGTTACATCTCTTACATTTATTTACGTATCACAAGGCTCTGAAATCAGCTACAAGAGTCTGTCCGCTTTTTTCCCCCTACCTGTACATGTACTGTACCACCACGCTTTGGGATGGTACAATCTGGTTGTACGTTGTTTGTAACTTTTAATAATCCAAACGAATTTTTTGAACATCATGATGTTAACTTTTAGTTTTTTTAAATGTTCGTTTTAGATTATAAAATAGACCCTCAGCGCGGCGGAGCGGTTAGTTCGTTTGTGTTCCAGTATGAAGCGCGAACGATGATCAATCCATAATATGTAACAAGTAGTAAATAAAATGGGTTCGGACACGTTTTCTCATGGCATTCGGTGGCGAATCGTGGTACTGCTTAGTTTCCATAATAGAATGAAAGCGTTTAGATTATTATTTTCAGAAAATTCAGTAAAAATATTAATAATGGGGTGAAACCAATGTCTGTACGTTTTAGAGAATGTTATATAAACTACTTTTAAAGTGACATAATTTAAAATAACAAAAAATATTATTTTAGTACGTAGGCCTAATCATTAATTTCTCGAAACTTCAATATGGACATAAAACAAAAATTACAAGAGTGTTAGAAGTAAAGATGCAAATATTGTAAAATTTTTTATATAATAAGCACTAACAACATTGACCAAACAACAATTTTACGCACTATCATAGAAAAAATGTATTTTTACGTGCCGTAATTTGCTTAAAAGTAAAATATTAGGCTATAATAATTAAGGAATGCTGAAACTTAGTTCTCACATGTACTTTGTAAAGGATGTCAATAAGTGCATGTTTTTCAATAACTCGTAATATTATTTCCTATAAGTGATTCATGCTTGCTAACGCTACTAGGGAAATTATTACTTACAAATTAGTTTTCCCAACTCTGAGACTGATGAAAGTATGGATGTGCGATGTGGTTAGCTTGTTGGGGAGGAGAACGAGAGGGGGATCCAAAAGTTACTTTGCATCTGCAGACTCCAGTTTAGCAGAAGACTAATGAGGGTGGCTTCCCCGCGTGTGCAAAGGAACCGAGAATTTTTCTCCCTTTTTATTAAAAAAGTAAAAAAGTACTGTTACCAAAGTTTGTTTCCCCCAAAAGGAAGGATAGAGGTAAAAAACTTTTTTCCTGGGTATTGAAGTCTGAGATCATCGGAGATTGATCATAACCTTAATTTTAATTTTCACCCATTTCTTTTTTATATGTTTCCTTGTATAATTCTCTTATACTTCTTCCCTATTTCTCGAATTTTTAGATCAGAGGGGGTTGTAAAACTCGCTTAATTTGGAAGCCATGTTTCATATCCGGGTGATTTCTGTATTTTTATAATATCCACGTGCAACCACGTGTCTCCAAACAGGAATCTAAATGGATTCAATCTAATTTATAACCGAAATGGAAAAACGTAAAAACTTGCTTGAAAGAAAGTGAAATATTATGTGTCAACGTGTTTCATATCTTAAAATAAAATGTTGCCCCTTTGTAAGTTCGGAAACTGAGAATAGAGGCAGAGGAAACATACTATATTGATGAGGAAAATAAATGAACGATCTCTAAAAGGTGATAATACAATTATAAAAGATGATAATGAAGTGTTTCAGGGTCCAATATTGTAAAAACGTAGACGATTTATGAGAGTCATGATACAAAATATCATTATAGTATTACTGTGAAATTCAGAACTACGTTATTGAATGTTTTTCTTCTCATGGCAGCCAATTTCCTGATTACATGAAAAAGTCAAATAGAGTTTGGAGCTAGGGTTCATATTGATGACGTGGTAGCGCATCATTACCCTCGCACTGCCCTCCAATCAGGTCTCCGCGCTAATGAATTTAGTGGATCAGCGAGTGTAAAGACACAATGGTCAGCACCACGAGGAACAAAGAAGAGGGAAGTTCTCGCACTAATCTTAGGGAATCGACTCGGGTTTTACCGCTCTACCACTTGATTAGGAGTTATATAGCTTGTCCGCTAGCCTTCCTACTCTTAGCCATTTGTTAGGTTCCCTTATTTGTCCAAAATCCTTCAACAAATCTTCTTCTTTCACTTCTATTTTTATCCTTACAGAAGGAAATAAAATGTGATATAGTTAACTCGTTAACTACACTATCAAGCTTGGCCAGTAAGATGTGTATTAATTTTATGATTGCTAAATGGAGTTTGTGATTCGGATGCTTCAGTTAAATAAAACAGAAAATGGGACACTAGATTTTACCGTGGACACATAACTGCTTTAAACAGTTCATATGTATTTTAAACCATTCCAAGCGATTAATAAATAACCCAAAAATAAGAAAACTAGCCTATGTACACAATACTTTCTTAGTAAACCAAGCTGTTGGAAAGATTATGGAATAATTCGGAATTGCTTCTATAAGTATTAACTCATTATTTCCAACTTCTTTAAATCTCTTCTTGATAAAATAAAAACGATTAGACGAACTAGATCTTTCGATTCTAATTTAGGGGTCAGTGGTCCTACCGCTCTAATGTGGACGATGTTAATTTTGCGTCAAATTTCGGGTCTTATTGCAACTACCTTGTAGTTTATTAACGTATGACTAACTTTTTATTTATTTTTTATTCTTCTCGGTTTCATATTATTCAAGGACTAATCTGGCAACTTAGTTCTATCGCAATCATGTTTTTGTAGGATCTTTTACTTGCATGTTTCTTACAGAAAATCTCTTTATTGAAGGATTAATATACTGGGTTTTTCATATTTCTGTAGCTTGTGTTTAGATATTCTTCGGAATCTCATTGAATAAGCAGTAATAAGTAGTAATAACATAATAACATAATAACTGGTGATGTAAACTCCGTTATTTATTTCAAAGTATTATACTTTTCTGCGTAATCTGCATATAAATCTCTGAATTTTGGATACATTAAGTTGTCACCAATTGTAAATTCAGTGTCTTTATGGAAAAATGGGGGAGATGTCTTCACTTCTTATTAATTACACTCGGGACTGGTTTCGTTATCACCTGCGACATCTTAGTCGGAATGTTGAGTATAAATTTCACTCAGCTATTAATGCATCTTAGACTTTGAGTACAGAATATAGGGGTGGAGGAGGGTTGACTTTCTTTTCTGCAAGAATGACGAAAATAGAAAAATTCTTGGTAATAGACTAGTTGACATTTACAGAAACAATTTTTTATTCTTGCAACGTGAAAGGATTATAGCAAGATTACAAATGATTACAGATATGTGGGTTATGGCACACTAATAAAAACAGAAGAATTTCGGAAAATGTGCACTAAATGCCTTCCCTCCTTCCCCTAAATTGTAGACATCTTGAAGAAAATTGTCCAGCAAACACATATTGGATTAAAAGAAGCCTAGTTTACATGATGCCACCACCTTCGGAACTACGTCCTTGAAAGTACTTTCATTAAATTAATTGCACCCGTCGAAATAAGTTCCAATTTATCCGCAAGTTTCATCTTATTTTTAAAGATAAAGTCGTTGAAATCCCAGAAACACGTTTATATTTTGTGTTCAAATCCAGGAATTTCACAACGTCTACACTTCCTCACTTTATTTTACAACCAGCTAAATGTGTATAATCTCGAAACTCTATATTTTTTAGAAAAGTTGGAACCGAAATGCCGAAATGCCGAAATTGCGCAGTGTCGTAAATAGGCTAAGTGTTCCCAATACACATCGCGCATGTGCACTCAAGTATAATTCAGTTGCGAAACTTAGTCATGGAACCTAATTTCGTGGAATAAACTACCCCTAACAGAAAGGAATCGGAATCGAATTTAGAATATCTGCAACGTACTTTTGGTACGTGGCTCCTTTCTGTTTTATTCTCACTATTATATAGTAGGCACCTAGGCAAAGCCCATTTGCCCCATAATTTTGAATATAATTTTGACATAAAGTGCCATAGCTCGTCCGGTTTTAAGTTGTCCGCAGCCAGGGTCTTAGCTTTGTTTCGCCAGGAGGCAGTCCTGGGTATGGTGTGTGGTGCTCCAGTCTATTGTTGTTGCCAAGAAAACAACCTATTGTTTTTGTGTGTCCCATTTCTCGCCCAAAATTCAATTTTACGCGCTTATATGCTCTTTTGTCTAATTTTGAAATGTTGGGGGAGGGGTAAGGGGACTTTTCCATCATTCGTTGCAAAACCTTGGAAATCCGCAAAAACCTGCCAGAATAGCTTGACTTTAGTGATGTATGTAATATCCGAGGACTGCACCGAAAATGAATATGGGAACTGGCAGTGGTGTGAGAGTCATTCTAACGCAGGTTCTGACGTCCCAGTTGGTCTCCCTCCGACATATGTCATGGCACTAATCATCAGCATGTTTTGCACGAGATCAAAGTGTTTCTATAGGTAATTGCTACCTCTTCACTGTCAAATGCAACACTTGCCACCCGGACAGCTTGTCTGTTGTCACAATCCTTTAGTGATGCACAAATGCTATTCTAGTTTTGACGTATGTAGGCTACTCTTCATATTCTTGTGTATTTCATTGATTCATTGTTCGTATATTTTAAGGCTCCTGGTGGATAAAAAGGGAATGTCTTTGACTCAGCTCGTCATTTAGCGATTAATGCCCATCGTCTCTTGCCTTTCAATGTAGTACCATTGTCTATTCTTTGCAAAATTTCTACTCCTTCGAAGAAAAATTTAATGCCTTTCATACCCAAACATTCTTATAAATTCTGTTCATATAATCCACATGCTTTGTTAATGCTTCTGTACTGTGATTTTAACAAAAGTTGAAAATTTGTTTTTTTTTATGTCAGTATTTTTCGAAAATGCCCAGCAGCAGAGGCGCCCATTTATGTATCAGAGCAATTGTGATAACTTTAGCATGTCCTAAACGTGAAACGTGTTTTGTGAAAAAAAATACGTTTATCATCTATTTCCAACCAATAAAATGTTCCATGTGATGCAATTTTGCATCTATTTAAAAAAATGTTCACATTTATTGCTGAAATGGCAATAAACATATATGTATATACCTCTTTTCTTCTTATGCTCCTTGTGTGGACTAGCTCAAAAATATTACACAGGCTTATTTAAATTTTTTAATGTAGGCTACTATGAAAATTATATATACGAGAGATACAGCAAAGTTGTAGCAACTTTTCCCCCTTTCTCAAAATAAGGCGATAGATAGTACCATAGATTGTATGCCACGGGACAGTATGGCTTCTCTAGTAAGTTATATGGACACATTATTTGGTGTTATTATGATGTAGGGTTATGCGAATAGAGGTATGTTAGTTGTGAGTCAACCGCCTTGCAGAAGGATATAACAAGATATGAACAGCATTCTTACGTCAAAATGCCAGAGGGAGAAATGCCAGAGAATACCACAAGGAGCTGATAGAAGCTTTGGGGAATAATGCCCATCCATACTAAACTTTAGGGATCAGGAAGTGGGTATGTGTGCTTTCATGCTTCCAATTATAATGGCACGATGCAGTCAGGTTAGGTTGTTTTTGGGTGTCTGTTTCCTTCACTATCCTACATCTATACCCATAATCCGCATTAAACATAAATTCTATATCCTACCCTTTCATTTGTACTTTTCATAATTTTAAAACGGTTCCATATTTTTCAAAAGAAAATATAGTTGCTATGAAGTATGCTCCATCCCACAAGAAAAAAAATACGTTTCATTAACTTTTTTGTTTCCACAAAATATTGTTTTTTCGACGCCGTATCTACAATTTATAGTGTAGAACTTATTGGATATGATGTTCCGACATATATAATCGTTAGGTGCCATGAATAATTACATAATTATTCTAGTTAGTTTTCACTATCACAAAGTCTCTAAATATATTGAATACGAGATATATTTCCACATACACTTGTACGTATAAAGCACCATTGACGACGGTACTTATGTGGGCGACATGAACACGATAAGCAGAATGAGAAGTACAAGCACAGCCCCCTACCATTACAAGACACGGCTGCCAACTGGTTCAAATATACACCATACAGCTATACATTCAAACCTAACAAAAGCTTTGATTTTCGAGCCTTGGCAATGGTTATGGAGCATTCCTCTTACATTTTGAAAAGGTGACGCTCTGCAGCGCTAGAGGCGCCACGGGGTATGCGACGGCCGACATACGAAACACAATTTATGACGTGGGCTATGCAGTACATGTTCGCTCACAAAAATTGCAACAATAGAGTTTGACACTGCAGATTATTCCCTCAGTGATCTCTCTTTATGAAGGGGTTTGCTGTTAAAATGGGCATTAAATTTTCTGCCTGATACCCCATAAACTGGAATTGCCTCTACAGCTTATGCAAAGCAATTAATTGAATCATAAATTTGTATAGTAGAACATACAAAATGTTAGGTTGTTTAATTTTATTGATGAAAAGTATCAAAGTGTATTAGTGTAAAATACATTTTATTTGCTTCTGTATTTTAATATGTTACAGAATTATTTCATAATGGTAATAAAAAGACGGTAAGTACTTTATTATTGCCAAAAAGTACACCCTGAAACATTTTCGAATAATGTTTTCGAAGTACAGTACGTGAATTAAATTTTCTACAAATGACTTTACGTGTACCAGTATTTTTAAACGTGTGGTTCAGACTAATTAATACCATTTACAGCAGCGACTTACGGTATTCGTTTTCCACTAAGCACTACACTACACGCCTAATCTTTTCTTCTTGTTTCCGATAAATGAATAAAGTTAAACGATTTAAAAAGTATATAATTTAAACTAATCTGAAAATATGATCTGCCCTATAATAATCTTATGCGGAAGTACAGTTTTTACACGTAGTATAATTTCGGGCACTAGGCCTACTTGAAATATTGGATTTCCAAATGGAGGAGTATAATAAGTTATAAACAGTATTGTTGAGGGCGGTATTAAATTGTTTCATAGTAGGTGTTGTTTTGGTACCTTCTTGTTTCTTTCGAGTCCTTTTTGCTTATATAGAGGGTGTTAATGAATAACTCCGAAATATTTTACCTGTGTATAGAGGGGACATAGACAAGCAACTTTTATTAGAAGATTTTTGCTCTATGGAATCAATTTTTCCTGTTACAGCATAAAATCTCCCAGGGCATGGCCGCCACTGACTTCTAACATTAGAAAAAATTGCAAAACAAAGAAACATCGCTGTTAACGCTGTAGTCAGTAGTTATGAATAAAAAAAAAAAGACTAATGCAGTGGCGACCAGTCATGTGATTATTCTGTAAATTTTGCAGATTATGGAAACTCTAAATTATCATATAGTTGTTGACGAATGATTAAGAGTCAGGTCTTTATCGATCACTAGGAAGGCATGAAGTCAATTTAATAAACATTTTAGCCCTATTTCGCGTAATTATTGATTTATGAGCACCAAATTATAATGACTTTAATGTTTTGTAGCATACACATTTTACGTGATAGAGAACAAATCTTCTAATCAAAGTTGCTTGTCTAAGTCCCCTCTATATACAGGTAAAATATTTCGGTGTTATTTATTAACACCCTGTAGTTCAGACAATTCATTTTAAGTTGATCTTGCGGAAGGTCTATTAAGGTCCGGATCAACTTTAAGCTGCAGTTCCCGATTATAGCAATAACAGCTTCATCAGCGCTCAACCAAAAATACCGAAATCTTCTATACATTCTAGGGTCTCGTATAGCCACAATCCCTATAAAAACAATTGCAGGAAGGTGTGATAGAATGAAAGTGATGCAAATGAAACGAAAAAGTTATGATTGTGATTGCTTGAAATTCCACATATTATTATTAGACCTGGGATTTTAAGGCAAATGCCTATTTTGTTCCTTATGAAATAACACGAAATTTTTTTAATATGTTGACGTTTCATGATAAATCACTTACATTTATAGAGTTTTATAGTGCCTTAAAATGCCTATTTGGACCTTTAGAGCCTATTTTACTGTTTTAGTGCCTAAAACGCCTATTTTGTACATTTAACATAAAATTCAACTTCTGTAATTTTTACAATCTTATAAAGGACATCCCTCAATGAAAAGCAGAACAGCAGAGGTGGGTTTTTCACAGAAACTTGATTATTCTAAACAATTGTCGCTAAAGGAATGCTGACTGACGGGGGATGGGGAGGATTAAGGAGGAAGGACTACTGTGTCAAGCCACCAGTGAAAGAACATCTGTTTAAGTGAATATAGTTCGTGATGCCTAATTTTGCAGTTAATTCAGTGAAGAATAGGTATACCACGTTTCTTCCAGTAAAAAAAGAAAAAAAAGACCATGTTACAGTTTAAGTGTATATTGTAATATTTTAACGTCTATTTTCTATCTATTTACACATTTTTAAAGCATATTTTCAGTGCCTATTTTAGGTGCCTAAAACTAATTTTTTTAGAGCCTAAAATCTCAGGTCTAATTATTATACTGGAATGACCATTGATTCATGAGCTTTAGTAGTTAGAATAATATTTCATCCTCTTTAATACTAGAGAATCAAATTAATATTCGTTTGAGGATTTGCTGACGTCAAGGTATGACTAAAGCACAAACATTTTACAGTGATGGGATAATTACCTGGGCTATAGCGAAAGTGCGGGCTTGGTAGTGCGATAACGGACCATGCTTGCATAGTAGTGAGATTTTAGAACGCTCTTTTCTGTTCTCACATGCATTATTATACGTCCGCTGCAAATAGGTAATCTTCGTTATCATGGACATTAAATTAATACCGTATACCGAGGATATCAACCCTTTTCCCGTTTTAAATACCTATACGAGCAGCCTGAATTCGTTGCCATTACAGCATAATCGATTGAGCGTACAATATAGTGGCATGAAGTTGTTGTAGGCACTCATCGGCCATCCATTTGCGTTAACATTATGGATCTATAGCTACATGAGGGATGTAAACAGTGAAGAGTGCAGTGTTAGATACAAATTTGTTAATTATAGGTCGATTAAAAATCAATTGATTCACATTATCTGCTTGAAAGGAGATATAATTCTTGATTTTACGGTCAAGTCCTGTTTGGTTTTACGGTTACTTGATATATTACAGGATATTGGGTATTCGAAGCATTCCTCAGGATTGGGGTCTAGTATTAGCGGGGTCCATTTTACCCCAAAAGCAAATTTGAAATAAAAATCTATTCTATTTTTTTAAGTATGATTTTTCAAAATTTATGACTTTATACCTCTAAGTCAACTTAACCAAATGAAGTTTTATTAATTCTTATATTTTTATCATATTGAAGTGTATTAATTTTTATTTCACTGAGAACCATTAAGGTCTTTATGACCGCATTCCAAATTAGATGTTTTTCTTTGAATGTAACATTTTGTAAAGGTGCTTATATAAACAACTGTCCTGTTTACAAAGTAAAAAAATATATTTTTACTTTTTATTGAAACAGTTTCAATACAACCGATATATGCGCATACATTACTTGGGCTTTTATAACCCCAGTAGTATTCAGTGTAACAAAGAAAAACTCATAGCATGAAGGTTAAAATATAGAACAAGATTAAAGTTTTTTTTTCACGGATCTAGAATTACTTTATATTTATAATATAATTATTATGATGTTCCATTTATGTTGTGCATCTCAAATAACTTTTGTGTATGTACTAGTGTTGAATTATTTTTCTTGGAATTTATTTTACAACAAGTAGCTAACATATGCTTGGAGGTTTGGTTCATGTACCTGCATTATTGCGCAAGATACAAGCAAGGACATAATTTTTTCATATAGCACTATGTAATTTAGCCAAGTTCGCTACATTACGCTTATTAGAAGTGAAAAATGTATCGTAATGCTACCGTCTGAAACAGTAGCAATAACACAAGGAAAGACGTGGTGCTAAGTTTTAGTTCTCTTATTTGTATAAACATTGCAGATGGCACTGTTTCTTTGGATGATCTGAAATATTAAACGGAAAGGAGGGTGTTTATGGCATTTTTCTTGTAGCTTAAAGCGACAATTGGCCATGTACAATACACTATGCTGTGTACAGTACTTATGTTTATTTAGAATTAATTTATCACTTTGGAGTACGTACTTTCTTAATTAAAACGGTCTTAACCTACATCTTTGCACGACTTAACTAATTAGTGGTAGGCCTACTTACGAATATTGTTACCGTGGATCGTAAGTTGACATTCCCACACGCAATCTTGTTGCTATGTGCGGTAAGAGTTTCCGTGCTGTTATGAATATTACGCCACACCTCATAATACAAGCCTTATGGACAAGGCCCCCCAGCACAAATATTCGGTTCCCATAAACAACAACAAATGCGAATCACTTTCTGAAATAAACATCTATCTTCAAGAATGTATATACATAATATTTTCAGGTAATATCACAATTAATATAATTAAATTGATATAAATGATCATCGTGCAAAAAACAGCATGCAATACTCGTGCCGTAAGCGCATAAGGGATCTCGGAAAATTGAAAAAACTCTGCGCGAGCGCCTCGTTTTTTCAAACTATTTCCTCGATCCGTATGCATGCCTTACGGCACTTGTAACGCAATATACTATTTTGAACTCGTCTTAACGTAATTCATTCTACATCGTTAAATTATGTGGTGCTATTTGAAAAAATAATTCAGGCACATGAACCAAGCCGACATGTTTATGTTCATTGTTGTAAAAATAACTTCCGAGAAAATTATTTTTAATGTCATTGAAGAAGATGCAACGAGGAAACTTGGTCTCACATCCTTGGCTTTTGTCCGTTTAGCGAAGCACTGCGCAAGACTAGACACCACTAGACTCTGTTGCCAGTGCCCTCCGAAATAATGACTTCAACTTCTTTGAGGAGGTATACGACCACTAATGGAAGGTGCAGGAGAATTGGCATTGTCGCCATAAACCGGGTGATAGTGAAGGATACATCTTGGATCCTACTGTAAGATTGGAGACACATATTGATCGGCCTCATAAGGTGCACTTAGAGAAACAGGCAATATTTGAACCCACAGTCCTAATTTATAAAGAAAAATATAATTTGGAGGATATCGAAGTCCGAGACATAATGGTGGGTCTCATCTAGATCTGGAAGTCACAACATCCACATTTCAATAAATTGCCTTATAAGCTTTAAAATTTTCTATAAAAATACTTAGATACCATCTGTATTCAAAACAATAGAATTCTTCTTCAGTGATCAACCCAAAACACCATTATACTTTATACTATGCTAATTTTGTAAATTTTGGCAAATTGGCAGACTCTGGATGTAGAGGAAGAGTATTGAAATAAATATTGTAGGTGAACAAGATAAATAAGCTATGTTTATAGCTATGTTATCTCTTCAGCGCCATTTCCATTTTCTCAAAACACTTTTTGTTATTCATCCTGTGAAGAGTCCACAATTCTGTGTATTATTCCATAAATTATAATACAATTTAGAATATGAAAATTTTGAGAAAATTCTCACTGGAAGGAATTGAAAACATAGGATATTTTAAAATGAAACTCATAATGCTTATATTTCTGAAATAGGTAGGGGTATGTTTGTAGATATAAGTAAGCATAAATTAAGCAGCGTATTATTCGAAACATACAACATAAGACTATGTAATATTCATTTAAATTAAGTACTTTCTTAAGAGTATTTAAAGGATTTTGCATACCTTCAATAGATTAGATTAGGTTTTGGGGAAAATTTATCTAACAAAAAATACACAAGAAAATTAGAGTTGAAATTCTAACAATTGCAAATTGAAAGTGGGTTTATTGTCTTTAATTAATGTTTTATATCCATTTCTTCATAAATATCGCTTCCTGGTATTAATATTATGGTGTATAGGGCATGTTATTAATTTACCCACTAATTGAAAACATGTGTCAAGTTGTATCGACATCCTTACATATCGATTAAGGAACCAGGCGATGTAATTACGCTCGTGAATGGCACTTGAAGGGTTGATCGCAGCTTGTGCTTACCTCAAGTTTCCACATGAGCATTACCTTCTTGAAACAACACAGCTGCATCGTTTAATAAGCAAGTGGGCTACCTTGCCAACCTTGCACAATTAATGACTTCATGCTAACATAGGGGAGATAATACTAAGTGTCTGCAGTAGTGAAGGTAGAATGGAGTAGCTTTACGTAAATGAACGGTGAACCATAAAGCTTGCAATACTCTTTAAAAATTCCATGGTCTAATAACTGAAAATATTTCAGAGTAATTTGCTGGTTCATAAGCCACTCGTTAATATTATAACGACTATATATTATTTATACATCACTTGCCTCCAGCAAGGATTCAGAAAATTCAAATATATAAACAAAAAATTGTTTTTTTTCTGAGAGCATGCAGCTAGAAAAGTTAACTGAAATTCAATTCTGGCGTACCAAGTCACAGCAAATAATTTATTATTTTTTCTACATGGGATATAGATACTTTAATAAATTATTTACCTTGGTGGACTAGACGGAAAAGCAATGGATTTCTGTTCACGTGATCATAATTTTGATTTCCTTCTGGCTCCAGCACAAAGTTAACAATCGTGACTTCGCGTTGTATGATTCAAACTAAATTTCAGCCCTGCAAGGATTGGTATATAGGATAAGCCCTGTACGAGGATAATAAACATGACTATTTTGCTCATGACTGAGTGGCCAATCCAGTGTAAAAATATGTGGAATTTCAATCAGTCGCAAGTTTCTGTCATGATTTTACCGTTTTATTTTTATCATTTAAATTTTATCGCTCATATTTTATTTTTATTTATTTTATTTATTTACTCTTTTAAATTATTACAGAAAGAGTTACATAAGTTACCCCAAAGGAGCAAAGCTCGTGTTTGGGGTCGGTTCCTTTTAAATTACATCAGTTAAAAATAAAAATAAAAATAAAAATACAAATACAAAATACAAATAACATGTAATGAATACAGGTACAATACAATCAATTTAAACTAAAAATACAATAAAATATAGTGATACAGTACCATTCAGAAAAAGGAAGGAAGAGCATATAAATCATTATAAATGTGCAATTGTTTTCCATAGTTAATCCCACGAGAATATTCCGTTCATAAAATGTAACGGTTTTAAATAATAATAATAATTTTCTTACCTTGTTGAGAAATTCTGTCAGCCGTGAGATCATGGCATACTAAATGAATGAACACTCCATGAATTGATTCCATGAATCGATCCTAGTTTCTAATGCTACCAATAGTATGTACCAGTACCAGTTCCAGCACGCTATAAAGCACACGAACTGGCTTGCACCGAATCGAAATTGCTTTTTTAATCAATGCACTTTTATATTATCTCAATTTCCAAATTAGTTATGTTGTTTCAAGCAATGTATTTTCATTCTGGTCACTGGCAGGAGGTGACGTATTAATCACTGGTCGTTGATGCCTTACGTGTCCAGTAACGAGCTGATGTTTTATCAGATAAAATTACATCCTTGCAATCCTAGGAAGCATATCATAAGCTAAACGATCGTCATTGGCCTACATCCGAGAAATTGCTAAATATTATCGGTCGATACCAAACACGCGGCGTATGAAAGGAATAGTCATCTAAATTATGAATAAACACTGCACACTAAAACATCTTATTAACTGTACCTTCTTTGATTTAACACAGCGATTTCGGTATATGAAAATGACTAATTACTTATATGTGTGGTGAAACATTTCAAATCTCATATAATAATAAACACAAAATTAATAACACGATAATAGTTTAGCAATGAGATTAACATAACCAGTTGACGAAGAAAGAAAAATTGCTAGTCGCAAGTCATGTGACCGTCAACGATATCGCGACGATCGATATATCGATTATTTCGCCTATTAGCTCTCTTGCTTATAGTGACAAAACTATCGTAGTTTTATTCATTTTCGTGGTTTGAAATTATTCATTATATGCTTAATTATGTCCATTCTTCGTATGTAAATATTTGCTAAATAGTCACAATAAATATAACTCGAGTTTCGCATTCTCTCAAGATGCAGAATTTATCCGTAAAATCCGGACCTCTTGTTATATTACCTATGATAAAATGTTACTATTAAAATTCGAAACAAAATAAAATTACAACATGAATTATTAAAATAATCACTATTGATTACAGAGTTTTTATGTAAACACTTTTATATTTAACGCTTTGTAATCACTTTTATAGATTTTTGAGGGAAGCTAACATAAGTTTATCTCGTTGTATTAATACTGAATTTAATTTGCAAGTTTTAATTTTCTAAAGTACTACATACAAGAAGGTAAATTTAGTTGATCTTAAGAAAAATTCAATTCGATATCAGAATAATACTACTTCTGACGGCTGAGAATATGTTTTTAGTAATATATGTAGATATTCCATAAATGAAATTTAGTTTGTACAGATTAGCCAGCTACTTCGTGAAATGCCTGAATTATGTGCTTAACATATAAATATTCACTCATTCCATCAAGCACATAAGATTCACAGTACAGGGGATTTAAACCGGAGGCCTCCAGAGTAATTATGTATCCTAAAAACTTCCTCAGTTCCTCCAACTCAATAAGGTCTTCAGGAAAGACAACTGAAAAAATTAAGTAAAATGAAATGAAAATTTAAAAAGCCTAATTTCATATTACTGAAGTTTTGTATAATTATTTATACTAACCATCTATATTTCACTCTTGCACGAGAGCACAGACCCAATAAATTGCACCACAGTCTGTAGAAATTCGATGAAGAAGCAACCATTTTGAAACACGGTTATTCAAGCATGTTGATACTGTGCCCAAGTTATGTACTGTCAAATGAGGCATACGCCTGCCATTCGTATTTGAGATTCCAGTGGAATATTGTCCATCCGTTTGACAGGCTTCTTCCATAGGATTCTACAAAGCGAAGTATTCTTGTTGACAACAAAACCCGTCACAAGCAACAAAGAGCAGTAATGCTTTCCATTTTCCGAACAATTTGCGTGATGAATATTGGGTGACGTTAAGCTCTTCCTCGAACAATCGTTTGTGAATGAAGCTGTGCATACTAGAAAGCAAATAGATCATAGTTCAATCTGCATACATAAATTTCCCCTCTACCCTCTCTGCTCAAATTTCCTCTCTCACTCTTTCTTCCACCCTCGCTCTCTCTCTCTCTCCCTCTCTACTTCCCTCTCACCATCATACAAATACATAGAGCAAGAGCGAGAAAGATAATAGTAATGGAGGGAGGGGAGGAGAGAGAGAGATATCTTGTTGTCAGTCATCGTTGGAGAACGGCAGATTTATAATGGTAATACAAATCAGAACTGGGCAGAATTTAATTACACCTTCTATTATGACTAAAATATTCCAGGAGGGCTATTCAATGTAGTCTATAGAGTATTGATCAAGCGACAGAAATAAGTCCACACAATGATTGGTACTGAGCGATAAATAGTGATTAAGGGGACCGACCTATGACATTTAGGAATTCTACATTTTGCATACAGTTTTCTTGATTTCTTTTCCTGACTCGGGAAGCATTGACAGGAAGGGTTTCATTGGTAGTGGAATGTTGTTTTCAATGTAATATCGAAAATTTTGCACGAAAACTGGATCGTATTCAGATCGGTCTGAATTCTACACGAAAACCCAGTAATTGTTAGTTTCTAGGGGCAGACATAAGAATACGAGAGGACAATGAGGACCCATGATATGTCTGCTTGATCGAATTGAATACGTGGAAGTGTTTTCATGGCGTTGCATATGATCTCAATCCGATCCGATCTTTCTTTTTTTAGGTGTATCGACCTTGAGAGTCAATTGTACCTGAATTCCCGTTTTCGAGACAATTTCAATATGGTAAGCGTATTCAGAATGAACTGAATTCTGTATGAAAACATAGTTCCTTCCATGTTGTAATTTTTAAAGTTAAATTGATCATAGTACGTTTTGTATGTAGCCTATGCAATTCCTAAATTGGGAAAAGTTGTAAACTTATGCTTCCTCGGAAAGGATAGGCTATGCCAGAAAAATAAGTTTTATATATTTTAAAATGATTTTTCTTTTTTTTTGTTCTGTTTCTTATCTTGTTTATTTTATGTTTGTTACGTGTTATTTATTTCTTTATAATTATAACCATGTGAATGTCGCCATCTATGGAAACGACTTACATTATTTCATACCTCATCCTACTCGTATTTGTTCTGAATCTCAGTGTGCCGTATTATTCTACCAGAAAGTTTTCGCAACAGATTGCAACACTTGTTTTAAATTATATCTTGCTCCACTTTGGAGAGCTCAATTAACGAAGACAATTCTTGATATTACTGCAGATAATGTAATATGCATCCATTTGAAGTAAAGCAGTTGTTCGAGCACGTGGCGAATATAATTCTATATCTCTGGGTTCCGAACTCTAAGGGTGGATTCGCCTCTTCCCAACCTCTTTCTCATCCTCCTCCTCCTGCCTCTCCTCCTCCTTGGAGGAAGCCACCGACCAGAAGCTGCAGTGCGGGAAGCAAACTAAGGCGTCGAAGCGTTCCAAGTTAATCCCCACAATACTGCCAACTTCAACATTCATCACTGTTAGGATAGAGATGAAGGAATTATTTTCTAATTACTGTTCATTGCCATGTAAAAATATGCAAATAAGGTGCTGAAAAACGAAGAGACTTTAAGAATGAAAACTACGATAAGAATTGTAGAACTCTCATGAGTCTTTCTAGTTTTGGGACACCAGTAAGTGTTCTTACACTTTTCCCCCTTCTGCATCACCTTCACAACTTCTTCTTTTATACATACCTTCGCTTTACTCGTAGAAAATTTCTCTAACTTTTTCTCCCATTCTCTTCGTTTCAAGGCTGAAGAGAAGAGAGAGGCGTCCTATCTACGAATCCTTTTCCCCCATGTTATCTGTCGTAATAATTATTCCGTAAAAAGGAATTCAGGGACTCCTTACCTTAGGAACAGTACAGAAAACTAAGAAGCTGTTAGAAACAGAGCTAGCAGGTAGTAATCTACATGCAAGAAAATGGCGTTTAGGAGGCAATAAAAAGGTCGTGGGGAGAAAAAGTTTAAACTATAAAGGCGTAGGTAGGGTAAGTGTAATATATTCAAAGAGAATAGCTTTAATAGTGCTCGCGAAAACTAAATCTAAAAGTACTTAAACGTTACTTTAATCTCTTTCTGCTTTGGAAAAAAGTTACGTTAGGGCAAAGTTATTTTAATGGAATCTGGAGTGGGGAAGGTTCTAAAATAAGACCTCACTTCGAGACGTTATTGCTTTATGCAGGAAGGGCTCTTGCTACGAAGTCTAGGATTAATTTTCTTTATATTTTATGGGATTCAACTTACGTTTTAATAGGTCAGTAGTTGAAATATATGATTATTAACGCGATCCTCACACATTATCTTAAATGGTCGGTTACAGTAATTTTTACATTAATTTATTTATATTTAACAAACGGGCTAAACGATACATAAGGGAAGCGCACAGTTAGCAAGAATAATGCTATAATTATAAATATGTACAAAATATGATATTAATCAATCAACCGAAAGTTGTGGTAATCTTATACTGTAAAAAATCGGAGCAAAACTTTGTAAGATACTATTTCTTATCATTCTACAAGTTAAAAAGAACAATAAAACCCCTAAAACATATCTCATATTATTTTTACCTTGCATTTTTTAGTTCAGAGTTATGAACGTAATGTACAGTTGATATAACTACTAATTATTATAATCCAGTTATAAACGTCATTATAGGGGACGTTAGGGGAAAAGTCATTAATTAAAATTGGTATTGTTCAGATAACTCAACAGTAAAATGAAATATAAAAATATTTTTAATAATGTAAACTACGTGTATAAAACTATACATTGGGCTCTATTAGTGAACATACTGTGATTTAGATGAAGTGTATGTAGAAAATAATTAACACGTTGTATTCTTTTATTTTCACGTTATATTTCCATTAAAGTTTCATTAAAAATCGGAACACTGTACAAGCAGAATACTTGTAAACACATACTCAATTTTTTATTTCCAATTTTTAAAAATTACTTACACCCGAAAAAGCAAAATGCTCAAATCTACTGGAAAATCCTACTGGAAGTTTTCAAAGCATTCATGTTTCATGTCAATTCGTAGAGATGTAGTAAACAATAATGATGAACTGTCCAATTCCGAAAATTCGTACTTTCTATTCGATAAATTATGTGTTCCTCATATTCTCATCAATGGAAATTAAAACTAGATCAATGGAATCGATGGTCTGGTGCCTTAATTGAGGCGTGGTTTTTGCTGGCATGAGGGTACTGGGTCACTGTGTGGGTGGATAGATAAAGAATTTGGCTCGGATCCTCGTTTCCTGTCGATCGTGATGTGTAACTCCCATCAGATGTAGAGATTAACGAGTAACCTGCTACCCCTGTGTATATTCTGTTTTCCGTACACCAGAGCTGGGCGTGCACATCCTCAACAAAATGAAATTAGATATTAGAAACCTTCCATTTGAACTTTTTGATGCACAGAATATTCATTTATTTTCTATACCCATTTTACATTCCATATGACTGAATGAGGAAAACAATATGCTATACTGGATGGACTGACTTCAGCGAGGGCAACGGCAAACGAATTTTCTTCTCCTGTTGATTCCAGGTCTGACCATAGTCGAATCTTTTCTGTCAAAAGTATACCGGGGAAGTTAACTTATTTACAAACTGGCCGCTAAGCTGTCGCGAGTCTTACATCTGGCACACTTATAGTTGAAAATAGGGATCCTTTAGGTAATATATGTTATTAATATTTGGTCAATCTACGTAAATTTTAATTTTTAACAAACAAAAATTTGCACATTTAATCTAAAAAAATATAATATGTTTGTACAACCATTTGGGATTGAATATGTATTAGATATGTGTGATTAGATTCGATATAAATGTCTTTCATCCAGGTAGACCATTAAGGGTAAAATCAGTCATTGGGGAGAGATTCAGTCTGGCGCTTTGAATCAAACTCTTACTAATTCATCGTCAAGGAAAACGGAAGGGCATGGGTGTGATATCCAGTGTCAGAAAAATTTTTCTTATAAAATATTCTCATGTGAAATTAGTTATTTTACATACCAAGGTTAAGCCAAATTTGTTGCAGCATAGGCTACGCCATGGTAGTAAACAGAGGAATGAGATGTTTTTACTCCAAAGCCTACACAAATATGTAGATTTTTAATGTACCCAAAATCTTAGACTTCATGCCAAGTATTAAAATTATTCAATATGATATTTCTGAAAAATAAACTATTGCCTTTTTCATAGTTTGAATTGCCGCACTTAATGAGCTGATCAAAGCAGTATATGCCTATATGAACATATAATCCTGCAATTGAATTTCTAACGCTTTCTTTTAATAGTCATCTCATCAGGGTAATCATTTTCCTGGGAATTGCAGTGTTGTTTGGCTTCTTCTTACATAATTTGCTTAAATCACGTTCTTGGTATATAAGTGAAATATTAGACGAGATAATCACGATGACGTTACCTCAGTACTTGAAGCATCCTTGCAGCATCTCCGTCACCGGTGTTATCTGGGACATGTATCTCTCATGGGTCAAAGCTCTTGACACGCGATTGTGACATAATTGGAGCAGCGCTAATTATACGGTGTTCTTATACTGAAGATGAGTTTTATAAGAGCGTATGTACACGGAATCAATAAAATCAGTAACATTATTTAAGGTATTTGGGTAATTATATGCTTAAAAAGCAACTTAAATTCTGACTAATAAGAATGTATGAGTCCGTATGGAGATTTTGACGCTTAACCAGTACCAAAGAGTACTTTGGCCATAATTTACCTTAAATTTATTTCCAATGTCAGAGAGTTTCTACATTTAATGCTTCAAACTTCTGTCAAAAGAGTGTTTTTTTATTATTATGCATTCACCTTGCTCTGAGTGATGAATTAGGAATTTTTGTTTGAATTTCGTTTTCAATCCCTGGTGCCTCCTCAGATATTCCTGAGACAGAAAAGTTTGGGACAAAGTACACTCATCCGCGTTAGGATAGGTACTTAGCGAGTAGACCTTCAATAACGGCCGTCGGGGTCATCCTGCAGACCACATACCCCCAATCCTGCCATTTTCCGATGTGGAAAGACTGAAGTAGATGACACAGTGATAGGATGGTAGGTAGTGTTCCAACACGGGGATGTAGCGCCACGGAGTTTAATTTAGTTTTATCGGCGTGCATTTAACCGAACGTCCATTTTATCAGTTTCTTCTGTTACAGTCGTGTCAGTCGAATTGCACACAGAAGACCTAGATCTTTCATTAGTTAAAAAAAAAATAATTTGATCATTATTGCTTATTCAAGTGGGGAGGAATTTAAAACTTGGATTTATAATATTAGACCTAAGTTCTTGTATTATGGTATCCTCCATGTGGAAAAGAGCTGGCAGTACGCTTGGCCAATAATTTACTGGTATTATAACATGTCATAACTTACTGTAACTTGTCATTTAGGCGATTGTATTAGATAATGCATTATATGCCTAAACCAGTTTAGTTGTGTTTACACGTATAGTCATTGCAAACAATGGTAGTATTTTATCAGCCTGTGCTATTTTTAATGAGATGTATTTACTTATGGAGGTTGTTGTTGAATCTTAGAAGTAATTTACAAAATGGTATGCATTAAAAAGCCACAGTTATATATACGTTACATTAGTTATAACAGGTTTTGTTACTTTAAAATCAGTTTTACAGTTTTTGTGGGTGACAAACGTGGAACTCTAATACGAAATACATTTTTGTGACTTGCTGAATGACGTGAGAATGACGTGAGAAATATCTTGCTTTTATGCTTGATATTATTTTCATAAGATTACGGGTAGATTGAAAAAATCATTTTATTTTAAATTGAAACGTCAGTACATAACCTTTTTATTGTTTGATTGTTCATAATTTTTAATGTAACATATAATACTGAATGCAATTCAATATGAGTAACTTAAGAATAGAATTGAAAATTCAATCTGCATTAAAATTCTTTCAAGAATAAAAGTGAATTGAATTAATACAGTAGTTATGCAAGAAAATCAAAATTGCTACTGTCAATAATGTATCAACATTACATTTAACCCGTTCCTTGGTAAGCTTAAAATAATTAAGTAGTTTACATCGAACTTTAGATACACTAAATCACCAGTTTACATTGTTAGTCAAGTTATAAATAACTCACTAGCCAGTATTTTAAATGTGGGAAATCTCAGGTGTTTTAAACTTAAACTGAAAGAATATTTGTAAGCAAAGACTTTTTATTCTTTTAAGGATTTTTTACATAAATGGTTACTGCAGTCACTGTAACGTTATTGGGTCTAAATAATAGTGACAATATCTATACAGTGTATGGCTACAGATGTAATAAATTATTAAATAATTTAATTAATGAGGTTATTATAAACATATTCATCAATAATGTACTAATTCCGTATTTAACCTCCACTTTTCATTTTATTTAAAAAATAGATGTTACTATTATCTCCAATTTAAACATATATTCTTGTTAATTAGTTCTAACAATTAATATCTACGGACTTTTCTTAGTTATATAACCTGGTGATGAATAGTAATTCATGTGTTTTTAATTGTACAGGTACGATATAACGAACAAGGGAAGTAGCAGTGTTTTTGTATTCAAATATTCTCGTTTCTTAATATGAATAATATGAGAACTGAAAATTGGTGCAAATTATACGTAGTACGTGCCCAGGTTTATCTTGTTTTGACGTTTCCTCGCATTTGCCGGGGGTGATTGGTTTTTCCCAGAGGTCCGCTACCATGCTACGTGCTCTGATCCCAATCTGAAAGCACACTAAAAGGTACAGAACATCTTACCCAGTATCGTAATATGAAATACGCTACGTGAGAGATGTATGAAAGGTGACTGGAAAATATGTATTACTTATTGCACATATACACGCCCTCGCGCGCGCGCGCACACACACACGCGCATATTCACTAACACAGAAGTCCACGCACTTATATACGCATCAAAATTCAAAACGCAGATTCACGTTTTCTCTTTCTATTTTATATCCTCCCATACAAATGTCATATTAGAGTCAGCATTCGTGAATGATAAATTCTAAACACTTTCAGCACGCTTTATCATTGTTACCCCTTTTCCTTCTACGGTCTTTAATATCGCGTCAATTCTACGTGAGTCGTATTTATGTAATTATTTCAGGGACGTGGTTTAAAAGCTTCCCTTCCGTTCAACCATCCTGAAATTTGCAATGTTTTAATGGTTTTCGTTACTTTCTATTCATGTACGATGTCATTAACTAACAGGATGAGATCTGAGAAAGAATGATGCAGGCTTTTAAGGAATAATAGGATGCTACTCACGGTCCAGGAAAGGTTTAAGATGTGACCTATGAATTATACTTCATATTCATTAAAAAGTTGAGTTAGATCAATAATAATTACTCACTACCTCACTCTTAACCTTTCTTTTATTTATTCTGTGTAGGCCTTTCGATCCTACACAACCATTTCAGGGTACCTGTAGTTACTAGGGGGCGGATTTCTATCACATGTCATATTTTTCCCCTTTGCACTATTTCAGGTTTCCGACTGATTTAAACCCAATTCCAAGCATCCTGGTGAAAATGGAACAGCTTTTATTGTGCACATAACTGTATATTTAGGAAATTTTCAACTATTGTAGCATAATTAGTATGAATATGCATATTTAGGTCATATTTTTTAATATGTGTGTGCATATTAAATAAATTTTGAAGTTGCATATCATATTTTGCAGATTTTTCATTAATATGATACTTTTTGAGAATTTACAGATATTTTAAATAATTAACACTATATTTTAATAAAATGTATTGTAATGAAACTTAAAAAAATATACACAATGTGTAAGTGGTAAAGTCATATTTTAAATTTGATTGGTCATATTTTAATGTTTTTAGGTCATAAATGCATGCATATATGTGAGACCAAATTTGGAATATGCTGTAAGTGTATGGGATCCGTATCAGGCAGGTCTAATAACACAGTTAGAAATGGTGCAGAGAAAAGCTGCAAGATTTGTTATGAATAAGCACCAACAAACTGACAGCGTTACGGCTATGTTAAAAACACTAGGGTGGAAATCTTTAGAATCCAGAAGGAAAATAAATAGATTAAAATGTATGTATTGTGTATACACGAAACAACCGGCATGGGAAGAGCTTCATAGCAAAATTAAAGAACCAGATTACAAAAGTAGGAAGGATCACAAATACAAAATAAGGGGTAGATCTCAGAGAACAAATATTGCCAAATTTTCTTTTTTAAATAGAGGGATCCAGGATTGGAATGATTTACCTGCAGAAATCTTCGAAACGTTTCCTGCTAACGCCAAAATTTTTAAAAATATATTGAATAGGGTATATGATGTATAATTTTTTGTTCTAAAAAATTCACAGTATGCAATTTTTTTTATGTTATAGTTTTAAATGGAAATATATATATATATATATATATATATATATATATTTATTTTTAAATATCAGGTACGTGGATAGATGTTGCGATATTTAATGTGTAAGTGTATGTATAGTGTGTCTTTTTTGTATATATGTATGGCTGGTATTTATTTAATGTGTAGTGTTATTTCTGTATATATGTATGGCTGGTATTTATTGCACCACTGCCACCGGGTTGTTGACCCATTTGCAGTGTAAGGAAATAAATACAAATACAAATATCCCATTTTTTAGGTAATAGAAATCCGCCCCCTAATTATAACTAATGGCAGCGCTTTGTTCCACCCTGAAATTCTGTACCCACTTTTCAGGTGTTATATACGTCCTGAATATTATTAGTTTTTAGTTAGAATTAGTTTTTTTATTCATAACTCTAGTGTTACAACAAAGTTCTTTTGTTTTGCTTTTTTTCTTTTTTTCAAATGTTAGAAATCAGTGGCTGCCATGCCCTTGGAGATTTTACGCTGTAACAGGTAAAATTGAATGCTTAGACAAAAATCTCCTAATAAAAGTTGCTTGTATATGTCCCCTCTATACACAAGTAAAATATTTCGGTGTTTTCATTAGCACTCTGTATATCCATCGTGAATAATGAAGTCATGCAACCACAATGTTGGTACATGTAGAGAAAGGAATCATTTTGTATAAAACCCCTGAAAAAATTCCTACAATAATTTAAATTAAGCTAAGTCACGTTAATAAATTATTATTAAGCACTGAAATACAATATGCTATTCATATTCCATTGGAGAATCATTTTCTCAAAGCTATTGGCACGAACTCCACTATACGAAGGGAAGCGCCGTACAGGAGCGAACACTTCTCCGACAGTGTTGTACTGCGTAGGCCTACAGTATCCAGGCTACACAAAGGCGCTAGTCCATAAACTTGCATGGCGAGGTAAACTCCTCACATTTGGATTTCAACTCGGAACGTTGTGATAGTCCCCTATTTCTCACTCTTACGTAGGTCATGGATGGCCTTACGTCCACTGGAGGTTAAGGATTCCTGAGTTTTAGATAATCGTTCCATGAAATATTATAACTAGGGGGCGGTTTTCTATGACATGTCATATTTCCCGCCTTTGCATTATTTTCAGGTTTCCGACTAATTTAAACCCGATTCCAAGCATCCTGGTGAAAATGGAACAGCTTCTTTGTGCACATAACTGTATATTTAGGAAATTTTCAACTATTGTAGCATATTTAGGTCATATTTTTTTGCATATTTGTGTGCATATGAAAGAAATTTTGAAGTTTCATATCATATTTTGCAGATTTTGCATTAAAATGATACTTTTTGAGAATTTACAGATATTTTAAATAATTAACTCTATATTTTAATAAAATTACTGTAATGAAACTTTTATAAAATATATACACAATGTGTAAGTGGCAAAGTCATATTTGAAATTTTATTGGTTATATTTTAATGTTTTTAGGTCATAAATGAATGCATATATCCAATTTTTAGGTCATAGAAATCCGCCCTCTAGTAATTACACATGTTCGTTTTTTTATACACAGTGGGTTCAAGCTTAAATCTACATTTAAAACTGCTATACTATAACATTATACTCCGTTCTGATTGACAATGGATAAAAACTATTATACCTGCAAGCTGTATGATGTTATCAATTTGAAAGTGAAAATTGTGTAGTAAAGATATATAATTAAAAACAGCAGCATTTAATGAAATTAGATTATGTTCCTAGATGTTAAAGATGTGTGCACAGTATTTGTTACTGAATAATAAAAATGTTATAAATTTGTAGGTAAACATTAAAAGTACTTTGCACATCTATATCCTAGGCTTAATATTAACTTATTATTTACTTTTTATTCTAATTACTTATTTCATTTTTATAATCTTATTTTCTAGTTTTGCATTTAAAAAGAGTGAAGAAATATCTTTGAAGATAAAATCAATAAAACTTAACAAGTTCTTAAAAACATTGGTAACATTCAGATCTTTTTTCTTCAGTATTATGCGAACTTAGTTCACATAATACTGAAGTTATTGTTTCGTTGCGTAATTCCCTGTCTTTGTATCTCTCTTTATGTATTTCAAATTGCTTCTATAAAGAGACGTACAAAGGCAGGAAATTACTTAACATATATCTCTTTACATATTTATCATAATATAGCAGATTCAACTGTAGAACCACTGTGTATGTATAATTACATATGCCCTGAAGACGGTTGTGTGGGACAAAAATCCGAGGCAGAAAAATGAAAAAGATTTAGAATGAGGTCATGAGTAATAATTATTCCTATGAATTATACGTTAAACTACCATCATTTCCTTCCAATTAAAATGTGAGAAATGGTAGCTATGCAAACCCAACAGTAAAACGAATTTATAACATTAAAAAATCTACTGTAGGCCTACATCTTTTCGTATTAAAGGTATTAAAGTTCTGTGATTATTTTTTTTAGATAATCTACTGCGAAAGTCGTTTTTCGATTTCCCATTTAAATGTGATGCATATGACATATATTGTAAGAACTATAAGATTGATTAACTTAGCTGTTTTATAGAAATTACTCCAACAGTTTTCTACAAATCTCTCCCTCGAAGTGTTTTATGCCTTGTTTATTTACAAATTCAGAACATGTCGTGAGAGATGACAGAGAAGGTATAAGATATTTAGTTTGCTGCGAGGTGATCCCGTGTTGACCTCACGCCCCTCTTAACGGATCCAACATGCTTGTTTGCACCCTGGTGTGTGATTGAGTTGGATTTCCCTCGAGAATCTGAATAGAGAGTAAGCAAAGAGATGCGAAAAAACTCGCCAGGCATCTCATGTATGTTACCTATGCCGAATTTCTAATAACACTTGATTTTAAATGCCAATATGCTGTTGACCTATCTTGGTACCTTTTTTTAAGGTAAAGAGAATGCAAAGAATAGCATAGAATACAGGTTTGTATTACAAATGCTTTCTAAATTATATAAGTAGGCCTAAATGATTAGCCAGACATCTGTTGTGGGGTTAATTTTCAAATAGCCGTAAACTCTTCGGTCAATAAAGGTTTATGTAATTACGCTAAAAAAGTGCAAGAACAGGGACAATAGCTTTATCCGAGTTATAGATTATCTACTAGAAGTTCGTATTCCCTTCTGCGATCCGTACAGCGAAAGTTTCTTTTTGTCTGTTGTCCGAATATCAAACAAGGACTAATCCCACCATGCAGATGGCATCTGCAAACTAGACAATCTTATTCCTACATAAGGATGACCACTTCCCCTTAGAAAATGGATAGAGGATAAGCGTATAGAGAGGGTAGAGGTAAAAAAGAGATTAATGTAATTCGCGGGAATAATCGACTTTTAAATTATCTGAAAATGTATACTTGGGTCCATTTTATTTCCAGTCTAATTTGAAATTTTCAGACATTTCCTTGAAAACTGATTAAGTATGAACTGAGTGAAAGGTACATTGTACTCGAAAGTCTTCGCATGATTTGTTTTTACCACGTAATATCAAATAGGTCAGGTATAGCATTTTAGGTACTTAGTATTACAATTTAGTGAAAAGTAAAATTTATTTTTTTATGAACAACTACTTGCCACCCATTAAGGCAATGGAAGATACATTATTAATATGTTAGTGAAAACTATTTCACTTTTCTATGATTATGTTAATTTTTTATTGTAAGTTCCTTCTAGTTTTGTAAGTGGTAGCCAGCGACGATTATCACAGGAATTAAAAAATAAAAGAATACGTTAATGAGAATGCTCATGATTGAATACCTCAAACTCCGCTAAGATAATCTATTGATATCTTTATTCCAGGAATATTGGTTCTAAATGAATATATTGACAAAATAACTTACAAAATGTTATGTTAAAAAAAGCCCAAGAAGAGGACATGCGCCACCATAAAGTACGACGAGCTTTGCCTGCATAGATTATCATGGAGCAGGCAACGTTTGATGTGAGGCATCCGATCGGACGTAACTGTAATTTACCGGCGATCTCAGAAAGCAGTTTTCCTAGATCAAGTATTGAACCTTAAAAAAATCAAGCAGCAGGTACTGACGAAACGGAAACGTATAGACCATTTCAGTACTCTGACTCCATACATTTCTGAACATGCCAAAATTCCCAAACAAAATTGCACTCTGCCAGGGCTTTTATTTGGAAGTAGAGAGACTTTAAAAAAAAATTACATGAAAAAGTGAATGCTTTGAAATGCCTCAGAACTATATTATTGTTAGCATTCTGAAGGATTGCCTAAAAATTCTGCCCATCACACCTCCACAGTGTAGACGAAGCGGCATAAAACCACACGCATAAATCTAAGACTGAATACACAAAATAGTAATTCTTATAAATTGGTACAATTCATTGTATGTCCAACATTTTCACCACCCCTTGTGCACCACTGGAACCTGTTTTATAATAAGAGAGACTGTAAAATAAAATTATGCACGAAAAATCTATCAGAAAAGCGTAGCCTACGCAAGTAGCCTACTTAACGCCATCATGCGGCAAAAGAGTGCGATTTAGTTTGCAATACGCTTCTGTTTCTATATATATCGGAATACATATGCTCGATGAAGCATTAATAAAAATTCGGGTGGTTGGGTTGTAACGAACTGAACGATCCCATCTCGTCCCATGCTTCTCTTCCCTCATTAGCCGTTCGCCCGTCCGCAAAAAGCGATTACTGCCGTCGATCTTCTGTGTCTGCTACCCCTATACAACTTTGTAAATGGAGGACAAATTACTGCAATCATGCGCGTCTAGATAAACGCGGAAAGCACCGAAGAACACAGATAAAACGAAGATTCAGAGATATGGGAGATTCCATCTTCATTGCAACAAAAAAGAATAGTTCCATTTACAACGGCATATTAGTAAAAAAATTCTTACTACTACTATAATACGATTATTACGTATGGCGTAACGGTGTCATAATGACACTCATTTCAAGACTGTTTTTCATTTCGACATCGGTGTGGTATCGATTACTATCGAACACGAAACGATCTTGAGACCTTGAGAGTAGAAACTGAAAACGACGTGATAAATAGCCTATATTTAAAATAAAATCTAGTCTGTTCGTGTTAATTTTAATATCATATACTAAAATATATTAATTTGGTGTTGTAAATATCCGTTGGTTTCAAAAATCAACCATAAGGTAGCTTCGATTTGATCGACGCCATGACCTGCCACAGCCTGCCATCTCTAGTAGAAGACAAGAACTATGACAATCAGGTGACGCGAAGGGCATTGTGGGTTCGTTGCCGTTTGTTTGAATGAATCTAAAATATCAAAATTTAAACATTTAGATAAATTATGGTCGAACAAAGCAGTCGTAATGTACTTGCCTAAGGTAAGTTAAAATATTTGCTCCATGAGGAAATGTACAACGTTCAGGATAGATATTTTATTCGATTTTCTCGTCTCATAATTACTACACGAGTATCTTATTTCCCATTATAGGCAAGTTTCATATGGCTGTTTTTGTTCGACCATACTTAATTGTTTATTTTTTTATATTTTAGATTCACTCAAATGGAAACTGTGCCCTTCGCAATCAGCTGTTTTCATAGTTATTGCCTTCTGCGATGAAAGTCGTCCAGTGGGGTTGAAGCTTATGTTAGGTCGTTTTCTTGAGACGAACGAATTTTGACAACACGAAATGAATTTAATTTAGAATAATAACGGAATTTATTTTATTTGAAGTACAGGTTGTTTATTACGCACTTTCAATTGCTACTTTTTACGTTTCACGATAGTCCAGTATTCGATAATAATCGATATAACAATAATGTTATAATGAAAATCTGTTTCTAAATGAGTATCATGATGATACCGTTACGTCACACATATAAGCTTATTATAGTATGATCGAACAAGAAAGTTTTTACCTTTTCAAAGATAATTTAGTTCATTAACGTATCACAAATACGAATATACAACACTATGACTCTGCTGCTTACGTCTGTTCCAACTGTTGCGTTATCGTGTTGTTGAATCACTTAGACATTTCACTCTTTCTAAATGCTTAAAAAATGTACCTTACTCATTGAGACTTTTTACTCCTGACTTATTAATTCACTTTTGTAAAACTTGACCAATAAAAATAACAAGATGTCTAACGTCTATCGTTTGTTTTCTTCGAGCAGGTGGAAAGTATGATTGAGCTCCGTTCTTTTGGTGAGACTATGCTAACCAGATGACTACAGTTTCATCAAATCTTAATAGTCACAGGTAGGACGAAGGTGCTCATGAATTCTGTCCAGGAACCTTCTGCTCCAGCTTTTGTACGAGTAATATTGCGCCGTAGGCCTACTACAGTATCGCCCTACACGAGGGACTAAATATTTACGAGAGTTGTTCAAAAAGTAACAGCGAACTAACACACTCTTCTGGAGTATAAATGGGCCGCTTTTAATGCGCTATCAGCAAAGGGGTGAAACCGTGAAAAGTGCCCGGTGCAGTGCAATGTTGAAGAATGAGTTAAAGGCAGAAATAAAGAGCTATCGCTGAGGATTTTTGCCTAGAAGTATTTTTGTCTTTCACAACTCCCATACTACCCCTGCACTTTTTATGTAATTCGGAGATTAAAATGTCAGGTCTTGCATCATTCCCCATACAGCCCTGATATCACTCCTTCAGATTACCATGTGTTTTGGCCCCTGAAGTACGATTTGGAAGTGATAATGAGGTTAAAGAGGCTGTGCGTTCTTGGTTGCAGACAATTTTTTTTTTCCTGATAGAATAAAAAATGGGTGCAACGGTATGAGACACATATCGAAAAGGAGGGTGACTATGTTGAAAAATTACATCTTGTTTAAATCAGTAATTTAAATATATACTTTGCAAAAATTAGTTTGCTGTTACTTTTTGAATCACCCTCGTACTTTGGATCCAAGAAGCCGTGAATCCAGTTTAACCACCCTCAGCCGGGTTTGAACACGCAATTTTCGGTTTAAATGGAGCCTTCCTACCGTTTTATTTTTCTAGTGTTATGATGAACAATGGTACTATATTACTTCTTGTTATTCTAACTCATTTGTAGTGCAACGTTTATGAAATAGCAAACTGTGTTTTTTGTTCTGAGATTGATATTTCACAAATTGTAATCGTGTAACTCATGAATACCATTGTCACGTTTTATCACTGCTGGAACAAATTCATTTATGAGAGTATGCATAAATTAATAATACTGTGACTGCTGTGTGTACTTGTATGCAAGCACTCCATACAATTCGTTTGTGTACGTAACAGCAATCACTTTTTTGTTCCGACGCCGGTTGGTCAGAATGGAGTCGATGTATCTGAAATGAAAGGATATTCTATTTCACATCCTGCCCACACGACGAGATATCTGTTTCGTAAAGACTACCGTGCCTGTTTTTTTCAAACAGACCTTCTGTTATGTGTTTGTCATCTATATGTGCGAATGATATTCCTGTAACTGGTATCCCTTCGCCATTGCCTTTAAATTTCACACTACATAACATGCATTTGAACCTATGAGAAACAAGTATAAACGAAATTATTCTAGCAACAAATATTTCATTTCGTCCATATTTCTCCGTAAATCATAGAAGAAAAGAAATTGCCTTTACGCTCTTTCTGACAAAATCAATAGTTAACTTTCTCATTTTTTGAGATTTTATAAATCTCAAGTGAAAGTTAAGAAATAATTAAATTTCGTTTAGGCTCATTGTTATTTTAATAAGCAAGCCATGTAATGAAGAACAATGTTAAATCTCTTAAGCTTAAGAAAATCATATGACTTTCTACAAATCTCTTTGTTCACTGAACTTTCAACGAGACTTATGACTGGTATATCCAACCAATTCCATGCAGAAGAACCGCGGGTTACAGTTAGAAATACACAGAGATTAGTGTGAGTAACTCTTTAGCTTCCAATTGGAAGATTTATTTTTAATACCGGTAGCCATGGATAGCCGGAAAGCAGTAGTTCCGAAAGGAACATAAATATTTCAGAAACATAGGAGAAGTGATCACCTAAGGTAATTATTAAAAATGATTACCTAAGGATAATTGTTTATAATTTGATTGTTGCTTCAATAATTTATTTTGCTCAATGCTTTTTAAAAGAATTCATTAACGGTGTCTGTAACGATTTTGTAGGCTTTGTGAATTTATCTAGACAGAATTCCATGAATCTTGTGAATAAATACGGTCATTGTCAATCTAATTACTCTGAATAACAGTGTGGGTAGAGCTCTTTCATAGAAATGAAACAAATCCTCTTTCATGATATTCATTTCAAACTGAAAAGAGTAGGTAGAAACATCATGTAAGGTAAATTAGACCATGACGACCTACTTTAATTACGGAATATTACATGATTCTGAATATTCAAATATATACATTTATGAGTATTTATTACAGAATTAAATGAAGCATTGCTGTGATTATAAATATAGCATACTTCAAACATTGGATGGGTTTATTTTAGACTCATCGCTTTAAAATGTACTGCTCAAACATGTCTAGAATGAGAAAAATTGAGGTGAAAAAAAAATTTGTTTAGACCAGGGATGGACAACCTATTTACTTACGAGGGCCAATTATGATGTGTGTTGGCGTCACGGGCCGCAAATTTTTAATGCAGTAAAATTATTGTTATTAAAAATTAAAATTATTATTTATTAAAATGCAGTACACATAATGAAAGCTATTTTTTGGATACAGTAAAATTATTATTTATTAAAATTAAGAACACATGGGTGCCTTTTTGAATGCAGTAAAATTATTGTTTGTTAAAATACAATATACAATCATTAGAGCATTGTGAACTCTCGTGGGAAGTAAGAAATGCACCAAATTGAATTTCCGAAGATTTTGTTGTTACTTTTAACACGATATAAATTTAGGATACATATTAAAATACATGAGGAAATTGTGCTACGTTGAAAAAAAAAAACAAACGCCACTAAATATTTTTTTAAATGTGACAAAAATAGACAGGAGAATTGAGTGAAGATACAGAAAACACACACTCCAATGGTATTTTGTAGATTGATTCGTTATGATTTCCCAGTGTAAAGTTTGCAACATTATGTGTAGAACTGTATAATGCGTACGAATATGACGAAAGAAGATGAAAAAAGAGTTACGACTGATTAAACTAACAAAAAATAAATTGCACAATCATGATTGTTGTTGAAATCATTAGATTCAATAAACACTTTACTTTCTTCTATGACATTACACCCTTTCTTGCTTTACGTACAGTTAATGTATACAGTTAGCAGTAAATTAATTACTTTTGCTGTTACTAGGTACAGTAATTAGAAATGCCAAAGAGGAATGTTTTGACTTCCATCATGCTGTAATAATTACAACATTAACAAAGCTGCCATGGGTAGGAAAATATATCACCTGAAGGCAGGTATAAATGGAAATTTCGAAACTAGGTTATTGTTAATTAAATTTATATTATACTTGGGCTATAAAATGGGGGTGTGACGAGAAATGCTGTAATTTTGCAGGCTTTCTTCTTTTACAAACTTGAATGTACTTCCAAGGTCTATGCTCAAGGACCGTATTTCAGCAAATTACCACAAAGTTTATTACAATATGACTTACACTCCCAAAAAAGCATGAATTGACTCCTGGCTCTATTAGCAGGACTTTGAATTGGCTAATATGAATGCTGTAACAAAGACAAATTTTCCAAAGCAGTTTAATAAAATTTAATTTTAATTAATATAGTTCTTAGCCTTATGTCATACATTTCTTTTTTACCTTTTTTTGTCATGGATATTTAGATCTGGACTTTTTCCTTTGGACATTTTTGCTTATTTCTAATTGAAAATACTTTTATGAACGTTATCCCTTCAACATTATGATTTGGAAGGGAATAAATTATAATCATTAAATATATTCCTTGTCGACTACATAGTATGGATAATTCTGTTATCGTTGACGACAAAATGGGCGAATCCTGCTAAGAGACCTATTTTAGAAGTCATAATATTTATTGAGCCCGAAATCTCCTACTCTAATTCTCAGAGATTAGATACTATCCAGGTGAATCGTCAAGAAAATTTATTATTTTTACAAAAAGAACTATTCTAACAAGGTTTGAATTATAGGCCCGCACCCTTTATTCATACAGAAAGCTGCTCTCGTCAAGGCTGAATATATTATACTATCAGTTGTGTTTTTTAAGTGAACTATGTCGTATTTATTTGGGGTCATTCAGATGCTCAAGAATAACATGAGTATAGTATCGTTATAGTATAAATTGTGATTCTTTGTTAGTATTAATGTCTAATATCATTGCCAAAGAAAACCATATTAATATTTTAAAACCTAAACATGTATTTATTGTTAATAAGACCTCATGTTTAAAACTAGTCTAGAAATCTTTTCCAAAATTCACTGTTAAGTAAACAAAATTAACGTCTTGTAAGCCACCGAGTAGGTAATGGCAGTGTAAGTCACATATCTTATGAACACCCTGTGTTATGAAGTGAGTAGACACAAAAATAATCTTGCCGTAGAAAATAACGGTTACACTTTATCAATTTCCAGTGTGCAGTTAATTTTGAATATCAGCGCAATATATATCTTGCTATGTGTACATAGGGCTACACTGTTTTGCATAACAGCACACCCTCCAGAAAAAAAAAAGCCATAACGCATTTTAGGGTGGATGGTTAACTTTCTGAGTGACGGGAGATAATCGCATGTTTTTAAACACGAAATTTCCATAAATATATTGCTCATCAGCACTTCAACGTCCTTCGTCCACTTCTTTTCCTCTCAACTGACCATCTCTGTCACCGCATTTTTTTTTTTATGGAACTGGATCAGCGAAGGGGAATTACATAGATATCACTTCACTCCCCCTTTCCATTTTACTCAGTAGTAGGGGTCCAATGTGATTCGGAATAACCGCAATGGTCAAATCCATGTTTTAAATTCAAAATGAGGGACGACATAGAGGGTATTTTTTTTAATTCTCTGAATGCGTTGTGACCGAGCGTTTAATGAGTTAGAGTAATATATATAGTCAACGTGCCATTACTTTGCTCAGCGGGGGTAATTTCCCTCGGAAAAATAAAATAAACCATCCTCCTGAATTTTATATATTACGTAACATGACGTTTTGTTATTTTTATGGTGATGTTGGAATTATTATATCTCTAATCTCATTTTTGTTGCAGAATGTTTTTAATTTTATTTCGCTTTCTGTCACGTATATATTTTTTACTTCATGTTAAATCTCAATTAAGCCTAGTCGTATGGTTGGTAAAGTGAAAAAGGATTAAATCAGGGTTGTGAAGGTCGCGTTAGTACTCACGCTATTTATATTACGACCACAACTACTACGGTCATGCAAGTGTAAGAGCGTCGGTAAATTGGAAAGTTCTTTATTCTTTTGTACCTATGTCTAGATTTTAAATTATAAACCTTATAAAGTTACAAACTGTTGATTATCTATTACTTTATGAGGATTCTACATAGAATAGCTTATAAATGTATTAGTAAATGTAATTATATTTACACAATTATACCTAGGCTATACATCTTCTCCTTAAGAGGATTCCGTAACAAATAGCTTATGTATGTATTAATAAATTTAATTATCTTTAGACAGTAGTACCTATATAAATCCGAGTTTAAAAAGTTAAAGGTATACTTTCGCGACAGAAATGGAAGTTAGCAATAAAGTTGATCTATAAGCCTCCAAAAAACTAAGTAAGTATGGTCTAAACCAGCGTTTCTCAACCTTTTTGAACCCGAGGACCTCTAAAATGTCTAAAAAAATTTACGAACCCCTAATTTTAAATCCCATTTTTAAAAGAAGGCCTATATTCTTAGTATTTGGGGTATTAATTATAGGTCATTATAACGAAATATGTGAAAAAATCTTACTTCTTTACTTTCGACTGCTTTATATTTTTTAATTATATCTGCGGACCATCTGTGCCATCTTCGAGAAACGCTGGTCTAAACTATAATAGTGTGGTTTTATAATGGTACATTACGCAGTGAGTCTATAATTACATTTATTAAGACATGAGTCATAGTTTTCATAGTTTGTAGGATTGTTTTCGTTCGACCATAATTAAATATTTCAGTTTTAAGATTTTTTATTCATCACACAAACGGAGACGGCTGACCTCGGCAATCAGTAGTTGGTGTGTTCTCGTAGTTCTCGCCTTCTGCTATAGATGGCAGCCTATTGCGTACAGACAACTCGAAGCTGCTCTTGGACTCTTTACGTCAAGCCAACGGACGTTTAAAACACGAAATGAACTCAATACAGTATAATATTAAAATTAACACGAGCAGAATTGATTTCGTTTTAAATGTATATTGTTTATTATACTGTTTCAATTGTTGCTCTCAAGGATTCAATATCGCTTCGTGCCATTATTATTCGATACCACATCAGTGTTTTAATAAAAATCCGTACTTTAAGTCCTATCATTGAGATACATATGATCAGCGTATTATAGCAAGTGTGAACAAAAATATATTTCTTTGAACTGCAAATAAAAGCAAATAATTGAACAGTTATCGAAATCTATTTTTGTTCCACCAACTGAAAAAAAAATCCAAATTTTACTATACCTCTTGAAATCAGAAATTTCCCTGAAACAGATATTCCATAATGCTTATGTTTTCACAGGAGTTTGTTCGGTCTATTTCTTTGGGTTGGCCCTTGTAGACCTTGCAATCAGAACGACTTTTCTTTATCATGAAAACAATATCAGTTCTCTAGTGCTTCAACCATCGGCAATGAACCGCCTCATGAGCTCCAGCCTGTGATGATTGAACGATATTACGTCTCCAGCTTAGCAACAAATTCCTCTTCTTGACAGTTCCCCAATATCTGAGATATTACCTTTGAATTTAGCTTTGTTGTGATCCCGCAATATGCCTCTTTTGACTTTGCTATAAACATTTGACCATAATATCCATAAGTCCTGTAGTAACAATAATAATAATAATAATAATAATAATAATAATAATAATAATAATAATAATAATAACAATAATTTAACCATTAACCACTTAACATTGACTGGGAGATCCGAAGGGAAGAGACTGGTTGGAAGACCTAGACGTAGGTCGGAGGACTATATGATAGATTTAATGGAAGTAGGATTTGCGAGGATGGTTGGATGGGGTTAGCACAGAATATGGTTGAATGGCTGGCTCATGTAAGCGAGGCAATGAACCTCCGGGTTCCATAAAATAGATACCTTGCTTAGGAATTGTCTGTTGCCATTGAATGAGTAAGTAAGTAAACGGAACATATACCGGTAAACATTATGGAAATGCAGTTTGGAGATACTTGATCTTCCTTATACATATTGTGGTGTCAAGTTACTTTATATTATTAACAGGTAGCTTAATAAGTCTAAATATTACCTATCTGTATTAATAAGCGTTATAGACCATTTCTATAAACAGACATTGAATGCTTGTAAATCCAATTACATTTCAAAGACTTCATCGCCCTGTACTGAGAATTTCTTGCCAGGACGGTTAATTTTCGCCGGCAACCAACTGTGTAATATCCGCTGTACTGAATACATAGGAAATACTGCTACTGTGGAGTCAAAATAGATTGAGGAAGCCAATTATTAGTAATATAATACTTGTTAAATTGCCTTTCTAGGAAAAGGGGAAAGACTTATAAATATCTATAAAAAACACAACCTGTGAATGAAGTTCTAATAATTGAGTTTCGTTATTTTTATATTGGGTAGTTTACCCCTCAGGAAAGAATTTTATGGCATTTTAAAATAAGGTCTAATTGATTTATAAAAAACTGAATTCACAGTCACATCACTTATTGAGATTTCACCCTTTTTCCTCTTTAACTGCCTATTAATAAACTGTTTCAAAAGTTTCTTTTTTTGAGCTACTACTAAAAAATAATAATTATCGTTATCGTCACTCTCATCAGCACATGATTCAGGATTGATGGTAATCTGAAGAGGAACATTTTTGTGGGCTAAAAATCTTTTGGAACCAAAGATTCCCTGCTAGAACACTGATGAGTCTAATGTCCTAGCGATTGAGGGTCGCTTAACTTCCCTGCAAGTAAAACATTACTATAATTCTACACAAGTAAATATGCTATAATTATACTTCTTTACAATGCAATATGCAGAGAAACACCAGATAGGCCATGCACATTTCTAAATGTAATGGAATGTGGTGTATCTACAGGAGGAAATGCATGGCTTCAAAGATCAATGACATAAATATCAAGGATGTCTTAAACATTATGTATAGGATCGAGAAAAGGAGCACCATTACGATTCAATCAAACATATGCATAAGCATTGCAAAATATGTTTCCTTCAGCTGAAGATATGAGACGTTAATTACTTCTTGCTTGGGGAGGTTTCAATTGATGTTTCAATTATTTAGATATGTGGTTACCTTATATGTATAGGAAATATTGAAATTTATTTTCTATGTTTTAGAGTTAAAGTATAAGAAAGCATATTAGTGAATAGCAATGGAAAATGCAAGTCTTTTTTTAGGTTATTCACGATTTATAATGCAAATCTAAAATTTATTCTTCTTGAATTTAGAATTAGTCTTTAGCGTATTCTGTTGTCAGCAAGATGTTTGTGTTTCTCTATAATATTTTTCAATTTGGTAAAAATAAATGAAAAAAGCCTAAATTGTTTTTATTGTACTCAGCAAACTTTGAAATGATTAAAGAATTTAAGTCGAGGTGGATAACACATATTGACTTATGTGTAATCTTCTGATGGAAGATTCTGGGCAAGTCGAAAGGCTTAGATCTAACGTCGAGAACTCGAGAAAAGTTATAGGCCTAATAAAATTGAGGTTAGAGTATGTTTAAAATGTATTTTATATTTGTGATAGACTTCTAACGGGATAATGGTGCTATTGAAACTTCAAAACATTATTACATTAATATATCAAAGATCCCGTGATACGGACTTCCCATTAATCAACTTACAGTTACAGATTAGGCACGGAATTCGGCTGCTTGCGTATCATGTATTCCCAATTCGGTCGTTAAGAATTTTCACGCTGCCTGATTTCTTTTACAGGCCTCTCGAATCCTTAGAGAATACTATACCTCCCATGAACATGGTGCTGACGTTACCTGTTTTTGGTATCAGCAGTACAGTAAATCTTTGAATCCAGTTTAATGAATCTCTTGTGTATTAACTAGTTTCTTTTAAGGAAAAAAACTTTTAAATTATTTTAGTGAATTTATATTGCTAATGAGTCATTTTAAGACACCAGTAATTAATTTTGTAAACATTTATATTTTGTTTAATTATTTTAAAGAGGTGTTCAGTGGTTCACTTTAATGAGGTATTTGTATTTTAATAATTAATTCCTATGGGGAGTCAATTTTATAGGAAGAAGATAATTTAGTTTAACAATTTTCAGTATGTTTTGAATGAGTATTTATATGAAAGCAATACTAAGTTTTGAAACATTCAGTATTAAAACCTTATAATGTGGCCGGCTTTACATATACCGTTGTTCCATGTACTCCTTTCTGTGTGGGTCATTTCAAGGATGGGGTATTACCAGAATAACAAGCCAATTATTGAAATATGCCAGCGGTATCGTAATGAAACCCACGGCTTTCTAGATATTTAGCATTTCCTTTGTAATTCTAGGTCATAGTACCACCAGTATGACTAGTTTAATTGAAATATCCCAGTGATACCGGGATCAAACCCACCACCTTTTGGCTTTGAATCATTTCATCTATCAAGTACACACGGTGCATTATCACAAGGAATATTAGAACTTTGTTTTCCAATAAACCTTTTTATTATAAGCATGAGTAACACATTTACTATGTTCACTTCCAACTCTCAGAGTTGGTTATATCCCAGTCTTGGAGAATAAGTATTTTAAGTAGATTTATATGTATATATATATGAGCATGATGCATATTACATACACGCAGTATATATATATTATATACGTAATGCGCATCATGTATTCCTACTTTTAATTAGATTTAATTAGATTTTGTTCTTGGTAGATTTATTCCTCTGCATAGAATTTAGAATGCATACTAACAGTCATAACATATGAGCAACGTTGTCCTTAAATAACAAAGCTTCCTACTTTTTTCCCTGAAGTATCAATTTACTCCATCCTACTGAATGTAACGCAAAGCATGTTCGCTTTCAGAAGTAGAGAAGCTTCTGCGTACACAAGCTTACATCTGTACATTTTTTGTACAGCAAGAAATCTCCAGTAGCGTCATTCTGACACATTTCATAAGGAGGCTTTTTGTTGTGGTTTCATTATGACATTGCTGAGTAACTTCAGGCTGGGACATTTTCAAAGACAAAAACTTTTTTATATGTATAAAAAGGACGCAGTATTCATGATACAGTATGGAACTAACAGGATTGTATGGGAACGCGAATGGGTGGGAGTATATGTAGTGGGTGGATCGGGGGTGTGTGGGGTGGGAGGCTCAGTTTTGGGTATTGATCTGCCCCCGTAGATGCACAGTGTTCGCAAATGCAAAGCCATGCTTGTCCTGCATCCTGAAGGAAGGGGACCTCTACATTGAGCGTTATCTGAATAACCCCTTCTTCCCTACACCCTCGAAACCCTTAAAGGCATAAGAGAGGCCCAGCTAGAGCCAAGAGTCTGACGGTGACCCCCAAGGGCCATCGTACGGAATAGGCCTCATGAGACCAATCCATCGTGCTTCCTAAGATGTTCGGTTCATCTTCCTTGCCCTTCCTCCTCCCTCTAGAAGAGAATCTCCCCCATTTCTTGCTTCCGGTTTGGACCGCCCAGTTCTGCTTCTGCCTTCAGTGTACCCTTTTTTAGTTTTATTTTCCTACAAGAGTCGGTGATGTCTTCCTCTTTTCTCATTTTTAGTTCGTTTCCAATACTCTGTTTTCATCTCCCTTTATTTCTTCGTCTCTTGTATAAAGCGTTTACGCAAAGTTGATACATATTTTGTAATAGAGGGGAGGCAATGTATTCCGTCAAACAAATTTATTCATTTAGGTCGTTGAATCGCAAATAACCTTTAGATGAAGGTGGCTTTAGTGGAACATGATTTAACAGTATGCAGTTCGTGGGTGGCAGGTTTAAGTTTTAGCGAAGACTTTACCAAATATTATTACACTATTACTTACATTCTATTTACGGGAATTTACTGTCGCTTATATGCCAGTGAGGATAGAGGGGGTAGTTTCAGAAGTATATGTAAAATTAGTTTCTTACTCATGTATAATAACAGTATTGTTAGATTGGTCCCCTAATCTGGCTTCATTGTTCCATTCTCTGTCAGGAGGCTTCCAAGTCAGTAGTCCTAAAGCAGAAACGTCTATTTGAAAAAAAGTAACAAAAACGATTTCTGACAAAAATGTCTAAAGAAGTGGTACGTCCAATAACAAACTGTCTGAGGCAGAAATGTCCGTTAAAATAACATTTAAAATAATACAGGGAGAGGGAAAACGTCTAGTGGATTTCTTTGTCAGAGTCTCAGAAAAAAAAGAAGAAAACAAGGCAGAAAATACTGTCCCCCATCAGGCAGCACTTGCGAAGGCATCGAAAAATTCAGTATTCACTAAAAACGACCTAATCACAAATTTACGTCAGATTGAAGTTATGGTTTCCAATGATCATCAATACAAATTACTTAAAAGCTATAATTTATAGGCCAAAGTCGCAGTCTGGAGAAATCGAAAATTGAGACCATAACAATTGAATTGATTAAAGCTTTATAATTAGTACATTTAAAAAATATGTGTCAAAGAGCTAAATATTCAGTCATTGTAAACTTATACTTTCTTTCCTGCATACCTTCTGATTGGGGACCGTTACGAGGGTAAAGAGTAGGCTACAACTAGTTAGAAACCCAAAGTAGCCTAAAAACATTGCTCTTGTCGTTCCCATACAATACTTCGCAGGTATTTTTGCAGAAGTAGTATACTATGTCCATAAAATCTTCTTTGATTATACTGCCGCGCCATATGTATGCTCTCTGCCGACGTTTCGACCATCTTGCCGTTGACTCCTATATATATATATATATGTATATATACACACAGTATATAGTAATGGTATGTTGCTCCTTTTCAGCCAATCAGGTCTCACTTTTACATACTTTATTATGATTGGTCCAGACACATAGAAAGGAAAACGATCCTTATCAGGAATAACTCGATTTATTAGGCTATATTATGATTGGTCCAGACACATAGAAAGGAAAACTGTCCTTAACCAGGAATAATTCGATTTATTAGAATACAGATGTTGTTTCCATATCCCAGATAACTTCTGGCCGTTATTCCGATTTATGTTGTTCGGATGCTTGATGATCTCAATGCCCCCCCCCCCTTTATTTTCCTGTGAGTCCTATATGTGGCCGTGGCCAGGACTTGGTTTGCCAAACTCAGTGGCATGTTTCGTGGCTTCAGAGTGTTCAGCTACCGCTGACTTCTCTCTTTGGAGCGTCCTCATTGCTCTGATGTGTTCTTTTAACCTTTTAACGCGGAAGTCTACGATTACATAGTATAGGCCTACTATTTGTACGTTGTGCTGCTTTCTCAGTGCATCCATTTCTGTTAACAGATGTGTTAAATTACATAAATACATGTCTCATTTTTGGGGTTAACACTCACCAGTAATTTCACTGATTCATATGAAAGAGCAAACATATCATTTGAATTTATTTACCTTTATAAGAAGGTCTGCCTATGAGCGAAATGGTCATAGTAAGAACAAATCTTGGCTCTCAATATACAAATGACGTATCGAATTCATTATACAGTAAATAATGACATATCCACTTCCTGTGAACGTACTATACGTCTTGTGTATGCCACTGGGTCAAATTTTTTGGGAAGTTCACTGACTTCGTTAGCTAGAAAAGAAACCTTTCTCCCTCACAATGATGAACGGGTTGATAGTCCAAACCAGTAGAAATACTGGAGCGAAAGGCGTGTTCTTTGAGGGGATTTATTTGGCAGACACAACTCCATTACAGTACATACATTCTACTTATATTGAAGAAATGTTGAAGTTAATCATGTCCTTAGGGTTTGCTTTTCTTTAGTCAGGCGTTAAATAACTCGTAATGGGCAGTTGTAGCAGAGCACTTTCAATGAACAGTAGAGTCCGTTCTGCATGTTCCTCTATATATCTTCTATATTTATAATAAAATAATTACACATTTTCGTTTGTAGGAAAATAATTGCATATATCTCCATAACTAGAAAAATATTTTCTTAATTGCCGAATTTTACCAATATTATTGCCCTCAGAGAGCAAATACGGAGGTGGAAAGACGTTATTGTTCGATACCGGTACATAAATATCTTTAGATAAGAGTATACCATCCGAACTTTGCAAATCAATATATTTTCGATTATACATAATATATAATTGTTGCTTAGGTAGAACGGATGCAGCATTCATGTAACAGTCATATTCAAAATTACAAATTTTTCTTTGTAAAAAAATTCAATAGCAGAGCATTGATATTATGTGAAAGTATTATAGACCTAAAATAAGGTTTATTAAGTAAGCCTATTATTTTCTTAACCGCATTCTAATTATTGTTTTAATAATAAATATTAACGCCATTCTCTCCTTTGTTACAGGTATGTGATACATTGGGATTTGACACTATACTTTCGGTCATTAGGGTGACCGTGAGCCTAATTTGTTGTGAACTCTACTAATAAGGTAATGCCAAAGTTAAATATCACTTTGCTAAATCATATCACCCCAATTTCAAAGTGATTTGAGTGTAGCAGTTGCTATGCAGTAATTAGCATAATCCTTTATTCAATCACAATCAGGAAGTAATTAAACAGAAATACTAGTATGTAAAATTAATTATTTAATTCATGCTGTTCAGGCTTATTTTATCTACATTAGATAAAAAAAATGGAATTATTTTAAATTTTGTTTTTACCTAATGATTTATTTGATTAAAGTATAATAATATTAAGAAATCATAATAACTTTATGAGAAAAATTAAGTTATTACAATCGTATTTTCCTAAAAATTCTATAAAGCACATATAAGTAATGAAAAAGCGTTCTAAGATGTAGGTCTATTGTCGCATAGAAAGAAAAATGATTTAGTTTACCTAAGAAACGAAAAGGTTTACTACTTTATAACATAGAACACATCTGCGAAGAATATTTTATGGGGGGATAGAAATTTTAAAGCAGATGATTGGAATGTCTGCAAATCGTGAGTCCTAGAACCAGTCAATGCAATTCTGTCGAATAAGTTAAAGACATTGTAGCTCTTGTATAATATATTTAGCAGATTACGTTGATTAATTATCTGCCATCTTATAATGAGTCAAGTTATAGCATAAGTCAATCCGCTTTTAATCCAGACTTCCTTCTTTCTTAGTGTTTTTTTAAATCTGGTTTTTAACCGTATATGTGAGAAAGAGCTTTATCTATAAGCTCTACTCTGATACTCTTATACGATTTATGATAAATCTATAATAGGGAAAACCTGCATTGTTATTTATAATAATTCCCATTATATTATCAGATCTTTCTAATCCGTGGATTGCTCTTATTAGCAAATGTAATTTCTAAAGAAAGGCAGATTTAATAAATTAAACCGTGCGTCATTAATGAAATTTTTCATGAAACTTATCAGACGTAGTCAGAGAAGATTAAATCATTCCGTGTCACTAGAATTTCAATTTCCACAGTGAGTATGGATATTAGATTTCAGGCGTATGTCATCTGACTCTCTCCTGGGTTTAGTATACAGGGAATAGTGTAGTAGAGGAAGCTAAGGCTCTCTGATAAACACATATGAATTCCGAGGAAATGATTTGAATGGATAGATCCTATGTTATCCTTCTTCCATATTCCTGTCATTCAAATATATTCTGACATGAATATTAAATAACCCATTACATATCCAGTAATTAAAGGAGAACTATCTGAGTAAGGAGAAATCACGAAAATGACAATTAAAGGAGAACAAAGCATGAAAATTCTTCGTAACTTAACTAATAATCAATAACGTTTTTAATAAAATGGATTGTGAATTTACATTATACTTCAAACTATGACAATAGATTTCTTTATTAAGTGCCAGTATGGTACTTTATGAGATTGTGTGGGGGACGAAAAATGTCTGTCCGTCTGTCCGTCCGTCCGTCCGTCCGTGTGTCTGTACGCGCTCTAACTCAAATACGCTTTTTCAGATTTTCATGAAACTTGGAAAACACATTTATAATGTCAATGGGAAGAACCCTATTGATATTGAACCAAATCGGTTCACCGGTACCGGAGTAAAACCCAATTTAGTGTATATTTTAAAGGCGCCATAACTCACATACGCTTTATCGGATTTTCATGAAACTTGGAATACCTATTTATAATGTCCATGGGAAGATGTCTGTTGATATTGGACCAAATCGGTTGGCCGGTACCGGAATAATACCCAATTTGGTGCCTTTTTATGGTATTATATAGCAAAAGGTGCGATAACTCAAATACGCTTTATCGGATTTCCATGAAAATTGGTATATACATTTATAATGTACGTGGTAAGAAGCCTACTTATTTTGGGCCAAATCGGTTTACCGGTACCAGAGTAACAACTATTAAAGGTCACATTTTTTAAAATCATATCCATACAACAATGTCGCATTTTTAATCATTTGGGGGTTTGTCTGCAGTGCAGTCAGATGTTTGTTTACTTGGCTGATGTAGTTGAAAATAAGTACTATCAAATACTATTACTGTGAAATAATTAGCGGAGTTATATGCCACTGAATTTTGTGAAATGTTGACGTATTTTAAGAATTTTAAGTTGTAGGCCTAATATATTTAGATTTGACAAATAACAATACTCCTTCACATAAGCTTATCAAACTACATCGTCAAATTGACTGAGTCAACCGAATGGTAACGTCTTGGATTCAGCGAAAGCATACTGGCACTTTGTTATATCAGTTTACCTGATTTTATTAACAATGTAAAGAGAACTCACTACATCTTCTACGATAACATGAACGTTTTTGATAAGTTAAAATGAAGATTTTTAAAAATAATTAAATAATATTTAAGTATAAATCTAAAAGTGACGCAGATAAATATTATCCCCAAGCAATTATAATACACTTATCGTCTTACAGCCTTTTACAAGTTTCTATTCTTGTGAAGCCTAGGCAAGGGGAACATTTTTCGATGTCTAAGATTTTAAGTTCGACGCCGAATGTTCTACAGAGATGGAACGTTGCTTACTTTCAGCTGTCCACTGCCATTCGTAAGATGACAGAGATGATGGAGTTATCCTGATAAACTTAAGCTCAAAACAGCAGTGAAATTACAATATTCTTTTAATGTCGAGAAAAACATATTCTTGGTAATTAATTTATATGAACGGTAATCCAAATTCAACATACAAATAATTTGAAAATCGTTCCGCGACTGAGCCATGCTATTACCGTATAGGCCTAATACTCTGCAATATCCGATTTAACCAAGTCTTATTTTCTATTTCCAAAATCATATTTTCCTCTTTCAGTTTACGTCAATTATAGAATTTCCTCTGTGTTTTGATGTCAAATTGTGGATTCTAATTGTTGAAAGATATTTTAAATCGCGTAGTGACACCATAATCCACCGTTTTCTTTAGTTTCTATCTCCAAGCTGTGTTTCTCTTGTTTGCTCCCTCTACATCTCTCTCTCTCTTTCTCTGTCTCTTTCTCTCTCTTTCTCTGTCTCTTTATCTATCTCTTTATCTTTCTCTCTCTTCCTCTCTCACTCTCCCTCTCCCTCTCTCTCCCTTTCCCTCTCCCTATCTTTTTCTCTCCCTCTCGCTCTCTTTTCATGGTGTTACTAAATTGAAGGTATAGTTTACAGTTTACGGTTTCCAGAAAACAAAAGCTAATATTTTATTCATCAAAACATAAAATGTCTTCAAAACATAAAACATACCCTTTCAGAAGGTATAACACACTTGTTGCCTGGGAAACAACTCCGGTCGTGTTCCAACTTGACTAAAGCTTTACTTCTGTAACTACGGTAGTTGTCAATAATTATTACTATTAATTTGAGTTATTTCACTAAATGTAATCCACTATCTCATCAGATGGTCACACATTATCTCCAGTGATGGGAAAAGTACAAAAAGAAAGTAATTGGGCTGAATTACAATTACCTGAGAGACATTTTACTTAATTACAATTACAAATTACTTTTTCAAAAAGTAATCAGTAAAATTACAATTACATTTACAATTACTTTACAAAATGGCAGTACCTAAAAATTCCGTGTTTTTGGTTTGTTTTGGGCACAAGCCCAAATTATTAATGAACAAACAAACAAAAAAAACACATCAATGAGAATATTTTCGGAAACATTGAATAACTTTTTGTTAATATTAACTCTAATTTGGATATTAGTTGCAAAAACAGTAATGATGCCGAGAATGATACTAATACTAACGACTACTAAATTGTAACAATTACAATTTTATTTCCAGAAGTAAATTACAAGTAGAAATTACATTTTTAAAAACACTATTGATTACAAGTAAATGGGACCAAAAAAGGAATTGTTACTGTAATCCGATTACTTTTACTCAATTACTTCCCATCACTGATTATCTCGAATATACGCAACCTGAGTTCTATCATTACAACTATTGTTATCTTTAGGGTAAATAAAAATCTGTCCTCTTCTATAATTCTTCTGCATTATGGTCAGATTCTTTACAGTTTAGCTAGTAAGCTGTCCAAGTTGCGTCCGAAATAATCTCCCTACATAGTCTTGAAATGCTTAAGCCTTCGCTGAGACGATTTTGTCTGGAACTCATAGAAAGTATTCTGTGGGAAAAAAAAAGCTTAACTCGTGCATCAATGTCATTAGCAAATCGTAACACGAGTCTTGCAACGTACTGATAGGAATCAATTATGTATCTCATTCTTCGCTTGTACACCAGTTTCCGATTTCTGCCGGTAACTGGTCACACCATTTCACGCCGCATACTACAGCAATCCTCTTCGCTTAACATTCCTGTAACTGAATCTGATTTAGAAGGCATTAGAACTACAAATCACAGGTAAAGACACCTTCAGCCATGACGCGGCGCGTGCATTGAATATGTAGTAAAACGGAAAGGCATTTCATTTTCTTGTAAGAAAATTAGGTAGTAAATCAGAGCTGGCGTAATCCCGGAGTAGTGATTGGACACGAGTGTACGGGGCGGGGTACGAGGGAGGACGACAGAAACGCAGACTCTCCGTAATAACTCAGTGCAATGTCACTTCGCCATGCTCCCTCTCTCTTGTGTTGGTTGTACTATACCCCGCCATAAATCCTACTTGATATACGCGAAAGAGCTATTATATTGGCTCAGTTTAATTGTACCTCCCTCCCCTACTGAGGTAGCTTCTTCTTCTTCTTCTTCTTCTTCTTCTTAAGATGTTTTCGGGACTTCTTGGAAAAGAGCCATGCAAATCTTGTCTAAGAATATGTTTATAAAGATTTAAATGTTACTTCACAGAATTGTTGAACCTCACGATGACTTCATTCTATTGTCTTTATGGTAAAATAATGTTGAAAAATAGTGAATATTAAAAAAAAAATAGGTTTTGTAAAATGAAACATTGATTTTTTTTGTCTTAGTGAAATTTTCATAGCTGCTTTGATTCTAAAAATAAATATTTCCTGGTAATATATAATTAATTAGTATTTAATGTTCTCTTTAAATATATGTGTTTCACTTTGAAGTCTTCATTGCTTGGAACTCGCCTGTTTTTTCTTACATTTTGCGATTTCTAGGTTTAAGGGTTCTTTTGTCAATGATAATGTCAAAAAGCTTAAATTCCGGAGATATTTCTTAATAATTAGACCCTATAGGCTATAAAGTGGAATCTGAGTATAAGTTAAAAGGAATACTTTTGGTTTGTGTAGTATATAAACCAGACAACTACGATAGAAACGCCATTAAAAGAATAATAATAATAAATAAATTGCAGCCAAATAGCCATACTTCAAAGATAGTTTACAATGGTAGTTTACATGTTTGCATATTCACATATTGTCTTTGTTATTTTTGTACAGAGTTCGATATGGTACCGATCGCACGGTTTCTCACATAGTAAGCATTCACAATCGACACTGGGTTCATGGAAGTGTGTGTTTTTGCACATTAGGTGATGAAACCCGTGGACTGCCAATCTTGTAATGACGTGTCTCATTTCGAAGTTTGCCTTTGACCATGATCTGTCTATCATGGCTCCTGTGCCATAGAATTCTGGTTGTACTTCATCTCTTTTTCCTGTCAGTGCTGCCAGCAGTTTTTCTGATGCGCTGGTGTTGGGTAGAGGTATGCTTGTCCTGAGATCTTCTACGAGGAAGGTTTCCTTTGCCAGGAGATATGCGAGTCTTGACCGGGTCATTTTTGAAACTCCTATTGCTTTCTTTATGTAGTTTGCTTTCACCCTTTCTAAGGTGGATAGATTCTTTGTTGTTAAATGTGGCCAGATGATTTCGATGCCGTATGTTAGTATTGGAAGAATTTTTGCTCTGAATAGTAACATTGCTGTCTCTAGGCTAAGGGTTTTGATGTTTTTTATTTCGTGCGATGCCATTATTGCTTGGGTTGCCTTCTCTGTGACGTGTTTGGTGAAGCATTTTGCGCTTGTTTGCAGCGTGATGCCTAAATATTTGAAGTCTGGCACTATCTTTAATTTTCTGCCCCTTATGAGTATCTCTGCTGATGCGGGTGCCTTCCCTCCATTCCTAAAGATCATGGTCTCTGTTTTTGATATGTTGATGTCGAGCTTGTGTTTGGAGCACCATATTTCCATGTCGTTTACTGTTTCCTGGAGTTTTGTTATGTCTCTTGAGCCAATAACGATGTCATCCGCATATGCGCACGAGAATACTCCTTCTTTTTGGGTGAATCTTAGAATTTCTTCGGTTGCTGCTATAAACAGCAAGGGACTTAATGGGTCTCCCTGTAAGACTCCATTTGATTGGGCTATCGGATCTGATAAGGTCAGGTTGTCCGAGACACGTATTTCGTTCCATCGTAGTATTGATGTGATGAGGTTTGACCATATGTTGTTTTCGCCTAGCATCTCCTTTAGTTTTGCAGACACTAGTTTCCTGTTTATCAAATCGAAAGCCTTAGTGAAGTCTATGAAGACAGCGTAATATTTTTCGTTTTCCTCTAAGGCTTCCCATATTTGCTTTAGCAAGAGTTCGATTGCATTTAGGGTTGATCTTCCCTTTCTGAACCCGAATTGGGTTTCTGGTAGATGCTCGTCTATTTCCTCGCTTATTCTTCCTGTTATTAATTTGGTGAGAATTTTGAAGGGACAGTTTTCCAATGCGATGCCTCTATATTTGTTCGGGTCCTTGGTGTCTCCTTTTCCCTTATATAATACCTTTACAGTTGACTTTCTCCACTGTTCGGGTATAGAGGCTGTTTCTATGCATTTGTTATATAGTTTTGTCCATATCGGGGCCAGCAGGTGTGCTGTGTCTTTTACATATTCATTGTAGAGCCCGTCCGGGCCTACTGCTTTCTTGTCTTTAGAATTGCTGATGGCATTTCTGACTTCATCTACGGTCAGAGGTGACCATTCCGTTAATATTTGTGTCGTGTTGTCTTGTGAGTCTTCTCTGGTGCATGTAGGTCCCTCTTTGTTGAGTATGTTGTTGAAGTGTGATTCCCAAGATTTCATATCTATGTAGTGCGTGTGTGCTCGCCTCCTTGGGCGTAGAGCGATGTATGGGTCTTTCATGGCTTCCTCAGCTAGTGCCCTACTCTCTTTCTCCAAGTAGGAGCGTTTCTTTTCTTCTATTGTTTTCTTGAAGTGTTTCCTCTTTTCTGTGTACATGCGGAGTAGGGTATGATTCTCCATGTTCTTTTTTAGCTGTTGCAGGGTGTGTAGGGTGTCTCTCCTTATCCTGTAACACTCGCCATCAAACCATTGTTTTGCTCTCCTTTCGGTCCGAGGATTGGCGGCTTGTCTTAGGATTTCTTCTATGGTTTGTGTCGCTTCTTCCAGCCTCGAATTTTCTATTTGTGATTGTATTTGCCTTTGCATTGTCGAATCTAGCTTGGCTTCTACCTTCCCTACATCTATTCTCCTTGACAGGGGTTGTGTTGTCTTCTACACAAAGATTTCATTGTTTTAAGTACGTACTTTTAATTCGTACCTTATTGATCACAATCAAATCCTTACCTGCACACTTTATATATATATATATATATTTATTAGGCATTTCTACTACGTTATTGATAAGCAGAATTTAGAGCACTGTATGGAGTTTAAACAAACACTTCAATATTTAAAAAAGAAACAAGAAGTTCGTTAATCCTAGTTTAATTTGCCTATAGAGTATCAGTTAATACAGTATTATGAAAATTAGTTGAAAGTTGTGATTACTAGTGAAAGAACAATGCATTTATTATCAAGTCCACTAAACTTGTAAAGCATTACTTTTGGATCTTAAAACCATAAAAATCACTGGTTGTTTAGAAGTGGAAACTATTGGTTTCGAAATCGTAATAAAATCCTTTAAAAGCTTGACCCGGTTCTGTTTGAAGCACATTAAATTTTGTTTGAAACAGAAGAGCAAGCGTTTTAATTAATATACCAGTTCTGCCAACATGTCATCCAATTTAAATCATTTGCAATTGTGGAGCAGTTAATGATTAACTTTCAGCTTTATTCTCCTTTCGGAATACTATCTCAATAGAATTGTTTCGGAATTAATTTAGCTTTTATAAATACTCAACGTGGTCATGATAATACAAATTAATAATAAAGCTGTGGTTTTAATGAACTTCATATGCGCACATTTGCTGTATTGCATGGCATTTTATATATAAAAAAAGTTTCTGATGAAATGAACACATTCGTAGAATTTTAAATATATATTGTAATTTTAATGCAAAATTTTGATTCCCTTTTAACGGTAAAAAAAATAGTAGAACAATGAAGTCAGAATGTCTTCTAGGTAGATTTGGTAGGAAATGTCTATGTAAAAGGATATTGCACTTAATTCTGTAGGGCTATCCACATATTTTATGCTTTTTTTATAATGTGGGGAGCGAATGGATGACCCTGAAATTGAAATTATTAGGCTAATGTATTAATTCAGAATTATGATATTTGAACATGATCATGCATTTAAATAATCCTTAGGCAAATAAATTAAGAGAATAGGGTTTTCATTTAGAGCTGCTTTGTTCGATATTCTCACTAAGTTGCGATTTGACTGAGTTCGTCACGTTTAGTTTAATATGTGGAACGTGAGACTATTCTTGTCTATTAAAATTATTTAACTATCTTATTGCTCAGGGATCTAAATCATATCCTTCAATTTCTGTAATTTCATAAAGGACAAATCTTAAGGTGTTCTTAAATATCAGCCAGATTTATCGTAGCAAATACATCCAAAACTAGTCTATCCAGAACCATGGACAACATTCAGACAATGGTTTTAATCAAAGTCTGTAACAAATTTCCACGATTACTTTTTCTAAACAATAACGATTTAAAGAAACTATTTTATGGCTGGTTGTCACAAGTGTTTTTTTATAATGTTAATGCATTTCTAAACCTTAAATACATCACATAAGTGTTTGGTTGTCTATAAATTACAGTCTGTAATAATGGTGGTAATATTGTATAGTGATTAAATTCAGTTCAATTAAAATTATAATTTAATACTGACTTACAGTGTTGGATTTGCTGTTGAATCACAAATGGACTAATTAATTAGAAATTAGAAATAATATATTTGAGCATAGGAAGTTTGAAAGCAAAATGATATATCATCCTTAATGTTAAACCTTTTCAAAAATGAGTTATTTAGAATTTGAGTGTTTAAGTGATGCACTTCAAGTTAAAATAATTAGATAAATTTATATCCATTCTAGTCTGTATACGCTGAAAACGTAAAAAGTTATCTGATTCCATGTTCATAACAACATCAGATGCCAAAAGAGGAGTAGGTAATGTTTTCCAAAATTAGGAAATGTACTGGTAGCTAGTCTGAAATATTCATTGGACATTAAATGTTTGGTGAAAAATCGACACGAATTTCAGTGTAAGTTAGTGAACTTTCGTGATTTGTAGAATTTTCGGTAGGCCTGTGAGTACAGATAAAATAAAAAATCTAGACTATTACAAAAGACCTTAGGAAAATCCTTCATAGAATGTTAAATAAATCAAGGGATATGAATAATTTCCCATTTCCGCTGATGTGATTTTAAAATTCAGTTTTATCTTCTAACATATACATTTTGTTTTGAACGAATTGATAATGTGACAATGAAAATAAGTTTTTTTCAGCATTTACTTCAACATCATGGGTCTGCAGAACGAGAAGCTCTAGTGGTACGGTAACCATGACATTTTCATTTACATTTTTATACAGCTCATTGGGTTTTGAGCTCTCGTGATGCGATCGATCTTCTTGTTTTAGACGTTGCATCGTATTCTTTTGTATTCCCCTTAGAATTTGGAGTGGCAAGAAGAGGTAGGGTTCTGTAACTTAATTCTGATTTCTGCACGAATTTTAACTGTCTTTGGAGTGAAACAAATTCAACAAAAGTTCCTTCCGAAAAAATAGAAAAATACATATAGCGGTTTAAGGAAAGAAAGGAACTTACTTGGCCTGGTTTGAAATTGCTGACGGCAATCTCCCTTAAAACATTTTACCTTATTTTGTTACACTACTTTTCTAAAACAAGGGACCTAAGAAACAAGCAAAGAATCTTCCCCACCTTTTTCTGTCTGCAAAACACACTCACTGGACGGAATGTTCTTATCTTGCTATATTCAGCCATGCCTTTTATTGGGCTTATCTCTCTTCTCCTTGTCCATTGTTTGTTCTTCCTCTTTTTCCGCGAAAGAATAAAGTAGAGTGCTATAGCGGATTTACGGATAACGTTAGAGTTTGCGCCGCGTTACAGACTCTTTCGTATAAGAAAAGCGGAAGGATTTCTTTCTGAGTCAGTGAATGAGTTCCCCTACAAGAGGCAAAAAGAATCGCGCCGCTGAAAAGAAGATTATCTGCGAACAATAACTGTAGAGTTTTTCCTTTGTAATTATCCTTATACAGTGTAATAATAAGTAAGAAAGAAAATTATGTCTTTAGTATGACAGTTGATGAATCAATCTTTGTGAAGTATATTTTGGCCACAGAAGTGTCCGGTAATGCAAGGAAAAATTTATTTCATAAAAATGTTAGAGAGAAACTATATCTCTTCGTATATTCCTATAACAAAACCCTTGAGTAGCTTTAATGTAGCATGAAATTGTACTAATCAACTAACCTTTTATTTTCATGATTTTTTAAGTTTACTTGTATAAGAATTAATACAATTAATACAAACGATATATTCATTGCTATACTGTTACAGTATGTGTTAGTCTATCCCCATACAAAGACAAATTATTTTAAAAAATTAAGAGATTTTCTGGAATATTAAAATAAATTTAAATTCTGTATTACTTATTTTACTGCTCTGGTGATGTGTTATTCGATTTTAAAAGAGTCCATAGTCACAAAACAATATTTCTTCAATGTCTTTTCTTCGATTAGACTTCATGGACCTATATTTATGAGTACTGTCTGCATTGTGTGTTGTTGGAATAAAAAATACTGTATAATTTCTTGAATTGATTTAACTTACACACACATTCTCTAAAACTGCCTTTACTCAAGATTATAGAATTTCCATAATCTTTTCATCCCCATAGCAAGATTCCTCACTGGTATTTCCTCATGTTAACTGTAGAGAATGTGAAAAAATGTTACTTTTAGGAATAATAGAGTTTGTAATTTGTCTCGTCATAAGAAATGTGGATATTTTTCAAGTGTCTTGGAATCTCTGTTGTACTATTATCACTTTATATCACTAACTTTCTCTTACATATTGAATCAGCTTGCGTTTATATGTATGATTTAGTTATCTCCGACTCAGTCTTGATTTACGTGCAATTCGTATAAAATGTCCTGTCATTGAATTACTAGGCGACTAGTTAAAAAAAACTTTTCAAATTATGTACTTACGGCTAAATAAGTTACCTGTATTTCAATAATAGTTAACTGAAGTTATAATAATTAATATTGTTGTAGGCCTAAGTTTTTCAGCTGACCCTGTTAATATGCCATCAATGGAAACTTAAAATACTTTTTCCTATTTTTTGTATAGTTACCTACCACGCATTTTGCTTTAAACGGAAGATTTCGGAAGTAACTTTCATGTACACATATATCTTAAAGCGTAATATTCATGTCCACATGGGAAAAGAAGACAAACGTCAAAATAACTTGTTCTTTTCTTCTCCATTCTCTCACTCAAGGAATCCGTTATGAAGTTAGAGTAACAGCAGATTTTGTTCTTCATCGTTTTGTATAGCTTCCCTGTTATTCTCCTGAGAGAGGAGTTTTGGTTCAGCAATGGGATTTCCTTACTTTGATTTTGCCACTCTTTTGTTCCTTCATGTTTTCCAATAACACGTGTTACAATGGAGGCGGTGAGGAGAAGAGCTTTGTTTCGATGTAGAGGCTGTAAAGGCGAACGGGATTTTGTTGTTAGATTTACTGGTCACAGCGCCTGGGTGGCATACTACTTGCTAGGCTGGTACCCATTTTAGAGATGCAAAAAGTGATAAATTTTCTTAAGCCTATAAGGATAGTTCTCGAAAGAAAGACATGCTACAACTTACTAGTGGATATTATCGCTCTTGATCCACCCAAAACTGTTGGTTCACATTTAGGCCTATGTACTAAATCCTCCGATAACCCATTTCAGGGTTGTGACAGCGAAATTTTGTATTATAATTTGCATACCAGCACATAAATGGCTGAATCATCTCATGGAAGGGATTTATGGCCACATCTTTCATGCTTATTTATGAAGTCAAATTCCATTCTTTCAATGCCGATTCGTTTTATTCCAGTACATTTCTTCAGTGACAGTCTCAGCTTTTCTACTAACAATTTTATTTATTATCTAGGCTGTAAACACATGAAATTATGGAAATATTTATTCATGAATTACAGAATATTGTCTCTGTTGGACATTACATGATAATATTATAGGACAAAAATTCCTCTGACACTGGGAGTCGACTGAACCTGATAACACGATGGGAGAAATGTGTTGAGAAACTTGGCGAATATAATTATAGAAAAATAGACAAAAGATGTCCCTTCATGTGTGCATTTGTTTGCAATTGTATCTATTGAACTGTATGTAAAATAATTATTTTGCTTTACTTTTCGATCCACCCTCGTATTTACTCTGTTATTACAATTCCTGTACTTTGTATAGTTTTAATATATTTTACACTACATTACACTTTATACGGAAGGATTAGCAAGGGCATATCTGATAGCGTGATGACACGGAGACTGGATTTAAGACGTAGACAAGGGATTTGCTTGGTACACATGGTACAGGTTATTTCGCAGTTATTTTTTATACCTTCCGTCTATTTTCTAGTTGACAAGTCCTTGTGATGTATCCATTTATTTGATGGTGTAAACTGTTAAAATGCATAGGCTACCTTTTCCCGTATGCTTGTACTCTTCAACATACTATACCTCTCCTATTATAAGTTACTTCTTTGTCCACTACGTCTAAAGCAGGGAGGCTTCCAGATGTCCTGAGTAGCAAGTCACGTATGCACAGCTTCCTTCATATGGTTGCATATGGTTCCTTGCATGTGGTTTGCCATTTCTTCGACAGTCACTCTTCGGGTTCACTGAATCATGATATGCGCTTTCTCAGTGTTGGCGTCACTAGTGGATGGTGGAGATAAATGAATAACATGTCGACGTGCACGAGCACAGAACGGAACAGCCAACCTACAAAATATTAACAAAAAGTGAAGAATAATTATTTAACTTACCCTTGTAGTAGAATGATATAGTGTAAGCAATGTTTAAGGCGTCATTTTTCAAGGATATATTAAGCGAGAGATTTTTTTTTTTTACTTTACTTTCGACGCCTTCTTGTATGTCTAGCTATTAAATTTACCAAAATTTTAAATGATTAGGACTTTCTGGAATATGATGGTAGGTAATTGTTATTTTGATCATTTTAAAGGATATCATCATAATTTTTAATACTTTCCGTTTCGTTTGTGTAATTCATTTCATTTAGTGCCTACAAACGTACAATAATAATAATAATAATAATAATAATAATAATAATAATAATAATAATAATAATAATGATAATAACAATAAATTTGGTATGTGTCGAAGCATCAGTATTCATTGAAATTTCCATTGATTTCTTTACAAAATTTACCGGTATTTGTTATGTAATACTGTAAAGCAATGATAATAATCAAGAAATCGATATCTGGCTATTTTGGCATTAAGCAGACAGAACTTTTCAATACCTGATTTTACTATCAGTGGAGTGCGATTTTTCATTTTCCTATTTTAAAGTGTTAGGCTGTTCCATTGACTAAGAGAAAATCAAGAGGAATTTATTAGTAGAAGATATTACAATAAATACGGATTTTCCATACATCCGTTTCGATGTAATTTCCTCTGAATACCGTAAGGTAATTTTATTTTTCTTTGCGCGGTCACAAGACTTGAACTTGGGACTTTTAAGCTTTATGATTTAGAATTAATAGATTTCATGTTTCCTTTTGAGGGTTTAGAATCTGATATCTTTATATAATTTCAAAGCAATCCCAAAAACATCTTATGACATTTTTGAAGGTTATTTATTCTTATAACATATAGGACTATTTTAGAAGGTATAAGGTGGTTATAAAATCTTCAATTTCATTTCATTTTATGGTTGAGATTATTTTATGTAATTAGGTCATAAAATTTAAAAAAATACATATTCTACGCTATTCAGAAGTTACTATGTCATGTTTTACGTTTCACCTTTATTAAAAATAAAATTTACATTTGAATATGCTATTCAGGAACATTCACTGTCCATAATCTTTCCTTTTAACTTATAAATCATGTCCTGTGAGCACATTATATACAGTATATATTGGTCATTTTCCACTTAACTCCTGATACTCAAATTAAAATTTACGGTGCAAATATTAACGAGGAGGCAAGAAGGCTGGTGGCGTATCTAATTGGTCGCTTCTTATTCGAGGCTGGCCAGGCTGGTGGGTGGTTGTGAGAACGGATCTTAATTAACAGCCAGGCAAACAAGCGAAAGAGATAAACACTCGCTTAAACACAGTTGTAGCAGCGAGCTGCCTTATCATCTAACCCTAACGCAACCTGGACTTCAAATGATCAAGTCTTCACAGTTTATACAGCGGAATCTTATTAACGTTTCTATATTAGCTCTTTTAAAACATTAGCTTTTAATCGTGGTAATATTTCTGAAAATAAGGTGAAAAAGCAAAATGATAATACATATGAAGTAGACGATTGTTAATAGAATAATAATATACAATACACTTCATTTTGCATCAATGTAATAGTTCCACTATTGTTTCGCTTTTATTATCTCACGATTTTAGCACTATTTTTTGTACTGTACTTCCAACCTACTATATACTTTCTTATACAAATAATGTACTCATATAGTGCTGTTTACATTATAAAATGATATAAAACTTTAAATTTACTGTCATGCAATAGATGTTAGTTTGCAGTCAAGAGTAAAAATTTTGCTGTAGTAAATTAATTTGAAACATCAAGAATAATATAAGTTACATTAGTTTTTAAGAAGTCTCAGTTTAGTTCAGTAGTGCTACCGGTTTTAAATTCTGACTCGGACCTCCACATTTCTACGGAAGACAATTGCAAACCACCACGATTCTCACCTTGCTTAGTATGCCATGGGTAGCTTGTGGAGGATCTCATCTCTCCACGATTCCGCCACGACCCCTAAGCAAGATTAGGCCTGGACTGTTCATTCATTTAGTATGACGTGATCTCACAGCGAGCAGGATATTAACAACAAAGGAAGAAAATTATAATTATTTGCAAAATCCGTTACATTTTATTCATGGAATAGTCATAATAAATCCTACCCTAGATTGCTAATTTCATCAGATAAATTTCGATACATCGATAAACTCGTAATCTATTGTGGGATTAGGCCTACCTTTGGTAAAATAGTAGCCTATCAGGAGGTGATGTAACATTGGAAGTGCAAAGGATAGAGTAATTTAACAAATCCCTGAGGAAATTCAATTCATTAATGATACACGTTTTAGACTAATGATTTTAATTATCCTTCATCAACTCCACCTTCCTCTTCTCATTAATTTTGTTTTTAAGTTTTGTTTAAGACTTTCTGTATGCAGTAATAATTCGTAATTTTCTGTTTCTCTTTAATTTGTTTTAATTGCTATGATTGCTCATAACCATTTTATTTCCAAACCAAACGCGTTAATGTATTCATTCTCATAATTATCATCATAACCATACTCATAGTGATCATAGTCATCATTATCGTACCGTAAACTTCACTGATCATCATTAACCACTTACGTTTTCTAATATAGCAGAATAATCATCGCTGAATTTGCTTTAGCTTCCTCAATACATCTAATTTCTGTTCGTCTAAAGATATGTCGTTCATGCGTCTTTATTGATGTTCTATTTCGATGTTTTTCAGTATTCATCTTGACTAATTATTTTGTAATTAATTCGTCCTTTACCCTTCTTTATTTGTTCAATACCTCTTTCATTACCAATAACCTTCATTGCTCTTTCTCATCTCTTTTATAATCATTTATCACGTTTCTTTCTTAATTTTTTTCGTATATATTATTAACGATACAAGTAATAGAAACCACTAACCGATTGTATCATGCTACCATTTTCACTATGTCTTTAATTTGTCTCTATTTAATTAATAGATGTTACTTCTGTAGTCTGTTCTGATTTCAGTGTATTAATTTTTGCGTATCATTCTTCTTTCTCAGAAGCAATTTACTGTCTGAATAGTTCTTAAAATAAAAAATATTTCAAATTAAGCCTTCTATTATGCATCTAAAATGTTTTCGAGCATAATTCAATCTAGTAGGGTAATTATGCAGTTCTTTGTGACGGTGATTTTATATTTAATTTACACAAGCTGCTATTGAAGGGTCAAATATAAAATACCTTAAAGGCTCTGAAGGTCAAATACTTACCATGCCAGCTATAATACATTTAAATTCCTACTTTCATAATGTTTTCGTCGTGATAGCCTGTAAATAGGTATGTGTGAAACATTTTGTTATTTCCGATCATGATTTTTATTGAATTTTTTCTTAATGTTATCTTTTAGAATTATTAATGCAAATGAAACAATTAAAAGCTAGTTAGAGTCCACAAACTTTACGCTATGAACAGAGGCTCTGATCAATTGCCTTCAATTGACTATCTTTTTTTATAAGTAATACGTCAAATATTGAATAACATTTTCCCAAAAGGTTTAGACCATATTTTATACTAGACTAAAATTAATCCAAATAATCGAATTAGTCATATAGACTATATAAGCTATGAACAGTTTTAATAGCTGCCATTATTTTATTAGTTTCTTAGTATTCTTGATGATTTTAAATAATTTGGAAATTATTGCTTCTTAGAAACCAAAAGATATTGACTAATAAAATCTTCCAGTAAGCGCAAATTTTCTTAAGAAGTAGGAATTTAATCTTTGACAACCTTGCATGACGAAAGTACAGGCCTAATGAAAATCGCAATACTGCTGAGCTGATCATCACAAATAATGAAACGTCGCTTCATATAGAAGTAAAATATATCCAATTACTGTCTTCTCTTCATAAAATTCCCGCTCACTTTCACCTTTCCAGTCCATTTGGTATGAATGTGTCTATCCTAAATTGCAAGGCTTCCCCGCCTGAAACAATCATGTGAACTTGACTTTTCTCGACCATCCTTATAATATTTTCCTCATGGAAAGGTCTGCTCTTCCCCTTCCCTCAGTTTTCCTGAAGCTATTATCAGTTATCACACGTCTTTTCAGTAGAGCGAGCTAGCGTCCAGTGCGGTGCGGTTTTCGGGCGTTCTTCACCCTCCTTGCACATTCATGCTATCAGAGAGACACCCTCTTGAGGGGCGATATACGGAGTCGTTAGCGAGGGTCCTGATACGGCAGTTCGATCCAATAAAGACACACGTTACTTTCCGCTGGACTCAGCATCGCAGTTCCACCCTTTTACGTTCCTCCTCCTTCTCTTCTACCCCACACCATCGCCCCTGACAATGGTCACACTTTCAGCACTTTATTTGGAGCGAGGTACACACATGGGTCACTTCATGCTAGACCTACAAGTTCTTTAAAAAAATTTCCTTGAAGTAGAGCGAAGAGTATTTTTTTCTTAATTCAGTTTTGTTTTTATTCTGTGAACATCGAGATCATATCACGAGTCAGTTTCTGGCCATGTAGCTATTGATGTGCATCTGTTTTCCATTGTGAAAATTTGAAATTCCTTGGCGATTCCAATATTTAAGTGTTGATAGATCTGTATCTACTAAGTAGATATAGAACCACTAACACTACGCGATTTCACTCGTGATGCCACTTGGAGGTTTCTTGGAGTCCCGAGCACATGCCTATCTAGAATTCCTTGTTGGATTAGGCATTAGGCGATATGAACTTTGAGCTGAGTTACTCATAATTGGTGGGAGGCATGATATAGCTTTGACTGCCATAATTCATCTCATTCATTCACTCACTTCCTGAAGGGGGTAGTGGGTGAAATATTCACAATTTTTGGTCAAAATTGTCATTATGTGTTGTTGTATTGAAAATACTATGTATCTTACTACGTTGCCTAAGTTTCAGTGTCCTCAGGTACCATTAAATCTCCCTAACTACGCGATATTAAAAAGCCTACACTCCTTAAAAGTTAAATCCCAGTGATGAAAATAAATATTTCTTGACAAAATTAAATTGTCTTCAGAAGTTTATCCCTAAAAATAGAAAAGTAATGTTCAGTTTTTTTTTAAATAACAAATAATCAGTTGTATCGGTGGATATTTCTAATGAGGCTGATTTCGCACATTTTTCATTTAATTATTTTGCAAAGGTTTCAAGTCATTTTCCCATACTTTTATTTGCAACATAAGGTATGACTGAATTAGTTTAATAGGCCTATCATAACGATTTTCATTATGTATAGCGTAATAAATTTGAAAATGTTTGAACAAAACATCTAGACAGACATTTCTCAGGCATATATTTCTTAGAATTAAACCGGTCATGAGTGAAGTTGAATTTTCTCTTCATTGCTATCTGAAATATTATAATAATGAGCATATAAAGTGATTGTACACAGTTAAAATTCCAACAAATGCCCAAGCTCCGACTGTACTCGCACCGGATTTTAGAAGTGAGGTTTTGAAGATGAGAGACGGGATGTCCCTATTCAAACCCCTCATCAGTTCCGAACGGACGTCGTCCTCGGGATGCCTCTGAATTGGCCACTAGCCACTCTTCACATCCTCTCTTTCTCTCCGTTCCCTGTTCATAGAAATTGCAACACGACTTAGAACTTCCGTGATACCGAAGGGCGCTAGGAGCAATGTCATTTGTCTTCTGACAATCGTGAATCGTTTCCTTCGCGAACAGTAAACCCACAGTACATTAAATATTAATAAAAGAAAAATTTCTTCTTTGGTCCACATCATTTTATACATATTAGGTCTAGTATGTAATAGGCAGAGAAAATGTATACAGGTGATGACGAAGAGTTAATTTAACAACGAGGAAACATGTTTCACGATGTAGATATGCTATGTATTCATGAATCCACAGAAACAGCATTCAGCGTTTTCTTGAATACATATCTTCAATGTTATTAGAATAACCACTGGAAACCCAGTCATAAACTCACTAAATTATTGTGTCTCACTATAGGCTACTGCACATGACGTAAATGTCTTTCGGTGAGGTAGACCATTAATGGTAATAGCCTAAGTCACAGGAGAGAGATTCCATCAGACGCTGTGAATCGAACTCTGAATGGCTCAGTTGTTAGAGCATCGGCACGGAAAACGAAGGTCATGGGTTTGGATCCGAATGTCCAAGGAATTTTTTCCTCACAAACATTATCATGTTTGACGATGCCTGGAAGCTAACAAAAGTTTTTTTGGAATGGTATCTGATTGTCTTCTCGGATCTCGCAGAGCCGCTGGGGGGGTAAACAGTGCATTATATTCATTTTTATTTTTGTATTAATGACTTTGTTAAACTCCTGTCACCCTTAGATTTTATCTCCTATAAATACATGATATTTCTGTGATAACGATTTTTAATGGCTCAAACGATTGTAATAAGATTGTAAAATTTTGATATAGATTTCGATTATTCTGTCCATGACTAATAAAATGGCTATATTCGTTTTTCTGCAGTAGTTACTTATTAGGCGTTAGTTACTCGGTGTCGATTTCCGACTTTCCTAGGCTATCTCAATTACGGTATAGGGTACAATAAAGAGCTAGTACAATGTATAATCAAATTGCAGAAGCAATTAAAAATAACACTTTTGTAAAAAAAATTCTTCATAAAGTATACGATTGTGTGGGGGACGGGGAAATGTCTGTCCGTTTGTCTGTCCGTCCGTGTGTCCGTGTGTCTGTACGCCCGATAACTCAAATACGCTTTATCGGATTTTTATGAAACTTGGTATACGCATTTATAACTCCATGAGAAGAAGCCTATTGATATTTGACCAAATCGGTTGACCGGTATCGGAGTAATGCCCAATTTAGTGCTATTTTATGGTAATATATTAGAAAAAAATGATGAAATGCAAATCAGTTCTCATGACAACATATTGTTTCCAGTGTTCGTGTACGGCTTTGGAAGTTGCAATACAGTTGGTTATGACAAATAAAACTACCCACATATTCCTTCAAATATGCTTATCAAACTAGACCTTTGTCCTTCCGTAAGCCCTGCTTAATGAATCGATCTGGAGCTTAACTCGAAAATCGATAACAAAAATAACTTATTTTCTGTATATCATAATTGCAATTATCACTGATTAAACAAAAGCATTCTGGCACTTTGTAACATCAATTTGCCTGATTTTATTTTCTCTAAGTTTCCTGTATTTTACCTTAACATCGCCAAATTTTGTAAACAGGTTGCCAATGAATTCAGCAATGTTCAATTTTGCACTCATTACAAAGTAAAGAAATCAATAAAGGAATGGATTAAAGAGGCAAAGTTCTGATTAATAGCGATGGTTATCTGCTTGATTGGATGGGATGTTAAATTCATGTATAAACCGAAATGGAAATGCCTTAACTGGCGTTTAAACAACGCCCACTCGCAGCACGCAAAGTATTGTATACATTGTTATGTTGAATCTCGCAGGCTAATAGCACAGCGTGTAAACGTGTTTATTTTAAGGATTTGGACGGCCTGTATTGATGGCGGTCACTTGAGTTCATTGAGCGAAAACCACGAGCCTCTAAAAGCATGTTCCATTCAACTCAACGCCCATTATACCGAGGTTTAAAGAGACCTGACGTGTTTGCAGACAACACGAAAATCGGTAAAGTAAACCGATAATTCCTCAGCTTACCAGCCATGTAGAGACAAAATAAATTCTATGTACTACCTGTACGGTTTTCATTCTAAGAAAATACTTCTCTAAACTCTTAGGACCCTCCGAAATTTCTTGCTTATTTCTGTTCTCCCATGAACGATTTTTTGAAAACACATTTAACTTAATTATCCCTGTACGGGAAGGCTCAATAACTATTCGCCAACCTCAGTAGACTTACTGTACCTTTAATTCTCTTTTTCTTTCATCGACCGGTCAAGAGTTCTCAGAACGGCTTATTATTCTATTGTTATTTACTTCCATATACAAGGATTATAATCTTCTGTAGGTATTATGATAGTTTCAAATAAAAATGCTCTTTGAAAATATAGACCTATTACACGTTTGAAATTAATTTTTGCTTCTATATGATTTCATCCTTCCAGAACAAGATCCTTTTGCTATATCCCAGCACAGTTAGCTCAGCGTAAGCAGCTTTAGTCCCAAGTAAATGAAAAGACACGTACAGCAAAATGTTAAGCTACCTCACAATAGCACTGCCGTTAGCAATCTCGGTGATGCTTCACAATCACACAGGAGTGCGTTGATTTATGATAAAGTTCCGGTGGCTATAACGATCTTGGAAATCCTGACAGTGGGTAATAGCTTCTTTTTTGTTTGCGCACAACGACTTTCTAGAAGCTTCCTAGAGTGTCATTATTTCTCTTAGTCAAGTGACCTTTGCAAACAAATGCTGTAACGGAGTCACCAGTAAAATGCCAATGTGGATCTCCCCCTCACTCCTTTGTGTAAGGGTACGCTCTTCCTGTGGGATTTGCCATTGTGCGGTCCCCCTTCTCATCTATTGCTAATTTTCCGGACGCTAAACTACCCTCCTGTTGTGGTTTAAGTTTTATTACTTATAAATTAAGTTACTCACCTAATGACACTTAATTTTTTTCTTCCATCTTCATTTAACATTCAATTAACGTAGACCGTTTCTTATAGAAAACCCGTACGGTATTTGAGAATATTCCCCCGTCTCTGTTCTTCATTGAAGTGTTATAGGTCACTGTGAAGAGTAAGGGTAGACTCCTGGGATTTAACTTATTCTTAGCATCTATCTCTGATATAACAAATTAGGTCTACCAAGGAAACAATAATACATAGCCTATAGACTAACATTTTTTTAAAACTTCGTTTTAGGCCGTAGGGGCACTGTGTCGTAAATTCCACAGGTTGGTGCGACAAAACTTCTATACAGGTGGCACAGAATTTTACATATAGCATTGGTTGAGTAAATTCTATAAATAAATGTCAGATAACATATTTTCTACATATTCTGTTCAAGTTATTGTGTATAATGAATTCTCCAATAGGAAGGTGAGTATTCATTTGTAATAGTGAGGGCAGAATAGAATATGTAATTTGAAGAATCGGGTAATCTGTTCTCGAATAATATAAAGAATCGAAAGATCACTCGAATGAAAAGTTATCGGATGATGCAGGATCAAAGAACTCGCGATGGTAGATGTGAGAACTCGAGTCGGTAGCCGAGAGCTACTAAAAGCTGACTCGATTGATAACTCAAAAATCGTTATTCGAATGTTAAACTCGAATGTTACAAGAACAACTGCTACTGGTTCTCACAATAGGGGTGACTCACGCATACCACAGTGAACCACAAACCAATAGGAGTTAGTTTCACCCAGCTCTGTCAGATACTTTTTAAAGAAATAATTAACTATTACAGTTAAGGGTTATTATCGTCACAAAATGGAAGCCACGTTTCATGCACTGCAATGCCGTTCTGTGATAATTTCCAAAAATGTAAATATTTGAGTGATTTTTTTAGATCTCTTTTTAAATATCAAAATATCATATGAACGACATATTTATAATCTTTGGAATATCTACAGTGTAAGTGTTTTTGAAAAATAAATCCATGAAGAGTATTTTTGCATTTCTTTTACGTTAAAATATATTTTTAAAATAAACTATCAATGTTAAATTAATGATTGTAGATGTATTTAATACATATTAAAAATAGTTAAAATAATTACTTAGAAATGTTTATATTATTTGAAACTATCATGGAAACGGAATTTTAGTGCACGATACGTGGCTGCCATTTAATGAACATAATTAGCCGTAACTGCAATAGTTTAATTAATTGTCAAAATTGTTTGCAATTGTAAAAGAAGTTAATATAGAGCACTTCAGATTACGAGGTTGTAGAATAATTCATTTCTAAGGGAAATATTAACTTCCCCTATTTCTCACTACCAAAACTAGTAGCATTAAAATATATCACTTTGAATGTTATGTTCGAAATGTTGAGATTATACTCGGAAATGGTCATCTGTAAACCATACTACATCTTTGTAGCGCTTTTTTTTTTCAAATTGAGTTTTGAAATCATATTAAAAAATAAAATTCAAAGCTTTTATTATACGTTCATTTTTGAAAATGTCGACTTGTGGTATCACCTATGAAAAACAATAGACTTGCTTACAGTCATCTTTCTTGTCTAACAACAGACTCAGGTCAAGCAAGAGAAGTTGCAGCTACAACTCATCTCAGTGAGTCACTTAATTATTCAGTAGTTGCACTGTTTTTGTACGGCTTTGTTTAAAGTTCAGGAACACTAGGGTCCACAAAACATTTTCTTACTCTCTCCTGACTCCCGGCGCACAACAGAACACTTTCTCATCTACACTTAAGTCTCAATACAAAATTCTAAGCATTTGTCACGTCGTTTATCCCTTTGTGGTCTACCTGCACTCTTTCCGTCAGTTTATCCTTCTCCCTTGTTCAGCCCTATATTCCTTTCCAGCTCCTATCTTCATAATATTTCAATTTCACTCACTCTTCTTACTCTTTACTATATTTTTCCTCGTTTTGCTTATTTTCCTCTCTATCCTCTTGTTCTTTTGAACTCTGTTTCTCTCTTTACTACCTCCTTTTGTTCGTCAAATTTCAATGTGTATTATGCTGTCTTGATAATCGAGGTTAAGGAAATTAACAGCGACGAGCCCTGTTTCCAATCCATTTTGAGAAATTTTGAGAAATTAACTCTTGTTTCACAAATGACAGCTATAATACGAAATACTAGGCATATTTATGAATACGAAGAACATGTACACATCCGTTTCATGTGTCCAAATATATATTAATGACTTTTCACAACTTAAGTTCACTATTTTACAACACAATATTTATAAAGTATTAGTAATTTATCGTACGTACAATAACTTACCTATCATTTACACTGAATGAACGTGGGTTGATATAATTCCAGTTCGATAAGAGGCGAGGTACGTCAAAAATAGAACTGTATAGGCCTACTAATATTTTTGAAAACACTCGTTTTCTTAACAGCTGTGGGTTACTGTACTTTGTATTGCTTTACAGGTATATTCATAAACCGCTATATTCCTGCTCACCATGTAGAAATTGTTTATGTGAATGTTTTGAGGAATGTATCGTTTGCCCTCTGTACATATTTCCTTAAAATTTATAGGCACCAGACACCTTGGAGTTTATATACCACTTGGGGAAGTTTTGGATACACACTATGGTAGTAGTTCCTTTCTTGTCTTGGAGTTTTCTGTGATAATGGTCATCATATTTCTTATCTAGCTAGGCTCGTGATGGCCGTCGTGAAATACAAAGCAGATAGGATCGCCGCTTCCATTTTCAGAGCTGCTCTTCAATCGACTGTTCAATGTGATTGCCGACTGTGGTTGTCGGACGTCGACAGGCACAGACTTACACAAAACACATTTCCCAAACAGTAAGCAATGCGAGAACCAAAAGCATACAGACAAATAAGTACAATGTCATAAATAAATTACTTGAATTGACCAAATCTTCATTCGAGTGAAAGCGATTTTTAATTCATGAGATTCATTCCTTTCAGCACTATATATTTTTTGCAATAAAAATAATACGTTAAATATTGTATTTTAAGTTTCATGTCACATTATTTTACGTAAATTTTCTTTCAAGAATAAGATAATGCACATAGAATATTATACGTGTTGCATACCCGAAGAGGACATTGGGATTTCCAATAGGCTAAATCCTTCCCCGGCACTAAGGCTCTGGGTCGATTCAGCCTCTGACAGAAATGAGTACCAAGAACAATTCTAAAGTAAAAGCGGCCGATTCGTAACGACCTGCATAGTAAACACTTTACTTTAGGTAAAATACTATGTTTTAATATAAATATTGTCAAATAGTTTAGATAATGTGAAGCATTATTTCATATGAATCTCCGAACTTCTTTTAAAACTCTAATAAAATTATTTGTCCTCTTATGGAGTATCTTTTGAATGATTTTCTTAAACAAATTCTTGCATTTTAATAACCGTAATAAATTATAATAAAATGTCACATGTTGTGGAAATTTATAAATAATGGTAGCCTATATAAATCTTTAATAAGTAATAATGTAATTTAATCATATGTCTCTCTTATTTATTCTTCAGTAGATTATTTGGTAATGTTTGAATGTATCCACGTCTGATTAGTGGAAGAGAAGGCCTTAAGGCCTTAACTAAACCAGAGATAAATATAAATAAATATATATTTTTTTTTTTACAAACATCGTATTGTGTCCCAATTTGACTATTTTGAGGTAATAGGCTACAAAATTTTCTGTGTGGAAATAATCATTTATAGTGGTCCTACAACGCGTTCACTCAGATAAGAAAAAGAATAATATCCCTATGTTACTTAGGATTAACTAGTAATTTATATCGAAACTTTTACTGTCGTTCCGTTGGGTTAGAACTGTTGGGAAGCGAAAGTTCATTACTTTATAAAGACACTACTATTATGATATATTGCTTCCACCTCTAGATTTAAATAGATCTCACAAGTTTACTATACTAATCCATCAATTCATGATAAACTCCGCTGTATTTAGATTAGTAAATTGAGTTCGAGAAATAATAGAGGATGACAGTAATGATTCATAGTCTGCACTGTAGTGAACTAAAGGCACAAATGGGTAGAGTTACTTCAGCAAAAGAGATTTATTTTACTCTTTAGCCGCTGTGCACGTTAGCTATAGTTGGCTACTACAAAGTTCACTCTTTATTAACCTGTTGAAAGTTTTGACATAGTGCACTAATTTATTGATGTTTCCCGCAGTAACCTAACTAGCTGAGTAAAAACCTAAATTAATGGTACCTGAAGAAAACAGACTTACGTAAATCCCATGATATACGACGAACACTCATAAAAATAAGTTCAGTCTCTAATAAAACATTTTATTAAAGAGGGAAAGATAAAACATATCTTATTTTCTTATTTCATTTTCTTCTAAAATATATTTTATTTCTTGTGAATTTCCATAAGATTATGACCCTCAGGGAAAGTTATTCCATTTTTTTACTATGAATCTTGAGGTTTTGGTCCAAGTTCCGATACCTCAAATTTATCTCTCAGGTATGAAGGTCAGGAATAGGGTGCATTCACCTCGTAAAAATAACAGAGCTTTAATAAAGAAATAGAAGCCTCGTTTTGAAAGCCGTCGTGAACGTCCGTTGCAGAGTACGTGCTTTCGATCCTGCCGTCTGCTAATGTACGAGGAAGTACTTGATGAAGCGGCCGGTGAAAAGAGTGTTAGGCCTATATATAAATAAATACACTCACGCATTCAATTAAATGTTAGGCATCATTGTGTGTAATACACTTTGTTGCTTCATAGAAAAAATGAAACTAATATTCTTGTTTGTACAAGTAGCATATTTATGTCATAGAAACCAGGTAGAAGAGTAAATAATAATGATTATTGCCTATGTTTAGATTATGTTTATTTCTATCATCTTTTACTCAAAATAGCTTAGGATATCTCAACTGGCAATTAATTAGGAAGATGTAATCGTATTAGTAACGAACCTCTGTCTGGTAATTAAAATAATGTACCTTCTAGTAAACGAGAACAGAGAACAGGTGAAACCGTCCTTACTAAATGGCATTGTAACTGAAGGTAATTAATAAGCATTACAAGGTATTACACCACACAGAACAACATGAATAGGTAATGATCCCTATTGTATCAACCCTGTTTCCTCTGTCTGCTTTGCAATCGATTCCACTATGAATTATGAACCTTTTTGTTCCTTTTCAGTGTTTTACCAGACACCTGTTTAACTTCCATTAAATCTTCTCTAATAAGCTCCCGTGAAAACAGACTTTAAGAAGTACTTTATTATTCATGTCGTAGGATTTCTTGTGCAGTACTGTATTATACTATTACCTTAAATAAGGATATTCTCATGAGAAATCATTACCTTCTGTTTCTGAATTGCCTCACACTTTTCATGTATAATTTGACTAGGGTAATTCCGGGAGAGACGGCCACGCGGGGGAGACGACCAATCGCTCTGATTTCAAGGCTGATAAACATATTTGAACGTAACTTGGGAGGCGGTAAGCTTTTAGTACTAAGAGTCGATTGTTGAACACCTGCGCTGTTTATATTTAGAAATTCGCGATTTATATAACATTATTGTTTTCTAACTGGCCATTTATTTTTTGTATATTGAATGAAATAAGCAGAAGTCCGACATTATTACTAACAGTTAAACGATACTTACTGTGTGAGGTGAGCGAACCTTATATATTTCACTTGCATTGCGTGTTCTGTTCTAAACACTTCCATTTTTAACTACTGACTATGGTCATCTCACCTTTACAAATAGGAGAGATGGCCCACTGTTTTTCCGGGAGAGTTGGCCAACAATTTAAGAGCCATATCTTCAAGATCTTCTGATTTTTTCTAACACGAAATGTAAAAATTTTCACTTAAGACTAATTTCCATCGATTCTCAATTACTTATTTATTTTTATTGCTAGGGAAATGACATGAAGGAACATATTAATACGTACACCTTAATGAAACAATTTTGAAAATCCAATCCAGAAAGATGTATGTAAATAGATACGACTTTGACAGTGTACCACTAATTAAATAAATTCTTCAATTGATTTTCAAAATTATTTATTTACTTATTTACTTAAAAGCGGTCATGGAAGTCGGCATGCCGACCAGGTGCTCTCGGTCCTGTCATCAACTAACGAAGTCGAAAGATGAAGATAAATGATGTAGAGGTTAGATGGTGTGCCCTTCCCCTCCATCGGATGTAATAGCATGCAGTAGAGTTTAGTTATCTTTTCAGAAATGTATCAGAACTTTTCAGTTACTCAGAATTGATTCTGTTTTCCAAAATATGTTTATTTTTACGTTGTAATAACTTATTTTAGCACTTAAGTTTATTTTTCTTGTATATATTTATAGAAGTACAGCTACCTAGTCTTTCTACTTTGTTACTCTTCGAAAATGGTGTGACCGACTGTCCCTATGTCCTATGGCAATCTCCCCCTGACACCTCGGGTGAGATGGCCAACGTACCGTTTTTTTAAATGTCGGGACTTCTCACCCTAAATTACTTTTTTTCTCCATAAAACATTATGTTATGAAAATGTAACATCCAGGGACCTGACTGAACACTTTGCACACGAATTATCTTGAAAATCCTTCAAGTTATTGACCGACCAGGTTTTATTTTTTACTTTCTAAATTTACTCTGTAATAAAATTGGTTATAAGTCAATAAAAAGCTTAAGTTATGTTTTATGTGTTTATTTTATCTGATATGGAATTAATCAGTTAATCTGAAATTGCTGTTTTTGGAAAGTAGAAGCAGAAATCCTTTTGGACTCAACAGTAGGCCTAACGTTCGAATTTAAAATCATAATTTTCAAAAGATTAAACCGGTACATACAGATAAAATTGTTCCTAATTAGAACATTTTAATGTATTTTTCTGTTTCCTGCCCGGCATCAGTTAACCAATTTGGTCCAAAATCAATATGCTTCGTCCCATGGGCGTTATAAATGGTATACCAAGTATTATGAAAATCCGATAAAGCGTATTTGAGTTATCGCGCTTACAGACTCACAGACAGACAGACAGACGGACAGATATTTTCCTGTCTACCAGACAATCTCTTAAAGTATCGGTACCATTCTGGAACTTAATTATGTAATATCATTACATAATCTTTTTGATGCATACATTATAAAGGTCGAGTTGGGAAGTGGATTTAATATTTGTCAGGGGCCCGGGAAAATGTGTCCCTGGGGCCCTTGCTCTCTTTCCACGGCCCTGATTATATTGATGTATAATATTGAGCTTTGAAAGGAGTCATAATGCATCCCAAAAGTGAATGATTCTCCGGTATTTAATTCCTGTAATTTCTTTACCGGTTAAAGTGATAAAAATCATGTCAGCTAATGGAAAGGAAAGTTATAAAAAATAACAATTCTTGAATTCGATAAAAGACGTATTTCGTAAAATAAGTTTTGGTTCCACTCAAGGCACGTTATGTTCGTTCCATGTGCTTGATTCTCCTTGTTTTGAGGAAATACAAGTTAACTTTTATATAGACCTATGTAAGTTTATATATAATTTTTATTATAATTTATAGAAGGAATAATCTTTATTTTACTAGTCCTTAGCGTTCTTCCTATGAATTATGGGTACGTGCCTTATTGATAAAAGTATAGTGAATTAAATAAACATTTATAAACGTCGTTTTATGTTTCGAAGAATAGTATATAGTTAATATTGGCAAATTATTACTACGATTTTGATAATCTTCATTGCACTCTTTTATGATCCTACATTGGAATGTTTATTGAAATATTAGACACGTACTTTGCAAACTAAGGGTGTTAAACAAGTTTGAAATTGTAAAAGCAAACATTAGAGTTTAAAAGGTAAATATTTACTTCAAGAAGTTGATCTTAATCCATCTTTTCTTGTAAATTAATCCACTGATATGTATTAAGCCCAGTTTTCGCAATGTTTACTCAATTGTCTTCTATTAGAAATGAGGCCTAGTCAGAAAATTAGAACTGAAATCTCATTCTATATTGATGTTCTTTAAGTACAAAGTTTACAAGTTCGCAGTGCGAAGGGAAAGAAAGTGTTGCAAAGTTGGTGGTTACATTTATTAAAAATTAATTCTACTAAAATATGCAGCACTTAGAAATCACTTAAGTATTCGCTTGTGTTGAACTAAACTTCAGCAGTGACAGAGGTTTTATTCCCGGAATTGTTATATGCAGGGGTGCCCACAGGGGGGGGGGTTAAGACGCAGACTGCGTCATTGGTATTTCTGGGGGGGGCAAAATATTATCATTTTATGAATTTTCTGGGGGGGGGGGTTGAAAATTGTTGCAAAATTAGCGTTTTATATATTAAAAATAAAAACGGTCAAGTTTTATAAGTTCAAAAGGTCTCTTCTAACAGTGGATTAGGAAAGGGGGGTCCAGGGGATTTGGACCCCCAAAAGTCAAAACCTAAAATTCTATATTTGTATTTTAAAAAAGTATTTATTTAATTAAACAAGATTTGTTGGTGTGTCAAATATGATATAGCAGTTACTTTCTTTTCATAATGAGTAGGCCTATTATATCCATGTGTTATTCAACTTTTCTTATAAATAGTAATAAGTATTATAACATAAGTAACAATTTCTTGTTTAAGTTGCCATGTCTTAGAGTACAGTAAACAAGTTTGCTAACTAGATTGTCAGTGCTAAAATAGCACAAAATGTGATTTTCGTTAGTTCAATATTAAAAAATTTCCCGGGGTGGACACCTGACTTAGGTAACAATTTCTTGTTTACATTGGCATGTCTTAGAGTATGATAAACAAATTTCCTAACTAGTTTTTTAGTGCTAAAATAGCGTAAAATGTGATTTTCATTAGTTCAATATTTAAAACATTTCCGGGGGTGGAGCCCCCACTTAGGTAATGATTTCTTATTTACATTGGCATGTCTTAGAGTATGGTAAACAAATTTTCTAACTAGTTTTTTAGTGCTAAAATAGACTAAAAATGTGATTTTCGTTAGTTCAATATTAAAAAATTTTCCAGATTCTACACCCGACTTAGGTAACAATTTCTTGTTTACATTGGCATGTCGTATGATAAACAAATTTCCTAACTAGTTTTTGAGTGCTAAAATAGCATAAAATGTGATTTTCATTCGTTCAATATTTAAAAATTGTCCGGGGTGGCCCCCTACTTAGGTAATGATTTCTTATTTACATTGGCATGTCTTAGAGTATGGTAAACAATTTTCCTAACTAGTTTTTCTGTGCTAAAATAGCGTAAAATGTGATTTTCATTAGTTCAATATTTAAACATTTTCTGGGGATGGACCCCCGACCCCCTTTTTTTTGGGGTATTCCAAACCCCCCCGGCACTTTCGACCCTCCCCGCAATTATTTTCTGGCTATGTCAATTTTGCACTTATTATATTATATTATTAATATAATGTTACAAAGTGGCCCAAGAAGTTAAAGCAACAAAAAATAAAATAATTAATTAAAATATAACCCCCCCCCTAGAAAATATCATATGGGCGCCCTTGTCGACAGCCAATCAGGTTGGGGGGGATGAGCAATGAAGTTTGGAGGGGGGTGAGCAATGAAGTGGGGGGGGTGAGTCATGAAGTTTGGGGGGGGGGTTGGTACCCCTGTTACATGGCTGTACTATAATGACATTATTTCCATGTCGTACATGACGTACATGCTCGCCGATTTGTTTCTATTCTGCCCGTGTGTATTTATAAGTGTATATCACTGCATATATATTAAATGGGGTATTATATTTTGCTTTTAAATCACCCTTACGATTTTATGATATAACTAGTCATACACGACTCCTTGCACTAAAAGCAATTCTCCACTTCCTCAAAGCAGCGATCAACCATTTATCTAAGCGATAATAATTGACAGCGAGCACAGCTACATGTTATGATTATGTAACACTTGTCTACAGCTACACATTTTTTCCGAACTCTTGAGTAGCTCATGTGCCAGAAGCTCTCCAGGACCCGCTGAAGGCCATGGGTTTGAGTCCCGATGTCAGAGAATCTTTCTCCTACTTATTCTCATTTTATGACAATCTGTAAAAAATAGTAATACTGTGTAATGGAATGCTATGAAGATAGAGTCTATAGTTCAACAATATAACATAATATAATATATATTATATAGAAAAATGTATTCTGTGAAACATTCTACAGGTATAAAGAATTTTAAATTGTAATATTTTATTTTAAAATGCTCCCTCGATTACAAGGCTCCCGAAAAGACAAAGCTGCTATCTAGACAACATTAACAACGATAAATATAATAAATTACACAATATGAAATTGTGTGGTATATAAAAATTACCTAACGTATAAATACTCATAGGTGAAGCAATAAACAGTAAACAATGTGGCTTGTGAACAATAGTCTACTTAAAGCTGAAACGATAAACAATAGATCATACAATAAGACATTTTTTTCTGGATGTAAAAGATTATTGCAACTTCCATACACATGGTACCTCAGAATGGCTATCGAACCTTTTAATGCCGATATGTCTGTTTTATAGTTTCCTTGGATATGCTCATCTTAAGAGAGGTATTGACCACAAACGAAGGAATAAATAGTTCCTTGAGCACCAAAAAGTAGCCCAAATATTACAATTTCATCGAAGTTATATTTCTCCTTATAAAATGGCACTGTTGGTTGGTAGATGCCATTCCTTTCCTCGTTAACCTGTATAGGTTGGGCTGAAATGGTCTCAAAACGGACGGTTGGATGTATTTTTTACTCGACCTCTATTGCTTTTCCCCAAGATTTATGATTATTTATTTTACAAAGCATCACAAGTAAGACGAACAGGCACTTTTTTCAAGCCATTGTATAAAAGGTTACAATAGATTCCTCACATTACTACAGATGTAAGAGAACCAAATTATTTCACCCTTTATAACTTCATTTTTATGACGAACAGGAGCTGTTTCATTTGTTACGTATGGTAACATCATAGTTTTGATGACCTATATATGACACAATAGCTGGGAAATATGAGACTATTCCTTCACATCTGGATTTCGACAGAAGTGTGTTTTCGAACACAAAGGATGTATGCGGCACAATATTCCTATATCACAATACAGCTTGTAGTTCTTGTAGTTCTTCCCTATCAAATCCCATTCATCTGTTGATTGTTCATCGAATGCTTGAAATTACTCTATACGATTCCAACAATACATAGCGAAGAATATGTTTCTATTCTTTTCATTCTTTGTAGAATGTTATAGCTCCTCCTGAATCATGTATGATGACACGTGTTATTGTACCACGAATAATTTACTAGTTGGAACTATTGTAGTACATCCACATGAAATATAATGTTGAATAACCTTATTGTTAGTCTGTATTCTAAAATTGTCTATTTTCATATAACTATTAACTATTAATGTGAAACGAAGTTAGCATATAATTTATCTTTATTTATAAGCTTGTTAAAGTGTTTAAAATATGTTCGAAAAGATATAATTATTTATTTTACAGAATTCCAATCTGATATTATGTTGATGAAATATTAGTTTAAATAGTGCAGAAGAAAGTATTACTTCCCTGAACTCTCGCAATGGATTCCGTGTTTTAAGTCTCAATGATATAATTCCATGTATATATTATTTTGTAGTTTTTAGTTCTATTTATGTACTTCATTAATGATTGCCATAACTTGGACGTTTAATGAGCTTAGTTTCTTTATAGAATGTTGTCAGGAGTTTCTGTGTTTTAAATGTTTTAGGCAATATAAGCTACCAGCTCAATATTAATGTGTTAAACGCTTTCATTCGCATGCCTTTAGGTTTTTGAAGTTGATTAGTGTAGTCCTGCTTATTTCTTCCTGCATTTTATGCAATCTTCTGGTATATCTTTAGTTTTCATTTCAGACGATAAGAATGTATATTATTTAAAATTCATTTTTGTTACATTAAGAAAGATACATCTGAGAAAAGAACAGTGTACGGAATCTATATTATTCAGGGTTTTAATGATGCTAAGTCTAATATCCCATTATTTGAAATAGGCCTAAAATTAAAATCATGATTAATGTACGAATTGCTAGCTAGTTATTGATCACGTTTGAAGAGTAACTTGAATATATTATTATAATATAAATTACAATATCTCAAACAATTTTATTACATTACGAATTGAATCCGCATCCATTAGGTGCAGTCACACTTCTCGATCAGAAACCTCTAAGTAAATAACGAATCACTTTCTAATCGTATCGACAAAAATACTTCGCATGATATATAAGATATCTGTAAAAACAAAACAAAAAGTTTCTAGTAACATTAGGATCCCCTCAGAAATTATATTGTCTTTCCAATAATGATTCCCCCAGAAGAGAAACGAATATACGACTTTTCATGCCAGATTATTTGATATTGGACGTGTATTACTTGGGGAATAAAGTCCTATTTGTCATCCGGCGAGCTACTTAATTGATTTTGTTCTCCCTCATCCCTTTTAAACAGATTTGTGTCTCGACGTGTTGTCATTCTCTAGAAACAATACGACCCCGTCAGAGATATCCCGAATTCATCGCATTGATTCAAAGAGAATGAGACACAGATAAAAAAAAAGTCATTCAAGTACTGCTGTTTGCAATATATACTCAATGTTCCTTTGTGGTACTCCGTTTGAAGACTACCATCCAGAATTCTCAATAGATGAAATGAAATGGAATAGTCATGTCGTGAGAGGAGATAAAAATACAGACAGTTCCATTTTCTCTAGCATCTTCATTGCCAAATATAGGATACCATATACAGATTGGCAAGCGAACAATTTTATCTGCCTAAACGTATCTTCAATCGGTAGCAATGGATATAATGGACATAGATGAAGGCTATCATTAATATTTCGTTTTCTAAATCTCGTAGCTTTTATTTCGTTATCGCTATTAAAGGAATTCATGTTTGCTAGCTATGTTCATATCACAGGTCAGTTTGCTGGTTCAAATCTCGTTGAATGCACATACTTTGGTTATGTGTGTATGAGCTTATTTTTCATGATCATTCTATGTCTATTAAATATTGATTTCAAGAGTTCAGATTTGTTTGTAAACAAACTCAATGTTCCAGACCACAGTTATTTTAACTAGTACTCTTTTCGTAAACATTAGAAAATGGTTGGTGTTACTGAGACGACTTGGAATGATTGGGTAGAAAGCTCCAATAGGATCCATTGTTATAGGGCATATAAACTGCAAATTTATGCTCATTTTACTCTTAAATGGCAGATAAAATTGTTTATTCACTTCTTGTGTGATCTTTTGTACTATTTCTTCTTACCATTAATGCGGATTCACTGAATTTGTTTGTTAAACGTTGCTATTTGTGCAGTTTTGAACATTTTATTTTTTTTGTGCTTTTATCATTTACAGCTGGAGATAAATATATTTTACATAAAATTTACTTACACATTTTAGTTGGTTTTTATTCCTCTTCTGCTATGTCTGAGCAGTCAAAAAATTTAATAACTGATTACATTTATCTACGTTCTTAAATTTTCTCTTATGTATTTTTTATTTAATTGTATTAATATATGTGTGGTCATCATAAAACTGAAGTAATCAGGTTTGCATGTTTTGTATTTTCAGAGCAACTCTGCACTACAAACCAAACGATACGGTATCGAGGCTCGAAGTGAAAGGTCTCCAAGTAGCGGACGAGGCCATGTACAAATGCGAGATCACATACATTGAAGTTCGGGAAAGCTGCTCCGTGGTTCAGTTCATCAATCTCACAGCACTGAGTAAGTACATCATACAATATTAACCTATATTAGAAAAATCAGAGTGCTCTCATTTTCCTACCGAAAACTAATACAGTCCATTGGAACTGTTATTTGCGATGTTAATTTGGTAATTTCAGGTATTAATAAGATACTTAAAATAATTGTTACTTCATTTATAAGCTAAACGAGAAATTCCACTTGTCGCGAGATAAGAAAAACATGGTAAGACGCATCCGGTATTGTATTTGTATTTGTTCAGTAGTGACTTAAGTTACTGAATTTTCTTTAACTGAACTATAGTAAGTTTATTTTCTGCGTCCGTACTCCTTTTGACCTTCCATTTAGCGTCTAGCGTCTAATAAAATAATTATCTCAGTATGATAATGTTGTAATTCTCTCTTATAATATAATAATATAATTCTGTTTAAAATTATTTTCATTTTTACGAAATGATTAGGCATATATTAACTAATTATTCTAATTGCAAGAAAATAGTTTTTGACATTTTAAGAACAATGACAGACAATTGATATCACTTATAGGCAATTTAAATTGATTTCAATGGAGACAGTTCTGAATTAACCCTATAAGCACGTGCTTCGGGGATAAAGGGAACGAGGGCACCATAGAAATTTTTCTTAGCCGAATTTATTATTTAAATTATTAAATTAAAGTCATTTTAAAGGTAATGAGAAACGAGTAAGTTCTTTTCTTTAAAGCGTTCTCTCTTGTGTCATCATGTTGATCCTGCAAAATGAAGTAAACTTTGCTCACAGTTTGGAAGTTGTAGGTCATAAACTGCTCAACTGAACTTTCATTTTCTCGGTTTAAATATATTAAAAATTCCGTCAGAACAATTATGCCTTATCTCTATTATGTAAAGAACCAGCTGTGTTGCATATCATTGATTATCAAGTTCTATTCAAAGACTTTGCAAATAAAAATAGGAGAAAATTATTAAGCCATAGCCTATATAAAATGGAAGAATACAGGAATAAATATTTTCTTTCTTACTTTAACTTTTACTTAATTTCATATTTTTGATAAATAAAATTTAATTTTATAGGCTTAGTTTGCTATTGCTTTAATATTTTCAATTACAAATGTAAGAGGGCACCAAAATTAGTTAGTGCTTAGGGCACCTAAGAGTCTTATTGCGGACCTCCATATAGGTGGCCTTGATTAAGGTAAAGAATCGCGGAGTTAAAATCGGTATTAAAACAGAAGTTAATACTGTTTTGATATATATATTTTTATTAGGCCTATTTCACATATTCGTCGATTTGAATGTATTTTATTTTACGAACCTATAATCATAATGTAGAGCAAGTGTTACTGAAAGCAATGATTATCTTGGGTTTGAAACGCGCTAACATAGTTTTTCTATTATACACTTTTGATTTTATCAACCAGCGAAGTAAAAGTTCTGTAGTCTCTCTTGGTTAGGAGTGGGAAACCAATTGGCATAAAACTAATTTGAATATCCTGTTAAGAGCGTGATTTCCTCTAATTCGTGCCACAGTTGCATTGCAAATCCGAGAGTCCACCTTCAACTGCACCCCTCTACTAACCCCCCCCCCCTCATCCCATTTCCAAACCCTCTTGATATGGTCTGCGGCTCACCATCGAATCGATAAATTTTCACAACATACTAAACCGGAATTTGCTGTTTATTCGTTTGGATATTTAGTTAATACTATTCTTGTGGTACTAATGTTATTATACGGGAGTGTGATGTTCAAATTAAAAAAAAATTCTCCTGTGTGAATAGCAAAACTTTAAGCCTAAGAAAAATCACACGGACATTAATTTAATATTTAAATATTTGTAATATTTTGAGGATTTGTCATGTTTAATTCTTATGTTAATTTAAGATTCCTGCATTTTAGACACAACTAAATACATACAGATTGTGTCTGAACCTAAGAAGACTTCTGTAGTGAAATTAAAATGAATAGAGAATGACCTGCAAAATTAGGTGAAACTTTTTCGAAGCCAGAAAGGTACTATAGTTGAATAATTGATTTTATAATTGGAATGTATGTTGCTTTAATCCTATTTTATCCACTTATTAATAGTATATTATGCAACGAGCCTATAATAATGGCATTTATTAAGACACGAATATTTTTTAAAGTATAAAGAGTTACATATAAAATACTCTTGTCTTAATTACTATTGAAGGCAAGTTGCATTCGACTGTAATTCTTTGACCATAAATAAATTTTTAAGTTTTGAGATTTTAAAGTGCCTTATATTTCACCAAATAAACTCCGCTCACTATTTCGGCGATAAGCTATTAGAAATTTCTCGTCTTTTGCGATAGATGGCAGGTAATGGCGTGTAGGGATCTCAGGGCTTCTCTTGGCGTTTTAACCTCAAAGCAACGCACATTAAAAAAAAAAAGAAATAAAAAAAAAATAAAATAAAAAAATAGTGAAATTAATTTAGTATGACATTGAAATTAACATGGACAGGATTTATTTTATTTTAAACATGGTTGTTTATTGTGTGCAGTTTATATTGATGATTTCAAGACGTGAAGCATGTTATTGTGTTACTGAATTTTCACAGATAATAAACGTGTTAAGGTATGGTTGAACAATCAGTTATTTATTTATGGGTGTAAACGTAATGCATAAAATTCTTTAATAATAATTTAGGAATTTCCCAACAATAAGGGTTTTCTCCATTGAAATTTAAGGAATTATAAAACAATATAAATTCCCGGTCGCAACCGTGACAAGGACGATTAATAAATTAATTTGCGATAGCATTATGCACATCCGGAGCCAAGCATCTCTCTCTCTCTCTCTCTCTCTCTCTCTCTCTCTCTCTCTCTCTCTCTCTCTGTTTTCAAAATCCTTCATTGTTCGTGAAAGTGGCATATTTATCATAAATTGCACAACATGGTAAATATGGAAAATATTCCAGTTTGTTTTGATTGCTTTTATGATGATAATTCATTATTACGGCTGCCAGAAAATATCGATTGCAGAATAATACATTTTTGAAAACTATTTTAGAAATACTGTCCGCTTCAATATTTTCCTGCAGTTATGTGTTTTTATGAGAGTTTGTTTCCATTTGGTGCATCTGATTGAATCGAAACTCAATCACTACACTACATTGGATTTTGCTTGTTTTCATGGCTAGGAGGAATGTTAGAAAATAAGTTGCATTCGGCTACATTGCATCGCTATACTTTTTATATGAACGTCATGTTATATAAAATATTACTTTAATGACCATAGCGGTAGTTCTGTGGAAGCGTTCAGGACCTCTCAGACACCCTGTGGAAATCGTGTTCATCGTTTAGACCCGTGGCTTTATTCAGGCCCTTCCTAAAAAAGTTAATGTTAATTTTAAGTGAAGGACTAAGGATCCAATAGATTACAATGCATGATGTTCTTCGTGTCACCTCCCTAGTTCCCCATACGAGGATTTTTTTTTTTTATTTCTTCTCTTCTTCTGAACTGAACTTCAGATTCGATAGGGTTGCCTGTTCCGTCTTCGCATGTATTTATATCTTTTTCCTAGGTCGTCCGACATCTGATTTCCTTTAGGTTTATATTTACCTATAATTAGTGTAATTCTTTCTTCATTATTATGGCCCTATGTTTCTTGCGTTTTTCTCTAATTTCACATATTTTTCGCTGACCTATATGTTGAGCTCGATACTTTGGCCTATTTCTTCATTTCTATGAGATCTCTCTTTGTAGAACCTCTGTTATTTTCATTTGCATCGTATAATTACATCACTATGTCAAAACACTTGGATTAAGGAAAAATCCAACTCACGGCATATGACCATTTTGAAGATTTTATATGATTTTGTTAATTTTGGACAACCCTCATTTACACATAACGTGGCATAGCAGTACAGATAAGAATGTGATTAAGAACATTCCATTACTTGAGGATTCTGAATTGCTGTTATTTTACCATACACGTTTCAAAGACTACAGGCTCTATTTTACCATATTTTAATTAGTTTTACGACATTAAATATATCGTTCTACATCTTTTTTATTAAAACTGTTAGTTAAACACTTAAGTTTTCAGCGCAAAGAATTATTTAATTTCCCCATTAATCTTTCAAGAATGTGTTTTATTTTTTATTTGGAAACTTGTCTGAAAATATCACTGCTAAGAGATTGATGAGTGTGCTAAATGAACGTAGGCCTACTGACTACAGTTCAAGGTTAGAAGACAGTTGGGAATGATATGACGTCATATTTAGTTATATAGCCTAAATAAATACACGTGTATGCAAATTTTTAAGCATTTTCTCACACGTTAACGTCAGGATATTTTCAAATATTAAAGATTAGTGTTTTCCATATATATTGCATAATTTAAAATCTGGAATATTTTCCTCGGAACAGAAGAAAAATTATACAAAATAATCAAATTGCACAAACATCGTATAAGAAGAAACATTTAAAATAAAATATGTTTTTTCTCATAAAACCCGATTGCCCATAAACTATTATAACTAGTGTAACTAATAGTAAACAGATCGTATTACAGATAATATGAAATACAAGATAATATTTAGCTCTACTTAAAAATTTCAAGCCTTTATTTTTAATTTCTGTAAAAATACATATTTTTTCCATCATCCCTGTAAATTCTAATACAAAAGCTTTATTGAAAAGTGCTCTATTGCTTTGAAAAATATAATTTTTATTATAACTTAAAGCGAATGTCCAAACCTACACTTGTCGCTTTTTATGTTTAGAGTTACTCCTTAAAGAAAGATTTAAGGAAACAAATATCATTGTAACTATCATTAGCCTATAGAACATCATAGATTTTTTCAAAAATGAAAACTTTTTAATATGCCTAAACAAACAACTCCCGGTTTGAATCTTTTATCTAAAATTCATTCGGTTTATCAATATACTATCCAATAAAGCCCCTATTTTCAACTCAAAATAATTCATGAGTGCTATTATATAGTTCGAAATGCTGTTTTGGTAACCTATTTTTATATATTATCTGGCATTATAGCTGTAACTAATTGTATATTAGCTCTACAGGAAGGCCTTACAACTTCATATTTGACAAAAAACTGATTGCTGCTTGCTTTTGATCTCCTATACAAATTGAAATGTATTGCTGTAAATCCATTACTATTCCGTTCACCATTGTTTTCCTATGAATACAGTACGATTCCCACGATTCCATTTTGTTTAGCAATATTGCCTTTCATTGCTTCTAATTTGAAATATATAGGAATGCAGTAAATTATTTGTATTTATAGTATGCTTCCCTATCATAGTCCCTCTCTATTTATCACTCTCACTCTCATTATACTAAGCTATTGTGAACATATTTCTCACATTATCCCCCAGGAAATTGTAAATATTTCAAATACTTTCATTTAATTGATGAATTGTAGAGCAATCATTATTACACAGTCCATTAATAGATGCACGATACAATCAGTGATGAATAACAGCAGTAATTATGAAATGCTATGGTGCGGCAGTTATGGTGATCACAAGGGAATTACTATTATTAATATTACCCATTAATCATTAGTGGGGTTATTCAGTTCGGGGATTGTTAATTCCTATAATAAATTCGAGTTACTATAAGAGTAATTAAATATTATTGACTATATAATTAGTTAAGATTGTAATATTGTATAACACATTATTGGTATAATGATAGTAATAAAATAATATAATGAATAATACTAAATTTATGCTAGTTAAATATTCGAAGAAGCATAAAATAGGTATTCAGAAATTTATCAATATTAACTCTTTCAGTATCAAATATATAGGCTATTTTAATATAAATATCCATCAAATAATGTCAGTAGTGGTTTATAAGTTTGAAATAAACTAGAAAAATTTTAATGAAGTAGCCAGTGTCAATAGATGACAATTTTAATGCTTCATATTTTAAAATAAAGCTTTATTCCATTATGCTTATTTCTCAGCCTTTATGCAGTTTTCACTGTTACACATATTTAAATGAAAATATCAATCCCGTATACTATTTACTCAATTAAAATCGTGAGGAACGAGCTCTAATAAAAATATTTCACCTAATCTTTATTGCTATTAAAAATTTATTAATCGAATTTTTACTGTATGCTAGGACATCTGCAATAGCTGACAATCGTCGTATTTGCATTATTACGATAACAGTTAAACAGAAAATGTTAGGAAAGAATGATGATGATAATTATAATAATAATAATAATAATAATAATAATAATAATAATAATAATAATAATAATAATAATAATAATAATATCAATAGTAATAGGCCTAACACTATAACGCCCAATATTCTAGCCGTGTGTTTAGTGGGATGTGGTTTTACATGTTACCCTTTCGAAACATGATGAGAAGATCATTTCACATTACATAGATACATGTTATAAAATCCACATTTTGATTGAATACTACATGTGTAGAATGAATACTCCATACTACATCATTGCGTCATAGCTTACTGTCTTTGCGAAACCTAACACTTCTTTGGATGTAACTTATTTCGATATGCATGTATTCTTACATTTTTCTTTGTTCCCAAATTCTGATATATTAGACAATTAACTACTGTGTGTTATGCAAACACAACCACAAGCCTGTTAAATGGTTTCGCTTCTATAAACAGAGCTATTTATGGCTGTTCATCAATGGTGAACTGGAAAAGCATGCAGATTAATGAGGTTAAAACAAAATATGTGCATGCGAAGTGCATAAACTGACTTAATACAATTAGATCTGACACACAGTGATGAATCTAGAAACTGTAGGCATACTGAATACCACAATGGTTTCTGATCTTAAATCCTGATAAATCCTCGTGTTAAAAATGTAGACTATATAGAAGCATGTACACCAGTGAATTCTACCGTCACACGCTGACTCTACAAATGAATGCTGACATGAAGAATGAAACAGAAATCTTATCTTGTGTCCTCAGATACTCTTCTTGTAGATCATTGAGAAAAATCTCCAAATCACTGTATCTGACAGCAAGCGCTGTTCCTAGTAACTGTTGACATATGGATTACCACAAGTGGGCCTAACTCGCATTTCCTATAGTTAATGACAATATTAGTGCAAAAGTCAAGAAAAATCTGCTCTCTAATGACCTCTGACACTGACGCATGGGATACCAAAGGGCTTCTCATCTTGTAACATCAAATTCAGTAGGCAAAGGAAGGCCTGCATTCCACTATATCCCATTGCACACCGCTGACTCAGTCAAATGCATGCTGACACTTGGGAAGCCACAAGGGTATATCATCTTGCATCCCCAGAGATGGCAGTATAAAAAATCTGCACGCCACTGGACTTAACAGCACGCCTCTGAGTCCAAACGCATGCTTCTGTGTGAAATACTGCAACGGCCTCGCACCTTGTGTGTCTCCGCGCAAAGCGGGTCAGTTTCTGCGGTCAGGAGCATGTTGTTCGCTTGCAATTAATTATGACAATATGTGTATGTGTGCACAGATTGGATCAAAGGAGAATACAGGAGATAATAGCTTTCTGTGGCCGCTTGCGTTGAAACCACAAACGCAATATGAATTATCATGCCTTCCACCTCTTTCTTGAACCCTCAGATTGCAATTCATTAAGGCATTAAGTCATAAAGCAAGAAGATAAATAAATAATTGACCTGCTCATATTAAGTAGCACTAAGAAAGCTCCAATTCTTTTCATGGATATTACTGCTAAATTACATAAAATGGAAGTACACGCAAATCTTAGCAATTATAAGAAAAATGTACGCACCTCTTTCTCGTAACTAATTTTGGCTATTATCTGTGCCTATTTTAGAATATTTATAATAGATTTTCAAGTATCGGCAGTTCAAAAAACCCATAGCAACCACCGCTGTAATTGGAACACTTTTTAGCGGGCACTGAGTAAATCACTCTAAAACAGGAAGTGTCCTTTGCTGTATCAGATCTTCAATTTAGAAAAAAAATACGTCTTTTTTGTCATGGATTCTATTAAAGTGATTTGCTGTTTAGTAATTATTAATAAAATCTATTGAAAGTTATATAAATAATGTGATAATTTAATTAAGTCAGAACAATAGTTTTAACTATATGATCATTTTCGGCTGTGATAGAATATAGTATTCAATTGCAATAAATCTTAATGTAAATAGAAAAATATCCAACAAAAATATTTCATATCTAATCGAGAAAACAACTTCTTCCTTCGCTTATATATTTTAAAGCCAGTTTTCTGCAATTTTTTTTATCAACACAGGAAAAAATTAGAAAAATTACCATTTCCCAAAACCTACTGATCTTAATCAAACTATTTACAAATTACCGTGATAAATTAATTATATGTTCACGTATGAAGGACAGTTTATTAACGGGCTGGTACTTTTAGCTTTTTAATTCCCTGATCAAGAACTTACAGTCTCTTAAATGGCACGTATCTAACATAAACAGAATTATAATGTGTGAGTTAACTTTATGAAGAACATTAGGCCCAATATAGATTTACTCTGAAAAAGAAACAACCTTCAGCAGACGAATTAAAATTCTTGGTAAATTATTGAACCCACGCTTGCAATAAAATTAAGCACCATGAGTCCTTTTAATAAACGTTTGTAGTTAGATATACTTCCTATGTTCTCGGTATTTCATCATTGAATACATATAGGATTACTGTTGAATCCTCTGGGACTCAATTATTTTCATAAAATTTTCTTTCCTCTAATTCTGGTGTCGAATGACCTCTGCTATGTGTGACAGAGACACCACAACGGTCATGCTGGCGTGGTAGTGATTAGTTTAGGAAATCGCTAGGGGCATAATATGAATAATTATCTGTAGCGAGAGCTGGCTACCATTTTCACATATATATCACACAGAGTCATGACCCCGGGGTGACGTGCTTTACGCCCTGTCCCCCGACTGACTACCTGATACAATTTCTGTTAGCTCCCCTGAAATTATTTTATTTTAATGAAGTACAATATGTGCATAATTATTACAATATCTCTGTCATTATCCTAAGTTATTATCAAGCTAGTATTATATTCTGATAGTCCAGTATTTGTTCTTCAACTATTCTGTTTATTATAGATTTTTTCGCATATTAGATCTCATTCACCTAGTGCGAAACTGAAAAAAAAAAAAAAACAGAATACCGTAAACCAAATAATGCGACCCACTCTAAGTTAGTAACCACTAGTATACTTGAACGAAATCTAATAAAAATATTTTAAGTGATAAAAAATATTTAAAGAACTCGAAACCATTAACTATGCACATCATATTGTATTGTGATGTTATAAAACTAATGCACAGAGCAATTTCGACAGCTTCTGCACACATCTAAAACAACTGTTATGGTGGAGTACGGCATTAATATAATCGTCGTTTTCAGGATAGTAACGTTACACTTAGAACTCGAATATTTTGAAAGTGATTCTCAAGGCAATAGGGAAAACGAAACGAGGAAAATAAAGTCAAAATGTGAGTAGGGGTTGTAAAAGTCGTTAAATATTGACCAAACTTGAGCTATCAGAGAGGGGCAGTTACCCCTTGCTTGCAGTTTAGCTTGAATCCTCTCTGCCTAGCAGAAGTTTGCACATCTTGTTTGGTTGGGGATGAGGGGTCTACACCCGACAAATACACAGTTCTGTAGCTGCGAATGAAGATGAGAAGTGATGTTTAGCCCAGACATAAGCTCATTATATTCGAGAAACCACTAACTGAGGTATGTTGGATGGTTATCATCCAGACGGTTCAGCTCGAGGGTGGAAAACTGTGGGATGGGAATAGAAGGGATTATATCGTCGTTACCTCCTCTTTACATCTGTAATAAAGGCTGTGAAGGGATGTTAACTTTTAACAAAACTTTCATCTAATAAACAGGATGAAGAGTGGCTGAAGAAAATACGTGATTCTTTTAAAAATGCAAACTAAATAGTAGATGCAAAAAGCAATGGATCTAAGGCGAGACCACCTGTGTGAATATTGTCTTTTTAGTAGGGCTGAAACCGATTAATCGACTGATTAATCGACAAACAGGTCAGTATTTTAAACGAAACCAAAGTGTATATTTAATATTGTTTTACACGTTTAATAACTACTACACTACAGATAATCAGAAGAAATGCTGAATTAATTAATACCATTATTAGTTAACTACTGAAAAAATATATACGAACTTGCATTTCCGGTTACTTTTTCAGCCAAGTATTTAGACACACGAGTTTCTTATCATTTGAATGTTCAAGAGACAATCTTACTTTGTTTACAACATTACCGGCAGCACTAAAAACTCTCTCACTCTGCACTGAGAAAGAAGTTTGGTCATTTGACCCATTTCTCGAAAAACGTTTTTTCAGAATTCGACTAAACCGATTAATCGGAAAATGTAATTGATTGACGATTAAATGTTTAATCGATTAATCGAGCCGATTAAACGATTAATCGGTACAGCCCTACTTTTTAGTATTAAGGCAGAAGTGAAGTATCGACCAAAACCAGAAAATCCTTGTTTTCATGCATTTCAGAAACTTTTATCCTCTCGTCTTCTGTCCAGAAACTTAAAAATAAAATGTATAAAACAGATATCTTGGCGATTGTATTATATGGATGTGAGACATGGCTCCTTACTATTCGGAAAGCACATAATCTGAGAGTTCGAAAACAGGGTGCTTAAGAAAATATTCCAACCTAAGACAGATGAAAACGGGGACTGGAGAACATTGCATAATGACGAGTTTCATAACCTTTACTCCTTACCGAATATAGGCCTAATGAGGGCAATTAAATCACGGAGGATGAAATGGGCTTGACATGTTGCGCGCATGAGGGAGGAAAGACATATCTAAAAATATCGAATGGGAAGAAAACACTTGGAAGACCTAGACCTAGATAGGAGGACAGTATTATAATAGATTTAAGGGAAGTATGATTAGCGAGGGATGATTAGATGGAGCTAGCATAGTAGTTACCTCATGTAAGCGCGGCAATGAAACTCCGGGTTCCATAAAGTATATAATATTCCTCAATTGTCTATTGCCATTGAGTACGTAGGGCTTAAGTAAATAAGTATTGAATTTTAGTAGCCACTAAAGAAATGTGGTTGTTTAAATAGTCATTCTATCCAGACATCTCACACAACTATCTTAATACCCAAAATAATAAGTTATGTGAAATATTCACATGACTGTCAATAATAATCGATCTATCAGAAAGTCGCACTTCACATTCTGGCATAAATTGACCATACGGCAAAGATGTAACCTAATGACATAGCTAGGGCTAACGAGCTAAATGATCTTAATTTCACCTTCTTAGACATTAACTGAGAAGGTGGCAGAACATAATGAATTTTCTCACAAAGTCTACTTACAACTATATGTTCTGCTTCTGTTTAGGGTCTGAGTATATGTTTTTCTTCTTTTACACTGCAAGTGAACTAGCAGCTCGATGGCAGTGTTAAAGAAAGACATAATAATGTACAAACATAAGCACCATTTATACAAATATCTACACACATTACATATATACAACCAGCGTTGTTCAAGAATTTTAGTATTCACACATCACAAACAAGAGTCTAGGCCCTTTCAAAACAGTGATATAGGCTATCAAACCATTACTAAAATGTGCATATACATGCTGTCAATCTATATTACTTATATTATAATATGTGTTGTTTATATAGAATGTGAAAAAGATACTACAGACGTAACATTAGAGGGAAAGAAAGGTTGCCTTTAGGGATGTGAGGAATTTGAGCGTTTAGGATAGTATATTTACAAACAAGATAGACAGGAAAATGATATTAAGAACAGGATTATTAAAGGTAGAGTAACGAATTTTATGAGATAAAAAATATAACTAGAACAATAAAAATACAAATATACAACTCATCAGTGAAAAGTACTGTTACATATGGAGCTGAAACATGGGAATTAATAAAAATTTAAAGTCAGAATTGTTATTAATGGAAATGGATTTCTTATGGCGGTCAGCAAGACATTAAAATTAGAAAACAGATAAGAAATACAGTTACAAGAGAGAAATTTTGCATTTGTGGTCCTGCTTACTGTTATAATATGGTTCTTTTTGCTGTGAAGATTGTCTCATGCTGGTTATTTCGTTTGCACGTTATGTAAACATTTCATTTCTTATTTAGCTTCCTTCTGGATTCTACGTTTCCAAACCTAGTGGCACATCCTGCCGTAAAACTGCCTTGTTTTATTTATTCATTTCAAAATTTGTTTAAAATTTTATCTACCAGCCTTTCTCTTTATCTTTGCTGTTTTATTAGACTTTCCTGATCTTGCACATTAGCATATTCCAAATTTGGTCTCACCAGTACGCCGTAGCGTAGTGGTTGAGGCGCTGAGCTACAACCCGGGAGGTCGCTGCTTCGATTCCCGATGAGGTCGTTGGAGTTTTTCGATTGGCCTATTCCTTCTGTTGGCACTATGACCCTGGGGTCGACTCAGCCTCCAACAGAAATGAGTACCAGAAGCACTCCTTGGGGTAAAGGTGGTCGGTGCGTAAGGCTGACAACCTTACCACCTTCATTTCCGAATGTCTAAAATCTTGGAGCCTCAACCTCCAGGAACCCTCTGGGCCTCCATGGCCTGTAATAGGGAACACTTTACTTTTTAGTTATCTCTTTTGTTCTTAAGTTCCTTATTGGGTATTAAACAAAATAGACAATAGAGTAACAATTTTTACTAAGCGGGTCCTCTTAGGTTACCTATGTTAAAATCCTCAGTAATGAAAAGTAAAATCATTATGTCGTTATAAACCTAAATCATAGTTTCCTTTTCACACGGTGCTGTAACAGTGCACATAAAAAACACATAAATAAACACATCATATCACTAACAGGTCGTTTGAAGCTACGACAGCGCTATGATTAATCCTAACCCCCAGTAACAGAGAATACAATCGTACTTTTGAATACAGTTTTACATTTGTTTACGCGAGGGTTAAATCCAAATTCATAGCATTTTGATGCGAGTTGTTTCCTGTAACAATATATGTTCTGGATCATCGCACTGCAAAACATGATAAAAGTAAATGCTTAACTCATAAAACCAACATAAAACAGGAAGTGAAATGAACACCAAGCCGGATCACCCTGGATTATGTGATAAATTAAAGAGTGCGTGGATTGTAGGGGTAAATCCATGTTATTGTAGGGACCTGGCATCAATGCTTCATACATACTACCGAAAATGACATGACTGTTTCCACTCTGTTTTCGCGATTAGGAAAATTTTCATTTATTTACCCAAAATACGTTCTTGGGTTCTAAGTATGATATTTTAATCCTTTTAGGAATGAATTAATGAATTAATGTAATCAAGTGAAGCCATCACTTGACTGAATAAGTCTGAAATAAATTAGGAATATTTTAATAAAATGCCTGTTTTTCATGAATAACAATCCTAACTTGTGGTTAAAAATAATGTTTTCACCTTAATTCTAAATCCTCCCATTAATGTTTAAACAATTACTAACATTTCTAAAAAAAATAGCTGCTGGCTAATACGGAATTGGCTTACTTATAAATGTGCTTTTTTCCTGGAAAAAATTTGCCACATATTAATTGGTATTATTTCATCCTATGTAATCCCATGAGAGATTACTTGTTATATATCTGCGAGCACGAAGTACAAACGAATTTGAGAAAAATCTCCAATTTTATTACAAATTACAAATTACAAACACAAATTATTACAAAAATTATTACAAATACAAATATAAATAATATAAACACAATTAGTACAGTTTCAGAAGAGTATTATTTGCCCCGCATGAGCATAGCTCGTGTTCGGGGTCAGTTCAGTTATACTAAAATTATATTTTGAACATTATATAAAAAACATACATATTATATTTTTAGGCAAAAAATAAGAATAAAAATAAATAAGATTGCTCATATGAAATAAATACATGAATAAAGATACGAAAAAAAATACAATAACATAACAGAGTTACAAACAAAAACCGAAAAAAGTGAGTAAAAGTACCATTACAATTTAGTTTTAATCAATTCGAGTACTTGTTTTTTAAACAATTTATTGTTTAGTGGTATCAGATTAGGGTTTCTTCTAGTAAAATTGTTGTATAGCCTTGGTCCGAAATTTATGCTATGCCTTAGACCTACTTCTGTAGCACACTTGTGTTCCTTAGAATCAGATAATCATTGTTACCAAATACTAACCAATGCTACCAACAGTGCGTATGGGAAATAGTTCATGTATTCAAGACAAGCTAAAATAAGAATGGGATAAAAATACATTAACTGACTTGCACCAACTCGAAATTGTTGTTTTTAATCAATGCATATTTAAATGATTTCAATATCCAAATAAGTTACGTTGTATAAAATAGTGTGTTTTTATCCTGTTTATTGGCAGCAATACAGATATGAGTTTTAATAATCACTGCTTATGGATACCTTGAGGTGACCAGTAGCGAGCTGACGTTTTATCAGATAAAATTGCATCCATGCGACCGTTGCAAGTATATTTTAAGGTAATCGATTATGACTGGTCGATATCCGAGACATTGTTAAATGTTATTGGCCAATATCAAACACAATGAATGGAATAGTCAGCTTAAATAACGATATATAAATTATATTTTCAAAATTCTACTTCTGTAACATTTAGTTCATGTCTAATCATCGCCATGATTATATAACCGATTTCACTGTTATTTTAGACTAATAGACTACTGTGGAAAAGCTTTCTAACTTAGTTCACACTTCCTCTTGCATTAGCAGAACATAAAAATGTCATTAGACGCCTGATGTTACCTCTTTTATCTAGCAAATGCATCATTTTTCACGTAATTAGCTGACGAATATGGAATGCACATATTTACAGTTTAAAGAGAGAGAGAGGATGTGTTTTTAAATAGTAGATCCGTTCATCAGTCATCATTAATTAGCTTAACTTTTTCCCTATGCACCCTATAGCTTGTAACACTAAAGTGCATCAGTACAAAATGGAATGAGAATGCACGTCAAATGAACAAAAATGTAGTTGATGTATACTTTTTACAGTTGCAGAAGATTATGTCAGCATTTTAGTGGAAAGTGGACTTCATAATCGTAATGAAAGAGTGTTCAAAGGAATTCCTAAATTCTTTAAATGCATGAAACTGTCATAGACGAATAGACTTAAAATACAATTTAGATACTGGATATAGAATTGCGTAGTTGATTTTTTAATGCTAATGAAAATAGAACAGGTAAAAACGCGAAACTCTTTTAAAGTATTGTATGTGTGTAAACGCGCGCATATATATATATATATATATATATATATATATATATACATAATTACATATATATGAATTCTGGCATTTTTTGTTGGCATCTCCGAAGTGAAGCATATTAAAAACGGAGCTTTTATTTTATTTTATTTTAGTGACAAGTTCCGTGTTTTGCGTTAATGAAGCATCAAACTTTAAATTTCCTCTAAAAATCTAATTTTATTTGATGAGTGTTTCCCTCTTATTAACCCAGGGATATTTTTATGAGTTAGAATATCACTAATAATATAATTAATTCTAACCGATCTTGTGTAGATTCAATTACACATATGCCGTAGGCCTATATCCTGCAATCCGAGATCCCTTCTTTCAGACTGCCTTTTCCAAACACAAATATACGCTACCCACCAAAGTATCCTTTCAAATACTGCTGTTAACAAGAACACTACTGGTGCCGATGGTTTTAAAGCGATATGTCGTTTTACCGCGTGGTCGCGCTGTTTGCGATTATTACTAGTACTAACACAGTCCGTTGATTTTTTATACAAAACTCTCTTGTGCTAGTATTACCACTAATAATATCTAGTGTTATTAATACTGTATTAATTATTATACCAGATTTATAATTCTTCTTCACACACAGAATTGTACATAATTTGTCATATATTCGTTTGATCATATGCAGCTTATAGGTCTATATATGCAAACGCTGTTTTTATTGATTTTTTTAATCAAAGGGTTACAGTTATGGAAATATCAATGTTTCGTCCTTATGAATTTACGTAAAAACCAAATGAACTTATACTAAGTGCGATAAAATAAAAGTTATAAAAGTAAAATAATAAAATGATGACGATAAGCATTTGGAATAGGGTGAAATTCCACATATTCATATACTAGATTGGTCACTAATTCATGGGCTAAATAATAGTCTCGTTTATTCTGCCTGATGACCTTATGTGCAGAAATACAGGTTCATGTGCTTTTAAACATTTAATTATTTTATAAAATGTCTGTTTTCAAAAGTGGGCTTTCGAGATTTGAGAGGTTTATCAATATTTCTGACAATGAAATGTACATTTAAAAAGAAAGGTATTCTAAAGAGGAAATGGCATTCATCGCTTAAGTACAAACATAATTGGACCACATTCTGCAGAAAAGAACCAACCCTCAAATTTAACAAACCGGAGTAGATGCTAAATTTTTGCAACTGAACTATATATCTACGTTGTGCAAACTAACCCACCCTCTTCATCCATTTGTATGCCCTCTATGGAACAAACAAAACACACTGAAAAGATCCAGGTGGCTTTTTGTTTAACTTTAAATGTTTTTTTCTTAGCTTAAAATCATCTGGATTGGTTCCTTTCTGCAGAATGTGGTCCAATTGAACCGTATGTGAATGGAAATATAGTATTTTTTTTCGACTTCACACTGCTCAAATAGATGGTCAATAGCCTGGACGAATTTATCGTGAAGTGTTGTCATTTGGGGTCATAGCTTATTCGTAGGGCCAGTCTTCAAGGGAGTCACATCGCGTTGATTAAAGTATACGGCAATTGTCTTGATAGCTTGTCCCTGCATTCACCCCCACCTTTAAACATCCTTCCCCTAGTGTTTCACCAGTGTTAGGTCGAAAAAGTTCGATGCATAATGAATCTAAATGCTTAGACGGCATAAGAAAGTGAAAATAACATAATATAGACTAAAACTGGAGGTATTTGTGTCAAAGTAAGCTAAAAAAATTTTCTTTGTAATTCAAAGTCTAGTAAGCTCAAATGTTTACAATAAATAATATAATTCTTTATTACAGCAGATTATGAAGTTTCGTTGTTTGTGCCATTTCCTATGTATGTTTGTACTTCACTACTTATGCTAACACATGCAGTCAATTACCACGCAGCCTTGTCTAGCAATTACTTCAAATTATTTTATCTAATTATAACAATACTAGCATGTGCCCGCGGCTTCGCCCGCGATAATTATTTCAAGAATTAAAAATTAAGAGCATAATAGTTAAATCATTATATTTATTAACACCTAAATCGCGTGGACTACATACCACGATTAGATAGCATTGACTGGTAAAAGCTACCTGAGATTAGAGTTCCTTGGCCCAGAATACCCCTGTATAGTGAGTTTCGTCCAAATCGAACAATGTTTGACGATATTTAGGCCTATATTGATTATCCCTCTTCCGTGTAGGTTGAAAATTTCATATGTCTGCGTGCCTTGATATTCTAAACAAATGAATCGTCCATGATGGACTTACAAAATCAAGCGATGGCCCGGGATAATTATTTCAAAAATTAAAAATTAAGACCATAATAGTAAAACCATTATATTTACTAACACCTAAATCACGTGGACAACATACCACGATTAGATAGCGTCGCCTCGTAAAATCGACCTCAGATTCGAGTTTCTTGGCCCAGAAAACCTCTGTATAGTGAGTTTCGTCCAAATAAGACAATGTTTGACCATATTTAGGGCTTACAACATTCAAGCGACAGCGAAAGTTTTATTTTCAAGGTATGACAAAAATAGCCAAAGCCAACTGTAATTGATTTGACATTGAAATGTATAACTGAAAACTGATGTTTCAAAAACTCAAAAAACTCACGTTTTTTGCCCGTTTTTCACTCATAACTCACGAACGAAACCTAAAATTAAAATTCCGGCTTCGAGGTGCATTTTCCGACCCTTCAGCCCACCTATGTTTAAAATTTCAGATCTCTGCGTTCAGTAGATTTCGCTGGGCATCGCGGACAGACAGACAATTCCTTTTATTAATATAGATAACATGAATTATATTGATCACGGCCATCTAAAGGAGGCGTACATTAAAGGAGGCCGTGTATTGATACCTTCTCTAATTTGTCAAACTTCCATTTCATTTAATCCAAACCCATCTTATAAAACTGGCAACAATATGTTCTGTGATTTTGTTTCGATAATTCTGTGTAAAAAGGGTTTAAGTATTCTCAAAAACATTTAATTTTTGGCATTTAGAATCAGTATTTTTCAAAATCCTTTCTTAGTGAACACCTACATTATGAAACGAAGGTACGGTACTGTCAAAATTCCAAGTCTCTACCTGTTATAGTTTAGGCTCTACGTTGATTCCTGTCAGTCAGTCAGTCAGTCAGTCAGTCAGGACAAAGCCTTTTATATATATAGAGATGCAACATGTTCCTCTACTTCTTATGGTAATAAAATCTACCCAGATATATTTACAGGCATAATTTAACATAGTACATTCAAAAACATGTTATTGAAATAAATAATAAAGATACAAAAAAATTATGTTGATATTATATATGGGTTAATACTGTAATAAAGAAGTACTAGGCTACTCGAAGTAAGCATACAACCAAGACTGCGTGATTAAAGGGGAAACGATAACATACGAGGCTGATATATTTTCCGTATGATGACTTTAACTAGGCCATAAGATTTAGGCGTTCTGTTAATGTGTGCACGCAACTGCTAGATTAGATGGGATCTTAACTGGCTATATATATTTCATATGCTGCTGATAGGAGAATTATGTGTAATAATTATACATGAAAAGTTTTGCATTTTTCATGCCACCTATTCCTCTAAAACATTGCTAATTCTCGTGGGGTTTTAGTATAAATTTAAGCTGGTATTAAATTAAAGATAGTAATGCATGATTACTCATATAACAAATTTTAAACATATACGTGTTGGTAAATAAAAACATTATAAATCATTTAATGTATACGCTATATGTTTTAATCACTAAAAATTTAAATAAGCAAATTAAATATTAGTCATATCGGAACTAGGGTATATACTATGCTAAAAGGGTATAAGTATTCAGGTTTGTTTCAGAATTTAACTGTTGCATTATGGTATTGTGGAATGTATAAATCTAGAGACAAGACATTATATAAGTTCGAACTGAGACCTTACAACGAACACATAATTATATTAGACAACCCTATCGCGGAATAGCTCACCGCGCTAGCGAACTGAGAGCTACCCTTTAGTAGGAGGCCTTTGCTCTTCGTGGGACACAACAGGCTATTGTTATTATAGGATATTGCGTAGAACCGTGGACATTTCGGTATAAGGAACTTAAGATTCCTAGATTGAGAATTCGTATAGTGGCATGAACTTCATTAAGGACCTGCGGGGCAGTGGCGTGATGTCACTTCGTTTGAACACTACAACGAAATTCGATCCACTGCCGGTACCAGTTTTGTAGCATACGCAGGTTCACAGCCAGGAAGGTCATATCATTTGGTTGTCGCCAGACGGGAAGTCTTTCTTATAGAGCCCAGAAACTGGACAAACTCGTACTGTGGCACTACATTTGTTTTCGTTTTTATATTAGAAATAAGGTACACTCCCAGAAATTGCTGAATTATATATATATATATATACAGTATATATATCTCAAAGGCTTCAGATATTAGGATTACCAAAAAATTGTTAAAAGACGTTCAGTTACTATAAATTGGAATTGTTAATATATATACAGGGTGTTAATGAGTAACACCGAAATATTTTACCAGTGTATAGAGGGGAAATAGACAAGCAACTTTTATTAGGAGATTTTTGCTCTATGAATTCAATTTTTCCTGTTACAGCATGAAATCTCCCAAGCATGGCCGCCACTGACTTCTAACATTAGGAAAAAATGCTAAACAAAGGAACTTCGTTGTTAACACTGTAGTGAGTAGTTATAAATAAAAAAAAGACTAATGCAGTGGCGACCAGTCATGCGATTAGTCTGTAAATTTTGCAGATTATGTAAACATTAAGTTATGATATAGCTGATGACGATTGATTAAGTGTCAGGTTTTTATCGATCACTAGGAAGGCATGAAGTCAATTTAATGAACATTTTGACCCTATTTCGCGTAATTATTGATTTATGAGTACCAAATTATAATGTCCTGTAGCATACACATTTTACGTCATAGAGCAAAAATCTCCTAATAAAAGTTGCTTGCCTAAGTCCCCTCTGTATATAGGTAGAATATTTCGGTGTTATTATTATCACTCTGTATATATATATATATATATTATTCTACGACACATCTCGATTGACTTGGAACTTAATTAGATTTCTCTGGGAACATTACAACTCTGCTAGAAGCCGTAAGACGAGATTTGAGGTTAGATGTATGACGTCAAGAAAGAAGAGAAGTAGATAGGTTGGAATTTCTATTGGTAACATGACCGGCTAGCTGTGTCAATTTCCCGCCAGTTGCGGAGACTTAGCCACACTATTCGCTGAATTTCCCCAGATAGTTTAGACTCCTCAGCAATCCCGGCTCAATGATCTCGTTTTTCCTGTATTCCACAGAATGTCTCAATCTAAGACAACGGAAGTTACCATTTAAATAAAGATGTATCTAATCAAATGGATCACTCTCCCCATGGAGGCACACAATTTTAGGGATAAAAGTATTTATAGGAAATGTTTCGCATAGATTGACTTATTTCTGTTACATTTGTAATATGCCACGTGTTTAGCAACTCGCATAGCTGGCCTACTGCACTTTGGACGTTCTTAAATAATATATTAAGGTAGAGAGTGGTAAGTTTGTCATTCAAGAATCCAGGTTTAGTTTTAAAATTTTATATTTCTGATTCTCCATTGTACTTAACATGTAGGCCTGCTATTTTTCTAAGATAGGGAATATATGCAAAAACTAATTACGTATCAGGTAATTATATACAAACAACTGTTCTACATGATGGTCTTACACGCTTAAGCTCACTGCATTGTACCTGCTGTGAATTAAATCTTAACTCAATATTAAAAAATTAAATTGAAGTCAAGACACAGGGAACATTGAATTTGTAAACATTAACTAGCAAATATGCCTGAGATAATAGGTTTGTCAAAAGTTACAGGATTTTATATAACGACACACATGTGCGATAAATAAGGTGAAATTCGCAGGTAGGTTAGGGTACGAGTAATGGATATAGGAAGTTCGATTTTCCACCCTTGTTATACGAACGAGAAATAAATGAGAAGAATGCTATCATATAAAAATATACATTTCATCTCTACAGCCGGTCATTTATAAAACATAATGTATATCCTATTTAGTTTGTTATATTGGTATCCATTCAGTATGATGTCACGGTCAGAAGGGTAAGAATAAAACATAATAGACATGGCGACATTTTTACATGTGTAAATAGATACACAAACAGAGCGGACAGAATATTGGAACAGAAACAGAATTAGCCTAGCATAATCCATGTTCTATTTGCAACTTGTTTCATGTTTGATTAAATACTTGTTGCCAGAGCGCGAGCAAGAGAGAAATAAAGCATGAATGTTTCATGAGGATTTAGCTGCGCGTCATGGACCTGCGCATGTTGCGGGATGTATTGTCACACCGGAGGAAAAAGAGGAATAAAACGTTATTACGTTTTTACATAAGCAATGCCCAGTTTATTGGATGCTCAAGTTCTCTCAGGAGGCTCATGTTAGTGCCTCGTCTATTACCCATCCCACTCATTATAATTTTTATGTACGAGGTTAATGGTTCGGCAGTTTTTCTACGCCGTACCAATAAATGAGGTTTTTAAATAAAATTTCGTTGAGATACGTTGCTCCATTTGTACATAGCGTCCACAAATTAAGTACGGTTTATTAAGTGCCAGTATGGTACTTTATGAGATTGTGTGTGGGGACGAAAAATGTCTGTCCGTCTGTCTGTCCGTCCGTCCGTCCGTCCGTGTGTCTGTACGCGCGATAACTCAAATACGCTTTGTCGAATTTTAATGAAACTTGGTATACACGTTTATAATGTCCATGGGAAGAACCCTATTGATATTGAACCAAATCGGTTCACCGGTACCGGTGTAATCCCCAATTTAGTGCCTATTTTAATAGATTATGGCGCCTTTCTAATAGAAAGGCGCCATAACTCAAATACGCTGTATCGGATTTCCATGAAACTTGGTATACTCATTTATGACGTTCATGAGAAGTGCCCTATTGAATTTGAACCTAATCTGTTGACCGGTACCGGAGTAACACCCAATTTAGTGTCTACTTTAAAGGCGCAATAACTCAAATACGCTTTATCGTATATTTATGAAACTTCGTATACGCATTTATAATGTCCATAGGAAGACGTCTATTTATAATGGATAAAATTGGTTGACCTGTTTCGGAGTAATGCTCAATTTAGTGCCTATTTTATGGTAATATACGTATTCGAAAGAATTTATAAAAAAAATGAAAATCAGTTATCTTGACAACACTGCCTATTGTTTTACTGTGATATTATAAGGCCTTGGAAAATAAAATACAGGTAGCTATGACAAAAAACACTATTGATTTACATGCGCTTATCCAACTAGACTGTTAAAATGACCCCGGTGGCCAAGATGGTAACGTCTTGGCCTCACATTCTGGAGTCCATAGTTCAAAACCTGAAACCGGCCAATTTGAATTTTTGTTTGTATTTTTATGTGAGTGTGTGATTGTCATGATATCACAAATCTGCACAGTTCAGCTGATGCTGGAAGATTTTAATCTCATTAAAAATACTAGACCTTTGTTCTTCCGTAAGCCCTGCTTAATAAATAAATCTGGCGCTTAACTTGGAAATCAATTAAAAAAAACATATTCTGCATATCATAATTGCAGTCATAACTGATTAAACAAAAACATACTGGCACTTTGTTACATCAGTTAACCTGATTTTATTTTCTGTTGAACAACTATTTATTGGCAAACGTTTTTCATGGAATATGTGTGTTACACATTAATTTCAACATGTTCGCCACCTTACAATGTAGTTCACTTCCCATCTTTCGACAGTGACTCGAAGGTAGTTTTGAAGCATTGCGGGTGTTATGCAGCTTTTTCGGAGCTTTCACAATGTGGCTCCGCCTAATTTTCCGGATTTTCCATCGAACTCTTCCTCCCCACACATAATCGCAAGTCATCTAATTTGGAAAATTAACCTCATTAAGAACCTACCTTTTTTTAGACTTTTACATAAGAATTAACTGTTTGATATCTACCCCAACCACAAGAATAGAACATTATACAACGAAAGAGATTTTGTTAAGAAACTCCTGTTACATATTCTTCCCAATATATATATACCACGTGGCAAAGCCTCAGTATACCTAGGTATATAACCAGTGACGAAGCATGGAAATTTTCATAGGTTAGGCTGAGGATAATAAATTCTAAGAAATAACAAAAATGCTGGTCTTCTTTTATTCGAAAAAAAAAACATGAAAATTTTCCTACGGAATTCAAAACTAATAAATTATGCAAAAGTTATGTATTTTTGTATTATAGTCGCGATATGACTTTTCAGTTAAAGCGACGTTAATATGAATACATTTTTACAAAGAAGTTACGTGTTACATATCACATAGTAAACACGTTTTGTAGGCCTATCGGCGCGGTTACAAACTGAAACTGAATAAAGTTCAAAAAGAAAACTCCTCTGAAAAGGGCAGCTATCATTGCCTAAAGAGAAAAATTATTTCTTTATAGTCGTTATATATTATCATATTGCCGTAACTAACTATAATTATCTTGAATACTAACTATTTTCTCTTATCAGATGCCTTAGTCTTGTTCAAAGTATGCCTAACTATAATATCTTCAGCAATGATGTGCATGTCATTACAAACAGACGTTTAAGGTAAATACATTATTATTATTATTGAGAATCCTGCATTCCATATGATCAGTTTTTCCATAAACACATACAACAATTATAATATTAAATAGTCATTTATTCGAGAAATCCTATTTTTAATTTATACTATTACAATAGTAATTACTAGTTATTCTAAATTTAAATAAATTGACCACAATGAATCAATGTATAAACGTTCTATATTATTTATCCAAATCGTCTGCTTCAGCCCAGTGTTTCGGGTTCCTTAAATCCATGTAGAGCTCAGCAGCCATAAGCAGATTAGCAAACAAGGCTAGCCTAAATGCTCTGTATAAAAACCGACCATACCCCGCAACTCTCCTTCTAACATGTAAGTCTTAGTTGCAACAAAGCATGAACGGCGAAGAGGAGATAGGCTGAACAACTATTGGTTGTCACTGTTACAACAGAATTGTATCTATCGCGACTCGCGAGTTCAAATTTAAAAAATTCTAAATCAAATGTATTATTAAGAGAAAACTGAGAAATACTGGAAAGGTTGGATAGGTTCAGCCATAAAGCTTTAATGGACGCTTCGCCTTTGTATATAACTACGAGGGGTATTCCGAAAGTAAGTTTCGTCAGTTTGTCACACGGACACTTTATTGACCCAAAAGCAATACAGCATGGCAGCATGACCTATACACCGTGCACTATTTTTCGACATAGTCGCCAGCGACATTGAGACATTTGTCGTAGCGTGCGATCAGTTTGAAGAACCCACTGTGGTAAAACTCGGTGCCCTGCGATGCAAGGAATTGGCGCACAGCCTGCTCCACCTCAGCTTCCTGACATTACTAAAGGTTCCATACAGACCATTTTGAGTGACAAATTGATGTTCCATAAGGTTTGTGCGAGATGGGTTCGTGGAGGCCGCACTTTGCGGGGACGGAAATCGGGAGATCAATTTCAAACAGCTCTATCTCGGACAATAAAATGTTCAGCAGCTGCAGCAATGGCTCGTTTGAAAGAGGGGAGATAGCGGTACATGGCAGTGGCGCCAAATCTCTCGTGCCATCGTGAGCGGTACACTAATACCCGCGGGCACGCCAGTCTGCTGCGACTCGCGCTTCTACGGCGCAGTGCGCCTGCGTCATGCCTCCTCCGCTGACGCCACTTCCGTCGTGGAACCAGCCACGGGTGGGGATTCGTCTGGCGTTTGTTTGGTTCCCCTGGTGAACACGCCGCTCCTGCCATACATTGACGAAACTTACTTTCGGAATACCCCTCGTAATACTTAACTTGAACCATGTATTACTCTGTCATTACTTAACGACTTATGCTCGCGTGTTGAAACACTTGAGCATGTTCATAAGTAATAAAGGTTAATTTGTGTCTTTACACAGTGCACACTGAATTATCTATTATCGAATAAATTATAGCCGTCATTAAAAATCAGTCTTTTAGTGTGTATACTACAAATTACTAGGCTAGAAAATTAGTGACTTAAAATCTCGTTATGAATGATGAATGCAGAAGTGAGCTGACCATTTATTTGCGTGCACGGTGGACTTGAAACCCGAGAGGAACTACTTTTGTCACTCAGTAAGTTTTCAGGTCACTTGGAATTACTCAAATTTCAAACCACAACCAAAACTTAGAACCAATGACCTAGTGTTGTAATTTTCATCGGTAATAATGACCATAATAATAATAATCGGTAATAATGCACCAAAGAGATAAGATCAAGAATTTCCATGGCCAAGAAAGCATTTATGAAGAAGAGAACTCTGCTAACTAGTAGTCTGAACCTAGAGCTACGTAAAAACCTGGTGAAGTGTTATATTTGGAGTATTGCTTTGTATGGATCAGAGACATGGACTTTGAGGAAATTAGAGAAGAAATATTTAGAAAGTTTTGAAATGTGGTGCTGGAGACAGATAGAAAATATAAAGTGGATGGACATGGTGACAAACGAAGAGGTTCTGAGTAGAGTGGGTGAGAAGAAGTCAATCATACACACAATTCGTCAGAGGAAAGCAAACTGGGTTGGGCACATTCTCAGAAGGAACTGCTTATTACATGATGTCGTAGAAGGAAGATTGGAGGGTACAATTAGACTTGGAAGAAGAAGAATTCAGCTGTTGGACGATTTAAGGGAAAAGCGGAAATATTGGATGCTGAAGGAGGAAGCAGAGGATAGACAGTTTTGGAAAACAAAATTCGCGTACCAAGTTTGAAAACCTGCCGGAAGGCAGAATACTTACTACTACTAATAATAATGTTATTCTTATGTGTAGGCCTATATGTCTAATTTCTGTGTGCATTTTACTCATACGTCTTTCTGGCAACTACTTGTCTACCTGTAGTGCGTTTCTTTAGACTTGTATCATGTCGCCGCATAACCCTGATCTTCTAAAATATGAGAAGGATTTGCACGTTGAAAACTGACATTGGGAAGAAGGTGCGACCGCAATAACATTGTCATGGTTTCATTATTCTTCGCAGGTCGTAACATAATACGACACAACACGCTGAAAGCTGGAAATCCTTCTTGCAACGTTAAAACCATTTTCACGTCTACGATTAATTTTCTTGGCGAATGACAGCGACAGCAAAGGTATTCGAGAATGAGTACGCATAGCAAAGCGCGCTAGTCTCCATCGATTATTCTGAGGTCTGCTCTCGTCACGGGATCAACCCGGACAGAGGACAAGGCAAGGATTTCGAAACAAACTGCGTTTGTAAAATAAAGGCATTTGAAAGAATGGTGTCTGTATTTTGCTGACACGTGTATTTTTAAGTTAGATGTGGAGTGAACATTATATCAAGGTGTAGAATTTTTGCTTGGGAAATGCAGCAATATTCTGTTAAAAAAAAGCTCTGTTCCATTCTTGGTAACTATTTCCATTCGAATATTATGAGACGAAGATTATAATGATTCAAATATCTGTAGTTTGCACCTTACCCTATGTCCAAAAACGTTTGCAATATATAAATATATTTACCTTCAAGTCAGTGAGTAAGTAAGCAATTGTAATTATTGAATATTGCAGACTAGTGGCCGGTTTTAAAGCTTCCAAACAATAGTGTTACAAAAGCAACACCCTTACAGTACTTAAAGGAAGTATTACATACATATTATGCTTATTTATGATAAATTCGTTTCTCCCATTATTATTGTAAAGTATACAAATTTTGTTTTCTTCAGTTTTTTAATCGGTGTACCTCTTAATTTTTATAAGCTACTTTTCTGATCATTTGTAGACATTTCCCATTTAGGCATATATTTGCAACCGATTGCGTTTCCGCACATCAAAGAATTATATATCCATATGATTTATTCTGGTGGCTATTCAAATAAATTTTCTTCCTGCGACTTGATATAATTTGTAGCTCTCTCTTCAGATCAAATGATTTACTTCCAATATCCCTTAGAACTACGGGGGAGAGTGCTTGAGAATAAAGGGTGTAAATGAATGGAATAGTTGAGAATATTAGATCTGGCATAGCTCTCGCGAATGAGCTATATAAAGGTGTGTTTCATTCTTATCTTGTAATAATGAGTGCTTTATGTGAGGAGATAGGAACCTGCTCTCTGTAAGGGAAGACGAGAAGCCAGCCAACATAAATTGAGAAGTCGGAAGAGAAACTCAAAGTTTGGTTGTATGCGTAGAAACAAGCGTCTAATTAAACGGTGTAGCTTCCAATCCTCATCATTCCTCCCTTCCCCTCCTCCGTGCTTTTTCTATCTGTTGAAAGAGAAGCTCTTCAGCTAGCAATCACAACACCGGAGTAACAACCGCTACATCTTTCTCTGTCTGATCTGAAGGAGTCAACAATAGTGTTTCACGCAAATAGTATTTGTACCTTTGAAATTATAGAGAAACATTTGCTTAAGATAATATATAAATAATTTTTCAGTGCTGAACATTAAAGAATTGTGAAGACATCTCCATAAGTTATATTGCACATTCAGAATAGTAGGTTCCGTTCGCGAAATTTTTTGGATATTTCTCTGTATTTGTTATCCCTGGAAGTTCCTTCAATAATTATTCGCACTTCTCAGTCCTAAGTGCCAGAATGTGTAACCTTCGATCCTTTCCGTTCCGAACGTGTTATTGATAAGATAATTTGTCTTCGATTATACTCTTATCATGCTCTATAGGCCTACATAGTTTTAGCAAATACATTAACTAAATTGTATTATTTTTTAAAATACTGAAAGGTTTCAGACCCACATTCCAATTCGGAGAACTGTTAAATTTGTATATGTTGTTTTGTTGTTTCTCTTTAGAAACGTCTCATCGCTTCTCGTTGGAACTTTGAGGAAACATTTTTACATATCAAGCGTATAATTTTCAATTAGATAAGTCTTATATCACTTCATCATTCTTTCTAAATCTTGATGGATTTATTTAAGTAAATGTTTCTTGTAGAGAGAAATCACGGCAAATGTGAGTAAATTGTTTATTGTGTTTCTAAAGTGAAATGCATGTTGAAATATTCTTGGCAAACGTTTGCTTTAAGCTGAAGTTTGAAACCGGAGTTGGAAAAACAATACGCATGCCTTTGCAAATTTAGATAGAGAGAGAAAGAGGGAGAGATTTAGAGAGAGAGAAAAGAAAGGTTTCCTGCGTATACTTGAAACTGAGCCAATTAAAATGTTATACACAATTTCATACTTTTCTGAGAAAAAGTGTGTGTAACCAGTTTGTTTGTCACAAATTTACGCCCGAGTTGTTTTATAATCAAAGCCGTTACACCCAACTTATCTCCAGTCTGTTTGACTTCTGTTGGTGTTGTACAGTACTTAAGTTGCTTAAGTAAACGTAAAATTTTATTTATACAAATATTTATATAGACCGGTGGGAATAAGTTGTAAGAAAACATTACTAATTTGCATTAGTTGAACTTAACAGTAAGAAACTCTATTTAGAAGTATTGAACAAACATTCATTAGCAGGGTTTATACGAACTGTGTAAGGTAAATAAGATATTGACGTTTATTTAAACAGAAGTGAGGTTTTATTCTTGTGGACATCATACATTAACAAGCAGAAACATTTTGCTTCTCTAACGATAATGTTTATCAAGAATAGTGCAAATAATTTTTATTCCGTGAAGTGTCCCTATAGGCTAATATAAAGCCACATAGCTGACTGACTCACATGGCCGGTTTCTATAAACTCGCGACTTACCTATGGGTAAATTATCCCATGAACAGAATTTACACAAGGAAAACTCTTACGAACAGAAATAATTTAAAGATAACGATCACACACAGTTTTGGCGAGTTTCTAGATAAAAGTCCACTGGGTAAATATGAAAATGAGAGAAAAAATGTTTCTATAAACTAGGGCCAGATCTTTCCAAGGGTAAATCTTTGGGTTAATTTATCCATTCATGGATGGCTGGATAAAATTTAACCTCTCGTAGGATAAATATGGCGGACGTGCACGGATTGCAGTACCTGTAAAATACAGTTTTAGAAGTGCTGAGATGATCTGTAATGTTGACTTTGTTTCTCCGTAATAGGATGGGCTTATCAGAATTTATATATATATTTCTTATTGAAATTTTCATGTACCGTACATTGTCGCTAATGACTGTATTTGCCGGTATTTGGTAGCACTGAGTGTGCAAACATTGCAAACTAGAGTCGTACTTCTCATTTTTCCTTCCTCTTACGCATTAGATCTCGACAGTAGTAGTATTTATATGAAGATAATGTTCTTCCGAACTAATTAGTATGATATATATTGCAAAACCATGTCTTGACTTGCAGTAGTGGAATCATAGGCTGAAACAATTACATCTTCGTTATTCAAAATGTGTTCTCAGTGTTCACCGTAGCTCATTGTCAGCGTGCTGGATTACGGTTCAAGAGGTCCACTGTTCGATCCCCGGCATGGTAGTACATATTATTTTTTATTTCCTCATTATACCATTAGTGCTCTGGTGGGTGATTCTGGAACTAAGTTGTCCATTGGATAATTTACCCATAGGTATTTCGCAAGTTTATAGAAACCGGGCATCACTGACATTAATGTTTGCCCACTTCCAGATGAGCTAGAAACTTGAAATTTGGTACACATATAGCTTTAGGCTGTAACCCACAGGGAAATTCCAAAAAGTATGTTTTTTTTTATTTTTAGCCTAAAACCCTCCGAAAAGGGCTCACTCACTGAAATTGTTTGCCCACTTCCAGATGAGCTAGAAACTTGAAATTTGGTACACATGTAGCTTTTAGGCTGTAAACCACAGGAAAATTCCAAAAAGTAGTTTTTTTAATTTTTAGCCCTAAAAACCCCTGAGAAAGGGCTCACTCACTGACAATAATGTTTGCCCACTTCCAGATGAGATAGAAACTTGAAATTTGGTACACATATAGCTTTTAGGCTGTATATCACAGGAAAGTTCCAAAACCTTTCCCGAGAACCTCAGCGAGTCTCTAGTATGTGCTCGAAAACATAAAATAAGAAATTTGAAATTATGACGTACTCAAAGTGAAAATGTTTTGAAACGTATTAATTAAGGACAGATAGGAACTAAACATGCCTTCTTGTGTTGAATGAAATTGCATTAATTCGGCGACTTTAGATGTTTAGATAGAAACTACACTGAAGAAAAGGAAATTATTGAAAGTCTCATATGAACATATTCATATATGCTTATTAATTTCAAACATTGTAAAAATTAATGTAGGCCTAGATGAACGTCATGGCTTTCCACCTATAATTTGATTCAATTTTATGTCCTTTTGTATTTAATAAACCCCATCCTTTGAAGTTGAATGATTGTACATGTGCAGTTTGTTTTCTCAGCTTTTATCAGCCTTCGAATACAATAATATTATTTTCTAATAATTATTATGTCCATAAAATATGTAACTTTTCACATGTTTATATGTTATTATCATTCAAAGGAAATATTAAAATAATTTGTCTTATTGGTGTACAGCTGTAATCATGTTTTAAAATCGTTTAATTATGATTAGGCCTACTTAATTGATTAATATTTTATTCATTACATTACGGTCTTTCTTTGTGTATATTACAATGGGAAATAAATTAATCATACGGATGTTAAATATTTTCATTAGACGCAGAATTTTTTGATGAATTGTCATACACGTCATAATCCCTTAACAATCATAATTATAATATTGTTTGAAATTTACACATTAGAATTACCTCTTTTCGCCAACAAAATCATTTAGCATAGCAGATAGGTAGGATATTGGGATGAAATTTCATGGGACTTCTGTAAATAAAATAAGTTTGTAAAAATTCACTTATAATGACAATATTTTAAATCGCGTATCTAATCACATATTCATCATATTATCGTATTGAACTGATTAATGTTAATTATATTTATTCTTTCTCTACTAAGCGCAGTCATTTATTTCAGCAATGCTGCATTAACGACGAAACAAATGAATATAATTACTTAAGTGATGGAAGGTGTCTATTTGTCTGACGTATCGCATACCTCGGGAGCGGGTGATGGTTTTGATAAAAACAAGAAAAATAAATCCAGCGTACTCGGATAAATCTGCCTTGACCTTCTTTCCATACCAAAGTCCACATACAGATATAGACATCGTATTCGTATAGTGGAGCGGAAAAAGAACTGTGAAATTCTATCAGTAAGATAATAAAACAGTATACGCTATTGTCTTTCAAAATAATCTAATAAATAAACATTTTACATAGAACAAAATTATGTCATCTTTAAAAATAAAAATAAATATTGTATTCAAATAGTCCCCGTGTAGTCTGACAAAGCCAAATCTTTCTACAATCCAAGCCAAATCGAGAAGTAACCCTACATAAGAAAAATGCAAGCGAATTAATACAAATAGAAAATCTAATATTTCTTGCTAAAACGTTCGTGCAATACTTTTGCTCAGCTGAGCTGTGGCCACTTGAACAGTTAATTTTATTTTTTATAGAAAAGAGAGCTATCTGTATTATGTTTTGTCTGTTCATTTGCTACATTCATTGACAAGTACATCCATAATAATTATTTGCATATTTATTTTTAAGTTCTTAAGAATAGAAATTTACATTTTTTGGGGGTATCCATATGATTATTTGCGCTTACATCTAGTTCTTCCGATAACCCAAAATGGCCACTGACATCCGCGATAAAACCCGATGTCTAAACATCTAATAAACTGTTAGTAGGTGCACCAAACATTTTGATTAGTCTAAAGTTATTCCTCCTTTGAAGTAGCCCCTCTCTCCCTCACTCTTTCTTTCTCCTTCTTCCCTTCCTTCTTTGTCTCTATATTTCTCTCTGCTTCTCTCTCTCTCCCCCTCTCTCTCTGCCTCTTTGTCTCTCTTATCTCTGAATTGCTGAAGGCTTATACATAAACTGAGTGATTGAACGCACATTAATTCTGTTACTACGATCCAATATAGTGTCTTTAATTTATATGCTGTCGCTTTTTGTATTACTGCCCCATAGGGACGGGTTGGATGTTATTGATCTGTCTTTGTTGCCAGAATAGCCTTCACCCTTCTAATAAACATTAAATGTCAATCTGATTTTATATAACATTTCTAGTATCTTTACTACTTTATTTGTATAGTGAAGTATAATAAAACGAAAATTGTTCACATGTATAAATTTAAAACTGAAGTTCTTTTACATATTTTTGGTGTTAGACTGATTTACTTCGCCATACATCACATTCTTCCTGAATTCCTTCAGTATGCTGTAATCTATCCCTGAATGTTCATTTGTGTGTCCGTTGCCAGTCTTTTCTCCGCTTTAAAATAATTATATTAAACCTTTCATCCGTTCTATAGGCACTTTCCGACTTTCCGACATTTTATTTTTGTACTAGTCACTTCTCTTCAAGAATTTATAAATCCGATGGATCGCATAAGCGCTATAAAACGCCCAAATTAACTTATAAGATCAGTATGTATATCAGTGGTAAAGCGTTTCAGACAATATGGTGGTGTCTGGTTGGACACAATGTAGGTCTGCATCCTTCAATAGAATAGGGGTGGGTTATATTACCCATAATGCATATTCAATTCCCTTACAACTTGTACAAGTTAGCCTATACGTCACATTGTTAAATTCCCCTAATGCAGGCAAGTTACCTGGAACAATAACACTACACTAAAGAAGATACTACACAGCTAATATAAACTTGAGTTTGTAGCTGAATTATGGATATTATGGAACGATTGTATGGTATAATGAAATTGAATCTTTATGTGCGTTTTAATCAAAATATAATAAAGTATCCTGTCTCATTAAATAGCATCTACTTACGATAATCTAAACATTACAGTTCTGATTTCCGAGAGCTCAACTACGGCCAGTTTATAACAAAACATAATTACTCCTTCTTCTAATCTCTACATAAAATTGACTAAAAATGGACCATATTTGCAATTGAATGAATGTCACCTGATAACAAACTAATATCTGTTACGGGTTCCACCATTCGCCTTTCCTTAGCTACGGGTGTCAAATTCTGCAGTAAGTTTTCTTTGTTAGAGAAAGTTGGATGACGATTCAGTAGGTTCAGTGCAGTACAAGACCCTTATGAAGTTACTATTCAGATGTAGGCGTATGCTTGTATAATTGGAAAGTTGTATTGTATTTCTATTAGGCCTATTTATAAACCATAAGAATGGTATTATTTATAACTGTATTTTTTGAATTTGGTAGAATAAATATTATAACTGCTTGTGAACCTATGAAGAAAACGAGACAGTTATCGACAGATGGCTAGTTAGTAAATGAAAACCTAGGGTGATCTGTTAGTAAACAGGAATGGAAAAGGTAGGATATAATTTTAGATAATTTGTCGTGAATGCTACTTCTGATGTCTAGTATTTATGTACTTTCTTCCTCCATCCACTTAGTTTCTGATGAATCTGACAACGATAAATGAAAATTAGGAAACAGGATATTAATATATTTATAGGACTGGACCATAAATAAAATTGTGGAATATATTTATGATTATTGCATGTTACTGCCTTATCCTTACTTGACTCTTGTATAATTTTATAGGTAGGTTTGCTTGAACAATTACGTCAGTTTTTCCCGCCCAACCTCTACCAACGGGTCCTAGGCATTGGTAATTAGGGAATTACTCTGATACGGAATTACAGCATGGGAGGTAAAAAAGACTTTCTTTTGTAGCTAGAGGCACAGCATTCGCATGGACACAAAGGACGCTTCTAAACTACGGCCTTTTTGCGTATAACATGATTAATTTATTGTAACTTAGTTTCAAAATATTAAGAGACAATTTATTCATTTTAAATATCCACCTATATTTATTATTGTTCAATTATTTGCTTAATTGCTTATGTGTTTCTTTCACAATGGGTTTGGATTTTTATATAAAGAATGATTAATATTTCTGGATATATGCTTTGTTTGTGTGTGTATATATATATAGGCCTATATATCTGTAGTTAATATTCTCGTAATCTTGTTGGACCGAAGCTTTCAAACAATACTGTGTTGGGAAATTTGACGTTGAGAAGTTTCTGTACGAGAATCCTACCAATATTCCGTTTCAATTTCCTTGTGCAAGCCCTGTAAATCCGATCAGTATAAATCTGTGGAAGTTCGTCTTGGGCGAATGCAAGGGTATTTATGTGTGGTAATGGATTGCCACCTCATCCGGGGTTTTATAATAAAAATGTGTTTGTGCGTGTGTGGGTGGAGATATATGCCTGGCTGTCACTCAAACTGGCGTGTTACAGCAAAGCTTCTTGTGTCCACATTATTGACACGCGTGGATCTCCAGCCATCATTCAACATTTTCCTCTATATGTCTGTCTGTTCATTGTGACTCTATTTGTTGGCGGTGACAGTCCGTGACGGATTGATCCAACTCTGTGCTTGTGCCTCTCCCTTGCTGTGCTCTTGCTGCTTTACATCAAAGCAAAACAAATATATAACATTGTTTGTCAAGCGATGGATTCTCTCATTCCTCAAGTGCCGGTATTGGGACTCTTTTTCGCAAGTCTTTGTGTTTATATTTGTTTTTAATCCCCTGCTCCATACGGAAACAGATTTTAAACAATCAATTTTCTACACCATCATTACGTTTGATGCAAATAAGAGGAAATAATCATACTATATCAGGCCGCTGCTTCAACGCTTTTTAACTCATATCTGTTTATGCATTGGAATAAATTATATTTTTTGCTGAAAACAAAAATCTTGCACGAAAATCTTGGTAGAAAATGTTATGTTTAAAAAAGTATACTTCTAGCTTACATGACATGATATGCAAAACCCATCCTAGAGATAAGATTTAACAGAATATGTTCCCATACCTTAGTGCCCATTCAAAAAAGGTCTCCATACGAAATTCTGTAAGGATGATGTCCTATTAGATTTCAGTCCATCAACCAAATCGTCCCCCTAACTGTCCAGTGGTTCTACACAGCGGAACGAAGAGTAGTGTCATAGATACAAAGTTATAAGTAATTAAAGAAATTAACACAGCGGTAAACAAAGTAAACTGAAGGAATCACCACGAAAAGAATTAAATGCTCTCAGTATTTTATTACTTCTGTCTTCTTGTAACCTAGCATCACATCTTATGCCAGTTATTGCGAAACTTATTTCTACATCTCTCTCCTTTCGCCATAGTTTTTCCCTGTAAATAGTCTAACAATTCAACTGCCCCCCTGTGATACCTACCTTCCACAGAAGTTCGAATTTTTTATAACAATGGCATCGACGTGTGCTCATATGTGACTCCCGATTATCCTATTGTATTTCAACTTTGTAATGTGATTGAAGAGTATAGCTTTGAAACCCAGTTCTTGTACAGTTGCCGATATGAGCCACTGCGCATGCCTAGCGGCATTCACAGGATAGCAGAGAATGTGTTGAAATTTGTTTAGTGTCGACTGTTGACTTATTTCACGTAATTTGCATTGCTTGTGAAAACAAGTGTTTCCGTTACAGCTCTTACATTTATTTACGTAACACACGGCTTTGAAATCAGCTACAAGAGTCGGTCCGCTTTTTTCCCCCTACCTGTATATCGTGTGTTGTGTAAGACTATGATGGAGTTTGAACATAATGCGGAGTATGTGGTGAGTCTCATAAAGGAATTTTTGTCGTTGGGGTCATTTCAGTTGGATCTAGAATCTTGCAAGGAATAAAAAAAAATATATATATTATTTTCAAAAGCCTGAATATTAATTATATTTATTCAGTGAAACTTTAATTTAGTCATCGTATGGGATATTTTATGATAATTTATGAAAGTGAAAACAGTTTTGTGATATTTCTCTTTGAAATTCTAATTTTAGCTCATAATTTGCTGGAATTATCGTCCGTTAATTACATTTTATTTATTTTTATGCGCAATAATAGTAGGCCTTTGTGTTTTAGTTATCTGTTCAATTATATGGTGAATTCATTAAAATTTCTGCATAGAATGAGATTCAGATCATCCATTTATTATTCGCAGCAAAATAATTAATCTCTTTCATTAAAGACTATTGTGCGAAACAGGTTGCATGAAAATTAGAAATAAATCCTATTAATCCAGTAAATTAACCTTTATTTTAATTTTCAAAGCTTCAGAAAACTGAAAATGAATTCATTTACGGTAATTACCTGGGAGTAGCCTCGTCTAATTAAAAACCGATCTGTATGAGCATGTTGTGATGTTGTGCTCAGACGAAAGCACGATCGCTTGAAATACGTAGATTATTATGTACTCATGCCCTGCGTAAAAATGTGTAAGTTAATTTATAGGAAAATCTCCATGTTATGTTTAAATAATCATGTACTTAAAAAGAACTTGTGAGGCATTTTCTTGTGGGGCAGTCACATAAGATTCTCTACTCTATGTTTCTGTGAAAAATAGTGTAGGCTATCTCAACATTTCATTATTTTTCAGTATTTAGTTTTTCACATAATACCTAAATCGCTCCTACTTGTAAAGATATTTTCATAATTTCTTGTTCTTCACAAGGATGAAATTATGCCATCGGATGCAGTTTTCTTTACCGAGCAAAGACTTTTTATCCACGGAATTAGATACCCCACGATCCACTATTTTCATATACTTCGAGCCATAGCTGAATCTGGTGGAAGTCATACTGTGAGGAATAGTCAGGCAAAATGGAATTAAAATTCTGAACCCCCCTTGATAGAATTTCGTCTGAAGAATTGTTACCTTTACAGCTTTTAAAAATAATATAAAAAAATAATTAAAAAAAACCTATAGAATCTTAAAATTAGCAGTATTGTCTGTTTGAAAGTATACAACAAACGTCTTGTCGCTATTGGAAAATAGTAAACAATTTAGAATTATTCTACCTTGTGGTAGCAGCTATTGATGATCTGCCCATGTTCAAAATCGCATGCTTTATTTCATAAGCAATTAATTCCGTTTACTATAAAATTTGGGTTGTGCAGTAGTGCTTTGTAAGTAATCGCTCTAGCTGCGGAAAAGGAGAGTTACTATATTTTCATTGTTTCTTTTTATACAAAGTTTCAAGTTAATGAGCTTCAAAGGCTTGAAATTTTAAATTTGTTCATTTTGTACAGGGAGAAGACTCCTATAGTATAGTGTCAGACAGAAATACTGCTGATGTTATGATTTTATAGTGTGTAATTTATGATTTTATTGGTTGAATCCGTACTAATATGATTTTTTTGTGTTCCCATAATTCATTATTTTTTCCTTATGATATTTACAACCCCTAAGAGCAAAGCTAATGCAATGGGTGACATACAAACACTGGTTCCAAATAACATTACTCCAAGTTTAATTTAAGCCTGTAACAAAATGTTCTTCCTGTAACAGTATTAACTATTCACCAGAAAAGGAAAACACATTAAATATGCATATAATTTCCAATGAATTATCTATTTAGCCTCTACAATAAAGTAAATACAGTATAAAAATGTTATAATCCTTTTGACTTGAATTTCACCACCTTTTCTGGTAACATGTTATAAAATTTATACTAGTTAATTAATAATACTTATAACGTCTTCCTAAATCTATTTATAATCATTCATGAGAATGCTACAGTATCAGTTGTGAGATATTATATATATTAGAATATTGAGTACAGCTATGTAAAGTACATCCTGGAAAAAGAAATTTCATATTTTCGTTTGATACAAATGTATATTACATAGCTGAAGTTTTTCATGTTTATGCACTTTCTCTCGAAATACCTACATGTAAACTAATGCATACGTAATTGTTGTTAGGACCCACGGGGTAACTAAGTATACTTTTTTGAATTTCGAGAGGTTATTTCCTTACAACTTAACTTTCGGCAAACACCTAGGAGGGAAATGATAACAGGGTAATTATGTTGATTGATTCTGCACGAAGAATCTGTCTGGATGTAATTTTAATAATAAAATCAAAGCCGATACTATTGATTTTTTATGTAATTAAAATATAAAAATCAATATAGACCTATAATTCATGATTTCTCTGAGACGATGAATTAAAAATGAAATCTCGACTAAAGATATAGAATATAATTTCCCGGGAATCTATATAATTTGAAATATGAATCGTTGTTTCAAAGTTTCAGTAAATAATATGGAATGTTTCTGCCATGCATATAAGTACAAATTCTGAAAAGTCTTGCGAGTTTATGTGTATCTGTGTTGTTATATTCTTGAATGACAGTTGATACGACTATGTCTGCACGTATTTGTATGAAAGAGAGAAAAAGATAAACAGAGAAAGAGAGAGAGAGAGAGAGAGAGAGATAAAGTTGTTATGAAAGAGAGGCATGGAGATCGGGGATATAGTTTAAAACACAGACAGAAGAATAAAAAAAATATTCAAACTGCATGAAATGCACAACCGCCTGATTTTACGAAACGCTAACGATGCGGATAGAAAAAAAAAAACACCCGCTGGGTTTTGACTTCCATGCATGCCTGCTAGCTGAGCCGTGAACGTCCTCATATTTTTCCAAATATATAGGCCAGCCATTTATATGAGGGAAAGAGCATGGGTGCGATCATGCTCTGTCGAATATTGACTCAGTGGCTGCTAAATTTAATCATGTTTGTAACTAAGTCCATAAAATATTACTCCATATTAACTGCTCACTACCGCCTTTCCAATATCCACCATAGTACATTGGAGGCATTCGAACACTTCTTTTATCGGATGGATAGAGCAATAGTGCAGTGAAAATTTTATTTATTGCAGGAAGACTCTGAGTATTGCCTCTAGATGTGTAAGTAGTATGTAGTCTAATGGTAGTAATGAAGAAATCCACCAGTAGGCTAATATATAACTATGTAGTAAGTAGTAAGCTCTTATGATCTACCCCCTGGTGAACAGAATAACCTATTTCCTGCTTTGCAAGTGTTCTTTGCCCTTAAGGCTATTCATTTATTCATTATGATAGGCTTACATGCGTGTGCATCCTTTAAAACTACGAGGCGCGTCCATAAAGTAAGATTCCCTGGGGCCGTTTACAAAAACACAACACAATTTCTAGGACATATGTATTCCAACAGATACAGTAAGTATTCAGCTATTATTCAACATATTTGCCATCGGAATTGAAACATTTGTCTTACCGTAGAACCAACTTTTGAATACCTGTATCGTACAAGTCTGCCGCCAGGTATTTGAACCACTATGTGACGAACATCCCCTCTCTGTCATTCTCTGTCATTTCGTGGGGTGAAGGAAAAAATGGAAATCACTGGGATCGAGGTCCGGGCTGTATTGTCTAGCGGTGAGCGGAAGGCCGAGCTGGTTGCATAGTGGGGAAAGACAAAGCATGTAAATGCAATTGCATGGTAAGGTAGTGGGGGAACGCTAGCTCGGCCTTCAGCTCGCCGCTAGACAGTAGGTGATTGTTTAAACAGCTCCCAGCCGAACTAGTGCAGGAGACTTGCTATGACCATATATATGTTCTATATATTATATTACCAGTACTACTTACGTTCGAAAGTTGTGATGGTATTCACGTTCAGAACACACAAGCGGATTGTGTTTTTTTAAATATATATATCTTTTTAAGTTTTATATTTCTAACTTTACAACCTTCAATGATGGTTGATTACATATAACTAGTATAGTATGTAACTAACATTATATAAGATTTATATTCAGTAATTAAAAAGTAAATAAGAAATGCTTAATTAATAATAGAATATCTGATTCATTCAAGTGGCATACCGTATGAAATTGCTGATACTAAATTTCTATCGGACTCCAAAGATCATAATATCCATGTAGGAAGTCACATAACTCTTTTCACTTTTTAGATTTTGATATGTTTCCCTCTCTTGGTGTTTTTGGATTGCAAACGAATTCTGAAAACGAATTCTACTTACGTACTTTCAGAGTTTTCTTCAGTTTTTTGAGGCAAGTCTTAACTCCGATGTAGGTCAGTACCGTTCAATTTCCTCTAACTTTTTATTCGGCTTTCATTTCCGTGGTGGAAAATTATCCATTCCGTTAAGAGATCGACTTTTATAAATATGTCCTCACTGAAACTAAAAGAAAACCAATTTTATTAGAGTCTTTACTGCCTCTTCTAAATCGAACCCCATGTCTTCTTTCTTTTTAACTGTTTAGGATTTTATCTTCTTGGAAGTTGGAAGGAAATTGTACTTATTCTCTTTCAAGTGCACTTGAACTGTATAGTATTTTCTTTCCGATTGATTTGATCTCGTAAATCTGTCTTGATTCTAACAGGGAATCTCAGATTCAAAGTGCTTCTACAATACTGAACATTTTAAGAAAGAAGTCTCATAGCAAAGATAGCAGGCAAAATTCTTATTCTGTTCTTATTTTTCATAGAGTTCGTCACCGTGACATCCATTACGGTAATATGAACACAGGTTTCAGAGATAAACCGAGTTCAACTTCATTACATGTGAACTTCTGCTAAACTATAAAGCTCAAAACTTTAAATATACTTTATAAACTTAATCCATTTTCTTTAGATAAAGTATAGTAAAAAAATTTAGTAATCATCATCCTGTATTACAGTTTTAACTTCAATACGATCTACGACAGTTAAAATGGTGGAGCTGTTTGATGTTATTTTGTTTAACCATATTACATGTGACTTAACAGCACGGTAATAACATCAATTATTATACTGAATTTCGTTATAACACTGCTGGCCAACTATCGAGTAATATCGTACTCGGAACAATCTTCTGAAAGCAGCAATTCAAAACTCACCATAAATAGCCTATATTTAAAATAAAATAAATCATGTTCGTATTATTTTAATATTACACCAAATCGAACTCATTTCGTGTATTTTAATGTGCGTTGCTTTGAGGTTAAAACTCCAGGAACGTCTTTGTCACCTGCCATCTATAGCGAAAGTCGAGAACTTACTAACAGCTGATCGCCGAGGCAGAAAGTGCCATTCGTTTGATGAATTGCAAGGTATTCTAAAAACTCAAAGCTTAGACATTATATACTAGTATCTTAATAGTTATCATTATAGGCTCACTTCATAATCTACTATTTCAATGTTCACATACTCTATGTTTTATAATTTTTATGTAGGGTACGGTGCCAGGCCATTGATCATTCAAATACTCTACCAATTGGTATTTTTCTACATAGATTTAACGTAGTTTAATGTCACAGAATTCCGAATAATGAAAACATCGGAATGTTTATATTATCTTGGAAATTAGTATTTTTACTTATTACACTCTGTTATATCATCCTTCCATGATAAAGAAAATTAGCGGGACATGAGATAATAACTTAGTTAATTCTACTGCAACGTTGTGTATTTAAAGCTACATTGAGAAAGTTCGGTTGAAATTGTAAAGCAGACTTAGATAAACTTTTAATTAATTTATTTATTTATTTTATTGATGTATGTATTTTCACTCGAATACATTGTGCTATTAATTTCCATCATAAACTTCCTCATGTTCATAAGATATAGGTAATTTTAACAAAGGAATAAGTAAACATTTTATTAGAAGGACAACATACAGTAAAATTCGACGATTAATATTACATATTTTCAATAATTGATACAACGTTAAAATGCAAAATTATTGTACCAAAAACACACAGAAAAATATTTTTGCAAATATTAACCAAAGTAAGAGGAATTTACTTTTAGATCAGCGATACATAATTCAATTAAGCTCGTCTTAAAATTTTAATGAAAGTAAAAAGTACTACATTACAATATGAGCCTAGAGAAATTCACCGACCGAGAAAGCGCGCTATTAATTAAGAATACATTTATAAATATTGTATCTCCTGTAGTGGTGTGCGATTATAGCGGACTGTATTGTGTGGCATTCACAGCTTCTTTGAATAACAGATTAGGAGAGTTCTTCAAATAAGCATTTATTATCTGGTAACAAATATATAGAATAAGAGAATTCATTTAGCTTATAACCCTCCTAATTAATAGTTGCCACTATAGAAAGATCGAGTCCAAGTTTGTTGGTTATTGTAAACTTGCCATACATTCAATAGGCTTTATGAGCAAATAATTATCACAAATACAATAATTATCTTGAGGTTTCTTCGCTAACAAGGTAAATCCTTTCTGGCCGGGCGCAAGTTGAGACGCAGTTTGGTGAGGTGAGGTGAAGTGACTCACCGCGAATTTTGTGAAACACAGAAATAAATACAACAGCGAATGTTCGCACGCAGGGTGAGGTGACTCAGTTTCAGCGCGTCCGTGAGCTGCGAAGGTCTGTGACCATGCTAAATTTCTCACTAGTGACTACGACCTGCGCGGGCTGAGCGCAAGTTGAGACGCAGTTTGGTGAGGTGAGGTGAAGTGACTCACCGTGAATTTTTGTGAAACACAGAAATAAATACAACAGCGAATGTTCGCACGCAGGCTGAGGTGACGCAATTGCATCGCGTCTGTGAGCTGCGAAGGTTTGTGATCGTACCACAGTTTTTCACTAGTGACTACGACCTGCGCGTGAAAAGTTGTGTTTGTCCACCATGGAGGAGAAATTAATCGAAGCAGTGCGAGCAAGAAAGATTTTATATGACACGTCCCATGTTGATTACTTGAAAGCAAAATTAAAATTGCAGATTTCGGACGAAATTTCTAAGGAAATTGGATTGAAATGTGGTAAGTTTTTATAATTTTGTTTACGTAAACAAGATTAATTATTTATTTATTTATTTAACCTGGCGGAGTTAAGGCCATAAGGCCTTCTCTACCACTCAGCCAGGGCAAAAACATGAAATACATAATTATAATAATAATAATGATTAATATATTATAAATTAAAGAAGAACTGATATACATGAATACAAGAAACGTACATTAAATACAAATAAAAAAATTCGAACATAAGTACTTGAATAATATGAATATGTAATACAAATGACTAAAATAAAAAGATGAAAGAAATAAAATAAAATAAATAAAAAAGATGAAAGTCTAAACAAATACATTCTTAGTTATTACAAAATATAATGAGAATTAAAATATATAGTACTTATTAGCATCAATTCCTAAATGTTATTGTTATTATGAGGGTAAAAGGGAAATCGGTTGTAGTCCGTGTTATTTGACTTTGAGGTAGTAATGCCTTCTAGTAAATTTGTAATGTTGGAATTAGTTTAGGGATAAAGCGGCAATATTATAGGTAAAATAAATTATATAAAGGATCGTATTCCATGCAGTTGTAGAGGTGAAATATTGATGTCCGCTCTTCTTTTCAACTCATCATATTTATTGTTTATCAGTTTGTTTTTATGGTCTTTTCAATCAAAAGCGTTTCTTGCACTAATTTCTATACAATGTGTTCTATAAATGCCTCTTTTTTACCACTGCCGTTTTCCGTTTACCACTGTACCCTTTATCTGTTTTAGAAAACATTTTATATACAGTAGACTTCCTGCGAAGATATATATATATATATATATATATATATATATATATATATATTCTAAACAGATATATGTCATAACTAGTATGAACTGTAATAATGCATGACAAGAATTAATTAGTTGGGAAGTTTCAGATTTGTAAGTAAAAATAAAATGAAGACATATTCTTGAAATGTATTTTCTACGTTTATAAAGGTTTTATAATTATGTACAGTAAAATAAATACATTTCTCCATGTTAAGGAACAGACGATTTGAAATGATACATTATCTCAGAATGATTTTATTTACTACGAACTACCAATTAGTTCTATCACTTTATCATGATTAACTTTTTCACGATTTTCCGTTCAGAGTTGGGGTTTAAACCTTTCCTTAAAGAAACTTATTATCTAAACCGGAATTTGAAAAGTAATTTTAATTGAAATTTCAATGCTTGAGAAAAGAAATGGTGTTACAGTGACGTTACAAAATAAGAAACATTAGACAACGTAAGTTATTACATTTATTAAAAAGTATGTATGTATTATGTCTGAAAGATGAATTTTTATATCGTCATTATTATGAGACATAGGATCCGAGGCACCTTATGATTGGAACTAAGTTAGGTTGATGTGGCATGGAGTTGCGATGAGTCATCGTACTGAATACAGTCTCGTTGAAGACACAAAGAAAAACTTATTACCGCTTTAGGTAAAACCGATGCTTCTTGTATAACGGTAGCTCAATCCCTGATTTCGAAAGTTATTCGAAACTTTAAAGTTTATAAAGGACAATTTTGGGTGTGTAAACAGAAGTTATGCAGTGTTTTGATACAAAATAGTGGGCTAAAAGCGATGCGTTACATAGTAAATAAATTTAAAAACATACAACAAATATCGTACTAGCAGTCGAAATATTTATATGCACCATTAACATCCTTGCGATGTCGAATTCGTCCTTAAGGATGAATTCTCCGTGTGTCTTTCTTTTCTTTAAATAATTACTTTTTGGAAGCTTTTCGTGTAATGTTGAAATTACTTGTTCTTCGAGTTTATCTGACTCTGATTCTGAACTTAGTAATGATTCTATGTACATGGCAGCCATCGCGCACATTGCTCACTGTCTCGTAAACATGCAGTAGTGATAGAACTGCTTCCCAACTATCGCTCTCCCTGCGCGCATTTGATTGAATCCTGCTTCCCGGCGTCACTCTGCGTCACCTCACCTCACCAAACTGCGTCTCAACTTGCGCCCGGCCTTGGTAGCGATGCGAAGACATGGCGTTTATTTAACTCTGGTGAATGAGGAGGACCACTGACACTTCTGTCAGAACTTGAAGCGTATAAATAATCTTCATATTATTGAACAATAGACATAAATGATTTCTTAGATAGTAGCTGCTGCTAGCTAAAATATATATCACTTGCATTTAACGTTGGCCACTGATTAATAAAATCACTGCAAATGTCGTCGCAATGGCTAAATAACAAGCTATATTAAGCAATTCGTTATTATTGAAATAATTGACTTACAGTTTTAATAAGTAATAATCTTCAAGCTTGTAATTATTCATATCACTATTCTTGAAGTCCAATTAAACCAGGAAAAGATAATCCCTCTGGAACAAATAGCGTCGACACAAGTATGCTTGAAAATCTTGTTAGAAATATTCCTTCAATGAGGAAAAATGCATGATAGCATTAAAAATCAAGTTAAGAAGCATTGGCTTCTGAATATAATAATAAATTGGGTGAAATGACCCAATAAATTGCCAATAGAAACTGTAAAGGCAATTGCTAGACGTATTGAAGATGGCGACGAACCAAGAAGAATGTTTGAACAAGAAAAGAAAAGAAGAAAGCTAACAATACTCTCAAAAATGCTCTGATAGGCCAAGAAAAATGAGGAGAGTCAAAACCTCAATTATATTGATTAAATGAAGACAGCAGCGACTAAAGAATTATAAGAAAATCAAATAAATTAAATGAACATAATAAATAGTAATTGAATTTAAAATATTATGAAAACGTAAATTTATAGTATTGAAATTAACCAGAGTAAAAATGGAACGCTAGAGATATAAATACATATTGTAGTGAAGTTCAATTGTCTTTAAAATAACGAGGAGAAGCGAAACTAAATGCATGATCAGCAAAAAGGGAAAATAAACACAAGGCCCCCTGAAAACGGGTGAAATACAGTAAACATTTCGTATTAAGGCTCTTATAAAAACATCAACAACTAGAAAGAAGATCTCAACATAACTGAACAAGTGGATATAAAGCATCCTGCCCTATATTCTCTTCTCGGGACATAGTAGAGGAAATGCTTAACTAATAAGAATAAATCTGTAATTAACTATATTAAATACATTTCTAGATTTTTCTCCTAAAGTGGATGTGAAGCATCCTGCCCTATATATTCTTTTCTCTGGACATAGTAGAGATCCTTCTACAATGATAAAAAGAAAGTCAGTGTGTCTCTAATTTTTAGCCCCGTTAAGTCAAAGTAAATTTATCATAAATTCTAATAAGATATAGAACAAAGGCGTTCTTCCAGGAGGGACTTTTTTTCGAGAGATCCGAGCGGGGTGTCGAGAAGTCTGGAAAGATGATGATGGATTGCTTCTTAGGGGAAGGCTGTACCTTATCTAGAACCAAGCCCACATGGCACAATAGCCGAATCCCCGTTTGTTATTGTTCAAACCAGTGTGCGGATCTGACTATTCATTTAGAGTTCAGTGAGAGTCTCATAATATGACGATTCTGAATTCTTTTCATATGACATCCATATGAGAACTAAACTAATGATGAAAGTAATAAAGTTAGATTTCATATATTTTGAATAAAACTATTATATCTGTTCGAAGAGAAGGGGAAAACTGTTAAACATGTAGGCCTACGACCTAATCAGAAAATAAGTGTTTTACAGTTCAAATAGCAAAAATCAAAATCTTTCCTTCATACATGTAGGGCCTACATTTTTTGCGAATTGCGGACCGTTAGTGGCTGTTAGGGCCTAATTCCCACTTGAGCTGATGAATTTATCCGTAAGCGTTTTGAACAGTCTACTTCTTCGCTATACGTCTATTTGAAAGTAAAATCCTAAGGATGGCTATGATTGAAATTAGTGCATAAGTTTTCTCTTAATTTATTTGTAATCTATGTATTTTTCTGTTAACGGCTATATTTTTAAAATTAATCAAAATAAAAAGCACTACTACATAATTATCGCTACTAAAAAGTTATTGCAACAGAAATATTACAGAAATTAACGAAATAATACTTATTTTGATGATAAATTTTGAGAAGAAAGTATGTAGTCGGGTCCATTGTTATAAGACCTTGAGGATTCGAATAAAATCATTTTTCTTGTCTTCGTTCGGTATGTACATCAGTTACATATTTCTGACAGTAGAATTATAGGTTTTAAAAATAATTTAAAAATTAATTTGAGTAAGTCCGGTACATTTTACTTTTTAATCATAGTAATACATTAATAGTATTTCACAAATTGATAATTAGTGAAACTTTGAAAATGATGGTATATTTGACTAGCGTTCTTTTTTGCCCGTATATTATGAGAAGCTAGAGACTAGAAATTACAATATCTGGGATCATCCGATTGTTACACACTGGCTTCTCCGCATTTACCACAAAACTAATCGCATGGAAACTCAAAGAGATCCGCATGGTGGCCCCCAGTGTTCGGCAGACACCACACGCACAAAGAAAGGTCAGACAGATACCCTAACACGTCAGTAAGCTTGAACTTATCTCTTTGCGAGATTAACATTGCTAAATGATTCAGAAAATTGTTTTATAATAACGTTCCTATACTACATTATTATTACATTACAGTATATTCAACCAAAGACTGTATTGAGAACTCCCTCCAGAAAGGCTTTTAAACGAATACTTGCTCTGTGGTGTACTGAAAATCATCTTCGCAATTTCCTGTTTAGAAGTAACAGGAAATCATTTAACCTATTGACAGTCCTAATTAATGCCCTAGACAGACACTTCCTTTATATACGAGTGATTCTTATAATTACGTTGCGAATTTATATGCGTTCAAGATAGTAAAAAAAGTACAGGAAAATATTTATTATAAAAAAATGAATAGCCTAAAAATTAGACTAAAATAACGTACACTAAATTTATAAAGGTATTCTACCAATGATCTTATTTCGTGTAGGTCTACTAGAATCAAAGCTTAGCCGGATTGAGCGAACTGAATAAAATTATTCCATGTGATAATACAGGCTTCCCACGTGCAGCCCAACTTTTCAGCCCCGAAAGAACTAACTGAACTTTGATCTATAGGAATATTGTAGGCCAATCTGTTTTTTTTCCCCTTGAGTAATCACTAATCACATAAATCCGAGACACTAAAGAAAACCACATATTGAATAAATTCACGAAGAGCTAACAATGAAATTGGTTTTGTTAATAGTATAATTGCCTGGCATACAAATTTAGTTAGGGGTGTTTGCGAGAAAATCATATGAAGATTTTTCTTCATGTAACGTGGCAGTAAAAGTTATAACAGTCGACGTCAATCTTTGTCATATCCCCCAAAAAATATTTAACCCACACACACACACATATATATATATATATATATCTCTTCCATGATCACGCCAAACTTCACATCGACTCATCATGGACCGTCGCACACGCTCGCTCCCAGGAGATTGGCGCACATCGTCAGCGGCTGTAAATGGAGTTACAACAGGTCCACATTATTTTCGATAGGAGTCACGTACACTAGGATCTTCATTTCTTCTGGGGTCACATGAAGGGCCTGGTGTATGTAACTCCTGTCGAAACTAATATGGACCTGGTTGCTAGGATTGTAACAGCCGCTGACGATGTGCAACAGTCCATGAGGCGTCGCTTGAAGTTTGTCGTGAACATGGGGGTCGACATTCTGAAAAGTTACTTTAGACAGTGTATAATTTGCAAAATCTCTAGGTACGAGGATTTAGCTTCATTGGGCCAAAGGATGAATATAGTTGATCTCATAGGCAAACATAATTGTCATATTGACAGAATGCAATTACCATAATTAGACTATTGTAACTCCATATAATCCATAGATTTCGATGTCTGTAGAACAAGCAATGAGCTGCTGTATACATGACGAAATTTAATGCAGAAGGCTAGTAGATTATGTAATATTCCTAAATGTTATTTTTTAGTCAATTCGTTCTGAGATATCGAACCAAAGAAAGCGTTATTTATAAATTAGAGTTTCCAACTGGTTAATAAAGACTCAACCACAAATTCGATGCCTAATATAATCAACCACCATATTTAAATCATTACTTTTTTTGTGTCTTAGTTCAATTTCGTAGTTCATTTTACTACACAGATTACACTGGTCAACATGATTTTTGTCTCATGAGTATCAATAGTTGTACTTAATGCAGTTTTTTATCATGTTTTCAAATATGTATTCGGAATTTCTCCATCACCCACAGTTTTTTTTTATTTCAATTTCAATTAATGGATTTAAATATATTATTTTAATAAACGGCCATTTGTCCATTGTAAAATAAAAACTCCTAGAGCATTGTAAATGTGATGGAACCAAATGAGCTAACTCAAATGGTACCATTGCTACTGTTGTGCAAGTTCAGACTGTACAGACAGGCACAAACATGATCATGCATGCATTCATTACAACGATGTCAGTTGTGAGAGAGCAGTGAACCAGTAAACACGTAATTGTGAGTGCATTGTGTCTGGATTATTGTATATTGTATATTACATATTTACAAATTTATTTCTTTTAATTTGTTGTTAGTTACAAAATGCCTAGAGCTTGTTTAAATCATCCTAACAACTTTTGTTATATATGTGGTGAAGTGACGCTCAAGTCCCAAAGGCGAAACCTTACTCCATTAGTAAAAAAGTGTTATGAACTTTATTTTGGGTGTAAAGTGGGGGACCAAACAAGGACCTGGGCCCCACATATCTGTTGTTTATCGTGTAGTAGGCTTCTCACTGCATGGAAGAATGGCACACGCCACATGCCATTTGCTATCCCTATGATTTGGAGGGAACCCAAAGATCACTCCTCTGACTGTTATTTCTGCTTAACAAACATTAAAGGGATTACGTCAAAATCAAAACATACAGTGGTGTACCCTGACTTGCAATCTGCAATGAGACCAGTTCCACACAGCGAAGAATTGCCCATACCAAAGCCTCCAGAACATGTGACATTAGATGAAGAGAGCTCAGATTCTGATGGAAGTAAGGAAGAAGAAGAAACAGATTTTGGTGATACAACTTTTGAACAAAGCTGTTCATCTGAGCCTCATTTATTGACTCAAGAAGATCTTAACGATCTCATACGAGATTTAAAATTATCCAAAAACCAGTCTGAAATGCTTGGTTCCCGGCTAAAAGGATGGAATCTTCTTCAAAAGAATACAAAGATATGTACTTATCGTAGTCGTCATTCTCAATTTAAAGGCTATTTTTCTGAAGAAAATGGCTTAGTGTTTTGTAATGACATTTCTTCTCTTATGGAGACATTTGGTATTGAACATAACCCAACAGAATGGAGCTTGTTCATTGATTCCTCCAAAGCAAGTTTAAAAGCAGTGCTTCTGCATAATGGAAATAAATTCCCATCAATACCTGTGGCTCACTCTGCTAGTATGAAAGAAACATATGAAAACTTTCAATTTATATTGGCAAAGCTTCAATATGCAGTGTATGAATGGAATATTTGTGGTGATTTGAAGGTAATTGCGCTTATTCTTGGTCTGCAGCTTGGTTACACAAAGTACTGTTGCTTTTTGTGTCTTTGGGATAGTAGGGAAAGAAAAAACCATTACATCAGAAAAGAATGGCCTAAACGCGAATCATTCATTCCTGGACAGAAAAATGTGAAACATGACGCATTGTGTAATCCTAAAAATGTGTATCTACCTCCCTTACATATCAAACTAGGATTGATGAAGAATTTCGTGAAAGCCATGGGCAATACTCCTGGTTTCATGTACTTAAAACAGAAGTTTCCTAAAATTAGTGAAGCGAAAATTAGAGAAGGGATATTTGTGGGTCCACAAATACGATCACTAATGCATGATGAGAAGTTTGAGGAACTATTGAATCCACTGGAGAAAGCAGCTTGGCAAGCATTAAAAAAAGTAACTGACAGTTTTTTGGGAAATCGAAAGGCGGAAAATTACCGTGATATTGTCAATGATCTTATAACATCTTATAAAAATTTGGGCTGTAATATGTCCTTAAAAATTCACTTCCTGCACTCGCACCTAGATTTCTTCCCGGAAAATCTTGGCGCAGTGAGCGATGAGCACGGGGAACGCTTTCATCAGGAGATTTCAGCTATAGAAAAGAGATATCAAGGCAAATGGAATACTAATATGCTGGCCGATTATTGTTGGACCATCAAGAGGGATGCTCCACAGGCGAAATATAGCAGAAAATCGTCATTTCTTACTTTCTAGGTGAGTCCGAATGTTCGGATATTGTGTATTTAAGAATGTAGAAAATATTAAAGTGTTTGAAATTATAAATGCCTGTCTCTCGGAAACCTTGCGTGATGGAGAAAAACCGATATCATATTTGAATTCAGGAGAAGAAATGCTATCAGAATCACATATTTTTCTTTCTGAGACAAAAAAAAAGTTTCTTTTTTGTTGCCCAGTGTTATTTCTAGAATGTCTGCTCGTGCTAAAAATTTTATTTAAGTCACTCTCTCTTGAAGTATGGAAACCTTTAAATTTTGATTCATTGATTAATTGCATGCAATTAAGTAAAAAAAAGTATATTTTTCACCAAAAAAACAAAAATGTTACCCATCACTACTTTCAAATGTAGATTAGGCCTATAATAAATTTATATAATTTCAGTAATGGAATATGAAGGTTTTAATGATTCTTAAATGACATTTTCCCTGATGATCGCCAATTTGAGCACTATGCATTGATAGTAATATTTCACCCTTCTACGTCTTATTCTTATTATACTTGTCAGATGGGTTTACTTTACTCCTTTATCAGCTAATTTTCCAATTTGTAGTTTCATCTGAAGTAATAGCATACATATAATTTTTGGAATCTGCTTGTGTGATTTACAGAATAATTGAAGTAAATACTAGTGAAGAATGTCACAGTTTATTTCAAACCAATTATAAAAGCTGTTAATTTTCCACACCTTCTGTGTAGTATAATACGTTGTATTTAACACTAGTGTTCTCTTGAATGAAGATAAATTACTTCGCGAACACTCTTCAAGTCTTTAGAAGTTATGTTGGTATTAGTAAGGTGAAAGTTTCTGCCTTGAAAGGCTTTAAAATGAAGCCAATTGCATTACCTAGCCGCACTGTTCTCCGTTTCAGGGCGAATAAAGTGAAAAATATAAATATCTAAAAGAGAGAAAGATAAAAAACAATATTGCAATTGCCTGCAGGTTTAATTTCAATTCGCGGTTTCGTCAGTCTTATTATGCATGGCGTCCTGGAGAGACATGGAAGGAGTTTCAGTTCGCGAAGCTGTGAAATCGGATATCGTCTTAGACTTACTGTGCCGTAGAGCCCGAACTTTCATAATATCATTCCAAAAGGTTTTAGAATTACTGTGGTGGAAAATCCTTTCCCCTCCCTCAGTTGCCTCCCACACAACCATACACACGCACAGCTGGGGCATTCCGCATCAGGGGCAGACAAGATGAAGGTTTATGCCTGCCTTTTTCTCAAGAACTTAATTTATAAATTGTGTATATTTCTTAATCCTCACTGTAGATGATGGAGAGTATTGGCGGTTTATGGTTGGAAAACTTTAAAAGTCTAGGCATTTCCCTAGTATGGCCTGCAGTTATAGGTGTATACATATAATCTACTTAAAAGAACTGGCGGGAATGTAATTGATAATAAAACTTGTCATAGAGTGTCAAAGAGTGTTGTAAAAATTGTTGACAAGATATTTATGATTGATGTTCAGAAGAGCGAAAGAGTAAATGAGCGGTTTACTTAGGAAGTTGGGATTTCTCAAACATCGACAATCCGCCCATGTAAAATTTATACGTCGTTCATCGACTTCGTTAATCTGTCTACGTTTAGGTCAACTCTTCACCTGTTTACAGTCTGTCTAAGTGTTTTGCAAAGCATATTTTCGTTCTTAAAATGTAAACATTTCTTTATTTTGTAAATTGTATTATAGAAAAACATAAGAAATAAACTTTAGCATATATTTCCTATGACACCTGACTTCATTTTGTTCTAATAAATTATAACAAATACTTACTTGGCTCTATCTGTAGAAATACGCAACATTACCAAGAAGGTCATTTACCTAATATTATGTCTATTGTTGACACGTGGGAATAGTGGTGCAAGAGGAAATGAGCGTGCTGACGAATTGGCAAAATTGGCAGTTTCAATGTATTTGGACTACGTTTACTCCAAGTGTCCTATACTATTTGCTAAAAAAAAATAAATGAAGGAATGTATTCGATTTCACTAGAATAAGCTTAGTGACTGAAAACTTTCCGGAAAAGAACCTGTCACGAGAGAGCTTTATTCCAACAATATACCATAGAGTCCGATATAAAATTTTTGCACCAAATTTTACACTGACTCCGTTTGTACTAAGACATGATAAATTTGGAAGATATCTCCAAATATTTAAAATAAAAATGATGACAAATATACTTTCCCATGTGGAGTAGTTGAATAAACCGTGAAACCTGTTATTTGAAAGACGTCTTTAACTAAAGTGCAAAGTTGGCTACCGTAAAACTACTCTTTCAGCACGACTAACAGTGTTTTCAAGAGAATGTTGTAAAGTTGATTTTCCACGTTTCGTAGATTATGTTCATTCTCATTTGTAAATATTAGTTATAAAATGGTAGAAAATAGTTGTACATATTAGTTAAAATATAGTATGTTAATGTTGTTTTGTCATATTAAAGGTGTTAACTTCTAGTATTTAAGGGGGACATACAGCATTCGGTAAAATTCATAGGTAAAAAATACGTGAATTTAATTATTTTTTCCTCAGCAATGAATTGCTCTAAAATCTTGCAATCTCACGAACTCTTTATTGACTACTTCTTCAATTGCATACTATTTTCAAAATTAATCAAACTGTTACAGTAACGGGTGGTTTTCGTTTCAAAATGGCAGCTAAGTTTCATGAACTGAAATGCCATTTCCTTGATAATTTCCAAAAAAATCAATATTGCTGAGTGACTATTTTTCTGTGTATTAGTTAATATCATGTGAACAACAATATTTAAAATCATTCATTTAACGTTAATAGTTTAATTTTTTTAAATATATACATTTTAATTAAAGAGAAGCATATTTAAAATTGATTTTTTTTAAATAATGTAGATATTCCAAAGATTGTAGATGTTGTTGTTTATATGATGTTTACAAATATAAATAAAAAAGAATCCCGAAAGCTGTATGTCCCCCCTTAAAAACTTGACATACCATTCAAGGTAAAATAAGGTAACTTATTTAATAGAGTATTAATAATAATATACCGTTATTTGATTGAAAGTAATACTTTAATTTCTTATTTCTTGTATTCACACCATTTGCTGATGTATGTTGCACTTTTATCCCTTCAAAGTGGATCAGATTATATGACATATTAGCGTAATTAATAACTAATAGACCCGAAGAGTCAAGAAAACAGATTACAACCCAATTCATTCAGTTTCGTATTGCTAGAAGTTGTAACTATTTCTGTAAGAAGAACATTACGTTATTCTTCCTGAGACAGTCAATAAATATGATGGCTACAAGCGATATTTCCCCTCTGGAAATTCGAAACAAGTTGGCAGTAATATAAAAAAGTTGAGTAGCGGCTTTCGCCCCAGTGAGTTTTCTCCGGTGTTTTCATGGTGAACTGCCGAGCTTTCACCATATATCGCCACTTTTTTGACAGATGTGTATCTGGAAAAGTTTGCTTATAATTTATTGCCAACCGTGGAGTTACTCCAGCGAAGTGTATATAACTCGTTTTGAAGTGCTTTTGCATTTGTTTATGAGGGCGCCAAAAGTATATGAATTTAAAGCCATGAACACGTAATGGAAGACTTGTAAACAGTATTTATTATTTATAATCTTCCTTGACGTATGCATCAGGGTTGTGGCGAGTAGTATATGAGATGCAAAGTATGCTGGATTTATTGTTATATCCTTTAAGGTTTTGGTCGATTTTAGTGGTTGTGCTTAGCACAGAAAAATGTTATTACACATTTGCACTCTTTTTTATTTTTTCACTAGTTTGTTGGCGGCATCATACTTAAATCTTTATTCCTAAGTCCTTACGATATTAAGGTATTTATCATTTTCCAGTCATACGTAAAATCTATGTGTCCACTTATAGGCCTAGTCATCATTCCATGCATTTGTTGTCAGGCTTTTTCCATTTTCAGTGTTTTAGTATTATTCACATGTACGAATACAATAAGGAACGGACCATTTTAAGACATCTGGCCACTTTTTTCCACCTATTCTATGTTTGAAACCTAACTATCATTCTTCGTTTCTTAGCGGATGATATATATATATATATATATATATATTTTTTTTTTTGCGTGGGTCTTTCTTGGGGATAGGGCGTATACATTGATGATTATGATAGTAACAATGATAATAATAATAATATTAATAACGGTAATAATAGTAATAACAATTTATTTTTATCTTTTAGGCACACACTGTTCAGCTAGGTATGTCAAAGTTCATTTCACAGATTTAATTGGTAAATATCATCCGCATTAAATTCGAATGGTTGTAAAAATAACTTGTCTCAATATTCCTTCATCCTGTAGAACGGAATATCATACAAGAACAATTGCTTTGAAGTTCTTATTTTGGTAAAGCTGGCAATTTCAATACGTATGTTATTACCGGTAGTGATTTTATTGTAGAGATCTTCAATTTTACGTATTCTTAATGTACATAGAAATGTAAGTTAGTAAGCTTTACTTTTAATTATTATATGAGAAATATTCCTTCTATCTTTTTGGTTTGCATTGAAATGTTTATGTGAAAAATAGGATGTTATCTACAAGCATCTAAAGACGTCTATTAGATATTCAGCCCCGAGCTATATGCATACAAACAAAACTCTTGGTGCCATATCCCGTAATGGAAATGGCTTTGTTACGATCTCCGTCTTTCTACTTCGTTCGTAAATAGCAAATTTCAGGGAATGTAGTTAGCATGCACCAGTACTGTGATTATCTTCACCGTAGCCGCTACGTTCTTGACCGCAGTCACTACTTCTTTATATCAGATTACTTCTAGTACTGAATGAACCCCATTCCAGGTCTCCTTACGCCTACTTTAGAAAACGCCGAGGAAGTACGTAAAATCAATTGGTTTTCGAGATATAAAGTGTATAATGCTAACCACTGGACCACGGGGACAGTTGTTTTGAACTACTAATTTACTGAATTCATTATTTTCGCGAATATATCTTTTGCATTCATATTTTAGAGTAAAGGAATGGCATAAAATACATTCTGTTGAGCTTCACTTAATTCGTGTTCTAAATTAGACAGTAATTCCAAACAGTAAAACTGCTCACAAATATAGAACGTCGGGTAATTTGTAAGTATATTATCATAATCCATCACAGACAAGGCTCTACATAAAAAATGTACCTAATATGTCCAGCATTTGGTTGAAAGCAATATTTCAAGCAAATAATTATGTTTTAATCGAACTAATTTTTAGTTATTTTTCACAAGGTTTTACATACGGTACATAATTATATCCCGATATTTATGAATTTCCAACGTTGAAAGGTGAACTGGTGACTATTTGGTTAGTTAGGGAAAAACATTTTTAATATTAAAAATAGACTCTGTTGCTTACTCTAGCAGACTTCAATGGTGTAATGATAGTATCTCATCTGAAGTGTCAGTTCAATATTTGTGATGTCACTGCCGTGAACTTTTGAACTTTGAGAGAGCTGTTGCGTTATAAAATAGTGATAATTTCCTCAACTGCGAAAACGTTTTTACTGTTCATTCCATCTTGCAGCCTTAATAAGAATGAAGCGTAACGTATTTCGGTTGTAGCAGTATATCGGGGGCTGAGTTTTTGACAGATGTGTATCTAGAAGTAGGCTGCAATTTATTGCTAACAACGCTCCGCCTGGCGTGGGTTGATGGAACTACGTGCTGCAAAGCCGCCAGGAACTTATACAACCCGCACGTATCTTTCTATATAGTTCTCATTTCACTAATGACATCGGAAGGCTTAACATTCGAAATTCTAATTTAGAATGTTCTCTAAGTCTCATGAATATGGAAAATCTGCATTATTTTTTACTTTATATTTCACTTTTACTTTGCGTTATTGCGTACCACAAAGTTAATTTACTCTTCAATACATTGTTTAATCATTTCCTCTTTTATTCACTATGTAGATGAATTACTAAGAACATTTATAGTATTCCTTCACTTGTCTTCACTTTTCCAGTATAGGCATTTTTTGGGGGGTGTAATCGTTGCTGTGAACAGGGACTTCTTTTGTTTCTTTTAAGAATCTAACTGAAACATTCGAAACGGTTTGCTATACTAATATGAGCAGTACTGAAGGTAGTAAAACAAGCTTTCGTAAAATGTTTTATTTCTCAGAGTCTCACATGCGTAAAATAGAAAAAAATATCGAGGTTCATCTCTTCCCTCACGGTGATCTACGGTCATATTACTTTGCACTGATTCAAGTTGCTTAAAACCTATATAGGTGATCATGTTAGGGTACTTCTAAAATATATAGTAATTTATAATTCTAAAAAAGAAAGTAAATTTTACCCGTTAAAGGTTTACATTCTAAGACCATTCAGAGCATAATTTTATTTATGTATTTTCACAGATAATCTTTGATTTCCCTACGAAACGCCATATTCAGTGCGCTTTTGTTGCAACTTGAAATAATGTACCCTAATTCCGTATACATGAGGGACTTTAAGCTGGGGGGCCCGTGTCGTATATTTACGCACGTAAAAGAACTCCAAGCCTAAATTAGAGCCTCTGGACAAAATTTCTCGGCCCTTTCACGTTCAAGTGATACCTTAGTTTCCGGAGGGGGTTGAGAGGCGATGGGCTTACCACCTGTCCCTCTGCTCTCTCTGGGAAAATAAGCGTGACAAAATTCACATAGATAACAGAAACCTCCACTTGGAGGCCCTTCGCCCCAACATAGTGGATATAGGAAAACAGGTACAGAATTCCGTATAAATAGGAAAATAAAAAACTTACCACGAGAAAATGAATATGTATAGTCACTTTAGAACACACAAGCAAAGTTTGCGCTAATCAATAGCCGCACTGATTTCCACTTGAATTAGTATTCAATGTATAATATCCTTACGTCATAGAATGTAATTTTCTTTGATTTTTAGTAGGCCTATTAGTGTTACGTAGCTTACAATAATGATATACGAGACATTTATGACTTTTTGGTCATGCGTTTTACTAATATCCATGGAAATTATGTTTTGTTAATAGTTCCGTGTGTTAATTAATTGTCAGTATTTTATTAGTATATTCCACAATATTGTAGTTTCTCAACCAAAATATACACCAACACATCTGTAATTTACAATTTACATTTACAATTTGCCTCCATAAATCTGTATCTAAAAATATTTTTCTTAAGTTTCTTTCAGTTCCATACACTTTTTCACTCCATTCATCAAATCTTCGCTTGGTCTTCCTTTCCTGTGTCTTCCCGCTGTTTCCCATCGCATCACTTCTTTTGGATATCTTCCATCGATCATCCTACTTGTATGTCCTCACCATTGTAATCCTTTTGTATCCACGTTTTCTATTATGCCTTGTATTTCCTTACTTTTTATCCTTTCTCTTTGATTCTCTTGATTTTCAGTCGAATTTCATATAATTTCCAACTTCCTCAAATTGATCACGGTCCTAGTTGATGGCATTTATATATGCAAGAAGTCAACAGTATCGTTTATCATACTTTATGGGCATGTAATAGAATTTATGCGGGACTAAATTTCGGCACACCAGCCATGGTTACAAGCTTAATCAGAAAACACAACCGTCGTTAATTAATCAATCCATTTCAAGTACTACTTCAAGCTTATAATTGTAATGTAATGACAATTGAATTTATTTTCTCAAAGTTATCGTTGAATATATTTTAGTTTCTGGAATTCTCATAAATAAATGTAGGAATGGCAACTCACTCAATAAATATTTCATGTAATTTCGCCTGCGAAGATCCTTGCTTTCAAATTTAACTGTAGAAAAGTTTCGAGCGAAAATGTAGTTCTGTCTCAGGGAACGCATGGGATGAGGAAGTAAGAAGGAGGCGAATATTCCTTGCGGGCTCTTGAAATTTCTTAACTCAAAGGATGTAACAAACTAAATGACAATAAAGACATCAGTTTTAACCGCTCTGACCCTTAGGCACTCCTTTCATTTCAGCTTTGAAAAATATTGTGCAGATGTTCTCCGTAGAGAAACAGTTTAAAAGAATACTGTTTCGGCATAGTAATTAAGGACAATGGAATTGTTCCACATAAGGTTTAATTCACATACATCTACAGATAATATCGTCATAAATTGTTATTAGCATAACAAATTGACATATAAGTTATAACGCAGCTAGAAAAATTGTTTCACATATTATCTCTATATATAAAAGCCAAAACCCACTGACTCACTGACTCACTGACTCATCACAATTTCTAAAAAACCATACAGCCTAGGAACGTGAAACTTGGTACACATATTGCTACTAGGCTCTAGATGCGCACTAAGAAAGGATTTCAAAATCTTTGGCCTCTAAGGGCCTATAAGAGCCAAAATAGGGTTGTAAAGTTATGATATTCACCAAAAGGAATTCATACTGCATGTACACAATCCCCATGGCAACATTATTTTTTTTAAACTACACAGGTGGCTTGGCATGACACTATGATTTCATGTAGACCTAATAAATATAAAATTATGAGAAAGGCTATCCATATAATTCCTATAAATGATTACCAACTATTTTGTGACACGAAGTAAATTTAGAAGGTCCTGGGTTATATTATTAAGAGTTGAACTCTTTTCTTATAGTTAGCTTAGGACTATTATTACGAAAGGTAGTTCATACAATATCAATAGATATAATTTCCTGATTAATTTTCATTTACCATATCATCTCTCTATCTTTACCTTAGTTTTTACCTCTCCCTTTTGGGGTCTTTTAAGCGACCCACGTTGCCCGGGCCTTACTGAGCCGCGACCTGTCGGGAAAGGGATTATCTATGGATCATATACATACTTTCTTGACCAGGCAAGGACATAGAGGGCCTCCCGGATGAGTGATCAGTCCAATGCAGGGGCCACCTCCGATACAACACAAACACATAGGACGAGATACATCATTCACACACTCACTCTGAACAAGGCGAGGATGGGATGAGGATGATAATGGCTACCAGATGATATCCGGGGACCACTAGGGCCTAAAGTTACCAGAGCCTAAAGTTACCAGACATTTGTCTCAAATGTGAGGAAAAATCCCAGAAAACCCCAACTTAGGTAACTTGTCCTGACCGGAGCCCGCTGCAAGAGAGGAGAGAACGCATCCCCTACGCTCAGCTATTGGCTGCATGTTTGCCAAAATTGAAACAACGATTACATTTTTAAGACATAATCAGAGTAGGCTAAATTACGGGTGGAGGAGTACGTGGAATATAAATACGTCCACCGTGTTGGCTGATGATTTATAGAAGTTCATCGAATCGACTTTAAATTGTGTTCACTTAACCTTATACACATAAATCTAACTATGCGAAGCATTGATGGGTCAGCTAGTAAGTTATAAAACGCAATACCTGAATTGCTGTGTGTACAATAATGATGACTTTACTCGAGTAGTGTCATAATTTTAAAATTTTCTTTAATAACTAGAAATTAAAATCCACACGATTTCAGGTTCCAAAATTTAGGTGGATAAAATATGTCGGAAGTACGAACTCAGATAACCACATATTTTAATTCTCTATACTCATATATTTCATATTTTTACTGAAATTCCTTCCAGCCTACTAGAATGATATTCTCAGAAAATAATAATTCAATTGTTCTGAGTTCATAATTAATGGCTGTCATTTACAATTAGACCTGTAATATATTCCTGACATATTTCCGCGAAAATGATATACGGTTAAATTCACAGTATTCTGGCAAATCGTTCAATATGTCCCTTACTGGAATAAGTTAATTATTCTCTTGAATATCCTTCATCAGGATTCGAGAGTAAATATAGGAACAGGAGAGAAATCAATTAACTATACTTACTTACTTACTTACTTACTTACTTACTTACTTACTTACTCAATGGCAATAGACAATTATTCAGGAAGGTAAAGAAATATTATCTATTTTATGGAACCCGAAGGTTCATTGCCGCGCTTACCTGAGCCCGCCATTCAAACCTATTCTGTGTTAACTCCATCCAATCATCCCTCGTGAATCCTATTTCCCTTAAATCTATCCTAATATTGTCCTCCCACCTACGTCTAGGTCTTCCACGTGGTCTTTTCCCTTCTGGTCTCCCAGTCAATACTTTTGAGATATGTCTTTCCTCCCCCATGCGCGCAACATGTCCAGCCCATTTCATCCGTGATTAAAATACCCTTATTATATCCGGTGACAAGTACAGGTTATGAAGCTCGTCGTTATGTAGTTTTTTCCAGTCCCCATTTCCCGACCAGTAAGGGGCCATGTCTCACATCCATATAATGCAACCGACAGGATAATATTAAGTAACTATATACTTACAAAATTCTGTTACAAAGATTCCTTATTAAGACGAGTCCAATGTTAGAATAGTAAGGCATTTGAGGCAAACACAGGAAGTCACTAACATTTGTCTTCTCCAAAGTCTTGTATCAGGTGCGGATTACGTCCTGTTATCCACTGTTGTCATTAAGTTCATTAAGTAAAAAGTAAACTAGTTAGAAAAAATATAATTACATTTATTAAGACATCACCCATACAGTTAAGACTTTACTTTCTGTATATTATCACGTCATTCCTTATTCATCCTATCCCCAATGATATCCCAGTTAGATGTCCTGTTACTTTTACATCAACAATTGATTCCTTTTTTTATATAAGTTTTTCCGTGTCTATTAATTTTTCTCATTCGTGGATAAGATAAAATTATGTCGTTAATACAGGAGACAACATAGAAAATATAAAGGAATAGGTTTCTATGAAAAATATAAAATTCCCATTGTTTGTTATTAAACAGAATGTTTACGAATATTAAACGAATCAGTAGTGAAATTGAATCCATTATGCTCTCTGAACAAAAAAACACAACTAAATCAACACTCAAGCTCAAGTATACTGTAATTAATTTTTTTCTAATAATATAAATGAAAAATATAATATAATATAAAATTATAATATAAATATAATGTAAATATAAAATTTTTTACTTATATTTATAAAATAAAATTCATGAATGAATGAGAGAGAGTTACTGTAATTGTTTATATTACTTCCGGGTTCATCTATAGAAACGTAAAATAGAATGCTAGGTAGCAAAGTATTGTTACCATTAACATATCTTTTCGTCTTTTCATAACTGGCCACCATTTCGAATACCCGTTTCTTGGGGTTTCGCTGCATGTATTACAGCAATATGTGGAGTTGACTGTTCTAAATAATACGGATTTTTGCACTTAATTGTTGTATTTACTTTTACATGGTCAGCCATATCTTACAGTATAGTGCAGTTACTCATTGGATGGCCAGTCGGCTTCAAAGGTTTCGGTGTTTCTTTATGTTAACTGATCTGACTAAATCGGTCTTGGGCTTCCGCTTTCCAAGACAAAAGCAACGTTGCAATATTCTCTCATTGTTATCACTGACCTCAGTTCTTCCTTCGCTTTATTCAATTCACACGTGTTACTGTTTACTGTAACTTGATCTTGCAACCATGCATTTCACTCCACGCGGAGTAGACGAGTAGCTGTCAAAATCGCCACAGGACATTCTTAGATTTTGATTGGCTGGGGTAACTAGCTGATTGGTGCGGTAAAACAAAGAACATGGGTTGAGCTGTCGGCAAACTTTTCCTCCTAAAGAAAGGAAGCCGCCTGGGTATGCAATGAGTAACTGGACTATAACTTCATTTGTAAAAAAAAAAAAGTAAAGTGATCCCTGTACAAGCTGTGGAGGACCGTAGGGTTCCGGGAGGTTGAGGTTCCTAGAATTTTACACATTCGGCACGTAAAGATGGTACGGTTGACAGGCTTACGAACCGACCGCCTTTACTCCCGAGATTGTTCCTGCTACTCATTTCTTTTTGAGGTTGAGTCGATCCCAGAGCCATAGAGCCAAACTTTATATTATGTAAATGTTATATTTTTAATATTCTGACAAGTGATGATTTTGGACTGATACAATATTTCAGATTCTAAGATAAGAATGGTCTTATTAAAATGTAAGCAAGCCACTTAAAACAACTGAATGTAAAGAACATCGTTGCCTATTTGAACTCTGATTATCGCTGTATTGCGGAAGGATTAGGAACAAGCATTGTAGACTATAAGAAGACAAAGCCATAATTCTTTTGAATTGCTTGTACCCCTAATCTGCTTGCAAGTGGTACTAATGTGGAAGATAAGATGATTAGGTTGGAATTCAGGTTAGTATTTAATTAAATCTGTAGGTGTGTAGTGGAGGTGAAGAGGCTAATTTCTTGCCTGTAACGTCGCTTCGCTGCTCATTAAAGTAATGATGGTCGGCATGCGAGTGTTCGCCTGCATACTAGAGACCTACTCAGACAAGGCGTGATACTGCATTCGTTTCCTTCTCCCATGAGCCTCCTTGTAGAATTCGCACGTACATTATTCCTTGGTGTTTGTGTGTTGTGAATAGTGTATGGGAGAACCTATGGGAGTAGGCAAAAATTAAACCAACTTAGGAATTACGTTTTTTTATTGCCATTATGTTACATTAATTTAAAAATATAGGCTACTTAATTGCTGAAAGCCGATTCATAATATGTGACCGTGTCAAGTTTTCTGATTTGGATTCAACTTCAATACAAAATTCTGCGCATTCTAAAAAAAGGAAATTATACTTCTAGCTTAAAAATTGTTTTCATGACCTTTGAAACTTTGTTGTTCAAAAAGTATACTGTATTAGTACTAAACATTAGCAAATTTTCCATGCTCTAGAATATGTTTCACAGTATTCTAATATCATGTTCAAAGTCTGTCAAACACTAACAGAATGTTCAGCTACATTACTAGCATAGCAAGTGTTCCTGTAGCCCTATTTTATTTTTTTCACCAAAAGTAACAAAGAAAACATTAGAGACCAAATTATCATTGCGACTTTACAGATTGGTTCCTAAAAGTGTAGACCTCTTTTCAAACTGAAAATACTACGGTTGGAATTGCTATGTTTATGTTTGTTGTGATTACAGAATGTAGTATAGGCTAAATATGAAAGCAAAAGCTGTCTTCTACAGTTTCGTAGAAGCGTGTATAGCCTACTGACTTATGGTCGGGCTTCCATGGCTTGGACACATATGACACATTTTAAATAGCCTTTGTGTACATAGACTTCTTGGAGCTTTTCGTTGGATCTTAACTACAATACATTCTTTGCCCCATAACGGAAACCAAATCCATGACCATCCACGCTGAGAAACACCAATTTGTATAATGGCTTTGGCAATTGTTCAGCCAATCATGTCCGAAAATTGTTATTGCCTGTAAGTTGGTCGTAACCAGTATGAGTGATATACATAGATGCGTTGCAATCAAGAGCATTAAATCCTGTTTCATCCTGTTTCTATTTCGCTGCCTTTATCAAAAACATATGTAACAACTAGAATTGAATGATGTTTTATCACACCTCATAACTATGAAGTTCATCTAACAAATTTCTCCGTTGTGAGATTGACGAAAGAATAAATAGAAAACACGAAACACTAGATTTAAACATGTAAAAAAAAAAAAGAGATTTCGACTTTAGAACTGTGTCATTAGGCTATATATTATATATAAGCTAATAAATTTATTGCAGGGTCGCACGGTCTCTATAAGTTATTTTGTCTCGCTGGTAATCAATCTAGCTTGCTTGCTTTCTCTCTTTCTTTCTTCCGCTTTCTAGGGACTCATTTTTTCTTCCCAATGTAGGCATTTCTTTCATTCTTTCTCTCTATCTTTCTCTCTCTCTCTCTCTCCTTCCCCTGTCTCCTCTCTCCCTCATTCCAGCTGTCTTGGAACGATCGCTCAAAAGACAAACAGGAAAGAGAGACAAATGACAAGAGACAAAATACAGGATATTATTTAAGCTGTCTATATGAGATATTCGAGGGTTTGGTTGCTTGGTATGAAAGTTAGAAAAGCTTCATCGAAAACACAAATTTATGTTTTCTCTTATCTCATTCTCTCTGAGTGGACGCCTCTAGCTTGTATATATTTTAATCATGTAGCCAACTTGCCTGAGAAATTAAATGGCGACGAGAATTTAATTACATTTCCTACAGCATAGTGACATCTTAAATAAAGATAACATTTGCAAGGCTTCACCGCAGCTTTCCAATGAAGAGATTGAGAGATAGGCAAAGTGTGAGAGAGAGTGAGAGAGAGAGGGTTCGACTGACTGAAATCACATTTGCAATGCTGTAACAGGGTCATTAAGTTCTTATCACTGTCACAGTCTAGAACGGATCGGTTCGTTTCGAGTCCTAATGCCTTTTAAATATATAGATAAACCCATTTTTAAATTCCTAGCTCAAAAACACAGCTTGTACAAAAAATTAAAATCAATTATAATTTCAACTAGAAAATATATAGTCTGAAGATAATGTATTTATCAGTATTACATGATTATTCTTAAATAGCGCTTTAGCACTCAATGGAAGAGTGAAAGACCGCTTCGTCCCCTGACAAACTTGTAAATGACGTATGCGCATGTGTATGTGTCGTCAGGCAAGAAACCACGATAGTGGGGATGAGTACAGAACGCTAGAGTAGAGCTGGGATTATCCAGATAAAATTTAACAGGTTAACTGAGAAAATAATTGTTCAAATAACCGTTTACTCTTGTCCACTTAACCAAATAACAATTAACCGGATAACTGGACAATGACGTCATTTTATCCAGTTATTTGTGATTATCCGGATAAATGTTAAGAGAATTAACTGCATAATAAAATAATTGCAAATAATATGCATTTATCCATGTGTTCAAATAAAAGTTAACTGTTTTATTTTATCTTCAATTAATTGTGTGTTCAGTTAACCGTTATCCAGTTATTTGTCCCATCACTACGCTAGAGCTGAGTGCTAGATTCTAATCTTATGCTCCGCTGCCTGCAATATTAGTGCCCTCTCTTCTTCCCTGTTCAATGATGCGAACACTTCACAAATTCCTCTCAGAAGTCTACCGCGTGAATCTAGAGTCGACTGCATTGTCGTCAGAGGACAACCTTCTGTCCTCGCCTGCGATAGAGTGAACGAAATACGGATATGTAATAACTGTGTTTACAGCACAGAACCAATAACTTACTTCTGGAAATGTAAAGAAAATATAAAAATATTCGATAAACGAAATAGCACAATAAGATAAATTGCGACCCAGATAAAAATAAGCTCTCATAAAGAACTGAAAATAAGGTTTTAAAATAGTATGATGTTAATCGATGAATTGGCGGGACTTTTCGAAATTTATAAGGTTGTAATGAATCTATAAAATTGAGAAATTAAATATTAAGGAGATGAATACATTTAATTCCATAAATTAAAAAAATAACAATGTTGTACTGTATAATATAACATTTTTATTCACTGAAGAAAGTTACTTGCTATTCTAAACGTAGGTCTCTAGAAGGAAGTAGAATGATAATAGTACCAGCTTCTAAACTCTAGAGCAACAAGCATGTAGTCACACCTGAATTGTTATACATTTCTATAGAATTGCTAATTGGAACACTTCCACCGGTCGAATATATAACTGTGAAATGTAGGCTTCTACTACCATATTCGGGATAAATTCATCCCTCTTCAAACTACGGGTATAACGAGCTTCCAGGGGCTTTACGAGAGATAAACAGACAGAGAGAGGGTTAGAGAGAACAAGAGAGAGATATAGAAAATAACATAGAATGGAGAGAGAGATGATGATCACGATCCCATGTACAAGATTGCAAATGACCACTGAATCTGTGAGTTGGGGATGCAGTAGGCAGATACATGTATCACAATTAAAACGTATTTGCATAATATTATTTAAATTGAAAGACATCCTTCGCACTTTCACGCGTGAACGCTTATTTATTGAGATAAATAAATTAATCTCTCTCGTGTCTCCTTCCCTTTAATTTCGAGCCTCCTCTGGCCTGGTGAGTATCTATTAGCCATCCCAGTTAGCGTTACCAGAGCGTTTGAAGGAGACCATGGGCATTTGCGTGCACAGGGTTGACGTTTAGCATGTAAATTATTATAGGCCGTGATATTGTCCAACTTTGTGGTCTCGATTTACCATGCAGCCAGATTTTCCCAGGCTATTCACAAACTGTGTTAACGGTCCTATCTAGAAATGTTAGTACAGTCGTGCCAGATAGTCGTGTCCATTCTCAATCATCCAGTTCGCAAAAGAATTATCTCACATTGAAATCAGATTCCTTCATTATATAAATCATTCAATCCTGTCTTCAGTAATATTTTAATCATCTAATTAATACTTTTTTTCGTGATTTCAGACTGTGTCATTTTTAACGTTAAAAGTAATTTTTTCGCGAATATATTTTTTATGCATAGGAAACGTTTCATCGTTTTAATGACTTGCTGACATTCTATTTAACTTGTGAAATCGAGTTCGAAGACCAGTTGCAGTATTTATTTTCAACAAAGATTTCTAAGTATTTTTTTCGATATCTGATATGATTATCAAGATTCCATTAATTGGCTTCCGGTGAACAATAGGATTATGTTTCTTCTTTGTATTTAGCATTATTACAGCCAAAGCTTCGTCATATCGATTGTTCTTTGATTTTTTTCCTACAAATATAACAAAACGTGTAATTTCTTGGATAACTCTAAGAACGGTGCAAAATCCAATTTTAATGTTGATAGAATAGTGCAATATTGACTTGTCTTTGAATCTAAAATGCTTTAACTCCACCTTGTCAATATAAAAGCATTGCCATATTAAAAATCAAATATATTTCGAACTACTTGTGGTCATCCGTATTGATCAAATTTAAAAAGTTAAAATCATGGTCAGATCAAACAAACATGGCGTTAGGTATGTGGCCATGATTTTGACTTTTAAAATTTTTATCTCTGAAGATGACCACAAGTTGATCGAAATATATTCGATTTTTTAAATGTAAAACTTTTATATTGACACGGCGGAGTTGTCGCATTTTAGATTCAAATACATTTTTACCCGAAAATAGGACGGAAAATAGTAATGTATAACGTAATGTATAATAATATAATTGAATCAGCTGTTGCTATGTGAGGTTCCTTAGACACAAACATTAGTATCCTTAACGAAGGTAATCAAGATAAGCTCAGATGCATCGGTTTTTGTCTGAAGAAATAGTAGATGAAATATCTTATTAAAACGCATGCTTTCATTTCCGGAAGCTCTACTCAGTTGGTATTTTACATAAGTAATAATATTTGTCCACATGCTTTTTTAACTTTTGTATTTATAAATATTGAATAGAACTATAGCAATTCAGAGTATTATTGAAAAAAGAAAGAAAATAATACCAATCATCGTAACCATTGATTAACGATGAATTGCGAGGCATAACTAGTTCCACTTTGGATTGAGAACTATATCAGAAATTGTTTCTTAATATTCATTCGGCTTTATAACATAAAAATTACAACTTACAAATCTAGACTTTTAAGGCAAAAGAGTATAAGTAAAAAATTGTGAAAATGAGATAAGTAAATTAGACTGTATAAAAAAATTATCACTTTCGGGGAAAACATATTTTTTTACTTATACTCTTTTGCCTTAACAACCCAGAAGAAGACTGTCAAGGCAAAAGAGTATAAGTAAAAAAATTAAAACGAGTTAATGTCTAAATAAAAGTTTCTTCTGAAAAATAATGTGTTTTGACCAATACTCTTTTGCCTTAACAGTCTAAAAATTCACATTGCATAAGAAACAATATTTGTTAAAAACCAAGTTTTTTTATGATAGTGTAAGTTTGTAGTCAAGTGTTAAAAATGAAAAGTGGTTTATTGGAATCTGATACTTTATATTCCGTATGTGAAATATGGGATTCTTCAGTAGAGGAGGGTGAGAATAAGGGAGGTGGCTGAAGCTTTTGTAACTCCTCCTTCTACAGTAATGGGCGCAGCAGACTGGATAAACACAGCTGTTAATTATTAAATGTAGTGTAATAAGATATATATCCTCAAGCAGTGTTGTTCCAAAGATCCCGTAACGTATTCTCTCAAGGTACTCTTCAAAATACACGCAATATTAATGTTTACATTACAATATTTTCGTTATCGGAATACGCTTAACAAAATTTAGTACATTTATTAGAGAACCATGTCTTAACGTATACAATAATAATCTTAGTACCAACAGGTATGCCATTAAAACTGCAAAAATAACTATTAATTTGCTTGTTCTAGTTATAGATAGATCAGGTTTGTCCAACTCAGTTTGCCCTTGGAAGTTGTCTTTGCAAGCCGTGTAACAAAGAGAAAAAAAAACTATATTAATATTGGTAGTGTCGGGTAAAACAGCGCGAATTCCTATTGGCATAAGTCACAACTGTTAAGCTCAAATTTAAAAAAATAATAAGTTGTCACATTTTCCATTAAAATTATTATTAAATTATTATTCAAGCTTTTTCTTCAGTAGTTTGTGATTTTGGGAAACATAAAGGACTAACTATCCCCGTAACAATCTCTCAAAAGTAAACATCGAAGACCAACTATCAATATTACAACTTGAATTATTTGATATAGAAGTTGATCCATTTCTTCAAAATAGAACAGAAAACGAGATAACGTTTTCAGATGTATTTCAGAACACAAGGTTCTCCAGCAGAAAGATTTTGGTTCTCGGGTGACTTTTAAGTTTGGAAACACATAGACCTACTTATGTGAAAGTGCTTTTTTTAAATTTAAAATTTATTAAAACAATTAAAATACTTATTGAGATTAGGATTTACTAGTCTTGCAGATCACAGATCATCTGAGCTTTCTCTCAACAAATAGGGTTACTTTTATTGTCATTTAAATGCTGAATTGGTGGGACAAAGTACATTTTGTGAAAATCATTTTTTTTTTATTTGGTCACCATTTCCTCTAGAATTGTACAGGATTGTTAAACATTAAATAATTTCAAATATTTGTTAATTTATTGTTTGAAATAATTAAAATCAAATCTAGATATAGGCCTATAAACATACCTGAAAATAATGGTTTCTCGGGCTACGAACCTGGTAAGTAGGAGAATTGTTTCCAAGTATCAAAGGTTTAGTATATATCTTCCTTTCTCTCTGGACACATATTAAAGGGAAATAATTAATGCAGGGACTAAGACAAGAAATGACAGATAACCAGCACTACTCAGAATCTCGAATTAACATAACTTATCACAACACAACTAAGAATTCTAAATAGTGGTAGGTAAATTAAAATCAGACATTTGCCTCGTGACTTATTAATCACCGGACGTTGATGCTTTACATGTCCAGTAACAAGCTGACGTTTTATGAGATAAAATTGCATCCTTGCAATCTGAGGAAGCATATTATAAGGTAAACGATCGTGATTGGTCTATAGCCGAGGAATTGCTGAACGTTATTGGTCAATATCAAACACGCGGCGTATGAATGGAATAGTCAACTTAATAACTTACTTTCTCAATAGAAAATATTCAAAGTTTTATTACTAGTGAAGGATTTGTTAGACTAATATCGGATACAAAATCTTACTCTGGGTCGGAAAGCACGTCTCTTATATGCTGATATCGAATACACTATAAAAGTAAATGCGGCATGAATTCCTAATTTGCTTCTGTATCGAACGTGCTAATGTATTTGCCAATTCTTGTCTGTTTGTAGTACCCTCACGCACGTAGGGGTCCTTGTAATTCTCCTGGATTCGGCGGAGTTAGGGGTCACAAAGCACGATTTTTATAGTCCCTTACTACCCTCCGCATATTCCCAGTAATTCATAGATAAGGTGAATGCAATCTGATTTAAATATTATTTATGGATTTTCTCGGTTATTAGTTTCGTACCGTGTTCGTTATTTTATTACGAAAGCGGGGAATTTAATGGTTTGGGGCAGGTTTTATATTACTCCGACTGTGAGTATATAACATATCCGTCTTTCGACATGATAGATAACATGGTCGACTGAATGCTGCTTTCAGTCATATCTACATGTTTATATCCTGATGGCTTTCACAGTGAATGACTTTTAGCTTATAACGAAGTAATATAATATATTGTGCTAAGGGCAATACACTCTTATGCTACACCCGAAAGTCCGAATTATATATTACATTTTTGCTCGATATAAAAAGTTTAGTTACAGTATTAAATTTGAATTCACCGTTTTATATTTTATTAACTATAATCATCCTTTAGTTTTAATTTACTTTAACTGTTCGTAATCTATACATTTGAAAAATAATTTTGTTTCCTATTATATTAACTCATTTTGCCCAGATAATTGCAATAGTATTCTAATGCTACATGATCTCTTAGTGTTTCACGTCGACAATAGTGGCTCACCAGAATAAACCAAATTGGATTAATCACTATCATTAAATATTATAGTTAGCATTTTCAATAGCACATTGCATTCTGTCCCATAGTATTTACTTTTCAAACGTGAAACCAACAGGTTGACGGGAAAGTCGTTGGTCCTATTTCGTACATTCACGACAAGTTAAGGGCCAAAGAGCAAAGTTACAATCACTGTCTTACCTGTACTTCCTTTCATATTACTGTGCCATTGGTAATGGTCGCTCTGAATTATTAGGCGTCTCGATATAAAATGAGTAGAATCACTCTGGTTAAAGAGGTCTTCTTGATGAACCTGGAGGGAATTCATTTTGCTCTTCTTATCCCCTGAAGAAGTAAAGTAACTATAATAATAATAATAATAATAATAATAATAATAATAATAATAATAATAACATCAATAATAATAGTAATAATACATTCATTATTCAGTCAAATTTTACATCTGTTGGGCGTACTTTCCAAACATTAATATTGTATAAATTCGAATAGATTACCTTTCTTTAGCCTTGAATTTCCTTGTCTGTTTCTTCACAATCCAGCATATTACTCCTTGTGGGATTTGGAGTTCTCCTTAAGAATGTTTTCCATACATTACTTCATATTTTATTAAAGTATTTGCCTTGTTTTAAAATTCTTGAAATTTTAATGAAGTAGAAAATTATTGGAAAGATAAAAATTTTCCAACAAAAGGAAACTTTTCCCCCCTGGGCTTTGTGTAAATACTGGCGGAGTGAAGAACAGCGACGCTTTCCGTATCGCGTATGTGGAGAGAAAATTGCTCGTTTAACTCAGGAGAACAACTTTATATCTAATGGAAAAGTTAATTCCTTCTTTAGTATGGCAAAGAAAATTACTGCCACAAGACGATTTTCGTAACAGTCATGTTGAGTGACAACGTAATCCTTTGGGATGAAGTTCCTGGAATAGCTACATTAAGATGAGTCTTTCAAAATTACGTTGTTTAAATTAGTAGATGGCCGCTTAGGAAAAGATGAACAGAAGGACAACTTAACTCAAATAAGCATGAAGTGGAACTTTGAAAGATCAAGTTTTCCATAGAAATGGCGAAATAAAAAAATAGAGAGAGAGAGAGAGAGATAATAGGAGAAGAGAAAGAAAACGTGAACACGTGTCCTTAAAAACTAAGGGTACCAACCTTTAAAAAATAAATACACCCAAAAATGAAGAATATCAGTATTAATAAACAAAATATTACTGAAATATCTTATATTTTATTGAAAGCACATTCTGCATTATAACTACGAAGATGAAGAAATATAAAACGTAGGATATCTAGACAGAAGAACAATTATTTAAAATAACGTGAATAGACGAAGAGAAGTATAAAGGAAGAAAAAATAAAGAAATGGCGGTAAAAGACACAAATAAGCGGAAGTCAAACTTGTATAATAATAACATAATAATCTTGTATAATAATAACATAACATCTGTATGCAATAAATACATTATATATTAGCCTATAGATTATTACATTATAAATAATATTATATATTATATACATATGCCATTTTATGATCAGAAGATTACTGAATATTCCTAACGCATGAACCATTTACTAGGTTTGATCACTCCCATAACGTGTAACCTTCATGGCGAGTTGCATTATCACTCTTCTTGTAAACTGTGGCTTGTGATAAACATATTGGCCAGAAAGAGTAGAATCATTGTTTTATTGGTAGTAATAGGACTGAAAATGACGTTTGCTTAAAGTACTTATGGATAATTACCGGTACCTAAATATTAGCAGTGAGAAAATAAAACAAGAATATAAAATGGAGTTACATTATACTGAAGAAAATGAAAACTAGAAAGAAGTAAAATAAAATAATAAATATATATGGACAGGATAATATATAGCGAGACGCCTTAAAGAACGAGATGCGCAGATGCACAAGCAGAAGCAAGTAGGCGCAGTTTACCCCTCTTTTTCTCGCTTAGCTATCCCTCCGTCCCATAAGCCGGCCACGTTTTTCTCAGCCTGCGTTCAAATATGTTTGTGCAAGAAAGTGTAAGTTGATCTTATCCATTGTTACAATTCTGACATTGATGAGCTGGAGGAAGTAGAAACCTATTGGAGGTGAGTTCGCTATTACAAATTTAAATGACGTGTGTATTTGTGTACTTGTATGAGCTGCTGGTTGGTTGCGCGCTTGGCACCAACGAAAATGTATCAAGTCTCACAGTCGAGCATATTCGTGCTTCGGTCTTGTGGGAGGAGCAGAGAGGAGGAGAGGAACTAGAACTAAAGGGTGGTCGTTACACAGCGCGAAAATACACACGTTTGTTATTTAACTTGTCGCACTGTATGTCGATTTTCACAAAGGTAAGTCTACTATGATTATGTTATTTTTAATAGTGAAATAGTTTTCCTGCGATTACAATCAAGACTTGCGAGTTCAAACGTGATCAAAACGTAAGTTTTCCGGGTACAGTCTTTGTCTTAAAAATATAGGCTTACGTCAAAGACTAGGGGCATGCTTAATTAAATATAATTGGAAAACAATTAAGCTCATATTGTAAGTAAATAAACCATACGAGCACAAACGTAACTTATTTGAAAGTTAGACGATCGGCAATTTATAAAGATATAGAATAAAAATAGCATATCGGACGGATCAGTTTTAAAAATTAAAATCAAATGGACGTAGAGAAAATGGGTCAAATTTTTTGACCTACTGATCAATAAGGATATTGCATAAAACTCTCTTATAGAACGAATTTTATTTATCTAGTTACAGCTTCAGTAAAAAGTATTGTCATTTGACAGCGAGTGATGAAATTGCGTACACAAGCCGAGTTGTAAAAAACATGATGTTATGGCAGACTGCTATAAACCCCATGTCATTTGCGTCTAAGGAATTTGATCATTAACAAAGGTGTAAAACCCTTGATAATAAAGAATTTTATACTTATCTCCTTATTAGTAAAAATGCAGTATTTATAGACCTATAAGATATAACAGTAAAAAAGTTTATTAAATAGAAAACACTGACTTGCTGTAATTATGTATTTAAGTCTTATCGAAGACATCAACCTTCAACAGTAATCCAGGTTATGACAGTCATATAAAATGCTCAAGTGGATTTGATAAAAGTTCCGTTAATGCACACCTAGAGATACACATAAGATTTTGGGTTGTTCCTATGGTCATATCAAGTGTTGTAGGTCTACATTCCAAAGTTCATAAGGTTATGTTTAAGCTGAGGCCAAACAATGCGCTTTGTTCGCTATGTTCACAAAATATAGCTGATCTTGGATTAAGATTAGTAAATGGTAATGTATTATTACTAATTGCAATTACAAATTGTTCACGTTGAAATTTTTTTATTATTATTTTATTTTAGTTCTATGTAAATAGTATTTTGCTAGTGCTAGTGTTCTTCATTAGGAAATTGTATTGGTCATGAGGATTTTGATGATTATAATGATGGTGATGATTATGCATAGTAGGATGAAAATCTAACTAGTTTATTAAAAAGCCAACGTACGTGTGTCAGGTTCTCATGTTAAAGGTTGTATCTATGTAAGATATAAATATATATTGTTTTCATACAAATTAAATGAAAACATGCAATGGCGTATATACCCTTTATACCTAGGTAAATTGTAGGAAATTAAGTTGGAATCAAATGTGATACTGTCACCTCAGAGGAGATAGCCCATATGTTTGGTCAATATCACATCATCACGTGAATTGGAGAGTACCGTGTCCATCAAGATAAGTCTTAAGAAAGCGAAGAAGCTACGAATATTCTGAGAAAACATATCTAATGTAACAGAACACTGTTATTTCCGTATTTTGAGATGGAAGATTGGTGGTGCCTATTTTCCTCACACTCGGTTGATGACATGTGTAATCTGCATGTTCCGGTTCCGGTTATAAGGCTATTGGTTCTCTTCTCAACAGTATTATACTGTATTTTAATCTTCATCCTTCACTGTCGGGACAGCTCGCCTATGGAATTCCTTACCTGAAGATATAAAAGTCTACCGAACACTCAGAACGTTCGAGACGAAGTTAGTTGACCACTTGACCACCAACCATTAACATTTATATTATATACTACTTTCATATTAAAAATTATCCATCTTTTTTGTATTGTTTCATTTATTTTTTATTTTTACTTTATATTTTTCTCTTTCATTCCTTCTACTTACAATGTTGAATTTTCTATATTATTGTTTAATATAGTTTTAATTCTAGTTTTCACTAACATAATTTACATTATATAATATAATCATGTCTCTCTTATTTATTCTTAATTCGATTATTTGGTAACGTTTGAATGTATCCACCTCTGATTAGTGGAAGAGAAGGCTTTAAGACCTTAACTACAGCAGAAGGAAATATAAATAAATACAAATACAAATACTTTTTTAAAATTCATGTTCAGTATAGAGCAGTAAACAGGACGTTTCCCTTCACAGCATGTACAGGTCCTGGGGGTAAAATGCAACATATCTTTGCACTATGTATGGGTTATTAATTTCACGTGGAGGAAGGATGCTGCGTTGTGTATCATGTATCAGGGAGAGGATGATGTCTCTCATAGAGTTAGGCCGGCCGCTTGACAGGCGGCTGGGAGCTGTCGATCTGTTGCCAGGCTCACAATGCCGATCAGAACAAGAGCCGAGCTCGGCCTGACATCACTGCTTGTTCTACTCAATGATTTATCATCTCGCCCACTACACACTCTGAAGCCTTGTTTTCCAAGGAACTGCTTCAAATAAAATCCATAATACCTGTAAAAGGCGTTACCTCACATGGATTACTTTTTTTAATTAAACGTGCCAATACCAAGAAGGAGCTCAGCGGCCATAACTGTGACTTTTGATACCTATTGTAAATACTTAGAACACAAATCAGAAAATAATAATATTATTGTCAGTAAGGACAGCTTTACAAAATTTTTAATGAAGTATTTAAAAATGACTAGGCCTATATTTTGTTGTGGGCTTGACAGATCATTCGTTGGTAATTTAAGGAATCTAGGAATTGATATCATGATTTATATTCAAAAAGCATTTTAAATTTTATTTTTTATTATTGTGAAACGTTAATTCAAGCATTTCTTTTTTCCTTTCAGAAAAATGAAATTTTTATTGTTTATTGTTTTGAATACACGTTACACATAAAAGATGATTTTTATAACTTTTCCATTTTTTTCATTATAGCACCACCCGAATGAGCACATGCTCAAGGTTGAGGGAAGTTCAGAAATGGATATAAATACATGAAATGAAAATACAAATTATTTTCATTAAATTAGTTTATAATTAGTTTACAATTAGTTTATAATTAGTTTACAATCATTTATAGCATTACTAGCTTACTAATAGAGAATTCCGAGCTTCTACATTAAATACCAATTTATGAAGAAGAGAAGAGGCATCTCCTAATTCAAGCTCGTTTGCCCTAGGTAATTGTTTAATCAGAAGGGTATATTGATAAAAGCACTACAGGCTCTCAAAAGATAATTCACTCAATCAATTTCGAAATATTTCATGATATACTTACCACATTACCACTCAATCTCCATTTTTCCATTTTGACTAACTTCTTAATTTTATTTACTCTAATCTCAACACTACTTCTTCTTATCTCTTTTAACGTCCTTCTCCATTTTTTGATCATGATTAATTTATTTCAGCGATTCTTTGCAGTTTGGAAACTAAGCAATGCCACCTTCACAATTGAATACGGTCTACACGAAAACACCAGCTAAAATATCATATTACATAGTTGGGCTAGCAGGAATTAGACGATAACTAATACGAGCACGAGCTAGCAGTTCTTGTAGTAAAATAATTATTTTTCGTTTTCTATTCTATTCAAGGTTCATTGTAATGCTCGATGCACGAGGATTGTTTACGACAGGAATGAACGATTTATTAATGAAAAACACAGCCTTCGTTCTCTTTCCTGATAGATCATGTCAATTTTTTCTGCTTAATAGGAAACACGAAACCGGTTAGAAGGGAAGTTTTAAAGCGACGGGGAATAAAGGCAGCGAGTTGTGGCCACACTGCGGTTGGATCCCGATTCTCTGTATTGGTTCTCGTGTCTGAATATTGGCTACATGGAGTTTGACAGGCAGGAACAACCTGCTTACTTAGCTTGGCGCTCATTCCCCGCTCTAAAAACCGAACTTCACCCATCAGCATGAAAACGGCGTATATCGTACGTGTAACTGTTGATATTTCACAAAAGCAGTTATTGCGAAGATTTTTATTTCTATTTGTTTAATTGAATCGGTGAGATAAAGAAGGGAAAGATTCCAGGGAAACTGGAAAAAACTTTATAGTTTATAAACTAAAATTCTGATAGCCAAACTCACTATTGCAAAGTTATAGCCTATAACCTTATCTATCATATCCACCTGTTTAATTGTTAATTTTGTTCTTAATTAAGCTGGTGTATTTATTCAAAGTTGGTGGGATCTTTCCCTTTTCAATCTCACTGCAGTTTTAAGCAGGAAAAATTAAATAAAAACATTTGTTTTGGTCTAAAAGTATTACTGTAAACAAAATATAGGATAAATAAACACTCTTCACAAACGTTAAGACAGTAAAAAAACCGTAGGTAGTGTCAAAAACTGATAGCCTAGAAAAGAGTCATTGCTTTTTTCTATCTTTTACTCATTGGCTACCTCGACATATACTTAACTGAGTGTTAACAATAATGAGTACTTTAAAATCTAAAAATGATCATAATTAATTCACAAACCTTAAAAATAATAAGAGTATGACCAAAACTTTCACTGCCTCTAACAGCATAAATATGAAAGGAATATTTTATTTTTTCATGCAAAAAGATGCGTTTACGTGTAAAGAACAAAATGGCTATCTCAGTTCAAAACCCCAAAAAAGTGGAACTTTTCCCTTCTTCATCTCACCGATTCAATTCTACAGCCGGTGTGGCCGAATCGGTTAGCGATTGATTGCAGCTTGCACGGTCCAGATTCGCTCCTTGGGATTTTCTCTTCTGGCATGGCACATATTTCCTCTTGTAGTGTCCTAAACCGGTAGGGATGTCTCATCCAAATGTTCAAATAACTTTCTAGAGAAGTTCACTTAGATAGAACTCCTTGTGGGTAGAGTAAAATTGTCGCAAGCAGAGTGATGGCCACACATCTTACCATATTATGCCGAAACGTCAAGAGGTGGAGTGAAGAAGGAGAACCTTTACCAAATTATTCTAAATTTAAAAATAATACTCCTACCATTATCTCTGTAGGCTACCTATTTTTTCTCAAGAGTTAATGATTTTCTTATTTCACTATGGTTCTATAACGCTACATAGGGCTGTAAAATCTACAGTGTGCCTGATTTTGCACACATGTAAATGTAATCTACCCGGGCCGGTTATATCGAATCCGCGAGCTTAGTCTTAGAGTCCGTATTTTAATAATTATTCCACTTAGGTTGACGTTGATAGTTTTAAGAAAAGGGTGATAGAATTTTAAAATAATAGGATTTTTTTATTAACAGGTTTGTCGTAAATACCTCACACAGGTTGCATCGCTTAGGCCTATCACCATTTGTCACTTTTTATATTCAATAAAATCCTGAAATCTATTTTATAAAGAGTATTTTAATCCTTAGTAGAATCATTTGCTCCTTCAGAGCTACATTCTATTCTCTAGCCATTGGCGGACATCACGTTTAGGAGTATAAAAATTACGTCTTAATTGTACCCTTATTCCATAATATTATTCAAAATGTTTGTTTTTAGTCCTCTAAGATACTACTTAAGGTCTAAACAACCATGAAGGTGATTAAAATCAAATGTTGTTCAACTGCAGAATCTTGGATTGTTATAAGTTTGAGTAAAAACGTGCAATGAACTTCAAGAAAGATAAACAAATTTACCTTACATTCTTATTAGCTGGTTCTGCCGTAAAGTTTTTTTTCTTCTATTCCTTCCTTCAAACTTGAATATCGTCTTGTAGAATAAATACTACTTTTTTGTTTTTACTTGAAAGTATTAAAAGTGAGCATGTACTCTAGGTAAAGGTAATGATGTTTTAACTTTTGAAGGCACTACAACCAACTTTATAAACTATTCTTTCTTTGATTGCAATAATAATAATGATAATAATAATATAATTTATAATAATGTAATGTCTCTTTGTTTCAAATCTCCAAATCGGAATTACTAACACGCATTTCATAATAAATATGTGTGTGTATGTGTGTTTGGATGTGTATATATGATATATCGCATACCCTCTAGCTAGGTCATTATTGCGTCTCTTAACAGTACTGACTAGCACTAGAGTTATATACAGTTGGACCAAAAAAAATTACTAATTTCAAGTTATTCCTAATAACCTAACACTTAATCATTCTGCTTTGTGAATTATTATATTTTTTGTAAAACTCCCTTCTTATGGATATATGGACATATTTTTCCCGATAATATTAGATTTGCTAGTGTTTCAAAATGCGGTTATGAAATATTGTTTTCCCGATATTAGTTTATGTTAAGATAAACACTTAAACCTATCGTATCACCCGTAGCATATTTCTAGCGAGTGCATAACGTCGACGATACGGCAGAAGTCACTAACTCCAAAAATTTCCATTTTGAGTTATATATATAGACTACTATTATATTGCTTAAAGGATGCTTTATAGGCAGGTAGAACTCACTAATTAATATCCCGACCCATATCCAAGTAAATAATACTTCTATTTTCACCTAGTCCATTATGCAATGGTTTATTCAAACTTTAAAACAGCTGAATCTCAAAACTAAGTTCTTGAACTTGGGGACTTCTGTCGGAACGACGATATTGTTTAGGAAATAGTTATTACACCAGACGAGATTCATGGTGGGCTGAGATTTACTAAGATATTTTCAAATTAATTACTATCCTTTGATTCGGACAATAATTTTCAGTAACTTGCGTAATTTTAAATTTCACATAAACTTCCACTCCAAGTCTAAATTGGAGCCTCTGGACAATATTCCCGGCCCTTTCACGTCCGGATGCGGGGGTTGTGAGGCGATGGACTTACCAAATGTCCCTCTCTCGGAAAATAAGCATAAAAAATTAATGTAGGTAATGAAACCACCAATTGGAGGCCCTATCTCCACCCTAGGGTTACAGGAAAAATCCAGTCGCATAAACTTCCAGAAAACTGATTATAGGATGCATATAAATCCGTCGGAAGCACTCAGATATGAGAATTGCTCTTGTTTATTAACCAGAGCTAGACATCTCAACCACGAGAGGGCCCTGTAATTACTCTGCAGTCTCCTGAGAATCAGTAATAATGACTATTGGCATTAATAATCCATCCTCATTTCCACGTTTTGAGGTCAGAATCACATAATGTATTGTCGCTCACAGCGAAATTTAATACGATTTCATATGATTCCAGCGTTTAAAACTATTATAAAATGGAATTATTAATTATGTCCATGGCCCTCATTATAATGTGTAAAAATATATACCGTACTAATTTCAATTATCAACATTTCCATTCCACAATGTTGAATTTATATGACTTTTTCACATAATTAACCAGAAACCTTGTATCACGAAAGGAACTTAGAAAGATTCTTATTTCCAGTCTTTGTGGTATAGCATGTAATTCCATTCCAGTCATCTGACGTCACTGAAATAATTATGAAGATCTTAAAACTTGCAAAATATGTTAGATATGAAAATTTAAAATCGCGTGTAATGACTAATAATGTACAGGAGAATAACTGGGTTATAAATACTGTCAAGTCAAAAATACTCGAGTGGTCAGAGGAACTTAAAAAAGTAATATTTTAGACCTTAGCCACATGATAGGAGTTTCACAAATAGGTTTAAATTTCGAATTTATGATATGACCAAGCTACTTTTTACCATGTTTAAGACGTAGGTATTTTCGTTATTTTTTTCTTTTGTGGCGTAGACGACGAATTCGATCTCTCCATAGAGATAAAAATTAGAGGTACGTCTTATCTTTAATTTCTGATTATATTTTTTGTCTTTCATTGGCACCTCTGTACACAGTCGCCAGGGGAAACTTATTTTCGGACACACCCTCGTATTTAAATGTATATCTTAAATAATATTAAACCATCAGGTTGATGATTTTTGCATTTTGAAATAATACTCGTACATTCCGCATTTCAGTTTAATAATTTCGCATATTGCAGCATTTACACATTTGTCTAACACTTTGAGCGTATTGACTGAATACATCTATTACAGCTTAAAGTCGGTAATCTGATAGTGTTTTAATAGAGCCTGCAGTTTAGATTTATGTGTAGATATTAGGAAACCTGCTATGAAAAATTAAAACCAGAAGGTATTATCGTCAAGTAAAACCCAGTTCGATTTCTTCCCGGTCTTAATCCACAGAAAAATAAATCAAACCTCTTCAGTGATATGATTTTTTTATCTGTTAACTATAGAAAAAGTGATTGAATGCGACAATAAGGTGAGACGCTGGAGTTCGTGTTATACTATCTATTCGAGCAGTGAAGGAATTGGTTTAAATTGGATCTAGCAATATTAATATGTGAAATCAGGAAATATAATTGATTTCGCTGTTAAGTAGTAATTTCCAGGTATTTCCTTTTCTGAACCAATTTCACATTTTATCACTGATTCAGAATTCACTGAAAACTATGTGACAGATGAAGCTTTAAAACATCAACGTATATATTTCCAAATATAGCTCTCCTACATAGGATTTAGATTGTATGTTATTGATACATTGGAGGTATACCGGGTATAATTTTATGAAGAGCTTTGTAGGGGTCTAAAGGCCAACTTGGATCGTAAAAAAATAGTTCATTGGTAGCTGAGTTACCTCTGCACGTTCATTTCTCTACTAAGATAAATTTTTCCCTGAAGAGTATAATAAATATCTGCTCTCTCTACTTCACGTGCTTTTGCAAGTCATATATTTCTATATATTGCAATATCATTATGTCCTGATTTCTGTAAGATGAAATAAAATGTATTGTTACCTGCTTTATTACTATTGACTATCATTTTAAATTTATAAGAAGATTTTCTCTTAATTGAATGCTCCACAATGCAGTTTTATTGCATTTTCATTGGAAAAAAGTTTTCTTTTAACATAAGCCGCACCATGTTATCTGGTTAAACTAAAACCTATCATGCGTACTTCGACAAAAGATACCGAAAGAGAAAATAAGCAGAAGGTTTTCTTGTTGAATTCCTAAATAGAGACTCTTCTTTTCGCTTATGTGGCTACATTTGTATATTGATCGAAACAAAAGGGTTTGGAAGTGGTAGTTGTGGAATTTTGAACGGTCCGTTGGCTTCCAGTGACTTGCTTTAGGTGTAGGCTATGGTTTGTTGGTTCGTTAAACTCGACATTACCCTTCACGCCGCTCTCTTAGCATTTGTTTTCCTCTCATTTTTATGCAGCTTTCTTCTGAATGCTGCATTTTTTGACCTCGATATTTTTAAAATAATACTGCAGAGCCTTAGAGAATATTTTCATTTACTTTTTTGGACATATAATTTATAAGGAATTAACAGATAGATATTTGGACAACGTATTAATTTTATATACGCCTCAAATAAGTATGTAGTATCATAGCGTAATTATTATGATTTTTTCCTGTAATATATTCAATACTCCAATTTTAATACTGAATTTCTAGATTAGTAAATTGAATACAAACAAGATTATTAGTGTGAGTGTAACTAACATTGTAGTCAACACATGTTGAGGCACTGCGCTACAAACAGGAAGGTCGCGGGTTCGATCCCCGATGAGGTCATTAGAGTTTTTCAATTGGCCTAATCCTTCTGCTGGCACTATGACCCTGGGATCGACTCAGCCTGCAACAGAAATGGGTACCAGGAGCAATCCTGGGAGTAAAGGCAGCCGGTGCGTAAGGCTGAAAACCTTATCACCTTCATGTGCCGAATTTCTAAAATCTGGGAGCCTCGATCTCCTGCACCCTCTGGGCCTCAATGGCCTATGTAGGGAACACTACACTTATATATGTAATAAATTATCCTACGTTTATTGTAAAATAGCATAACAACCCGTTATTTTTATACTACAAAAAATTGAAGAAACTATGCATGCGACATGGGACCTGTTTCTGCAAATAGTTTTTGCCTACGTACGCAAGGGAATATTCCAAATTGAATAAAAAATAATTCACATATTCTTGGGAAGAAAATATAGTTTTCTGAATCTAACAATAATTTAGCTATAAACAACCCTATGGTTGAAAGATAGAATTTAAAAAACATTATAAATTTCGCGTAATATTTATTTAAGTAGGGTTACATTAGGTTTTAAAAAACTTAATTCATTTTATTACTCTTCTCATTTTCCGAATTTCCTAAAGTCAAAGAATACCATAAAATGTATTTTATAAAATAGCATGACAATGCTGACAGTTACAATACAATACTAACAAGGCTAATGGCACTGTAAAAAGTTATGTTCAACAAAATAAATATAGGATAATGTATATTTAAATGGATTTATAAATGTTTCATAACTATTTGTTTCGATATTTTTTACGTATAGTTTACACATACATGTAGATTTGTCCACCTTATACCCTCAATATAACCTAGGATATCTAAGGTATGTTGCCAGTAACATTTACAATATATGACTTAATAGATTGGTTTACTCATTTAAAAATCCTACTAGCATGAAATTATCCTATGATATTTAAAAAAAACTTATATAAAAAAACAACTTTACCAGTCGTGTAAAATCTCTTCAAATCAATACTAACTCATGTATTCCACCCATAATTTAATCTACGTTTCAAGTAAAATATTACAGCTAAGTCGGTATAAAAGTTATATTTTCCGAACTGTTGGAATGGATTCTTTTTACACTGTACTTAATCCATTTCTGGCTGGCGCGTTTTCTTTAGTGAGGCAATTAATTTGATTGATTTTTCGATCTCACGTGCTTACGGGCCTCAAGTTTTAGAGTCATATTTTAAATCATTTTAATTCTCATTATCATAACGAGGTTGTAAATATTACTACAATGATCCTTCGACATAAAAGATGCTCTTTTCACTTTTTACTATCATTTCACCATTAACAAACCTAGCATATGCCGTAGGTAATACGTTCAGTTTCATATCTGAGTACTATTTATTGCTCATATTTCGATATTTATGTAAATATAGAACCAGAAATAAGTCAGTAATAAACATTCCCAATGTGCAGATTAACGAAGTATACTGAGACCACAATTGATTGGTAATAAATATGGGTTGGTGGAACAAATCCCCCACTTTAATGAGATGCAAAAACCTCCAACCTGGCATTTCGCTTTTAATATCCATAATACAATTAATAAGCATTATATAGGGGAACGAATGGAAATGCACATATATAATTTGTAGAGCCATTATTCTCTGATTATAATGGGAATTCGGGATTGTCGATTGTGTTATCTACGGAATCGTGATTCGTAATCATGGCTGCATGGCAATAGGAAAAAAACCAATGCGGATATTATTTTTAAAATAATATTTAGGTTAGTTACATTACAGTCGAAACAAAAATATCATTTGTCATGAATATTTCAATAGTATGACATTATCCCTCATTCTAACGTAATTATTAAAAATACATTTGTTTTTTTACTATTTGTGGTGGTTTATGCGTGTTTGTATTCACTAGCCTATATGAGAATTTTTTAACCAAAATGAACCAGTTCCAATATCACAATCTTCGGTATTTTGCTGTGTAATAACATTTTAATATGTGTAATGATTACACACGTGTAGTTATAATTTTGAATTCCAGAGGATGCAAGAAGCTGTGAGAAACACTTTTTCTGATCAATTGTGCCGTTTCATTGCCGAACGTGGCGCTTAGCCTGTAACTATGGAATTTCGAGTTGATCTGACCTCAGTCTGCCCCCATGCGCACTTCATCAGTCGATTTATTTTATGTAGGAACATTAAACGAGAAAATTGACTGCTTAAGACATATAGGATGTAACAAAAAGATGGCCAAATCTTTGGAGAAACATTTCTTGCATATGTTATGAAATTATGTTATATGTACATGGGTCTGAAAGTACTTTATTTCCTTGTTAAAGCCCTTTCTCTAAACCTGCACCACTTAGCTGAATCCTTGAAAACAGAACTGTGAAAAACATAAAATCATATGAAATCGTTCTCAAAAACAGAACTGTGGGTGACAGAACATCAGAAAAAATTATTGAAATGTTCTCCGATAGCACGGATACATCCGTCAACCCGCCGTCCCATGGACTCCCTGACGTGCTGATGTTTCCTTGGAGTATCTCGTATTATCGGGTATCCTTGCAGAATACGAGCACGAAGATTTTACTTCTTGTACCGGTATTGCATATACAAGAGATTTTAAATGCCCCCCACAGATAAAAATCTCGTGGATTTAAGTCAGGCGAGAGTGGAGGCAAAGGAATTGGTCCACCTCTTCCTATCCATTTATCACGGAACCGTCTATTCAGAGACTGGCAGAGAGGGGCAGAAATGAGCATGGGCTCCATCCTACATGAAGTACCTGTACATGCCTCGTCGTATTCGTAATGGCACATGTTCCAACAGGACCGGTTAATTCGTTTTTAAAGAACGCTCTGTACATTCGTCCATTGAAGACGATATGGCGGTGCATACGGTCCCAACAATCACCAATTATGCCCACCAAGAGTTGCAGACAAAGGGCTCTAACTAGGAAATAAGTCATTTTCTGACCCATATTCATAAGTTGTAACATTATTTTACCTTCTATATGCCAGGAATGTTGCTCCAAAGTTTTAGCCTCCAATTTTTTAAAAACCCTGTTCAAAGAAATGTGTCATAATATTTATTTACTTTCGCTGTCGTATGAGCTTCCTGTCTAGATAATAGTATCATTATCAAATTAAATAAATTTATTTTCTTCAAAAATGAATGTTACTAATTTTTTCATACGTCAGCTGTTTTCTTATGTTAAAAAATAGGATTGCACATCCTGTTCTTCTGTACTCTAAAGTGATTTTTCTTTTCTTCTTTGTTTGCAGTAAAACCAGAGTACGTGAAGATTACGAGAGATGACAGCACGGAGCTTCAGAACGCCTCGGTGATTGGACCCTTCAAAGAAGGTGAAGGCCTAACCTTAACCTGCGAATCGGGTGGCGGCAAACCCATCCCCAGCGTCGCGTGGTACAATGGCACGCACAGAATGAAGGGTAAGTACTTTAATAGACTTTTAACCATTTACGCTTACTGCTCATCTTCTCATCTTTATCGAATTATGTAATCTTTATTCCAAATTATGTCCCAGCTCTAGTGTTTTCAATCTACTAATTGCATCACAATAACAAATTAGTAGTCATATATCTTACTGTAAGTCCGCCAGAAGATAGTAATTTATTCTCACTAACTAACTATCAGGATATTAAGCTAAAGCCAATTTGAATTTTCTATCAGTTAGTATATCACAGAAAATATTTTAAATCAATAAATGGTGTTTATTAAATTTGCACACAATTAAGTTAAATATTTTTAGGTAGATTTTCGAAGAAAAATCTACCTATTGCAATGGATACCACTTTATGATTTTCGAAAAATTCTTTCATATCTTTACGTTTCATGCTCCCCTAAGTACGAAACCTCCGCCCGTTCAAAAAAAAATTTTGTGATATTTATATAATATATATATATATTTATATCTTTACACGATAGCGGCCGTAATTTTGAAGATATTTGAACCAAATTTTAATATGTTATTTCTAGGCCGAATAGTTCGGACAAGTTCGTTAATGAGCAAAATTGGCCCAAGGGGGTGGTCGGGGGAGGGGGTTGAAATTTTTAAAAATGTATATCTCGGCCCCTATGAAGTATAGAGGGAAACTTTGTTGGAATAAATTAGAGTACTCCCGATGGAGTTCACAGTGACACCAACGATTCGGGGGTTCGAGTGGCGGTGGGGGTGGGGGATGAAAATTCGAAACTTTTGAAACCACGTCTTGTGGGGTATCGTTGAAAAGCTCTTGATGAGTACTCTACAAATCAATAAATAGTTTCTTGATAGCTCTCATATGACGCGAGATTTTAATGTTTGAAAATAATAACACTTAAAAGAATTAATATCATAATTTTGTCTTGTTTGGCGGCTTTGCTAATTTTATTCATTGCTGATCTTGCGCACGGCCTCCCAGAATATTATATCCTATCCTTGTTGTCAAAACAAATGATTGTAGGCTCTTCCTCTTTACCGAATTCAGTTCTTATTACTGCAGGTTTTCCATGCCAAGGCTAAAGAAGAAGAGTGCTATGCAGCGACAATAAATTAAACCAAAAGCACTTCGAAATCTACCTCCGCCTGTAGGCCTGCCTAAAGGGATTTTTTTAACTCAAATAAAACACCTGTTTTGAATTTTTTTAAATATATGTGTAGGCATTACGACGTTCATGCGTTGTTCCCAGCCCATATTTTAATGATTGAAGTTTTTTAATTAAAAATATTCTTTTAGTTAATTAATTATGAGGTAAACACACGGCTAAAGAAAGTGTACACCAAGCTTTCGCAAGAGCCTCTTTTGCAATAGTTGAACAAAAGAGGTATCGGTACCATATGTATTTTTTAATTTAAGCGCCGCTGAAGTTTGCAATAGAGTGATCTGCCATTATCTTGAAATACGTTTATCTCGCTCTGGTTGAAATTACATATAAGAACAATGTTAGGTTAAATTTTTAAACATATTAGAGTATTTTATTTAAAGCTTACTGATCGAGCTCAATTCAGCATGTCGTTTCTGACTTCTAAAGATAGGCTATTAAAGTTGTCGGCATAAATTAGCAGAAAGGTTTAGGACAACAGGTATAAAATAATTATAGCCTTCATAGAAATACTACCACCTGCATTTCAGCTTTCTCCTCTTATCCTTTCTAATTCATTCTCTTTCTCTTTCCTTCTCTCTCTCTCCCTTCTCCTCTCAGTTGATTTCAAATACCTAAAATTGACAATGTCGATGTACGAAATCACCTGTAATGATCATTGGGCTCTTCATTTTGTATACAACTTAGAACTTTTTGTTTAACATTTAAAATATAGGTACTTAGTGAAAGGTCACAAGCGTCGGATGGGGTGGAGGTGGGGTTTGAGAAGTTAAAAAGTGTGAGGAAGAAAAGGGTTAAAGCTCCAGTCGTAAAGCATGGAGACAAAGGGCAGGACTGAAGAGGAAAGCAAGCAAGCTGCGTTTCCGGACATGAAGGAGTAGCCAGGACTCTAGGCGGACGTACGTAACAGCTTTCATGGCTTCAAGAGGCAGGAAGTGTTCAGATGTGTGCTAAAGGGATGATTTCCTATGTCTCCTGACAGAGGGGTAAGACCGTCTCCCCCTTTTCAGGGCAGTTAAGAAGGCTACTTAAGTCATTACTTCATTGAGTGCTTCAATCTTCGATAAGCTCCATTGCCAGATTTCCCTATATCAGCAGATGGCAATTCTATCGAAGAGAATTAATTAAGTGAAATAATTGGCTTTACTCTTGCTTCGAAATATAGTATATTGCTCTGGTAGTCACCCTCTAAAAGGGAGACTAAAACATAAGGCAGAATTTTCCCTGTGATGCGCGCTTGATTCTTGATGCAGTTTGTACTTGTGTCTGCAACACAGTGAATCCAAAACTGGACTAGTTACTTCATTAGTTTTTAATTATTTGGGGAAGTATTAAGTAGTTACTGGTAAATTAATTTATACCCAATTTACCTGAAACATGTATGACTGTAAAAAAACAAACAATTTTTTAAATTCCATACAGATTATACTAAAATTTCCTTAGTTCCATTCCGAATACGAAGTGATGTTCATGCAATGCCGCCATAAAACTTTTGTGAGAATTGCTTTTATGATAAAACTCTAAACTTTATATTATGGTGACGATTCCATTCATATTGAGCAATAATGTTTAGCAATGCCTTGGATATTGACAAAACACAAACATCTATCTTATTTTATGCTTGATATGAACTCAAGGATGCGATTTCGTCTGATAAAACATCAGCTCGCTATTGGAAACGTTAGGTATCAATATGAAGTGATTAATACGGCATTATGCTGCCAGAGTACAGAATAGAAACAAATTATTTTATACAACATAGCTTGATTGGAATTTGAAATAATCTAAATATAACTTACGTTAATTAAGAACACAATTTCGATTTGGGGCAAGCCAGTTCGTATATTATTATTCTGCTTTGATGTTAGCTTATTTGAATTTGGTTAGCTATTTTTCATATGCACTATTGGTAGATCGGTTATAATCTGGTAACTCATTCGATTAATCAATTATTGATTCATAGCTTGCCGTGATCTCACAGGTGACAGATTTTATTTTAAATTTTATATAAGAAAGTAATTATTATTTGTATAATCCGTTAAATTTTATTCTTGTAGTAGTCTTAATAAATCTCACTCGAGATTACGAGTTTCATCAGATAAGTTTGTACCTGCTTTGCAGTCCTGAATCTATCGATAAACTAGTGATCTCTCGTGGGATTACCTGATAAATATTTGTATTTAATACGTAAATAACGTAGCCCAAAAACCTAAAAAGTGTTTTAATTACATTCCATCCTAGAGAAATAGACATAGGACTAACCCCATCACTAAAATATTGTAGTGTAATAACAGCGAACGAAATATCTAATAAATATTGTCTGTTACATTGCGATTCGTCTTGTTTTACTGGCCCTTGGCAGTAATTTGACAAGGTTACGAAGTTACTGTAAAATGTTCTAGATTTATATGGGAAATGATTTACCAGTAAAAACTGCTAAGAAACGTTTCGTTGAAATTACTTCTCTTGAAATGTTTATCAATATGGCGAAAAAGGGTTTTGCATGCCAATTTATATGCCCTGAAAAATCTCAAACGTACTTCATACATAGTTATAGATATTGGGCTGCAACCTTCTCTTCGATAAGCTACATTATAAAATCAAATAAACTATTTTTTTTACCTGTGATAACACAGTTATATCTATTAAAGGAAAATTTACATACTTTTAGTAAAAGATGAAGTTCATTAGTAGCGAACACACAAAGAGGCAATTTCTTAAGGAAGAAACTGTACAAAATTTCCTGGCAATTAATTCGTGGAAGTGAAGCATTCAGTTGGTTACGTATTGGTGTACTGGCATAGAAATCTATAATTAATTAATTGGTTAATCGATCGCTTATTGGATGAGATGTTAGCTAATTGGTATAGCTATTAAATAGATTATCTGCCGGGCATGTCGGTGACGAAGAGAAGATTAGAGGAATAATATGCAGTCTTCTAAAAATTAATTTCATTTATAAGTATGTTAGGAAAATGACAAAAAATACAATTACTTTAGTCTGATTCTTATTCTACGAATATATGCCCATATGAGAGGCTTGTCAGTAGAGATTTTCTTGTAGGCCTACATACAGGGATTTCCGCGCCGTTAATTTTGTACAGTAAACTTCACTTATTTTCATACCGTTGATTTTTTAGAGAGCTCTTCACTGCTGTAAATCAGCAAACTAAAAGAAAAATCATCTAGGAGTATTGAGACTACCCTAACATAATGCTCTAAGGAAACTGGTCGTGGAGTGGAATTAGGATGGAGGAGGTTTGTTAAGGCATGTCCCGTACCGGTATGTTAATATAATAGTACCTTCATTTAATAATTTTACCCCTTATTCTATCAGTAGGGCCCGGATTCTTAGGTTTTAAATAATTTTGTTCCTTCCTAGCTAACTGTGATATTTTGACATAATTATCCGTTTCATTGTCATGGTAGTCACATAGCTCAATCTTATAAAACCTAAAAATGGCTAAATAAGACATTAAAAAATAAAAATTGTTAAAACTGCTTTTCAATTAAAATTCGATAAAATGACAATAATGACTGTAATATTAATCTAATTATTATTGTTATACTACAGTTACTTTTTAAATACCTGTCTACATTTAGCATCTTGCTCATTGTTGCCAGTATATTATTTTGTAAGATAAAATATAAAATTGCGTTTTGTAATTTTGTACCCCATTGCCCCGGTAAAGGAAATCTCTCAGTGAACTGAAATCCCTGGTTTCTTTAAAAGCAAATTATAGGCATTCTTCAAAAGCTTACACTTGTAGTTCATTCACAGTATTTGACGCCGAAAGTGAAGTAATCTAAACATTGATAGATTAGGCTAATTATAATTATTGAGAAACGTTTGCGTTGAGTTTGTGGTGACTTCAAAATGACAGGGGCAATTGTAAAACTAAGAAAAGGCATTCCTACAGTTTTGTGGTTCAGAGCCATGGGAATTTAAGTAAAAATAAAATGTATTTTATTGTACTTACTAAAGTGAAACCAAAAAATCGTCTGAAAACTCTAAAAAAATAAAATATAACTATTTGAATATGTTTAATAAACTAAAACAGAGTTTATAAAAACCTAAAATTCCGAGCCCTATCTATGATTAAAAGAATTATTCGAAACATTGGGGAAGAATAGATAAAAGAAGGATAGTTGATAACTAGAATCTGCATGATAAGAAGAATTCCTACGTAAAGGGAGTATAAGTGTAACACCATTAGAAATGCTTCACATAGAAAATTTTCAGGAGCCTTTATTTTGATTATGTACGCGTGAAAAGTTACACCATGAATGACTTACATCACGGTTGACTAACGATAGATAAAGGAGTTATAATGTCAAATAAATTAAGGTATAATTATATACCGGTAATTGTATTATCAACTTTTCTTCTTTTACGTCACTTAGAGCGCTCAATAAATGTCTACATGTGGACGAGAGATGAAAATCTTAATACAGTAATCTATTGTGATTCAAGAGCGAACATGAATCATTCAGTCAGCTAGTCTACAAATCATGTTTATTGTATGTTAGCTGTATCGGATAAATAAGATTTTGTATTGTAGAAACGAAATAAACACGTTCAGTTCTATTGCCGTCTTTATCAACTTATCCCCTTTAATAACAGTTCTAACAGAGCCATACTCCCCAGAAATGAGAAAAAGATTGCGTAACCAACCACCATTTTAGAAAACATTAGTTCGTTAATACGTGTATTAAACATCGTCTTGTAAATTGAAAATAATGTTAACTGCATTCCTCGATGATATCACACATACTCTTACTCACAAAAAACACACACATGCTCCTATACACATGCACCAGCTAAGAAGAAAGTAGAACAAAAGCTGGCGAAAATTCTTTTCGCATCCTTTTCGTCTCAAGAAATTTCATTAACGAGCGCGGAGCTTAGCACAGTGGACAGGACTTTCTCCTTCCACCTCATTCATTCTTCTCATTCTACCTCATATAGGAAAAACCTAATTCGTGTTATAGCGGAATCCTCAAAGGGAATATTGGGACGAGCAAAGCCTTAAAATTTCTTTCTTCAAACGGCATGTCAACAGCGCTTGAGCGCTGAGACTTATAAGTTCTCATTAAATCATTAACTCTTCATAAATATATCATAGTAGGCTTACTTGTTCTCTCGTAGATTTTCACAGTGATTATTGAACAAATTTAGTTACCCTCTATAATACTTTTAAAAAAGCCTAACTGAATGGACGGTCGATCTGTGCCAGTCTCCTTGGATACTCGTGGAGTAGGGTGAGTCTAAGCTTATACAAACATGTGACTTACGGGGAATCCGCCGATTGTTGTGTTAGCATTCATCTTGCATGTAACTTATAATGTCATGGCTTTCTGCTTGATTAGCTATTTCCAACATACAGACATGCGTGATAATAACAATGTAGGCTCATTGACAATCTTATAACACATCACTGTAAATAGAAATTTCCCTGCTAGAGAATTACTATACCTCCCTAGATTGAAAAATACGAATATGATCCTTATTTGGAATTCCGTGCTATTTATGCAAACCATAATTATTTTCTATCCTGCTCCTTTATTTTAGATATAATGTTTATATCCTTCATCTGTAATATTTTCCTTCGCATCTGTTGCTCATACCATACGGTAATGTGACTAAATTACATGTCAAAATGTATATTCCCCCAGTGATTATTTACTATGATTTCACTATGCCATATTAGGAGTGGCTGTAGACATAGTTAAAGGGGAATCAGGAATAAAGGAGACACAGGATTGTGTTTATGATGCTGTAATACTGTTTTAGTGCAATAATTATTGTTATTCTCATAAAATATATGAAATTCAATGTTAGGCCTAAGTTCTGAAAGTAGAGATAACTGAATATCACAAAACAATTGTTTTAAATTCTTTTAAGTATACTTTTCTAGAGTATTCATATTCATAATTATATCTATCGTAGGAAATTAAATTAAATTTCTTGTCCACTTATATGAAACAAATTGTAGGCCTATATTATATAATAGCATTTAAAGCTAAACTACTGAACCCAGGTGAACATTTCTTGCGTTCAACCCAAGGTTCTTATAATATTAAAGGTTGTGCCACTAGCAGCTCAGAATTAATCATAGGATACCTTCTTGAAATCGTATGTTTTTCTCTTTCGTTTGTTGTTATTGATTAAAGTGTGCTAACTTCCACTGACTTTACGGTATTACGATAATATCGTTTATAGTATTACTGAAGACGATGGTTTAAAAGTAATAAAATGTTATTTCCAACTCAATATCAGGAAGAACCTTTCCAGAAATCACTACATCTTAGCGACGTCCTAATTATGACCTATATTCCGAGCTGTGTCGATATTGCTGACATCGAGTTTCATGATAATGCACTTTAGTAAGTTGACATGCTCTCCTACCTAACGCCACATATATGTAATTAAAATTAAATGACGTGAATAATCATCAGTTGACTGGAAAATTAATTACTTGCCGAGCGATAAAGCTTCACGTTTTAATATTACTATCCTCATCCTCTTCCCGTCGTATGCTGTGAAGCATCATCTTCTAGAATCTAAACTGTAATTTTTCTAGATCGTATAATTATAAAGCCAGGTGAACCTTTAAATAACTGTGATCAAGATTATTTATTACGGTTATTATGTCTATTTATTGGGAATATATATATATATATATATATGCTATGTAAAGAAGTTAAATAAGCATTAGGATTCATAAATGGTGAAGTTAGAATGTAAACTGGCATGAGTTTGGCATAAAAAATTGCAATGACAATAATTTATTGTGCAATGTGTGTTATTTTATTCAGCGTACGGTTTTTTATTACGTGTATTACGTGTAATGGTATAAGGTAGTTTTCATTCCACGCTTTTTATATGTGTCGTATCTTAAGTACTTACCCGCACGCCATCAACTGCCAGCTATCGCGAAAGATGAGAACGACGAAAACTAACAAACAGCGATTGTTGAGGTCAACCGTCTCCGTTTTTTTATGAATCTAAAATTTCAATTAATTTAATTATGGATGAACAAAAACAGTCGTATGCAACGACGTAAGATTCAGTTTGAAATGAGCTTGTGATATATGACATTTTTGGCAAAATGTAATAAATTTTAGATTTCCATTTCTATAAGTTATACTTAATGTTATATAAACTTATATGTATTTTAAAATTCAATTAGATTTTAATTAATGAAAAGACATCGTGCCCACCCTGAGACGCGTAGTGGGCTCGTGTTAGATTCCTGATCGGGACCAGTTATCTCGTTGGAAGTTTTTCCGGGGATTTCAGTCACCTATGAGACGAATGTAGGGTGTGTTTAAGTTCTTGTGGTCTCCAGATATCATCTGGCCGTCATTATCAACTTCTTCCCATCCGCGCCTTGTTCGGTACGGGTGTGTGTGCGAGTGGTGAGTCTCGTTCCAAGTGCGTGTTGTCTCGGAGGTGGCCCCGGCATTGGGCTGATCACCCAACCGAGGAGACTCTTGATGTCCTTGTCTGACCAAATAAATATGTATATGATCCAAAGTAATCCCTCTTCAGACAGGTCGCAAAATTGTAAGGTTAATTCTGCCCGGTCGGATTAGGCCGAATAAATATCCCTACAACGGGAGAAGTTAAACTAAGAAAAAGACATTTCTAAAACCAAACAGGTGATTTTTATTTTAAAATTAGAAAAATTTGCATTAGTCCAAAACAAAATTTAGAATATATAATTAGATTTAAATGTACCTAATAATTTGTTGCCTCAAGAATCAATTTTGGTATTAGGGCCTATATACCCGTAGAAATAAAACCGATTAATTATTTATCATGGTTCAATTAGTACTAACATACAGGAATGTGAGACCATCTAGTTCACGTGTGTTTTAATCAGTCCCGACTTTAGAGCGAAGTTATGAGAAATACGTGAAACACGTTCAAGAATCTCGTAGCATTCAAACGATCTTAATTCCGAGACTCGTTTATTGGAATGGATGATAATCACTTATTGCACGTGGTGCTTGCAGAAACTGCCTTGAAATTCCAAGAATCTAGTCTGCTTTATCCAAGGCATCACTGTTATTACTACCTAATCTTCGTGCACAACATTCACAGCGCATCGCGGATAAAAACTGAATTTCCATTATCGAACATTAAGCTTATATAAATATAAGGAATGACAATTTTTATTCCTCTACCCTTATCAAAGGTTCTATAGGTAAAAAAAGTACTTTTCGACCCAGAAATTCAATTGGGGAGTCTGAAGCTTATTTACACGTTTTGAAGTCACCTGAATCTAAAAATTAAACATACATAATCTACAAGAGTACATTCCTGAGTGATCTCAGCTCGTGCTTAGTAATGGTACCAGTAAGCCTTGACTTTTTTAAGTTAGAAGGGTATAAAAAATACATTACAAAGATTTAAATATATAAGAAAATTTACCAAATCCTTAAGTTGGAGAAATTATAACAGTCTATAAAACTAATCAATATTCTCAGTAAGAATTAGCTATATATATCACCTCTAAGTTGCATTTAACAGACCTTATTAGTATATAATGGATGCGTACCAATGCTTTGTTTTAGCAATCTTGTCAATAGACTAAATTTAGACGTAAGGTTCATAAAGGATCCGAAGGTAGCCTTTTTTCTGTCTGTTATTCCACTGGTTAATAATAATGAAGGGAAATGACCACAATGTACATAATGTAATTATTTTTTAACAACAAAGTTGAAATTTTCGAAGAAGTAAGAAAATTTAAAGTTTGAACATGCATTTTGGCAAATTCCGCTACTTTTCACACTTTTCATGAAGTTTTCGGTTATCGTGTCTAAGTCTCAAGAGGGTTTAAATTCAGATAGTTGAACAAACTTCGTACAAAAAAATGATAACCATTGACCCTTTAAAAGGCGTGTTTATAGTGTTATTTTATAAACATTTGTGAAATGTATGCATCAGTGGGTTATAAGTTTGAAATTAGTTCGGAAAATTTATTTGGCGTAGCTGTTTCCTAGTAATGTTAACCGCAATAAGAAGATAAAAATCCTCATATTTTAACGTAAATGATTTCACTATTTAACTTACATCTTTGCTTGTATGCAGTTTTTCGCGGCGTTGCATTATACATAATGCAGGCCTATGACAGTAACAGTGAAAATGTTAAACATATTTTGCTACAGAGTACACATGGAGATGGAAAGATCGAAATGAACATACCCTAGAGACAGAAACGCCAGTGCAAGTAAGATGTTGTGATGTTTGTGGCTATTGCTGGTCATAAGATACATAATATGGAGTCGTGACACAAAAGACAATCACATTAGGTAACCAAATAAGAGTTTGCGAGACTTAACAATATACATTGGGATTTAAAGTTACAAAATTAAAACAATCAGTTTGTTGAATTTATTTAATATTAACATAATCACTCGTACGCTCTTTATTTCTAAATTTTATAATAAGTATAATAATAATAATAATAATAATAATAATAATAAATTCGATAGTATTTCATGGTAAGTAAAATCCGACTAAGGGTCCATAAACAAGGGGAAAAATTAACACATCAGAATGAAAGCTTTGAATATAAATCTGATTTATTAACACTGTATTACTTCCAGTCACAAATTATACTAAAATTCCCAGCATTATACTAATTAGCGAGTCCTTCTTCTACATTTTAGCATCAAAAACACATGGCGACAATCTGCATGTGCTTGATATATTATGTTTCAGTGCTAATGAAAGCGTCGTATAAGGATTTTAGATTAAGAAGGAGAAAATTTTCTTTTTCGAAATGGGTTCTTTGTAACCATAAAATGGAAGCAGATAGTACTAACGACTAAATTTTCAGCAGCTCCTTTTAAGATGGATAGCTTAGCCTCTTATTCCGAAAAGATTCTTACATAGTCTAATGCTGTTAAGGGTTGAGTGAAGGCGTTATTTCCGTGAAGGTGTCACTGGATGAGATCGAAAGGAAATTTCAATGTACATGTAAAGATAATAACATATAAGACGATGTAAGCCTACTTTTCCTGTCCACTGTAAGTTATGTTTTGTCTTTCATTCTCTCCTCTTCCCTTCCTTTCCTCTATCTCCTTCTGTAACTCTCTTTCTCCCACATTTTTATCTCCTTCACTCTCGTTCTCCTCATACTCTTCCCATTTCCTTTTGTAATAGTAAAGGAACGTGAAATAAAGCTAGATTAAGCGTTTACTGTGGGATAGTTTAAGTGCAGGTGATTAGCCTCGTGTCCTTTTCTACCTTCGAGCACGATGGTCCTTCCATGTTGCACTCGTTCGCCTCACCCCCTACTATTCCCCCCTTTTACAGTTCCCTGTGAAAATCACCGCCCCTGGATCATGATTCACTTTAATCCTCCCCCTTTTCTCTCTTCCTCTCACTTGGCCTAATCGGTGCCCACAAATCGTCGCTCTGGAATGAGCAGAGAGGGCAAATGCGCTCTTACATTTTCTAAGGTAAGGTACAGTGGAGCTTTACAAGGTGTGGGATGGTTTGTAGAAGGATTCAACACAGAAATCTTGGAGGATTGTGAATGTAACCTTGTTCAACGATATCTTGCAGTGCGGTAAAATAAACTTTAACCATTAGTTTAGCTGGGTACCTATGGAACCACTACACGGTACAAAAACAGATAGTGCAAGACGTGGGTGATATCAGTTTTCAATAAACATTAAACGTTAGTTGGCGACATGTTATCTACAGATTCACTGTAGGTTGCAAAGCGAATGGCACAGCATAGCATATAGGAGATTATGTTGGGTTTTTGCTTGTCAATTTGACTTTAAATCTACCTTTATTGCAGTTACTGTGACGTATAATTTTGTTATAAGATTTAATTGTTGTGAATACTTCTTATACATAAACAAGCAACTCAATAAATACCATCTAATTTAGCGAATCCTCTATTTTATTCTTCTGCTCTTTCTCCTCCTCATCTATCTCCAGTTACTCCTCTTTTTAAAAATATAATTTTATCCCATTTCTTGATCATGACAGTTTTCATTAGCCATCGGCTTCTATTATTTCGCTTCTTCTCCCTTTTGTTTTTCTTTACTTCTGACTCATCTGAGTATTCCTAGTTTTCTTTCTTACTAAAGTTTATTTATTTTTTCCATTTGCTGTTGATTTTCAACTTTGTTTTAATATAATTTTCAGTTCTTATTCTTTTCGACAACAGTGCCATATTTTCAAGAGTAACCATAGACGTAATTTATTTCAATTATTTCGCTTCTTCTCCCTTTTGTTTTTCTTTACTTCTGACTCATCTGAGTATTCCTAGTTTTCTTTCTTATTAAAGTTTATTTATTTTTTCCATTTGCTGTTGATTTTCAACTTTGTTTTAATATAATTTTCAGTTCTTATTCTTTTCGACAACAGTGCCATATTTTCAAGAGTAACCATAGACGTAATTTATTTCAAGAAAATTAAAGTACTCAATCGTAACCTCTTGGTCATTTTATTAATTAACAACGTCCCCTTATAAAGCGGAGAACTTGATTCATAGGAATATATCCGTAATTTACAAAGATATATACTTTATTGGGCAAAGTAGATCTATATATATAGACTTCTTTTAGTACAGCTAAGATCCCAATCATTGGATTACTTGTTGGATAGTTTAATTTCCCCTATAAAAATTTTCTTCTATCCGTTAATTCACCATAGAATTCCATTGTATTTTTATTACCATTTTAGAATTACAGCGTTTGCAATGTTATTTAATTCATATATCGCATCTTTACAGTTGTTTTATTTATAAAATACAATAATTATAATACTTGTCTGTACAGCTATTTACAGTATTCCTCCATACCTGAAAGAAATCAAGGAAATATTTCATGATTTTTTCTTCATTGTATCTTTATTATAAACTCGTACTATTCCGTCGCCACGCGCCGGGCAGTATTTCGGTTAATTTCCTTGTAGGGATGATATTGTTCTGGCTTTTATCGACTTTCTAGCAAGATTACGCCTACTTTGCTTTCTCTTGACATTTTGTTTTGTTTGTGGACATACAAAGAACAATCGACTTGATAAAGTTTGGCCATGGTTTCGCTAAATATTGGCAAGGACGGATATTGTGCAAATTATGAAAAAAGACCTTCATCTTGAGACGGTGAAAAATTGCCTATATTCCTATGTTTTTTCCATGTATAAAGATTATGTTGTGCAAAATTTCGATTCTAACAGCTCTTAGCTCTAATTGACCACTTGGTTACTGACCAGAGGTCATCAATATTACTGCGTAAAAGTGACAGATCCAAGGATGAAGAATTATAAGCACAAAAAACCTTCCGTACGGAAAAATTCCGTCAGAATGGTGACGATTAGAGTCCTAAAGAGCAATACACAACCGTCGTTGAATAATCAAAACAAACAACATCAACAGTGAGTCCGGATTATGTAAAAATTATGTTTTTGGCAACATAACTGGTTCCCCAACACAGAGTATCACAAAGCACTTTCAAGTGCTTTACAATAAAATATCCAGGGAGTATATTGAAAATACAATTTGTGCCAGTGAACCGTCTTTATATTGCATCACACTTCTTGAATTGCAGTCTTAAGAACTCGAAGGAACCTCTTCAAATACGTGTTTGCAGAAAATGCAAGTTCAATCCTTATGCCACACTCATATGCAGTGGAGAAAGGGGATGAAACTGGAGTTCTTTTGGAAAGCTCTGTCGAGTGAGAGGGGTAAAAGTGCGGGGATTTTGCCAGTCTTGGCACGGTCGTCTAATATTTCTTTAGCAATGTCTCCCATTCTTTTCATCGGAGCCACTTCTTTCCTTGGCTCGACCTTCGCCGCCTTTCCCTTCTTTTCTAAGCATTTTATCAATCCCTCTGCTTCTTTTCTCAACTTCTATTTCTGCTTTCATTTCCCCTACGTCGGCGGTGATGAGAAAACCAAACGATAATTGGGATTCTAAATTAAGGGTCGCATAAGATTCAATGGTTATAGGATTCTTTCATTTCTTTTCATTTTCCAAACCTTTCCCTCCGTGCATTCTTTCCTTTCATCAGCATTATAAGCTTTCAGAAATGCCTAAATGGAGATGATTTTTATAGATAAAGCAGGGTACAGAAATTTCATTATAAGAGGATCTTCTTGTTCTTATAGGTAACCAATAACCTCTGACTTGAGAAGTCAGTTGTAATGGTTGATTCAACCAAGAACATGGAAGAAATTCTCTTTTAAAGTACCGTGTACTTATTTCAAGACACCTTTTGAAGGTTTTTTGATCTGTTGACAGTATAATTGAACTTTTTTCTTCATAGGTCTTGCATTCTGATCATACAGCACTGTCTAATTAATTCCAAGAATTAATAATAATTTGGATTTGGGCAAATATTTAACCTTCAAGAATTTTCACATTCTTAATATATTTACTATATTTACTGTTCTGTTCAGTTTACAGGTGTTAATGTTTGTTACTATTAATAGTAATATTATGGAAGTTTGTACATACTGCTTTGGATATTATTTTAGGAACTTCACTTTTATTTTCTAAGATATTCCTATGTCGTTTGCAACTTTGCAGAAGTTACTTAGTAATCATTCCCATATTAGCAGACGTTAGATCAAGTCATCGTCTTATGATAGTTTATTCTAAGCTCGTTAAATTACTTCCGATATTTTCATAAACTAGTTTTAAACATCCTGTAAGTTCAAGAAACTGGTGATTGACATTGGAAGATTCTTCTACTCATTAACTTCTTCTGTGCTTGTATATTGGTAGAAGTAGTATAACATGGAATTAAAGGGATCAAAAGGTAGTCTTATTAAATCAAGATCTAGTTAATGACAGCTCACTGCCATTACATGCGACTAGCAAATTGAATTGAGCAATGGGAATACCTAACATTATATTATTACGCAAAGCAAATGTACCTTTTTACATAATTATCTTCTCTACAAACTGTAATACTTTAATTGTTACTTTGAACATAATTGGTCATCTAATACGAGGGACTTAAGAGCTAAAAATTATCTTCATTTTGAACTTTATTATTATTATATATATATATATATATATATATTTTTTATCTAAAGACTATTTGAACCTTATTTCACCAAATGCATGTTTCGGTTATAAATACACATACAAAATCAAACAAATAAATTAGCTTATGACAAACATTTAAATTGATGAATAAATGCTAGAAATAAAGGATATAAAAGAAGAGGTGCAACATGATTTGATGAATCATTTGTCAATAGCTGGGAATAATTGATTTCACAATAGTCGAGATGTCCCAGTAAAATATATGTTCTGGTGTGTTGACGACTGCACTGGAACAGCAGGTGGAATATTGTTTCTTCTGACATTTCACATTTGCAAATAAATCAATCGGGTGACTCTAGGTGAAAACGTTGCAGGTAACTTTTAGTCTTTCCGTGGCCAGTAATAAATTGTGTTAGAATACAATTTGATGTGAAATACTTGCAAGAGATGCGATTAATATTTTAACTATATTAACACGTTTACTTATTTATAAAAGCTGAACATTACATACAATGTTGTAAACACTCTTAACTCATTTTTATGCAGTAAATCTATACCCTGAATGCATGTAAACATTCATTGCAAAATAAACTTTCAACACTTGTACAAGTAAATAAAAACACATCAAATTGTAAAAGTAAAAAGAAATAGAATTACAAATACATTTGTATCTAAGACAACGATTGCCACAACCATAATTCTAGGTTATCGTAAATGTAATAGTTTTATATTTCCAGCACTTATTCTTTACTATAAGAGTATTTTATTTTATTTTAAATTATTAGATAAGATTATGACTGATTACGTTCAAGTTATAAACAACCGAGCGACCGAGATGGTAACGTCTTGGATTCGCATTCTGGAGGTCCCAGGTTCAAATCCCGTGGCCGTCCAATTTGACATGGTTTTTTTTTATGGTTGCCCCAGTTGTAAAGACAAATACCGAATTGGATACTTTACATACCATGAATCATCCTCACCATTTCATATCCTGTATCATATCCATTTAAATTAAATATCAGTTGAAATTTACTACATTAAAATACACCGGCAATAGAAACAATTGACAAGCAATAGTTCCTTGGCCTACCCTACTGTACAGACACAGATCCCGAACTCCTGATATAGCCTAGAAGCTAAAAGGAGTATAAACACAGGAAAAATAGAAAAAAGTTATCAACAATGTAAACTCAGCACTAAGTGAAGAAGTGAATTAAAAACTCTTTACTTGCATATTTATATAGGCCTAATACTCAGTACTTAATAAAATCATACGTTGAGAATAATCATAGTACTTCGTCGTCAGCATAACCCTTCATTCCTGATTATTTGATTGTGGCACCAAGATGGTTATTTTAAACAATCATTTTTCATAATAATCTTCTGTTGTTTGACTAATCTACTCACTTTTATTATATGCCCGAAATTTATTCACTTACTGTATAAAATCGTATATCTACATATTATACGAGTACATTAGGCTAATAACCATTTCTTGCAATTTCCTGTGTATAATTAGCATAGTTTTCCACCATTAGATCAGCAGCCTAGAGCACTGTGTGTTTGATACATGAACTAGTAATGTGGTTATGTTTTGACACATGCATGTCGCGTTTATCCTTACATAGACATAATTTGTGTTTGCGAATTGACAGTTATTCGCTCGGTGTTGTTGCTGATATTGTACATATGGAATTTGTTTAAATGTTTATTCGCATCCAGCAACAAACATGAAACGAAATTTAGATTGTGTTTTTCTATCATAAAACTGTCCAGTAAATACGCGATTGGAAGCAAAACAAAGAACTTTCAACAACAGTATGCAAAATTAATTTTCTATATGTTTATGCTTATTCTGAGTATTGAACGGTGTGTCATAACCTTAAAATAAAGCAAATTTTAATATTAATGGCAATTGTTGGCTGTTGCGTTGTTTTAAGTGCAAGAAAAATGAATTTTAACGCGACTGTGCGAAATAGTAGTACAAGTTACTAAGATACAAGAGTAGTAAATGCATCATTAGAGAATTGAGGAAAAGTATGAAAGACGAGCCGAAGGCCGGTTCAATTCCGCCCTAGGTCGATTACGTGTGCGTAATTGCGGCAGTTCCATGTCTGTAGATCATAGGTGAGCAACTGAGGGGAAACGTTTTAGTCCCCATCCCTTGCTGTGACGTAAGAAACCTGTTCTTCATGTTCAGTGTCAAGTCGAAACTGCTTTATGCTGACGTCAAGGGCGACTGTAGTGGGAAAAATTCCCCTACCGCACAGTGACACGATGTGCCACAGATGCGCACCCATGCTGTAGATTAACAAGCATGCAGGGAAAAATTCTGCCATACCAATGAGGATTGCATGTCTCAGAAGCAGTATACAGCTCTAACAAATAACATTAATCGAAGTCCCATCGGGAGTGTTTAGGGATCTCTTTCAAAAGTTACCTTTTCTTAGTAAAATAATGTGCATTTTGCTGCTCCCATGACTGAGTGGTTTGACCGTTCACCATCCACCGCTGGGACCCGGGATCGAATCTCGGTGGATCCACGTGGAATTTGTGGTGGACTAAATGGGGTCGGGGCCGTTTTCTCGGAGTGATCCCTTTCCATGTATCATTCCACCGTTGCTGCTTTCATGATGTGGCCAATCGGTTGGAATAAAGAATTATAATGTGCATTTCGAAAATCTAAAAGGAATTAGTTCATTATACAGCATTCGCCATCTAAAATATTTGTAAATATAATCTCCTAACGTAGGCCTACATATATTGGAGTAAATAAATAGAGGTAATGCAAAACATACCCCTAATCTTTATGGAACAGATGAGTTTCATTCTTAGGACGTATTCGCGATACGTGATATGAATAGAGATGGTAGGTGGATTATGAAAGGACTTAATGAATAGCGCATATAGGATTCCGACTCCCTAAGTAGTGATGGAGATGCACCTGAACTGATGCCGTTACCAGCATTAATTAAGTTAATGCTTCTACACGAGCTCGATCTGTACTCTGTTTGTTGAGGTTCGGCACATCCCGCATATCCATTATGAGGCGCCGTATAAGCCTATCCTAGTGCGATTATCAGACGAGTTTAAAATACGTAACAATAATAATAATAATAATAATAATAATAATAAAAATCAATTTTATTGCCATTAGGTCGTTTTAACAATAGGCAAAGTCAAATTATAACACAAATAAAAATATACAATACACTGTACAATAAATAGATTAGACTATTGCACCACTTACATTAAAACGTAGCTATCATAAAATTCCTTCAATTCATAGAATGGATGCTTAACTAACCATTCAAACAGAGTACGTTTAAAAATGGGTAAGGGTTTATCTTGATTTTGTAACGTTGGTGGAAGCTTGTTATATAATTTATGTCCAATTGTCTCATAGCTATTGAGTGTTTTTGAAAGTCTATGGTGAGGTACATATATTTGCCCGCGACTCCTAGTATTATATGGCTCAGGCAAGTGTTATGTCTCTATGAATTACAGAATCTGCATTCTTTAGGTTCTACTTGTAGCTTCTTATACAGCCTTTACTTTTAGGGAGCGTCCATTTTAGCTATACCTAGGGCTACAGATACCAAATATTATATAAAGAAGGATATGAGCAACCCTCCACACTGGCTATAATGACGTCAACAGGTGGATATTCACTTGAAACTTTAGAGCATCTTGGATCTGGCATCACTGTCAACCAGCTTTGAATAATACAATGTTCTAATGCTTACATTATTAAGATATTGTTTTATAAAGTAACACTAGATGGTTTGTTCAGAAAATGTTTAGTATTCATCATATATGTTCTTAAAACATACAAATGAGATAATATTTCTAAATATGTATTTAAAAATGGGGAATATTCAGCAGTATAATAATAAACAAAGGACAAGATTTAAGTGGGTACTTTATATTACTACATTTATTATTATGTTTTCTCTATAGGTTTGTTCGCAAAGCAGTCAGAAACCAGGAACATATCGTTCGCGCATGCGCTCTTTCTCCACACGCGTTCGCAAAGCGAAAATCCGTGATTCTGATTTCAATCTTCTGTTCGCAAAGCTCTCACGGACAGTTTCCGTACTATAAGAAAAGTTTGCAGGCTCTAGCATGAATTGTTATCAGAGACATGCGCAGTAACCTATTTTCACGCGCCTGACTCCTCCCTCCTATAACATTGCGCCAGATTTATAAACATAGGCTACTTATATGTATGAATAATGGAAGATAATTAAAAGTTTCCCAAAATATAGATTATATCGTCGATGTATATTGCATTTATAACATGTCAAAGGGAAATATATATTTTATTTGCATATCATATCGATTAAACGCAGAAACTATCGATTCCAAATTCTTGTAACCGTTCGCAAAGTGCAAATCACGGGTAAGTTACAGACTGGACATGCGCAGTACAACAAATTCTCAAGCGGTCACGGATTTGCTTTGCGAACAAACCTTATATTACTAGGAAAGGTGTATTATGAAGACAAAATAGAAAAAAATGCAACGAAAGAATGAAAATTAAAAAAAAAAAGAGACCAGTAGAGAATAAAAGCCGAAAAATGCAAAAACAAATAACGCAAAATAAAAGTAAGCTATTTTTGTTCGTTTTGAGGTGAGACGAATTTATACTACATCCTAAATTGTCCATGATATCTCAGAAAAAATTATATTTCATCCACTTCCGACCCCTACTTATCATTAGGCCTACCAGAAACTCATTCCCATGCCAATTATAGATTAAAAATTCAACGAAATAAAAGTAATAATACTAAGAATAATTTATTGCAATTAATAATGTTTCAGATAGCACTTTACTAGTGATGTATTACATAAATCGATTTTAATACATCATATCCTTCTTAAACAACAACAGTACAAGAGGAATTTGTAGGAGAAGAAAGGGGAGATAGAAATCTCTCCCTAACTTTCCTCGTTTCCGATGAAGTACTCTATAGTATAGGCTACACAATAACAGTATTTCAAAATCTTGCCAACTGCTTGCTTCCATACTCCCCGCAAGTCCCATTCCCTGCTGCTGTTGAGGAATTTTACTCTCGTAAGAACTTAGTAAAATTTTCTAGATCGTGACAGGAATGTTTGTTCTCTTCTAGGCTTTGCGCAATGACGCAATAAAGTTGTGACGAAATGCAGCATAGTTTTGAGTTTAATTTACTTCGCTTTTACAATGGGCTTCGTTTAGACCACTTCCTCCGACAACGAAAACTCATTGTCCTGGATCGTGTACTTTGTAACATTGTTTTTTATGCTGTTCACAACATTAAACACTTGACAATCGGTAGGCATATTATTTGAATCATATAAGCATAATGTTATTACAAATTAATATGAAAACATACAATTATTTTCATTTTCCTATGAGTACTGAACGTATTGGTACGGTATTACAAATTTATATTAACACATATGCCTTTTTTCCCATTTTAATTCTTCTAACAAGTAAAAGTGAAAGAATCTACTCTTATACAATTCAACGGCCCTAAATAGCATGCTCGCTCGCTCGCTCACTTCGTGAGACATCGGGTATACTCGGCGATGTTCGTCTCTCGCAGTCTAAACTTTCACGAAGAGTATAAAATTAGGAAAACTGTTTCTTTATTATATAAGGCCTAAGTGAAATGAACTAAAACTCCGTGGCGCTACATCCCTGGAGGTACTTGGCCTACCACCCGACCGCTGCTTCATCTCCCGTAGGCCGATGGCAGGATTGGGGGGCATATGGTCAGCATGCCGACACCCACGGCCGTTAATGGTGGTAAGTGAAATGAACACAATGAACAAATATTCTAATTTTATTTTTACTTACAATTTTCATAGCTCTGAACCACAAACATTTTTAATAAACTCCCAGTGTAAATTTCTTAAAAATCCTGGATTCAATTAATAATGGCGGGCGAAGCCGCGGGCACCAGCTATCATATTATTGATAGTTTAACCATGGAAGTACCGCGGACAATAAAAATCCAAACAAACCATTCCTTCCCTTGAAAAATTATATCATTTCTGAAAACTACACTGAATTTATCAAATAAAATTCACATCATATCCATCTGTCAACAAACAGTTGAGAAACAATACTTATTATGTGATCACACTTATCTTTGGAACTGCATAATCGAATCTGAGAGAGTTTTCCGAGGGAGCGCTTTCTAATCGTGGAATGTTCTTTAAAGCCGGAATTTTAGCTTTTCATTCATTATTAATGGTTTAGTTTATGAATGATTCGCGTGCATGTGTTAATAAATATAATACTTTAATAGTTATTGTACTCTTAATTTTTAATTTTTATTTTACATTTTCCTTTTCTCTTGGGCCTGAGTGTAGTTGTCGAAGAGAAATCTACTTCACCCTATCAATTTTGCATTACATGGACTATTTGTGCCTTGATCCCGATAGTCCCATGTCTTACATTAGACAGGGATTTACATTAATTGCTGGGAGATAACACAGATTTCAGTAGAAGTGAACAATCATACCAAACGAACTATGCAATTCACTATGACATATCTGTGGCTTGGTTCTAAATGTGATAAAACTTGCTTTTGAGATAACTGACTTTGAAGTCTTTCTAGAAGTAACTTCTTTTCGCTGAGGACTTACGACATTGGCCCCTAAGGTTTCTGTATTATGTCTATTAATAGCAACAGACATTGGCACTTTTATTATACGAAAGATAAATACTAGCCGAACTAAATAATGCATAGATCTCATTTTTGCAAGAAATTGGCATTGGCTCTTTTATAACCAAGTCATAGATGTATCCTGTGGGCTATCGGTCAGAAAGGAAATTATATCCCTTTGCAGTACAGCCAGCTCCGCCTGTTAAGAACGAATAGACTACGTGCAATACTCAACTGTCGGAGAAATTGCCGAAAAGCCGAGGAGTATAGCGAGCTCCGCCTGTTAAGAACGATTAGACTACGTGCAATACTCATTTGTCGGAGAAATTGCCGCAGGATCGAGGAGTACAGCGGGATCCGCCTGTTAAGAACGATTAGACTACGTGCAATACTCAGTTGTCGGAGAAATTCCACATAACCGAGGAGTGTATGAAGTTTCGAAAAGGTTTGACACTATTTCTTCCATTTCTTATAATTTCTTACCCTTCTACGATCCCTTGCTACTCATAGGGCTAATTCACATGCAGGGTAAAGTAACCAATTGTGACCGTGTGTAGGAAAATTTTATTTTATATATTTTTAATAAAATTGCTACACCGGTAGGCCCTATTTCAACCCTGATTTGTAAAGTGTTCTACATTTTTTCTCTCGACGGTTATTTTTAAACTTTGGAATGTATCTATAATCATTTGATGTGTGTTTTTGTTAGGTTTGAATTTAACATCTATGTGTTCCATGCGATTTACTCTTATGATTTATTTAGGCTGTGTTATTGTGAATTCAGGCAGGTCTGATGCGACTGTATTTGAAACAACACGTTTCTTTTATAAACCTACTTATTAATTCGTACGCTCAAGTGATAAGATGTTAAACCGTTCTACGCGCAATATTTATAACCCATGATGACCATAAAATAATCAGGATAATTTCCAAACGGATTCAGCTTTTGACTTGACTGTTACCAACATTTTCTGACTAAGAAAAAATCCCGTATAATAAATTGGTGACTCCGATGCCATGCAGCGGTCACTTTTCTTTCCCTATTTTCTCCAAAAGGAAAATTAATACCCCAATCTATTTCCAATTCCTCCCATTTCCTCCTCGCCAAGATGTGGTGCTAAGCATAAACCCGATAGGTCTATGTAAAACAAAATGTTCTATTTAACTAGAGAAGTAGAGATTTCGGTGAAGTATATGATGAGAAAAACCCATTATGTTTCAAATTATCCTAGAATACATTATTATAAAAATTGAGATTCAATATGTCCATTACTTTAGCTCTTACTTTAATTAAAAAGTGCCCCCTGAGTTTTTATTGTTATTATTATTATTATTATTATTATTATTATTATTATTATTATTATTATTATTATTATTATTATTATTATTACATATTGGGTTCTCCCTATTGAATCGATTTAAAGTACATTTCGTTTTCGTTACATAGTAATCATAGTAATAGCCTTCATTTTCTCCCGAAGTTGAACAATTGATTTGGTCGCAACGTATATTTTCCTTCCTTCTTATGTTGGTTACATTGATTAAAGGGAACGTTAAGTGGAGCGGAAAATTGTGCCTGGTTAACGAATGCTTGTTTTGGAGCAAAGGAGACTATATCGAAGAAAAGTGATATCAAATTGGGAGGGAAAAGGATTTTACCCTTTTTATGAAGAAATCAGGATATTATTTTTGAGACGGCGTTACCCAAAATAAATATAAGTTTTATTTAAATAACTTTAGACTATTATACTCTACACAGAAGCCTCAAAGTAGTTTTTACATTTATAATTTCTTGACAACCATTTCAATTATATGGAAAGCAAAATAACTATATATATATATGCATACATACACACTCACTCAAACACAAACAATCACATGATAACAGAGAGTGCACAGTTATCGATTTGATCCTTGAAACTGTTTTAAACAATATTTTTATATACCTATGTGAGTTGAAACGCTATTGCTCTCATTTTAGTGATTTTAATTTGCATGTAATTCTAAAAGTCATTGCAATCAGCGAGGAAACCAAATTTATATTTCAATCCCAATTGATTTATGTGAAAATACAAATATAAGTGATTTTTTAGTTCAGATAGGGAAAAAAAGCAAATTAAAAAGTGATTTTCACAGCGACATGGAAATAAGTCTTTAGAGCATTGAGCTTGCTCTGTTGCTTGGTGATAGATTAGGAAACTGGAGTTCGGAAGGGAATTGGATAATTACTTTTTATTGTATTTAGAAGATTTGTTTTTTTAATAAGAGTAAACAGGAACTGGCCGGTTTCGACAAAAAGCAATTTTCACTTAAATGTGTTTCGGGGAATAACCCTAGAGCCAGTTGTATCTTGTGACGTAATCCTTCCATTTTAAACTTCACTGCCGTGATGCCATGTTATGATGTTTGTATACTTATAGAAGCAGAATATTTCCATTTCCCTTTCTAAACAGAGAATTTGATATCTTGTTAACTGAAAACTTGATGATTCTCCTTTAAAACATTCTTTAGTGTTAAAAATTTGGCATGTTATTACGTAATTAACATAGTAAATATATACATAATTTTGCAAAGACATTAAGAAAATTAGCATGGGGGAATTGCATATTGTAAGAATCGTCTCATTAAATAATATAATTTCAATTATCGACATTTGTGTACCAAGTGTGCACAGGACTTCGTGTAGAAATTATTCTGAGATTATTATGAATCATGGGAACTGAAATATTTTATTATTTTCAGAGTTAACACTAAAACTCGGAGTTTATTGGAACTGGTTATTCTGAAAATCCCGTGTGAACATATCACCATTTTTGTCAGGAGGAACAAAAATTTAATAATGCAAATATTATGTTACCTAATGAAGATATTTTTTCCTGCATATTAATTTTTGTACTTCAATTTTGTCTTGAGCTAACTTCTTTTTTTTTGTGCCTTTTTGAAAAAACTGTTACTTAATTTTTAGTTTCTTTTACATATTTTGTTTTCAAAATGACTCAAAATTAGACGTTTTCAAACACCTCTAAGAACTACAGATACCGCCAGGACAAGTGGGATTTGTCCAGAAAAGAAGAGTTAGGTTACTTTTTATAAGATACTGAATTTTCACGAAAAGTGGACTTGTAGGGTTTTCAAACTGACCGATTCAAATATCTGCATAGCTTAAATTACTATTATGTGACAATTTAATGTTCATTTAAAAGACAAAATACGTTCATAGCATTTCAACCATAAATTCCCATATAAAGGGAAATAACTGCAAAAATATTCGAATCATTAAATCTACTTGCTTCCGAATCTCTCTCTTCCAACAGAGTATAACAAAGACTTCCATAACTATGAAACAAGGCAAATATAAGACATTTACCTCACACATTCTTCAACTATAACATATGGGACAAAGGGATTAAAATATTATTTAATCAAAACATACATTGAATTACCACAAGAAAAAAAGAACATCTTAGATTATAACAGATTTAAATCACAAATAAAACTGTTTTTAAATTATAAGATTAATTAAGTACTTTGATATCGTATTAAATAGATATATTGATCACTATTAGACTATGTAACTATGTTTCACTTCATTATGATCAAATAATTTTGTTTTATGTTCCTATGTAATGTACCACTTGAAAATATTTATAAGTTATTGTATTTGGAAATTAATGTACTATAAAGCATGGCATGTTATATATAACCTCTTAAGGTGAGCTTTGCTCGTTGGGGTTTTCTTACCGTCAATAAAAAGAAAAAATCTGAACGCATAAACAGCGATTAACGCATACAAAGCTGCTAAATAAAGGATCATTCGATTGGTGGAGCATTCAATTTAGAAGACACTTCTGATGGATCTAAATTGGTTACATTGATAGAAGTAAAATGTCAAGTGTTTCGCCGTTTTAATTTCCTGACAGATTTTATTGATAGCCTTATCAAAAGTTGTAATTGGGTGTATAATTGCTCTGTAATTTGTACAGTTGCCATCTTGCCTCTATAAATACAGTTATAACGACAGCATTGTTCACAACTTCGGCCTTTTCAACTTAATTGATTAGATTAGAGTTAGAAGCTCTCGGAAGAAATTGCTTTAAAGTTCAGCGGGCTTATAAGATGAGTAGAATTACACTTTAGTTAACTTTGTTGAGCAAAGAAAAGTTATGTAAGCATCGCCCAAGTCTTAGCTTCCAAGCCTGACATAGTTACTCTTAGCTTAAACAGACACAGGTATATCAACATCTTATTTTGGATTTAAACTATATATATGCTGAATATTGGAATAATATTGTTAGAATGTACATTCTTTTATAGCATTTCTGTTCCTATCTCAAATGGAATCGTGTAACTTCGACAACGAAAAGTACTGGCTTGAATATTGTTCGTGGAAAATTATGTCGTTGAGGTAAATTTGACAAAGAAGCCCATTATCCACTCTTCTCTCTCTCTCTCTCTCTCTCTCCTTTCACCCTCTCTCTCCTCTCACCCTCTCTCTCCTCTCACCCCCTCTTTCCTCTCACCCTCTCTCTCCTGTCACCCTCTCTCTCCTCTCAACCTCTCTCTATCTCTGCTGTTTAGAGTATATAAAATTTTACTTCGAATTCAGTTTGTTTTTACGGTTTGTGTTTCACAATTTGTGAGTCTGAGGCCTTATAATACTACCATATCGTAATAAATTAACATGCATTTTGTTAATGCAGTACGTCATAATGCATTATTATGCCTATATAATTTCAAGTGTAGGCTAATTGATAATTTACCACAGTGACAGAATTCCTTATCTGACATAGAAATTTTAAAAGTTACCTCCAATACCTAGAATTTGCAATAAATTAGTTCAATATGATTTCTTTGAAATTAATTAATTTATCATCAATGAGTAATATTCCAATATCCATTGCTAGCAGAGTTAATTTTATTGGATTTAGAAATAGGGCCTTCTTGTCGAAAAATAATGAAGCAAAAATATATTAATACAAAATTTATCGTTTCTGGAAAAGTCCTAATTGTTAGATTATCACCCGCTAGATTTTAATCCCCTGTATGTCCAACCACACAATTGATGCGCAATTATCATTGAGGAAAGCAACTGTACTGTGTGAATTGCCTGAAGAACGGGATTCCAACTCAGGGTCTTGGTGATGGGTACTAGAAGGTGACATGCTCCGTCAGCATGACTAATTCAGCTGTCAATCGGGAAGTGGTGAGCTGAATAGGGGATCAGAAGCTGACTCAGGGCTGCCATGTGTCAAGTTAATGGAAATGAGGACTTATTCCCGACATAACACTACATGATATGGTGACCAGTCATGATCGATAAGAATATGTAATGGAAGAATGGATACAGCTAATTGCAAGAATAATTTGTGTTTAATCTTTAGTTTGTTCAGACATTCATTTATTCGTTCAATTTGAACGTCACTACTCTTCTTACATTCTGCCACACATGACACAATACACACATGGTTAACATACTAACAAATGATAATACATTATATATATATGTATATGACATATAAAATTTAGAATACATAACAGTGATCATATTTCGTGTCAGAAAAATTAAATCCCTATTTCGCATATATTGATCTTTTAAAATTAAAAATAAAAACGTTATCAGGAAATGGGGGATTTAAAATGGTTATTTACATTAGAATTCTTTAAAAAAGCAATTCAAACATAGCTATATAGTAGGTAACACTGAATAAAATCTTTTCAATGTACAACAGTGCAGTGTTCAAGATGTGGATTTCCGTAATGTCCAAATATGTAACTTTAACATACAAATATATTTCTGTTGTCGATTTGTGAATGGAAAAAATATAATTATAACACAAAATGTTTGTTTACATTATTTAAATAATTAAAATTTTCCTTTCCAAAGGGAAAATAACGTTATATATTCAGATAACTTATTTTTCGGAGAAGTTTAGTTATTCTGAAATTAAAACTTTAAAAAATAAAAATAATATATTTTTTTTGCCCAGTCTTCCACCCCCGGATTACATGAGCCATAGGCTATATCTCCGGTCCAACAACCGATTTCGCATTTGTTCTAAGATCGTCGCGTCACCTTCTCTTGATCATAGAACACAGGGAAAATGCTTGATGAATTGACTTTGGCATTTTATTCAGTTAACTTTAATCTGGTTCATCTGTCTATTGTCGAAGGGACGTGTCTCCGATCTTGTAATCACCATACAGAATTAGGGAAACCCTGCGAAAACCTCACCCAGATCGGTTGCTGCGAGGTTATCCCGCAGCTTCCGAGGCAAGCAAGTCTTGGGCAATCTGCCACATCAGTCCTGCTCGGTATGTCGCCGGGGATCTGAGCCTTCCCCCAAGGCGTATAAGTCTCATATTCGGTGGGTCTTAGGCATCGTATTGCTCTTGTTCTTTCCTGCTTTCTATCACGTGGCATGTGAATGTTCTGAAAGCAATATTAGCTCCCTTTGTCGTCCAAAAACAAAGTTCTGGTGGCCATACTTCGCCTGCTTGTTTGGCTACCTCTTTTAGGTTAATGCATGCCTCCCAATATCTCGCGCATGCATATAGGGCGTGGTACATTTTATGAAGCTCACAGTCTTCACAGTAGCGGAGGTAATCCTCCGCTAGGATAAACCTACATACTGTGAAGTAGCCGTGTCCCGGATAGAACTGAGATGTTGAGTGATCAGGTCATCTGCGGACGCTGAGGTAATAGTCCTTTGTTAGGAAGCCCTTTTGGGAATCTTTCCAGCGTCGTTCCCACGCATGTAAACTATGTTGCAAAAGTTAATTGTATTTAAAATGTTTCTTCTTTTGGAAATAAGAATGGTTATAAGCCTGCATAGTACCTCCATATGAAGAAAATTAGAAAATGTCCCTAACTTTTGCAACCCATTTATGCTTTATATTTACTTGCTTAGTTAAATAAAAAAAGATTGTTATTTAGTCATCCTATATTTTTCTTCTTATTTTATATATTTATTTCCCAGTGTTGCCAGATTGTGATAATATACTTAGATGTGGTCAATGCGGATCGTTGAAAGCATACTCTACTGCTGACACTAGGTTAATACGGAATTAATTAGGGGAGAGAGCTAATTCCGTTAGTCGTGACATACCTGTAGCTATAGAGTTCGTTACACTGTGTACAGTTTTTCCAACTTACAGCCGCCGACTAGATCTGAAGTGGAAAAGCGAGAAAAAATCATTCATCATAGACTTCTTCTTCTTCTTCTTCTTCTTTTTCTTTTAGTTTGCCTTTCCCGTTGTAGGGATGTTTATGCGGCCCACACCGTCCGGGCACTTTAATTTACAAATATGATAAAATAGACCTACTCAAGTAACTTTGAAAAGTAAATACATATCTAGCACCGATCTGTGATTGTAAGAAGTGTAGTTATAACACAAAATGTATCACACATAAATTAATGTTGAACATAGTTGGTATCACTGTGTATAGGTCCTTCCAATCTACTTTTGCTCAGTAGCTCGGTAGTGGAGAAATAGGGAAAGATCGTAGATCATGAATTCGCCTAAATTTCCATATGTGGTGAAATGGTCAGGTAAGGTTAAAATGTAAATACATATCTAGTGCCGATTTCTGAATGTAAGAAATGTAATTAGCACAAAATGGTCGTCAAACAGTGTCCTACGCTAGAGGAACAAATGATTAAGTTAAACATTCAGATACCTCTTTTGTACGAAACAATTCAGTTTATATGAAGTCACGAAGTTTGTATATATTTTGAAGAAATTAATAGAAAAGAGGTCTGTGTGAAATTCTCAACATACAATAGTAATTGTACTTCTTTTAAGAGTGAGGTTATGTGCACGTTATCGGTTCATTCACAAATATTTGGATTCAGCCAAGTTACGTGCTGATGCATATCATTTTCTGTTCTTGCGTATAATGCTTTAAATGTATTGCAAACAAAATTTTCAACCTTGCTAACCAAGTTAATTACATATAATCATAATCTTTTCAGTCCTTCATGTAACAGCATACCACACTATGAAAAATTCAGTATTAATATTTTCAACCGTGAGAACGTGAAACAAACATTAGAGTCTGTGTTTAAGGTTACTATAAATTCCCGACACCTATTACAAAATAATACGCTAAGATTTTTAGACAATAGGCCTACTGTCATTTGAATGTTGGGTTTAGCCAGTCAACTAGCAACGTCGTCACTTTAATAGGCTATTTGTAGGTTAAATTTTTATTGCACATTTTCGTGTCTCTAGGGTTAGAGTAACTTATTATATGTGTTAATACATACTAATTTCATATAGCCTACTTTATAAGTTGAGTCCATTTTCTGATATCACTAATAACTTCTTGTGAGTGATACAGGTATTTTAAAAGTAGAAACATTATTTCAATAAGTAGACTCTACCTTTACATTTACCATACAACCTGATTCCATGTCTTTTTTAATAGCTTTGAATAATTAAATTTGATACTCTCATAAATTTGACACCTACAGTAAGATACACTAATGTACCTCTTAATTGTATACTAGAACACTAAAGTGACAGAGATTAAACGAAATAATACTATATATTGTACGGCATAATAACAATCCCTGAATTGTTTATATTCATTCTATATTCTAAGTAAGCAGTGCTTTAGTTGGAAAATATTTTATGGGGGTACTCACCTTCCATAGAACGCATATCTATTGCGAATTTAATAGTGTTTGTCATTATTAACAAATACACTCTCGTGAATTGGACATTTAATAAGTATTTTAGGACAATATCATTCCTGTACTGCCAGTACGACGTACCGGAGCACATATTTTTCCCGGTATGGTAGAAGGAAAATAATTTTATACCGGTATGCAGTACCGGTGCGTACCGGCCCAACTAAAGCACTGTAAGTAAGTAATTCAATGATTCCAGTTATTTAAAATATTTCCGCAAAATGTAAGATTACAGAGCACGATTTTATTTTGATAATGAAGTGATTGTGTAAGATTATTCGATCTAGCATCGAAGCATGCTATTTGAGGAAACGCGAGGCATCGAAGAAGAGTGTCGTTCAATTTACTGAAACAATAACATGATTAGCATTTCGTGAAAGGTGAAGTGAGGCTCACCAAGTTAGAGTAGACTTGTACTAAAATCGATAAACTAAAGCTTGATGTTGAAAGAGATGGTTAAATTAAATTGTGGTTTGTAGTAACTAGTAGCAACAGTATAGCGAGAGTAAAAGCAAGTTTGTTGTTTTGCCTTGCAGGTGACTACAGCACGGAGAACGGAGCGAACAGTGTGGGAACAGGAAGGAACAAAATACAGCTTACACTCACCCGCGGTGACCTAAGAGCCAAGTACGAGTGCAGGGCTATGAACGATGCCCTTGAGTCGCCCATGGTTTCCTGGATTAAAGTGGACGTCCACGGTAAGTTTATTTTTGGTCTATGATTTTAGTTTTTTAATGGTAGATTGAAATAGCCAGTTCTCAAAGAAAACAACGTCCATTATAGTGCTGTATTCTAGCAAGAATTGTTCATGTTTTCTTAAGGATCGATTACAAGTCCATAATATTTCATTACTCATTACGGGCTGCTAATATTTTTGGCGAGTTCAATCTATGAAAGAAGTGGTTTCGACATACTAGCGATTTATCTGTGTCTGGTTATTAGTAGATTCTTGAATGACATGGGGTATGACCAATACTAGAAGTAAAAGAACAGAAAAATTCTTAGCTTTACTACTGGTTTATCTCTTTCACCCATTTTAGTATAGGGTTATTATATGGAAACATTTTACAGATAACATAATAAATGCGGCTTATTAGGATAGTAATAAATTAAATTAATTACTTATTCGTGTAAGATTAGGGTATAATAGCAGTATTTTGTGTTTCGTGTGACTAAGATTTTCACACAGTTGTTGCCGAAAATATGCTTATCATTTACTTTCTGTTAGTAATTTTTTAATTGTGTGACATTTTACTTGAAATGTTACACCAGTAAGAAAAATATCAACGCCTCCATAACCTCCATAAACTACCTAATATCAATTTCATATAATCTATACCGGTATCTTTAATTTATGGCTCTTTTCCGGCGCCTTCCGGCAGGAGATTTTTTGAATGTGGTCTTTGGAGGGCTTTATCGGGTCTTACGTAGTATTTCCAGCTTATGTTTAGGAACGGTTTTAATACTTTACAACCAGTAAAATATTTTTTAATATTGCGAAGAAAAATTCACATTTATGGAAAAGTTCAGCATACTGCATAACAAATTGTCACTGAATTAATGTAACTTCCAAAGTCTGACAGCGTTCCGTGGCATGAGTCACACACCAAGCATGTGGGTCTGTTGCCATGACACCGAAGGTTGACCTTAAAGTAGCCAATCGCCTTTAAGTCCCTTCCGCACCCTTCGCCCAAAGCTCAGAGGTAGATTTGCACAAGTTGTAGACATGTTTGCTGTAACAGTATTATTGTATCGTTGTACTGTGGCGCGATGTAAGTGTAACTGTAAGTGTAAGTTTATCTCTATATTAAACCAGTTAACTATGCAATTGCGTACTATCGCTAAAGGTGCATCTATAGCCTACTGTAGAGAGAGACAGGTATTGTGGTAATTATTTTAGACTCTAAAACCTCTGCTCACTTGCTGTGTGAATGGCAATTGTCTCATCCCGAATAAAAACGAACGAGAAGGCCACGAAGCGTTCCCCAAAGGTAAAAGTCTCATACTATACTTTATATAATTTTTAGTTAAATACATTTATTCTTTACATTCTACTTTTCGTAGAAGATGTATTTATGCCGCGCACCAGCCAAGTTTTGTTAGGTTAGGAACGTTAATGTTAGTTTAGGAGCAACATACTGAATAGCGCGAGGTTTAACTTATCATGTCTCAAATTGAATCTCTTCTGTCGGTAAGATTATTGACAAAACCCTAAACCCCACCTTCCCAGGTGAGTCCCATTAGAGAGTTGGTGGTAGGAGCCTAGTGCGCGGCATAAAACTATTTCCCCCCTACTTTTCACTATGTTTGTAATCTATTTATCTCGTTTTTACAAATTTATCTCTTTCGTTGAGCCTATAAGCCGTTAAGGGGAGGATAACATCTATATACCACAATACATACAACACAGTGGAATACTGGTGAATGGTCAGCACATCATAAGGCCTCCTCATAGGACAACACAAATATGTTTACGCAACGAACAGAAAACTTTTGCTTTAGATGTTAAGTAAATTCCAACTTAGGGAGTGGGAGAAATCACAAAAGAAGTCACCATTATTGAATACCACTAGATTTTAATACACTCCTAAATGAGAGTGCCTTAGCCAAATAAATTGGCCATGATATTTTCGTATATCTTCATTAATTATTTCTGTTGAAGATCCGTAACTGCATATTCTGGTATCGAGAGGGGGCGCATAAGACAGACACACGTCATGTAACTTACCCAAATCCGTTCATACGATTTGAAATATTATGAAACACAGTAAATGAACTTCAGAACCGTATGTGCACACTAAAGGTACTTCGAAACACATTTTCCAAGACTGATGATAATGTTTTATACGTTTTTGTTAGAATATTGCAAATTTTGGAGGGCATGTAGAGCTTGAGAATTGTGAAGCTTTTGAACAAGCAGGGAACTGGAGAATGAATGGCAAACACTCGTGTATATGGAAGCGGGATGACCGCCAGTTATATAACGCCAGTAGTACTTACCAGTGTGTGTTTTTATAACTCCCAAGTCTTCTCTGTTCCTCTGAGATTTATAAAAAAAATACACACATCGTATACACTGTACTCTAGAATGTTGTTCACAACATAATCCTGAAGGATGAAAAAAAAAAAGGTAACTTTACGTTTAGTATCTTTCAAAGCTTCTCTACTGGTATTGTTAGCAGCTATTCCTGTATTAATAGGTACAAAATCGATATCCATTCACCTCCCAAAGAATCAAGACTAGCCTATATTAACATAACGTTTTTAGCGATCCTACGTTAGATATGTAGGCCTATGTAGTATGTAAGTTTTTATGCATACATCATGTCGCTCCGCTGGGAGCAAAGAGCATCCGAATGGAAGTTTCCGTGCCGAAAACTAATTTAGTTGCGCTTATTTTCCGAGAGAGAGCAGAGGGACAGGTGATAAGCCCATCGGCCTTGACAGCCCACGAAGGGAATCTAAGGTATTACTTGGATGTGCAAGGACGGAGGAATTCGGTCCAGAGACTCTAATTTAGGCTTGTTGTTCCAGTAGGTCTCCGTGTTCAGAACTTTTAGGTTCTGAAAAAAACATGGCCCACTTACCCTAGAATCTAGAGCAGTGGTTCTTAACCTGGGTTAACCTGGGTTCGGTGAGTCAGACTCGCGGGTTCGGCGGAGGTCAAAACACACCTGACTCATATGATTTGTGATGACACGCCCCTCTTGTCCATCATTGGATGCAGGTGATCACGCACAGATTTTTTTTTTTTTTGCAATTAAGAAGTGTTCGGTGAACGCGCATATGAAACTGGTGGGGTTCAGTACCTTAACAAGGTTAAGAACCACTGATCTAGAGGGTACCACTATACCTGTGGCGACAAGCGCTCATACAAAGGATAAAAATTCGTACAACTCAGGTTTAATTAATTTGGTAATTAGATTTCATTGTGAAATTCAGTATTCTTAGAAAACCATTTTTGCTTTCAGATTCCTCTCCAAGTAATCTCCGTCTGTGATTTAACGATTAATTCCCTCGTATCTTCATTAAGTTTCAATGACTCTGTGATCTATTTTTCCTTCATCATCGATTGTACCAAACATTAGCTTTTCTCTCGACACTGTCGGTTCCTGTCGCTTCATAATCTGCTCCACCGATGTATTGCCAGGTTTCATTACACCCTGTTCACCGTCAATTCCGTTTATGCAGTCAACCTGGGTGGCGCAGTTAGTATCGCGCTGGCTTTCTGTGCCCAAGATTGCGGGCTCTATCCCGGCCCAGGTCGATGGCATTTATGTGTGCATAAATGTGACAGGCCCATGTCTGTAGATTTACAAGCATGTAAGAGAACTCTACGGGACAAAATTCCGGCACACCGGCGACGGTCACAGGCCTAAGTTGCAGTACATCCCCGTCGTTATATAACCATATACCTACCAACCGTTTAGGCCTAAGCGTGATCAGTTGTTTCATTTCAGCTGTTTCTCTGTTCTGTGCCCCGAAGCATTTTGGTTGCCTCTCGAAGATAGCCAATCTGAGTCCGAGCTGCCACAAAGCGGCAAATGAATTATAACTCGATCGGTAATAGGCTACCTGAGCCAAACACGCGCAGATAGCTTATCGTCCGCCGGTAGCAATGGGGTAAGGGCAGAAGAGAATGCATATACTGTACTATTCATTCCAAACTATGCGGTTCATAATATCATAAAACTATTGAAAAAACTATTGAAGTATTGAAAACAAAAAAAAGCAAATAAAGATTTTTTTTCAAGTTTTTAAATATTATTTAAGTAATGGTATGTAACTCAATGAATGACGCTGTTGGGTCTTCACTATTGAATGCTGTTAGGCTACCTAAGATGTTTTTACACGGTCTGTATAGTATGAACTGCTAAAAGACAACACGTGCTATGAAGGTCAGGCAGGTCTAGATTACGTCATCGTAGCCTACTTCGCAGCCGTTTGTTTAGCTCAGGTCTACCGATCGAGTTATATACTTTTGAAAGCGAATACTTTTTCCATTGTGATGTATCAATCGAAAGATTTTTTTGCTCCCGTGTCGTTAATTTGCATACTGTTTAGTTATATCAGTTGTCTTGGGTGAATATTAAAATTAAAATGTTATATTTTAAAGCCGAAAGATCTTTTCGTTTCTTTATCTCGATCCAAAGCTCCATAAGCGATCCATTCAGTGAACAGTAAACGATTAGACAGAAGATAAATACTAGCGATTATGGGAGTAGCATATATTTCATGTTAGACACTCCCTATTTATTTATGTGCCAGTATTAATGTATTCGCTGACGAATTGTTTACAGCTTGAAGGTGGCTTCGCTGAACGTATGTCATAATCTACATTTTAAGTGAATCACATTATAAACCATATTACGAGTGAAATCGGCGCATATTTTCAAGCATTTGTTATGTGATTATAAACGACTTTATAATGTTGAACTTAATTACTTAACTAATTTCGTCAAATAGGAGAGAAGTGCGAAAGTTTCGCAAGGGTTTACTGTAGTATCATAATATTTTGTGAAAGAGCATAATTATAATCGTTGCTCCTTGCAAACATACAAACCTTTCACCTTACTTTATTAAATAGGAAGTTGGGAGTAGTGTTTTCCTACATGCATTTGGTATTTAAGCCAATCTCTTTTTTAAATCTCTGAATGAAAATATTACTTTTTCAAACATGTATTACGATGGATAATTAAGCACCTCGTTATAGGACGTGAGATGAAAGTTCCGGTCGTGTTCTAGAAATGCTTCAAACAATAATCACAGCGTTGCTCACATAAAAGAGGGTTGGGATCTTGCAGAAGAGAGCTTCCTGAATTAAAAAAAAAGGACACTGTTCCAGAATTAAACATGAAAATAATTAAAACAAAATATGCATAATTTAATTTTTCCACCAACGCTCTGAACAGAATCTTATAATTTATTATGTATTCCGATGTTTTCGTAATGCTTGCTGTATGCAAAACTAGGACTTGTTTTTATTACCGTACAGTATTTTCTGTTTCATGTAAACATAGGGAGCTTTCGTAAGAGTTAACATCTACATACACGATTTTAATTAAATATTCTTTCTTCCTATTAACTTATGCAGTAATTATTCTGTTACCAACAAAACAAATGTGCATTAGGGTATTATTTACAATACAGAAATAAAGTAGAATTAAAATTTCTCCAGTTTCTTGGAAACAGGAGTTTAATGAATTCTCATAAAATATGTCCCTTTTGGTTGTGGTTAATGAAAGTACATTATTTTGTTTCTAACAGTTCTTTTAGCAACAACATGAAAATCAGTTCCTTGATCTTGATGCGTTAAAATACATTATATATAACTTTGTTCCCAGTTAGAATAGCTTATTCCTAACTTTGTTTATTATTACCACTAATCTACACAATAATCCTAAGTTGTCACATTATTAAAAAAAAACAACAAAATCAGGAAAAACTCATACTTTAAGCACGTTTAAAAAAGATTATTTTACATAAATCTTCCTCATTTCGCCATAATTAATTAGATTTAGGAAATCCATGAAATTACATATTAACGCAGCGATTTCTGTTCCGTGAATTATACCCCTCTTATGCCTGCAATGAGCATATCCATCCAGTATTAATTATTTCCTTGCAGGTCGGGGTTTTGGCGAGAATTAATTTTCCATTTCCCTTCATATCCACTCACATATGAATATTTTGAACAGAAGTAGCCCAGTAGACATTATCTGGGGGTAGAGTTCATATTCCACAATACATACGTTTTGCCAGAATGTGGGCGGAAAGCTTACTTGATTTAAGTATCGCGCCCAAAGCCATCGTCCTATAGCCTGTTATTCATGTGTCTACAGCATAGAGTTCTGTTCGTCTTGGCAGCATTATCTGAAAAATTATACCATATTATAAATCCTACCAGCCGTGCAATTTCATAGAAAAGAATATAGTAGACCTGTGCATAAGCAATACTTACTGCAAGCTAGTGATGAGATTGCATAGGCTACATAGTTCATCTTAAATGCAAAGTTCACATAGCTATTTATATATTAAGCATGGTATCAATAAATATTATGCACGTACATTTTCTATGTTTATATAGGCCTATGTTATATTTGTACTTTTTCGTCATTTCTATTACTAAAATTTTTTCTGTTTTAAATTAAATTATTCTTTTCAAGTAATAGCAACTTCAATGTTTTGAAACCATACTATGATTTATTTCTTTTAATACTTAATTCATTGCGCGCCTTTCAAATGATTTTATTGACTGCTCAATAATTGCTTCTGAACCATCGTTTTTACCTCACGGAAACTATGCCTATGCAAACTGGTCGATTTCTTTTTAAATAATTATTGTTATTGACATGTAAATTACTACTTTAACCTTTATTAACCTGTTAACATCTATGAAACTATGCCCATGAAAACGGATCGATTACATTTTATAGTATATTGCGATACAAGTGCCGTAAGCGATGCGAACGGATCGAGGAAAGAGTTTTTTTTTCAATTTCCGAGATCCGTTTTGCGCTTACGGCACGAGTATTGCATGCTATTTTTTGCACGATGATTATTTATATCAATTTAATTATATTAATTGTGATATTACCTGAAAATATTATGTATATACATTCTTGAAGATAGATGTTTATTTCAGAAAGTGATTCGCATGTGTTTGTTGTTATGCGAACCGAATATTTGTCCTGGGGGGCCTTGTCCATAAAGGCTTGTATTATGATGTGCCGTAAGTAAATTCACAACCGCACGGCAACACTTAGCGCACATAGCAACAAGATTGCGTGTGGGAATGTCAACTTACGATCCACGGCAACAACATTCGTAAGTAGGCCTACCACTAATTAGTTAAGTCATGCAAAAAATAATTATTGTTATTGACATGTGAATAACTATTTGAACCATTATTAACCTGTTAATAAGATATGATTAAACTAGTGGATAAGAAGCGTTCTCATTACTGCACAGACAAACTTAGTCTACTCCTATGATTATAAGTATCCTCAAATAAAATCACTCGACTGAGAATATGAGATAAAATAGGACTTGTAACCACTAGTTATTTAATTTATGACGAAGATTAGGAGTATTCTTAGTTATTTACACTGTAAGACCGTTATAGAGAACCTAACAGGCAAGCACGAAATCAACAAAACGAGCGTTAGCGAGTAGAATAGTAATCAAAATACTTTTTGGTGATTTCGTAAGTAGCAGAATTCAGTCTTTTTATTGGCAGCAATATGTTTGCAACAAATGACGTTCCTATATTTGCTGAAATAGAAATTTATTTATAATATCTCCAAATTACTCCGTTATAGAATAATCAAATAAAAAAACTAATCTGCATTAATCCTTCGCTTTGATATGGAATTGCAGACTTGGAATGAATCAGGGAGAACTGTAGGTAGTAAGTAATGTTTTGAGCAATACTTTTAGCTATATGGTATTGGCTTACGATTGTGGATTGTTAAAAACCCAGGCCCGACGAGAGGGTGGGGCAACCGGGGCTGCAGCCCTGGGGCCCGGGTTCCAAAAGGGGGCCCGGCCGTCCAGGTCTTACTTTTTACTTTCTAAATTTACACTGTACTGTGTAAGAAAATAAACTAACTAACTAACTAAAAAATAAAATTGGTTATAAGTCAATAAACAGCTTAAGTTATATTTTATGTGTCTATTTTATCTGAATTGTCCTATCGTAAAACGGTGGCACGGAATTAATCAGTTAATCTGAAACGGACTATTCTTGAAGCAAAACTGCTATTTTTAAAAAATAGAAGCAGAAATCCTTTTGGACTCAACATTAAACCTCACTGACGTTCGGCATTTAAAATCATAATTTACAAAAGATTAAATTGATACATACAGATAAAATTGTTCCTAATTGGAACTTTTAAATGTATTTTTCCGTTTCGTGCCCGGCATCAGTTAACCAATTTGGTCCAAAAACAATAGGCTTTCCCATGGGCGTTATAAATGGTATACCAAGTTTTATGAAAATCCGATATAGCGTATTTAAGTTATCGCCCTTACCGACACACGGACAGACAGACAGTTAGACAGTCCTGTCTACCAGACAATCTCATAAAGTACCGGTACCATTCCGGCACTTAATAATTATGTAATATCATTGCATAGTATTTTTTCGCATACATTATAAAGCATAGGCGTACCGAGGGGGGGGGGCTTGGAGGTTTGAACCCCCCCCCCCATTGATTAAAAAAAGGAAAATTGTATAATTTGTTTAAGTCTGCCCATAAATTACTTAATACAAGTATAAAGCGTGGGAAGCTTAAAACTCGTTATTTTGCGTCATAATTTTTAAAATTTTCCGGGGGAGACCCCCGGAAGCTTAAAACTAGTTATTTTGCATCTTAATTTTTAAATTTTTCCGGGGGTACCCCCGGAAGCTTAAAACTCGTTATTTTGCATCTTAATTTTTAAAATTTTCCGGGGGAGGGCCCCCGGCCCCCGGACTCCCCTTTCCCTGGGGGGGGGGTATTACACCGCGGATGTTATAACCCCCCCATATGGTCGGCCTGGTTAAGCCTATGTTATAAAGGGCAAGTTTGGTAGAAAATTTAATATTTGACGGGGGCCCGGGAAAATTTGTCCCTGGGACCCTTCCTTTCTTTCCACGGCTCTGTAAAAACCATCTAGTTTATTTGCCAATTTGTTATTGTTGAAACAGTTATTTATGTTATTATGAATATTGTAAATGATTAGTAGGTACACGAAACGGAAAAATACATTTAAAAGTTCGGCATTTAAAATCATAATTTCAAAAGATTAAATTGATACATACAGATAAAATTGTTCCTAATTGGTACACGGAAGTAGTAGGAATAGTAGCATTTGTAGCGGTTAAATGACGGGAATTTATAATTATTTGTACGAAAGGGAATGAACGGCAGTGACATCTGGTGGTATCCTGTATAATCTATTTAGCGTTACAGGACCCTATTTTTGTTTTTACCTTAACGGTAGTAGCACAGTATACTGTGGTAGTAGTCCGTAAAATTAAACTTTATGTAGTCGGAGTGAGTTCTGTTAAACAAACTTTACGATTCAAAATAACATAAGATATATTATTTCTGACTTTCACTATGTATTAAATTTTATTTGAAAACTATAAATTTGTTTTCAGGGTAAAAACAAACTTTATTTAATATTTTCACTGCTCTTGATGTATAAATTCGTCAATTAAAAAAACTGTGTAAAAATATAAATATAAGATTTATAGAACAGTGCTACATTTAAAATATGACGATTTTTATTCTTGTGTTATGATTGTCTTTCATAAAAACCAGCTATTCTACTAAAATGTTCCCATTGATTTTAAATTTAGATCTTACTGATGATGTTACTTCATGATTGCTTAAATAATTGTATAAATTTAACGAATATTCATTAAACATGAAATTTGTTGGCACTACATAGTCTAAATTTTTTCCTACAGAATTTCCAAAATTCAAATAGCAGTTGTGCTTCTAAATATTATATGTATTGTATGTAACAGAAAATGCTAGCCTAAGCATATATGTAATGTATACTTTAATTATCTACTATATAAACTCAAACTTCGTGCATATCACATGAACACACAGCCAACTCCACCTATTAACAAGACAGTATTCAATTATTGTGAGATTAAATGCCATGGCAACCGGGAAAAAAAGAGCATTGAATGACTTGGTCGAAACTCACTATGCGGGGGATTTTAATCTAGGTAACCCCAATCTGAGGTCGTTTTTCCTCCGGGCATCGCACTTTAGTCGTAAAATGTACATCGAAACCGAGATTTTAGTTTTTTTAATATATAAATTGTTTTAATTGTTTATGCGTGATTTGGGTAAGGTTCATGAGTCTGTGGTAAATTTTAATCTTTTCATTTCGAATTACGTAATTATTTGTATTTGTTACGGAAAACATAATTAAGAATAAAATCATGTAATTCGTACAAATTATGTAAAATTGACATAAAAGTGTTAATAAATATATATTTATAATGATCATTTGTTAAATAAATTATTTATTGAGTAAATAATCGTGGGCGAAGCCGCGGGCACATGCTGGTTTTATAAAAATTCTGAGATCTAAAAATGTAAGACTGCTGTTATATTTTGTTTGAAATGTAGGCTGCATGCGACTAACAAGATTCTGCTACTTTTTGTTCAGTGACGTAAGAAAGTCATCGCGTATAAGATTTTATTACGTACCTAAAATATTTTCAGAGTTACAAGTGACCTGAAATGATAAATAAAAGGTTTGGAATATTTTCAACACACCAAATGAATTCAAAGAGCTCAAGACTTCTAATGAAGTAAAGAAGAATACCCTTTGTACTCATAAAAATAAGATAACTATGGGCCTATGCCTTTACATCAAAATTAATAAATACTTTCCTTACATAATGAAGATACTAGCGGATTCTTAATTTCGTTTTATATTGAAGACAGTTCTACTGCAAGCCCAACAACCGAATTGTACTTTCAATGGGCTCTTTCCTCAAGTGAACTTAGGCCAAAGTACAATTATCTTCATTACGTCTGGAAACAATATGAAAATATCAACTTGATATGTACAGTATATTTATGATTTGAGTCCGTGTGTACAGCTAGCATGTGATGAATAAGAGAGTCACAGAAAATGTATAGTTTGCTTACGGTTGAGAGATTGGAAGGATGTTTACTTGTCGGTTGGGTGTCGGCAGTGCAAATAGGCCGGAGGGAAGGAAACTGAGGATGAATTCTGTTCTCTCTGTTGTTGCGTTGAGCCCCAAATCAACCGCATTGTTTTATTCCTCCGGAACAAGAAGTCGGAATTTACTTTACTCGCCTTCAAACGTCCCTCAGATGTTTTACCTTAATTTGCTATCATAAACAGACCTGTTTTCATTGTTTAACATTGGGGAGGAATTACTTGTTCCTCGGGCATTGTAATCGTAATAGATGATGCGTTTAGACTGTTACTGAATTCCATGGTTATCCAAGCGACAAGAATTACAAGCAAATTGAATAGGCCTACTAGGTCCGGTTTTCCTAGAAGGAAAATAGGATAAATATAGCATTAACATCTTAAGTTTTCATTGTTTATAATATGAATCTCTTACCGGTTTAAATAAAGTGGGCTTTTTGCGCTATTCAAATCAAATACCCTCTGACCCTAAGGAGGGATGCGTACTCCATGCCTCATAAGAACTTCTTTGAACAAACTGAACTACATACTTCGGGTAAATCATCCAAAGTATTGAATTCTGTCGTCTTTATATAACTAGATAACTGCCAAGTAAATGTTGATTGAAAAAAGTCTTAGTAGAAAACTCCAAAGGAAACAGCAGAGATTCCATGATGGTCGCAACGTAATATCCACTGCACAGTTTTTCGGTGATTCATCCTAAGATGAAGGTTGTATTTTTCGTATTCCCTAAGATAACTATGTCAAGGACGGTTATTGGAGAGAAAATTGTTTCAAGTAATCTGCACTTTCCAGGATGAAAGGAGGTTCGTTTCAATAGTAGAATAAATATTAAAGAGTATGCTAGATAAATTCACCTAAAGTGCTGTTATTTTTCACTTAATAAATTCCTTATTTGTCGTAAATGAATATTCTCAAGAGAAATAAAATCATTATATCTAAAAGAAAGATATAAGAGCATAGACTAATGTATAATGCCAAACAACTGAGCAGTAAAAACTTTATAGTAACTTGACACTGGTTATCAAACTCATGAATAGTTGACCACTCCAGTATAAGAATATGTGAAACTTAACCAATCTCAAGATTCTGTCGTCATAATTTAACATTTTAATTTTATCGTATCTACGTTCACTTATTTTTAAATATAAATTCACATGGAGTGTACTTTACAACATCTACATACCTGTAGTGTCTTTTATAACCAAAAAAAATTGTACACAGCAATTGGGTGCATAGAAGTTGCATGTGAGCAAAAGGAGATATGAAAATAACTTATAATTTTATGTTAGATGAAGCATATACCTTGTAAGTATAAATACAGTATTAATAACACGACATTATTAGCAACTTACCAGCAAGAATCTAATCTAAAAAATAAAATAGCTAGGTGTTTTAATAATTTTCGTGTTTTAAATTAATCATTATATTCTTAATTCTTTGTTTCTGCTGACAGTTTGAGTTTATAGCCTATAGGTTTATGTGTAGGCTACTCATTTTTTATGAAAAAAATACATTTTTAAACATTAGCATAGTGGTTTCTTAAATTGAATACTGTAATACATTTTATTTCAGTCGGTACTTGAATTGTACAGCCTACAATGCATAAAGCATCTTTTCACTTAAAATACCATGACTCTCCAAAATCATTTCACGCAATAAAATTAAACTGGAACGCAAGTGCAGCTCTTATCTCAAGGTATAGCAAATAAATACTGCTTTTAGAAACACTGCAAGATTGAAAGAACTAAGGCTGGGAGGAAGGAAGAGAGGTAGGGAAAGTGGAAAGCCTTTTGGGACGAATGGTTGGACGAACAGACAAGAAAAGTCTCGCACTGTATTCATTAATATCCGAGTACGTCTGCAAGGTCCGTTCTCTTGCTTTTCATGCACTGAACATGAACCTAAGTAAGGCCTTGTGGGTATGTTTACTTTGCGGATGTGGAAGACGTCTCGAAGAGGCGAGAAGGGATAGGAAGGAGGGATGCTGGCTTCCAGTTTACAAAAACAAGAAGAGCAAATGGCAGAAAAATAAAGCGAGAAAGATAGGAATAAACTGGATGTTTACAGTTTGCTAGCCTACATTACTGATGATTAGTCAGCTACTCTTGGGAATTTAACTTCCAACCGTGCTTCATTCTCCAACGCAAAAATAAATAGATCCTTCGTAAATTATACTACTTTCATATTTGTCTTGAAATGCTGGGAGTATTTTTGGTTTACTTTGATGTGGTTTCTCAAAGGAAGTCTGAGAAATGTGAGAAAGAGACATATTTCCTTTTCAAACAGTTTACTAAATCTACAAAAACGAGAGTTCTGTTTAGCCAGTAGGTCTATTGGTGTGGTAGTTTTCCATGTTCTACATTTTAAAAATGTGAAGTGAAGCACAACTTCCTCTACCCAAATAAAGGTTTTAACTCTTAGGATACATAATATTATATTATAATAATATACTGTAGGCCTATTATACATTTTATGCTATTCATTTTTGAGAAAATGGACTAAAATTGTATTCTCTTCATGTAAAGTGATTGGAAAAATGAAGAGAAAATGGTTACCATGCTTCGTGTCGCATACCTGAGGGATACATAGGCCTAACCCAAATTCAATTTGATGTAATGCACTCAACCTTTTACCCTAAACATGAACAATACTTCTTTCTTACTTCACATTCTGATATAGAATAATACGCAGTTTTGCAATGAGTGCGTATTCATTTGTTGAACCTGATGCAAATATGTATCGTTGTCCAGGTAGAACTGGGTTTCTCTGATTGCTGCCTGGCTTATTCCTACCCTTCAGAGAATTTTGCGAAAAAATGTTTCAAGTAGTAGTTTTAGCTATTATCATCATCTAAGGGCCTTATGTACAAAATTTAAACAAAATCATATAGCAGTTTTGAGAAAATATACTGACCATTTTCACGAAAACGTTATTTTATTATGAAAAATTTACATTGGGCTTTATGTTCGAATAACCAACTATTTTTATACCTTGTGGTATGAGTAAATGAATTAAGCTATCTGCCCAAACGATATTTGGAGCCGACTATACTTCTTTTATGAGCCACTTGGTCTCGAATCCGTTCATGATTAATGTAACATTAATTCCGTCCACAGTACTTCGAAGCAAGTCTACACCTTTTCAACCTCAATTTCGGAAAAAGTAATGCCAATTTCGGAAAAAATAATTTCAATTTCGGAAAAGGTAATTTCTATTTCGGAAAAGGTAATTTCAATTTCGGAAAAAGTAACTTCAATTTCGGAAATACGAGGGCTATGAAGAGGGTATAGTAAAGTTGGTACCACGCTAGGACAAATGACTCAATCGGAGCGAGATTATGTAGCGAAGTAGCTAGAAGGTGTACCTAAATGTTCCCAATAAAACAGTTTTGATTTTCACTGTGATTTTCATTTTATGCCCCATCGGAGGTTTAAAAAAAATAGTCCTCGTATTTCCGAAATTGAAGTTACTTTTTCCGAAATTGAAATTACTTTTTCCGAAATTGAAATTACCTTTTCCGAAATTGAAATTACTTTTTCCGAAATTGAAATTACTTTTTCCGAAATTGAGGTTGAAAAGGTGTAGTATTATCACTTCAATAAATCATACTTTGATTTTGTTTTTATTTTTTCACTTCCATTCACTTATCTCCCGCTATGTCGTCTATCTTGGGATGACAGTGTTATATCAGAGGTCAACTTGTATATGTAGAATGTATACTTAATGGCCGCCACAAACATCTGTTGTGAAGGGCTCTTGAACTGCTTGAGGGCTCTATGAGTGACCCGCGGACTTGCGCATAATGCCCTGCGCTCGAGTGCTCACATGCCATTATGATGTCCACCCGCCGAGATCGCCCCTATTGTTAGAAATGCATGTGCAAAAAGTGCCATTTATTGAATATTCGTACAGTAAACTAACGGATTTGTTTATCTTGAATTAAACGCATTTTAACAAGACGTAAATAGTATTACAATAACATCATAAGAGACCTTCTTTGAACTAGCCAAAATGTTATTCTACAATATGGCGCAAATCCACATTATTCCACATTAGACTCATGATAGAAACAATAAAATAAGGCATAAAATATTCATGTGCATAAAGAACTATTAGAGATAAGACCACTAGATTACCATGCCGGTAGTATCTGGACTTATTATATATATTTAAATAATAATTATTATTAGTAGTGTACTGTAATTCAACGATACCAGAAGTTTCTATAGCTGAAATCTTCATTATAGATATAATTAAACCATTTTTTTTATGGAACTTATTATAATGTACGTATTACTTGTGACGTAACAGCATCTTAATTACATGTATTAAAGTAGAAAATTTCATAACATTGTTGGTGTCATTTTATCTGTCGATTTATATCTTAGACGGAACAATTTTCAAGCCTTGAAAGAAATAATTCAAGCTCGACTATAAACAACCTGTATTTAAAATAAAATCAATTCTATCCATGTTAATTTTAATATTAAAATAAACTGAGTTAACTCAAGTTTACTTCGAGGTTTAAAGCCAAGAGAAGCCCTGCTTCCTGCACGTTTTTGTCACCTGCCATCTATCGCAAAAGACGAGAACTTACAAACAGCTGATCGTCCCGATAGAGTCGTTTGTTTAATCAATTACGAGTAATTTAAAAGCTCAAACTTAAAGCCTGGCCGTTCTAACAAGGAAACCTGAAGTAAACAAAAACCACATCTCTCTCATTCTAGCACATTATTCGTATGACTTAAGAGTGAGACAGACATAATTGGTTTTTGTTTACTTCAGGTTTCCTTCTTAGCTCGTCTTGGGTATAGACACTTAATTATGCACGAACAATAAAAGTCGTACGCAGCTCTCCTACCGTATAATAACTTAATAATGAAGGTAATTTTGCGATAATTTTATTTGCCCACAGTGTTAAAACTAAATTCACATAATTCTCTTTTGCACTCTAATAGACCTGAAGAAAAGGAAAGTTCACCAAAATCAGTTTATTTCAGAGCAGTCGATTCTGACAAAATTGTTAAAATCCCATTAACTATTGCACCGAGCATTTGATATTAAATTTCATTGTTATTTAATTTTACGTTTATAACAATTAGTTCTCAACCATTAAAAGATGTTCTTCCACGAAAAATGGTGCGCCAGTGTTTAAAATGGCTCCACAATTTTGAATTTTACAGGTTTCCATAAAACTTCATTCCATTCGTTTTTTTCCGCAATTCACATTCGTAACGAATCCGCTCCCATTGAATCAATCTCATTCGTAAGTGTAATTTTGACCTCTCCCACTTGTTACATCGAATTATCACTCGAAATTTTTGCACATCCCCTTTTATTTACAAATTTGTCTAATCAGAGCACTGCATCGTCAGTTAACAACAATTTGAATCCATTCTGTATAGGTCTATTGAAACATTATTGTTTTTCCCAGATAATTATTGGGAAACGAGTAATACCGAATTGGCGAATGTGAAATCTAGTATAATACTATGAATCTGGAGGGGTGATTTTAGTGTCCCTAATTAGACTAGCTATATACTGGTGTGATCCCCAACCACATAATGCCTTGCGTTTCGATTCAGTTGATCTAACGCATGTTGCCGAATAGGGATGAAATGAAGCGAGTAATTGTGGAGGGGTGGTGAATACAGGGAATTGTAGGCAGAAAGGGAGGGGTACTGCAATAGCAAGCAATTAGAACAGGTACAGTGGCAAACGTTGCGGTGATCAAAATGTGCTAGTACTTGCTCTGGCGTACAATCAAGGCTGTGGGAAAGGCTTTGAGTCTAACCTAAATGTACTTCAATTGCTGTCATTTTCTTTTAATTGCAAATTTTCTGGTAACAAAATAATGAAACCAGGTTCCCTGTATATACTTCTATATATGCTGCTTCCTGAAAGTTGATGAAACTAGGCTATACGTGTCACACATTAACTTGAGAATCAGAGTTCGAATACAAACTAGTAAGGCAGGACATATCTTAGTTTCTGTAAAATAATACAGAGTGCAAGGAGAATAACGGCGCAGATTCAGATGGGTATTTCACATCACAATAAATAATAGTCTATAAAACCTATTTTTGCGTTTTGTGATTGATTACGTGTATGGTTCTGCAGAATAATTATAACAGCGTAATGCCAGATTGCTCGTATCGCGTGGCAATGACCTCTGTAATGCGTGTAAAAGAATCTAAATCTGAGACACTCCAGCTCGCGAATTCATGTGATCCACGTAATAATATTTGTATTTAATTTTCCCGAAAACTACCAATTTTATGGAAAGAAAATTCAAAGTGATAATTTATTCCGTATTCTTTACTCTGCTGATGTTAAAAATGAACAGTACTGATAATACTTAAGTCAAGTCAGGTTAAAATTTAGAAATAAAATACTTATTCCTGAGAAAAATACATGTCACAAAATGGCTTTTTATTTTTTTCTACCGAAGGATTAAGCTGTTAAAATGTGCGATATTTCATCTCTTCCACTCGTATAACTTTCGTGGTTTTACTTTTACACCAGGGCCGCTCTTATCTATTCGTAGTATGTTTTTTATTCATATAATTTTTTTAGTATCTCCTTCAATATGGGATGACATTTTGATAACAGTGCCAATCAAAATCAAATAAAGATTCTATACGAATTTGGTAAGAGAGAAAAGTTTTTAACATTAAAAGGTCTTTACTGGACGTTAAGAATCTAAATTCCTTAATAACTCATATTCTGAACAAAGTATTTATAACAGAAGAACAGTTTCCATTAACTGTAGAATTGATTACATAATTATATACTCTAATGTACATTTAAGTAGTCATGTAGGCTTACTCCTGTATTGCCTAATGAATTAAAGGAACTTAAACTGTTAGCTCTTCCTCTTAAATGTTTGGTCAATTAAACGATTGGTAACTGCAATTTTTTTCTCTACTGATAAGCACATTCGTATATAGTGGCTTATATTGAAGCGCATAGCCCTTTTAACATGCTGCCCCTTCTGCAAAGGGGATCAGATTTCCATGCTTATTACATACTAAACCCACCGCAGGAAAATCCTTTCCAGTTGCATTGACTGTGTTATAATTATAATCAGAATCATTAGCAGCAATTATACCGGCTGTTTTAGATTTCTGTAATTACAGTCATGGAGTACGTCCACGAATATCCTGGTAGTTACTGTACTTTCAATATGTTCAAATCACATTAAAGTTAAAACATCTAAGTTTCGTCAGAGGATTCTACACTTGATAGTTCTTACTGCAGTATTAAGATCCACATAAATAACAATCGCAAGAAATTAGCTTCAAATATCGTTCAGAGTCCTTGTATTTTTACTTTCTGTCGCGTCATAAATATTAAAAGTATAGGAAGTAGTGTGTTCGAAATTCTAAGTCAGTTTTCATTTTTAATTATAGTGAGAGTGTATCTACGTCATTTTCTGTCTGTGCTGAACATAGACAAAAAGCGAAAATTGTATAGGCTGCTCTATTTTGGTGGGATTTCTGCATGAAGCACTCTTGAAAACCCAGTTTTTCTCTTAATACCACTTCACATGCAGAGATTGTTGCTTTTCGAATTTTGTTAAAAACGGTGATAACAATTTTGTTTGAATGTTTTACACTAACTGTTTTTACTGTGGCTCAAAATTTTTACATGAAACTTCTGTATGAAACTAGAACGGTTATAAGCTACATGTCTCCAGAAACGTACACTTGCTTGAGTACGGCAAACATTACGAGTCAGCTTAAGGCTTACAAAACTGAATGTGCCCTCCCTTAGTAGCCTACTGCCATTTATCCTTTGTAGAAATGCGAAGAGAGAAAATTTCGTGGCCTCGGCTAACTGCCGAGAATACCATCTGACTGTTTCACTTAAGATCCTTTCTAAATGAGTAAGGTACAACTATAAAAATAAAACACTTCAGTTAACCAAACAGTTGGTAAAGATTTTTCAAACTCATTGTTATTGTTTTATCGGTATGATGGAGCTGTCGATAAGATACAGGACTAAATGCGACAGTCCCATATTCTGTACATTTACAGACAACGAAACGGGGGTTTCAGGCCTAAATAACAGTACAAAGCCCTATAACATAAGGAAATCAAACTATATAGATCAGAGTGTAACAGGACCTCATCGACACTCTGTATATGTCTTAAGACTTCATAAGTAGATAGGATTGGTCCTCATATTGTCGGCCTGAGTGGAAAAGTCATCAAGGCACTGATGTTCTGTTATCAAGTTCTCATGTTAGACCTTGTCTCAGATCAATGACATTTATATATGCGTAAATTTGACAATTGAACTGGCATGTGTAAAAACTGCTCCCTGATGAAATTCCGGCAAGTAGTAGCAAACCTTTAGGCTTCAGACTTTCCTTTATATCAGAACAATCCGAGTAGGAAACTGCTAGGCGAGCAAACTATAAAAAATTGTTCCTTGTCCCCATAGGATTTATGACAAGATCATAAAAATACGTAGGCTTCATAACAAAAAATATTGTGGCAAAAACATGTTTAAAATTACGGTTTGGGACGGCTGTTGAGGCCAGCTCATTTTCTTCTTGTTCCTATGGAGGCATTCATGGTGATTATGGATTCCAATTAACTCTGACGTATGCTGGGTATCCAACGAACATCTGAAAAAAGCGATATGACCTTCCAGTAGTTCACCGTGATTTTATAGATGAATTGCCACTATTTCTTATCTAACATACGTAAAACATTTCAAATTATAAATATCATTATTTGCCATATTTGGAAGTATACCAGATATGTCATACATCGCCATGTTCGTAATATTTCCTCGTCATTGCCCTGGCATTACAGGGCTTGCTAACAAACAGATCGCACACACGCAACATAATGTTGCGCGGAATCTGTTAACGAGATGCAAATTCGTTATATCAATGCCGAGCGATGTAACTAGAGATGATGTTTCAGTCTGATTGTAAGGTTTGCGAACTCCGTTCCTCTTGATTGGTTTCCTGGAATTGATTATCATGTGAATGTACTTTACTACCAGAGAAGCCAGGCTGAATAACGCATGAAGGGAAATGCGTGTGGGAATGCATTCTACAATATCCATAGTAATAATAGGCCTAATATGCATCAGGATTCAAGAGGAAACACTAATAACTAACCCAAACTATTCATTTGATACCGAAAACTTTTTCTTGTTCATAGGTTTTATCCCCAATGCTATGGTTTTCCTCAACCAAACAATACATAATATTTATACATTCCAATTATTAATTTTAACTAATTTTGCTTCTCTACTATCTTCTATCGCATCTTCATCTTGTAAGTCTTCTCTCTACCATGCTCCCTCTTACTATCCATCCAGGTTTCAGTCTGTTTTCCTTTCTTTCTTCTTCCATCAGGTTCCCAGTTCATCACCGCCTTATGCAATCTATATAATTATCCGTACCAACCGTACCATCTTAATCTTTTCCTCTCAACGGTTTCTACGTCTTTATCAACGTTAATTAATTCTATTAAGTTATGACAGTAGTCCTCGTTTTTTAATCCTTGATTTTCTTTGTGATCTTGTCCAGTAATCCATTTCTGTGGCTTGTAATTCTGCTTTTTGTTTACTATTTACTGTCCGCGTTTTTGCTCCATATAACAATCTACTTGTCCACTATTGATTTACATGTACATTTTAGAATTATGTATAACTTGTAGGCAAGTCTTGAAGTAGAGAGAAATTTAACACTTTTTCTTATGGTTTTATGGTATGTTTAAAAAATCCTTAGATACATGCAACTTAGTTTCCGTAGGAGTTATCTTCAATTTGTGAAAAAAACTTTAGCAACTAAACGTGCACGGAACCGAACTTTGTTGTCACTATCATATTTTTTACGAAGCACCCACTTACACTGTACAACCCTACCATCTTGTGGACTTTCACATAATTCCCACGCATCATTTTCTTTGAAACACTGTAGTTCTTCTTGCATAGCCAACATCCACTGTTTCTTTTCTGGTCCGTTTAAAGCATCATGCAGTGTCAAACCTGCCACATCATCATAGGTTTCAGCGCTTGTGCAAAGATTCGACATACCATATCTCTCTGGTGGTTTCCGTGTTCGTCTGGGTCTGTCCATGAAATCTTCATTTTCACACTGAAGTGTACTCTCTGAGTCTTCATCATCATAGGAATAATCATTTTCCCTATTGGAGTTATCTTCAAGACTAGATGTTGATTCAAAACTTGTTACCTCCTGGCCTTGTTGTTCTGGTTTAACCTCATTTAAATCAAAACTTGTTACCTCCTGGCCTTGTTGTTCTGGTTTAACCTCATCCCCCACTGAAGCAACATTCTGGTCTTGCATTTGAATCATACATTCAGAATTGATTTCTGGCTCAATAATGACCACATCTCTACTTGTAAACACAGTCCTTGTTTCTGGATTATAGACTCTGTATCCCTTTATGTTATCTGGGTATCCTGTAAGAATACATTTCACAGATTTCTTATCCCATTTCTTACGCTTTTGTTTAGCAACATGTACCATGACAGTGCTACCTGTAACCGTACTTTGTACTCAACACAGACGACAATCTCATATATAGCCCCTGTACGATTGACAATACGCACCCTACTGTTTATACTTCCACACATAACACCTAACTTCAAACATTCATTCCCCATATAACACCTAACTTCAAACATTAATTACTCCATTAAGGAAAAAGCGACAAGGAAACCAATTACACCCATCAATAGCCAACAACAACCCCTACAGTTTGATATATTACACATAACTTTTTATTAACCCTTTCCATCATTTTAATATAAAAACATTAATAACTCTTTTCATTTTTATCACACCCACTACAAATTAATACCGTTGGAAGCCCCGTAAAATAGCCCATCAGGATTAAATAACCAGAACTATGATAACTTTCAGTTATCACAGTTATTGATAAAAACATAAACCCAGCACCGCCCACATCCGCTCGGATAGTCTGGCTGGCGCCTAGCAAATTTTGACATCTCAAGTAATTAATGACCGATGCAACTTGCCTGTTTTAACGACGAAAAACGGAATATATTTCAAATTGGATAGCAGAACAAACTACCTTACACCAATCAGAGAAGACTTAGACACGGACACAACCAATTGGAACTACTTACCCCACTACCCCTTACAAAGATATTAGCAGAAAGCACGGACATCTCGTCATCTATTGATCACACGACAGCTTAGACTAAAGAACTTCAAGACACACTTCAGACAAAAGACTACGTTAAACATTATTAAACTCAAGTAACTTTGCAATATATTGATATTTAAACATTATAATCCGCGCGATATAAATAGAAGTTATTAGCAGCGTCGAAGCGCGTAATTTATATTATTTGATAAAGACATTGATTTTATTATTACGAAACATTAATTGTGAACGTAAGATTGAGCATTATTATCCGCGCGATACAAATAGAATCTACGAGAGAGTAAATGTGAAAGTAAATAGAAGTTTTTCAACAGCGCGTACGAGTGAACTAATTATTATTACAAATTAGCAAGTTACAAAGTGTTACGAACTTCAACGACGAACGAAATACTACTAAATATCAGAACTTACATCATCTAATAGAACTAAATCGATTAATTCAGCATTGCAGAAAATACTAAACTTTGGAAAATATATATTAATTTGAAAAGAACAACTCAACTTTTAGTTACCATTATCCCTGACACCGCCCTTTGACTGGTATCTCGATTTTCTCTAGCCACTTCCCTAGATAAGAGTTCTCTAGCTTACAACTACCCCTGAGTACTACGCCCGGCACCCCTTATTTTAATCAGAACTCCAGAACTACTATACATCTAAAAATCCCACCTACAGTTATAAATCAACTCCACCCCGACGTACGGTGATAAATAGCTACCCAACTTAGTGGCAAATCTTCAGGAGAGCTACGAACGGTTATATACCAAATATCCTAATATGACTGATATCTGGTTTTGTGCCAGTCCATAGTTCATATGGCGTTTTATTATCCAACGCAGCAGCCACAGTTCGATTCTGCAGGTACACTGCCGTATTGGTGGCCTCAGCCCAAAACTCTTTTCCCAGGTTTGCATCAAAGAGTAGACATCTCGCTTTTTCTACGACTGTGCGATTGAATCTTTCACATAAACCATTTTGTTCTGGGGTGTATGGGTTGCTTTTCTGGTGGATAATACCAGCAGTGTTTAGGTAATCTTCAAATTCCTTATTGCAATACTCTAAACCATTATCGCTTCTTATCACTTTTATTGTTCTTTTTGTTTGATTTTCCACCTGTGCTTTGAATATCTTGAAATACTTCAGAGCCTCATTTTTGTGCTTCAGAAAATAAACAAATGTTATGCGACTGTAATCATCGACAAATAACAAGAAATACCTTGCTCCTCCTATCGATGTAGTCTCCATAGGGCCACAAATGTCTGTGTGCACTAAATCTAGCAAGTTGCTGCTTCTCTGACCACTGCCTTTAAATGGTAAGCGACACTGTTTACCTTCACAACATGTTGTACAAGAAGCCTTGCTTATTTCTACTTTTTCATCAAATGACATTCCCAAGACAGCATTTTTCATTTTATTCAAGTATTCCTTGTTGACATGTCCTAATCTGCGATGCCATGTTACTCCTGACACAGCTGATGCAGCCAAATACTCCTGGGATACCAAGTTTACTTTGTATACCCCATTGACCAATACTGCTGTAGCGACTAACTGTTGCTTTTTATTGTAAACACAACAGCTTTTATCTGTGAAAGACACACTGTTTCCTTTTTTTATTAGTTGACTGACTGATAGTAAGTTAGTAGTCAGAGATGGTATACAGCATACGTCTTCTACCACGATGTCGTACTCGCAATCATCAGTTGATGTCGTTATTTTAACATTGCCAGAACATAATACTGTCATCTTCTTCTCACTATTAGCTACGACAATTCCTTTATTTTGTTCATATCTGGCATTCATAACCCAACTTTCATTTGCTGTTAGGTGTACACTTGCCCCGGAGTCGATATACCAATCATTTTTGTTGAAATTCGCACTTAAAAATGTTGCACTAAATGCGTTTGATTGCATTCTTTCTTTATTTTTCTTATTTGCTGAATTATTTTCGTTATACATGCACTGATTTTTGTAATGGCCGACTTGTTTACATCGGTAGCATTTCACCGCCTTGGTGTTTGACTTCGACGGAACAGTAGTACTACCAACATTACAATTTTTCTTGGCCATAGACAAATTATTCTTATTTTGCTTTGCATGATTTGAATGACTGACGAAAGCACCGTTCATTTCACTCTCGTTGTAATCTACCGACTCCATGTCTAATAATTTTGTCTTGATATTGTCTGCCGTAATGGAAATGCCCGAATGTTCGATTGCCATGATCATTGGAGCAAAACGATCAGGCAATCCAGCCAACAACAATGACCCTGTCCATTGATCATTTATTTCAAATCCCGTTCCACTTAATTTCTGCGCTGTATCGATAATCTGCGTCACATATGACGTCATCGAACTGCAATTTTCTCGCCGGATTGAAATCAAATTTCTCAACAGACTTATTCTCCGTGAAAAGCCACTATCATCAAATAATTGCTGTAGTTTATTCCACAATTCTTTCGAAGATTTAACAGTTTTGACGTGGACATACAACGACGGGTCGATGGTCATAATCAATTTGGCTTTAGTTTTTTCGTCATCCGCGCTTGCTATTTCTTTTCCCGGTTCTGGCTTGATACAATGCTTCATGCCTTCGAGAACTAAGAAATTTTCTGCAGCGAAACACCACTCCGAATAATTATCGCGTCCCTTTAATTTCGGCACATTGATAAGGTAATTGGTAGCCATTTTTGACGAACAGTTTTTACACTTATACACTGCGATAATTAATACGATCAGTCAGTTCACAGCTAAATCGCACTGAATACTGTCTTTTAACACTTGCTTTACTGCAAAATCCTTGTTAAAACGACTCAATACTGCGATTTTATGAGCTTCTGGGCCCATAACCTATAATAAAACAACGTATTCCCACTGACGAGTGGCACAGAATAAAATTTATTCTAGAGACAAAAGACAAACAAACATGTCTGCCAACAATGCAAGACGGATGGCAGCACTAGTAACATATTGTGTAGATATTAGACCTTTAACAGTTTTAAATTAAGTAATTCACTTCAACTTCATATTATGAATTGAAATTTTGCACTCTTAACTTAGTGTTGTATGCTGATCAGTTTCAGACTCAGCATTTGCCTTTGGCGATAGGGAATAAAAGGAGCATTGTAAATAAAGACCATAAGGGTAGGCCTACTATTACTCTTGCTTCACTAAGTGTGTAGTATCTTTCTCATTAAGGATAGATGTACCTCTTTCCAAGTAGTACATTTTGATATTAAATAGATTTCATTTATCAAAAATTATTTTCAATTCAAAGTCCTTTGACAAATATAATGACATTTTTCAGACATGAGTTCCAGCCTTGCGGAATGAAATATAGACCGTTTTTTCGCATGAAAACATTTCCTTTTAAGGTTTCAAAAATGAAATAAGGACAGTTAGAATTTCTAACTTCATATACCATATTGAAACCAGCAAATAAATTTAAAAACTTATCCTTTTTCTTCTGTCGAGTGAAATTACTGTGAAATGCACATAAAAATGTGATTGGTTTTCATTTATTTTAAACTGCACGAAGAATAGTTTTAGCGTAATCTCTGCTTGAAGAATAACCACAATACCAAAACTGCATTAATTGGATTTCAAAAGAAAATGTTAGTATTTTATTATTGCCATAATTCGACTTTTTGTCCCAACTGTCATAATACAGCTCCAAGCCTGTTTCTTGTTAATGACATTGTAAAACCCCCTCCTTCCAATTAAGATACAGTCTACACCCAGATATTTTCCTGGGGTGGGATCAATAATAGTTTGGATTCTGGTCACCATAAAATCCTAGACGATTTCCTTTTGCCTTCATAAACACATTTATTGTAGTTAAATTTATATGGCTTGAAGGGTGTTCGAGAACTTACTTTCTAATAATAAGAACAGGCGATAAATTTCTTAATAACCAGAATCTACGAGTTCCTAAGTACACTCTCGTACCTATGAAAACTCTGCATTCAATCTCTAATCTACTGAGTTCATAACAGTTTGTTTTTGTTTAATGTGAAACAAATGTGATAGAGAGGTTAGAAAGTGTTTGAAACTTCCGAATAGAAAAAAGGAAAAAAAGGAAACATTGTCATATTTGGAATAGGAGTGACAATCACTTTGGTACAGTAACTTTGTTTTTAAATGTGATAGGCCTACTTTGTGTGTTTGCAGAGAGCATAGAAGTCTCCATTCTGTGATGAAAATAACTAGTTATTTATTTTGTAGCTAATGTACCGTAGAATGCAGTATATTTATACCACTTACTTAATGTAACATGAAATACGAAGGGACGTTTGCTATTGCAATGTTCATTTATCCATCATAATATATTAGTGCATTACGGAACAAAATGAGTTGAGTGAATTAAAAGTCTGTAACATGAAGTTGTGAATTAAAAATTAGTGATTATTTTACTTTTATGGTAATCTAAAGAGAATGTTTAGACTGTCATAAGCGACATAAAAGCATTATTGCTCAGAATTGAAGGTCGAATTAATTTTTATGAATCATGTAACAGGAGAGAGATTAAAATGTTATATAGCTTCCTTTGTTTTAGCAAAAGTTTGGATTAACAGGAACATGTAATACATGTATTTTGCCTTCCATTCTGTAAAATTAGAACTTAATCTTTAATAGACATTTTAAATATTCTAAGTCGCAGATATTGTGGTAGTAAGGAAGTAGAAATAAAGCATGTGGTTTATACGCATATAGGATGTGTAAGTTGTACAGTGTGTTGGATATTGAGGCAGGTCATGTAGCATAGGAACTACTGATAACAACTAAACATAGAGTTCCCCGAGTCATATTGCTTATTCGCGTGTGTAAGGTCGTTCTTTCTCTATCGAGGCCATTAATACATGCAAAGAAACAGTCGGAGAGTCAGCTGGTGCAGTCAAATTATATTCATATTGTTTTATTCCTTCCAGAGAAGTTTATTTTTTATGACGAACACAGGCTAACAGGATGGAGAATACTTCTCATTTCAGAATTTTAACGGATGTCCAGATCTTTGGCTACCCTGATAACGGATTTTTTTTTAAACCAGACAGTTTATTAGGCTGAATGTATAGTCTGTTCCAAATAACAGCACCCTGATGACTGATTTAGACTAAAGAAGCAGTAACTAGTACCCATTACAAATTGTCTCTAACTACCGCCTCTTGAGACTGATTTTTAATTAGTTTCTCTTCTCGTAGCTTATGCACTACAATTATAGGAAATATTGTGTTGATCCTGAAATCTTGCATAAAGTACTAAAACACTATTTTAGAAACATTTCTGAGTGTATTTATGTGTGGGAGTATATATATATATATATATAGGCCTATATGTTTGTGCACATCTTAAGTTGAAAACGAAATGTCTTATCAAAACAGAATTTTATATTTGGGGTATTTATTTTCTGGAGATTTAACACAATATATGTTGACAATTTATCTTATGCTTAGAACTACATGAAGAAGATTTTATTGAAAGCAGTTCTAACTGATTTCTATAAAGATAGTAATTTAATTATTAATTTGAAATGATTTCATAGAATTTGTATGAAAAAGTTTCGAGTTCCACTTATTTAAGTTCCAAGTCCTGCCTCTTTAGCAACACGGATTAGCATGAGGCTTGAGTCGAGAATAGGAAAGAAGGGAAGCCCATGTTGTGGATTGAAAAGGGCATGTTATGAGTACTTCATATAAAATTTATAATTCAATATTTGATTCGTATTCAACCGTTCAGTTTTCGGATTAAAAATACAAATATGTAGCCCTAAACGAGGTATATTAATTCCATTCATTTACCTAATCAGATTAGCCTCTAATGAAATATTCACTACATCGTTTAATAATTCAGATTTCATGTTACATTTTAGTTCGTATATTTACAAGGTCAGAGCTTTACTATTTATCATCACCCGCGACTTCAATAACTGCTTGACTCTTTTTACAGATAGACCTACAGTAGGTTCCCATGGCGAACATTAGGCATAGGGTTATAAGGAATTAGCATTTACAAGGTTGTGTTATTAATAATTGGATTAATGTAGTTCCACGTTTTAGGCATTCCAGTGCAATATATAATTAGACTAAAGTCGGCGCGGACGTATTTTAGACAGGGGATGAGTAGGTAGCATCCGCTCTAGAACCGGCCCTAAAGTAAACAAGTAGGCCTAAGTCTGTCTCACTCTAGTACATTATTCGTATGTACTTGAGAATGAGAGGGAAAACAACTCTTGAACCACTTTGCCTTTTGAAAAAAAGAATAATAAAAATCTGTCTAAAAAGCATATTGATTACCAACTAGCCTAATATTTTCGGAATTTAACGTTTTAAAATTTGAGCAACTTTAAAAATCTTCTTTATTAAAATGCTTTCACAAACATCGTACAAAATACATATCCAGTGATTATATACACAAGACTACACGAAATACTAATCTAACTCTAACTGAACCCAAATGTCTCACATCGGCAGGGTTAAAACAATGCATTAGTTTTTGGTCCCCGCTTTTGTAACTAATCAGGATGAACCCTGAGCTCTCAGCATACCCGTTATTAAATTTAATAGGAGTACAAAAACATTTATTTTATTGCTAGCTATCTCCAAGGTATTTATATTTTGTTGCTCTATTAAGTCTTTTTTTTTTTAAATTGTATTTTACATGAAGTTACATCACTTTTTTCTTTTTTTTTTCACTCTGCTCTTTGTCTATCCTCCTTTTTCACTCTGCTTTTTTTGGAATTGCACCCAAACACGCATAAACGTGCTCATTCGGGAGTATTTCTTAATATTATATTTATATTATATTATGTATAAAGAATTGCAATTTTTTGTGATTTATATTTTTTTCCGTAGTAGTATCATTTTAACCTGGATTTGTGTAATTTGAAATTTTGTAATATTAAAATTTTCAAGTACTTATGAAAAGGTAAATCTGAAAACGTAGATTTCATTAAATGTAGGATATTCCTTTTCTTTCGTGGGCAGTCGATCAAATAAATTTTCCTTACATGAAATAAACTCTAGGATTTTCCTAGAAATAGATTTTTATTTTTCCCATAGAGAATGGCATGATATAAACAGTGTACATATACAACATAGATGCTGATTGTAAGTGGCAGTAATATCTTGCTTACGTGTAATCATTACTCTGTGAACATAGGACAGGCATACAAATGAAGCTGCCAAAATGTTTGACATTTCTGTACGAACTTGATGAATATACACCATCCCTTTCTCTTCCCCAGCCAGGTGTTTATTAAATTAGTTATACCATACACAGCTGCTGGCATAAACAGCGATAATTCTAATTTGTATTACGCTAGGAGTGTATGGGGTAGCAATTTTAATGCAGTACTTGTTTAATTTCAGAACGTTGTATGCCTGACCTCGTATTGTATTTAAAAACCATTGCTCTCCTCGCATGGGAGATATACCTACGTAGAATATAAATAACTCTTAATGTCAACTTTAAAACACGTTGCTCTGTGTGTTGTTCGCTGTTAATTTGAAAGAGTAGGTAGAAACACAGGGAATTTATGACATCAGAATACATGATTAGTTCTCTCTTTATTGTTTACTGACTGTGTTTATTATTATCAGTATTATTTTATTATTGTCATTATTACTGCTATTATTATTATTATTATTATTAAGAATAAGTTTCAAAATATTTATATAATATGCAAACTCTTATTGTAAAAGCATATATGGCAATCATGGCTTCAAATTCGTTAATTTAAGCCTGCAAAGAATCGTAAAAATGGTCATTGCTAAGATAACATTTCAATACTTGTATGAAAAATACAATGGTGTGGAGGATTGCAGGATTTGAAAGTGAAGCAGACGAGAGTAAAAATTACGGTGTGTATGAAGCCGAAGCCAGTTTGAGCCAGTGGTCAAATTTGCGCACGTTACAAATGAATCATATGCACACGTTATGAGCAAGTTGCACTTTTATTTTCACGCCATACGTCAGATTAGTCAGCGTCGGCGTCGGCGTAGTCAAAGTGAGGCATAATGAAAGTCTGTACTAAAGTTTTCTTTAAAGTCGAGGGTAAATAGATTTCAAGTTTTTTCAAAACATTGATAACAGAAAGTGCTTCATGCAGGTTTCTTCAATCTGAGTACTCAAACCGTGCTTCAAACTGTTATCCATAGAAATCCCTAAGTTCTTCACAGTTGAGTTCTAAGGAATTGGCGATTCATTCACTTTTAATAGATGTAATGGTCCCTCTGTCGGTTAAGAGCAGGGGATACTTGTGTCCTGTTAGGGCGTATCGTTCCAGTGGCCAAAATTACAAATTAGATCATCACGAAGCAGTTGATACTTTTCATATTCGGTAGTCTTCATAGAAGATACTATTTCTGCGTGTGGAAACAAGCCTCAGAAAGAGAAAAAAAAAACGAGTTTTTCATTTAATTGTAGGCCTATATATGCAAGCCAAAGTTGTAATATTTTGTATGTATAAGGATGTTGGTAAGTCTATTCAGCCACTCATCTCTCGTATCTCCACACAACTCTTCAAGAAGTGCACGGGGGCTAGAGCACCCCATGGGGGTGACGTCGGAGGAGTCGAAGCGTAGCGGAGTGAAGCGTCCGGACGGGTGATGCGTCTTTCTTTACCGTGAAAGCTTTATGGCTTTTGTTTCTCTTGTTCTCCCCCCCATTCTGATGCTTGCAACAGCCACTGTTGTTTTCATGACTCGTGCATAGACCTCTCCAAAATATTTTGAGTAACTAGAGCATAGGTGAGCAACTGAGGGGAAACATTTTAGTCCCCATCCTTTGCTGTGACGTAAGAAACCTGTTCTTCATGTTCAGTGTCACGTCGAAACTGCTTTATGCTGACGTCAAGGGCGACTGTAGTGGGAGAAATTCCCCTACCGAACAGTGACACGATGTGCTACAGATGCGCACCCATGAACTAGAGTAAAGTTTATTCATAGTCATTTGTGAATTATTTGTATACTTGCCTACGGCATAGTTCGCAGCCAATAGATGAGAACGCTGAATAGAATTAGGTGAATAACCTCAGTAGACAAAATGGGTCTTCTAGAATTCAATGAATATAGTTGTTACAGAGTTACTTCTCTTAGCAGAGGAGGCGAATCTACAAGGTAAACTGACCAAATCTTCGACATGAGAATAATTCGGTTTTTGTACATTTCTAATATCAGAAAAATCAGATATAATACTTTCACAATATTCACCCGCTGACATTATGCTGTGTTTTCTTCACGTAAAGCACGTTGGTTGTCAATCTGTTTATAGAAGACGGTTGATTGTCAATCTGTTTATAGAAGACGGTTGATTTAGAACTATAAAACGAAAAGTTTTGCTTGTTTATTATAGTTATTTAACGGTGATTATAAACTTATATTTATGCCATCACCGGTTTGCCAATTTTTCCCCCGGAGAGTTCTTTTATATGCCTGTAAACCTGCAGACATAAGATTTTTGCATTAACAAAAATCGGCCATCGCCTTATACCGGGATAGAAATCGGAAACTTCAGAACAGAAATCTAATGCCTTACTCACTGTTCTACCTAGGTCGACCGCTAAGAAAATGTTGACGAGAAACTGTTTCGAAAAAAGTTCTAGGTCTGATATCAATACATTAGTTATTGTATAAAATGTAAAAAAAATCATATATTCTAAAAATTCTTGAAAACGAAAGTGATAAAAATATAGAGACAAAATTGTCGAATGTCTCGTTTCACATCTTCGGAAGATTCTGTTTTGTGGAGATTCTGGAATTTTCTTCTCTGAAAATCATTCTTTAAAATTTAGAATTTCATTTATTTAATGATGATCATGATGTCCAAGCGGTTTACACTATTTAGATAAGGACTTGTCATGGCCACGGGCACAGATTACTATTTTGTACAAATACGTAAAATTGAGGTGAAAATAACTGAAAGTTATCTACTGTTGTGGAAGCTCGAATGATATCGAGGATATGAAGATAACGCCTGTCACCCTTGACTTTGAAAGGTATGAATGATCAAATTAAAAGATTCTGCTAAGCTAATGATTAAGGCCCGGAAGTTAAGCTCTATCAGAAGACAAAAATTAAAGGCCAATGGATGCAAAAAAGCTCTAAAATTTATAAAATATGTTCTGGAATCATCTACTATGTTCTATGCTCTATTATACTTTACCTTCTTTTGTTAGCTGAATTACGTTATAAATTACAAAAAAGAAGTTGCACAATATACATTACATAACTTTTTTTAAAAAAACTAAGTTAATGCAACAAATTGTAATAAATTAAACACAAATGAAGTGAAACATTGCCTCAGTATTATTTAATCAGTTCTAGAACATTACAATATGTACAATCTTTCAGAAATATGCCGTTAAAATGTGACAAATTAATAAAATGTACACAAATATTTTAGTATGTAGCAAATTTGTAATTAATTAAGTCAGACTAAGAAAATATGCAACAATATGCAAAATGATTCAATCAACTTTCAGTTCTTTCATTTCTTGTACACATTTTAACACTAGCATGTAATGGAATGCTTTATTACAATTTTGATTTTTCATTAACTTCCAGGCCCTACTAACAATGGAATGCGTTCTGTAAAAGGATTGTTGTCAGTAATAATATGTCTATGTATAAATTAAATTCATTCAACCTAAATTGGTCGAAAAAGAATAATCGAAATAGAGGAACTGTTTTAGAAAGACAACAATGGCGATACACGTTTAAAAATAAAAACGAATAACAAATAAGCGTTACTATTTTCAATAAGTTTCCATAATTATAAACTGATAATGAGAGCAATTATTTGTGAATTGTAATTATTCTTAATATTTTTTTTGTGTGTGAATTACCTGGTTTCTGATTCTGAACTCTGTTCTTCTAAAAAACAGTAGTAAGGCATTAAAGAGAATTATATTCTTTACTTTAACTTGCTAAAACTCATCGTTAGTCTTTATTGCCCTTAAGTAATTCAGAAAGATCAGCTTAGCCAGGTAGTCATTTCTTTACAGTGAACGTGAGCATAGTGTCTCTTGCAGCTAGCGGCTATACCCTCCTTTTCTCCAGTCACTTCTGAAGAAGGAGGTAAATGGCTAGCAAAATTAAAAGCGTTCTTCTTCTGTGATCAACATAGATAGCCCCAAGAGAAAGTTCACTTGGACGAGCCGAGGAGAACCATTAACTTATTTGCATATAAAAGGTTTTTTGTCATCTAACATTCCTTTCTTTTGCAACTGCTTAAGACGCAAAAATAAAGGAAATTTAAGGAAAGGAATGGGGGAAGATTACCTTTACAGCTACTGGAAAATATTGTGACCGTAGCAGTATTTCCCGATGGAAACACATTACCTCAGTATAGAGATTCGCTTGTTTTTCGTTGTACCGCTGGAAATATCCTCCTTTTCCCCATTCCTACCGTCTTGAAGATATATAGTTTGAAATAGGATTACTTGGTTACATTACAATCTCAAGAGGAAAAACCCCTCCCAATTCCAGTACAAACGGCCGTAACATTTCTTAGTCACAAAGAAGGACCCCCTACAGGAACGGCTGATTGAAACTCCGAGAGGACACGCCCCCTTACGCCCCCCACTTGAAGCGATACATTCTCCTCTCAACGTGTAGTAGCAGTAGCTGCTCTACAGTTAAAGAGCAGTCTACCGCTTGCGGAGAGAGATGCTACACCAGCTCTTTAGGGAAAGAGGTCGGTACTAACTGATAACATATTGCACTACAGTACGTAATATATCAAAACATGTGCCCATATATAAACCCCACATTAAGATTCATGGCAGTCTAGCTAGGGAATTAGCATTTGTTTTAACCTAGTTATTTTACTTCCAGCCAGAAAAGGAAGGTGAAATGTAAAATATTATTTTGATTTCACGTAGCGAAATGTTCCCGCATTTTACACTGCTAGAGGTAAAACGAGTGAAAAAATGTTTTATTCTGAAAGGTTTAATATTAATGATTATACCAACCCAGGCATCACAAAGTGAAGTTTAAACCTCGTTCATTTTTTGTGCGTTTAAGCACACTTGAATAAAAATTTTACCTGAAGCAATGAAGTATGACAGCTATTTAAAGTGACATACCTGTATAATATAATACTCGTACAGAAGAACTTCATGGAAAAAGTATAACGTCAGTATGATATTTTCCTATAGTTTATGAAAACGATAAAGCAGTAGAATGATTAAATGTAACGTGATCTTGTTTCACTTCATAATTTTCCTCCTTCATACAGCTTATCACTCAAAATCCAGTGCGACATTCATCCCCTACTTTAACTTGATAATAGCTACCATTTTTAGATTCATACATTCCCTCACAAATAAGGTATTCCCAAGCATGAATTAAAGAATTAACAGTGACTACTAAACCATGACGATTGTGTCCACGAAATCTGCGGAAAAGAGGAATCACTGCTACTGAATTATAAATTCGTCACCTTAAAACTGATCAAAGCAGAGTCAAAATCCTCTAGATTCAAAACCCCCTAAACGACATTCATAAATAGAGGTGTTTTTGAAGTATAAAGCGGTGGGATAGAGGTGTTTTTGAACTGAACTCTGATTTTTAACATGGCATTATATAGTACTTTAGGGGGGGTTTGAACCTCACATATAAATAAACCAATTTAAGCCATCCATACAAAACTGGTGATGTACAAAAGTAAGAAAGTATAATTTGGCGTTTAGGGGATTTTGAATCTAGAGGAGATCGTAATATAATAATTGATTTATGTAAAATGAGAATTTTTTACAAATAAGTTAGTAGACCCTGTTATTTACGAAAACTAGCTATTCCAATGAAATTTTTCTCATTGAATTCAAACTTAGATTACATATTACAATGATAAGATAAGACATTAATACATAAATTTAGCTGCGAAATGCGTAATCCTTAGTATTCAAAAATGAGCATGAAAATTTTCTCTGGGGCTGCAATGAACAGTCAATGGGAGGTATGACATACCACTATACCTCTATAATTCGCTCTGGCATGTCACTTGTTCCAGTAGATTATGTTCATCTCATCCTGACCAACAACAAGGGGGTGATCAATGTTTAATTAACCTCTGCCTACCTCTACAACTTGGAGTGTTTCCATTGTTTCCCATGAGTTATGCAGGGCCACCTGAATAAATGTGCCGACCCAACTACTCTCTCTAGACAGAAGCAGATTACTATATGAGAAAATATCAAAATGATTTTCTGGTGTCACGGTTTATGAAAACAAACATTTTATTACATAATTTCCTATAGGCCTTGTTGTTGAGAGACCATGAAAAAACTGAAAGAGATGGATACCTGTGAGATATCCACCTTGGCCATATAGATAGGTAGCTTAAACATCAGTAATCCATATACAATCTGAACAATTTGGCAATGAAGATAGGCGAATCTATGACGAATTAAAAGAAAGAAAGAAAAAAAAACTTAATCAACTCTCCTTAAAGGCATAATAGATAAGTCTGTGGTCATAACGCTTTCCGAAGTTTTCCTTTGGTTTCCATAGCTTCTTCCTATGGTCACAAGTTTTCCAATAGAATGCTTCTATAAAAAAAAAGAACACATTGACTATAGATATATTTACCATTGTGGCCTTCATCGTCGGTTTACCTTGGTAGCCCTTACATCATCAGTCTATAAGCTTTCCCTCACAGCCTTTATAGATAGCTTTAACATCATGAACTTGCAGATAGGCTTCCAATGATATGTTATTAGCAGGCTTTAAAACTTAGTGCCCGATCGAATATGTTAACAGCAACCGAACTGTACAGACTTTGCTCGGCGTATGCCCTAGCTACCATATGCTAGTTCACGTGATAGTAAACAAACCTTGAATACAGATATAGGAAGACCACAAAATAACTTCTCATTATCTAAACTCACATTACAAGCACGCAAAACGATACTTTCTCCTGTTTGTCCCTCCCAAATGTTTCAATAATATGTTTGCGGTTTAGAACATTTTACTTTGGGCATGCCGAACACGTATTATAAAATTAAACACGCACAATGACAAGGTACACTGTTGACCAATTTGAGAGGCACCATACTACGAGCGCATTCCCTTCTCGGTACTTCCATCAATGACTGTCTTATCAGCCTACGCAATCACCCTCCACCCCCTATACTCAGGTTGTTGGTAACCGGAATCAACTCCCTCTGTGGGTTCGGGCACTAAGTTTTAATGCCTGGTTATTAGACTAGACTTCGTGGATATTTATATTGGTTCTTGAACTTAATGATGTTTCAATCTTGTCCTTTAGGCCAGGTAAGGGTATCATAGAAATCGAACGGATTTATTAAATTAGCAGTCAAGTCTTATGTATCATACTTTTATTTTGGATCCTGTTCTTATGCAGAAATATCCTTATTGATTTAATCTGACTTAGTTATGGAGGAAAGACATACCTGATAAATATTGACGGGGGACCCGAAGGGAAGAGACCACTTGGAAGATCTAGACGCAGGTGGGAGGACAATATTAGGATAGATTTAAGGGAAGTCGGATTTGCGAGGGATGGTTGGATGGAGTTAGCACAGAATAGGGTTGAATGGCGGGCTCAAGTAAGCGCGGCAATGAACCTTCGGGTTCCATAAAATAGATAATATTTCTTTAGTTACTTAGGAATTGTGTATTGCCATTAACTAAGTAAGTAATTAGTCGTAAGAGAATAAAATATAAAGCATTTAAAAAGTGGATTTTTTAAAATTACTTTCTCAACAATTAGCCTACCGTTTCCTATTAATTCCCAGCTAAGTAAGTATATATTAATTTTAAAAAATAATCTTAACAATTTAAAATTATCTGCCGAATGTGTAAATGATTTTATAGCTGGTTTTATCGTCGTGATGTAAATAAATCTTGTACTATGGAGGACCTGCCAAAAAAAACTATATTCATAGATCTGTCCTTGTGGTCGTATAGAAGGCATAGTTAATCTACGTTAAGAATTTCGATAAGGCTCTCTGGGGTGGCTCTTGGAAAAGAAAGAGAATAGAAAATTTACCTATTTCGTAGATTTACCGTAGATTTACCATCATGCCTCTCGATAAAGGTTGTTATAAATAATCCAAATTCCATTACCCATCCATCAGCAAATCTCCCAATATTGTATGCTAGATTTAGCCCCCTCTGTCATTTTAATAAATACAAATATTGCATTGGTATCAATAAATTTGAAAATTATCGCAAACATGAAACAGTTTTATGGTTACTGGAGAGTGGAGAAACTTGATTGAAAAGGTTGAGCGGGATCATCTCCTGCACTCTAGTGGGAGCTCGAAGTGATGGTTTTCAAAGCTTGTTGTCACAGTGGGGAGGTTTTGTATTCGTAATGTGGCAATGTGGCTGACAGAATAAACGAAATATATCAATAAATTTGAGTGAGGAGAATATTTATTCTGTATCATGTGGATTTAGTCATGAAATTCAGTTTAAATGTCGTGTTCTATAGTAGCCTATGTAAAGTCTAAAAATAAGAAATATTCTAGAAAACAGTTTTAAATATTTTATGATAATGGAAAGACTGATAGAAATGCTCATTTTTAGACATGTTTGCTATTTGTCATTCATATATGCGTTGAATTAATCGTTGAGGATAAATGAATCAACCTTAAAATTACCTACCTCACAAATGGATTAACCATAACCATCATCAACCACGATACCAGACGAATTAGGACTGGAAGAGCTTCATCATTATTGGAAATGCTGGAAACAAAACTTTTTATACACCTTGCAAATTTAGCTACAGTGTTTTGCAGATGACAAGCCGTTTGTACTTTTCCTGCTTAGATACGCGGTCCAATCAGAGACGGCGAGACGGAGGGAAGACTCTTACTGCTAGCGGCAGTGCTTTAGCTAGTACACGTGATTGGCGGTGAAGGAAAAGCTTCTCATATGAAAAATACTGGTCTAATGTTGTTAGACAACAATAATAATTTAATAAAACAAACATAAGACATTATAGTATTATTTCCCATACAAAACATGAACTTTTAAGTAGTAGCCCTACCATCTGTCTTAAGTCTGAATGAAAATTTAGTCGATGTTCCATTCGCTCATATTGTGTAGTTTTTGAACTCAGGAGGAGGATATCCGGAAATAGGAAACTCTCCGCCTTTCTAAAAAATGAATTTCCCACCCTTAAACGTGATCTCAATACGAAGGATGTGATATAAGTCATGGCAACTATTTCTTCCTTTTGAAAATGTGGTATCGTTTTAAAATTTTGAAATATACAAACGAAAAGGCATGGTATGGAATGTTTTTATAATGCAGATTATGGGTACTAGATGTAGGCTAATGAAAGAAACTGATACATATAAACATTCCTTCGCGACTGCATCGTTCCACTCGAATGTATTGCGAAAGCACACATACCCACTCATGATCCCTTAAAGTTAGATACGGATGGGCATTATTCCTCAAAGTTTCCATCAGCTTCTTGTGTTATTCTCTAGCATTTCTCCTTCTGATAGTGACAGTTACGACGTAAAAATGCTGTTCACATCTTGTCATATCCATTCTGCACGGCGAGTGAATCCCAACTAAATTACCATCGCCTCTATTCGTATAACCGTACATCACAAAGCTACAAAGTAATGACGTGTTCATATATTAGAGATGCCACATTCTCACGTGACATAGAGCATCTTGTGGTACCATCGTCTTACTTGGAGAAAAAATTATTACGCTCCATCCCTCGTATATTTATATAACTGCTGTTTAAAGGCGTTCCGACATAATTGCTGAAGTGTTTACAAATAAGTTAGGCCTACTAAAGTACAAAGGTTAAGAATAATTGAATTCCGCTGCATAAAATGTGTATACTGATGCAAGCCGTATAAAATGTTTGAAGTTTGAAATCGATAGAAAATTTCAGTGAAATAGCTTATTTCCATAAATGTCAGTCATAATACTTACATAAAAATCCTCAGGTTTTACATTAAGATAATACATAATATTATATAATAATCTTATACATTAACAAGAATATACATTAATCTTACACATTAATAAAATACATTAAAGATAATCTTATATATCTCCTAAGACTACTAAAAAATTACAGATATCCGTACTAGATGTCCTTGCGAGCATTCCGTTCTACTTGGTATGATTGCTTTAAAATTATAAAGCATCAATAAAGTTTCTAGAACAGGACTTGACAACTGGCGGGCCTCAAGACCATTTTGTGGCCCATGAAATCATTTTGAAAAGTGTATTAATTTCATATACTTTCCTTCAGGCAAGGCAAGAAAATGAACCAGAATTTTTCAGACTCCTTTCAAATAAACACTTTCCAAGTCTTCGTAGTTTTGGGAGAAAACTGTCAATGACGTTTGGAAACACATACGTATGTATAAAAACAATTGCACAATGAAATTCATCAAGAGCCATTACATAAACTGACTGACATATTCTTTACTGCTTCACCATCTGAGACTTTCAACTAGAAAAACTAAAATGGTCATTCCAGCTCAAGTAAACGCAGTATGTGTCTCAATGTTGGAAACTGAGAGTATTACACTTGTATGGTGCATTATTTTATATATTATTTAGTTCGTCGATAAGTATTAAGTTTCAATTTATAATTTTAAGTATCTTATTCTTATTGTAATTCCATTTTTTTCAGTGTTTAACCTTACATAAATGAAAGTCAAGCTAAAGTACGCAGCTCAGAATTTTCATGTGAAAAAGCCTATTAGTATGTGTTGACCTAATCAAAATAAGATTATTTCACGACTTCTTCAAAAAGTCTTATAAATAAAATATTATATAAACTTGACTTTCTTTTTGGCTCAGTATTTTCTTGTCTAAATTTAACTTTAAACATTGTGCGGCCCGCCCAGCAACTCCTGGGCATTATTGGCTCTCGGATCTCTTGTTCATAAGTGTAGTGTAGAATAGTAATTTTTCTATAAATTTTGACATTTCTATGATGTGTGTTACTTTTTGTTTTATCAAAATATCCGACTAAAAAGTGCAAAATTAAAATTTCTCGCTTGAGTAAAAATTAAGAAAAATTCAATAGAATCGCTACCAGCTTTTTTGTAATTTTTTAAAGCAGGTAATTTAATATGTATACTAACGACACGATAATATCAACATTGCCTATACCGGTCATACGGATATTCGTGTATGCGTGTAGATTGTGAGGGGAGGAGTGACAATTTCCATAAACTTACCAATTAAGCCCTTTACCCCGTACCCCTATGCAGGGATCATTGAGCACGCGAACCCTGATCATGTTATATAACCACGATTCTGCACTTGTGTTGTTTGCTAAACAATTGTCTGTTTTTCAATGATACATCAATATAACAATTTATCACAACTCATGTGTATGTGTGTAATGGTGATACGCACGTTGTATTAGATTTATGTTTGCATAAAACAACAGGGAGAAACGAAATTAGGTGTTGGCTTCTGTTACAAATGTTTAGTTTTACTAGCAGGCCTAAAGGTATCTTACGTAGGCGTTAAACCATTCGTTGACCTAGTTCAATATCGTGAGGTTAAACGAAATTCGGTGTTGGCTTCTGTTACATATGTTTACTTTTACTAGCAGGCCTAAAAGTAGCTTACGCAGGCGTTAAACCATTCGTTGACCTAGTTCAATATCGTGAGATTAGAACCAGAGGGTTCTACATGGCTTTTTTATAAATTTATCAGGAGAGCGATTTAAAGTGTACTAGTACATATTTCATAACATAGAAAGAACAAAATTGACCGGCGCAATACTAAGAGATTATAAACATTCGGACAAAACATTAATAGCCGACTATAGAAATGACTCGTGAGAACCATTTAATATGAAAAATAACACAAAAATATGTAGATAGAGGCCTCTCATTCGACTCAAGAACATAGTTTTGTGTTGTGGCATTTAAAGTCTTGTTATTCCTTGGCTGCTTCCAAAGAATTAACTTAGAAATAATTTAAAATTTCAGATGCCATAAAGGAACTTAAATTTCCAGATATAACTCAAGAGTCACAAATAGCCTATACATAACATTTGGTTAGAACAATTAAGCCATTTAAATTTAAATTATATACGGAAATTAGTCAAAATTACACTGTATTAAACTCGTCTTGAAAAGCAATATAATTTTAGAGCGTTTCAGTCTTGTTTTGATCTACTCTTTTCGGCCACAATGTTTTTTTTTTTCGGTTATAAGACATTTCGGTTATACTGACATTTAGGTAGGAAGACACTCTGGCCATGCGTATTATTTTGATCAGTTTTACGTTTGTTATCCATAACCTAGCAATATATGTCTTCTCGTATCTTCTCGTATCCTAGGATTGTAACATATCTTTATTTCACAGTTTTTTAAAATTTGAAGTAAAAATGGCAAAAATAATTACCTCTAGCAAACTTAGCCCTATGCTAATTCTAAATGTATACTGTCATCTCATGGTGATAATCGTTATATAATACTTTATCTCGCAAAACCTCCAGTCTGTCACAGTGTTCCACCAGGCCAATAAAAGTAGATGATTCAATCAAATGCATATCTCAACAATTCGCACAGCTGTTCACTTTGCAGAGCCTTTTCCGAGAGCAAATTTTTCCCTTCGTGTTACGACTTAATGGCAAGAAAAACTGAGGACGCGTATTTACAAGGGCAGTCATGAGGGTCACGAAGATTGAGATCAGTTATACGTGTCACTATAAAATACAATATATGTTTAATAAATAAGAATTATATGCAGTAATAGAGAGTTCATTTCAATTTTCTTTGCATTTACCTAAGATGAATATCCGAAGAACCTCATGAAACGGACTGTTAAATTTTGAACGGGGTAGGCCTACGTCTTTATTCATGTTATAGGATACTTTTACATGCTCAAAAGCTATTCGTGGGACAAAAAAAATTCTGCCCTTGAATTCATATTGTTGATGTTCATGCCCGAAGAATTCCATGGCCTCTGTTATGCTTAATAAGAAACATGAGCCTACTATCAGTTGGACACTAATGAATATAGAATACTTATAAAGTCTCATGTCGTATTTTATCAGTGTTATAAGCCTATTAAAACAGGTGAAACCTAGCTTAGACTGCACATTAATGATAAACTTGGCTTACGTAAAAGAATATTACATAATTAAATTTGAAACGCCTAATTTAAACGAACAAAATTCTTAGCTGGCTTCGTTTTGTGCTTCCAGTAACTAGATTGGTGTTAATTAACGTAAATGTAAATCCATACTATATATCCCAGGGTAGCCTGCGATCTCCATGAGGAGTAATTTTAATTTATTATTCAACAAATATAATATGGCTTCTAGACTAACTTGCGTCAGAGGCGAGAGGCATGGACGTCCTAATTTTCTATTTAAGCCATAGTAATAGACGAGTGCTTTTAAAATTACTGATAATATTAATTATCTAGGGTAGCCTGCGATCTCCATGAGCAGTAATTTTAATTTATTATTTTACAAATATAATATGGCTTCTAGACTAACTTCCGTCAGACACGAGAGGCATAGACGTCCTAATTTTCTATTTAAATCATAGTAATAGACGAGTGCTTTTAAAATTACTGAGAATATTAATTATCTAGAGATTCCAATGTACAAGACTAGGATGTGCCCGCGGCTTCGCCCACGATAATTAACTGAAAAATTAGAAATTAATAGTATAATAATTATTAAAGCATTTTTTTATTAACACTTGCGCGCGAATCATTCTTAAACTAAACCATTAATAATTAATGAAACAGCTAAAATTCCGGCTTTAGAGTACATTCCACGATTAGAAATTGCCACCTGGGAAAACGATCTCAGATTGGATTATGTAGTTCCAAAGATAACTGTGATCCACTGCCTTCTAAACTGTATAGGCTAATTCTCGTGCGTAATTCTCGAGACTGCGGTGGATAATGGCGTTTTTCAACTGTTTGTTGACAGATGAATGAGATGTGAATTTTATTTGATAAATTCAGTGTAATTTTAAGAAATTATATAATTTTTCAAGAGAAGGAGTGATTGATTTGGATTATTATTATCAGCGATATTTCAATCGTTAAATCATCAATATTTTACTGCTGGTGCCCCCGGCTTCGCCCGCCACTATTCATTGACTCCAGGATTTTTTAGAAATTTACACTGGTAGATTATTAAAAATGTTTGTGGTTCAGAGCTATGAAAATTGTAAGTAAAAATAAAATTAGAATATTTGTTCATTGAGTTCATTTCACTTAGGCCTTAGCCTATATAATAAAGAAACGGTTTTCCTAATCTTGTAGTCATGAAAGTTTAGACTGAGAGATACGAACATCGCCGAGTATACCCGATGTCTCACGAAGCGGGCGAGCAAGCACGCTATTTAGGGCCGTTGAATTGTATTAGAGTAGATGCATTTGAGGTGCAGAAAAAATTAGTGATTTATGCCACGAGAAATATTAAATTCGATATTCAAGTTCAGCGTTTGCCTTCAGGATAAAAATCTAACATGTTAATGTGAGATTTGTGTTCCAATTTAATGCGTATGGTAAAATTTTATCATTTGTGATATTTTTTTTCCTCCATCAGCCCTCGACCCCAATAATTTTTCGGCGCATTTGTAGTATTGCTCATTTTCAGTTCTTGTATACCCTAAATCAATGAGGAACTGTGAGTTGCTTTTTGCTTCAGCACTAATAGAACTGAGTTATGTATTTTCTTTAAGTTCGGTCATCTGCCTCGCGGGTGTCTATTTCTGATCCGGTACTCACCCGTTAGAGTGAAGGAAACACCAAGAAAATCTTACTCGGGTGTGTCTCACTATCGGTTAGTCTCAATTTCGGTTTTTCTAGACACCGTCTTTATCATGCTGGTTTTTGACACCTATTACGTGTGTCACGAAGTCTTTAAATGCAATATTGCAATGCAATGAAGACTTTAATTTCGTCGTCCGGAACTTTAGTTCTGGCGACCATCTTTGGTGATAATTCAAATTGACGTACATTCTTTAGACACTGGAATTTTTCAAGAAAAGGTTTCACTCATCTGCTCTTTAAATAATAGAAATGAACATGAGACAGTTAAGTAGTTTGATTATCTCATTTTATAGTTGTGTTCTTAGACATTTCCTAGGTAAAGCACATTTATATATGAAAATGAAATTATGTTGAAACTAAGATATAATATTGTAATTTTACAAGATATAAATATTGCATTTAATATATATATATATATAAACGGTTCAGGCCTATATTTATATACAATATATTCTAACACGTTATTACTCTACATGACCAAAGTGTGACGTATGAGAGAAATTACTTTATATTTATGTATAGCTCAGATGTCATCATTCAGTATTAGATCTACTGAAGCCATTAGCTAGATCGATTTTGTATGCTCACCTGCAATTTTTACTAAAATAATTTTGCAAACACATCTTTCGATTTCCATTTCATTGTAATACTTATGAAAGCATTATTTTCTACATCAGATGAGAATTCCGTCTTCTATGAGAATAATTATTACTGTACTTCACAAGTAGGTCTCATTTTGTAATTAGTGTGTAAGGTTCAATGGCTCAGCGTTTTATCCTGAAAATAAATCGATTCCTTTTCAAAAGAAACGAAAGTGTAATAAAAACGATAGCAGGAATCGTGTTACCAGAATAGAGCTGGGTTTAGAAATCATTCTATTATTTTTATTCCAATTATATCAACAGAAATAGTATTTTCACAACACTGAAGCATCCCTAAAATGTTTCCTTATCCAGATCTTTGCTTCAGTAAGATTATTATTCCTAATTCTCTGGTTGGCTAGTGTAGAATATATTCTAACACGTTATTACTCTACATGTCCGAAGTGTGACGTGTGAGAGAAATGGTCTTATCGATCGATCGCAATATCATAGTATTCTGTGAATTCCATAGTCTGTTATAGTGCTTTCACATTCGCCAGAGGTTTCAAGGCCACAACTTCTCACGTCTAATATGCCCCCACTGAACAGTAGTAACAGTATTCCCCTTTGCGCAGAGGAGCTGCGCTGTCGCACACACTCTTACGACACTAAGGGGGAACTCCCTACTGGCTTGTCATGTGACTGGCATTGGAGGGGTATGATGTCATATGAGCGCGGTAAGTGGGGGTATCGTAGGCATGCTACGTTTGGCCTTGAAACCTCTGGCGAATGTGAAAGGACTATAGTAACGTAATAGTCTACGGGTTCACCGTAAACTTTTATCTTACTTTTGTTTCCTCTCTATCTCATCTGGTGTATAACTAGTAGCCCGAAATACTGTTTATTATTATTATATTATTATTAATTATTTGATCAAAGAACAAAATTGTTATAAGCCTATACCTCGTCACCATATACAAAATAAAATAAAAATAACAATTAGAATGTAATAGCAGAGTGGTCTGATTCATAAAATTCAGCTAAACTATAAAATGGGCTAACAGTCAACCATTAGTGAACAATTATTTTAATATTCTTAAAGTTAGCGTCTATAGCACTGCGAGGCATCAAGTTAAATGTACATGGGGAAACAAAATTGAATGAACACGTTGTAGAATTGAGTATGTTTTGTTCAGGATGCAATTGATATTTCCACCTAGTATTGTAGTATGTTCAGTCAGGGTGAAGTCCCCATGTAGAACGTTAGCGTACCGATAATCGATCTTCATTTGGAAAGTCCTGGGTAAGTTTTCCCTGATTTGCAAGGGATTGTGTAGGCCTACCCATACTTCTAATAGATGTTCGCTTTTCCGTAATTGTTTTACATAATTTTAGAATAAAATCTTCAAAGTATTGATTTACTTCTATCATTAATATAAGAAATAGGAGGCAGATATAAAAAATAACATTGCAAAAAAAATGTGTGTTGAGCTTTCTGTGTACGCACAGCTCAGAGTTATTATATTTTTCAATTCAAAAAGGAAAAGGCTCAAGATCAAATTGTGAGCGTCACAAATCTCTTTCTCATGTCGAGAGGGCTTGGAGTAGTTGAAAATCTACACGCAAAACAACAGCCACTTTTCGCTTCCCCTTTACAAATGCTAAAATGAAATTATGGCGGCGTGCCAAATAAGTGGAAATAATTATTAAGATATAGTAGGCAGCGTGGTCAAGAGCAGGCTCTGCAAACTGGCTCCCTTCCCCCTTAATTAGACGGAGTTATTAACCTTGTTGACGTTCTCCGCCCCATTCTCTTAAAAAAGAACTTCTGCCTAATCTGGCTGGTTTTGTATGCTGCTTAACATTCTTCTAGAGCATTGCATTTACATATTTTCATATGCGAAAATAAAAACTGAGGACTCTCGTATTTTCTCCAGATATTACATTTTCAAGCAGTCTAAAGCGTTATTATTCTATCTAATAATATTGTCCAGATTGCTATTTAAACGGTACCATTATTATTTTATTATTTTAGTCGTATTGATGCACATGTTCAATGATGTTCAGTCAAATCCTGCAAGGCGATATATTTTTTTAACGAAAATTAGTGACAACTGTAAATAATTACTGTAAAAGAATGTGGAAAATTGGTGAGCATTCAGATAGGTCTATTGCGCGGTTGATATTGAAGAATGATTATAGTCAAAATTATTTACAGTGATGATTATTAATGAATAAGCCTAATGACATTGATATTTGATAATGTTATTGTCATTTATCATACTGAACATGATGAAGTATATTTATAATATTGCTAATGCATTTTTATTGTAAAAAGACCTTGCAGTAGATAGAGGAGAATTCACTAACTCTACCAGACAATCTTAAAATAAACAGTAGTTATGTCATGTCGAAATTTACCGTTAGGAATAGACAAAACGCTTAAAATTAGATTGTTTTATTAGGCTTATGAAACTTACGAACAACTTCTTATGCAGCAAGTTGTGAGCTACAACTATTTTAACTGGATAGCTACTATTTTTAACACAGTCTGAGATACATTTTTCTTTATAGTCTTATCGCTCCTAGTTCTACTTCTCATTTTTCTTTCTTAATGATTGAGAAATTTCTTGGCTGAGTACAGAGTACTTTATAGACACTGTGGATGTGAGTTCATTACAAGCCATTTTATTCCTGCTATTTACACACGGATTGAGCACAGTTAAAATCGTATTACCGAGTCTAGTATAAATAAATAACTAAAACATTTTTATATATATTTTATTCAGACTTTAGGACTGACAACGTGAATACTTTGCTTAAAATACTATTTTGATTATTTCTGCTAAAGTTTGTTTAACAAATTATGTTTACTTGTGTAAAAATATGTGACATCGTATGCTTAAAATTGAGTTTAAAATGTTTGGTTACTTTGTTTTAATCATGTAATGCATTTTGCGGGTTACGCAGCTTTTACATATTCCAATTTGGTAATATTTGCTGTCTCATTTTGAAACATTGCGTATTCCAGTAATCGCTTATTATTATTATTATTATTATTATTATTATTATTATTATTATTATTATTATTATTATTATTATTTATCTCCGGGCTTTGCGTGATTGCTTCTTCTAGGGAAATATTAACTTCTGCATGGATAATATATAAAAATAATACATATTGGCTACAGTGAATTGTTGTTCTTTGGTATTCCGTTGACTCGCATCCCCACAACTGTGGAGGAAATGTTGCAGGATCAAATGTACGTTATTATATACCACTAATTACTTAATCTAACAATAGATTGATTTTGAAAGTTTAACAGGACATGAAATCTTCTCCAAAGGAGTATTAACTTCGATAGGTTGGATGAACGTATATATATGTATTTAAAACGTACTACTTCAATTGTAAATGGTATATGCATTTTTGTTTGTATTAAATTTCTAAGGGAATTTCTATTACGTTTGTGGACAACTAGCAGGTGCCCGCGGCTTCGCCCGAGATTATTTAATCAACTACTTGATATTTTATTTAAATCATTTATTTAACAGAAAAATAATAAAAAGCATTATGTTTATTAGCACTTACATAGTTTTTGCATAAATTACATGACTTACATATTTGCACCCTTAATTAAATTGTTATACGGAATATATATACATAATTAAATTAATAAAACGAATCTTGTGCTTCCGTATGGGCATTTAGAAGTGAAACGATTAAGATGTACCACACTCGTGAACCTTAACCAAGCCATGCATAAATGATTAAAAAGTTGATAATTAAAAGGCTAAAATCCCGGTTTCGATGTGCATTTCACGATTAAAATGCGATCGATGCCCGGGGAGAAAACGACTCAGATTAGAGTTCCCTAGCCCAGAAAATGAACTCTCGTAGTGAGATTTGTCCAAATCATTCAATGCTTTTTTTTTTCCCGGTTACTAAGGCAAACCTTCAATTAATTTCACAATTGAATACTGTCTTGTTAATAAATGGCATTAGGTGTACACGGAAGCAGGAGTTTAAATATTATAGGCCTATTAGATTCGGATAACACCAGAAAGGGCGCAGGGGGAGTGTGACACTTGTGCTCAACACTTAACTTATGTGCCCATTAGGCGCTTACCTCGAGCGGGATTCGAACTAGAGGTCACAAGTTCATCTAGTAAGCTTAAGGATAATTTAAATTTATATCAAAGTATTTTCTAACAATAACAGTAGGCCTACTTAGACTCAATAACTCTTCCTTCATTATTTTCTTGATGTGTCTAAAAGTTCATAAGATCACTAATTCCCGTTGGTTTGACTGCTTAGTGCTTCTTATATTGGTGACAGTGTTTTTTTAATTAGGTGGATGTACATTATGAAATGATAGCTTGTAACTTTATAAGTTAATGCCATTCCATAGATAATAGAACAAGGAGAATGGAATACTGAGGCACGACAAGTTGACTCTCATAAAAGCTACGTCAACAGTTGATCCAACCTCATAGAAAAAAATAACGTATGCTTGTTTTGAGTATATTCTAAAATCATAATTTCGAGGTAACAAGTTTGATTTCAAGTGGAAAATGCATTGCACTGGTATACTGTGTTGATGTAACTACTTTTGGTTTTGTGGCTTGAATGTTTTATTGCTTGCCATGTGCCACAGCAATATCATCCAATAAAACAGATTATATACGTCAGCAGCTCCATATATTTCCATTTATTGGGCAATCGAACACTACGACTACTGTGATAACCCCATCGTTTCTAAAAAAAATATGGACGAGTTATTAACAATGCTTCACAAACACTATACAATATTAATTAGAAATCTCTATTAATTATTGTTTTCGTGGAATCGTATGTTGTTAATAATTTGTGACGTGCTTAGCAAATTCATAATAACAGAAACAAAGATAATAATGTTAAAAGGTATATAACTATTGCAATCAAAGACAACTGTTATTCAAATTTAATTTATTTTTTATTTGTTCGATAACAATTATTTATCCAAATTGAACACAAACATTCTATTTTAAAGTTAATCCATTCACCCTGATTTTAACTCCCGTGATTTCTTTTGCATACTTCTACATGAAAAAAATAATTTGAATGTTCGGTTATTTAAAGAAAAGCAGGCCAAGAAACTAATTGCAATTTAATTTTTGTACCAAAAATGTTTTATTTTAATTTTTGTTCATCGTAATCAATTAAGTTATACATATTATTTATGTAAATTTTATATCAACCTTAAATATCTTTATTTGATTTCGTTGACTTCTCGGTTCAGGTTGATCTGAATGGAGCAGTCTATTCCTTAGCTCGTGGGTTCGTTACCGAACCAGGTTGTTACCGCAAGGCGACCCTTCCTCTGGTAGTGGACCGTATTGAAAACTATTTGTGGGTTCGATTCCCGGCGATAACATGCGGGGGAGAGAAGAATTGAGGAGAAGAATTGGGTTTCATTTCCAATCTTCAAATGGGTAAATTGATATACAAGAAATATGCACATGTGAACGATGACGTTGCTTGATCAACACAAACTTGATGGTTTGGAATATATGCACTTCTTGAAATCTGCAGTTCTAGTTGTATCCAAGTACACATATATAGATGCACTGGTAGACTGTATTAATTCGGAGGACCATTTGTTGATGTAATAAATATAGCCTGTCGAAATTGTTATTTCGAAACTAGAAGATTGTATTGAATGCTGAAATTTAAGACTATTCACAGCACTAGTTCAGAAAAAAGAAGATTGCATAAATAAGCTGTTAACACTTTATTGCCAAGCATAAATGTCTGTATTTATTTAACAATTCGAAGTTGCATGAAGTCTCTTTATGACTACTAAATCTCACCGAATTGAAGACTAATCATAGTCCTTGTCTTGTGAATTATATTACTCACAGAATTGAAATGATTGATATCTCCTTATGAAGGTTCAGTGTCCAGAGATAGAACGAAGCACCTTTAGCGACGTCTAGATGAATCCCTGTGATGTTGAAATTATGTTGAACTATGTAAGAACATTGGAATTCTTAATCCAACACAAATGAAGATAAAAGGCATTTCGCCCGAAATTTAGCACTGTATGACGTGCTAAATGATTTGTTGAATAGAGCACATTGCCCTAGAAAAAGAGAATGGAACACTCAAATCGTTGTCCATTTTGAAGAAGAAGGATGAAGTGAATAATAAGGACAATTGAAGGTTGAAACAATAAATAATCGCTAACCCAATAATAATAGCTTCACTTGTAAATAAGATTAATTATTCAATACATTAAAACGCACTATGCTAATATAATAATAAATAAAATAAAAACAGAATTGATAAATTAGTAGTTATTTAAAAAATAAATAAATAATTTTGGAGTTGAGATTAAAATAACAATTGCCAAGACATACATTGAATTGATTGACTGTAAGCCTATACAGACAAATGAAAATCAAAGCCATCTGAAGTAAATTTATGGCAAGCAAGAAAGAAGGTATTACATGACGTAACATATTGCCCGCGATTATTTCACTTGTGAAATAATCTAAAGTGATGTGAAGTCATGTGATACCTAAAGAATTATGATATGAGAAAGGGGAGTAAGTAATATAAGAAAACAAACTTAAAACTAAGAAATGAATTGAGGGTTGCTAACCAAAAAAGGCAACAACACCAAAGACATGATAGGGTTAGTCGTTAGCCTCAGAAATGGGAAGAGGAGCCAGTTTTACAATGGGTCTTTTAAATAAGCCTGTGGCAGTACGCACAGTAACAACACGAATAAGACCGTCAGGGCCAGGATGAGTACAATGAACAATCCCTAGGGACCACCTTTGAGGAGGGAGATTGTCCTCAATGATTAGGACTGGGGTACCTAAAGGAATGTCAGAAAGGACTTTGGTCCACTTAGAACGTCTTTGTAGTGTGTGGAGATAGTCAGTAGACCATTTTTTCCATAAATTATTTGTAATTTGTTGGAGAGTATTCCAACGAGAACGTGTGGTGAAAGGAGAAATGGGATTTACTCTATAAACAGGCAAATCAGCCATTTTTTGCTGAAAGGTTTGAATATTGAAGCGAAAACATGTAGTGCATTTTCTTAGAACACTACGTACCACCTTCCTAATAGATGGTATCCAAAATCTTTCTCTTAAGTGAGAAATAACAAGTTGGGATCCAGCATGATTCAACTTGATATGATTGAAATGTATAAGCTGCTTAGTGAAGGCATGATCAGCTGGTAACAACATCTGATGTTTGGCTTCGAAAGGTATGCTGGATCGTTCAAGACGTCCGCCTACACGAATTACCGAATCCTTGTCAAGAAACGGGTCTAGTTGCTTCAATTTGCTTGAAGAATTGACGTCATGATTTGACAATAAATCACGGATTTCTGAAGCATAAACTTCTTGCTGTATTAGCCTAACACAGCATTGAAAGGCCTTGTTGAGTTCAGAAGGCATTAAGGGGCCTTTTATAGAGTTATGAATCTTACGAGAGTTATTCATGAATCTCAATACGTAAGACATAACACGAATAGTTTTCAAATATTCAAATTTGAAAAGATAAGAGTTTAGGTTGGAGGTAGTGGCCTCCATTAGGGACACTACTCTAGTTTCTGGAAGCAAGTCGGGCTCCATATGATCTAGAGCGATATTTTCATCCTTGAACTTACAATTATCTTCACTGAGAGTGGGATTAGAAGTGGAGCGTTTCTCCAATGAGGAGGATCCTTTATAAGCCTGGAGTTTTGTGCTGCCCAGGGTCTGAGGATCAGACAAGAAAGGAAGTTTTACCACATATCTTCCTTCAGAGTCCCGTTGAGTATTATCAACGAAATGCTTTTCGCATATAGAGTCGTCGAGAATGGAATCAGAATTAGAATTTTTTTCTAATTCCCAAAACTGAGAAAGTTGCCTGCTAATGTCTTGATCAGCAGTGAGGAAGGCAGAATAATGTGTGGGAGACCCGCTAGAATGGTCGGGTTTCTTAGAAACCTTATTAGAAGGCCTTGACTTAGGTTGGCGGTTGTGCATATTTTGCAAAGCCATGTTATGTTCAGACCTGGCGGGTTGTGGTAATTTACCAGCAAAATACCAACCCAAATGCGAGTTCTGAATTACAGGCATATTAGGAGCAGATATCTGACCTGCACAGACAATCTGTGAATATATTTCAACGCCTAATAACAAGTCTACGTACTTAGGAGTATTGAAACTGGCGTCAGCCAATGAAAGATTTGGTGGAATATTCCAATTTGTAGTATTGACAGGCTTGCGTGGAAATTTCGAGGTTGAAATTTCCGGTACGATTATGACGTTGGTGTTGCAATGCCATGAAGTAGTGACAGACTTAATTGAAATTGACGTCATCTTAAGACTGTCTGCCTTAGATGACAATATACCAGCTAAAGTAGTGCGCTGGTGATGAGGCGATAATTTTAAGTGGTTGAATAACCTATTAGACATGAGGTTACAATCAGAACCACTGTCAAGCAATGCGGTGGCTTCAACAGAATGGCCATCCCTGTGCATGACTAAAACAGTGGCGGTAGGGAGCAAACAGCTTGGTTGAGGTTGGAAGACTGACATTACCCCAGCAGTATTGGCAGATTGGTTGCCGTTAATATGTGCTGGATTATGAAGGTAAGTGCCATGTTTACCCTTACAAATCTTGCAAGTATAAGTGCTACAATAGGGGGCGTGACCCTTAGAGTAATAGCACACTTGACATAATCGTTGAGTTTTGACAAAATTGTCTCTATTAGAGAAATCCATGGCTTTGAAAACTTCACAATGTTGCAGCTCATGGAATCCATTGTTACAACAGAGGCATTTAGGCTTGGAGGAGGCAACCTTGCCTTTAGGAATGGTTGTATTAGATACAATAGGCTTTACTGGCTGACTCCTTAAAGCTGAGTCAGTCATCTGAAAAACCCGTATCCTGGATTCTAAAAATGTGAATAAGTCTTTGAGACTAGGCATTTTACCTGGAGCGAGAGAGGATTCCCATTCCTTTATCAAGAATGGGGGAAGCTTGTCGAGTACAATCTTTGCTATAATCAAGTCAGACAGTTCTACACCAACATTAAGCGAGTTCAAAGCATGAACAGTGCTTATAAAATGGTCAACGAACTTCTGAAGAGATTCAGCGGAATTCCTTTCTAATACAGGAGGTGAAAATAGCTTCTCCAAGTGGGTATTAGCGATAAGTCGGTCATTATCAAACCTAGCCGACAGCGTGCTCCATGCTACATCAAACGTAGCAGCAGAGACAGGAATGTTTTGAATCACTGTCATAACTTCTGGTGCTAGACAGGACTTCAAATATTGAAATTTGTCCATGTTAGATATGTGTTTATGCTCTATGATTAGTGAATTGAAAGTGTCCCTAAACTCAATCCAGGTTGCTGGGTCGCCACTGAAATGAGGAAGCCGAATTTCTGGAAGTTTAGGGAGAGAGGGGACAAATTGAGGCGATGATTGATTAGCAAGGATAGCTTGGTTGGGCTCATAATGATGCTTGGTTTCATCAATTGAACTTCGAAGAATACCAATGGTTTCATGAAAGGCAGATTCGACTTGAAGCCTTTGAAGTTTGATAGATTCATTGAGTTCTAGTACGTCGATACGTGAGTATTCAGTCTTGTACTCACTGAATAATTCCTCGAAGGATGTGCGCAGACTCAGAGCCTTGCAATAAGATTCTCTATCTTCTATGACAAGGGCTTGAATTGCCTGAACATAATTGAAGAAACGTGTCTTTATAAACTCGACACTAGATAGTTTAGCCTGAGATTCTTGCTGGGCCGCAACTAACTTAGCCTCAGCTTCCTGCTGAGCCGCAACTAACTTAGCCTCAGCTTCCTGCTGAGCTTGCCTTTGGAAAATTAAATTGTCTAGGTGAGAAAGGGCTTGGAAAACGGTTTCTTCGACTTCCTCCCTATAAGCCATTTCGGCATCAGAAAATTCTAACTCCTCGATCTGAGATTGTATGTCTTGAAAATCATTACTAAGTTTTGTCATTGTATCTTTGCGCCTAAGCAGGTCTTGAATAGAAATTTCAGTAGAGCTAGCGATATCAGCTATTATATTGGCTTGGCGGGTAATTCGACTCTTAACAGGGGTTCTTTTAGCCTTAAGGGCCGCGAATTCAGGACCCGGATTAGTCATATTTGATGAGATTTGCAAAGTCTTTTACAATAATTGTTCAGTGTTAAATCAATTGCCCGCGTTTCGGGAATTACACATAGACGTTTACAATGGTCATGATTGAGATAAACAGACAAAACAGTTAAAATACACTTGAAATTGTGTAGAATCTGTATCAGGTGTTTGTATTGTTGTCTGTGAGATTGTACAATATTTTACAAATTGACAAATATTACAATATGATAGTCAGGTAGCTCCGTACCTAGATCTCAAACGTGTTGAGGACACGGAGATATGCTTGATATTATTAAAACTTGATAATAATAGTGATGCTAATGTTTATGAAACAACACTTATGTTGTTGCTAAATGCAATACTTTGCATGAATTCAAACAGGCTTGCAAATGCCTGGAGAGACTTATGTATTATATAGTATAAGATGAATTATTTATGATAATCAAGCAAATGCACTGAATTTAATTCAGGTTCGGAGCAGCCAGTAATATCTAAACATGTTAGTAATATCAACGGCCTGATGGACCTTCAACATGTTAGTAATATCAACGGCCCGGTGGACCAACAACATGTTAGTAATATCAACGGCCCGGAGGACCAACAACATGTTACCGCAAGGCGACCCTTCCTCTGGTAGTGGACCGTATTGAAAACTATTTGTGGGTTCGATTCCCGGCGATAACATGCGGGGGAGAGAAGAATTGAGGAGAAGAATTGGGTTTCATTTCCAATCTTCAAATGGGTAAATTGATATACAAGAAATATGCACATGTGAACGATGACGTTGCTTGATCAACACAAACTTGATGGTTTGGAATATATGCACTTCTTGAAATCTGCAGTTCTAGTTGTATCCAAGTACACATATATAGATGCACTGGTAGACTGTATTAATTCGGAGGACCATTTGTTGATGTAATAAATATAGCCTGTCGAAATTGTTATTTCGAAACTAGAAGATTGTATTGAATGCTGAAATTTAAGACTATTCACAGCACTAGTTCAGAAAAAAGAAGATTGCATAAATAAGCTGTTAACACTTTATTGCCAAGCATAAATGTCTGTATTTATTTAACAATTCGAAGTTGCATGAAGTCTCTTTATGACTACTAAATCTCACCGAATTGAAGACTAATCATAGTCCTTGTCTTGTGAATTATATTACTCACAGAATTGAAATGATTGATATCTCCTTATGAAGGTTCAGTGTCCAGAGATAGAACGAAGCACCTTTAGCGACGTCTAGATGAATCCCTGTGATGTTGAAATTATGTTGAACTATGTAAGAACATTGGAATTCTTAATCCAACACAAATGAAGATAAAAGGCATTTCGCCCGAAATTTAGCACTGTATGACGTGCTAAATGATTTGTTGAATAGAGCACATTGCCCTAGAAAAAGAGAATGGAACACTCAAATCGTTGTCCATTTTGAAGAAGAAGGATGAAGTGAATAATAAGGACAATTGAAGGTTGAAACAATAAATAATCGCTAACCCAATAATAATAGCTTCACTTGTAAATAAGATTAATTATTCAATACATTAAAACGCACTATGCTAATATAATAATAAATAAAATAAAAACAGAATTGATAAATTAGTAGTTATTTAAAAAATAAATAAATAATTTTGGAGTTGAGATTAAAATAACAATTGCCAAGACATACATTGAATTGATTGACTGTAAGCCTATACAGACAAATGAAAATCAAAGCCATCTGAAGTAAATTTATGGCAAGCAAGAAAGAAGGTATTACATGACGTAACACAGGTTGATGACATTTGTATATACCTAAATGCAACAGTCCCATGTTTCTGGATTCATATGCATGTAAAAAACTCTTATGAGACAAAATTCTTTGCACGGACGATGTTAACAGGCCTTAAGTAGTGATACTTAACCTTCGTTCAATAACATAAAAAAATGTAATATTTTTCTCAGTGTCATTTCGCATTATTTTTTAATCGACGAGTGCATGCTGTAGAGTTGGATTATTCCCACAAAGTCTCTGGCCTTGAAGACAAACCCAGCCAGCGAGCTTCTCGTTACGTCTCGTTACCAAGATGCGCGAATTGGGTGCGCGTAAGATCAGTAAGCTACCGCTGGGCAGAGAGTGAACATCATGCAGCATGTCGCAAGTCGTAGAAAATACTATAATAGTTGAGTGGAGGGATGATGCCGCTGCGAGAGAGACAGACAACACGTGGAGTGGGATAGGAGAGCTGAGCCAATCAGGGTGCAGCTACCTCCCCTAGCCAGGAACTCTACGAGCGGTGAGACTCGCTCCTAAAGTATATACGTAAAAACCCAGAGACGTTGTGGAGGTAATCCTACTCTACTTTAAAATCATTTCAGTTGAATACTTTCAATAATAAAACCCATTGGAAAATCGGTGCTTGTGTTTCAAGAGAGACATATTTTTAACGATGTGAAGGGATAGGGGTACATACCGACACCACAGCCCTTTGTGACACTAAAACTAGGGAACCTGAATATGCCACCAAGCTGACGACAACTCGAAACTGAACTCTTTTGTAAAACTACAGCGGCGGAAAGAGATAACGGAATGGCATCCATTACACAAGACATTTTCCAACAAGCATTGTCGTCATGATTTACATACTCTCATTTTCCAAACTTGTTATTAACTTTTATTACAGCGATTGTACATCTGCAGATCGCGTCCCTCCCTTGCTTGGAAACAGGGGAAGTCGGGGAAGCGTGGTGAGAATTGCCTTCCAGTGGCGGATATCCTGCTAACTGCAAGTTTGTAGGTCGTGTAAAATCTCTTACCGGCCGAATTTCAACAATACGAACTCATATCCTAGTTATAATAGTTATGAAAAAATACTACTCTCAAGCATGCAACACTTCTCTAGGAGTCATGTAAGTGGCTTGAAGAGTTGTCCAATACATTAGATACGTGAATTAACATTTATTTTGGGTCTAATAAATGTTATTCCTTAGCAGAAAAACAACAGCGTTTAACTAAACCCAGCAAATGCATAATGAATTTTAAATGTTTATTCTATATAAACTGATTTTTACAGTTTTTTTATTCCCGCAGAAACTTGTTTATATGTGACCCTACCAGGGAAAGTCGGAAAAATTTCAGTGGATTCAATTTGAGCCTAAAATTCTGCGCATTCTAAAAATAAACTATACCTCTAGCTCAAAAATTTGTTGTATGGCCTTTAAAAATGTACTCATCAAAAAGTATAATTTATTACGAATAATCTCCAAAGAAAACGAACTTTTCTATGTTTTAAAAACCAGTTTCACAATACTGTGATACCATGCTCGATGTCTGTCATACACTAACAGAATGTTCAACTACATTACTACAGCATAAGTGTTTCTGTTGCCCTACTTTTTTCAAGAAGAGTAACAAAAACATTAGGGACCATGTTAAATATCAATTGCGACTTATGAATGGGTTTCTAAAAGCGCAGACCTCTCTTTTCGTACTGAAACTACTTTGGTTGGCAATGCTGTCTTTTAAGTTTGTTATGTTCAGAGAGTGTAGTAAAAAAATGAAAACGATTGGGACAGATCTAAAAATCGACGTTTACGCCCTGGCAGCTATTTTCTACTAATACACGGAAGCGTGTTTATCGACTTATAGTCGGATTTTCCTGGCATGGTCACATATATTGTTTGTATTAAGCTCAGTAAACATGGACTCCTAGACCAAAACTACCCCTTCCTAGAAATTGTGAAATATTAGTTTGACCATAGCACTGCCTTGAGAAAGTCTCAGATCACATGTTGAACTACATATTTCTCTAGCATTTTAGTGAACATCTGATATGAAAGACGAGTAATTTTTTTAGCATGAACAGTATACAGTTTGGAGTTTTAAATATTAATAGCCTACACTTTAGGAATCCCATAGTCAAAAATACTTCTACCAGAAACAAATGTATTTGTGCCGTATGTGAAGCAAAACTTAACACCAAGAAATTGAATCAAAACTGTACGTCAGTGAAATGATACTAATCCCATCGATACTTTCTCTAACGTGCTACCACTTTACATGAAGAATGTTTAGTTTTATGCGATTTTCTGGAACACACCTCGTAATGGTTTTGTTTTGAAAACACAGTGGTGAATTTTCATTAGAAATATGTCTTCCTAGAATTTATCCAAAATAATAAATTGTAATCCACCCGTCCCTTCCACACACTCAAGTCCTGCTGAAAATACACCTTTTTTGCTAAGGGACTGACACTCTCACATAGAGACCAGTTTTTGTTTGTGAGGATGAGAAACTATAAATTTGAATTTCCCAAACTCAGTCATAGTAGAGATTTTGATAAGGTTTTTAACTTTCATCTGCCACACTTAAAACACACAGAATGAACATATAAATAAAAGTAAAGCTTTAAAGATGAATTCTTGATTTTATAACGAGGTGATGTCTGAATGGTTGTCAAAGCAGACATGGAACATCTGAAGAGGCATCCTCGAAAGCCGTAATCACTCTTGAGCTGTTAGTATTTGCTTGAGAGCGCGTGGTGGTTAATTCCTGTGGAACGCCATGGAGAACCCTGTCCCGCTTCTTGAGTAATAACTACACATCAAACGAGGTGCTAAGCTCTCTTACACCCCCAATATCTCAAATGGGATGAATATATATGCAAGGAGTATAACCAACATTCTTATTTGATTTAAATAAGATCTTTTTCATCGTTACTGTATCCATTAGGTCCAGCATTTTTTCTATTTGTTTACTTATTGCATCATTAACTAACTGGCAACTTTTCTTAAAATATTTGTTTATTAGATTTGTATAGTATTAAACAGTAACATAACTAACGGTGAAAGTAATGTCCATATAATTTATTAACAGTATAAAATACAGTGTAAGCAATAAAATAAATTACCGAATACCAAACTATAACACTTCCAGCATTTTTATGTACCAGAATGCAAAAACTGCTCACTTATCTTACAATGGCTGCTACTGCTTTCTTTACTATAAAACTTAATTTAAATTTAAATTTAAAATTGACAAATGTGTTAACTCATTATTGAACTTTCATTAAAATAAATATCATTAATATTCCAGTAATAAAAATACAGTCATTTAAATCACGGTTATATCAAGCAGTTTAAATAATTGATCTAAAGTTTACCTACTCTGTGTGTGTATATATATCGAATTGCTTATAAAAATAAAAAAGACATGAACACAGTTACCAACTTATCGCAGTTATCAGTATCACACAAGGTATAATATTAGGCTTCTATCCCAAGTGTTGTACTGAGCAAATCAAAGAAATGGTTTAGCTCAATTGCCGAACCATGTTCAACAAATTACAACAAACGACAAATGACTTTCACTTCAACCTATTTAAAACTGTATTGCAATGTTGACTAACAGAGAATCCATTTTATGATATAAAGCAATTTTTCAACCTTTCTAACATCTTTATTAGTGTAAAATTTTCATACTAATTTTTATTTAATTTTTGTGTAATATGAATTTAGTCATGTTATGTAAAGGAATGTTAATGCACTAAAATGTTCCTCGATTGTACGCAGTATTTTGCTTTAGTTAACAGCACAATTGCTAGCCAGGAGACATCGCAACAGTGCTTTAAATTCCAAACTTTTCATCCTAATTATTTCACTTTCATAACCTATAATTGTGGATAGTAAACAACTACATCTCAGCAAGTAGTTCATGCTCCTTATAGATTAGACATTTATGAAACATGTTTGCAGCGAAGTCGAACGATTTCGTTATCTATTGTATATTTCTACTTAAATAGTCACAGCAGCAGTGACTAATGTTGTCGGGTTAAGATATCTTTTATTGTAAGCATTTGACATAAACGTAATTTGTATTAGGAATTTTATTATTTATATTAGTTTGATTTATTCCAAATTGTTTCTTTGCTAACGACGCTTACATTAAGTGTCACCGTGGAATACGAAATTTTGATTTAAATTTATCCAATCCACTCATTAGTGTAATTACAGTACAAACTCTAAATATCGAGCGAAATTTCTGTGGATATCCAGTATTGCAATGCTATTTTTTCAATAATGTTCTCTATCTTCAATTTCCTATTAACATCAAAGCACGTATCACTCGAGAAAATGAGTTCCAGAAGCTTTATTTCTTACTCAGATTTGAGAAAGTGTTTCTTATCAGCGACTAACTATTGTCGTTATTCTTCTATGAAAGAGGAGTAAGGTGTTAAGCCATATCATGAGCGGAGACGTGCTTACGGTAGACAATGGAGTCTGCAAGCATTTGTATGTTTTATATATTTCACCTGTCAGCAGGTAAACAAAAAGATGCTGTGGATGAACAATAGCTTCACCCTCTTCTGTGAAGGAAGGCTCAAGCATGAACAAACGATGAGGATTTCATGTTTCATAGAGACAGTTTGGATAAAATGAAGGAAGAATCCTGAAGTAGGCTCTAGAGAAAGACGTAGAAACACACAAATCCATTGTGCTCACTTGACGATGACGAATGCTTATGATAAGAATAAAAGTACTGCATAGTTATATGAATCACATTTTTCAATTAATTTTATTGGCTCTTTATTTATTTATTATATTTATCATTACTATTTTTACCATCCATATTAATGTGTTTGTTGAATAGGCCTATTTAACAATAAGCTACTGAAAATGTATAGATTTACGATAGGCCTAATACAGTTATCGTATAGCAGGAGCAATACGTGGAGCAATGTGTAAGACACTGGATTTCTGTTTCACTAGTTAGCTGGCTCCATCTTGACCTAGATCAGGGGAAGACAGAAGGTTGCTCTGTGACGTCACTGCTTTCTGCTCTGAGTACTCGCGTTATACCTCTGCGAGGAGTATGTGAAATGGTGGCATCAGTGAACAGGGGGGAAGAGAGGGGCATTAGTATTGCGGGCAGCGGGAATTTAGGGGGTTAGAACTTATGTAATACGTGTTTCCGAGTTAATGAAACATCAATCGATTTTCTTGATAGTTTATCGGTTAATTACAGCACAGTAGTTAAACATATTACAAATAACAATTCTATTGTTCTATTCTGTGAGAACAATTGCCTTTCCACAAAATCTATGTTCTTTGACGAAATTGGCAATAGGGCCTACTATCATTTGAATTACCACAATTCACTACAATAAAAATAATAAAGAATGAACTGAATTAATTACCATACAAGCTCGTCTGCACCTTAGATGATACAAGATTACAGTAACAATTTTCTGACTTTCCTGTCTCTTTTTTCTTTAACAAGTTTATCAATGTTGGGACGTAATGTTTGAGCAATCGAAGACTGCATTTAGGTTGTGATCTGACAATGTACTTCTTCATTTGAGCTTTGCACAATTCATTAGTGAAAAAAATTGTTCGGCCACATAGGTCGATCCAAAATTACATACTATTAGTGCAGCAAGTCTCGGGAATCTGGTTTCAGAGAAATTTCTGTAAAAGTTACCCAAGACCACTTTACGTTCGTATTTGTCCTTTAACAGATCGTCGCATTGTAAGTTTAGCAGTTCCAACTGATACCGGCAAGGAACGTCTTTGACATTAACTGAATATGGGGTAGCAAAAAGTTTAAACATTGGAGAAAGGTTTTCCACATCCTGAAACCTCGATTCGAACTGAAGAAGAATGTTTTGAAGAACTGACACATGTTCTGCAGAGAGAACACTATCAGGATCGCGTACTTGCATTAACTTTGAAAAATGCTCCATATTTCCAACCAGAAGTTGTTCTACACACAGAGCTAAAGTGAATAGGTCCTCTAGTACCTAAATCTAGCGTACTCTAAACACCCCTACTACCGTGCGCTCTTGCTGACGTCACACATAAGGGATCCGCATGCACTTGCTCCACGAACGTCATCACAAGGCGTAGTTGACTTCCCCTGACCTAGATCAATGGAAATTACGTGTGCATAAATGAGACGGTCCCATGATGATAGGTTTGCAGGCAAGTAAATAATTCCTACGGGACAAAATTACAGCAACCGGCGAAGGTTATAGCTCTAAATATTAGTACATAACCGCAGTAAATAATCAGAACAAACAAATAATTTTGAAAACACTGTAATGTCTGCCTTTTCTCACAGTTCTTACGGTTCGTGACCCGAAAATCCTGGAAAGGGTTTAGGTACCATTATCATTTCGATATTTGAACAAAATATATTTTGAAACTGTCCAAAAAATTAAAATGCGTTATGTTATATACTTACATTTTTCGGAAAATCTCAGCTGCGTATCTTACACATTCGTGAATATAAAGGACAGTTTCTAATGGAACTTCAGTCCGGTTTTCTGGCTGACCAACAAAATTTCAGCTCACAAATGATGTATTAAGTAGGCTACTGCGTATGTACCTAATTCTTGTTAGATTTTTTGTACTGTTGTACTACTTTTTTACATTTATTCACATTAAACAAGTAATATGTAAATTCAGTAATGATTTTAAAGAAAGGACTTCTAAACAACGTACCTCGTTATATAATGCAGTGTCTGTAGGCAGTGAAACACAGTACAGTGGAATGGTCTACCTCTTAAAATGGAAACCATTCAGCTTTGAATTTAAGGTTCATGAATCATGTTGGTCACAGTCACATAATTTCATTTAAATCGGTTATGTAATTTGCATATCACAGTGCCTCCATTTTGTAATAATGTGACCTGAGGGTAGCATGTATGAAAGTTTAATGTTGCATGGAGTCTGTTATGGCAATGAAAGTGGCCTAAATATATGAAGGTGCCATAAAGCTCTCTGAATAGTATTGATTTCTTATTTAGCCTATGCCTGTTTTAGGTTTAATAAATATTTTTTAACGATAGTCAACGATCCTGGTCTGAGTGTTACAAACTTAAATTAGGCCCAGAACGTTTGATTCCCTTCGGAGTGCCGCTATTAGCATCATATCAATGTAATTGTCGTTCAGTCATTTGTTCATCACGATAAAGCACAATTTATCTGTTGGCTAACTAACAGGTTTAGATATATATATCACGTGATTCATAGTTGCGCACTTTCTTTATAGTATATATAATCTTACGTTAGATCAAGATCTTCTCCCAAAGAAAATCTGGCAATGTGTATTGCAGTTAATGTGTGAAATCCATAATTAATATTAACTGTAAATATTTTGTTTATTAACTAAAATATTATAAAAAATAGCCTATTAAATAAAAACCCGTTTAAACTTCAGCTGATTTCGTACTTATCAATGATTATTTCTGTATAATTAAGTACAGAACAAGATTGGGGAAAAAGGAGGGGAAGTAAAGGCATCTAGTTATCATTTTGAGATATACTAGCTAGTTTTATTGTAATGGCGACCAGAGTATAATTGAATTTTTTTTTTCAAAATCGCTGATAATGTAATTTATCTCTTATGGTTTTATTTAAAATTACGAAAATATACTATATATTTACGTATGTCTATACACATTGATAAATGTTCATACTTTGAAAAGTCCCCCACTTCCAACTGTTTTTGGTTTTGTTTGTTTTGATTATTTGTTTACTAAGAAAGTAAAGAAAAGGAGGATGAACATTTCTTTGAAAGTAAAATGAAAATGAGGTTTGAGGAGTCTTTTTTCTGTTTGTTACTCTACACACCTGTTTCATTTTGGAGTTACAGAAATAAGGTTCTTCCGTTTCAGATTCAACTGCTTTCACATACATAAAAATACAATATCTCATCCCCTTACACGCATAGGGGTCTTTTCCCTCTTGGACTAAACGTCTATAAATGAGTTCTGAAATAAAAATAGCCAGTTGTCTCCGTTTTTATGAACTTCTAAAAATAAAAAAGACCACATTACAGTCGACCTGTAACAGAAGTGGATGGTATAAAAGTGTATAAAACGACGGGGGACGGTACTTCATAAATAATGCAAGATCCCGCAGTAAAGAACTCCTCCGTAGCTATAGTTGATGTTTAGTTCTAATAGACTAAAAGGCTCATGAAATACGATTTCTTTTAAGAGCCATTATAAATCCATTAATTTTATTTTATTTCTACTTTTAGCTGGAGTAAACGTACAGTTATCTTAGAGCATACATTATTATTGAATACCTGTCCTATACTAGTAAGCCTAATTTATTGTCTGTACAATGACTAGATCAGTAAATGTGGTAAAACAAGCGTCTCTGTGGTTTTATGTATTCTGTACATAAATTTCTAAGGATTATTTAAGTAGTCCTATTCCAATCTTTCACTTGAATTGCTAGATAAGGCATGGGAAAGTCAGTTTTACTTGAGTGTAATACTTTTATACCGGTCATGTTTTGGTAACAGCATTGAAGGCCTACTGGAAGAACGAAATCCCTTACAGTCTTCAACTGATATGGATTAGAGTGTTATAACAACGAGAGTTTGTGGAACAGTGGAAATCAAACCCATTCTCTGTATATTATAATTGTAACAATTTTAACAGGCTTATAATTAAACATTATTATAAATAGCGGGTATCCACTGATTCGCCCGCGTTTATTAATTTAATCGCTAGATGCTTTTAAATAATTTAAATCATGTATTTAAGTGCAAACTAATTAAAACATTGTATTTATTAACACTTACAGGTAAATCAATCATAAACAATTAAAATTATTAATAATGACAAAGCTAATAATCCAGCTTCAATGTGTTGTTCACATAGTGAGTTTTGTCTAAATTGATCAAAGTTTGTCCATGTTGACCTATATTAACGATCCATATTCCATCCTCTATATACAAGAATTCAAATATCTGCGTGTCGTAAAGTTATAAAGAAATTAATCAAGCAGAGAGGGCTAACAAAATAGAAGCGCGACAATTCCATGCGTTATGTTAAAATAAATATAAAAAATATATATATCAGTCGCTGTCTAATGGTCGCTGATGTCAAGTTTTAATTCAAGTTTAATTTTTTTAAAAAGCACACCCTCTTCCTTACAATGTGTTGTGTGATTTGCAGTAAATTGTTCTGTACACTCGGCAGTATTTTTTTTTTTAATTTTTTTAATACTGTTTGTTTCGTGGTTGGTATGGCAACAGAGCAAGGCCACTTGCAATTAATTTCGCAATTCAAATATAATAGCGAAAACTGCTGCTTCGGTAACTCAAAACAATTGCGTTTTCTGCCAGATTTTTGCTGGCAGCAAACAAAAGCTAAAATTAAAAATCCAACTACGAGGTGCATTCCGACACCCTTCAGTCTACTTATGTTAGATATTAGAAATGTCAGAACTCTACCGGGCTTAGTTTTGACTAGGTATCGCAGACAGATGTATTGTTATGTTTGGTCATTAAGTGGCATGTGTGGATAGCAGTTCTATCGTTATTGTTAACCTCATGAATTAGTTCCTGTCGAGCATAAGAATATGTGGATTTTCATCAATCACAAATGTCTATATTCACGCTCTTATCGTTTTCTTATTATTTCTTTAATATCTTACCACCTACTTTCATATTTTGTTTCTTATGTCAGTTTATCAGGACAGCATACTCAATAACTTCTTCATTGCTCTAAAATACACTGCGATATAGCTTCATTGCTACAACGCATTACCTATTGACAGTGACAGTTAAGGGATAATACAATTTAGAGCAAACAAACCTGGAAAGCTTATTTCACGAAACATCTATTTTTGTGTGCGTTCGTTATTTGTGGTAGTAAAATCCAGCACGGTTGATCCTTTTTATGAAACGCTTGAATATTGTGCCTTTTGTAAACTCCGGCACGCGGATTTGAGAGGTAAAATACAGTAGTTACGTACAGTAAACACCCTCACGTAATATTATTAACTTTTTATCATTATTTACTAAGTTACTACATCATTGAGAAACATACTCTTGAGTGTTCTGCATTTATTTCCTAGAAGAATGTAAAAACAATAACTAAATAACAGCGTATTTCACACATGCGACAACGACACTTTCAAAAGGAAATGTTTTGCTTTGATTTTGTTAAAAGAGCAACTAATATAAACAAAATTATAAAGTAGGTATTTTTCTGAGATGTAATTTTAATTTTTGACTAGTAATGAGGAGTAAAAGTGGTCAAACATTTTTATGCATTACTGCACTTAGTCTAGCAAAGTGGGAAGGAGAATGTTATGGTGCGAGAGTTTATACATTGCTAGTACCGGAGTTTATACATTTCTAGTAATGGAGTTTACATTACCTGAATGCTGTATTTATACGACCGTGCCGGAGTTTACCGTCTGCGTTCGTTATATTTCATACCAGTAATTTAATGCATTCAATTTGTTATGTTTGTTGAAAATTATTTTATTTTGATACCTGTACTTTCTAACATTTTATGTTTCCATTAAACTCTTAATAATACTGCAACACGTTTATGAAAGAGAAGAGCAATAAAAAAAGATGATGAAATACATACTCGGTGAAGCATTATAAAATTGTGTAATAAATAATGCGTACAGTATTAATAAAAGGACAGTGTGCAATAGAAAGGCTTTTAAAACCAGAAATGAAAAATAGGTTTTCTGTCATAGGTATAAAATATACAGGTAGAATGAATGCACTGTTAATGACTGAAACAAACACGATATTATAGGTATTTGGTCAGACATTTGTTGCTATGATTAATGTTTCATCATTTTATTTTTAGTTATTGCTAAATAGTCAAATAAAATATTACTTGAAGTCCGGGTTCGCTCAAGCTATGTATATCAATAAAATAAGGCCTCTCGTTAAACTCCCTATGAGAGTATGATGGAAAGAAAACTCTGTGGAAAAAAATACTTAGTTCCTATTAAGTCAGCTAACTAACGAATTTTTATTTTCTGCTGGATTAAATTATTTACTCGAATGCAGAAATCGCAACAACAAAAAAAGCTTTAATCGACAAAAGGGTTTCCGAGGTCGAGTCGTTCAAATATGAATCTCAAGAGTGTCACATTACTCACAGCAACATCTTATTACATCTACAGAGTTTAATCTTTTTTAATTACACTTAAACGGAAAAGGTATTAGACCACCTACATAAGTAGAACCATTCAATCCCTTCGTGTGTTTAAAATTTTAAATATATAAAACGTGAAATTCTTTAAGACAATATATAACGCAGAACTATTTTAGCGAAATGCCATCTTTCTGTCCATTCTTTTTGTCATTTTGCTGGCATAATTTTGAAGACAAATCTTGCTCGAACTGATACCATGTTGCTTTCACAAGCATATATCTCAATCCTGAATCATAATATTGTAGAACAATGTATTGTTTTGTGATGTCATCAGTAAAGCGGAACATTGAGGTTATGAATCCCGATGTCAGAAATCTGTTCTCTTTATTCCATGCACCTGTGTGCGTTATAGAGTCTATGTTCTTCATCTCCCTCAAAGTATTGCAAAGCTCAAGAATCCGTGATACCAGCTGTATTGAATCTGCCTTATGTATCTACCAAGTTGTGAAGGAAACATATAGGTCAAGCACCTTAGCATTATTAAATTCGTCATCTGAAATTTGACAGACACATTAGACTATCACATTGAACTGCGAGAAACACTGTACAAATTTGTCAACCTGAGATATTTTTAATACTAATTGAAGTCTTACCAATAGGTTACGTAGCTCTAATATAGTCTGTCGTCATTGACTGGATGGAAAGTGGCACTTCTGTTGGACTTTTTTAATCCAATTCAGAAGAGAATAATAACAGTTTCCTTTAAACCCCATAGATTACTCAACAGAATTGTGGATTTAATGTTATGTCAATAGAACAGTCTTATAGGCCTAAGCTTACACTCCTAAGAAATTTCCACGAAACTTATGTACCTGATCCACATAGCTACAATACAAGAAGAAATAAAACCTCATATTTAATGGAGCTTAAATATTTTACCTCTCCTGGCTCCAAGCATAGCATTATTTATGGTTCGAGACTCTATAACTCCAAAGATAGGTCACATCCAGAATTAGAAAATATGAACAGAACAAAGTTCAATAAGAGTAGTTTATTAAGAATCTTATTTCATAAGTTAAACTTAATTTCATTCTAATATTACTACGATATTTTACTGGCTATTTAATTATCTATACCACAGATTGTTGAGCTCCTCCCACTTTGCTCTTCCAAATTCTAGGTCGTAAATTTTTAGAATCAGCTAAGTTTTGTATGATTTATTCGTGTATGTTAGAATAAACTGAACTGTACCCTATCACGAGCGACTTGTACTTTCCGGTAATTGACTGGTGTATCTCAAATAGTGTTCAGTGTAAATAAATAAGCAAATGATAAAAATATAAAAAACCGTGAACTACAGTAGTAGGCCTATTTGAACTCTCTTTATTATTCTTCACTGCATTCTTCTAAACAGGTGATTGTAAGTGTAAAGTCGGTGTTCTTCCCTTATTTTGCCGATGTCACTCCGGAAATTTGTATCGGTTAAATCTTTCGGGCGGAGTAAAGGGGGAGATTGAAGGAGCAGTAGAGCCTTAAAAGCTTAGTGAAATGTTTATGGAAGTGTCAGTCTGTAAAGCTTACCGCCAGTCATCGATCAATTCCATACATATTTCACGACCTTCTTCAAGAAGAAGGCACGTGGCTTGGTGAGTTTCTTAGTAAAGAGGCTTTGATCTTAAAAGACTTCTTAATATCGGATTCTAAATTTACTTGTTCTTCAAAACTTAAAAGTGCTTAACTTTTTTAGATTAAAATTTCTTTTTCCAAAAGATTCAAATAATGCATCGACAGAACAATGTTTCTTATCTAATACATTTTTAATACATGTAGGAAGTTCTGTAGCTATTAGATATTTTACAATAAATTGGAGAGCTGCCTTTATAATAATATTATCAAGGTGCTAGTTGCCAGCATAGCGCTCTTTCTCAAAACTTAACCGGACGCTCGACATTTGTTGTGAGAAAAGTCGATGTTTAACATAGATCTTTTAATGATTCTACTGTCTAAAAAAATCAGTGTCTAGAAAATGAATGAATATTACACCAGTAATCAAACGAATTAACGAAACATTTGCATTGCTTGTATGTTGCAGTTCGTCCACTGAGCCTGGATCTCTCTGGTGTTGAGCACCATGTGGTTCAGGGAACCAAAGTGTTACTGGAGTGTCTAGTGCTGGGAGCGAGACCCGCAGCCAACATAACGTGGTACAATGACACCGTGCCCATCCGAGAAGATGCTCTCCGAACTGAAGAAGTCCCTCAGGTAATTGTTCATTATTCCAGTCTTCATTATTTTTTAAATGTGAAAGGTTTCAAAATGTATATCATGTGGCAGAGTAGGCCTACTAGCTAATGAACCTATTCTTCGAATAGCTTTTCTTTTAATTCAAGTTTAAGACATCCTCTAAAAGTAATCAGTGGGTGCCTAAATGTATGATGAGTTATCTCAGTTCATTTAATCACCTCCTATAGCCAATGTTCCATCAACAAACCAGTTATTACATTGTTTAGCATGGTCTAGACAGCGTGACGTGAAACCTTTCACCTCCAGGACGATAATGTATACGTTTCCTGAATATATGAACCATACCCTTTTTTGTTTTCTTTCATATACTCCTTAGGGCTTCATGAATACCATAAAACACTTTAGTTCATTCAACCTCATTCTGCTCACAGCGTTTTGAATAAGATGTTATGAACTTTCTCCGAAGCATGGTAGGCCTACTCAATTTGTCTTAAAACCCACTTACGGTATTGAAGAAACTCAAATTAACGTAAAAAGCAGTTCACAGTTAGAGGATCGTAGGAAAGAAGTTTGCCTATTTGCATGTGCTATTTATTACTAACAACATTATGAAAAACATAAGGTTTTGCATTTAGTTTAAAGTTCTAAACAGTTCAGCCTATCTGCTCTGTTTAGACTACCATGCACAACAAGGCTTTGCAGGTAGCCTAAACACTTCAGACAGGCGAAATGCAATTTTAATATAACCATTTCGCCTATCTGCTCTGTATAGACTACCATGCACAACATGGCTTTGCAGGTAATCTAAACACTTCAAACAGGCGATATGCAACTTTAATATTCCATGTCGCCTGTCTGCTCTGTTTGTCCCTCTCGTTCAAAATATAGAAGAGGCACTTGAAAAGAAAAACAAGCTATACTCAGTGTTCGTGGACTTCACAAAAGCCTTTGACTAGTTGGAACATAAAATGTGTATTTTTTTTTAAATTCTCAACCCTGCCCCCAAAATCTGTTTGAGATAAGAAAAAATCTTAACCTTATTTTTAAAAATATTTATAGCTTAAAACCCATGAAACATTGTCCATGTTGCACTATTAAGTGCCACCTTCTACATACTAGTAGTCCTATGCTAGCCGTGGATTCAGTCCGAAAACTTAACATTAATGCAGTTAGAATAGTGGAAGACCTCTTGATTCAATCGCAAGTACCTAGGTATAGTCGTGGCCCGCATTATTTATACTATTGTATATGGAATAAAAATATTGAGGCAGTGGTTATTGTATTCACACGAGAGATTGGCAGTCGAATCTGGGTCTGGGAGTCGAATCACGCCGCTTGCATTTTTGTATTTCGGAACGAGGAATGTTTAAGCGCCTGAATCATTAGAAGGCCCGAATTTTGATGACATATCGTTTAACTGGAACATCATGGACATTGCCCACTAGTTCAGATATTCTGATCATACTCCTATATTATAAAGATGGTAATTTTTGGGGCAGTTTTTTTTCATTTTCTCCCATTTTTTAATATTTAGGTAATTTTTAGAATCCTAAGTCATTATTTTGTCATTTTTTATCATGTTACGGTCTTTTTTAAATATGAAGTCATTATTTTATGTTGTTTATCGCAATAAACAGAGTTTAGTGCATTTACTTACTTTGAATATTATCGGAACTCTAAATAAGCATAAATAAATAACTTATATCTCGTTATAATTTTCATTGTTTACATTTAACCGTATGTACCAATTAATTAATTACAATTTCGTCAACAACATAAATGTAGAATAGACACAAATCTGATGAATGAACTAGTATTTTCATACAGGTTTTTTTTTTGGGGGGGGGTCATTTGTTTTTCATTTTATAGCTCATTTTTAAAGTATTTTTAGATCATAAAAATCCGGGCCCTGATGATTAGGCAACATAGTATTTGTTCCGGAGTCTCACTCACGAGAGTTCTTGTATCTTAGGGCAAGGGAAAGTTTGAAGGAGGTAAGAGGGCAGTATTGGTTATAGTGAGCGCTACTCCCGACCAGAGTTTAGTAGAGTACTATTTTTATTATTTATTTATTGAGCGATTTCCTCATTTCTGAGGTTAAACTCCACCAACACAACAACTCTATTACAATAACATTTGTATAAAAGTTCAGTAATTTCTAACCACTTTTTAAATTAAAATTTACCCAAATTTTTACATATTTTAATAAAATTAACATATTTCCAAAGAATGTTCAATGTGTTGCATGGTACCACTTATCCCTGTCCATTGCATCTTCTGGGTTTAACTGAAAATTTTGTAAGGAGTCTCGAACGCAATGATCCCATTTTCTAGCAGGTCTTCCCTTTTTCCTTCTCCCCTCTGGTTGCCAATTCATTATAGCTTTTGGTATCCTATTCTCCGGCATTCTTTGTAGATGTCTATACCAATTTAGTCTTTTTTGTCTATTGTTGTTAAAATTGTTTCCTCTGCTTTCATTATCTTCCTTATTTCTGAATTTCGAATTCTTTCTATTCTTCATTTTCTTGCAGCTCTTCTCCAAAAATCCATTTCTGTAGCACTTAATTTTCTGTTATGGTGTGAATTTACTGTCCATGTCTCTGCCCCATATAATACTATACTTTGGAAAATTGTTTTAAAATTATTGTTTTAGTTTTGTTAATTATATTTTTATTCCACAATATCGAATTTAGCAATCCTATAACTTTTCTCCCGTTAGCGATCCATTTCTTATAAACTTCATTTAGTATTCTACATGTATAATTTGCATCTTCTCCATCCTGAGCCACGACCACCTGGTCATCTGCAAACAGCAAATTATATAAGAACTTTTCCTCATCTAACTGGATTCCCATTTTTCCCATGTAGAGTACTATTTCAATGTCTAATTCACATATACGTCAATATACACAACCAAAGAAGCGTTTGACTAATACGAATCCTTTTCGTCAACTTTGACTGACAAAGAGATGATGACAAAAAAAAAAAATTAGTGTGACCGAAGAAACCACACGGTCACTCAAAAGCAAATTTTCTCAAAGGAGGTTGATGGTGAAGCAGCATGCAGTGAAGGTTTCGCATGCTGACTTCTTTTAGACTCAAACCTTTCTTGACGTTTCTTTAGTATAAATGACGTAATCCTTTTCAATAATCAGGCATGTAATTTTACAGCTGTTCGTCCACTGATAGACAAAGGATAACCGAGCGAGAGCAATAGGATTCTATAGGGAAATATCTTTGGTACCTCATAAAGTATAACTGTATAAGATATGAACTATTATAAAAGAATAGGAATTAAATTTGAAATTAAATACGTTTTATTAAACTGATGATTATTGATATTCGAATTATATATTTAATTAACACTGATAAGTTAATAGGCTATGACTAATTTTGAAATTGCAGCTCGCAATTCTCATATGCTCCCATTATTTACATCTCAATCTACATGTCATTTCCACTGGAGCTCTTGTCTTGCAGCAGTCATAATTTCTCCTTCTTTCACTTCCTTGACCTTTTCATGACTTTTTTTCTGTCCTTCCTATCAACAATGAGGTACAGAGTGTAGTCTGCGTCCTGCAATCATTCCTTTCTTTATTTTCTATTATACTCAGGCGTACTGGGAGATATCTCCCCAGTTCTGAGTGAGTTTTCTCCTTGCCTTTTTTAAACAAGATTTTTGTATATGTTCATTTTTCTTTCCTCCTCTTTCCTTCTTCATCTTTCTCGCTCTTTTCATCTTCTCGATTGTCCGTTTCCCTCCAACTCTTAACATCTCGACGGAGAGCGTCCTCTAATTAGGACCCGTGCATGCATTTCAAGCTTTCCCCTCTCTACTCTGCTTCTCACCCGCGCAACCCGACAAGCGAGCGCAAAACTAAGCCAACTCTTGTCATTAGTCATTTTTATGCGCATCCCAGTGTATGGCGCTGAAGACTACCACCATTCATCCCCACCACTCTACTAGGGAGCTTGTAACCTCGCTTTCACGCCCTCTTACCAAAAAAAAAAGAAGGGGGACCCCAAATTTAAATTTGCACACGTTCTCCCCCCCCCCCTGCGATGCCAGTGCTGGCTCGTGGCATGATTGCGGCTCATTACATGACAGTGATTGTTTTTAAAGGGGTTTCTTAAATTACCGGCATTTTTGCATTTGGAGTTAGCCCCTGAAGCACTATTTCGCCTTTCCGTTATGACGATTCTGGTGGATATTCAATGCACGAATTCTATCACTGTCTTTCTATTATAATGCTCTTAAATATTATTTTAATGGCATTGTTTTCAAATGATGGGTACAGAGTAGTGTCCACTGTGGTGAAGCTTGTCTTCGAGTTCTTAACATTTGTACAAGTATCCATTTCCCCTTTCTTTTCGTTTATTTCCTAGGTAATGTTCAGTTTATTTGGACGCCGATTATATTAATCGCATTTCAGCAACTTCATATTTATTCGTTCTTTTTGCCGACAATACTGAAATACGCTTATTACATGTGACGTAACGATGTCATAATGATACTAATTTCAAAACTGATCTTCATTATAACATCGATGTGGAATCAATTATTATCGAACATTATGACATCGTTGTGGTATCGATTGGTATCGAATCTATAATCTCAAAATGTAAACATTTAGACTAATTATGGCCGAACAAAAACAGTCGTATGCAACTTGAAATACTCTCGTTGTTCGTTTCATAAATATACTCATATCTTAATATATGTAATTATAGGGTTGTTACATAATATAATATTATTAATTTAGTAACGTAGTGCCTATTTAACAAAGAGCGATTGCCTCCCACATCGTTAAACTTGTAAGTTTCTTCCTCTGATAAAACATAAATGTATTTTATTCCTTGTGTTCCTTCTTGCTTTAAACTGGTTTCTATTTGACTAGAGCTAGCGTTGCGTTTATAAACTACTTCGTGCACATATCCGTAGCATCCATCTTGTCTTTGGAATTTATTTAAGCTTTTATTAAAAACTTACGATACAATCAACAATTTAAATTGGATTTTTAATTTAATGTATGAAGGTATATTATGGTTTTCCTAGGCGTAATACAAATTCAACAAGGTAACTTAATTAATAAGTTAATAATAGGCCTAGTAAGTTATCCAACTGAGCAGAGTTCGTGTTCCGAGATATATTCAGATTAAAAAAAAATACAAGTCCTTTAATATTATAAAAACAGTCGTGTAGTAGCATTACATTTAATATAATTTTATTCTAGAAACTGTTAATAATATAATATGATACAGTGAGATGGGAAACTTGAAAATATGTTGAAGGGGGAAATAGATACTTGTACAAACATTGAAAGCTTAGGCCTATTAATACTGAACGAGTTAAACGATAGGCGTTTCTGCTTAAACTAATTAATATATTATTTACAGTATCGGTACGGTAGTTGATGAAAAATATTGTAATACCAATAATATCATAATTTATAATAATATAATGAATAATTAATAATAATAGAATTAATAACAATACAAAGGTATCTGCTATAAGCCTATGAACAACTAAGTCGCAAGACTATATTTTTCTCATGGTTAAAATGTACGGGTTTGTCTTGTGCACTGAGGGTTTCATGAAACTATAACTCATAATTAATCTTGACTGGGCATGGACCATCAAAGATACTAATAGTTAATCAGATCAGATCAGCTTATCTGCTGATTATGAGCGCCCTAGCCATTAGCTACTATAACAATAAGAACCACGTAAAGCAGGTCTCATGACTGCTGAACCCAACTGCCGGTTTTTTTTTCTTTTTACTCAGTGCACATTTTTATACACATGTATTTTCTTTAGTCAACAATCATGGTTTTTATGATAATAATTATCACAGTTCTCCACTGCAGTCTAGTTCGCCGCTGACTGCTCTCCATGTGTCCCTTCCAGTTATAATGACGCCGAGTTTATAACACTGGTGAACATTGCCAATGTGTGGAAATGCCATGCGCTTAAGGTTACACATGATAGAGTACTTTTTATTATTACAGGGAGCTCGTACTCTGCTTCAACATAATATATTGCATATAGAGTCTTAATTACCCCCGGCAATGATCCACTCTAGGCTGGCCTTTGAACACACGTCGCGTCGTCTGTGCTGCGAAATAAAATAAGTATCCGTGCTACATCATACCCAGCGTACTTTATGTGTGTAAAGCAAGGAAAGCGTTGCAAAAAGTCTCGTTTTAGCATGTCTGAAAACCCACCACCTCATTTATTAAAGCTAGGGAAGTGAATATGATAAATAATGCTATCAGAGCAACTGTCCTTTTACTGTCCACGAAATAAATAGCTAAAACAGTTTTAATAACAATGATTAAACCGCACAGAAAAGTAAAAGTTCTCTGTTGCACCATCTAAGGGTATAAGTCCATATTTCAGTGTAGATCTTTTTGCTGTCCAATGATAGCATTTGCTTTACTTCGGTGGACACTGAAATTCGCTTCTATTTTGAATTTCATTTTGTTTTAGCGTTGATAGCTATCTTCCAATTCATATATACACACACATACACACACGATTAAACAATAAGTATATCTAGTAGAAGTTTGCTCGATCAAAAGGATGTATGTTCATTCCAAAACTCTGTGTTTACTTAATTATTTATTTATTTCTGTATAATAATAAGGTGGAAATAAGATAATGTATAACATTTAGTTCGTTTTGTTCCTGTCTTTACCGATTTAGAAAGAATCTTTTGAAATGCTTGGAAATTAATCTACTTATTACATAATGTAATATGTAGGCCTATAAAATCCATCCATAAGTGTGGGGATAATAACACCATAGAAAATACCGAAATCAATGTCTTCTTGTGTTTTTGAAACCACTTTTAAAAATAATAGGACAACTTATTTTGCATAGCCATTAAGTTTGATGGGAATTTAAAATGGTTTCCGTAATTTGAAGCAGAAAATATCACTTTAAACACAAACACACTAAAGTTTTGGACCTCAATTTTCATCCATCTCTCTTGATATATTATTTGGTTTATGTTTTTCATTCGAATTTCGAGCTATTTTTGCAATTTATTGAACTATAGGAAAGTATTTTTATTAAAGCATCTTTAATTTTCCAAATAGTTAATAAACTAGCTTCCTTTAAACTCATTTTCATAAAAGAGAATCTTCAACATAATTAGAATCTCTTAAGGCTAAAACGGGGAAGCCTAATGAAAAGAAAACAGAATATTTACTTCTCGAGAGTGTTTTTTCAGCATTCTGGAATTACTTTTATAGTTAGTCGCTTTCTAGTTACATTAAAATTTCATTTTCTGATAACCGTTTATGAAGCAAAAATAGATGTAGGTATAATTACAGATCCTTGCTCCAACTAACCAATTTTAATAAATTTAATAAATACATTTAAAAAAAATAAATAAAAATAATAATAAAAACTTCCATCTTATAATTTAAAATATTCCTTTTGCCTAGTCTTAAAGATGACCTACTTTCTTCCCATCCATTTCAAGTGAGGCGTTTGAAATATTCATTTAAAACTTAGATTCTCAGTTGATATCTGTCACCAACTTGAAAGAACAAAAAACGGTCCACCCTGAATTATGTTTTTTTTTTAAATATATAATTCTTTTAACTAGAATTTAAAAGAAGAAGAATTACTTTTTCCAAAACGAAGAACTTAAGCTTAAGTTAGCTTCTTCTCTTTCTGCAGTAATAAAAGAGTTTCTAAAGAGATTCACCAAAGTTACCTAAGTCATGTCGAGAGAAAGGGAGAAAGAGTGAGGTGAGATGACATTACCACTTTCTAAATAGGGTGAAGAAAAATGGTTGTGTATGTATGTGAAAGGGTAGGTGCATGACGAGGGAAAGAAGAAGGGTTTGCATATCTTTTAATTTATCCCACCGTCACTTATCTTCATAATACTCATCATGGCCGTCCCCTCTCTCACTCTCACTCTCACCCTCAGAGAACTAAACGCACTTTACGATCATAAATCTATCCACAAACTCTGTGTGTTGAAAAGGAAGCTTTCCTACGAACCCAGAAACCTTTTCCAAAGCAGATCCATGATGAACTACTACTTTCTTTTCTGTGACTAACTCATTCTTTGTTTTTTTCCTCTCTTTTTTCTGCGGCTGGATTGCATCTTCAGGCACCAGAGACCACTGTGGTGGAAGCTGTAAGTACTAACCTTCTTCATTCGCTGGGTAACCTTAGTCTTATTGCAAGCCCACGCTTTTCAACTCCTTTAGTACTTTCATACAAGCATGTGTTTTCTCCTTATTTGTAAAGTATCAGGCTTCATACAAATTTTTTTCAGGAGTTCAGATGCTATATTGTAGGCCTATCTCTTGTTACAGATTCACTAGGCCTATACCTAAAAGAACGTTAAAGCAATCCCAATATTTTATTTATGTTTTGCATCATCCAAAAAATACACGAACTACGACTTTTTATTTTCTCTACCCATACCACAGAAACTATAGGTATTCTAAAGAAAGTATTATGTTCTATCCTGAAATTTTGTCCAGTTTTCAGCTTTAATAGACATTCGGAGGTCTCTTTAGATAAAAAATGATGTTTTCTGAATTTCGTAAATTCGTCTATTTTTCCGTTCGTCTGTGAACAGCATGCTCCGAAAATGAATATTAAACGAAACTTTATATTTGAGTTAATTATGTTTCGGGGATGTGACATAATGCAGATTATCGACACTGATTACATGTATCAAGATCTACAATTGATGATGATGATAATAATAATAATAATAATAATAATAATAATAATAATAATAATAATATTGTATGTATTTGTAAATGAAATCGTAGGTTTGTAGGAGTGGTATATTGGAAATAAGCTATTGCCAAGTTTTTACAATGTCGATTAACCTGTTTTTTTGTTCATTTTAACTTAAAACAGCTAAATTATTGATAGACCTATGAGGAATCCGGGTCTTAACCCTAAATTTAAAAAGATATTTGAATCGCTGATGCAGCTCTCTTTCAACTCGCTTTTTTATATATATAAAGTCGTATATAAAGCGTGTATTTCTTCGTGGTATGAGATTGTACCAATTCACTACTGTTTTAAAATGAGCGTGTATAATACTGTAGTAATTGTTATTGGTAGCAATTTTCATGCAATATTTTATATATTTTAATATTTGTAATTGCTATAAATGTGCTTAGAAACTATTTAACTTTAACAATTTCTGAAATTCAATTATTTCTGTCCCAAAGTAACCTGAAAGATTGAAGCAATTGATACAATGGAAATTAAATGAATAATATATGTTATAGAGTTACGGGATGTATGCAATATCTGATCGGTAGTAAGATTGCATGTAAAATGATCAGTTCCGATATCAGCGCTGCGAGAGTTCATGCTTTTATGTCTTCCCAACTTCATGCGAAAATAGGAAAGCCTACGGCAGTTCGTGTAACGAAGTCAGGTAAGCTAGATATCTAGGTAGCCTATAGAGAGCAAAGTTTACGAAGTAATTTGACTTACACAGAGTACTCAGGTTGCATTCTAAGGAATGGCAATTATTTTTAGAACCTCCTCAGATTTTGAAGCTTCTCTAGTTCAGGAATATTTACTGCATCATCCAGATACGTGTATACTAGACCTCTAGGCATCAAACCTCTAGACCTATACATTATGAGGGGAAGTTTTCTTCTGATTTCTCTCTTAGCAGTAAATATTAGGTTACTAGAATTTGTAAAGGAAATTAAATAGTACGCTTTACAAAACGCTGTTGCTTGATAACATTGTGCAACAGATATTTTGTTGCAGAGACACTATTCTTTTTCTTTGTATGTTTTCATGTCACAATTTCAAAACTGGCCATGAAAATGTCCGATTAGTTACGGTTTTTATGTACAAGTGTTTAATAGTTTTCATAAATTTTGTAATTATAATTGTAGTAACCAATTAATAGGAATAAATGATATCCCAATAAAAAATTGGCTGGACATGGAATACGCGTACATGTTTCCGTATAATTCGACCTCCTGAACACGAATATGACAGTAAAAAAATAGTTCATTCCGGATTTAGAGAAAATTCCAATTTTACATTAATGTGCTATAGTTATAATCAAATAATAAATATAAATTATATGGAAATAAAAATATGATTGGATATGAGATACATGTTCTCCATATAATTCGACCCTCTTGAACACGAATATGAGAAAAAAAATTGGTTCCGGATTTCAAGAAAATTCCCATATTCAGCATAATAGTAGTGACCAAAATTCTCTTTTCCAAGTATCCGTGGTAATGTCAGTGATGTACATGGTGAGCGATTCCATTACGAACTAGGCTTAATGGAAAGAGGTACCAAGGGAAAAACTGTATCAACTTGTTAGCTGATTGCTGTTGGCATTTTCAAAGATACGATCCTGATACACAATACAAGAGGAGATCAAAACGGTACACATCTTTTTGCCATAATCTTGTTCTGAGGGTCGAATTGTATGGAAAACATGTATTTCACGTCCAACAGTCTTATTGCCATATATGTTATACTAGCATGTGCCCGCGGCTTCGCCCGCGATAATTATTTCAAAAATTAAAAATTAAGAGCATAATAGTAAAATCATTATATTTAATAACACCTAAATCACGTGGACTACATACCACGATTAGATAGCATCATCTGGTAAAAGCGACCTCAGATTCGAGTTTCTTGGCCCAGAAAACCTCTGTATAGTGAGATTCGTCCAAATAAAACAACGTTTGACCATATTTAGGGTTTACAACATTCAAGCGATCGCAAAAGTTTCATTTTCAAGATATGACAAAAATAGTCAAATCCAACTGTAATTGATTTGACATTGAAATGTATAACTGAAAACTTATGTTTTGAAAACGCAAAAAATGCACGTTTTTTGCCCGTTTTTCACTCATAACTCACGAACGAAAACTAAAATTAAAATTCCGGCTTCGAGGTGCATTTTCCGACCCTTCAGCCCACCTATGTTTAAAATTTCAGATCTCTGCGTTCAGTAGATTTCGCTGGACATCGAGGACAATTCCTTTTATTAATATAGATAATATGAATTATAATGATACCTTCTCTAATTTGTCAAACATTCATTTAATTTAATCCAAACCCACCTATACCATTGGCAACAATGTGTTCTGTGAATTTGTTTCGATGATTATATGCAAAAAGGGATTAAGTATTTTCAAAAACATTTAATTTTTGGCATTTAGAATCATAATTTTTCAAAATCCTTTCTTAGTGAGCACCTACATTATGAAACGAAGGTACTATCAAAATTCCAAGTCTCTACCTGTTATAGTTTAGGCTCTACGTTGATTCCTGTCAGTCAGGACAAAGCCTTTTATATATATACTAGCTTAAAAGACCCGGCGTCGCCCGGGTTTTGTATTTTGTAATTGGAAATTAGCTTATGAAGGATTTTCAATTTTAAATTCTAGGTTCTTATATAGGCATTTATAATTTGAAATAGGAAGAACGACTTATTACACTCAAACTATTCCCTCAGAAAACGCTTGATATAGTTTTTTATGGCTCATAGAGGATCTAGAATTTTGCATCCCATCGCTTGTACAGTGCACAGCAAGCCTGGTAGAGGTTTAAATAAGAAGAAACAGAAATTCCTGTCACATAAAATTGTAATATCGAGGCGGGAAATTTCCCACTCTTATGTTACCATAAAGCCGTTTTGGGGATGAAATTAAACAGAAAGCATTATCACTTTCATACTTTTCTCTCCAAAAACCTGCGATATAATATAATAATATACACATTACCATACCTCGTTTTGTTTTCTCTATGTCCAGGGTAGAGAAAGTTATGTGATTCCATTATTTTAGTGGATTTCATTCTGTAATATTTATTTATAACATGAATTATTTTGATAACTTCTCTTATTTGTCAAAAGTGCATTTCAATTGTTTTTTCCAAGCCCACCTGATACCATTTGGCAACAATATATTCTGTGATTTGGAATTGATAATTCTATGTAAAAAGGGATTAAGTATTTTCAAAAACATTTAATTTTTGGCATTTAGAATCAGAATTTTTCAAAATCCTTTCTTAGTAAGCACCTACATTATGAAACGAAGGTACTGTCAAAATTCCAAGTCTCTACCTGTTATAGTTTAGGCTGTACGTTGATTCCTGTCATTCAGTCAATCAGTCAGTCATTCATTCAGTCAGTCAGGACAAAGCCTTTTATATATATAGAGATAGAGATTCATTATTTGGTTACTATTACTACGCAGAAAATTGTAAAAGTATAAATTATTCACAATTACATTTGTTCCAAAGTGACATTGCATTTATACAACTTCAACATGTTACCTGCCAAATTTTAAAAGAAAACAGAATTTTAGTCATTACAGCTATTAAATAATTAATTGATTTATCAGTGAATTACCTCCATTTCTAAATCTAGTAGCTGTTTAATTATTTTGTGGTATTTGTAACTGTATAGCCTATGTCTAAATTATTAAAATTGAGGTGTAGCCTTTGTAAGTATCTAACAGTAAATTACATTTTATAAATATTTTATAGACATTATTTTCTGGTACGACTGAAATGTAAGACTATTTCAGAATTGAAAGTATAAAATTTGTACAAAACACTTATTATAGTAGGTTTCTCTCAATACAGAACAACTCAAAATGAGATAGCTAAATGTTGTCCCTACTTTTTCATACAGTTCACTGATTATAGGACATTACGTTCGTTGACTGTACAAGAAGTAAGACAAAAACGCTATGCTACTTAAGGGACCCGTATTACTCCTTGTATTGTACGACCTAATCGTTTTTCGTCATCAGAAACAAAAAACGAATGTTAGGTTTCTATGTGGTTCTTTGAGTCAGGAGATTGTCTAGTTGAGAAATCTTGTTAAACCAGAACAGCTTTCCTTGTTTTTGTTTACGAAGAAGACAGATGAGAAGACACCACTTTGGGAGAGTTTCTCAGTGCTCATTTTAGTTTAAAATAATTAGGAAGATTGAAGGGAGGTACTGCGTAATTAAATAGTTTAAAACGAATTTAAACGATATTTAAATTAATTCTAAGGATATATAGGCTCCATTAGCGATTCGACTCAGCAATTCAAATAAAGGCGTAGTTTACAAACTGAAGCATAAATGTAGAACATTTAGGTAGTAAAAGCAAGTCATTTGGGTGCATAATAATAGTATCAAGTCAAGTACCAATTACTGAATCCCCAGCCTCCTCCTTGGGGTGTGTGTATATCTTTAGTGCTATAAATGAATTTATTCCCTTGGTATACCGAATCTTCCTGACCTCATTGCATACGAGGGACCATTCCGATAACACCTCAAATTTTAAGCAAATATGGCACACATTTCAAATTTGAAGAAATCTTAACCCAGAACATATAAATATATAAAATTTGGCTAAACAACGTGGAAGTAAAACGTTAAATAGACTATGATGAGCAATAAGCAACATCTTTTTCTACTAATAGTTCTTTTGTGGATAATGAAAAAAAAAGCTATGACATTTCCAATTTCAGATCAATTTTTCCCATTTTGTAATAATTCACTGTTGTAATAGAATTTTATTAGTTCATTATGGTTATCTCTCTTTTCAAACAAAAAAAATAACTTATAGGTGAGAGACGATTCTATGGATTATTCACTTGACAATGTGGAATGAAGGTTAGACTCAATGTCAAATAAACACTAAATCTTTAGTGTTTAAAATGTTAAACAAACACAAAAATAAAATTAATAAATCTCAAAACCCAATATCAACATTAAGCGAACAACAAACAGGTCAGAACAAAAAAGAAAACTTAAAAGGTACATAACATTTAACTATACAGATAATAGAATTTATAAAATAATAAAACCTATTACCCAACAAAACACTAACATAGCTTTCAAAACAAATAACAGTCTTAATAAACAATTACAAGAACAAAATTACAAAAAAGAAGACTTATTAAACCTAAGTGGCGTCTATAAATTAACATGTAGAGATTGTGAGAAAGTTTACGTAGGACAAACGGGTAGAACGTTCAAAACAAGATACAATGAACACATTAAAGACTTTAAATATAATCGGAACAAATCTAATTTTGCCAATCACTTAATCAACAATAGCCATGACTTACACGACATAAATAACACTTTGGAAATTTTACACATACACAACAAAAGCCTTAAACTCAATGCACTAAAAAATTTAGAAATATATTTGAATAAAGACAACATAATTAACGAAAATACAATAGACACCAACGCCCTCTTTGAAACTTACAAAAGCTATAAAACCCGTAAGAAACATAACAAACAACTAGTGCACAGTCAAACCTCATAGGCACCAGATCACAAGCAGAACAGCTGCTAAGTAAGTACACCACTTTCCAGAGTTTAGAATCCTTTTGTATTATTTGTGAATGATCTAACTAATAAATAATATAAATTTTTAGGGACTGAAGATGACATGTTGAATATGTCGAAATGCATCTCCATTAATTAAACACCATTCTGCTTGAATACCGACTAGATTGGAAGACTAAATTACATAGCCGCACATTGAAGAAAAGAGAAAAAAAAAAATTTCAAGAATATAAACATAAATAAACTGATTAATAGAAAGTACAAAATATTTATAGAATATATGTACTAAAATTGTAACTTAAATACGCTGTTTAATGATTATATTGAAATAATCATTTTAAAATTAATATGTTTTTTATATATGGACATCTCTAAATAAATTTAGGAGTTAAATTCAATTTTACTCAGATATGTTTTAGACTAAAATAAAATTATATTTTAAAGACAACGAACATTGAACACTTGTACAGTAAGTTCTATCTGTTTTAAATATAGAACTTGCTATCAACATTAATCTTAAACTAAACGACTATTGCTCACTAGCAAAATTATTTTTAATGTACTATGACTATTTTACTATATTCAGTAAGTTTCAATTGAATGAAATATTGAACATTGCTTATTATTAACTCACTATAATTTAAATTTGAGTATATTATATTTTTAGACAATCAATCTTGTAATATTTGCATTTTATACACATGATGTTTAGTACTTATTTACTTTTTAAATGACTCAACTTATTAAGGATTTTAAATAAAAAAGAACAATTTTGAACATTACTTTAATGCTATAATTTTTAATGTTTCTAACCTAACTCAATAAGTATAACATAAAACTGCAAGTTCAATAATATATCGAAGAACTCAAAATAGTTTACTAAATACAAAATATTAAGTTAGGTTAGAAAGTATCTCCGGCGTGGTCTTGTGGTTAGCGTCGCTGACTACAGATCCGTCGGCCCGGGTTCGATTCCCGGTCCCTCCTCGGATTTTTCTGAGGTAGGGAGGTCTGGTAGGGGTGCACTCAGCCTCGTGATTCCAAATTGAGGAGCTACTTGATAGAGAAGTAGCGGCTCCGGTCCAGAAAACCACCATTAACGGCCGTGGGTGTCGGCATGCTGACCACATGCCCCCCAATCCTGCCATCTGCCTACGGGAGATGATGCAGCGGTCGGGTGGTAGGCCAAGTCCCTCTAGGGATGTAGCGCCACGGAGTTTTTTTTTAGTTTAGAAAGTATCTTTAATTTTGCTCATAAACAAAACCCATTTTAATTAGTTTATTAATAACATTTTAGTTAAGCAATTAATGGTATCTCTATTCATGTATACTGTTTTATGTATTTAGGTTTTGACACAACGCAAACTGAACAAAAAGTGAGTTAAATTAACAATCATAATCGGATTCAAGCAATATATGGTGTTATTAAAAAACTACTAGTATATAGGTGGACCTTCGCCATAAAATTGATTTTGCTATACTAGTTGAAACTTTTATGTTTTAAGCTTCATAATGAAGTTTATTAACAATCAATGAAGGCATTTAAATTAAATAAATCCATAATAATACTACGCTTTAATAATAATGTAAAGATTGTATAAATAAAAATACATTATATTACTTCCCTAGAATAGATTTAGGTTGTAGTTTACATCCATCTTTCGTTCTCACTGATAGAGAGCAAGATCCTTGATTTAATTAAAGACATAGAGTACACCTCCTCCCAGAAAATAATGAATCATGATATCATTCTATAATATGATCTTCAAAGTATATATTTAAATAAATTAATGTATAAAATTAAGCTACACATAGGCATACATAAATGAATGCTACGCAATATATCAATGATTTATTTTATTTTATTGTATTACTGTATAGCTTATAAACAACTCAAAAAAGAAACATAACATATTTTTAAAAACGTAAGTCGGGAAAGAAAAGAAAAAGAAAGTTGATTATGCATTCAAACTTATATTCAGAAACAAAAAAGACTGTTTATTTCAGTTCATTATGGTATGTGACCAAAACTGGTAGCAATGCACGCCTGGCAAGATATTGCATACTCCTACTGAGGTCATTTGTGACGGTAAAGCCTGCTTCTCCATTATTGTCCTCTTTCCTCTATGTTTTCCCGCCGAAATCATGTTCCTGGTTAAATTCTGATGTGAATTATTTTCAAATCAAGTTGGAGACTGAATCCAGACTCATTATTACATTAAGAGTTTCTGTATTGCATTCATTTGTGTGTTTATTTAATTTGGGACATGATTATACGTTATCCACAAGTAAGTCCACAAGTGATTAAGAGATTCCTGATTGTGTTTAATCATTGCATATTCCTTATGGTTTCAAAATAGTACTGACCCTTCCTACTTGTGATTTAAATAATAATTATTTTCGTGTTTTTTTTTTTTTTTATTATGGATTTGTTTTAATCACGGATCTTTTTTTATATGAATGGACTTACTATTCCGCATATATTGAACCAGATTTTCTTCTTAGAAGAGCTTTCAACTTAGGCTATCCATGTTTCATCATAATCTAGTGGGCTACAATCCACAGATTCCCTTGTAAGAAGCTGTTAGACAAACTGGGTCATTATGTACGATGGTATACAATAATGATTGAGGGACGGGAGAGTTCTTAGTGAGTTTAATAATGCATCAACTGTTTGTAGTGACTTTTAGTAGTTGTCGCTGCTTACTGTCTTCGTTGTGTCTACTCTCATGAAATTGTAACTTCATGACGTCGCGTAATCTCTAACCTAAATCTTGGTTGTGAGAGAGATGCTACTTTGATGTGTTCTGTTGATATAATAGTTAGGTGAAGTCAGGAAAATTGAGTCTATACCTGTTGCAAATAGTGCCTTGAATAATATACGTCACTCTGACAAACAAAATAGCATTACCTGCCTTTGTTAAAGCTTAGAAGAGAACCATAATCTTGGATTACAAAGAGACCATTATCATAATATTTCTAATGATACCTACAATGTAGAGTCTCATATCAGCATTCTAGGAGTTATGTCATATGAATAATACATTACTGATGATTTTAATATATAGCATACTTTTTAGTTATGTTTACATTCAGAAGGATATATTGTTTGTTAGACATATTTCACGAAAAATGAAAATTATTAATACAATATTTTAACATACTTTATAAAAAAAATAATTTTTCAACTTCCTCTTTATCTCTCTCTCTCTATCTCTATCTCTGTCTCTCTCTTGTCTTTCTCACCTCACCCTCTCCCTCTGTATCTCCTTTCTTTCCCTTTCCTTCCCATCTCTCTTTTCATCTCTTCTTCCATTTAATCCCTGCCTATCTTCTTTATTTCTTTGTTTTTCGTGAACTGACGCTACCATATACTCTAAAAAACTAAATTAAACCAAACTCCGTGCCGCTACATCCCTGGAGGGACAAGGCTTACCATCCGACCGCTGCGTCATCTACTTTAGGCAGATAGCCGGATTGGTGGGTATGTGGTCAGCATGCCGAAACCAACGGCCGTTAATATAAATTCAACAAGGCCTAGTTTAATGTGATAATACATTTCTTGGTATTTCCCAAAAGTTAAAACTAATCTCGTTCGGGCCCAGGTGAATGTTTCAATAGTCAATATACCAATAAAAAATTATTTATTTTCCATAAAATTCACGAACTGCTCGTGTTTCATGTGGTGTTTGTTTATATATGTTTCTTTAGCTGCAAACTGTCACGATTTTTTTTAAAGAGAGCATCCAGCATCTGTATCGATAACACAATATAATTATTCATACATTCAATACTAAGATAAACATTAATTTTTATTTCTAAAGTAATACTATATTTTATATTTTCTTGTTATCAATATTTCGAAAAATGAGGCAAGTCACTTTCGACAAAAGGAAAAAAAAAATACACACACAACAGAAGAAGTTTAATACTGAAGAATAAATAAAACATTCAAGTCAGGAATTATATCAAATCATTTCTAATAGAATTCCCTTGCACCATTGCAAATAATTGGGCAATTGTTTCTTAGATGATAGCTCGCCGCAAATCCTACGCGCTTAACGGCTTCCCAAAACTTGTTTTATCGGGGAGAATTTGGGGTCTTCCCCAGTAACAGTCCCCATAGAACGCCCATTGCCTGCCTAAATGTACTAAATACTGGTGCCCTTGACACCCTAAAGGCATTAAAGGGCTTGAGAAACAAGTATTTTTTATTGAAACTGCAGAAATACAAGGGAAGCGTTGATCAGAGCAATATCTCTTCTTCCTTTCCCCACCTGTTCGAGTACTTCCCTGCAGACGTGCTCATGCTTTATTGCCTATATCAGTATCCCACTGCTACACGCATACACCCCACTTTACTACACAAGTTTCACAAGATTTTAGCTTCCTCATACCTTACATGTTAAGCCTTACCAAGAGAGGGGAGAAAGCTATGCTGGGTTACTTCCTGAACATTCTGCATAGGAGGCTGGAGCGTGTTGATAAGGGATGCTTGATTGAGAGAGAAAGAGACAGCAACTGGAGAGAGAGGGAGAGGATGACAACACAACAATATATTCCTATGGCCCACTCCCCTTTCCTCTTCTGCTTTATCGAGGAATTACACAAAATAGTCTGCTATCCCTAAAGCATATATAGGCTACCTAAAATATCGTGTTTGTTTATCCATCAGGTTTCCAATTCGAGGTTATCATGTTTTCGGTTATTCATTGTAAAGATACTTTAGCTAAGAAAGTTTCCCATGATTGTAAAATATTGTCTTACTTCTTTCGTCAGTTACGTAATATTGCATTGCAGAAAAGTAGAAAACAATTTAATTATCTGAGCCGAATGTTTTATACAAATTAATATTCAAATGTGTATTCAATTTTGGGTTAGGTATCCCCTGTGGATGTGACACGGAGGTTAGTGTTGACTTTTTATTTCTTTTATGCTACTTTATATGAAGAAACTTTCGTTTTTTTGCGATTTTCTGGAAAACGGCTATATTTAAATTTTGTGGATGAGGTGATAAGAGCTAAAACTTTATGTATATTTGAACATATCAAGGTTAAAGGAAGTTATGTGTTCCATATCAAATTCCTTTTTTTTATTATTCTGCCCGGATTTGAAGGTTTTTACCTAATTTTCCCCCATCTTCCTAATTAGAACATTTTAACATACTTTTTCGTTTCATGTCCCTTGCTTCCGAATATATGAATCTTATAGAACCTAAAAAGGGCTAAATCGAACTGAAGGGCCTAAAAGGGGCTAAGGAGGACTTTTACTGAAAAACTAGGGGCTAAAGAGGACATATGCAGAAAAACATGATTTTTTAATACATTTTCCAATTAATGCAAAGGAAAATAAATATGTGAATTTGTGCATTTTAAGAAAAGACATAATAAGAATAAAAATATACAAAGCACTGAAATTAAAAATGTATATATGTCGCTTTGTACCTTGTCTTTGTAACTCGAAAATGTTTCGCCTCGCCGTCCCAGAAAATGAAACTTTGAGCCATCTGCAATACTCTGAAATCTACAACTAATCCATTGACGTTTCAACTCTAAATAGCATGTTACGACCAACGACATAAGTATATTAATGGAACAAATTCGTGACGCTCGAATCTACTTATTTTTGTGTATCGGAAATGAATTGAGTGTTGCACTGAATAATTGTATCCTTAAAGGGTAAATTTCTCAACTGTTTATGCTATTTTACGAGTGCCGATATAAGGAATATTTACTTGTTTATTTTGTAAAAAACTGGAATAACTATATAAAATTATAATAAAATTTTCGGTGTTGATATTAGTTTTCATATATTTTATTCAGATGGCTAAAATCGTTTGTTTAAAGCCTAAAGAGGGGTATTCCACGAAAATAAGAGGCTGAAATACCTTTCATAAAAGCCTAAAAATCCGGGCCTTACTTATAATAAATATATATTATAAAGCTGTGTTGTTTAGATATCTTATTAAGTAACGGAATTTTTTTTCACGCTATGGGGCCAATATTCGTCTTTTCCTTAGACCATAGATATGTTGTATAAAGGCAAACGTATATACATATGAAAGCTATAAGATCCGTGAGGGGAAATTTAATTTTTAGGGTTATTGAAATTCAACACACGTCGCTAAGCCCACCTTCGCCTTGCCACTTCTACACTGTGATAAATCTTATGTTTGTATCAATTCAGGGAAAGGTCTACACGGTTCGAAGCCTAAATCAAATCGTCCACGCGCGCTTCAAGAAAACAGGGGAGGGTTGTGTGAATGAAAACATTCTATAAATAAATTGCTATGAATAACGGAATATGTAAGGGCTGAAAAGAGATGTGAAAGCAAGTTTACTTCAGATAGCGTCGAAGAAATGAATTAAATAATCCTGTATGATTACCCATCACAAAGGAAATTACTTTTCGATAAACGTCATTGTACATTTAAAACATATTTTTCATTCAAGCATGCAACACGATTCGGGTTTAGCTACATTATTTATTGAATATAAAAATTTGTTATAGGCCTTTCGTAAAGTTAGCAATTTTACTTTCGGTAATTCTCACTGATTATAATATAATTATAATTATACTTATCTATTTTTAATGAATAATTATCCATATTATTATTTCATCCATCATATAGTCTTAATCTTCCTTGATTTGATTGTAACTTCGGGCCGAAGAAAATATTTGCCTAGTTTTCCAGTAATTTGTTTGTCACCGAACTGTTTCTTCTTCCTCCTTTTTGATAGCCTACTCTTGTTATCTTTAGATTTAGCAATATTGGTATATTTCTTCAGTAATTGTTATGTATAGTTGCTGCACTATGTACGATCTGTTATGTTATTGTACAATACTTATATCTAATAACTAATGGAATTGTTTCTGGAGCACATTCATTTTTTAAAAGCAGTTGTAGTGGAAAAAATAGCTTACAGAATATGTCAGTAAAATTATGTTAATAAATATAACAATTAACTTTACAGACTTGTACTCTATTTACTGTTGGTTAAGGAACGCGGGGTCGCGACGGTTGGGGGCTTAAGTTTCAGTTCATAATCGTTTTCAAACGATCATAACAAACAACAAAAAGAGTGTTGCGTGAGATTTTCCCGCAGAAGGCAAAGTAAGTTAATATTTATAAAATAAATCAGCCTATTCATAGGTAATTAAAGGTACATAATTTAAAATAAATTCTACGCTTAACATAACATTTTGGACGTTTATTTCATTTAGAATCAGATATTTTTCATAAAATAGTAAATAAATCAAATGCACTGAACGTAAACTGTATGACTGGATAGAATATGTACTTTTGTATACCACGACATTTTTATAGAACAGACATGAAACCTAGTTTTGTTTTAAAATGCATATTTGAAATCGCCTTCAGGGATGCGACGGTAAAACAACCCTGGAAGAAACGTGTTGTATTCCTTTTTATAACGCAGTCGCCACCACAAAAATACCAGGTTAAAGCCAAACTACAGATCTCTCTCTTACATTTCTGTGTGCTTTTAGGAGGGATGGAGGGGATTTTGTGTGTACCAGATGTATTCATGTCAACGATAGAAGCAGTAATGTCATCTACAAAGACCTCTCTTTAACAGAGCAACATGTAACATGTTCATTAGCCAGAGTAAAAGTTTAACATTTGTCCGAGTTATGCTTTAGAAACCAACGGTTTAAAAAGTTCTATATTTTATTATGCTTTTCATTATATAAAAAAGAGAATATGGTATTAGGCGCAGTTCAGCTTGTAATTTTTATGCGATAACGTTGGCCGCACTGACTTGTTAGCTGATAATGCTTTCCTTTACCTTCTGCTGTAACTTCAGCATATAAACCGCCCTTTTAACCTTTCACAACCTCTTGCCCAGTATAATGTACGGTGTGAAATTTAGTTGGGTATAAGTAAAAGGGATTAAGTTCATGGTGAAATACGCCTCATACAAAAGCTTCACTAGATAAAGATCTTTCATTCCCACAAGGCTATAAACTTAGTAAGGTAAAAAAAAATACTCTGATATCCACGCTTTAAAAAATAATTCTGAACTCTGTTCATACAATTCTAGGCAAACCAGGGCCCTATTTCATAAAACTCTACAGGTGTGACAAATACGACAATTATGTCAAGTCTGACAAATTTGTCAATATGTCACGACAATTGTATTTTTCATAAATATTACAACTTTTCCTTACATTACAGGAAAATTAATGTAAATTGTCAGACTAAAAGAACCCATTTCATAAACGCGACAATTTTATGTCAAACCTAAAGATTACTTTAGTACACTGTAGATGGCTCTCAAAAACGTGTCTCAACATCGAATATGATACCTAAGCAATCGATTATTAGTATCGAAAATAATTGAATTATGTTTCTCTTTTAATACAAAGTCACTGAAATTGAAAGTTAGGTTAATCCATTGCCTAAAAACACTGGGTGGTTTCATGTCTATTTCTTCACCCCTTTCACTACTGCCAATATCACTACCACTAGTGTTCATTATTAACAAGACAATTTAGCAAGTTTATTAACAAAGTTTAAATCACAAGAAAGTTTGCCAAGTTATGCCACACATTTACATAACCTCCTCTGTTGGCCTACATATGAAAGATTGCCTGTCACTTCTGTAATGACAATTCTACATTTTTTGTAAATTTGTAAATATGTCAGCAAAAATTAATGTTTCATAAATGATAGGTATCCTAAGATTAGACATATTTGTCAGACTTTTACCTGTAAACTCAAACGTTTTGAGAAACAACAATATGTAAAATTGTCAAACAAATCTACAAAATTGTCATGACATTTGTGTAAAGTTGTCAGCTTTTATGAAAAACACAATTGTCAAAATGTAAACCTGTAAGACAATTTTATGTCACCTGTCACCTGTAAAATTGTAACTTTTATGAAATAGGGCCCTGGCCTGATTTCTTATTTCTGATCCCATCGTTAAAATACCTTGAAAATTTTTAGCTTGCCTCCTTAGGTGAGGAAGCTTACGACCACTTTTCACCGTAGGGTACTTGTAAACCAACTCGTGAGTAGAATGTTATCAGAAGAGGTAGGATAACTGGCCTTCTTCTTCCAAATTTCCTATCCTTGTTTTCAAACAGATTCTATTTATATTACAGTATATGCATGTGTATATACATGCAGGATGTCCATGAAATGAGTGCTGATTTTTGTTTGGTGGTATACGAGTATTTTAATACAATGAACCTTGGGACGGAAGTGCGTAAACAGAAAATCGTGTTGCACATTATAGAACATAGTTCATTATGTTAACTATAAGATAGAGCTAAGCAAGCTATTACTTGTTGCATTAGAGCAAAATTGTTGAACTCAAAATTTTGTTAAGCATGTTCATTGTAAGACAAAGCAAGACATTACATTTTTATGCCTATAGTTGGAAATTTCGGTCATGAACCTGGTTGCACAGCTCCGCACGTCTCGCCATTGAACTGATGAACTCCAAGTATTTATGTTCAACAATTTGCTGTAAAAGAACATGTAATAGCTGTGCTTTTGCTTACAGTTAACATTATAAACTAGTTTTGTGTTCAACATTGTGCAACAGCTTTTTTCTTTTTACATCTGTAACAACGTATTTCTGTCCCAAGGTTCATTGCATAAAAAAAACTCTTGTGGATATTTTCTACCATCACACGAAAAATCTGCACTTATTTCATGGACTCTTTGCATACATATACATCTAAATACATACAAATACATCTTCATATATGTAGCGCTGGGCTAGGCAATCGAGATTTCGATTTTATTTTTAATGAGCAAACAAAAAAGAAAGTAATTTCCTCTTAGTTTCAAGGTAAAGGCAAATTAATGTTCCCCTGGTAACTACAGCATGAAAATAGCTCGAAAATGTCCCTAGGGAACGCATTATGCTGCTATAGGCTTATTGTTACAGTTATAACAGACTTTCCCTTAGTAAAATTTTCTCTTGTATTAATTACGAAACCACAATGCCAGTTGAATTCATTGTCATCTTTCACAATTAAACTAAATGTAAAAAAAAACACTGCTTCCTGAAATTCATTTTTATTTAAGCTTTTTTCACTTTAATATGTAATGAGATACTGGTCTTCCTTTATTCTAAAACGTGAAAAATGCTTCTCATATTACCATGGTAATATCGCACATTTTGAAGTAGGAGTTAATTGGCAAGGTGTTTGCTTTCTGTGTGTTAGTTTTGATATACTTTGATGGTAGATTTAATTAAATACTCAAGAGTGATCCGTCTCTTGTTATAAACTGTACCCATTCTTCTAATAAGTAATTACTCTTTAACTGAATTTATTTACTTCTGTCATTTTTATACCTTTTTAAAGATATAGATATAAAGAGACATCATTAATGATCTCATTCTTATTAAATGTGTCTACCTAGACCTTTTGTTCTATCTACATCTCTTTCACTATATTCTCTCTCTCTCTCGCTTGCATATATTTATAATTTAAAACTTATTTTCTGTTCTTTTATATCAAATAGTGGTCTTAACTAATACACTAGTTGCATTAGTTGACATTTAGCTATTATAACAGTATTGTGAAATTGGGACGCATGAGAGGGGGTTTATTTCTACTTGTAATCCTTCCAACTGATAGGTGAACTATTTACTTTCAACCTCTTTTTATCAACATTGTTTTAAATTTGTTACAACCTCTCCCATTCGCAGTAAAGTAAATAATTGTACTGTGCACCTAATGTAATTTTTCTCTAGCGATATGTGAGAAATGGTAATGTAGAATGTAATCGTTTTATTACTAAAGATCCCGCACGATATCTGTGCCGATTGCCTAAGTCATTGCATTATGTTTTCGTGGGGACTGTAGCGTCGATTGGCCTGCTACCTATCTCTCTCGCACAACAGTACCTCCCTTTCTATTTGTAAAGGCCAAGCTACCTCTCTCTATCGCACAATAGCATGTCTCTCTCTAGAGAGTAACGGTCTCATCGGCACAGATTTCGTGCGAGATCTTTAGCTGAGTTGGTTTCTATACCTAGACCGTTGTAACTTTGCACTTTCTAGTTTACAAGTTAAGTTGTCAGAATCGCAGATTGACAAATGAATTACTCGACTTCGTGCTGTACTGATATTCCAACTTTCTCAAATGAACGAGAATATTATGGATGTGAACCATTACGCTTTCTCCTATATCCTCATAAGAATTTTTATATGAACCATACGGTTTTTGTTTAATAGTGTACGTGTATTTGTATGAATAATATTAATATCGAGACGTAAAAGAACGGAAAAATGAGACGCGACTAATAGAAGCATGCAACGTATGAAGCCAAATACAGCCGAATGGCTTCTCTTTGTCAGTCGCTAGAACCGCAGTGCAGCCAACTTAACGAGGCAGATAGGATAAACTGGCAGGTTCAAAGTTACAACGGCCCAGGTATAGGCCTACATTAAATGTCAGCATTTTCCCTTCAACCTTGTAGACTTAGCTTGGCTTAGGATACAGTTTTCATTACTTACAGTACCTGCTGATAATGACCCACTTAGACACGTTTGACGAAGCATCAAAACCAATTAATTATGCCACTACAATTATACTGTTGTGATACAGTATCCCACTCACCCCCTAACACTGCAACCACTGGGCTTTCAGGGCATAAACACAGGACATCACTTAGTGGGATTTGAAGCTAGGTCCGCTGAGACCAACACGATGACTACTGAATTGCGAGGTCTTCGCTCACTAATATTTGAATATGCTTCGGAATATTCAAAGAAAGAAGTAACAGCATGGAATATTCTTACTTTCTTAATGTCCAATTGCGAATCGGGGATATATGCATGTTTGTAAGCAGAGGCGTAACGAGGAGGGGGGGGGTTGGGGGGTTTGGGGGGTTTGAACCCCCTCCATTGATTAAAAAAAGGAAAATTGCACAATTTTTTTAAGTCTGCTTATAAATTACTTAATACGAGTATAAAGCGTAGGAAGCTTAAAATTCGTTATTGTGCATCTTAATTTTTTTAATTTTCCTGGGGGTATTCCATACCCCCCAGACCCCCCAGATGTTATAACCCCCCCCCCATATGGTCGGCCTGGTTACGCCTATGTTTGTAAGTCGTGATAACTAACGGAGGCCAAGAAGGATTGTTAAATGTTTTGTGAAGTTGACTGCATTATGGATTGCTAGTTTATTTTTATAAAAAGTATTTTGTATTTAACGTTTAGTATATTCATTTTCATGAAATATGTACATGACATACTTTATGTTGTTTCCATGTACAGGCTAAGTATTGAGTATCTTTCCTGAACTTTCATTATTTACACGTTTGTTTAGCGACTCAGATTTATATTAGAAAATATCTGTTAAGACTGCCAAAGAAAGTAAGAAGTTACAAATTCTAAAAGTAGTTTCTAAGAAATTACATTATAATTTTTTCCGATGTTAAATATTCATACATATTCTGATATTTCTAGTAACATTATTTAAATACTGCAAATTTGTCCTTCTCATTATTCGTAGAATCAAGCCTATTATTAAGGGTAGGATTATAACTATTTATAACTATATGGGAGGTTGAAAGTAGTGGCTTTGTATTGATATTATATAGTCTTAGTAATAGGCCCATCTATAAAAATAACAATTTTTCAAAATAATTACTGGCCCATATAAGAAAATTATTTATGTAATGTTGAAATATTTATAGCCAATACAAATGTAACAGTTCCCTGAAACCTCTATGATTGTTATTGTTAAACTCGAAAACATCACTGTTCCATTTCAAACTGCTATACTGTAACAGAATAATGATTCTTAATACATAGGATCGTGAAATACGAGGCGCGTCCACAAAGTAAGTTCCCTGGGGCTGTTTACAGAAACAAAACACAATTTCAAGGAAATATTTATTGCAACAGACACAGCCAGTGTTAAGCTATTTTTCAACATATTTGCTACCGGAATTGAAACATTTGTCTTACCGTGGCACCAACTGTTGAATATCTGTGTCGTAGAAGTGTGCCACCTGGGATTTGAACCACCGGACTTTTAGGAATAATTTGAAGCCGTAGCATACCAATTAGCAATATGACTGAAAGACTGGTGATACTCATCGTTATGATACAAGGATATTGATGAAATATGAACTATCAACCAATATTAATATTTTTAAATTCAGCAATTAATAAAATAACATATTTTTACATAATTTTTTTTTACAATACAAAAAATAAATATCCCCAGGTCAAACAGGATTTCATAAATTTTAACTCGTTATTTTCCATTAAACCCTATTTACATAAACTCACATGACCTAAAGGTATCAAGTACGTGTAGAAAAAATTGCTCATTGACCTTGCCGAACTACAGGCCCAAGGCATGCTAAATGGTTAAATAAAATAAATCTGCCGCTGGGATTAGCCTATTGGCACTCATATGCATTACGAATCAAAACATATTGGGGTAGCTTTAATTTCACAGTAACAAGTTTAGGATTATTATTTATCAGTATGTAACTTCGATAATTTCCTTTCATGCTGATTCTGCAGGCTTCAGGATTCTGAACGACAGCAACTTGACAATTTTCCAGATTGTCAGATTTCGGTGCCAGTTCTCTATTGATTACGAAACAATAGGTATGAGACAACTCGATTGTCTTGTGAAATCCAAAGCAAAATTCCTCTCTCCTAGTCATCTTGATTAATGAGTACGTTGTACAGCCCCTGGCTGCGTTCCAATGTATATACTTGAAGAGCATAATTGGTTTCATTCACTGCTGTACAAATCATAATCTGTCTTTATATTCTGTCAACACAGTATAGGCTATTGTTGGTAGTGATCTAAATGCGTTTCGGAGGCCATCTTATAGACTATGAAAGAAAGAAAAACGATTTCAGCGAAATCATATTGTAGATTGCTTTTGATCATAGCTGTAACAAATCATTTGCTTCATTCAACCACCTTCATTAGTCAAAAAAGTTAATTTTCACTAGAAAATTGATGAATCTGAGTGAAGAATGTAACAAAGGCAATCTTATAATTGTAGATTATAGTATCAGAAGGACAGGTTGTTATATTTTACAATAAATTAAGTTCATCTTGACATTATTTCTTTTAAAACGTGCCTGAGCAGTGATGCCATTTTGTACAGAAGTGTATTAAAAAGTCATTTGGTATGTTCCGACACATTAGAAGGCGTTTATTACTTCCGCAAAAATATGCATCATCAGTACCTGAGTCTCGAAAACTTTACGTTCAGGACTCATTTTCTGCTAGTCGGAAGCCGACCAATCCAAGTTCGGCGTTTTTGGCATTTTGACCATTCTCTAATATAAATGGTGAATTGGGATTCAGTTAGGCCTGGTGCGTACATGCGTTGTTTTAATTTACTGTGCCACTGCGGCGCCTTATTTACGGTCTGTAGTACTAAAATTGAGACGGGTAATTGCTTACACACACGTCTGGCGACGTTGAGACACCGCACGTCCAACTTGCGTTCAGTTTGTGCCCCAATTCCCGCAGCACTGCAAGGGTCCACTCACGCATCTCCGGCCTTCATATTACTGTAATCGCTATTGAACAATTCATACGTCCCATGATTTTCTGTGGATGTAAATAACTTGTCTCACGTAAGATCGGAGGTATTCTGGCGAAGAAGCTGAGTTAAGGTTTCTCGGGTGGTCAGCCAGGTGTGGAATTCATTTATTCCCGACATTTCGAAGGCCCGAGCTGCCCTTGAAGATGGACGTTTCGAAGGCCCACGTTGCCTTATTCTTCCACGGCAGCGTGAGCCTTGAAAACTTCGGAAACAATTGAATTCCGCTCCTGGATGACCACCCGAGAAACCTTGATTCAGCTTATCTTACAGTTAGCCTATAGATAGCATTTCCAGTGAATCAATAAATGGATATATCCATTACAAGATTTGTATTTGTTTCGAAAATCGTTTTGTATGGAAGATAAACTTTGCAGTTTTCTTCCATATACTTCCATTTCTATGGCTGCAGAACGCATACTGGCGTCATTTCAAGAAATAGTGTGTGTTAAAATTTGCGATGTCTGTCTGGACAAGCACCGGCAACGTAAGCTAAAATAACGAATGTGTTCACTGCCCTTAAAGTATAATCCGAACCTTTCATGTGCGTTATCCTGGATCTTCCTAGAGGTTCTTGCACCATGCAGATACCCCTCCAAGGAAGTTAATTATAGAAAAAAGTATATCCATTTTGTTAGGCCTACTATATGAAACTAACAAAACATATTTCACTAACATAAATTTTCTAAAGTACTTCTAGATTTTCGAATAAAGATTCCCTCTCATTTTTTATGATACTCCGTTATCAAGATTTTTTAACAACTATTTGATAATGCTTTCTTTGACCGCCTACTTATATTGACAGCTTACTGGTAATTTTTCTCTATTTTATATCTCTTATAGCTGACTGCTATTAACGCTCATATTAAATGATCCTTCCAGCTTCCCCTATTAATTAAACGAATTAAAACACATTTTGGGATAATAGGCATACTAAAAATTAATGGGAAGCAGTAAAAATTGCGAAGGGGGAATCTTATGCATATCTGCACGATTAAGATAACGCTCATTTGCAGTGAGCATTTGACAGATGACCTCTTGTGTCAAATTACTGGTGACGTGAACTCAGATCTCTGCGATTCATCACCACACGCTTGATGTCTGTGTCTAATTGGTATGGATAACCGTTATTCTACATGATGTTGACATTTTCCAGGTCATCTGGCGTCCTCTAATGCAAATTGAGGGATCTGTCTGCTCCTTTTCTATTAATCAAAGCTGAGCATGTTCTATGTGTATACAGAAATAGATATAACTACAGAATCTATCATTATAGATATAATTTCAGGCATAAATGCAGTAAAATCCCGCTTAACCGGACTGCATTTGACAGAAACCCAGTAGTCACCCAGGGCGAGAAACTTTAGAAACATTTGGGGTCGGCAATATTTTCACTACCGATCTCTGTCGGAAAGCGCAAAAAGAAGTCTTACGAAACTAAAACTAATTAATTATATCTGCATAGCTTAATGAGCCAGGAAATACTTTCAGGTCTTGCTACCATTTCCATTGAAAATGACATAGCCACTCAAATGGACGTAAAAGATCTTTTCAAGGAATTTGCCAAAATTATAGCAAGATTTTAATCTTTTTTTAAAACTCCTGCCTCCTGAGGAAAAACTTATCTTTGATGTAGTTCCTTGTTTGCTTTATGTAAATGTAAGAACTTATAACTTTTTCAATTAAATTTATTTTATTTTATCCCCACACTGTCAATATATGTACTAATGTCTTCATAAACTAAAGTCTTTCTCAAATTAGGCCAATTAAAATAATTTTGATTTAACCACTTAGGCCTACCAATACCGTGCTAGAAAACTTGAAATTCCATGTTTCATCAAATGGTAAAAAAAAAAAGTAGTGATTGAGGTGGCAATTTAGGGAGCGCCGAAATACCTATACCCGGGCCTGGGTAAACCAAAACATTAAAACCTAAAAAAAGTCTTAGCACCAATATTTTATCGTAGAGTCCCAAAGACTGCACTTATATAGTAATATTCCTCATAGATAAACGTAAAATTATTCATTTTACTACTAAAGCAAGTTTCTAGGCATTATTCAAAATATGGTATTCTTCCTCTAAATTGCAGCTTCAGAAGGAAATAATTTTCTTACCTAGAAAGAAGTTGAACAGGCTTGTTTGTGAAATATCTTCATTTTTAGTCGGCAGAGTTATGCAGGGATTTCAAAAAGGGGCAGTTAAAATGAAAATTCTTTAAAGTAATAATAAAAAATCTTAAAATGCCACAGTGTTGGCATGAAGATTAACAATTGTCGACGGTAGAATTTCATTACTTGGAGCTTGTTGAAAGAGAGGAGAAACCTTAATATCTGCTCGCCTTCTCATCCATAAAGGTTCCCCGCACTTCAGCGTGCCACTAAATACCATGTGACGTCATAAAGTTTGTGTGTATGCGTGTATGTGTGTGTGTGTAAGGGGATAAAGCTCTCTCTTCTTCACAACTTCCTGAGTATGTGGAGCCCCTTGGATTAAAGCAACGAGTGCTACTATGCTTTAGGTCTTCTTTGTTCTTTCCTCGAGAGTTTCTTTCGAAGTCTTTGATAGGGATGTTCTGATTCATTATCATATGCGGTTCTGGAAACCTAAGATGTATTTTTTTTTGTTCTTCCAGTTTATGTCACGTAATAGTACCATAATGACAACCATTCACAACAGATTTCCATTATAACACTGGTTTGGTATCAATTAAAACTGAACACGAAACATTCTCAAGCCTTGAGAGCAGAAAATGAAACTGCGTAATAACAACCCGTATTTAAAACAAAATAAATTATGTTAGTATTAATTTTAATATTATACTGCATTGAATTCATTTCGTGTTTTTAAGCCCGTTGGTTTAGGTTAAAACGGCCACGAGCAGTTACATATATATGTATATACATATATACATATATATATATATATATATATATATATATATATATATATATATATATATATATATATATATATATATATATATAAAACTTATACATTATAATTACGGCATATATGTCATATAATATATGCTTTTGAGTCTAAGCATCGTCTGGATTTTTGTATAGAAAGTTGAAAACTACGACTTGCATTTACAATAGGTTTGTTCCCAAAGGAAATCCATGACAGCTTGAGAATTTTTCTGTACTGCACATGTCCAGTCAATAACTTATTCGTGATTTTGCACTTTGGGAACGGTTAGAAGAATTTGGAATCGATAGTTTCTGCGTTTAATCGATATGATATGCGAAGAGAATATGTATTTCTCTTTAAGATGTTATACATGCAATATGCATCGCCAATATAAATTATATTTTGGGAAACTTTTAATTATCTTCCATTATTCATACCTCGTACATACCGGTATAAGTAGCCTATGCTTATAAATCAGGGAAGAGTCAGGCGCGTGAAAATAGGTTACTGCTTATATCTCTGATAACAATTCATGGTAGACCCCTCAACTTTACTTATAGTACATAAACTGTCCGTGAGAACTCACAGAACAGAAGATTGAAAATCACGAATTCTCGCTTTGGGAACGCGTGTGGAGAAAGAGCGCATGAGCGAACGATGTGTTCATGGTTTCTAAGTGCTTTGGAAACAAACCTTATAACAATTTCATGAACTTAATCTGAAATTTATATAATATAGAATGTATTAATATGTTATCTACATTATGTTCACATAGAAAAGAGGCAATCAGCTGAGAGCGGTTGACGTTAATATAAGTTCAATTGGTTTCATTCATTTCACCTGACATCACCGGTTATGCTATTCTTTTTTCACATAGATAGCATGGTAATACTAAGTTCTTTAATATTGTAGAAACAACATAATTGTTTGTAAAAAAAACTCCGTGGCACTACATCCCTGAAGGGAGTTGGCCTACCACCCGACCGCTGCGTCATCTACCGCAGGCAGATGGCAAGATTGGGGCATGTGGTCAGCATACAGACACCCACGGCCGTTAATGGTAGTTTTCATGACCGGAGCCGCTACTCAAGTAGCTCCTCAATTTGAATCACGAGGCTGAGACCTCCCTACCTCAGAAAAATCCGAGGAGGTGCCGGGGATAGAACCCAGGCCGACGGATCTATAGTCAGGAAATCCCAATAGAGCTATCAAAAGGAACGGAATTTTCTACATACTGCATTAAAATGTATAACTCTCTTTTAATAAAGGTACAGTAAAGACATATTTAAATAATTGTTACTGTAGAGTGAGAGTATATTTGGTAATCATTTATCAGGAGTAACTTGTGCAATTACCTGGCTTTGGGAGTTGCAAGCACTGGAGGTGCCCAGGTACTGGAATTAACCTCTATTCGTAATGAGGAGAATTTAATTTGCGAGCTTGCCTCTGCAAACGCGTTAAATGAGATTTATAATAGTGTTATAAAGTTAGCATACAAGTAAAGCACGTTTAGGCATATCCTGTTAGGGAATCGCTGTCGACTCTCACAAAGCTTCTAATCTGTAACGTCACCGTGTCACCGACGCAGTAAGCGTTCATTGGTCACCTTCGCCTTTTATCTTTTCTTCATTTTGCTTCTTTCCCAGAAACCTGCTTAACAAAAATCAATATGGATTTTCTTGTTTCAGAAGGGTTATCTAAATAGAAAGTAGAAAGTCATTCTAGATCTAGACGGAGTGTGACTTACTGATTCAAGAAGGTGGAAAAAAGATTGTATGTTCTACTTAGTGCGGGTCTGAATTCGAATCCCATTGAGACAAAATTATCCGGTTGAGGTTTTCTGTCAATGTAGTTCTTTCAATCTGAAGACAAAATTAGGTTGATTATTATTCTATTGCTGGGTCTTAAGATCCTCAGGCACTGACTACGACCGTGTGTATTCCGGATCTCAAGAACCAAACAAAGAGATTTATTGTGTGCTGTGCACCCAATAGGCATTTCTGCACTTTAGTACATTTTCCTGATAATTGCCTGTAACTTTTGCACTTTAAACTTCCGTAGTGGCAAGATATTGCTTATGTTTAGCATAGGCTATACTACCAAGCATCCAACCATAGAAAAATAATACTCACAATAATAAATTATATCCATTGAACAGCAATAAACCGAATTGAGGATCCAATTAAATTAATTATTAACATTAATGGTCAACTACGCCAATTTATCCACATTAGGCAAGTTGGCTATTTCTTGTACTAATCTAGCCACAGTTTGCTAAATGTTTTAAAATCTAATTTAACTATTAAATTAGTAACTTACCCTATTGCATACACAATTGTATTTTCTATTTGCAAAAAGAAGCCAAGAAAATTTAAATGCAAGAAATATGTCAATCATTGTGGAAACTATATTTTCTGCAGTCCAAAATATTTTACATATTGAGTTATAACTTTCCAAATAAGTGTTAAAAGATTCACGGTTAAAATTTGACCATCCAGTGAAAGAAAGTTGGCACCTTAACCATGGTACTGCAGAGTAACCATAACCTTACATATGGGTATACCGTTCTTTACTTAGGCTTTGAATGTTAAATTCCATGAATTTCTTATGAGAAAAAAGGAGAAAAGAAAAAGACATGTAAAACTTAGTACCATTAACCGAGGAAGAACTTGTGATTTTAAGAAAGTAAAGAGCGTACTCTTCTGCCTGTGTTTCATTATTCAAGCCCAAAGTCGTTAAGTAGTTCCTGCATTTCCCAACTTGAAGCCTTGACATTTCGTCACATAGAATGCATAAGAGCTTTTGATCTGCCTTGAGCGAGCTTAGGAAAGATTTATGTTAATGCCTGCATAAGGTAGCAATAAAGTAGTCCAATGATCTACATTCTACACGTACTTCTCTCACTCAAGACTGCATGTAGAAAAATGAACATTTCCTGATATCAGCGAGGTAGTGGGTAGTTCAGAGAACTGGCTCCACCATCTGTGCCAAAACATTCTGGTTTCTTGAATCGGTTTATTTATGACAATACACTAGATTATTTTGTAATAGCATATCGTCTTAGTCCCACGAAAAAGGATATTGTTCGGAAAGTAAAGTAAAAAAGTCTGAATTTTTTGTACTTGTTGGCTGGCATATAATAACCATTTAAACATTTTTTTGTAAAAAAAATGTTTAAAATGTTTCAATTACAACATCTAAACACAAACTGTAGAGCCATTTCGAGAAAATAGCGAAAAATAAAATTTTCTTCACATAAAGTAGCAGTGACATCCTCAAATAATGAATAACCCAAATATGATATTTTTTTTCTGTATTTTTTTTTTATTTTGAGCTACTGTGTTCACAGACACATATACAGACACATTTAGACATGTTTCTAACCTCATAACGCATATTACCTTCGCTGAAAACTTGACTTCGAATCTGAAGACAGGAAACATTATTTATTTATTTATTATTTATTGAATATCCATATTCATTAATACCTCTATCTCTTAATATTTATAATACAGTTAAAAAGTAGAAAGTTATTTGAAATTTAATTTCTGTGTCTAGTGCTTTGATTTCCATATCTTTATACATTTCTTGTGAAATAGAAACATTATTAAGTGCCAGTATGGTACTTTATGAGATTGCATGGTGGACGGAAAATGTCTGTCCGTCTGTCCGTGTGTCTGTACGCGCGATAACTCTAGTATGCTTTATTGTATTTTCATGAAACTTGGCATACGAATTTATAACGTCTATGGGTCAAAGCCTATTGATTTTGGATCAAATCGGTTAACTGGTACCGGAGTAAAGCCCAATTTAGCGCCTATTTTATGGTAATATGTTATATAAAATTTATCAAATGCAAATCAGTTCTCTTGACAACATATTGCTTTACAGTGTTCTTATATGACTTTGGAAGTTGCAATACAGTTAGCTTTGACAAATAACACTGCTCACATATTCCTTCACATATACTTATCAAACTTTAGACCTTTGTTCTTCCGTAAGCCCTGCTTAATGAATCGCTCTGGAGCTTAACTCTAAAATTGAAATTGAAATTATCCCTGATTAAACAAAAGCATTCTGCCACTTTGTTATATCAGTTTACCTGATTTTATTTTAACTTTGAAATGATCATCATGGTGAAAGGTACATCTCTGCCGGACAGCTAATCTACTGAACTGAGTAGAAAGCCTTGTTTTGAAATTACATTTATTCTCGGTAAATCAGATAGGAGAGTGACTTTGAAAACAACGAAATAAAATTAAGGAGATTGAAAATTCTAAAGGAATACACAGCATGCATATAAACAGTTGAATAATCCTTGTTTAGGGAGTTCAGAGTGAAGACAAAATCTGATCAAGTGAAATCTTTTGTTTTTTTGTTTTTTTCTTTCTTCACGGACCCTGATACCCGTGAGATCTGGGGAACCTGTGTGTAGTGTTTACATTAGGGTCAGATCTAGCTTGAAAAGGTCCAGCCTGGCATCCGTGACAATGACAGCATCTCTTCTCTCTCCCATCCCTCCGGCACTGCATGTCTCAGCAACCAAAGCGTCTTATTTACTCTTGTAATGGAAAGAGTGGAAATAGGATCACTCCGCGATCGATAACCGATATTCTTTGTATGGATGCAAGGGAAGAGGAACAATTGAGAGGTTTAGAAGTAAAGGAGAATAAGTCACTTTTGAATAAGTTAAATACTACACGAACATATTGAAGATGTCACCCACCTCATGGCGTCTTATGGTTTTAACAGTTTATGTGGAAAATCTTATTAAAATTTGCTAAAAGTTAAATAGGCAGTGATATTGTTATTATAATATCGTGATTCTGTTTAATCTAGTCCTCTTTTACAGTAAATTTAAAACCTTAGGCCAATTATTTTTTTAAAATCTTCCTGTCACTTACATTTCTAATTTTGCTTATTTTTATTGAAAAAACATCGAACCTGTTTTTCTAAAGCCTCTCTTGATATTAAAAAAAAAATAATTTCTCGGACTACTATAGCTTTTAGATATGATCAACTGTCGAAGTCTTTTCACTATTATTCTAATAAAAATATTCGGATTCTTGATCCTGTCATAAGCTTGAAGCGATTCTCTCACTCATTGCACCGAAAATTTTAGTAATTTTTTCCTTTCAGAATGAATTTGTATTTAATCACTATAGCTCGTAAAATATTTCACAAGGATGTACAGTATGTTAATATAATTAATAAAAATGCAATATATATTAATACGTTTAATTTAAATTGTAGTATGATATATTTTCGAAAGCATGTGTTCTGTGTACTTTCAATTAACGGTTTCCTTAAAAATAATGGAGTTATACATTATCTCTCAATATTGCATGAAAATTATTGATTTTTCTTGCGATTAAAATAACTTACATTAACTGTGAAATAGTTGGAGAATGTAATGTTGTACCAGCACGTTGCCATGGTAGTTCAATTGTTAGATAAGGTACGGAGATCCGAAGATCAAGGTTCAAATCTCGTCAATAGCATTGAATTTCCACCTTAGCCTACACTCGGCTAGTTTAAAAGACGCTTTGAAATACGAGGCTTTTTAAGCAAATTTTGAAGATAATTACGTCCTTTAAAATTATATATCATATCACTTCGATTTAACTTGCATTTTAGTCTGAATTCTATCTAAAAATACATTAGCATTCACTTGATAATATTCGAAGGTTCTTTCCTACATTGAAACTGTACAGTTTATGCTTGCGTACTTGGATCCATTTCACTCTTACCCACTCGTATAAACAGGAAGTATGTTCACAAGGAGAAAGTGGAATAGAGTTAAGGGAGTATGTAAAATTAAGTCAGATCTCCCTCCAGGGCTTTGGAAATAAGAGGGTCAGTATTAATGTTGAATACAAAATGAAGGCACAAAAGGAAGGATATACGAACAACTATGAAAGCGCGAGTTTTCGCTTTCTTCCCACCAACTTGGAACAAATTGCTTACAGCGTCATATACTGTTGACACTTGATCAGTTTAGTTTCTTTGAATTGTGGTTTCAGGATAGCAGACTGTGTAATGGGTTTGCAATCATTCTTATTTTTACCCCATGTTTGCACACAGGTAACGGTGACTATATAACTATTCTGTTTATATACGGTAATGACATTCGCCAATAACAAATTTTAGAAGGCTGTAATCTATAAACGGCCAATTAGTTTAGTAGCCAAAATTTCTTAACCCGCGGATTTTCGAAACAGCTTTTTTTAAACGGTTGATCAATGTGTTTAAACTTGTTTCTAACATTTTTATCTTTTTATTATTCCGAATTGTTCCTAACTTATTTCATTCGCTATTACCGTATTGGATTACTGTACCGGTATATAAATAATAATCACTTTCTTGCTTTGTTGTTGAAAATTATTCAATATTCTGTCAGCTGTGAGATCACGGCATACTAAATAATCGATGAATCGAATGAGTTACCAAGTTCCAACCAATGCTACCAATAGTGCTATTAGGAATAGTTATCCTAATTCAGATCAGTTAACATCAGATGAGTGTAAAAACACAAGAAATTGCTTGCACCGAATCGAAATTGTAATTTAATCATTGCCCATATACATTATTTCTATTAACTAGTGAGTTATATTGTATAAAATAATGTGTTCTTATTCTGTTCACTGGCAGGATGCGACGCATTAATCACTGCATATTGATACTTACGTTTCCTGTTACTATCTGAATTTTATCAGATAAAATGTCGTCCTTGTGTTCCTTGAAAGCATTTTATGAATAAACGGCCATGACTGATTGATATTCGAGTCATTGCTAAACGTTATTGGTGAACATCAAATATGCGTCGTATGAATGGAATAGTCTGCATAACGAATTCATATAATAAATGAAATCAAGTAAACTGATACTACAAAGTGCCATATGAGGTTAATAGGCCATGGTTTCATGGTTTCTTGAGAAAGTTTGATAAGCATATGTGAAGGAATATTTAGGATAACTAGAGTATTAACGGAACGAATTTATAGCAAATTCCTCACGTCAGCAATAGGCCTATTCCTTTATTTTTGTCAAAACCTCCGAAGCCTTACAAATACGCAGTGAAAATTTTATTTTGGAAGGAAATAAATTAAATTAAAATCTTTTTGGAATTTTCCCACCGGTTATGGGAAAAATCTATAAATTTGCCAAATTTCAAGTTCCTAGCTCATCTAGAAGTGATTCAACATCAGTGTTAATAAGTGGATGATTAGACTGTCGTAGATGTGAATGACTATCCCGCCAGTATTTCCACACTTATGGGACAGCTAGAAACACCAGATTTTATACGATTATGTCTTTTGTATGTGCCAACATTCCTGCCAACTTTTACGATTCTATCTGTCCGATGTGAGTCAGAATTACATAATGTGAGGAAAATATACAAAATTTACTTAAAATCAAGAAATCTAACTCAATCTAAGATATAACCGATGGAGATACGACAAAATCCGTAGGGCCAAACTTATAGATTTCTCAAAATCCGTTACTGCTGCTGATCCTTAGAAAACCGACAAAACAAAATAAAATATTTCAAGGTTACAAAATACGGATTTCGAGACTGTATTTCCTGGACATGGCATTCCTCTGTCTATATCAAACAGAATTTAATTATGTTAAACGAGTGTAAAGACTGACCATAGAAAAGTTGCAGAATTTAGTATATTCACAAACATAGTCAATGCCTCTTCCTAAAATGAAATTAGTTTCCGCATTACCGTTATGAACACTATTAAAACTTGCTACATTCAGCATGAGAAAATTTATTTTATTTAATTTTGTAATAACTTCATTGAAAAAATATGAATGAAGAAATTCATTTACATCATAGAAGGATAAAGCTTTCGTGTGTAAACTGAGTGCCTTGACAGATAGAGAAACGGGGTTGACTACTTTCTAAAATGTCAGAGAGTCCACGTCAAGAAGATACTCCATAAATACTTACATAGGCAGGAAGGTCACTGTAAAACTGGATTCGTTTGCAGAAAATGGGGAGAAAATGTCGAGCAAGCAGATTTTACGCTCAAAGTCCTTAAGTCCACAGATTTTAACGTCATATAAAATGGATACAAATGAAACAGGGCTTGAATGTTCGGTACATTTGTAATTAATTTCTTTGGTCGTTTTCAACCCTAAATATTCCATCTTCTGCTCCACATCTTTTCCCCTGTCTATCTCTCTCACTCTCTCACTCTCTCAGCATCTCTATGATTGTGACAATTTTGTAAACTCTGAAGAGCAGAGTAGTTGAAACTAGGGGATGAGAAAGAGGGACTGAGAGAGATGGAGATTATAACAATTATAACGGATCTAAAATCGACTAGTTGAGTCCTCCCTCTAGGCTTTAGAGTTTCCGATGCTTTAGTTTACATTTGAAATTATAACTTACGGAAAAGTTTTCCCCTCCCAGTTTATACAGTATTATCTTTGTATTTGCGGAAATGCTTTAAATTTCCAGTAGTGAAAACACGACGGAATATTTTGTTGCGTACAAGAAGAACGTAATATAATTGTAAATCACTTGCAATAGAAGGAAAATATAAATTCCTCGTGTTATTAACATTTATAATAAAACTTATTTTTCATAAATATACTTATTTATTGAAATATGATTTTTTATAAATAATTTTAACAAAATTTTTAAGTACCATATGATTTATAAATAGTTAATAGATTAACCGATTAAAAATATGCGAGACATCTGAATAAACAAAATTAAATTTTTTAGGTCAAGTAAACTGACGGAAAACCAGCTTCAAAATTAAAACTTCCCTGCTCCATACTGTGGATCTTCTCATAAAATAAAAAAAAAATATGGAATTATGCTACAAATATGTATGATACACAAATTTAAAGAGAAATGTCTAGAGAATAAAATACAATATTTGAAAGAGTATCAACCATCAAGCATAAACCAATTGAACTTCGAAGTTAAAACATTTCTACTCCATAGTCGGGATATTCTCAGAAAAATAAAAAATTAGCATAGATAGAATTAAATTAAAATTGTGTATGATACATCATTTTAAAGAGGAAAATCCAGAGAATAAAATACAATATTTAAAAGAGTATCAATCTTCAACCAAAACCAATTGAACTTCGAAGTTAAAACATCCCTACTCCATAGTCTGGATATTCTCCAAAAAATAAAAAAATAACATGGATAGAATTAAATTAAAATTGTGTATGATACATCATTTTAAAGAATAAAATCCAGAGAATAAAATACTATGCACAGAAATTTACAATTTTCATCCAATCATCAATTATATTTCCCCATAATTTTTTCGTTTTCAGTGCAGACGTTAATGAACGAATATAGCCGATATAATCTGTTGAATAAACCCCATTCACATGCAGTGTATCTCATTAAGCTTATGTTTTCATTGAACTGTGAAATGAAATGATTTAAATAAACATCTAATCGCAAATACATAAGATCAAATAGATTAAAAGTTTAATAATAAGCATTAAAGATTTAAAATTTAGCCTGACCACAGATATATCAATAGAAAACTGCACTGTATAGAGTTACAGTTGTTACATAATAATGTGTCCAAATATTCAGTTTAATTTGTTTGATGATGCTTGACAGTACATTGTTTGCTAACATAATTGAGTTGGGGAGAATAAGGGTAATATCCTGTCGGATTTATACCACAATGTGAAAACATGTATTATGCTAATCACAACAGCAATCAAAAGCTAATGATAACGTGTTTACACGTAACCCAAGCTTTCATTGAGCGAAAAGGAAGGACTTTGCATATGCCTAAGCCTTCATCAGTACTAGAAGTGAATTCCCTTGCCCAGGAAGTTGAAATTTTTGCCGGTCATTTGTCAGTATTAAATGTTCTCACTAAGAATGTGGGACGTCTTATCTTTATTACGGTATTATTCTCAACTTAAAATAATCATTACCCGTTGTTCGTCTGGAACAGCTTGTTTTATATTTGTTTTGATATGACTTCATGAATAACCAGATCGTGCAGTATGAAAAAACTAATGGAAATTCATTCTGATGTCATTTTAGAGTTTTTCACCTTTTAGCCCGTCCTGAAGCAGATTACTGAATAACCCCTACGTAAGTCTTTACACCTTGGTTCTACCCGAAATCTTCTTTACCGAAACTGGCGTCTTTTCATTCTTATAGTTATTATTGCAGTCAATATGACATCCATCTTTAATGAATGTCACAAATGAATTATTCTCCTTATTCGGAATGAAAATGAAATATTTACTTTTACATACACTCTTCCACATGTGACTGAACTTTGTGAGACAGGCTTCATATGAAATGGGCATTTGAGTAATATTTATTTTGAAAATTTTCTTGCTTCTGCATAGTAATAAAGTAAAATTATCAGTTATCTGTTTGGGACTGGATCCCACCGAAGGGTGTCTGTGAAGTATGTCTACTCAGGCGGAATTTAATTCCACGGTTCTCTTTCAATTTTTTTGCCAGTAAGATTTAAATTTTCTTACACCTCACTGAACAAACTTTTTCAAATCTCTTAATCACAGATTTTCGAAATCCTATGGTATTAGGCTATATAGCTTTAAGCAGTATCTTTCATGGAACGCTGTCATTGTTATGATTAATTAATGCAGACATCGTGGTATAGTATCCAAATGAAATTTCTTAAGGATTTCTGTATCACCTTTCAGTCTCGTTTTGATCTTTGAATTTATTAGTTGTTTATGAATACTAACTAAAGTCTCTTAGCATATTTCTTTTAGTCGCTATATAGTGTCCATGAACGAATGAATTATAAAGCCAAACTCTCTTTCCCATACAAAGCAATTCTTATTAAAACTCTTAGCAGCCCATTATAAATGCTCCAGCCATGCTCTCTAGCTAGAAGGCAGAACCAATTCTCACTTAATTTAAGCTCATATATATTCTACTCTAGCTTATGAAATTCCTTATTCCGACCAACCAAAATTTTGCGCCAACTACTTATTATTTGGGAGGTTCTACATAGTAGTTATTTTTCATACACGAATTCCTAAAATAACTGTTAAAGTAAACTAAACCGGAAAGAACATGGGAACTTGTATGTTGCTGTTGTATGTAGTGTGCCATTCATTAGGAGTCATTTATATTCAGAGACATTACATGGTTACAGTATAGGAAGAGGAGTGGGGGTAGCTAAGTTTACTTTCAAGCATTTATAGGAAACTTGCTAAGACGAAGGATGTGAACGGGTACAAACTATGGAATAAACAAAGTTCCTGCGTTAACATGTGCAAACCAGTATCTTCTTTCACCTTCGCATAGTCCTCTGCTTCAACACCTGACGCGAAAACTTCCTAAAGAAGAAGAAAGAGTAGCTAGGGGATAACGGTAGGTTTTGCCAACCCAACTGCGAAATATTTCTTTTTTACTTCTCCGCTCCAGTGTGGTAATAAAGCATTCTACAACTGTTCCTTTCTCTTTACTAAAGCATTTAAATCATATACGCATTTTACAAGTGCTTTCTAGTTCTTTCCTAACTAGCATAAATAAGCTGAAATCGCCAAGTTCTATGCACCACATGGAATGTATTAGTGCTTTAAAAAGTTTCTTTTTGTCCTCCAAACAAAAAGTAAAAAAATACAAGTTGGCACAATATGATATGGGAAAAGTTTGTCAACAGTACCTTCCTTAGATTACTTACAACTTTTTATGCTGTTTGGTGCAACTTCGAGGAAAGTAGCCTCTAAAACTGAAAGTACGTGTTTCTTTTTAGATTCCTATTCTTATTCGGTTATCTTGAATATGTAAATTCAAAGAATAGTTTTCTTTGCTTGTTTTCCGTTTAGGACAATATAATTTCGTATTTATTATATTGATAAGATTTTCATACTCACAAGCTCAGATGCCAGTTTCATTTATATTTATATCCTTACTTTCAATTTCTAGTATCGTGTAATATTTTTGGGGTGGGAACATTGAGTTTTGTTGTTTTATATCATTCGTCATCCCTTTTATATGAACTGTTTTTGACCATGCTGTAAAACATACTTTTTGTGTTACGATTGCTGTCTGATTTTGTAAATTTAGCAGGTGGACTTCTTATTTACAGTAAGGTATAATTGAAATTAAATATTAATAAGAAAAACATTTTCAGCACCATTAGTAAAGTGATTTTTTTAAATTTTTCATTAATACAGTGCATAGGATAGTCACTATTGAAAATAAGTAGTAATTGCTTGACTTAAAACATCAGGCCTAAAGTTCGCTGAGATAAAATTGTTGCTTGTGAATAGTAGAGAGATGACCAGCTAGGAAGGCATTTGACCATGCATGTGCTCTTGGTACCGTGCAATGCAATGCAATGGCGGACTACCCTTCCACCCACTCTCCCCCTTGCCGGTGCCGGACGTCTTCCTAGTTGGCTACTCTCTACATCGTATAAAATTTGAATTGAAGAACACCAAGTTGGTATAATTCAGCGGAGTCGTACTTTCTAGCTATTTATTCAAAGGCTACAATCTGTAACATCCTGCATTTCTGCATAGGCCTATAGTAAAACCATAATAGGAACGGAAAATAGAAGCAATAAGGGAAAGTTAAATACCGCTTCAGATGTAGAATATAAAAAGGATGAAAACCGCAGAATAAAGCGGATATTCAAGTTGATGTGTTACACGATAGACTACAAACCAGAATATCGGAACTTCTCACTGACATTTTTAATTGATTTAGATCTATTAGTGATACTACAACCCCGGGGATCGATTGAGCTCATAACCGAAATCTGAAAATATAGGGACTTCAAAATGCGGGTTTACAAAGAGCTTCAGAAGCTTATATATTCGAAAATTTGAAGTAGAGACAAATTAATAGAGGGCATAATAATTATGTGATGATTTCAAAAATGTAAACAATTATTAGCTGGAAGAAACATGATTACTGAATAAAGATATCTTCCCTTTGTCCACTGCCTCAGCTTTTAATCAGGTTAAAGTTCCGGCTGTCATCATTAAACTTTAGAAGTAAGGCCTTTACAGCGTCAGGTTAGAGACTATACAAATTACATAGATCCAACTTTACCATAAACAAATCCCTTAATATAATTTTTGTTAAGATTATACTTCAGTTCGCTTTTATGAATATCGCAAACAATAATGTGATGAAAAATAAATTAAGGTAATTTTCTTTTTCTTTTATCAATTCTTAGTTAACATTCACTATATATGAAACACGTTAATTCTGGTAGTATACCTACAACATCAACAACACTGCTTTGTAGTATTTTCATATTTTCAAACCACTTAAAACTTTGGCAACTGTACGAAAAGAGCGCCGACATAACATAGTAAACTGTGAAATGAAATAGGATTTCTTTACAGTTAAATTTATAATACCGATACTAGCTTCTGGATAATAAGAATTGTGACATGAATTTCTGCTACCCCAATTTCATGTGTATTAAAAGTTAACTTAACGAAACTGTATTTTTTAGCAATAACTGAATCGGTGAAAAAGTTGGCACAAAGTTGGATTATTTTATGCTGTTGGCAGTAGCGTTGCGAAGCCTTTAGCCTGCATTGCTAAGTAGGTTTGTAAATCTTACCGAAAGAGGTCTCTGATAACTGAACACCAATTATTGCAGTGTAAGGCTTCAGGCCTTCTCTTTTTCGATTTGTAAAAGAGATGGAGAAAAAGAAGCAGAAAGTCTACTCCAGCGGCTCCATAAATCGAGCTGGAGAGCTTCTCGCCTAATCCTTACAGTTTCAAGAGGATGGGAACCCTTGAGGTAAGACTGGAAGAACACATTATAAAGCTCAGAGAAGATTATGATGCTATATTATCCCATCTGCATGATGAGAAACTCTCCGTATTCTAACCTCACTTTTTTTTTCTTAGCTTTACCTCCATCCAACTCTTTGCCCCACTAAAGAAACGCTTTCGCACCGCCTAGTCCTTTTAAAAGAAACGCAAAAGTCACTCATAAATAGCTCTAAATGCCTCGGCGCATTTTTTCAGTTATTTAAGGTTATTATTCTGAGTGCAACAGTAGTGGTAAATGGCGAATTTTCTGTGAATGTTATTAAAGAGCAAAGAACGAATGGACCGTTATACACTTGTGATATTAAAGTCATTTTAAGAAAAGTAAAGAAATAAGAGTTCTCAGGGTCATAAAGCCATCAGAAGGATTAGATCAATAATTTAAAAATCCAATGACCCCATAACGGAGGGAAAGTAATGTAATGTATATAATGCAATTTTTAGGTGTCCACACGAAACTGGTGTAATGTACATTATTAGAACTGCATTAAAATGGATGTTGAATTGGAATCGCATTGCAATGCGAATTCTATACATATGCAGTACCAGCAATTCTAACTGGAAAAGCCAATTTATTTTATCCCTAGTAACACTCGATCCACGAAGTTCTAATAAGGACGTAACTGGGCACGTATCGAACCATTAAAGTGTATACAGGCTACTTTAATGGTCTATAAAAACTAGAGCAGGGGTGCCAATCTCTTAATTCTTTTTTTCCCCACTTCTTTGAAGATCTGACGTGACTAAACCAATTTACTTTATCCTTTGTAATGGGATTCCTTCACTCTGTAAAAGGATATCGAGATAAATATCCCAAATCGGGAATTCTTTGCTCTTACGTTCCGTTAACAGCTTTATTTTATTTCTGTCAATGGTGATGTGAAATCGGAACACGAATATAGAACAATATGAGCTCTTGCCGAAGGTGAAAACTAAGCCAACTGAAAAATAATATTAATTCATCCAATCGTACTATAATTATGGCTGTCGCTGAATTCCACACAATTTAATTAACTTTCTTTTAATCGTTTTGAAGACAAATAAACGTGGGAAGAATATTTAAAAAGATAACGAAATATAATATTCTGCTACTCGGCACTTCATTGACCCTCGAAACTCAAGTAAAGGAAGTCGGATATTGTTATTTGATTATCAATTTAGGTTGTTAAAATAGTAAATGAATTAACTGAATTTGATTGTAATAATTTATTATTAATACTATAACTAAATTATTGTAATAATTTGGCATTTATGGAATTATATATTAAATCGTAAAAGTGACATGTAACTATTGTTAGGCCAACATAGCCTATGAAGTTGTTGTGAAATAAAACAAAATTGGGAGACAACTATCAGGTGAGTTTATTTAATAGTTACAATGTATGACGGGAGAGGGAGCATACAGATGTAAACAAGCAAGCAAATATCGTGGTGTGTTTGTGGGACAGAGAGAGAGAAAGAAAGAGAAATAAACAATCGAAGATGCATAAAGTAGTAGCAACAAGTGTTGTTGTTGTTATTATTATTATTACTACTACTACTACTACTATTACTTTTTGAGGAATTAATATAGTTTCAAAAATCATTATTTGATTGGCCCCTTTATATTTATCATGGAAGAGGCTCTTGGCTGTTGGAAATTATGCCAATTCATTCAAACTGCAGAGTGTTCAATTATTGTTATCTTTCTTCATTTCGTGAAATAATTGTCATGAATAAGGTTTATAGATGGCAAGCTAATTTTGTAGTGTTTCTTATTTGAAACTCTTGTTGAGTCTTGCAAAGTGATATTTGCTAAGTTTCCACCTCTAATGAAAAGAAAATTCCTGTTAAAATTGTCAAGGCGTACAAGTCTTTGATCACATCAGTATAGTACAATATTCCGATAGGCTTTATCACCAAGTCATACGTAAAATAATTAGTTAAACCGGTATTTCTACTTTTAATGGGCCGAGAGGCTGATAATTTTGATTCGGTCCCTTCACTGCTATACACCACCAAGCTATTGTATGCATGTTACCATTATGCATAATTTCGAAAATCTGTAACATTGATATTATTAGCAGGTACACAATGTTAGGATCTTATTTTATTATTCCCTTTGATCAAATATTTGTTATTCCCTTTGTCCAAATATTTGTTAGTATCCCTACCTCATATTATTATATAGTCCTGAAAATTAAAAAGAAACCTGCGTGGAACGAAGCTGTGATTGCTGCAGCAATCACAGTTTCGTTCCCCACAGAGGACTATAAATATAATTGAAATAGTTGATGCAGCATCCGTTTGTTCTTATTTTAGCACAATTTAGATTTTTCTTTCGTGTGGAAACTTCCCTGCTGGTAGTGAAGAATCATTTTTAAGCAATAACTTTTCTATATACTGACTTGAAAAATCCCTTGATTATTACACTATACAAGTTCAATAAGTGGTAAAAATTTCATTTTAATCTCATAACAAACGTAGCTTTCGAAAATTGCATCCTCTTAAGTGTTAAAATCTCTATTAAGATGTTCTGTGTAATTGTGTTACAGGACGATGGTACGTTCGAAACGCGGAGTACACTGGTGTTCACCGCTACGCGCTACGAGAATGGAGAAGTGATCTCATGTGAAGGCGAAAACCCCGTGATGCAGGAGAACCACGATAAGCCGCTCTCCGACTACATCGAGCTGGAGGTTCTGTGTAAGTACTTTCTCATTTTATGAATGTGACATGTATGCCCCGGAAAGCAAAGTGATACAATCATCTCTTATGTCTCCTCTTTACTCGTAGAGACCTGCCTTAAGGGGAGATGGTAGTTATTAATGTCAAAAACTCGTTTTTTTTCTTAGGCTCATGTAATAGACCATAGTTTTGTGAACATTTTGATATATAAGTCTTATATGTTGCTTTATTATTAAGCCAAGCAGAGCGACCTGGAGCTTTCTAAAATGGATAAAATACCGTAAGGCATGCCATTTTCTTTTCGCTCTCCTGTAAAATTACATTTTTTATACTTCAGGTACCATTTTCTGAAAGGCTATTCATGCTAATATAATGAAACTTTCAGGAATTAATTATAGATGGCTGACAAATCTCTCTTAGCAGAATTATGGGAAAAGTCTTGACTATACAGAATTTTCAACTATTTTATTTTTTTAAAAAGTATTTTTTTTAGTCGTAAAATTTTCATGCAGTTTTCATGCAGTAATATTGTACATATTAGAATGATTGTACTAGGGTAAATAGTAGTACCTATTGTTAGTAAGTTCCCAAAGTTTGACAAAAATCTAAGCTACAGAAATTGAATAAAGCGTACCTATGTCAAGGGAAGTAACTGTAAAACAAAATTATCACCCATGTGTTAAATTCTTTCCTACCAAACAGCGAGTTCTAGAACAACCATTCTCTGCTTATTTTAAACTGCATAGTGCACTTGCAAAGCATAAAAAAATTCAACTGAATCTGACTGTTAACACCTGAGTTATGGCTTCTTGAACATACGCTATATTTTCTATCATTTTACTAGCGGTAACTACCATCTCCCCTTAAGAAACATAATCGTACCTTCAACTTGTTACAATTTCAATACCTGATGTTAAAGAAAAGTTAGGCCTAATTCTGATTTTAGGGTCTCTTGTACTCCGAACATGATATGGAGCAGTTGCTAAAATTATTGAAGTAGATCAGATAAAATATACAAGACAATAATTTAAAATTATATAATTTGTATAAAATAAGACGCCACCTATTCCCTCGAAATTTTTATTTTATAAAAGTTATTCGCTTCACTCGTTCGGGGCTCTCGGCTCCCAAACCCCACTGATGTTCTCGGGAAATTGTTTTCTATATGAAATGACATATCGGAGGTAGCCTGCCTTATAGCCTATTACGGTTTAGCCATAATAAACCAAAAAAAATTCGGGAATACAGGCTTTTTCTTGGGCAAAAAAATAAAAACTTGAACTTTTTGGAATTTTTCTGTCGGTTACAAGCTAAAAGATAGCTCATCAGGAAAAGGATAAACATTATCAATGCAGTGTGTCAGTGAGTCGGGTGAGAAAATAATATAGTCCATGCCCAGAGTAGAAAAAGTTATGTGATACATCAAACCCAATTTTTACTTCATTCTCCATTATTGATTTACGGAAATTATTTCTATCGCTAGCATGCCCAGTGTATTGCAACTTCCAAAGCCCTATGTGAACAAACAATATTGTTGTCAAGAGATCTGAACAGAGACTTTAAAGCCGAATCCGCCATTTTGAAGGCTTTTCAGGGGGTAAAAATAAATAATTGAGCTTTTTGGAATTTCCCATCGGTTTTAGGCTTGCTAGTACATCAGCTTCATTAATCTCGTAGGCCTTTATATCTAAATATTATAATTGTCAGTAGCCTATAACATGCATTGAAAAGGTGTGAAAGCAAAATAAAATGTAAAAAATGTAAATTATTGTGGGCTAAACCAATTGTAAAAATCAAATATGATGAAAATTATAATAATCAAATATTAGAACAGTTGTAATAATGAAATATGTTTTGAAAAAAAAATCAAAAGAATTCGCACATCGTCTGCCACGAATATGACACTATCCCCAGTGAGATTCCATCGCAGTTCCCACCTATTTCTAGTCAATGTGATGTTTTAACATACAAAATAAAAACTATTGTTTTATACCCAAAGATTCAAGCAATAACTTTTAATAAAATCTAGAATCAAATCTCGGTCTTTCTTCGTTAGTTTCTTTCGAATGAACACTGTTCCTAATTTATTTCCGAATATTCAGGATACTCCTGTTGCCCCTATCACATTTTAATATTCCACCAATAAACCATTGTTACAAAAAAATGATTGTATTTCTTATCATATGGTACACCCATTAGATAATGTTACAATTCTGGGAGCAGGCGGTTATGTTATCCTGATAGCCAGAAAGATCTATCAATGTCTCTGTCTATGTCAAGTACAATTGTCAGATTCTTGACTTAGGCTGCAATATTAAAGTGATCGATTTTGTGCAGATATAGCAGTGCAGTAATGTACCTAAACTTTCTCATGTGAAGTGTTCTTGTGTCCACGAATGCCATAAATGAGGACAGAATAGATTGTGAAGCTGCAGAGTCTTCTGGCAATAGCACGAAGAAACTTGTTCTTGAATGCTGAATTATAACATACAAACCCTTGCTAAAATCATTCCTATTAATTTGCTTATTAACATTATACGAGTAATGCACGCTATAATGCAAATGTGTTCTATTGTAGCTTCAGGAGAATGAAGTTACAGCTTTTCATAGTAGATTTCCGTTAAAATATGATTGTGTGACCAATGGAGTTGGCGTGAAAATTTTTTGCAGACAATTTATTTAGGAGTCACGATAAGGGGTTGTACACCTGTTTAAGTCAGGGGATTCTATAGCGTATTCTTGAACACGCATACTTCAGCAGAAAACCGATCGTTTTGTCATTGCACGCTCGCGATTATACTTTCCACACGAAGTCTACCTGCGATGAAGATTGAGTTTTATGCTGTAGGAACGACCTTAAAAAAATTAGCTTTAGTTGTGAGAAATAACTTACTCTTACATTGATACCTGTTTTGTAATATCACTACCATTATCTTGCAATAAAAGAAATAATTAACTTTGCTGACTTTTTGTAGGATCTAAAAGTTATACTGACAGCTTTACAGTAGAATCCATTTACCTTTAGAATATCTCAATCTAATTTAACGATATGAATTACTTTTATGACTTTATTCCATCATGGACTATCTGACACGTGAAAACCTGCCTTCACATGAATCAGTGCATAATGAAATAGAGGGTATTACTGGAATGAAGCACCGACATATTTTGCATAGAGGCTCTAATATTTTAGCTTCTCATTCATTTAATGAGCACGAAATCTCTAATTCTTGATTCACGAATTTATGAGCTATGTTGTAGAATTTTCCACCCCGAAAAATTTATTATCTTTGACTTGTTTGAACTATCAACCGTTGTCTTCATCCCTTCCTCGCCTCGTTCATAGCTATAGCCTAAGGAATGCGTGTACAACTGGTGTGTCTCGTCCTAGGTGTTCGTCTTGTCTCGGAGATGACTCCCGACATTGGGCTCATAACCCATTCGGGAAGGCCTTGTTTGGTAAAAATTTTTTGTCTTTTGATCTCAGCAGTTCAAGGTCCTGAAAGACCCTGTTGGCTTGGGCCGCATACCGTCATTACAAGGGGATAGAAGAGTAAAAGACGATGTTAATATTACTTATGAATAATCGAAAATATTATAATGTAAAATCAGTTCATCATTCTTAGATTTCTGACATTTATAACATAATAACTTGACTTTGTTATAAAATACCATGTCACATAGGCAATATTAACGAAAGTGTACGGAACGAAATTCATTATTAGAATGTGAAGATACAATAAAGCTTTGATACGACGAAATGATTTCATTTGGAATTCCTCTTGATGATGCATTCATACCTTCTATCTAATCTTTCATAATAACCCGCTCTTCTGGGCAAGTCAATATAAACACGGTTTTATTGGCACGGCTTTCTTGACATCCCTTTTCTTCAAGCGTGCTCATCAAGCACACTACATTAACCTTATCAGCTGCACAGCGCAATCTCTGAGATTCTACATTATAAGAGCTCTCTACTCAATTCCAAGGAAGGTATTATAGACTTACTAAGTTACGAGTAAAAGGATTTTCCTTTTGACATTGTCAAACACGTCTTACAATTCCATGTCTTCTTTTTAGATAAATTTTAAGCTAGAAATCAAATGCTGCATTTGAAATGTTACTAAAATGTAACTATTAGGCAAAGTTAAAGATATCTCGGCAAATCTGTATATATTTCTAAAACCCTCTCGGATCTTAACTGCCAAGCTTTAATTAGGCTTAAACAATAAAATATTTAAACAAGGAATTATACCATGACAAATTAATTGTATTTAAGTTGTATTGTTGGAGATACTTGAAATTAAAATGCGTTTTTTAAAGTACATTCTGTTACGCAGTACAGTTGAGTTCCGAAAACTCGATAATCGATTCCTGGCATTTCGGATTTCTCGGCAACTATGACGGGAGTATAAAACAATTTTTTTTTTGGCAAGAAATGAGATAAATTATTTTGTTTCAAGTTATTGACTCATATAATTATTGTTTCACAGAAGAGTAAATATATCCGTATTAACATGTTTTATGTTTTTTAAACATTTTTGTTATATTTGAGGACAATAAACATTTTTAATTTTCGCAATAACAATTTTTATTTTTAAGCCTTTATTCCCGATAACTCGGTATTTCGGAAAGTCGGCGCTCTTTCGGTCCATATTAGGCTGAGTTCGCGGGTTTCTACTGTACCTATGTTCTAATATGCGGAACTTTGCGAACACGCAGCACAGCCATATTACGTTAATATTTACTATGTTCATGGAATTTGGTAGGCCTATTTTGTAGTAGAATAAATCGCGATTTGTAATTAAATCGTATTCATTTTTTTGTTCCTTTTTTACATAAGAACGATTGTCAAGAATTATTTCTACTGAGGACCTAGAATCCCTACAGTTTCTTAGAATAATAAAAGTATCGGCTGGATATTGCAAACGAATTTGTTACTTTTTATAACATTTGTTACAGTATTTAGTTTCCTGTAGTTTAGTGTATGGATCAAATGAGCTTAAGTTAATTTTACACCTATGGTTAAATGTGACTCCATTTACCGGTTTTCATGCAGTTAACTCTAGGTTTCTTATGTTACAGAAATTTGTACTGTGTAGAATATTCGAGTTCGATTCCTCTCCACATATTTTTCGCTGAAGATTACAATGTAAATCTTTAAAACTAGTTGTAACTAAAATTGTGTCATTTACTACTTACCCGAGAACTCAACTCAATGTGTGCTTCATAAGAAATCAGACCTGTGGATTGGCTGCTATTATAAATCTATAGTAATATAACCAGCATAAGAGTTCGGAACTACTTGGTTACATTGTAATCTGTACACGTGATCTGTAGAAGATTGGAGAAGCTTTGGACGGATATTGTTTATGTTTAGTTCATTAGTTATATTTCTCTTGTGTAAGAAGTCCTGGTTCAATTGCTAATTCAGGAACGACTGAAGACTATAAAATTGATTTCAGACTGTAAAATTGATTTCATTCTCACAGTTATACGGAGTTTTATATTTAGTGAAAGAGAATGCCAAATGATCTTATCACTGCCAGAATAAATAAATAGACTAAATGAATGAATCGATAAGTAAGTAAATTTGGAATAGAAGTGTACACATTTAACTGGTACAAAATAATATTGCAAAATTAAAATTTAATTTCTTCAATTACCTCTAGTTCTTTCGTGCTAAAAGTTTGCGAGATGATTTTACAATACTCTCCAATCAATAATATGTTGATTAAATATAAAATACCTTTATCATTAATGTTATACTAGTGAAGAGAGATTCCGTTTTGTTCATAGCTCATACAATTTTCAATATTTTAACTTGATTTCTTTATTTTATTCATAATAATTCTGTGAACAAAAGTTATTTTAACTCACATAATGATAAAGATAAATATTTTTGTAAGCGAAATTTCATCACGTTAGTAAGAAAATGGTTATGAGGAAACCGGTTTCAAAAGGGCAAGCTTCGGGAAATGAGCAACAAACTTACCGAAGATGAGGTGACAGGAGTAAATTGAAAGGCCCGAATCGACACATTCACATTTTCCTTCACAACTTGAAGAGTATTAAAGAAAATTTTCAATAAATTAAACAGGAAAGGTCATTTGTTAGTAAAATAGAAAAAAAAATGCGTTTTCTTGCCCTATGGTTGTAGGCCTATGACCATTAAAAATAACCATTATGAAATAACCCTCTATTCTACACACCAATTAAAACAGTAATCATAATTGTATAATGTTGAGTACACGAAACAGAACATGACAATAATTAGCTTTCGGTTCTTTTCTTAATATAAATAGAAAGATTGCTTAACAACCTAAATATGACAGTTCATCGAGAGAATATGAACCCGTGAAGTCCCATTTTTCTCCTATTTGAAGATGATATTAATATAATAATATTAATATATAATCGTATAAAAATTGCAAAAGAAGTTATTATAACTTCTTTGGCAATTTTTATACGATTCCATTTTAAGTTATAAGAGATCGATGATCTTGTAATAAAATGATAAAGGATACTTGGTTACAGTCTGTGTAGACCTAATTGAAGACTCCTTTTGGTGTAGAACTTCTTCTTTAAGACTCTTGTTTTGCAAGATACTTGGGACAATATAATAGCTTCTTAATCCGTACAAGATAATGGCATCGGAGCAGCATACAGCGGCTCAAAAGGAAATTCCTATTCCGTTCTTAACTAAAGCGCACAGAATATTAAAACTCACAGAAAGAAATCAATGTTAATAAACACTGAGATATTTCTAATTCTTCTTTTCACGCTTGAAGGGCACAGAAACAGATTGGTAAAAATTAGTTTCAATAGTTTAGATGCGTTTTCAGAATCAGAGGTTCTGTACAGTAATAATACGTATAAATTAACTTGCACACTAGATTAACAAATATCAAACTTTCGCTCCCACACATTTTAAAATAACTTTATAAACTTCAGTATGATTGAATTTGTTCACGGAAGGAGTAAAAGAATAGAAGTGTAGGCCTACTGCAAAACAAAATTGTCTGAAGTGGCGATTTTTTTTGTGTAGCTAATTTATCTGAACTTTTCCAAGCATAAGAATTAATACATTAAACGTGTATGTTATTGTAGCATATAAATCCCGTATTAAAAATGATGCGTGTGTCTTTAATTTAAATAAGCATAGCACCATAGTTTGAAGCATAGCACCATATTTTTCTCATCACATTTTGGGATACAGGCCTACGCTAACATCTGTTGATAGGCCTATTTTATACTGAGAGACTCTTAAGAAACAAGATACTATTTTTTTGCTTTAAGTATTTGAATTTGATTAATGATTGATAGGAATTCATCCGCACTTAAAATTATAAACCTTATCATAATACTCTTATGATTTAGATTTGAAGTTATGAAATAAGATATATTATGCACTATAACGATATATTTCTCTTAAAATAAAGGACACTTTTTCCAGATATAAGTTTATGCCGTAATTAAAACAAATGCAGCTTTAAAAATTACTTAGAAAAAATTATAATAATTAATAGTGCTTTTTCGTTTATCATATAATCACCGAAAACATTAACTTCTGTTTCCTTTTACAAAACAACTAAGACATTAAAATCTTACAAGAAAAAGTGGTAGTTTAAAAGTAACAGTAAATTGTAGCTACTTAAACTCACACAACTTTGTCAGACTGAATCTCATTAACGCTCCAGACTTTGTAATTACTCAAACGTTCGAAGTTTTATAAATCCTTCAAATTTAAACTTAGGAGTTCTTTTAAGAAGCTCGCGATGTGAGTAAAACAGTATGTGTTCATTTATAACCGAACAATCTACATATCTGAGTTGATGGTTCTTGAGAAGCAATACAAAGAATGCTGTATTTGTGAAATAAGTAAAAATTTTGTGCACCTATTGCCAATTTCGGATGAAATTCATAAGACCAATTTCGAAAATAATACTGAGAAAGAATATTTTAAAATAGCAGACGATATGTTACATATTTTCGATAAAACTGAAACAAAGTCAAACTTATCAAGGGAATAAATAGTGTACCTGAATTAAAAAGATTGGATGTACATACCGTAAGGCAGTGTTTCTCAACCTTCCAGTATTCGCGGCCCAGTTTTCAATCATAATTTTCATCGCCCCCCCCCCCCACTTACAATAAAATGTATACAACAATAATGCATTCTGAGTATTTTGGAGTCCCCTGAAATCGAGAATCTTTTCCGCACTTTGTAAAGACATGGGTTCGGTGCATTCACAGTTATTATTTCATTGCAAGGCAAGATGGTTATCACGTGGGAAATTTTTACAACGTGTTTATGAATTAAGAGAAGAAATCGCCATTTTTCTAGAAGAAGAAAACAGACCGGAAGCCGAGAATTTTCGCGATGGTTTATTTGTGATGAAATTAAGCTACTTGGGTCGACATATTCGAGAAATTAAATATCTTGTACCTTCAACTCCAAGGAGCAAATACACATATGTTGGATACGAGTGATAAAGTTAATGCTTTTTGCTGAAAATTGGATTTGTGTAGCAGAAATTTAAAGCAAAAAAACCTAATAATGTTTGCAAATGTGGATGATTGTATTAAAACTTACAAGGCTGAAGAAAAGCATGTAGCCTAAAAGTTGTTTTTGTAACCATTGAAAATCATTTAGCCACGCTAGAAAAGAATTTTAAAAAGTATTTTCTTGCAGACGATAACTTGATAGAAAGTTGCGAGTGGGTGAGGGATCAATTTCATAAGACTCCCGAAGGACTTTCAATTGATGAAGAAGAAAAATTCATAGACTTCACGACAAGTGGCGAAACCAAAAAACAATTTAGTGATAAATCACTATTTGAATTTTGGGCAGCAGTAGATGATGATTTTTCTGCACTACAAACCAGAGCATTTCGCATTCTATTGCCGTTTTCGACATCCTTCCTTTGCGAAACTGGATTTTCTGCTTTGGCTTCGTTAAAGACAAAATATAGATCTCGGCTAAATATAGAAACAGAACTGAGAGTGGCTATTTCTAATATTGAGCCTTCCTTCGAAAAACTTTGCTTTGCAAGACAGGCCCAAGGAAGTCACTAATAATTATTTAATTTGTTTTTAATTTAGTATGTTTTGATAAAGTGAGTTTTTATTTAGTAAGTTGTTTTACTTTTTTTTTTAATATGCCGAAATGTATTTTGTTTTCTATGTGTATGTTTTCCTGTCAGTTAATTTTTTTAAATAATATTTTCTCTCGGATATTCTCACGCCCCCCCCCCTCTAGTCTGCTCGCGCCCCCCCTAGGGGTCGCGCCCCACAGGTTGAGAATCGCTGCCGTAAGGAGTATACATACAGCGTTATAAAAATAGTTAAGAAATGCATCGAAAATTTGAGGTACACCCATCAGATATGGGTGAAGTATATTCAGAGAAAGCTTCCAAGTTTCGCAAAACGATATGTTTCACGTATATTGATGTTTGTTTCAAAACTATATTATATTTAATTTTTAAAGTCTACATTAATCTAGAATTCTTTATCTCGCTACACAGTGTCTTGTAGGCCAGCGTGATATTTGAGATGACTACCAACGATGACTCAGAGCTGTATTGTTAGTAACTTCTGGCCTTTAGAATTTGTGTTATAATTAAAAATAATTGTTAGTTTAGTGACCTGGGTGGAAGATTAACACAGATCTGGTTTATTTTTTGCGACTTATAATACTTTTCGTTATCAGATCCTACAAAATAAGTACTCCTATATTTCCAGTAAAACTGAATTATAAATAGTGACGAAAGAAGACTATTTCATTGTTCTATCCGTGTTGCTAGTTACAGGCGATTCGATTTTGCTAAGCAGTTTGATATCATTGTATTCAAACTTTTACCTAAAACATAATTTTTCTGTTTGAATCCTACATTGTGTATATACGGATTCGAAAGACGTTTTCCATGCTGTGTTGTGGGTATTTCACTTGCTTCAGGCAGCTCAAATAGGCCTACCTATATATTTTTCATAATTTTTAGATTTTTGTTCAATAATTCTACCTAATTACAAATAGCTTAAACGTATTGTGAAATATTGTTCAGTCATCTGCTTTAGAAGGTAAATTATTCAACAAATACTCGTATTATAAAACCGTATAGCCCCATCTCATACTATTAGTGCTGTCGGAATTCCGCTCTTGGCTTAATGCAACAAGTTTAACAATTCTATATATTGTATAATTATAAATATATATAATACATTTATTAACAGATGACTGAAGTGTAAGATTTATTATGTGATTCCCTAACGTTAATCGGAAAATCTCTTTCGTTTAAAAAATGTTATTAAATATAATCGAAGTTGATAAAAAATAGTGAAACATGCTCCCAAAACTTAGTTACTTCCTAATGTTCAAGTATGTTGCCTAATATTGAATGTGTCAAATGTTCAGTATGTTTATGTACAAAAAAATTAACTTCATAACATGTCTACTGTAAGAAGGTGGGACAGTTTAAAAATCAAACTTTATACTATAGCTCCCTCAGAAATTAAAATATTTATGTAGTTTTATAACTAAGTTGAGTCTTTAAGTGTCAATAACTAACTCCGTGGCGCGAACATCCCAGAAGGGACAAGGCCTATTACTCGACAGCTGCGTCATCTACCATAGACATACATTTGTATTTTGCTTTATTGTTATTTTTATTATTATCAACGTTATTGTATATATACAAAGGAAACACTAAACTTTAACATTGCTTTTACCAGTTATCTTTAATCGTAATGAATAACTCCGTTGACCAACAATTAATAACATGAATAATTAAAATGAAAGTGGTTGTGAATTTCTTGATAACTATAAAATGGATGGACTATAAAATAGTTTTAAAAGTAGTTAATATTATAAACATTTATTGTAATTATGTGAAAAATATCATAGCCCTTAATGGAGTGTAACATAATTCCTAAATAGGAAGACATCTAAATAGGAACAGGGAGTCCTAAAATTGTATTTTTAAAAAAGCATAAAATTTAATCCAATTACAGGCTATTTGTTTTAGAAAGATACGAGCAAATTCCATTCTTCATCAACAGAATATATGTTAACCAAATAGAGTAACTTTGTCTGATAGAAAGGTGATTAAAGATTATTTTAATATAATGTATATAAAACTCTGGCCTCTACCAAAGAAGACACAGAAGATGATTGGAAACTCAAACTGTTAAAAAAAAGGGCTCTTAAGATATAAAAGAATTTGCTGATATTACTTTTTTATTTTTTTTTAGAAACGGTCTAGAAACTATTTCATTTGGAGAAGAACAGCTCGCAAATTTTAATAGAGAGAAACGTTCACAATCTCATTTTAACTAAATCTCATATTTAAGCTCTGTAAAATAAACAACTGACCATAAACTACAATTAGAAATGCACGAGCAATATATTAAAATAAAAATTATATTGTTCTGGTGTAGATAATTAATTTTGTGATCTAATTACAAACATGTTGGCACGGCTAGCAGTATTTTTGCGGACACTGTATGTACACAGGAAATGCATCTAGCTGAGCTGCAGTTTCAACTTTGGTTTTAACCCATAAATTCCGAGCTTAAAACAGAAGACGACACTACAGCTAGCTGTTTCCACGCGGCCCGTATTTTATGACCCATTCCACTATTACGATCTACCATAAGGTCAAGAAAAAAGCACACATGACTTACAGACTGTGAAGGAAAATGTGCAGGTACTTTTTTGGCTCTTTCCGATAAATTGTGGACAGTAATTCATTATTTTTATTTTCAATTAGAATTTGTCAACTCTTTTCTGCAGTTGTAATTTCATGAGTAATTTTAAATGCACAGACTAATATAAATAGTTCAAATAAAAAATAAAACCCGTTCAATTTATTAAATGTTGCTTGTAGATAATATATGAGATGGGTTGGACATGTGGCGCACATGGGGATGGAAAGACATAACACAAAAATATTGACTGAAAGATCCGAAGGGAGGAGACCACTTAGAAGACCTAGGCGTAGGTTGGAGGACAATATTACGAGGGTCGTCCAGAAAGTAAATAACGATTTGGCATAACTAAATGACCCATAACTTTATTTACAAAGATGCAGTACCTTACTCTGTTTCTCAACGTAATAGCCATTGCTGTCAAGGCATTTATTATAACGTGGTATCAGTTTTTTAATGCCTTCTGCCTAATGCCAAAGATCTGAGGCAAGATATCACTACCGCTTTGAGGTCTTCATCAGTTGGGTACTCTCTTGCATAAAAAAGTCCTTCAGTTTCGGAAACAAGTGAAAATCGCTGGGTGCCAGATCAGAGCTGTAAGGAGGATGTCGACAAATCCCACTTAAAACTTTGAAATTGTGGCTGTGTTTGAGCAGCCGAATTAGGCCGAGCGTTGTGATGAATCAAAAACACCATTTCCCGTTTCACCTTTCACCATAATTGAGTTAAATTTATATACTATATTGTAGTTATATCTTGCATTATTACTTTTTGGAACAAATTAAACACAGAATTCTGCATCATATTTTTGTGATATCAAAAAAGGGTTAGGTTTATTACATTTAGAGTAGACATCTACTTTTCAGCAATGACATTTTCTTCATAAGGGTATATTTTAATTTGGCAATCAGCCTGTTATATTCTCAGCATAATAAATATAAATAAATAAATCATCGGTTAAATATGTCTCGTCTGAAGAAGGATTCACTATGAGAAATTAATTGGAATACTCTTGAGTTAAGGAATTTACGATTTTTGCATTGTTAAAACTGACTTTCTTTATAGTAATGTTAGATTCAACATCTACAGTGATGCCACATTATTAAATTACATTATTTTCCACTTTGGCTTACTGTAGGCCTATATTACTGGAACCGTAATATGTAAGCTAAATTCATGTAATACCCATTCTGTTATAGACATATACTGTGGGATTATCTTTATATTATATTCGTTATTATATGTGCACATACCACTTCGTTTTTATGCACACCACCCAATGTGTTAAACAATGCCCATGTAATGAATATGTAAAGGTAAATAACATAATATATTCAAAACTATAACATAGTTCTTCAATCTATTTTTATCGTATTTCGATCAGAGGAATTCCTTGTTGTGCTTTCGAAACCATAAATAAGTCAACACTTCAGTCTCTTATTTATTGCTTGTCATCCTTTTGCTTTGAACATAAACAATCGTTAACTCAATAACAACTCGTATCTTTCCGATACAACAAAGTTTATAAGATCTAAGCTTTATGGTATTCATAAAGTACGGATGATCTTTCCTCAACCGAGTTCTTTACTTTCATCAAACTCTTTTTCCATAGCAGATAAAGTCTTCTTCTTTTCAGTATTCAGGTGAAGAAGTGGCTTCAAGCAGACAACTCTTATGGGTAGATGGAGAAAGGAATTTTGATGCGAACTTGTCCACTACTCAGGATGATATACTGTTCAGGGTGTGAAAATGAGGAATAAGAAAAGTAGGAAAGACTTTTTATATCAGATTTTGAGGAGAGAATATGAGATATCTTGCCATGCTGAAGATACATGATCCATCTTACCATAATACTAAACAATGTATGTCGATACCAGATGATATACAACAATTTTCCATGAAAGCCGCAGATACAAGGGAATATAAAAAGGAAACGAAACTAGTTTAGAGAAGCGAACAGATTCCAAGACTAAAGTCGAGATGAAGATAGAGAGCAGGAATGGCGAAAAGATTCAATAGGTTTCGAGAGACTCCGTCTTTGTCTTTATTACTCGTCGTGATCCATCTTTATTGACAAGGATTTTAAATGTGCTTTTACTTAATCGTTTGACAACACCCCCCGTTGATCTAAGAGTGATCAATCTTGGAAACTCTTAAAGAGAGTGGGAAAACATTTAGAGTTCGAAACATTTTACTGGAGCAATACTACTTGAATTTTATTGTAGTCATGTAGTTAATTTTTTCGTGAACATACCTGACATTATATTTATTGTTTAACTCCATTTTATTGAATCACATAATACAATAATTATATTACGTTCTCACCAAGAGTAGGCCTATACGACTAATTTTGACGCATTAAATACATAGCTCATTGTCAGCGAGATAGTCTACGGTTCTAAACGTCCACGGTTCTATTCTCGCCATGGTAATATTTGCCGGTAGCTAGGCCGCGGCAGCTAAGGCTTTGGAGCCGTGGTGAGGAAGGCTGTGGGTTCGAATCCCACCTTGGGCATGGGTGTATGTGTGTAATAAGGAAAAAAGGAAAACTAGGAAAAAGGAAAACATGGAAGAAAGGAAAAAGGCAGATGATGTAATCTAAGTAATAGCAAATAATCTGCCTTCAGAGAGAAATATAGGCCATATATCAAACATGTGCAAGGTTGAACTTAACAAATCGAAATCTATGGATGAGATACAGTAAGAATAAAATCAGTAGTGAATAATATTTAACAGAGGGATTTAGGTGACACAAATATGTACGTTTAAACCCAGTTTTCCTTCCTTATAATTATAGTGTGGAGATGTGTTTAAGATTTAACTGGCTTCAAAACCCAAATATCGCAAGTTCAACCGCGGCCGAGGGCTTAGACTTATTCGGCCCAAATAATCTTCTGCATGGATCGTCCTCACGGGATTTCGAGTCATGAGTCAGAGAATAAGGTATCAGGTTCATTGATAGAATTTAAATTATAGTTTTTTTTTTCTTTTGTCCTTTAAATTCGTATTTCGCCACGGAGGTAGCGACTGATTTGCTTTGGTTTAAACGTTCCTTGTTAATATGTATGATCATAATATTTCTCAACCTATCCCACTTTAGGTAATATGGCTTATGGTCTCAATTTGTCTTTCAATCTTATAAACTTAATCTTCATTCAGATCTATAAGTTTCACGATGTTTTGGATCATGTCGTCGTCTCAGTATTAGAGTGTACCAAGTCCATCAAGATAAGTTTCATAAAATGAAGGAAGCCTATTTAAACTAAGATATTGAAATATAGATTATTTAATTTTTTGCAAAAAGTGTAGATAATAGGCTACACTAAAACTAAACTCCGTGGCGCTACATCCCTGAAGGGACTTGGCCTACCACCCGACCGCTGCGTCATCTCCCGTAGGCAGATGGCAGGATTGGGGGGCATGTGGTCAGCATGCCGACACCCACGGCCGTTAATGGTGTTCTTGACCGGAGCCGCTACTTCTCTATCAAGTAGCTCCTCAATTTGGAATCACGAGGCTGAGTGCACCCCTACCAGACCTCTCTACCTCAGAAAAATCCGAGGAGGTACCGGGAATCGAACCCGGGCCGACGGATCTGTAGTCAGCGACGCTAACCACAGGACCACGCCGGCGGACATTGGCTACACTATGTATGTATATTATCTTCTGCATCCGCTGCAATCTTTAATAGGATAATCAAAATCACTATATTTAATTCCACTTGTATTTCCTCTGTGATATGATATATCACAGTCGTGAGTCGTTGAAGATACGATTTTTATTTCTTTTATTACCCGTCTTCCCGTCCATATACTAATAATGGTCATGATAAAGCTTTTAGCTTCTGAGATCATACTGGTCAGCACCAGTGCAGGAATAAATAGGCTTTACGATTCCCTTAATATTTATAAATGGTGTACCTTCACAGAGGTATGATTAAAATCACTTGCTATATAGTCATAAAATCTAAAGGTAAATGAATTCGCCCAAAAGAATTACCCCGTAAGAATTACCTTTTGAAACTTAATAGGTAAAAACTAATTCTTTTAACGCACGAAAAATAACATTTTACTGTAAACAAAATTAATGAATAAAAATTTGTATAATTATCATCTTCATAGTCTCCCGTTATGGCAAGAGATTCGTTCACTATCCTCGCGCAACGGGTCCGGGTTCTGCTCCTGGTCGGGACAAGTTACCTAGGTGGGTTTTTTTTTTCCATGGATTTCCTCACCTGTGAGACAATGTTGGATAAATTAGGATCCGTTCTTTGCTCGGCTTGAGTGTTTGTGTGATTGTTGTGTCTCTCTCCTGCTGCATTCATATTGTCTCGGAGGTGGCCCCGGCATTGAGCTGATCACTCATCGGAGGTGACCCTCCAGTCCTTGTCTGACGGAAAAAGTATGTATGTGATCCATAGCCAATCCCTCTCCCGTCATGTCGTGGCCTTGTAATGCCCGGGCGGCGTGGGTCGCATAAACATCCCTCTAGCGGGAGATAGTAAAATTAGATTGGTTTTATGGTTAATTAACGACAGGGATGTACTGCAACTTGGCTGTGACCGTCGGTGGTGTGCTGGAATTGTGTACCGGTACCGCAGGAGTTCTTTTACATGCCTGTAACTTTACAGGCATGGGCCTACCACATTTATGCACATATAAATGTCATCGACCTGGACCGGGATCGAACCCGCAACTTTCGTAAAAGTTGTCAAAAGTCAACACGACACTGACTGCGCCATAGGACTAAATTAAGAGAAAAAGAAGTATACAATTATCAGTTTCTGTCAAAGCCGTTAATATCCCAGGATCAAATGTATAAGTAGAGGAAAAAAAGCGGACCGACTCTTGTAGCTGATTTCAGAGCCTTGTGATACGTAAATAAATTTAAGAGATGTAACGGAAACGTTTGTTTTCACAAGCAATGCAAATTACGTGAAATTATTTCTCAATTCAAGCAATTTATCGGCTGTAGAACAAATTTCAATACATTCCCTGCTATCCTATGAATGCCGCTAGGCATGCGCGGTGGCTCATATTGGCAACTTAGATATTTTAGTCGGTTAGCTTTTTTTTCCCTACATATACATATATTTTAGGATAATAAGCTATTTATTAAACAAACCCTAAATATGTGCATTAATAAGAAGGTCTATAATTTTAAGCTGCTTAAAACGTATGTGATGAAGCCTAAAATTTCTGTAAGGCATTATTTATAACTTTGAAGACACGACAGAAGTACTTTGGAACAGTTTTGTTTACGGGGCTGGGGTTCAGAAGGATCACATGTTGAGTAACGAACCAGCATGTTGCCATTATTGGATTATCGTCCTGCCTCTACAGGTTATTGCTTTGTTCTGAAAGATAGCTTACCGGAAAGTTGTAACTATTGGCTGCATGTTAACCTCAATCCAGATCACCGCAAACCATTTAACTCTATACGCAATGACGATGAGTGGGCGTCTATGAATAAATCTCCCAGATTAACCTCTGTGGTCAATCCCTTTGTACCCGGGCATACAGAAAGTGGGGAAACAAGGTACTATCTTAGTATGGTAAATACAATAGATATGACTACATATCTTGTATGATTCCAAAAGTAGCAGAATCAATGCATGGCATTTTCTTTGCTAACTTACATCCAACTGGCTGGAGTAATAGTTCTTCTTTCTTTCTTTCTCGTAGTTTAACCTCTCCCTTTTAGGATTTAAGCGACCCAAGCCGCCCGGACCTTACAGGGCCGCGACCTGTCGGGAGAGGGATTATCTTTGGATCACATACATACTTTTTTTGACCAGACAAGGACATGGAGGCCCTCCCCGGATGAGTGATCAGCCCAATGCCGGGGCCACCTCCGAGACAACACGAACACATAGGACAAGACACACCATTCACACACACACACTCACTCCAAACAAGGCGAGGATGGGATGAAGATGATAATGACGGCCAGATGATATCTGGGGACCACAAGGGCCTAAAGTTACCCGACATTTGTCAATAATAAATCAATAATTAATTAGCAATTACTTAAAATTAACAGGCATGTACTTAGGGGCACCAACATCAAAGATTCCGATTCGAGTTCCCTTATTACTTGATAACTCTGTGATTGAAACACTGCAAGTCACAATATTTGTTCGTTTACTATGTTGGTTCCATTAAACTGCAAGTGTTGGAGGATTTGTTGTAGGCTACTGTTCATTTGCGATATATTAACAGCTACTTCATGGAGTCTGATACTTTTATGTAACGATAACAGTTCAATCCATTGTTCTTTTGTAACGATAACAGTTCAATCCATTGTTCTTTTGTAACGATAACAGTTCAATCTATTGTTCTTTTATAACGATAACAGTTCAATCCATTGTTCTTTTGTAATGATAACAGTTCAATCCATTGTTCTTTTGTAATGATAACAGTTCAATCCATTGTTCTGTTGTAACGATAACAATTTTGTCCATGGTTATTTCTATGTTCTATGACTGTAATCAGTTCATAATATGTAAAGACAAACGTGAATTACAATGATCCAATCGATTAAAAATAAGAAAAATTATGTTCATATAGTTTTATAAACATATTGATTTTAATTAAATAACATAAAATAACATAAAAATCAAGCTCAAATAAAATAACATAAAAATTCTCAAGCTCATTGTGGAATGACGTCCCGCAGGAAATATCCACTATTACGCTTAATACACGTGCATCTGATGAGAAATCCCCGCAACAACAGCTGACTTATTTTGCCAGCACACAGCTGCCGGGAATTATCGATGGAATGTATACAGAATCTTAGATTATCGCTACTGACACCTGTAAACGACTAATTGATGTGTGTAAATGCACCCGGCGTTTTATAACTGTTTCTGAATATTAGTGGAACAGTGGCCAATTTATTTCATAATCGAGTGCTACAAGAACGAAGTAGTCAACTTACAAATAGTAATGCACTCTTGTTTAAGATCTTTCGTAGCAGTGTGTCAATATGCTGTTCATAAGCTCATGAAGTTCATACCCATCAATAGACTAATCATCTTCCCGCTGAAGGGCATGTCAGTGAGTCAGGTTGACAAGTTATCCTGAACATCCCTGGAATGCCGTGAGGGGTTCTGCGTGGAATGTGGCATTAGTGCATGATGTAATCATGATCAGGATTGATAACATGAGTTATTCTTATTTCCTAAGCTTATCAAATATATTTTTCATCAGTAATTAGAATATTCTTAAGAATTTCTTAAGCTCACTTTCTGTGTGGAAATCAAAGTTTGAAAGCAGGGAGGCAAAAGCAAAACTGGAAAGAACTAATAAAAATAAATTTTACAAAGCTGGATTTTTATATGACTATAATCAGTCATCAGATAAAACCGTCAGGGGGCTCTAAGCTTGGAACCGACGAGGAAAATTCAGCAGAATAGCTGATATTCATGAAGGACATTGATAACAAGAAAATAAAAATCCTCATATTTTACATAAAACATTACTAAATTATTCTTATATGCTTTTATACAATTTTTGACGTGACGAATTTATGTCACTAGCAGAAAGAAGGCTAATTCCGCTTATATTACCATATCTTACTCCAATTTTACGCAGTTTTAGGCATTTCTTTATATCTACCTATAACTATACAATGTGTGTTTTTTTTTGCAGAAAAACTGTTTAATATATGCTTGTGAATTTGTTGATCTGCTGAGCTATTTACGGTGGCACATCGCTCTTTGGATATTGCAATCCTATGGGTAAAAGCGGTCGGTACATAAGGCTTGACAATGCTATTGTTTACACAAGCTTTGTCTCTGTTGTCTCTGCTTATATAGACAAAAATTCAAATTAGATATGTCATAAATTTATAGTTAGCCAACCGACAAAAAAAAAAAATCCAGAAGCTAATGGATATTGATCACTAGTGCATATCACAGTCCGCCGGCGTGGTCTTGTGGTTAGCGTCGGCCCGGGTTCGATTCCTGGTACCTCGGATTTTTCTGAGGTAGGGAGGTCTGGTAGGGGTGCACTCAGCCTCGTGATTCAAAATTGAGGAGCTACTGCATAGAGAAGTAGCGGCTCCGGTCAAGAAAATCACCATTAACGGCCGTGGGTGTCGGCATGCTGACAACATGCTCCCCAGTCCTGCCATCTGCCTACGGGCGATGACGCAGCTGTCGGGTGGTAGGCCAAGTCGCTCCAGGGATGTAGCGCCACGGAGTTTATTTTTAGTGCATATCACAGAACAAATTTTAAATTAATACCGTAAATGAAAGATGTACTTTTTAAATATATTTTTCAATTTAATAGATGATTTTTAGGACAGAATGGCAAAATGAAGATTACTTCGATATCGTTACCCTTGTAAATTTCCTTGATTTTACTCATTACAACAAAAATATATTGTAAGCATCAAATAACCAATTTTTTCCCAATACCAAATGTCAACCGTTTAATAGTTAACGTGCAATAAAATAGAAGGACTTAAATTTGGGAATGGTCTTTGTGCCATAAGCTTACTTTGAAAATACGTAGTTTGTTGTATTTTGAATCTACCAGTATAATATATTAGCAAGATCACAGGTTGTAAATTGATCCATGCTATTACTAAGCCTACATAATTAGGCAACTTCCTTCTATCAGTACCATAGACGACAATGTATCGTGTTTAATCTGAACTTAGATCTCGAATTTTGAGAGTGAATACACTTTTTAGATTTCCTGAGCTCAAAATTGTCGTTTTCAGAGAAAATGTGATTCTGTCTTTGTATCTGTCTGTCAAAAACATAATTAAAAAAAAATCGTCTCAAAATAAACGTCTGCTAACTAATATTACAGTAGCTACTAAGAAAGAAAATCAATCAATACCATTTTCTGTAAAAACTTGATGGATCGTAGCTGTGAGCTAGTTATCTTCCAATTATTTAAAACCGGACACCGCGAGCATGAGGCCAGATGAATATAGAAGTGAGAAGTTAAGAAAATTTGAACTATTTATATGTCTAGGGTAGAAAAAGATGTGTGCTTGGCTAAGTTTTTTTTATTATTGTCCAACAGTTATGTAGTTTTATCTATCGACAAAATTGATTGGTTTAATAGTTAATTTGCTTGTTGGTATTTTTACTAGAACATTAAATAGAGACTTTCTTCAATGGTTAAAATCGGTCATACTTATAATGTTATGACATTATTTCGATAAATAATCTGCTGGAATGAGTAGGATTAGTTTTGCGTATGAACTGTAGATACGTTTATACTTTGGCTGGTACGAAACCGTCAATGCACGAGTCAAATGTCCACTTTATCTGCTTTTATCTTATGCGTATCATAATATCTACCGTTACCTAACACTGTTGCCTTAGATGATTTTGGTGTATTTTTAAACGACTAAATAAATAATGGAGCAAATAAAAAAGAGAATTTTACATCCTATGCTTCATTATGTACGGACTGCCTGTAAACAAAACTACAGTATTAACTCTTTCAGTTGCGAGCAGTAAATAATAAATGTAGGATGCAATTATTTATTTAATCCCATGCCCACTTCTGCTGTGTATTGAACTGTGTTTAGACAGAGTTAAATCTCTGTAACATACATATTACTCCACTTTAAAGAGACTCTTTCCATGCTTGTGTTTTTTTCCAACTGAACACACAGAGAATGAAATATTTAAATTAATACCGAAATAAAATGTTTGAACTGAAATACACCATCCATGAACTAAACTTACGGTATATAAGTCAATTTCACTCACCCAATCTTATGGTTCAGTAGGTTTAAAAAAAAAAAAAAAAAATTACTACCGGTACTTCTGACTTTTCATACTGAATGTTGTATTAAAAACTCTCAACTGTTGACAAGAAATATAAATCGATAAATTTAAATTTGTTTACAATATCCACATTTTCCAGTTTTAATATTTGTAGAAATTGTGACAGATTTGTTCGTGGGTCATCGCCTTGATTGTGAATATAGCGGTGTGTTTTTGTAATGAAATTGGAGCATTATTTTCGGCTATATTTATGGATGAAATTTATTTAGAAATGTAACATTTAGCCTTTTCTTTAGAGCAAAATTTGTCAACTCTAAAGATTATGAAATGGTTGTTTATTATACTGCCCCCATAACATAGAAGGCCCTATCTCCATTTGTTACATTGGCCCTTGTATAGAAAACTATCTCAAACTGGAGTTAGGGCCAATATAAATTTCAACACATCACTATTGCATTTAGGGCTTTCTAATGTCATAACGTGTATTTTTTTGTACGATTCGGAAAAACAAAATAAGCATTTAGAAAAATGTTGTAGTTAGGGCCTTTTAACTTAACAGGGCAGTATACATAATGCTCATGCCACAATTGTTCTTAGCAAATAAATTCCAAAATTTATTAAGTCAGTATAACCATGTTATAAATCCAGTATTTAACAAACCATAACTATTTTTTTATAATTGAAAATATGTTCTCTATCTTACATCAGTTTGGTCTACTCCGATATACGTAGGCCTGTATGGAAGAATTTTTCTCTTGTAATTCCTTTCTGTGATATTGGTCAGGAGTTTAAGAAAAGCCACTACAAGGACATGGAATTGCAATATAGACTATTCAACCCTGTTCCCTACCCGCCGACCCATTCTCCACATCTCTTTCTTTGATGTCGTGGAACATCCAGTATTTTCACTCCAGCATAGTCAGGACATCTTCGTAAGTATATAGGTCCTGCTACAATACAATAATATGACGATCTCTTTTATTCTATGAGACGAGCTATAATACGATTTGTTATACGTTTCCTTTCCGACTCTTTGCTCTTGCTTTGTGTCGTTCAACCTGTCGACTTTTTAGTTTTATTTCCCCATCTAAAAGCACAAGGAGGAAAAAATAGCATGCCCTTCAGCATTTGTTCTTATACTCTCAATATTACTGACTTGAATATACACGCGAGGATGAAAACAATCGTTTAATTTAGTTTTATCTTTTTTACGTTTCATATTCATATTTCGTTCTATAGAAACGAAGTAATTTTTATCTTTCCTTTTATGTTTCGTTCCGTTTTCTATTCTATGAAAACGAGATGGTTTGTCTTAATACAAACGGTTACTTAAGCTTTTAGTTCCCAGGAGGGTTTTGTAATAATACTTATGATAAGTCTACCACTATGTGTGGCCCTGGGGTCGACTCAGCCTCTAAGCAGAAATGAGTACCGGGAGTATTCCGGGGGATGAAAATCGACCGGTGCGTATGACTGAAAATTTTACCACTTTCCTGTGCCGATGTCTCAATGTAGAAGCCTCAACCTCACGGCTCCATGGCCCATACAGGGATCACTTTTCACCTACCACTATGCAATCAGTTATATTAAGTGTCAGGGATGATCCCTTGATAGGAACATTTAATTTGGGCTTTATCACGGTTTTATCAGCAGCAAAGGCAATAGCCGAATTACTTATCGCTGGTTTTATCACCTGTTCACTAAATGTTAATCAGCTGAAATTGACAGTAAAAATAATACTATTGCCAGTAGGAAAATAGAGTACCGTAGTACATGGCTATTGGAATACCCAAAAGTCTATATTAAATATCTAAAGTTAAAGTCTATATTAAATATCTGAAGAGCTTAAAGTGCATAACTATATTTGTATTTAAAAATGAATAATTAAATATCCATTCTTAAATATTCAGTTAGTGAATCAAAACGATTAACTAATATATTAAAATATATTTGGGTCTAATCTTGGGAACTTTTTGAATAATTCGACGTAGGGAATTAAATTTAAAATTAATCCAATTATCTCGTATTGCAATTACAACTTTTAATCTTAATAAAATGCTCTTCGTTATTTAAGAACGTATATACACATTATAAGCCATTATAATAAATATAGATATAACTTCATTTAACTACAGTACAGTAAAACCAATTAAACAGAATCATTGATCGACGTGAATCACCGAGTTCGTATATTCATATTCGTCGGTCAATCTATTTGTGGTCATTTGAAGTTTCTTTGCTGCCAAAGATGCGTGTCAAACCAGAGTTTTATTACTGTTTACCTCAAACTATGTACTTAATATTGTTGTGAATTTTTCTGATCTCTTTGGAGGAGATTCTGTTTAGTACCTTCACACACCAGGGAGACCTTCCATCGTTTAACGTAGTTGTACAAATTGGAAAATTGTAGGAATATCCTATGAAGGAAAGCACCACAATGCGGAGTATGGTAGAGAAAACAGATTAGACAACACATCCAACCAGTAGTGTAAATTAGACGTCACAACCGCTAGTTCATCTTACATTCGCAAACAAACTGACCCAAATTTCGTTTCAACTAGTAATATGTGAGCCCCGGGATTTGTTCTTCTCCTAAGATAATGGTTGCACAAAAAAAGAGATGGGTTAAGCTGACAAAGAAAACATAATTAAAGAAATGAAATAAGTAAAAATAGGAGTAGGATTAGAGTGGGTTTAGTAGAATTAAAGAAAGAAAGAAAGAAAGAAAGAAAGAAAGAAAGAAAGAAAGAAAGGAAATCAAATACATCACATTTTTCACATGAGCGGAAAGTAAACTTAAGACGGCTGCGACGGACGAAATGGACCAAATAAAATAATATACCGGCACTAAACCTTTCAAGAGGAGATATTTTTTCTGCGAGCGACACCCACTTCGCACTTCGACGTCACTGGCGTCGCATTTTATCATAGTTGGTTGATGTACATTCTAATTGAAAATGACAGTTTTGAAAAGTCTTATTTTTATTATTAAATTAACGGATTAAACTGACGACCAGGAACCAAGAGTAAAATGAAAGGATGTTATGAGTTCTCTCATACTTAAAAATTCAACTGGACTTTGTGTGTGGTGTGGAATAAAATCAAACTCCGGATGTGATAGTAATTTGCTGATATTCGTACAGTTAAATGACCTAATGATTTATTCAAAATATTATTATAGCGTAAGGAAGTAAATTTATTATTTAGTAGAAACATTTTCAAATTATACGTTTAAATGAAAGGTCTATAGGGCATTAGTACGTATGATCACTTCTACTATATCAAAACTAGAATGATAATACAATTCCAGTAATAAAATTCAAGATCTGGGTAAAACATGTTCAAGAACTGTATCATCTGAAACATAGGATGGCTATTACAGACAGTATCATGCAATCGTGTACAATTTCCCGGAAAGGGTCCTAATATGCGCTATACTATATTTTTGTACTATAGTACTATGCACTATATTTTTATATACGTATCACTCCTGACTATTATATATATTATATATACCCTGTGAGTTAAAAGCCATCTATCGCTAATTTTTTAAAATTTTGTATACTTAAATGGTTGTTAGTTGTCGATTAGGCGGAAATTTCAACAAACATTATTCATTTACTAGACCGTTACGGATATGAAGTGGAATTAACAATTCTGTGATTTTTCAGAGTACCATTAAATAAAATCTTGATTCCTACGATTAAAAACACTGATATTGTGATTACTGAGTTTAGTTGAGCGAACCATGCTTTACTAGACGTCATATCCCACACAGGATTGCTGAAACATTGGCACTAGGCCAGATATATACATATTCATTGATCGAATCCACTCTAATTGATCAATAAATATTCCCTGTCACCTGTAAATCTACTGTATCGAAAAACGTTTAATGAATTGAGGGTTAGTGAAGAATTTGGTAGGCAACAAAACAGCCTATGCAGTTCTCTGTTGTATAGCTGCAGCAATAAATCGTAGACTAATGCATGCTACGTACATACATGCACAGATTACCCGGTAATCTTCCCGTAATATCGGCCTTAGTGTTATCCATAAGATTACCTGGTATTACCTTTGCAGGAGGCACAGTGATATAGTAAACATTATCACCCGAGTTGTGTGCCCTAAAATTGGATAGTACAGCAGTTCTCTGATAACATTGCATTTTCAGGAAAATCGTATTAAAGGATATAGGTGTGCTGATAATAAGCTATCCTATCGGCAGAGCCTATATTTAAGAAAAAAAACTAATATATTGTGACTCTCGATATACGGTGAATAGTTATTACTTGGCATATTTGCAATCTATTTGTTTAGTGTAGTCACGGTTCGATTGATTGAGATGAAATTTTTATATTTAATTTGGTCATATGTGTAGAACGTGCATCTCAGCGGACTGTATGCATAGATAATTAGGGCTGATTAAAATCAAAATGCACGCCATACATTCCGATAGAAAATAAAATAATAGGTTTACAAGAAAACAAAAACCATAGGCGATGTAACACGACACTGAATTCTTCTTAAGCACAATCACTCACTAATTCTTGTTTGATGTCTTGACGATCTTCTAAAGCTGAGATGATTGAATCCGCCCAATAAAAAACCTTGTTGGTTTCAATACAGATTTATTTAAAATTCCAGAGGACCACTCGACTTGATACGTCGAGAACTTGTAATTATTAATTAAGCATATACATATAGCAATTGTATGCTATAAAATTGATTTACAGTTAATCTTGAAATGTCTTTTAATCTCAAGTCACAAACGCAATACTAATGTCAATAAATTAATTTGCGTTGTGTAGCATCAAAGCAATATTCAAATATTTATGAATGTTAAAATCTTTTAAACACTCACTTGTGAAATAACTCCTTCTTGTAACGAATATCACTACAGGAAATAATCCTGAAGTCCAATCAAGTAATATTAAAGCTAGTAGATAAGCTTAGCAGCGACGTAGAAGAAATTCACCATTTTGCGGCGAATAATAATTAGAACTGCTTCTGTGCAGATAAAATTAATACTGATAATTCCTTGAATCGTTGTAAACAGATTCCAAGACGAATAAGTATTATTAGCTGCTGCTAGCTGCATCCAGAGAGAATTGAAAATCCTTTCAGAGGATTACACAATAGACGAAGAAGGAAGAAGAATGAAGAAGTAAGTTTTTTTTTTAAAACAATGACTTGTAACAATACTAAAGAATCAATCCCATTGGACGAAGATAAAAACGATTAGGCAATTTAAAGACAAAAGATTGTATTTTGACAATAAAAATAATAATTACTAGAAGGCCGTGAGAAAAATTAACATTGAGTAAAATCTTACCAAGGCCGAAAAAAGACAAGAATAATTATTAAAAGATTATTATAGAAGGCCAAGAAAAATAAAAAACTCCATCAAATCTCAAGTATCAAACATAACTGAACACATATGAACTCGGTTTTAATTTTAATATGAAGTTAAGATTTAAGAAAGTCTGTGAGTGGGAAATAGCGTATGATAATGTAATACTAAGTTTAAAAAAATAATATTTTGATGAATTTAGTTAGAGCCCTTGGCACGACTCCTGTCTCTGTTCCGAAAACCCTGTTAGACTAGTTCTAGCACTCATTTTTGCGAATTGGAGGAATATTGCTCTGTATATCACAGCTGGAAACAAAAAATCGGGGGATGGAGAGTGCACCTGCCTTCATAAAACAGCAAATGGTATCCTCCAGGAATATCAGTGTTGCTTAGATGCATGAATCTGTGAAAGAACACTACAGATTATAATAATAGCCTATGTATACATACATATTTATTTATGTAGGGACAAATAAAATGATAAATTCGTCGTAGCAAAGACTATAGATTAGCAACGTGTAGTAGGCCTATTATGAATACTATTACCTCATGAAAAACGATTAGGTCTATTACTAATTAAATTACTATTATAAATTAAATATAATAAGGTAAATTTATCAGTACTTTTAATATATTATAGACTTATAGGTGGCAGATATAATTAAATCTTTTCAGTAATGAAGGACATAATTTAATATTTAGGAATCGTATTGAAAGACTGAATTTAATAACCAATCTACTGTTAGTAATCCTCATGAAAGAGGAGTTTATTGTTGATGGTTTGTTTCGAAATTTCTTCGATTTTTTTGCATGCTCTTAAAAGAAGAATAGCAGAATATCCTTGGATATAAAGGCATTTTTTTAATTTACAATAAATTACCCAATTTTTTACCAACCTATTTTTTACCAATGTTTTACTAAATATTTCTCCCCTACAATAAAATAATGACAAACTATTATTGGCCTAAGCTTTATTATTTTCACAATTGAAACCTGTACTACTTTCACAAATTAAATTATGTCCAGAGATAAGAGCCAGTGGACATCAACAAGTATATTATTTTTTCATTAGTCGACTGTATTGACGGCGTTCTCTTTAGCCATCGCTTAAAATTAGTTGAATTTTTTTGTAAGGATACAATATAATTATTATTATATTACATGTAGAGTGGAAGGGATACAACTATCGAAATTAAATATAAAAGTTATCTTGCGTTTTGTGATCACGTTCATGGTTAATGAGACAATTCGATTGAAAGATTTCACAGAATGGCAACAGCGCACTGCCAGATAAGTTCTCCGGGTGGCAATGACCTCCTTCACTCGTTTAACAAATACCACGGTATCAAAACACTCCTGCTTCGACTTTGCCTTATGTCGACGGATATGTGGTCCGAGTATTATTCCTATTTAATTTTCACAAAACTGCTAACTTAGCAAAAGGGAAATCCATCTCTTGTTATTTCCTCTGCTGATGTGAAAGATGTTAGTAGAGTATAGATAGGCCTAATACTCATCGAGTAAACATGGTTAATATACCCTATAACCCTGTTATATCTGGCTGATCGATCCTTTCAGGATTAAGAATTGGTGCGGTTTTCCTCCATCTAACATATCAGAAGTTAAGGGATATTCAGAACTTTTTTTTAAGATGTGTAATAGAAATAAATTATTATGAAGTAGCCAATGAGAAATAATAATTATTAATTGAAAATCAATTAATAGAATAAAGATGACGGTTTAAGGTCAATATAAGATTAAGTTCTTTTCGTCGCCTTCACTAGATTTTAAAAATTTAAATTAACTTGTATGCAATTATTTTATGATTGAAAAGAGACCACCATGCGATACCTGTGTGGAATGTTTACAGTTATCTGTTTGAATAGTGGAATCGATATTATATTATTTCAGAGCACCGCATTCTCTTTTTCGTCGTCGTTGAACAAACAATGCATGGGAATGCCAGTAATTAACATGCATTCTCTATTAATATTTTAATAAAATATTTGTATGTAGGCCTATCATATTTAATCTGGGATATAATTACAATTCAGGGAACATGATATTAAAATTTATATAACATTGATTACAGTCTTTCCCTACATATTAGAACACTGTTCAAACATTGCGTTTTACGATCTCTACAAATGGCATACTTTAGCCAGCGGCAATGAGTCACCTTATGCCACATTTAATCCTGTTGTTGTTGATGTTTTATAAAAGCTATGTTCTACATACTTATGAATAAATATTCATCCATATCTGCTCTAGTTTAAAAACATGCCGTAATATGGCTATATGCTTTTTAATAAAGTTGTTATCTGAAAATTTATAGAGAAGTCAGCCTAACTTATCCTCAGCTATTTAAGCCTTTCATCTCGTATTTAAAGCAACTTTTTTGTTACTTATCATATATATATATATATATATATATATATATATATATATATATATGAAATTATTGTGACTACCTATTCTAGCACATGAACATGACTTGATTACTTTTTTTATTATCTTGCACCATTATAGTATCAATCATAGTAAACCTAAGAAGTGTCATGTTGCACCCATTCCACATACTGACATCATGGCCGGAAAAACGTTAGATTCTAGGTTCTTAATTTTCCAAAAAGGAATTATCTGAACCATCATAATGACATACAACATGGAACTCTAGAGACTGCCGACCTGATTCTGGAAAATGTACAGCATTCATTCATCCTTTTAACTTATAAATTAATGTAGTTTCATTCGAAACTCCATCCTACAAAAACGTTATGGAAAGGAAATTGCATTTTGTAGAAAGGTAATTGGTAATATTTCCTCCTGCTTTATACATCGCCTGCATTATCCATCAGATTTAAACCGCCCCATCACGATAGTGGCTTTAAAATAGCTACAGCATCAGCCTCCATAACGAATCACATAGCCTCAAATTACACAAACTCCCCGCGATACGGTAATAAAGATATACCCGAACCAGATCAATCCCTTCCATTGTTGGAAAGCCCAGTAGGATTTTCACATTGACGAGGTGATAACCCTAAAATATAAACTCGTTACTGCTAAAACAAAATTACGAAATAACTAACAAAACCATAACGTAACCTACATCTGACACCGCTGTTTTGAATTTATAGTGATGCGTGGGTATGATTGCATTGTGTTATGGTTGTTGAATAGGGGCGAAGAGATAGGGGAAAGAGCTTTGTAAAGCTTGATTCTCTCCCTCTTCAAACAAGAATGAGAAAGCTTGAGGGTTGTTAAATTGGATTATAATACATAGTGACGCATGGCCGTATTTTGTGTATCAGTTCTGCTGATTACCCTTGTCTCTTGTCTTAGGGGATTAGATGCCACCCTGGAAATGGCCATTGAGTAGGTTATGCTTTCTCAATACAATACGAGGTAAAGTTTCCAACCAGTAGTGTAGTCGTGAGAGACGTCATACAACACAATTGTGTTTAACATAAGCCTGATACTGTAGTTAACACTGGAAAACTGCGGAACATGATCACTCAATTGAAACCTTTGACTGTATGTTGTCCATCGATATGGACGGAGGAGAGCTCCAATATCATTTGGGAAACTTCGTTATATCAATAGGCTACAATTCGCAGTTGATTACCTGCGAGTTATTTTAATGATAAAAATATAATTTAACAGTATTTTATCTATAACAACTAGAGAAAATCCGAATGTAAATTGACCTCTGACCAAGTCACTAAATATTGCTACTTTTTCAGAAAATTTGAAATAGGCCTAATATATATATATATATATGTATGTATATATAATCTACCCTTCAATTATAGGCCTACTTGTAGTAATAAGGAATATGGTTGGGAAAAGCTTATGTGATGCATTCCCATTGGTTTGTATTCTCTGTGCATGGCTCGTGCTATTTTTCGTTCCAATTTCGGTACAGAGAAAGCGGATGCCTAGAAGGTGTGTAAGTTCTAATACGTCTAATTCTTATCCACTGTAGTGAATTTGACGTTTATGGCTATAATGTTCGGAATAAATGTTACAGATAATACCGCAAACAATTAGTGTACAACGTTGAATAACTTTAAAGTAATTTTATTCATGAAAAAATCACTGGAAAACATTTTGTTTCATTTAAAGAGAATTAAGTGTATTTGAAGACCTCAACATCACATCACATCACATCCTCTGAAGATATTTATGTTGAATATAAAACGCTTGCTTCTTCGTGTGTGTTTGAATCCACTAGACGGTTGCATAAAATGGAAAAATTCAAATGTCTGGGAGCAATAGTTATAGACACAAATAATCCGAATGCAGAAGTTAAGTGTAGACTCAAATCAGGATACGCTTGTTTTTATGCAGTTCAGAAACTTTTATCTTCTCGTCTTCTATCCAGAAATTAAAAAATAAAGATTTATGAGACTATTATCCTGCCGGTTGAATTATATGGATGTGAGACATGGCCGCTTACTGGTTGGGAAGAACATAATCTGAAAGTGTTCGAAAACAGGTTGCTTAGGAAAATATTTGGCCCTAAGAGAGATGAAAATAGGGACTGGAGAAAACTGCATAACGACGAGCCTCATGATCTGTACTCTCCACCAGATATAGTAAGGGTAATTAAATCGCGGAGGATGAAATGGGCTGGACATGTTACGCGCATGGGGGAGGAAAGACATATCTCAAAAGTATTGACTGGGAGACCCGAAGGGAAAAGACCACCTGGAAGACCTACACGTAGGTGGGAGGACAATATTAGGATATATTTGAGGGAAGTAGGATTTGCGAGGGATGATTGGATGGAGTTTGCAAATAATAGGCTTGAATGGCTGGCTTAGGTAAGCGCGGCAATGAACCTTAGGGTTCCATAAAATAGATAATATTCCTTTAGCTTACTGAGGAATTGTCTATTGCCATTGAGTAACTAAGTAAGTAAAACGATTGCGTAAACAAACAGGCCAACGTTTTAACAGTTTTTGTGGGCTGAGAAGATTACAGAACCTGTGTTTGGGATCGGAAACTAGTCATCGAATTTCAAGGTAGAATACAGTACCGGTACTTCTTCCCCTTAAAATAGGTATCATAAAAAAGTAGTAACTAATATCGCGGCTGTAAAAAAACCGTAGGCAGACAAACAAACTTGACCGTTTTAAGAAGAATTCGATATAATGGCAAATTATTCGTTCATTACATAATGTTCAAGTTTATTATAACGATTTCGAACTGAAGATAAATACGATAAAATATGTAGGAGCTCTAATGACTTTATGAAATTGAAATCGGTACACAGGAAGCAGCCACTGTGTAATTTCATTAGGACGTAACAAAACTTGCCTGAGTGTAGTGTAGTAGTTTGAAGTGAAGTTCCCAACTTCCCGAGTTGCTCATCACTTGTGATGTGATTCAAAGCGAAACACCAGAATAAGGTCGGTAACTCAAGTTCCCACACGAGCACTATGCCTATCAACTCCCATTACATCAGTGCTATTTATATACTGTAGTAATTAAAATAATCAGCCCTAAGTAAACACAAAGGTTTCTGTAGCTGAGCAAAATTGCTAGCCGTCTGGACCAGAAATCTTCACCCTCAGGACTTTCTACCTTAGTGGCAGAGTCTCTAAAGTCGCGGACTCACATTTGGGAGCAAGTAAAGATCCCGCACGATATCTGTGCCGATTTGCCTACGCCATTGGATTATGTTTTCGTGGGGACTGTAGCGTCGATTGACCTGCTAACTATCTCTCTCGCACAACAGTACCTTCCTTTTTATTTGTAAAGGCCAAGCTACCTCTCTCTCCCGCACAATAGCATGTCTCTCTCTAGCGAGTAACTGTCTCATCGGCACAGATTTCGTGCGAGATCTTTAGAAAGTACAAATCCAAAGCCTGATCGATATAATTATTATGTGGAATCCCCCTCTTTTTGTGAAGATCAGGTTGTGTTTGGAATTTGCTTACTCTTGAATTTGTTACAGACATACATGTCACGAAAATTAGACCCGAATGACCTATAGATGTCTAGAGACCTGAATAATGCAGAAGATATTTTCCTGGCATTCGTTTCTTCTCTAGAATGAAAGTTATAAAATCCAGGAGGTTTGCAGGTTTGCAGTCTTCATGACATTATCGCGGATCGACCCCCAAGTTTCCAGTTCATAAAGCAGTGCCTCAGCCCTCAGTCGACTCTATGAAGATGTCCTGAAACTACCGGTATTTATGTACTTCAGTTTATTTATTCTAATTATGTTGTATCAGTTTATCTCTTCACAATCATGTATTGACTACACTGTAAGCTTCCACTAATTATAGGCCTACTGTGTTCATAAATTTTCATAGGAATTTTCTTATTTGCTGTGACTTGACTTTCTTACTGTTGTGGGGCCTAATAAAACTAAACTGTCGAACTAAAAGTTATAGAATCTTCTTCTATCTCTTAGAATCAATAGGTTAATAGGTATCACTTGGAGTTCATTTCTAATTTCTTCACGTTTATTAAGAATCGATGTTTTAAGTTCAATTTTGTGCAATAATAAAAACAAAATAATAATAATAATAATAATTAAAATAATTGTAACCGAGATGGTCGAAGTGGTAATTCACGAACCCTGGAGATAGCTGTCCAAGCTGATCATATTATATATGTGTATATACTGTACATATATTCTTCTTTAACATATGACATCTGTAGGATTATTCTTGGCTTATAAATATGAAATTAAAATTTATAATATTTTATGGTTTTACCATGTTGCCAATGCGAATGTCGGATTTCAATTTACTTAACACCTGTACTAAATTTCCTTTTCCGTTGGCTGAGAATGTTTGCGTTATCTTAGAAGAAGGACCTATGTCGTGTTTATCTTGCACGTGGGGGTTCAGCCATGCCCTATCTAAATATAATTATGTGATCGAAATATTTGATTTCTCGACTAAGAGATTTGGCTTCTAAGACACTACAAAGTGAATGTAAAATAGGTAATTAAAAAGGAAAGAATAACCCAATTGTGTATTTTGATTCTATTTTTATTATGTATCCATATATAATGTATTAAACATTATAGAGTTTCTTCGTATTTTTTAATGTTTCATTTCCATTTTTACTTTAATTAGTTTTATATGGGAACAAAACATAGTCCTTCTCGTAAATATTTATGAAGGCTATAATAAATAAATAAATAAATCACTGAACTTAAACCAGTCCTAGAATTGAAGTAATGGAAGATAAATTATAGGAAGACAGTCAAGCTTGCATATGAAACTGCACGTAACAACTTCTTCCCAATATGAAGTCTTTATAATCTTAGTAAGGATCTTCAATAAAAATAAAATGAATACTCTATTTTAATATGTCTCGGAAAGTTGGAATTATTTTTCTTTCAGTTTGTCTTATCTCAAGCTATGTGGTATTACTGAAGTTCTTTTTCCATTTCCTGTTAAGGGAATAGACCGTGAAAAACTATCAGCCAAACTTACGGGAAAGGGGAAATTGACAACTCCATTACAAATATTCTTGTTCGCTTTTGTAAAAAAAACTAGACTGAATTGAATCTTTCATTTCCTACCTAACTCAACCATGAAAAACAATTATACGGCTCTAGACCGCTTCTGGCAATTCATGTTCAGTTGCAGTGTTTGAAGAGAATGTGGGACGATTTCACAAAGATAAAAAATAGTAATCAAGTAACATAGGCCTGTAATACTAACTTTGCAAATGAAAGTTATATTTTATCGTGTTGTTCTACTTATGACAAATACACGAAGATTGCATTTATTCCAGTGCAGTGGTAACACATCTCTAGAATGTGTCCCTTTCTTAAGTTATTGTTTAGATATGCTGAATATAACATAGTCAAATGAAAATCTGGGTAAACATATTTATTTGGTAATAAACATGAATTCGACTTAACATTAAAATACTCTTCTCTGAGAACTTAAGAAAAAATGTTTTAATTGCCGTCCTGCAGTGTATTTTTTTTTATTAAATCTCATACTATCCTCTGACCCTTCTGTGCTTGGGTATATTGAGCAACATTGTGTAGTGTAGGCCTTTATCTACTTGTGTTTACAAACATAACTTTAATAGGGTGAACTATTCCCCTAAACAAAATTATGTTTGTCTTGTAATTTAATAGGATTACCAACTCCATTTTTTAAAGGATGCTCTAGTTGTGGCATAATTGCATTTGGATCCAGTGTTTACTTCCGCTTCCCATGAACTTTGTAGCAAAACACTAATATCAAACAAATGCATCAATAATGAGACAACTAACTATGAGCATTCATGATATTCATGAACAGAGAAAGTATTTATGTTGAATATATATTTATGAAATTAAATTAAAATCGATTTATGCAGCATTATTTCAGTGATTCAGTATGTGTAGGTTTGAAAATATTGCTATTATTCTCCATAATTTTCCATAATTTACAGTTTAGTAACTTACATATTCTGACAATTTGTTGTATTATTTTCCATTTTTAAAACCTCGAAATAAAATTTATTCCTTATGGAAGCTACTGAACTAAAAATTATTAAATTATTTTGAATAGAAACATTTAAAAGAGATCTAAATAAACAGTAGGGGTTTAAACACTTAATAGTGTTTCTTTTGAAATTGAGAAATGCTGTAATTTTTTTTTCAAATTAAGTCTATAAACAGTATGTTTGCAAGTTATTTTTAAACCAATGTACATTTTAAAAATCATACCTACCTACATTTGTTGTATTCAGTTGCTTCTTGTTAGATATTGAAAACTGGTAAGATTTCCTATAGGCCTATACAGAGTTTAAAGGATCAGTCAGTTCCATCATTTTCTTTATCGATGTCCTAGTAAAATTTGTATGTGCCCTGTACACTGACTGAGTTGTAACTAGATGAAACATTAAATAACTGTAATATTTGACTATTTTAGGCTATATTTAATTACATATTCAGTGTAAAATAATCACACGTATTTAAATATTACGTACATTTTAGTACATACAAATCTTTTCCGTCAATCACATTAGGTTACGGATCAAAATCCCGGTGCCAGAGGGAAGTAGTTTCATGTAAAGTTCAGCAGGAATAATATCCTGTGGATTCATGAATGCTTATTCATGGTTATCTTTTCTCTTTCCCTATTTCCGGTAACTCCGCTAATCCAACGTCGAACACTCGTTTACTTCGTTTTATTTAACGTTTTATTAATTACTAAATGCAAATTAAACACATTCAAATTAAATATATTTGTAGTGTTGAACTTCATATTGATAGTTAATAACTATTTCGTGTTATTCTTTCCAATAATACCCAGCTTAAGTACTGCACTTACATTGTTTTACTTAAATAAACAGTAAATAGTTTATTCATCTTTCTGCTTACTTAACTCTAACAGAACCTTATAAAAAGTTACAGACAACCTGTTACAGTTAATGAAACTTCACTAGTCGGAAACTAGAAATTGATTGTGAACAGGGTTTGTATAATTAGGAAGAAAGAAAGTAAGTAATTTTAAACTGGTTGAATCAGGTTGGTTGGGGAGAAAAGGATTGGAAAAGAAATTATTTTAATTAGTTTCCTAACTCGCCACAACTCCACCGCGGCGCGAACGGTTGAGTTGTAATTAGTACGTCTCAAGGTGGCAAGCTATCTTGCTAGGAAGCACTTCCTCTTCTTTCCAAGTTTAATACTATTCACTCCAAGAATTGGATATAAAAATGGTAAATCAAATAGAGCATTTTCTTTCTTATCTACTGTGGTAGTACTTCCACCCCAGACCTATCCAAAAGTTGTAACAACTCTAAATTGATAAATTTTCATAGATTTTCATACATTTACATACAATTTGTATTTTTTAAAAATAGATAAAAAATCCACAGTCTCTCCACACATTGAAAACAATTGGTTGTTGGCTATAAATAAGGTTATCTATATATATAAAAATGAATGTATGTGTGTGTGTGTGTTTGTGTGTGTCCTTTATGCATTACTACACCATTCATCCGATCGCCATGAAACTTTGGGAAGTTGTTGGGTACATTCCCGGGAAGGTTTCTGTCACACTACATTTTTAATTTTAGCCTTCGTTCGCGAGTTATGAGTGAAAAACGGCAAGAAAACGTGCATTTTTTACGCTTTCGAAGCATCAGTTATTCATTTCAGTTGTCAAATCAATTGCAGAAGGCTTTGTCTATTTTTGTCATACTTTGGAAACAATACCATCGCGATCGCTTTGGAAGCCAATGGATATCTCATGTTATTATAAACGCCAGAGAAGTTAATGATAAGGTGATGATAAGGTAATATTAAATATTTATTTGACGTGGAATATGCTTCTTATGAAAGATGGTTTACAGAAAATTCCGGGGAAGTTGCTTAGTTCGGGGTCCAGGCTACAACATTTCTATATGTAATCATAAGTAAAATCTCTTATGTAGGGTCGTTAAATCTGCCTGAAATGTAACGGAATTATAAGTCTGGACAAATGAATATAAAAACTATGGCCTCAGTAGGCTTATTCCATTCTTCATCTACTAGGTATATAAATAAAAACGAATATATGTCTGTCTGTCAAATACATTTACACACATTTTTTTCATCGTGAGTTTAATCGATTTCAATTCTCATAATCTTCTAAGATTGCAGCAACGCTCGACGGGTAATCTATATAGATCTTCTATATAGCCTACATAAAAATGAATGTATGTGTGTCTGTCCTTTATGCATTACTATGCCATTCATCCGATCACCATGAAACTTTGGGAAGTTGTTGAATACATTCCCGCAAAGGCATGCTACATTTTTAATTTTAGCTTTCGTTCGCGAGTTATGAGTGAAAACGGGATTGAGACGTACATTTCTTGCGCTTTCGAAACATCAGTTTTCAGTTGTCAAATCAATTGCAGATGACTTTGCCTACTTTCGTCATACCTTGGAAATAAAAGCATCGCGATCGTTCGAATTTTGTAAGCCCACCATGGCCGAATCATTTGTTTATAATGTCAAGGCACGCAGACAGATGAAATTTTCACCCTAGACGGAAGAAGAATAGTGAATATAGCCCTAAATGGACAAACATTATGCAGGGTTTTTTAGGCCAGGGAACTCGAATCTGGGGTTATTTTTCCCAAGCTGCGCTTTCTAATTGTGGAATTCACTTCAAAGCCGGATTTACAGTTGTTTCATTAATTAGGCCTATCAATCGTTTAATTTAGACCTATGAATGTTTCGTGTGCAAAGTGTTAGTAAATATAATAGTTTAATTATTTTGCTCTTAATTTATAATCTTCCTATTAATTATTGTGGGCGAAGCCGCGGGGATCTGCTATAAGGTATAATAAGCTGTAGCTTATCTAGCGTTTTCTGAGGAAATAGTTTGTGTGTGATAAGTCGTTCTTCCCCATTTCAAATTCTAAATACCTATATAAAGACCTTAAAGACCTCGAGTTTGAAAATCGAAAGTCCTTCATAAGTTATTTTCGCATTTACAAAATACAAAACCCGAGCGACGCCGGGCCTTTTAAGCTAGTAGTCTATAAATATGACACTTGGATAGTTATCGGTTCAAATTAAACTTATTTTTTTGCATTCGTCTATGTGGGTACATACGTATTTTATATTTCGTCCTTTTGCTTTAATTACAGCAGCACAGCCTGATGCACACTTTGAATTGTGTTTCAAATTAATTATATTGGAATTTGTAGTATTGATTTTAGCTATGTTAAAAATCGGAAAATTCAAAAGTAAAACTGATATTGTGAATTTTCAGCGTTCGAAAACGAAGTAGAAGCATTATGCATTTTTAGGTGTGCAGCCTTTTATCTTCGAAGTTTGTAGTTAAAGTAATAACATAGTGATTACAGTAATCATAAATCTAACCCTCTTGGTTATACGACTTGATTGAGTACTATGAAAATGAGCACCTTAGTACAACCCCACAGTGAGATTGGTGCATTGTATTCTAGCGAAATTTCTATATTATTGCGTAAATATATATATATTTATTTATTTATTTATGTTTGACTAATACGTAAGTTTTCCCCAAGATAATGAATTATATTTTGTATAATTTAAATTATCACTAAGATATGTTTTTATTTTGTCGTATTTAGAACATAAGTAAATTAACATTTGTTAGTATTAATAATATTTTCTCGAAACTTTAATATCAAATGTTATAATTTCATGCTTCTCTATATGTCTATATTACGGAAGATTCTAGAGCAGTAGGCTACGACTTTCTCGCAGGCGTCTAACTATATTCCTTTAAACAGAGTGATTCCTTAATTATTCAACACTCCTCAGGCCCTAACCATTCAGGAGTCTGCCAACGAATACTTAATACTATGACGATACAGAGCAAGTTGAACCATATTGGCAGACAATGTAATCTAAGACCCCTTGATTTTATCTCAGAATGTGGTGGGGACATACGAGTAACCATCACCGGCTTGCCTCAGGCGCAGAGGAATGAAACTGTAAATCCCTTTAAAGTCACACCTTCATTTCAGCCTTGACCACCTCTCTCTTCGTGGTTTAGCAATAGAATAATAGAAAGTGGGATGATATGTTTTTTTATTCCTTGTCCGGAAGACCTACTGGGGCTAATTTCATACTCGTGATTTTTCAACTTTAGACCGAACTTGAATAGATCGAAAGGCAAAATCTACTACTATTTATGCCCAATATTTGTGAAAATACATTTTTTCAGCTCTTGTGTTCATAAACAAGTATGAAAAAAACTTGATATTAGCCTAACTATTATGCAAATATCTTACGTTAGTCTCTAAAATAAAAGGATTTCACCATCGCTGTGACACTTAAAAGTTGGGAACTGCTATACCAGAACGTTATTCTTTTTTTTACCAAAAATATTTACAAGATGAGTTGAGTAACTCAGCTACAGAAAAGATATTTGGCTAATACAATTAGCCTATAAAGACAATCCTTACTCTTCAAGTCCGGGAAAGGTTATTTGAATTGTAGATGTTATCACATTTATAGACGCCTGAACATGAATATAACAAAATAAGTAGATTCAGGTCTTGTTTCGTGTTATATAGAAAGCGAAAGGTTAACAATGAAAGATTGGGTAAAAGGCTGAGGTCAATTGTACAGTAAGCAGTGATCCATTGCAAAAGTAACGGGCACGCACTTCATCTCCTGGTCAAACCGAAGAGGTCATGGGATGAAAGAGTCGAAAAGAATCATGAAAGGGATTGCTGAAACCTGAATACAAAATCCGTTCTTTTCTTTCTTTGCGTCTTGAACAGGGAGCAAGTCCTTTCAATTTTATCATTTTCAAACCTTTCAAGTCTTTTACGTTACTTGAAGAAATTTATAAACGAGGAAAACATATTTTTATTGTGACTATTCCATTCGTACGACGTGTATTTGATATTAACCAATAACATTCAGCAATGCCTCGGATATCGACCAATCACGGTAACACAAGAATGCCATTTTATCTGATAAAACATCAGCTCATTGCTGAAACGTAGGTATCAATATGCAGTGAATAATACGTCATGATGCTGCCAGCGAATGGAATAGAAACATATGATTTTATGCAACCTAACTTATTTGGAAATTGAAGTAATGAGTATGTAAATGTGCATTGATTAAAATCACAGTTTCGATTCTGTACAAGCCAGTTCGTGTACTTTTATTCTGTTCTTATTTTAGCTTATCTGAATTAGATTAACTATTTCTCATAGGCAGCATCGGTTAGAATCAGGTAACTCATTCGATTCATCGATCATTTAGACTAGTATGCCTCGATCTCACAGCTGACAGAAGATTGATTTTGAACTACACAAGTAAAAATTTAATTAGTATTTATATAATCCATTATTTATGGGATAGTCTTAATAAATCCCACCCGAGATTACGAGAGTCATCAGATAAATTTGTCCAAATTTCATATGGGGGAAATTTATGTATCGAACCTTCAATGCCCTATTATAAAGCATCATAATCTGTAACTATTAAAACAAATAGAGGGATTACAATGCTTACAAAATCATACATCTTCTGTTAGTAGGCTAAAGAAATACACAGATCGTTCCAAGGTGCATATTTGCTGTTCTTTGTCTAATGGATTTTTGTCTAAGATATTTCAGGAGAGTTAGGAAAGCGAATTGAATATCTAAAGCTTTCGGATGTAAGTAAAATTCTAAGCGATGTGTAGGATAAAGACGCTTTCAGTACAAGGAACCAAGGGGATTTGCACCTTCACTGTAGCGCTTGTAGTACTATGCATGTCTTCGTCTTTTTGCCAGGTCCTCGCATGCCCGTTCTTGAAAGAATTGTATTGATATTTGGAACAGGTCTTCACCAATACACATTGATTTGGCTTCGTGAGCAGCATGGAAATTTGAGATGCTAGGTTTTCAATTCTCTTTTCTTCAGGACCCCTTGAGATACGTACGCTCTCTTCAAGCAGTTAAGTAGATAAGCATTAGGCTATATGGAAAATAAAACGAGACAATCTTGGTGCTTATACTAGTAAAATACAGAAATATATGCGCTGTGTGCTTATAAGAGATTAAAACGTCTAGTTGTGCAATGAAGCCTTTACCTCTACTTTACTCTTCTACATTACGTGCACTTCCTGAAGTTTGTGCGCCGATTGAAAATTCTTACATATAAGCCTTTGTCGCAGTGTAATTGGTGGCTTATCCCAGTAATCTAATGGGGAATTTTGATGTTTTATTCAAATCAACGCGGAGATTAAAAAGATTTAAATGTAGCTCTCATTTCAATTCTTTAGACTATTTTCCTTATGCCTTACTCTGAAGTTTTAATTCCAATTTATTTTCCACCTTTTTTATTGTAAATTTAAGTCAAAGTACTGTACTCCGCAGGAGGATACATTATCAATTTAAGGGTTAACAGTACTATCCAAAAGCTGTTATATTATTATTACTGTTGTTATTATCATAATCATTAGTATTATTATCATCATCATTACTATTATTATTATGATCACTATTACTGTGTTATTTAACTCTCTAAGCAAAACAGATATATAAGCATTCATGAGCCACAGATTATTGTCTCTGTTGGACACTACATGAGAATATTATAGGAGAAAAATTCCTCCGGCACTGGGACTTGAACCCAGGACCTTTGGCTATTCGCGCCAATGCTCTACCAACTGAGCCAAGCCGGAGCTCAATTCACAACGCCAGATGGAACTTCTCTCCTATGACTGATTGCCCTAATGGTCTACCTCACAGACAGACAAGTTATGTCATATGCAGTACTGTGAGGCACACTAAGTAGTGATTTTTGTGCTTATATATCTGTCTTGAATGTTAAACAGTGGGAGCCCGGTCACAAAAATCACTACTTAGTGTGCCTCACAGTACTGCATATGACATAACTTGTCTGTCTGTGAGGTAGACCATTAGGGCAATCAGTCATAGGAGAGAAGTTCCATCTGGCGTTGTGAATTGAGCTCCGGCTTAGCTCAGTTGGTAGAGCATTGGCGCGAATAGTCAAAGGTCCTGGGTTCAAGTCCCAGTGCCGGAGGAATTTTTCTCCTATAATATTCTCTAAGCAAAGCATGAATTGTCTGAAAGAGTCCACCAGCTGGAAAAGACTAACTGCTTGGTTTCACACCTCCGGAAATGGACAGACAATGAATGTTGTATAGAGGATGACTGACTTCAGTATTTCTCGTTAAATAAATTTTTAGCCAAGTCTATTATTATTATTAAGTGCCAGTATGGTACTTTATGAGATTGTGTGTGGGGACGAAAAATGTCTGTCCGTCTGTCTGTCTGTCTGTCTGTCCGTCCGTCCGTCCGTCCGTCCGTCCGTGTGTCTGTACGCGCGATAACTCAAATACGCTTTGTCGAATTTTAATGAAACTTGGTATACACGTTTATAATGTCCATGGGAAGAACCCTATTGATATTGAACCAAATCGGTTCACCGGTACCGGTGTAATGCCCAATTTAGTGCCTATTTTAATAGATTATGGCGCCTTTCTAATAGAAAGGCGCCATAACTCAAATACGCTGTATCGGATTTCCATGAAACTTGGTATACTCATTTATGACGTTCATGAGAAGTGCCCTATTGAATTTGAACCTAATCTGTTGACCGGTACCGGAGTAAACCCCAATTTAATGTCTACTTTAAAGGCGCAATAACTCAAATACGCTTTATCGTATATTTATGAAACTTCGTATACGCATTTATAATGTCCATGGGAAGACGTCTATTTATAATAGATAAAATCGGTTGACCTGTTTCGGAGTAATGCTCAATTTAGTGCCTATTTTATGGTAATATACGTATTCGAAAGAATTTATAAAAAAAATGAAAATCAATTATCTTGACAACACTGCCTATTGTTTTACTGTTATCTTATAAGGCCTTGGAAATTAAAATACAGGTAGCTATGACAAAAAACACTATCGATTTACAAGAGCTTATCCAACTAGACCGTTAAAATGACCCCGGTGGCCGAGATGGTAACGCTTTGGCCTCACATTCTGGAGTCCATGGTTCAAAACCCGAAACCGGCCAATTTGAATTTCTTTTGACATTTTTATGTGAGTGTGCGATTGTCATGATATCACATATCTGTACAGTTCAGGTGATGCTGGAAGATTTTAATTTCATTAAAAAAAAACTAGACCTTTGTTCTTCCGTAAGCCCTGCTTAATGAATAAATCTAGAGCTTAACTTGGAAATCAATTTTAAAAAAAACATATTCTGCATATCATAATTGCAGTCATAACTGTTTAAACAAAAACATACTGGCACTTTGTTACATCAGTTTACCTGATTTTATTATTATTATACAACCAAAAATAATTTCTTATATCAGGCTCCTAGCTAATCTTAGTGTTCTTTCGGACTTTTCCCCACCGCAAAAACTAATTCTGAATGAGAATACACTTTCCACCTACTCCAATTTTTTTCCATCCATTACTTTTAAATCTGTCATATGTTTATCGCTACAGAATTGTAATCAAGTTATATTGCATTCCACAACATAAATCTCTATCTCTGTGCAGTACCGTTCACACGGCAGGAAGTTCCACCATACCCTTGTCTACGTTGATGTAACACATAGTGACACAATTATTCTGGCGTCCTGTACGGCTGAATATTTTGTACTAGAAAATGGGGGAGGTTAATCCGAAAATGAAAGAAAGAAATATATCACAAGTTTCTCAGACAAACTGTCTCCGAAGTATGAAGAGAACTAGAGAAGCAGAATCGTTATACAGTGGACTCTTAGTAATTCGAACCCCAAGGGGAATTAGAAAAAATCGAATTATCCAAATTTCGAATTAACCTACACTTGTAGGATAGAATGAACACTAAAATGTTCACAGAAGTGTTGAATCCCTCCAAGACTGTAGCGGAGAGGGTGAACTTCGCATTCCATTGAACATCTATTCAGCAGAAGGAAGATAACGGTGGTTAAAAATACACTTTCGTACGGTACCTGCTGGCTGCTAGTAACTAGGGTTCTTCAGCGAAATAGAGAATTATTGTGGAATTCCTGGAAGCAATGAACTCTTGGAATCCTTACAACATTAAGATGAAACAAATTTTGGCTTCGATTTATCCAAATTTAGCTTAAAAAATTCGAATTAATTGAAATTTTTTAACATACATTTATATAGGAATTTCAAGGGGAATGAGTATTTATTCGAATTATACCACGTCGAATTAGCCAAATTCGACTGTATGAGCCTATGCATAATTATATTTTTATCCCACTAAACAATTTAAAATATTTCTATCTAGTATAGAACTTTCCGTTTATTAGCAACTAGACCAGATACGTATTACCCTTCCTTTTCGAGTCGGCTACATGAAAGTGTTTGTTGTTTAACTATCGTTAACAGTATAATAACGTAAAGTTTAAAACTTGGATCCTATGCCAGCAGCCTAGTGTTTGTGTTAGTAAGTGCTAAATTCTCATCTGGCAGGAAAACAATGTTTGCTTGTGTTATTAACTGGAGTACAAGGATACAAGTCGCAGTGGGAAGTTGGGACTAGTCGACTGAGAGGAAAAGTTAATACAAATAAAAGCGCCTTATCTAACGCACCCTCCCGTGACAAATCTCCTCCTTCATAGTGTAATGATCAAGTCACAAACCTTTTATTGCGTTAATTTCTGTTTTAGTACCAGAGTTGCAATCATGAGGATCTCCACCGTACTTTTTCACCATATTGCATCCATTTGTGCTAACTGCTTGATGACTTATTAACTGGAACATTAACCTGAGTGCTGTTTTAGGTAACTTAAAATTAACTTTATCATTCTAAACATTTCTTATAAATTTATTTTTGTCAATAAACTTATTTTATATAAACTCTAGTTTAATTTATTATACACAAAACAACCTTTTGTAATAAGCTGAAAATAATAGTTTTAAAATCTTAATTTTACTGTATATTAATAAATCCTCTCGTAAAGAGTTATTTTTCTTTGAAAAATAATGTTTTTCGTTATTTCAAAAGTTATATGCTGGCATTATACAGATAATTTAATTTAATATTAGTTTTAAATATTTATTACATTACTTGTAATAATAAAATTCAAAATTCGTTAATTTAAAATGCATGTCAGTACATTCATTTGTTGACAATAACGTCGTATATTAAATTGTTCAACTAATTGTTCAACTAGGCCCATACGTTAGTATAGGCCACTACAAATTAAATAATTTGGTGCTAACCTCTACGTCATTGTACACTGAATTCATAGAATTTGTATATGCATTTCCCATTATTGGTTGTCGTAATAGTAATTAATATTCTATACTATGCTGGGTACGGTATATTCTTATTTATTTATTTATTTATTTAATCTGTTATCAAAATTATCTGACATTACAAAATCTTACCCGTCATGTACTCCCCTTGAAAACCACCAGATGAGCACAGTTCGTGATTATGACGTTGTAACAAGAGTCGTCGGATGTGGGCACAATATTTTTATTGGTGAAGACGTAACAAAATATGGAAAATAGAAATACTGAATTCTCAAGAGGTTCAAAGAAAATATCCGCAATATCAGAATTTAGTTTTAAATGTAAAAATCTTTATGCATTCCTCGTAGGTGACTTACGTAGCAGTTAAGATAGTCTGCTCATAGTTTTAACTTCAAATTAAATATGTAAAATGCATTTCTATTTTTGTCAACATCGTACTATGTTTGCATTAGAGTTAACTTGACATAAATTTCCTTGTCTAATTATTTTATAAGGTGAAAGTTCCGTAGAAGTGTGCGTTTACAAGCGAGATAGGTTAGTTTGCTTAGGCCCTAGAGTATGGATGACGTCGCAGGTACATCTTATAATATCGTCAATGCATCACGAGAGGGAGACATTACGCGAATGCACACATCTAGCTCAGCGTCATCTTGGACTTTGCACACAAACTACGAATGATGTTGCAATTTTCGGTTCATAATGCTTAATTTTTCCACTTTCTACACGCGACTTTGTTTTAAATTTCTGATGTAATTACTCACATGTATTCTCATAAAATAGCAATTGAGCTTGGGGAAATAAAAATTAGAGTAAGAATGAAATAGCTCGTTGCAAATTAAAAAAAATATATTTGTGATATGAATATATTCTAAATATCTAAGAAATATATTTCATCATTATAAAAATGGTTTACCGACAAACACAAAAAATATTAATTTTAGAACTTCAATAACTCCTAGAAAGAATTATTTAAGAATTCCTCTCTTTAGCAGTTACAATTTAATACCCTGACAGGTATTTAAACAATGTAACGAATAAATATCACGTAACCTTAAAATCGACCCCTATAATAATATAAGAGATCGCTATGTTTGTGGGTTTTACATATCAAAGAAGGCACGAGACGTGCAGAGGGGAGAGAAAAAACTAATATTGTGCTCACTGTTGCGAAATCGTATCACGTAGAATTATAATATGAAATATCTGCATGAACAAACTCCTCCCCACCCTTCCCAGTTATTTCCACAACAAGTAATCCCCCTTTTCATAACTGTGGAAAATTTTCAAAATGTTGACAATGCTTTATGTGTTCATTGCGTCCCGAGCCATAATGTTAACGTACCCAGGTTGTGTGTGATACGGTCGGAATGAAAAGAGGTCGTCGGGAACTTTTAATCATGTAGTTGGCTAGATGTGAGGAGGGGGAAAGGGGCACACGAAGAGAGGGGTTGCTTGTTCTCTAAAACATAGGTTCCTGTTCCCACCATCTCTCCTACTACCTCCCCCCTCCATTGCCGAGGATTTGAATGTGAAATGTGTCTGAGAGGTAGTGGTAACACAGCTTAGTGTGTAAAACTCATACTGATGCTTTGGTATATACTGTACGTAGGCCATGGCACTGAGATTAAAATGGTGGAGCTCTAAAATTTGAATTCAGTTCGTTTTACATACTGTATAAAATGACCATGATCTTTTTTTTTGCTGAAGCATGCATCAAGTGAAATGCCATCAGTACAGGTAGGTTATCACTTGGCGTTAGGTTAGGTTAGGTAGAAGCAAAAAATTGAAGGCTATGTCACCGTTATTAACACTGTATCCATCAAATGTTTTTCCTGTATTGAAATCTGATTACTCTACGCCATTGCTGCTGTTGGTCTGGTCCATTACATTTTTCAACACTGTTATCTATGTACATTAACAATGCTTTGAGAGATATCTTAATTACAACCTTCCCATCTGCCCAGTTAATCTCGCAAATGAAAGTATGTAACAAAAACAATTTTCCTACCTCAATGATGGAACGAGGTTATCTGCGTGCGTACACAGCACAATCTGTTGGTCATAAATCCACATGTTTCGAGCTAGCCAACTCCGTAACTAAAAATTAAGTATGCTAATTCAATACAGCTTATAGTAGTAACACTAATTCCGTTCCAGGTGAGTATCAAAGTATCTCATCACTAGTTAATAAATGGCTTTGAGCCTGTAAGGACTATTGTCGGATTGGAGCCTCAAATCAATACTAAATTCAGAAATGCAGAAAAAATTGACAATTTTCTTTAAAAACATAATTGTTTCGGCAAGAAGAAACTTCGATACCATTTTATTACCCATTTTGCTGGTTAATAATACGAAATCATTTGAAAAATGTTCCAAATATATTATTTTTAAATTGTTAAATGTAAAATACAACATAATATTTAATCGCTTTGATGGGTAAGTTTGTTGACCTCGTATATGCTTAATTAATTTACTAATAATCCTATTGGGGTCTCCGCAGACTCAGTTTATGATGGTCGAGGAATTATATCCTGTGCCTGGCTTTCTGATTGACGATTTTTAAGGATATCCTGACTCGCATAGGTAAGTTAGGATGGAACTTATTTCATAATTAGTTTACAATTTTATTTAATCATGCCACGATCGTTCTTATCCGTTGTCCGTACAGGTCTAGCTAGTGCTAGAAGAGACCCTGCATCATGCTGATCAGTGATCCCTGACCACACACCATTTCTTCCGTGATCTATAAAATTTAGTCTTCTATATATATACAGTCTATGTATATATATATATATGATACAGCCTATGTATAATTATATATATGATATAGTCTATGTATATATATATATAAATATATATGTAAAATAACATATATCTCGAGTGAGAAATTTTTTGCTTTGTTTGTTAGTGTACAGCACGTGTATCAATTAAATACTGCATTTAATATATGCATTTTCATCTCTTTTTGTTTTTGTGGATCATTCTTCTAATTTTTCAATATTTTCTTTTCAGATCCACCAATCGTATCCGTGGACCCAGAGAACGTGACAGTAAACGAGAGTACAGACATTCTTCTGTTCTGCACATACGAGGCGAACCCCAACACCCTGGAGAGAGTCACTTGGTAAGTAACCTCACATTTCATAATACTAGGTTCACAGGGCTAGATGGCTCAAAGACAAATTTCGATTATTTCGATATTCCTTTATGCCACCATTTGCGAACTCCAACAGCAGTATTGGAACTAAAATGCGGCATGAGTAGGCATTTGGTTTCACAATTTACAGTAAGACAAACCACAAGTATTGCAGCATAATAAGTTCAAAATTATCATTCGTTGAAGGAAATAGTTTTGCATAGATTACATTTAGCCATTGGCACTGCTCTTCCCGCTGCCGTATTTTCTGTCCAAAATACTTTGTAGGCAACATCCAAGGCAGTGAGTGTTTAAATTACCGCAGTTTTTCTGTCTGTCCTTTGACTTCCGTAGAAAAACCGCCAATTAAGGGAATATCGGGCAGCCGCAATGGCAGTAGCAGTAGCAAAACGAGTGAGGTGTTTACATATCCGCGCTGCCCATTGGCCTGCTCACTGCCCTGCCCACTGCCACGGAAGTGAGCTGATATAGACTAGATATTACGAAAATGTTGCCTGCCTCTTGTGCTGTCTTAAATAAGAGCATCATTACATGTACAATTTGTTCAATTTAAGACAACCAATTAGTTAAATATAAAATTCTGATCCCAGTTTGACTTTTATCGTACTATACATTAACAAGGGAATAGCTTAATTTGAAAGTTTCTAGCAGACTTGGGTTGAGGGAAAGTGCAGTCCTCGTATGTCATATATGATGCCTCAGGTTACGAATTTTTTTCTCGCTCTTTGAACGATTAAAAGTAATGACGCCGGTAGCATAATATACATAGCGTACATTCTGCACTGCACTTTCATTTTTTTCTGCCTTCTATGTGTCGATGATTGAATTTAAAAAGAAAACTGAGAACTTAAATATAAACCCGACGTGTCATAATGATATCACCCCTAAAACCCCCCAGATCCCCCTCAAAATAAAATTTAATCTCTTGAAAATCCGTGTTGTTTTGGTCATTAATAACACACATTAATGCACAGAATAAGATTTATAGCTGTCTAAATTTCATTTTAGGCCCCTAAAAAGTCCGCCATCCGAAAATTTAAAAAAGTGAAAATTTGTTTTCATTTCGATCCATAGAAACTCATTAAGCACAAAAATATAAATATAACTGTCTTAATTTGATCTCGGGACTGCAGAGGGAGAAATGTCGAAACCGTTGGTGTTGCCTTACAGAAGTGTCTAGACAGGTCCTTAGTCCAGTGATACCGGTACGTGATTAACCCATTGAAGTAAGATATAAACTAATATATTGAAATTGACTTGTTTTCGCACGATACGTCCTACAGCTACACATATCATATAACGCAAGAACGAACGTGCAAAGTCATCAAATATCTAATTGAAACTGGTCAACCCATTCGTTCGCATCTGGCACCAGACCGGGCTGCCTCTTATGGAAGTGTTTCAGATCATTGCTTCCTATAATCCCTGCCTAATGCCAGTTTGTGAAACTCGCATCAATTCAATAGGCACAATCTAATCCAACAGGAACCAAAGGGATTTTGCCAATGGAATGCAATTGAATTTCAAATTGAAAACCTTATGGTCTCAGCCACACATACTATTGTCCGAGCTCATGAAAGAATGGTTTTATAAATGTACGCGCTGTAGAGTTGATACTCTAATCCCAGGATTTTGCTGACTTGACCTATCCATGAGCTGAACATTTACGCGGCAAAACCAACAAGAGACGGGGTATTTGTGGTCACATATCAAATATAACAACAAAAAGCCAAGGTAAATACATTTAAATTGCATAGTTGTGAACATATTCTTTGTAGATCATAAAACTATAGGATGTATGAAAACAATCTTCAATAATTATGCTTTAAGTGTACTAACAAAATCTTTATGTGATCTATGTACCTTCATGCTTAATTAATGAGTTTATACCGGTCCATAAACGAAATATAAGGATGGAAATTATGTTTCTCAGCTGCAGGTTTACTACGTAGGAGTTCATGTGAATAAAAAATACTAAACGAGAACTATACTTTATCTACTGTAGCTACTTTATTTTACTACAGGTCACAAATATCCGACCATTCAATTGTATTAAGTAATGTATTCGTGTTATTGATGTATCAGTGTTTATGTTGCATTCGTATTGAGATAGCATAATTAAGTTGTGTGAAGAATAAAACAATACATCGATAAATTGAATAGGCCTACATTTATATCCTGGTTTTACGTATTCTTTTAAATTACTACATTTTAATTGAATGCTTTCCAAATTTTAACTTCACTGTACAAATTTAAACGTCCGCCGGCGTGGTCCTGTGGTTAGCGTCGCTGACTACAGATCCGTCGGCCCGGGATCGATTCCCGGTACCTCCTCGGATTTTTCTGAGGTAGGGAGGTCTGGTAGGGGTGCACTCAGCCTCGTGATTCAAATTGAGGAGCTACTTGATAGAGAAGTAGCGGCTCCGGTCAAGAAAACCACCATTAACGGCCGTGGGTGTCGGCATGCTGACCACATGCCCCCCAATCCTGCCATCTGCCTACGGGAGATGACGCAGCGGTCGGGTGGTAGGCCAAGTCCCTCCACGGAGTTTAGTTTAGTACAAATTTGAACATTGTTAATCCTATAGTTTCTTATTTACGTCCTCTTCTTTCTTACACTCGTAGCCGAGTAGAAATTGCGTCCGATAAGTGAGAGGTCTGAGAGAACTTCCCGAAAATACTTTTTTTCTGCATTCCCTTGCCGCTTCCAAAAGGCAAGAATAAGCGGCAGGTTTTCCCCACTATCCTCATTAAATGGCCATTTTTATTGTTTTTTAACTCATATTTTCCAAGCTATTAATATTGTGTAAGGTCGTCAACACATTTGTATAATTATATCTTTATTCCATTATTTGTCTAAGGGTCTATAACCCCCTACTGTACCGCTCTGCCACTCCAATCTCGTCCTGATTAATAAAACTCTTACTTGATAACTAATAACAGGTCGCTTTCAGCCATTTCACTCTCATTTTATCAGCTCCGCCTCTGCCTCTTTTCCCTCCCTCCTTCATTCTTAACTCTTTCTCTCCCGTTTTCTCTTTCCCGCCATCTTTTTTTTTCTTTATCCTCTCATCTACTCTCCAATTTCCCCTCTCCTACTCTCTGTCTTCCCTTAATTATCTTCCTCACCTCTCTCTCTTCCTCTCAGCTTTCATTCTTTCTCTTCTCTCTCCTCTCTTCCTCTCTTTTATCTCCGCATTCTTTCTTATTTTATTATCTTAACCTTCTTTCTCTCATCTTCTCTTCCCTTGATTCCTCTTCTATCTCCCCTGTCCCTTCCTCTCTCTTCATTCTCACTGATGTAGCGTATAAATACTGCGTTACTTTGTTGTCATTACTGGAGCGATGGAATACATTACTATTCATGTACTGTATGTATGTTTTGGTGCCCAGAAAAATAGGTAATTTTAAAAACACGGAGCACAGGAATTTACAGCAACCTCTGTGTGTGTGTGTACGGTATTAAATGGAGAGTAGCGTGGGAAACTATGAATATACATAACTCTAATTATGAAGTTCATTAATATTCAGATTAAATCAACAAGGTGTATAATTGAAATAGCATGAGCCGTTTGCCTATGTATATGACGGGATCAGTCAATCGCTTTTTGAACCTCCGTTCCGTTTGGACTTCAGTGTTGTGATGTACTCTTTAAACAGTAAATTAACCTGTGCAAAAGTGGTCCAGCGGCCTAAACAAACCACGAGGGATGCTGTATGTTGCAGAGATTTCCCTCTAAGCTTTGTGTGCGTATAACGAGTTCCTATCATTTCATGAATATCTTACTCCGCTCTCCAGAGTTGCTACCGCATTATTTATAATTCACTCTTCAAAGATATTTTGACGAAGAAATGAACATGCACCACTGTGTATCGCTAAAAAAATATTTTTAACTGACAGTTTAAACTTATTATGATATGCCATATATTTTACTTATTATTCATGATTATTTTAGAGGTTTATTTTTTGAAAAATTTATCCTAGGTCATGGTATACTGTGTAGGCCTATAAAATATGTTATGACAAATTTAAAATTCCTATTATACCCTTCTCATTAATTTATTATCTGTACGTGCCTTCAGTACACACGTGGAAATAAACAAATTCCAAGTGATGATACTGCTCTAAGGAAAAGTTAGTTATGTTTTGTCTAAGAATGTGTATTTTTATTGCATACCGTATTTAATTTCAATTAATACGATTTTCCAATAACAAGGTATGAAGAGAGGAATAAATTATATATGACCAGATAATTAAGCCCGTTACATGGGCTGGGAAAATAATAATTTTTTTATGACAACACTGAGCCATGTACGTGAATAAATTCTCACTGTAAATAATGACACAACACTGAGGTTCCAGGAAAAGTTGTATGCATTCTAAGCCATCACCGCAAGAGTACGTTTTATGCAGTCCATACCATAACTGTGTCTTGTGTGTACAGAACTGCATAAAGCACAACAAATTACCTTAACCATAATTAAAAACTAAATTTTACTGAACTACTGTGCAGAAAGAAATTTGGAGTGCAATCCCTAGATCATGAGATAGGAATTTTAAAAGTTTTAGACCACTCGATCAATGGGTCTCGGAGGAGGAAACTAGTATACACAAGTCTCAGGACGCATTTAGTATTGTATAGGTATCATAGTTATAGAAAAATTCATGGAAGCACTTTCCTCCATGGTAATGCGCTGTCAGAAGAGAATTTTTAAAATATACTGTACATTGGACATATGCTACATAGATAGGAAACGTAGAGATTTGAATCAGGATTTAAAAAAATCAATAAATCGTTTCAAATAAGTGTATTCCTCCAATTAGAACACATAAATCACGTAGCGTATATATGGTATCTACAGTCCTTCAAAGTAGTCTCCCACAAAATCTACCACACGCTGCCAACATTGTATAAAACGTCAAAATATCCTCAGCCTCACCATGAGAGAATATTTTGTTAAAACATCTTCACGAGTCCGGAATATCTTATTTGTGTTGGGTTATACTTTAGTCTATAGTATCACTCATGATGCTGAAGACATGTATGCAAATAATTAAATAAATAAACAACGCCCACCCACTCTCCTCAATTTGCCGCCTTTTCGAAACAGAGCTCTCTCACCTTCATTAGAAATTTCCTTATCCATTCATCTTCTTTGCCTGCCAAAATCGCCGAACATAACCCTTCCTTCTTATTCGATACCTTTTCTCTATTTTTTCATCTCCTCACAGTTCGCCAGGATATGAACCCAGTATTTATTTCTCTTACATACGGGACATATTCTCATCTCGTTTTCAATAGTGATCTAACTCATCCTCCACGCACCAAGCCTAAGCCAAGCAAGCCTCATTTACTGAGTGATTCATTTTTGCATGTATTGCTCCTTCCCTTTACTTAGCTACTTACTTACTCAATGTCAATAGACAATTCCTAAGCAAGTTAAAGAAATTTTATCTATTTTACGGAACCCGGAGGTTCGTTGCCGTGCTTACATAACCCCGCCACTCAATTCTATTCTGTGCTAACTCCTTCCATCCCTCGCAAACCGTATTTTGCTTAAATCTATCCTAATATTACCCTCTCTCTACGTCTACGACTTCCAACTAGTCTCTTCCCTTTGGCTCTTCCAATCAATATTTTTAAATATGTCTTTCCACACCCATGCGCGCAACTTGGCCAGCCTATTTCATCCTCCATGACTTAATTACCATTATTATATGAATTATGCATTATGCAGTTATCTCCTTCCCTTTCTTCGATTTTAACCGCGGTTGTAATTCAAGACCCAGCAGTAAAAGTCTTAATCAGAACAAATTTATATGCGATTCTGCACACACTACAGCCGATACTAACGCTTAACGATAGATCGTATCATCACATTTCAACGATATGTACCCAATCAGAATCGGTTATTTTATTCTGAGCTCTGTCCTCACGCATAGAGACCAGCAAATGTTGACGTTCTGTATTCGTGTGTTTTTAGAGGAGGTCCAGGTTGGCAAATACACCACTGCAGCGCGCTACAAATAAACAAATTCTGCATACCATATTCATCACAGTCCTGCAATCCCTCTGAAATGAGCCATGAGACACTACAAATGTTAGTTTGCACCACTAACATAATTGCAAACATTAGAACCGATAGATTGTGCAATTGAAAATGGAGTGCTAAACGAAATATTACTTGCTATAGCTGGCAGTGTTTTGGTTTTATAATTCATTTCCATTGTTTGTGTTTTGCTTTGTCACACTAAATAACGGCGATATTAGAGTGTAAACTGGGATTCTGTTTGTGAGCACTAATCTGGCTGACTAGTAATAATATATACTCAGCTTTTCGCATTTTCAAACACTATTAAAGCTGAAACGAAACTAGGAAAGCCTGCATACATTATAGGCGGTTTTAATAGTTACTAGCAGAAACATCCGTTCTTATAACGAGTGCTTTGATTTTTTACCATTTACCGGAAATAATTTCGAAATATTTCCTTGTAATCGATTCCAGAAGTTCTATCAGACATATCACTAAATAAAATCTGCATATTGTGCATGTTCCTTCCCTAATAAACATATTGGCTATTTATTCATCAAAGCATTATAAAATTTTATAATAAATAGGAAATTAGAAAAGAACTACAAGTAATAATGTAATATAAATCATTCTTCTTTTCATTAACAACGTAACAAAGTAATAATTAATAATTCCTGGCACAAAAGAAAATTTCATGTATAAGTTTTGCAAAGAATAAAACATTATAATTATAAGTACCGCTTAAACAATTTGCTTTATTATATATAGAGCAAATTCGAGCGGAATAAAGAACCCACTCAGACCCCATTTCATACAGATATAATATGAACTACAACCTCAACAATACTTTTATTTGCATAAAGATGTTACAGGCAGTCTGAAAAGAAACTGAACTTGCTCAACGTCGAAAGAACTAAAGTTGATAATCCCACATAGTATTTTATCTGGTAATGTTCCAAAAAAGGATCAAGAGCACGTACTTAACCGTGAAATTTTTAGTTTGAGTCTTGTTAGTAAATATTCCCATTGTTTATAGATCTGGTTTCGTTTTTCTTAACCTTTCCACTGCTACTGACGAATAAATCCGTCGATTCTATACTGTAGAAAATGATAAATTTAGATTAAAAGACTAATTATTCATGTTAGAATTTGAGGATTTTTATCTCATGTTATGGCTGTCATTCATGGAAACCAGCTACTCCAATTCACTTTTTCTCGTTGATTTTAAACTAATACCCCATTCATGTTTCACTTGATAACTGCCTTATTATCAGTGTATAAATTCAGCTCTGAAAGAGTAAATTAAATTTTAAAAAAACTTAGTAGGCCTAATATTGTTACGGTCTGTCAAATTAGTTTACTTTATGTGACCAAAAAGATCAAATCGTGAAACATCTAAGTTGTTTTGATGATTTTAATTGTAACGTAATATAATCATGCTATACAATTTAAAGTTGATTGCAATTTTCATTTTAACTGGAATATATTTAGCGATTAACAGAAGGAGCGAAAGAGAAATACAGTTAGAAAAAGAAGAAAGAGAAAAAACATTAAGAGGGGAAAATAATTGATAAGAAAACAGAAATAAGTATATCTTTATTAATTTGAGTTCTGAGTGAAAAGATATTGGATGTGGATAATTTTCATATTTTTAAAGGAATTTGGAGCAAACTTCTTTTAAGTATGTATTGTGCTACACTTTATCTTTCACTCAATACTATTACTGAGAGTAGGCCAACTGCTAAGATTGTCATTTTCTTAATGAGACAAACATTCCTTCATTAGTTACCATTTCTTTGTATCAACCTTGAAACGAAACAGAATTTCTGAAGACGTCATTAGGAGTCCGGCGACCAATCATTTGTATCTTTTCTCGAGTTTACAGTATTAAATCAGTCTGTCGTCTGCCTCCTGTTTAGTCGTTCTGTGATGTGAAGAAATACTTCATTAGACGGGACTGCTGTAGGCCTACTCATTGGGTTACTTCATTAATTTTTTTAAAACCAAATATGATAGATAAAATTTGAAATATGTTTGTAAGTGGATTTTCTGGTTCACTCAATCTCATACAGACTTTGTTTCGGATTGTTTTGCTCTATTCGTGTTTTGCTTTATTCATTGTTATTTTGCAAACTCCTGTTATTCTAAATGTAGATAGACATTCATGAAACCACAGAATATTGTTTCTGTTTATTTTATTTTGGATTGTATTTTCACTATATTTTATATTTTAGCCTTTTCACTCCATATTTTCTTCTTTACTACACTTTTGTTTATTCGTATTGCAAACATTTATGGTGTTTCTATTCTTTCTAGTTTCTCTTGTGGGGTAGTTCCGAATTTCCTCTTCCAAACTCTAGTCCTATAGGATTTCATTACTCAAAATTATTACAATTCTTGTCTTCGTAAAAATGTTGCCATTTCTTCGTATTAAGTTTGCTATAAATAACAAGCATGTAGGCCTATATTTATATGTATTTTATAGCCTACTATTTAGTTAATGTGTTGAAATAATTATATAACTATAAGTTAGTAAACTATACTTGTTTCTGTGTAATTTTTAGAGGGATAATGTTAATTCGTTTTTCGTTAATAGGCCTATTTTAAAATTATTATAGATATGATTTAACATACCTTCACAATACTGTACGTCTAAAGGAAGGCCTGTTAAAATAAATCTGACTACATTGTAGTCAAGACCGTCTCTATTATATCAGTAATGGAGTAAGCCTACTGAGGTCGTGGACTCTGCATTCTTTTGTCCAGGCTTGGCGTATTTTTATTACATTATTTCCGTTGCATGATTATAGCAAGTGTTCCCCATATAGAATTTTTTCTTCCATTCATCCATAAATAGGCCTATTCCTGGAAATGCATGGGAGAGGAAGGATATTCTTTTTGCAGCTCGTGGAAGTTGCCTCAAATATACAGGTGGTTATTTGAAATTTGTGGTCCTCTTGTGGAGTGATGTAGAGGATATTTATGCATGTAAGTTATGTATTTCACTCAATCATTTGTACTGTCCATATTGGTTTTTTTTTGTTCTTTTGTTCCATTGTTTGAAATCTTGGCGTTTTAAATTGAAATGTGATTAGGTTTAGGTCAGTTTAACAAACCTTGCCTAAATAATATTTTATGAATCAGTTTATCTTGTATTGTATTCTATATGCCTATGGTCACCTGAAGTGTCAGGAAAATGTCACTTTTGTTTCGTGGGAAAAATATATTGAATTAACTGTCATATTTGAGAAAAGATACAATAAATAATAAAAACTAAAATGCATTTTAAAACATGAGAAACATTTTATTTTCACTCTTACTATGTGTATACACACATATGTAACTGTATACAAAACACAATAATGCAATATAGGCCTACGTATAGGTAACACACTATCAAAGTTTACAATGTTCAGGATCCTGGAGTAGACAACAAATAAACGTTCTACGATAAATATATGTAATAATATAAGATGAAAGAGTGATTATTGTGAGCAGATAATAATTACACAGACCAACAGCCATTTTGGTGCGTTAGAATTTATACCTAATCTTGGGTATATTTAGGTTGCTGATGCCAAATGTGCCATTCGTTTTTCCCTATCAGCTTAATTTTTTAGATATGGTATTATCATTATGCATATTATCCTATTTTACTTTCCATATAAATAAAAATCAGTGCCTATTTGTAGCTTCTAAATCATGTAAAGAAAAATGCAACACACTAACATTACATTAACATTACAATAACAATATAACATGGGGTCTTTCAAAAAATTGATATTATCACATACAGTCGTTTATGACTTACCGAGCTATCAATTTGGAGGCCAACAAATAACCCAGCTTTTAGTTTGTCTGTACTTCGTACAGTTTTCGTCCTACGTGTCCAAAGTACGGTCAAGTACCTTCACTAGCTATATTATCAAACAAGATTTTGTTTCACTAGACTAAGAGTTCACGAATAAACCCCCCCCCCCCCTCGACAAAAGTAGAGCTGGTAGGGAAAAACTGTTTACATATTTGGAATAAGCACACTAAGTATAGCCAAAATCCGGTAAAACATGAGTCACCAAAGAAAAAGTTCTTTTTTGTTGGGCTGTGTTATTATTGATCATAAGATGCCGATATTAGTTATTTTAAGGCAAGTAAACATTGCTTCTGAAAGGAAAGTGTAACTTTCGACTAAAAAATAAATCTGATTTGAAGCCATCCGGATTACAGATGAATCGAGATAGGTCTGAAGAAAGTTACTGCAAATAAATATCCTCGAACAGATATTATTTTGTCTCCATCAGCATTTAATGGAAATTAAAATAAGAGTATTACTTTTTTTTGCGGTGCAACAGAGGATTACCTGCTGGTCAGTTATGTTTTAATTAAAACATACTCTGTCATGTATTGAAATTATTTATGCATTGGATTGCCTGCTTAGGTGACTTAATTCTGGGTATTAAAATAAAATACAGTAATCCTTTTCAAAATACTATTTTATTTTGTTTACCACCCACCTCTTTGTTATTAATTAAATCGTGCTTTGTAGAGAGGGTTCTGTCCAATAATGTTCTTTGATATAGGAGAAATATAAACTTGTTTTCATCTAACCGGTAGCTGAACGATCCGCAAAAACTCGTCAGAACTTTGACACAGTTTCATTAGTCGATACCGATAAGTTTTCTAACTTGGCAATTTCATTAGTGGTTAAAGCTTCCCACTCACTCGTTAGAGATCTATATTTTCTATAGTTTGTATGAGAACTTCAAGAAATTCCCGGGATGAAAAGAAATAATTACCTCTACAAAATGGATATTCATACCTAGTGTGTCTCATACAGGTTGTTTAGAAAAAGGTAACAGAAATCATCTTCTCCTTACACAATTGCATGCTCCACATTGGTATCCCTCATTATGCATTTAGTAGGTACTGCATACAGTCAGTGATGTCAAGAAACACATCAGCACATTGAGTTTGCCACATATCACAGACTCGATGGTGTCTTTAGGTTGACAAGGATGTCTAGCACCGGATGCAAACTCTGTTCCTAACATGCCGCATAAACTCGTCACACTTAATGAGATCCGGGATTTTTTGGGGAATAGGGAAAAGTAGGTCCTCTGGATTGACTCTACATAGAAATAATTCCTGGAAGAACGAAAGATAACAGCCAATATTTGATGTGGCACCGTCTTCCTGGAAGACTTGCTGCTTGCCAAAATTCTTTGAACTGTAAATCGGTATGGAAGTGGATAAGGACCTATCAGTAAACAGCAACGTTGGTTGTCTTACGACCATAATTTTGAACGAAATACGGGCCAATGACTCCAGAATTTGATATTTCTGGCCGTAGGGGGTCTCTGGCTTACCAAAATTTTAATTTTTTTAAATTTTTTTCATCGATATTGACGAACAGCACAACAGATATTCAGCAAACAGGGGGTTGAAAGTAAATATTTTTACATTAGATTACAAGACCTCGAAATTGACTGGTGTTTTCTAAAAATAGTTATATAACAATAACTTATTATGAAGAATAAGCGAATAGAAAGTTTATTTTTCCCTTTTCTTATTTGTTCATGTGTAAAGCAAAATTTAGATTAGAGGAAATTATTATGAAACCTTTTCTAATCCAAATCCGATGAGTTGTAAATTTCTTATCGTTTAAGAGAGAAGAAAAAAACATAAATACAATGTGACTGATACAATGTATTGCATGGTAGGCCTATCGTACTTTTGAATGAGAATACTTATTTTGAAACACTCTCTATTTTCCCTCAATAGGCCGCTGCCTCGCATCCAATTATTATATTTATGTCTCGTATGTCTCTTGTCATAATTAACCATATGCAGTAGCAATATAACTCTATTTATAAATATACACTAAACCCGCCATGAGATGTGTGCGTGCTAGCTTACGCCTCCGAGATCCTTCGATCTAGAGCTCTGAAATTTTCACCATAAGTTTCCCATGACCTGGGGAGTGTTTGTTTTAAATTTCATTCTAATAGCTCAGTCGGTTCTGTCAACATTTAATTTTTTATTTTGGTTAAGATTAATTGCTGTGCTTTATGAACTCTGTATAGTCTATTGGCTGTGTTTCTAAATTGCAGTTGAACCTCAGTGTTGTGTTATTTTTACTTAATGATAAAATTCACTTTGACAAAATTCACTTAATGATGAAATTCTCTTAATGGTAAAATTCACTTTGGTAAAATTAACTCAACGGTAGAATTCACAGAATGAATCCTGTATATTACTACAGCACCTTATTGGGTAAATAATGTATTGCATCACTAAGTCCTGTTGTTTTTGTATGAATGTTTCAATCAATTTGCGGGTGCGCGGGCAAAGAGAGTTAAGTCCACTTTCTAGTTACTGAGAATTAGAGTGACTTAACACGCTTTACCCTCCCAACATCGCATTAAAGATCAATAAACCCATGAGGCACACATCCATAACTACCGTACAATTTTGAATATGACTTACAGGATTTAAACAGGGTGTCCACTGGTCGGGAAAATCCGGGAAAAGTCAATGAATTTGTTAAAATATCCGGGAAAATTCGAAAAGTTTGTGGCACACATAAAACAGGTGAAAATGAATACAATTTTACCTTCTGCCAGCTTCCAAAAAACCTCAACTGCTCTTGAAGATAAACTTTTCCTGCCAAAAATTGCTTTCTTCTTATCTTTTTCTTATTTAAAGTATGTATAATCCTATGATTTTTCTTACACAGTTATTGGAAAGTGCTTCGAAATCATATTTTAGTGGGGAATTTCTGTAATGATCAATGAAAATCAGGGAATAAGTCGGGAAATTCTTCAGTATTACTTGGTGGACATCCTGACTTAACACAAATGCAGAGAACATTTTTATCTATAACTCTATGGACATATCTCAATTTTTGAGGATGGTGGACTTAACTCTCTTTGCCCGCGCACCCGCGAATTTTGGGAGACATTTCCCATCAATTTATTTTACCAAGTAAACAGGAGTATATAGGAACGAATATTTATTATATCCTATATATAGTCTCTTTTAAAACACTAGACATCATTAAATCAGCCTAGAAGACCCTATTTGTTTTGTTCATCTCTGCCACACGTGGAGGCATAGTTTCGAGGGATCGATATCGGAGATGTGAGGTTATGAATGCTACATATAGCATTCCTAACCTCACTTTCTCGTGCGATCGTTCTGGTCATAACTATTTCCATTGATTCCTTCACTTTCAATGGATTTTAGCAAGTATTCTATCCTTATTATGGGCCTCATTTCTCTAATAATCACTAGTTTAAGGATGAAAAGGGAAAAATTGGATGTTTTAAAGGTGATGGAGTCATTTGAAGTTGCTGCAGCATTTCTCTCGCAGGTCGGACTGGGATAACCCATTCCATTATCGGAAAACGATATGGGTTCATAATTTTGCATTCATGTAATTTGGTCCATGTCGGGCATTGCTAAGTGGGACAGAAATGTTGGGGGTGAAATGTAAATCAGGGGGGGCTTCCCTTACACACACAGAAACACACGGCCAGCACATACGTAAGCCCTCCACACTCCACATATCCGGATGACAAAATAAAGCATCATCGTGCACATCACGTTCTTGTAAAGTTGGTATTCACTCCTATCTTTTAAGATATGCTTCCAAGATGTATTCATATTCCATCCTGTTCGTTATTTTTTTACGTTCGCTACCTTCCATCCAATACGAAGCTATAGGCATTTCGTTTAAATTGTCATAGCCTACTTGACTATAATGCTTCGAAATTATACATTACAAAGAAAAAAGCTGGTCGAAAACCTTAATTCATTATTAAACCTTACTTTGTTTCTTAGTTATACATGAACTCACACTAATTTTTCATATTTTCTGTTTATGTTCGTACATTTTTAAATTTATTTATTTTTAATATAACACATTCTCCCGTTTACTATTGTAGGATTAGGTATATTATCTTCACACGATTGTGCTTATCAGACGCTTCAATATTACCCGGGGTGGTGGTGATTAGCCGGTCCCTTGGAAGAGAAAGCACATTTTACAAGTGTGGCTGACGTTATTGAAGCTACTGTTATAGTACTGTATGGGCCTAGTAGCTTAAGAAGTAAGTCGTCGTATGAATTTCTTCCGATCATACAGTACTTCCCTTCCCGTCTCTGAGGTTGGTTAAGATCTCCCACTCCACCGGAAATTGAGTTGTAGCACCTGTCATGTACTTATGGGTCTTCTAATAAATTCTAAGAATATCATTATCTGCATGTACATATATTTCCATATAAAAGTTTTGGCCTAAGACAAATTATGTTAAATAACTGCTAAACTGACATAGTCAATAGCCTCGTTAAATTACAAACCCTAAAGAACTGATTGATAAGGGATTTGCGGGTTTATTAACGTCTGTTTTATACTGTTACTCAGGTCTGTAGCCGTCGAAATGTGCTGAAATTTTGTCGCTTGAAGTTCTGAGAATTTACAGAAATGGGGCTGTGGCATTTAAGTACTATAGGTATATGAGAATAAAGATAACCATATAGTGTATTCACACATAGCTAGAGACAATCCCTAATCCGTGATATATACGGTATTTTAACAAAATTAGGAACATGTTATCTATATAACGGGTTATTTTCTTGTTAAGTAATGAATCACATTGTATGTCGCAACATTCAATTTGTTTATGCGCAAACAAATGTAAAATGCCTACCATATATGTTTCATCTAATATGTAAATGTTATATTTTTTATAAAAATAATTCATTATTGAAATAACACATGAAGTGTTTTATTAACTTGCAGTACTAGCAGAAAATTTTCCAAATGTTTATCTTTGATTAAAATTAAGTGTTTTAGTATTCAAAACATAACATACACATAACAATGCACATCACTTCAATATGTTTTCTTTATTATTTTATCCAGTGTGGTTAGTAGACTAACAATTTTTAAAAAGTCTTAGAACAAATAAAATTATTTATTTATCATAAATTTTTGCTTAATCTTCTTACATTCTTTACAGCTGAATGTTTTGAAAATGAAGATATTAAACAATGCATTACCAAGCAAAGAGAATATAAGTGAAAATTTTAATTCAACACTTTAATTAAGTTAACCTTGAAATAGTGCTAGTTTAATTAGATACAAATGTTTAATAGAAAATATTACATCGTTTTAAAAATTGTAAATAGTTGATGTCGTTCGGAATAAAATGTCGTTTCTTTTTTATTATATGCTGTCATTTTAGGGGACAAATATACGGAAAAAAGAAAACTAACAGTTGTGTAATCACGATATATTTTGTGTGATATTGGTTTTATAATCTGAAATGTAATTATGAAAATTAATTAAATATCTATTCATTATTTATTAATTAATTTATAATTGTAGAAGGGATTACTGCAGAATAGAACAAAAGCTAAAGTAGAGTAATGCGGGCCAATTAGGATTTAGAAGTTTTGTTGGTTGCAGCCTTAGTAATTTGAGATAATACCACATTGAAATAAACCCATTGGTACTCATTAAACTGGGAATATCTGATAGGGTTTTCCAAATATGCTACGGTGTATTAATTGAACTATCGTAATATGAATAATAATTTGTTATCGTGAGCCACCATTGTTAGCAACCGAACTGAATCCCAAACATAGGTCAGATATATGTATATATATCACGTGATCATTCATACAGAGTCAAAGTTAACTGTGGATTGAATTTAATTAATAAACCGTATTCCCTCTGTATTTTTGTGATCGTTATTCAGATCTCTCAAATTGCAAGTTTGAATTGCATATAGAACCAAACACGAGCTATATATTTGTGTATTTATTTGTAATGTTTGCCTTAGTTGTTATTTACGTATCTTTTAAATCTATATGTAATTTATAGCACACTATCACTATATAACGAGATTATATTAGAATTTACTCGGTGTCATTTTTAAACTTTATTGGTAAACATTTGGAACGTCAATCTAATTTTGTTAGTGATTTTGATCATTACTGAACATCCCCGGTTCAAATATATGAGTTTTAAATCAGTCAATAACAACAGGGGACTTTACTGGGGGATAAACTTTATTATCATCATTTACGTAAATATTATATAGTTCAATGTCTGTATTAAATTTCCTTCTCACACTTTATATGTAGCATTAATGCATAAAAGTTACTTTAATAACCTTTTGCCTTTATCTTAAAACATTTCACGCAGGAAAACGTGCATCGCGAAAATACACATTTTATCATTCATATTATTTCACATGTAACTTAGAACATTTTATAGTTAAAATTCTAGACAAGTGATTATTGATACCAGTTAACGTCAATAAAAGAGTTAGGCCTACCTGTTTTCGTAATCTCGTCTATGTTTGTGAATTTCCTCATCGATGCCAGTAGTGAAAGTCAAAATGTATTGCACAAAATTAATTTCTTTAAATTTTAAAAGAAGTTGCTAATTCTGTAAATGTGGCATCACATCATCCCTATCATTATAACCCTCCATATTTCTCGTCAATGATACAAGAAAATTTTAGGATTTATGATTCATTTGATTTTCTTATTGTTAGATTTATAGTAATGATGTTTGTGTGTTATAAATCATAAACTGATAAAAGCTCTTCCGACTAAATGGAATGTACATGATTACACGATCATATTTAAATAAAAAGTTACATGACCATACAAAGTATTCTGCCTCTTTAACACGTGAACAAATCTAATTGCAAAACTTAATTGAAGTAAGCGAAAATGTTAGAGCAGTGTGACCCACTTTCGTATACTAGCCTGAATGTGTCTGATAGCCAGAGGAAGGTAGAGAGGAATCTAGTGTAGTGTACGAGTGTGCAAGACTCTAGATTAGAGGACGTCTAGAAAGCCAGAGGCTCTCGAAACAATTTCATTAGCATTGACAGCAGTGAAAACTTGTTCCCTGCTAGACCTCTGGAGATGAGAGAGAGAGAGAGAGAGAGAGAGAGAGAGAGAGAGAGACAGAGAGACAGAGAGAGAGAGAGGGAGAGAGAGGGAGAGAGAGAGAGAGAGGGAGGGAGGGAGGGAGGGATAGAGAGGAGAAAACCTTGGACCATCAAGAGATGTTGCCACAAACACACCACTAAGGACTTAAATTCATCTCTGTTTTATTCCTTAAACCATTCCCGCCTCGTCTACTAGCATGTAGTTTGTCCATCAGTACATACCTTTTTATCTTAAATTTTCTCTTCCTCTCATATACAGTACAATTCTCACATGTATTCTCACTAATGAAGTACTAACACACGTCTGCAGAATAAGTATCATGTGCTGTACTTATGTTCTTTCCATTCAAATCCTGAAATAAGCTTCGTTAAACTAAAAAAAAAAAAAAAAACATTCTCTTTCACATTTCAAACACTCTTCGAATTACATCATTTCTATAAGTGACAACGTCCGTTCCTTTACGGTTCCTTGTCGCCTGGTGTTACATGTATTTTCCGAAAACATTTTAAGATAAAATAATCCTCTTGGAAACTTGAGGGTAAAAACGGTTGGTGCGTAAGGATGATGACCTTACCACCTTCATGAACTAGTTGTCTAAAACTCTAGCATCCTATCTCAAGGGACTCTAAGGACATCTTATATTTGTAACTGTTTGTTTAATGTATTTCTCACTTGCCCCTAAAATGATACTATTTTTTTCAATCAAATTGTAGATTACAACAAAATGGAAAATTTTCTGATTCATGGAGGTAGTGAGGACGTATGGAAAATGGTTAAGCTGTCCCGGAGACGTCGACATTTTGAGAACGTTGATTGTGCCATAGGTAGAAATGAGAGCACTCTCCATGCTGGAGCCTGGATATAATTAAACGTATCCTTACGGCTTCATAACAATTTTATATCATGGTGTCCCTTTTCATTAAAAACATTGTACACACAGTGTAATGTGTCCACAGTTTGGCCTTTACGCTGGAACCTTAACTGTAAAAGTGAGCATTCTCTTCGAGACTTTTTAACAACGAGAGACTACTCAAATGGCAGGGTAGCAAAAGCTCGGAATGCATACTTATTTCAAAGCCATGTGTTTCCCCTAATATATGCATCAATGAAAGAATAATTCCGTGACTATATGGGCAATTTTTGACTAGTTGACTAGTTGGACTACAATATTTAAGTTTGCCTTACTTTCTCCATATGTCTATAAAATAGTAAAGTAATAAGATAGCTCATTTAATCGCCAGTTTGCTGAGAGAGGACTTATCTTGTACTGCTTAGGTTTTTCATTATGCCTTTTATTATTACAATTTTCCTCTGTCCTTTCTCTTAGCTTTAGGATTTCCATTATATCACTCACTATGCGCCTTAATTTTCTTTCTTCTATTTCCTGCTTTCGCTATTAAATTTACTCATCGTCTTGCAGATATTATATCACACAAAAAGAAAAGCTTCAAGTATGTAAGCATAACTCCCTTTAACGGAAGGTTTTCCCCTACGAAGATTATCAGTGGGTTTATCTGTGGGTTCATATGACACATTATGTCTGTTCAATTAAAATTGTGATCATATGTCTAATCTTTACTTGATTGATAAGTACTTTAAGTAATTAGAGTATTGCATTGAAGTTCTGTGGGTGTGATTTCAAAAAAGGAACTCTCAATGTGTGTAAACAGCAAGCTGGTAAATGAGACCTAGTTGTAGGCGGGAGGACAATATTAAGATAGATTTAAAGGACGTAGGATTTGCGAGGGATGATTGGATGGAATTAGCACAGAATAGGGTTGAATGGCGGGCTCAAATAAGTGCGGCAATGAACCTTCGGGTTCCATAAAATAGATAACATTCCTTTAGCTTGCTGAGGAATTGTCTATCGCCATTGAGTAAGTAAGTAATTAAAAAAGTGTTATATTCTTGTTAAAGTAAGAAGTGACATGAAGTTTCAACGAATGTATTCCATAATACATCTTAACCAGAAAAAGTTGTTCACCGTAACTTCACGAAAGTAGTTTTAACTGTTTAATTTTAATTGTAATCTAGTAGTTTCCTCCACAATGTTACATTTTAAGTTCTTCCTCATAAACAGCTTGGCACTGCGTAAGAATGAGACAACCGAATGCGCAATAGGCAAGGGGGTAATTTAGTTTATACCAGAATGTGAAGCGACTGAAACCCAAAAAGATGCTTATACCAGATAAAATCGTACTTCATATCAGGTATTTTAATTCCTTTTAATTAATTTTTTGCGGTACATTACATTATTAGGGTACGCCGTACCGTAGTGGTTGAGGCGCTGCACTACAAACCGGAAGGTCGCGGGTTCGATCCCCGATGAGGTCATTGGAGTTTTTCAATTGTCCTAATTCTTCTGGTGGCACTATGGCCCTGGGCTCGACTCAGCCTCCAACAGAAATTAGTATCAGGAGAAATCCGGGGGGTAAGGCTGACAACATTACCACCTTCATGTGCCGATTGTCTAAAAATCTGGGAGCCTCATCCTCCTGGGACCCTCTGGGTCTCCATGGCCTGTAATAGGGAACACTTCACTTTACTTTTACATTACACTACTGATTGTTGACATCAACCGCAGATCAGTAATTTCTCTTACTGCAATGGCCATACATTATTTTTGCAATTCCTTTATTTAATTCTTCAGTTGTGTCTATTTATTTTTCCTTATCCTGTTTTCTTTTCTCGTTTATCTCGCTTCGCATCCTTTCTTACGTTACTTATTTCGTCTTCTGTTCCTTTTCTTTTCAACTTTGTTTCTTGTCTCTTAGAAGGGCAGGTGTTCTTTCAGCACATTGTCCACAATCCTTGTGTGCTTTAAGAAAGAAGTAGGTTGCATGATTGTAGAAGAGTCGATCTCTAAGGAGTTGCTATTGACTGTAGTATTGGCTACTTTGAGATTAGCTGCCGTAGAATCGTGTGCTGCTTCAAAGCTTCTGCTTACTTCGTAAAGAACTTTTATCTATAATTATGAAGCTTTAACTTCAAAATACTTGAGGTTTATTATATTTATCCTACAGAAATAATATTTGCATAATGTGGAAGTTCATGAAGCCTTTTATTGGTGTTTAACTTTCCCATTCGTATGAATTTACCGAAGCTTAAATTAACTTTAATATTTATACAGCAGAGTTACTGGTAGGTCACTTTGCTTAATCAGGCCATTGTGAACAAATCTAGTTAATTCATCTGTATAATTTTCTTTCTTTAGTACTGTCAACAGTGAAATGTTTGTTGTAATGAATATGTATAAATTTACAGATCATTTGTAATATGAATGTACTATAAGCAAATCTTTGTGCGCATGCCAATATTGTTTTATAGACCAACAAAACTGTATTTGTTTAAAATGGTTCTGAACATCATTTGAATGCAAGATAGGCTTTAAGTCAGTAAAAGAAGAGAAATTGTAGCCATGAAATCAAATGTTATAGGGATAAGTTTATATTAGGAAACCTATATGGAATGGTAAGAATCTGTAAAAAATAAAAAGGGAATCATTTTTTTTATTTGTATTACTACCATGAACGAAGTAAAGTGAAACGGTTTGAGAATTACTGAAGCAAATGTAACGTACTTATAAAAACCCCTGAGATTTCAGAAATGGAGGATTGTTATGCAAACAGTTGCCTTTGTAGATAAAAATGCATCGTCCTTTTTTGGCGTCAAAAGAAAGGTTAATTTGTTATTACTTATTAGCGAATTACGGAAAAATTATAAGAAAATTTCGAGGAGAAAAAGAAAAAATAAGAGCAATGTAACTTTTCAGAAAAATATCCTTTCAGCTCTATGTTTATTTAGGTTGTATTGTGTACAAAATCTCAGAAGGCGTAAAATATGTAAGCCACGGTTAGATATATACAATTAAACATAATAAAAATGGAAATACCTTAGTTGGTTTTAAGTGGATGAATTTATCTTTGTTATCTTTATTATAACAGGTTAAAAACTTAAACTTGGACCCAACAGCCTAGAAAGTATTGTTTCAATATCGCTGTTATAAATTTAATCTGGAAATACACATATTTATTTTAAGGCTATTGAAATTTTATACACAATACAACCGAAATAGACCTACAGCTGAAACGTTTATTCTATTTAGTTAGTTCATTACAACATAATAAATTTATTGTAAATTAATGGCATAATTTAATGGGTGTTTTTGTTTCTAATGAGGGTTTAAGGTGATCGTGTATATTAGGTCTGCTCAATCTTTTTTTTTTTTTTTTTTTAAAAAAAACAGATAGTTTCACCAGCGGGGCTAGAACCAACGTCAAGAATTGGGGTTCCAAAAACCTTCACGCTCTACCGCAATGAGTGTCTTAATCTTCAGTTTGAAGCCTCTGGAATAAACACATACTATGTATGTAAATAGTAAGTTAATCAGAGTTAAAAGCCTACTGTAAGATACTAGGCCATAGCTCCAGTAATGAAGTCTGAGAGGAAGTTCTGATAAGATATAATCACCCCTCCCAGGAACTCTCCTTGACCTCACAGGTCTCCATGACTTCGGGGAGATTAGTCCGTGAAAACTAGATCCTGGGATGTGTTAATTAATTGATTAATTACTGTGAACTCGGTCTCGTGTAGCTTAAGCCCTCTCATAGCGTCGGAATTTGTTCTGTCTTATAGGTAGTACAGTCATACAACAAACCAAAACTTATTGCTAAATGCTTTATACGTAATTATTTATTTAAAGTACGTGCTTCTTGAAACTATATTTAAATAATTCCAAAGTTAATATAAAACTCTTCTAAAAATGTTTTTAACGTGGCTTTGTTGTTTTACACAGATTACATTGTTTCCAACGGATTGACCTTCGCTACTCTACTGCAATAAAATTCGTCATTTAGTAAATGCATAATGATGCAAGCAGAGGTACGACCATAAAACGAAGTTTAGGACAATGTTTTTCTGCTTGTTGGAAGATAACATAATTGTCGGGTCTATTAGCTTATTATCTTGCTTGTTTGCGAGAAGAAACGCATATTTACGGTACATTTTGTGTAAAGTAGAAGACAGTTTAGATCAATTCTGTAAATTCACTTATTCGACAGGCATATGGCAATAGAAAATGACACCGCAGAGGATGCAACAATTATAACAATGACAAATCTGAATAAACTGTTCATATACCGATACCAGTCAAAGCTTAGAAACAGTGATAAATGTGGTATAGTGACACAGAAAACGCGCTCATTCCCTCTTAATGCAACATGAAATATTACTGGTCAAGTATCTGTGGTAATGAATGAGTAATCAATGTCTTGCGCAAAACAAAAACAAAAAAACAAACAGAAAACAAAAAAAAACTATTTCATTATTGTAAATAGACACCGGTAATATCTTCCTTCCTTCTTTTAGTAGCTCACTTTACCCAGATATTTTTATAAAAACTGAAAACAAAAATATACTCAAGTCCTGTGATAGTCTATTCAGTACTTTGTTTTATTGGTTTAAAAATAATAATTCTATTTTCTAGTTCCTGTCTGTTGATTTGTCCATGTTAATACTCTAATTGAAATAAACATTTTCAAAAAGTAACGGTAGAAACTTTCAATGCTTGAGGAGAAGGCGTCATTATTATTAACTCTATTTGTGCGGCATGTCGGTTTTTTAAGGTAGGTGTTGTTTTTTACTGGGCAATCGGGGTTCTCCCAGGAGGCCACCGCTACCGAGCGACCCTCTTAAGCCCGCGGGCGGGATCCGAGTGAGCGAAATGCGGCGGACGCACAATTAGGCGACGGCAAACCTTGATTGGATAACTCTGTGATCCTGCTAGCTCTCTGGGAATTCTAAAAACTCTCGTGAGCGACAATAGAACTCAACAAAGCCTATGAGAGCTCTGTAATGCCTTTTGGTAGGCCTGAGTATTAAACATTTAAGTATTTGTTAGTAGTATTATTGTTATTATTATTATCATCATCATATAAATAGGATAGAAGCACATTAACCTACTGGTGTAAATATTTCGGGAATGAAGCACACTTCTCCTCTCAAATTTCTGCTTTGTATTCTTATTAGTTAATGCTCTATCAGAAGACGAAATATGTATGCATCTATGCTCAAAAATGTTTAGAATTGATTTCGGAGCCAATGAAGTATGCGCTATCATTTAAGTAATTCCTCTTGTTAGCTGAATCACGCTATACATTACAAATATTAGTAGAAGTTGTATACATTCCATTACAAACTTAAAAAAGTCAATACATTAAATTTTAGTAAAATAAAAACTAATGATGTGAAATGTCACTTAATGTTATGCAGTCGGTTCCGGAAACTTTAGGTTTGTACCGTTAATTATTGTGTAGTTAGTTCTCAAAACATTCGCTTAGCCAAATAAGCTGTAAATATATATATGCACAATATTTCTAATTTTCAGAAATCGAATTTAAGATGTGGCAAATTAATAAATGACGCACATATATTTTAACATCAAGAAAATATCATGCTTTATGACAAAACTAACAAAATATGCAACAATATTCAAAATAAAACCATAAATTTTCTATTCTTTCTATCTAGCATGTAATTTATTAATAATAATAGTGCTTTATTAATAATATGATTTTTCATACACTTCCGGGTCACTGTTCACCTCTCTCTGTGCATACTGTATTCGGATCACTCGGTCAACTACCTGCCATTCGTCGAAAAGTATACTTTGGTCAGAGTCTTTTGAGACAGTGGAACGGGTAGATATTGTCCGCCAGAACTGGCCCTAAAGTAAACAAGTAAGTCTATTTCACTCTTACGTAGATATGAGTAATGTGATAGAGTGAGACAGACTTACTTCTTTAATAGGTGTCAGCCTTACATGAACCTTTTTCCCTTCCAACTTTCTCTTCCAGAATATTGGATGGCATCATCGCCAATTAATTTTATTTGTACTACAGTTTCTGTAGTAAGCCAGCCTCGGTCTATCATCTTGCCAGTGTCATACAACCCAAAGGCATCAGGTTCCTTATCTGCCATACGTAAAGATACAAGTACAAATTACTTCTTTACTTTATGGCCAGTTCTGTCGGACAATATCTACCCATTCCACTGTCTTAAAAGACTCTGACCAAAGTATAATTTCATTCACGAATATTTATATTACACAGGAAATGTGTTTGAATATTACGTAGGCCTTCACAGGTTACCAGAAAGAAATTTAACGATATGTAAATTTTTCAGTTATTGCAGTTAGCTTGTTACCTATTACAATTGATTGCGTAACGGTCTGTCAGAGCGGAACGAATGGTTTTGAAATTGCGAGAACAATATCCCGTATCGTTCCAGTTCATTTGAAAAGCGTTGTATCTGCAAGCCTGGTAGCTGTATCTTGCCCGCGCTGTGAAGTGTTGTGTGTAGAGATCGCCGCTCAGGGCGCGTTCGAGCGTCCTGTAACATCCCTCCCCAACTCCCACTCTTCTAAAATTCCTATGGCTAGACAAAGTAACTCAATTATTTCTAAATGAGAGAAGAAAAAAGTGTTTTTACAACTTAAATATAGAAAATTATTTTTATTTCGGAAAATTAAAGTGTTTCTGTTTAATCTTTTCACTGCTATTGACGTAGAAATTCGTCACAAAATATTCTATAAAAGCAGATATTATATAAGATTAATGGAGTATTATGCAAAATATGAAAACTTTTATTAAAGTGTTACAATAATTGCCATTTATGGAGACCAGCTTTTCTACTGAAATTTTCCTAGTTGATTTTAAACGTAGAAGCCCATTGATGATTTCACTTGATTGTATCATTTTATCAATGTAACTCTGAAAGGATTAATACATTTCACAAGCAGTAGGCGTACATAATATATAGACTTCGTGTTATTGAAGGTATGTCTTATAATAACAATGTAAATTAATTTCGGTTTGTATTTATTAGGCCTATTGTCTCTACTTAAGGAACAATCTTAATCGACCACTAGCTTATAATATTGAAATAACTATAGTTTTAATTGTTATTGTTTTGACTGTTGTACCCTATCATTCTTCAATTTACGTGCACATATTTTTTTTTAAATAGTGGCGGATTTAGCGTACAGAATAATCTATCATGCTGATCCTGACTCATCTAAGCCTATTTAATAGCAACAAAATATTCCAATATCATAGTAATGCAATCTTTAAAATATAGTGAAAATGAATAACCTTTGTAAACACGATTTTTAGGTGTGGAGAACAAAGTTCGCCACATGCCCATTTGAAGGATTTTAAAACGAATATCCCTTCTTCGTTAATAGTTAATAAAACCGCTTTCAGATAACTGAAAATTTTATGACCGTTAAGAACTGAATAAGTATAATGTTCTATTCCTAAAAAATGCAATCTCCTACTATCTCTATGTGCGTTATATACCATCCACATCAACTTATCATTAGAATTCAAAGATAGTTCACACAGTGTATAAAGCAGCTGGCAAAAATCATAGGACGCCGCTTCTAGTCCGATCTCAACTCCCTCTACACTCTGCATTCAGTTAATTTATATCTCTCCACTCGCGATCTCAACTTCGATATCTACTCACGATATGACAAGAAAGAAGATAACACTGTACTTGTAAACCGTTCGTCGTGACTAATTTTTACAAGAATAGAAACATTTGTTTCAATAAATTTTGATGTTCAACTTTCAAGAAAAGTCTAAGAGTGAGAAAAATAATTAATTTTTACAGACTCCTGGGGAACCCATTTTTAAAAAAGTATGAAATAGATATTATAATACGTACCAAAATTCTTAGAAATCGATTCATTGAATTTCGAGTGTAGCAAGGACAAACACGCAAAAAAAGACCAAGAAATTGATAACAAGTCAGATATTTGTCACTGCTCTAAGAGGTATAAGAAATTCATAGAAATCATCATTTAAACCATCTTGAATAAAACGTGATACGTGTTTCATCTACTTAGCTCCATATACAATACTGTCAATAGGCCAACTTCTTTGTCGAGATGGAATAATCTCGAAGCCCAGATATTCTAGGGGGAAAAAACTTTTTTCTGGGACGAACTTAAACACTGTATTGTTACGAAGTAACGAAAAATAGAGCTCTTTCTAGTTCCGAGTGGTTAGCATGCTACCCATTAGATACGATATTCTCATGTAAACCGATTTAAGGAGTGAATTCCTTGTACGACTAACAGCATCGGAAAGAAAGGAAATTAAAGCCGGTAGATTCATATTCTTTAATGCATATTAAATTACCTACAATTTGAAATAGAAAGCGCTTAGACAAACGGAAGGTTCCTAAGCAATGTACCGGCTGAGTTATGTCCTAACATTCTTCCTTTCTTTAGAACCATACCCAATCTTTCATTATCATGGGACTTCAAGGGGGAAAAGAAGGTACTGTAGAGTAGCAGGTTGAAGAAATTGTCTGCTCTTTCTTTTTAAAAACTGTCAAAAAATGATATTCTGTTACGTTTAGATTTAGCAATACTGTGCCAGTCTCTTCATTTCTCTACGTATTTTCTTGTAATTTAGGGATAAATAGGCTAGTAGATATATATTTTCTCCCAAGCGCAGCAGATCTTAAATTAAAACAACATTTTTTGTTGTAAATTACATAATAATAATAATAATAATCTTAATCGTAATAATAATCATAATCTTCATTTTTCTTAGGTCAGCCGTAACATAACTTTTACAGCATAATGCTAGACTTATACGTATGTACAGCAATTCAGCAGTCACTGGTCAGTATGTTTTCATAACATTACTGTTAATTTTAAATGTAACATGAATAAGCTGTTAGCTTTGTAATAGCATTTTACGAGCTTCTCCAGAACTCTCTTCTTTCTTCCGTCAAGATTAACGGCATGAGGAAAGCTTTTAAAAGTCTTTCTCTTGTTTATTGCCAGTAGTAAAACCTTCCCGGACATCTTATCTTTCGGACTTAATCACGTATCATGCCTACACTCTAAAAAAAATGGGAACGCAAACAGTTTTCTTTTTGATCTTTCTGATTTCCTTAAATACTTTCATAAAAATGTTTCACTTCTATATAGATCTATCATAGTATAAAACACGTAGAAGGAAGATCAGATTACTATATGTAATAATAACAAGTGTTTGACTGTCTGTGCGCGATGCCCAGTAAAATCTACTGCATGCAGAGATCTGAAATTTTAAACATTGATGGCTGAAGGGTGGCCGAATATACCTAGAAGCCGGATTTGTAATTTTCGCTTTCGTTCGTGAGCTATGCATGAATAACCGGCAGAAAACGTGAATTTTTTAAGCTATCGAAGCATCAGTTTTCGGTAATATATTTCAATCATCAAATCAATTGCAGATGGCTTTCCCTTTTTTGTCATAACTTGGAAATAAAAGGATTGCGAATTTTTCAATATATCGCATGGAATTATCGATCCCTTCGATTCTGTTAGCTCACCCTGGTCGATTCATTTGTTTATAATTTCAAGGCACGCAGACATCTAACATTTTTAACATAGATGGAAGAGGGATAATGAATATAGACCTACATGGGCAAACGATCGATTTTGACGCAACTCACTATGCAGAGTTTTCTGGGCCAGGGAACTCGAATCTGATGTCGTTTTTCCCAAGCGGCGCTTTCTGATCGTGGAATGCACTCCAAAGCCAGATTTTTAACTATTAATTATAATTATTATTCGTATAGTTTATGAATGATTCGCGTGGTAAGTGTCAATAAATATATTTTAATTATTTAGCTCTTAATTTTTATTCTTCGAATTAATTATCGTGGGCGAAGCCGCGGGCACCTGCTAGTTGGATATATTCAGAATATACTAATTTTTAAAGAACCTAATGTACGCAGATTAAAGAGCGTAATTGTAAATTTTCCTAGCCTTTATAATCGGTAAGGAAACAGTTATGTCCAGACACCTAGAATATATTATATATTAAACATTGAATATCTAAAATAATGTAAATAAACTATTGAAGAGGAAAAACATAGTTGTCCGACGATCGTTCTTTCAGTGTTCTGGCGCTTATTTCTGGAACGTATCACTTGATTTATGTGTGATAAATCTGTGATCCTATCGGTCGCCATTGAACACTGATATTTCTTCCACACCATATTTAATTTGCAACTCTCAGGACTATCACGATTATATGCAGTGTAGTTAAATGAACGGTTGCCCAGTATAACAGTTTAATAAAGATATCCCTTCTGCCTTATACACCTGAGATAAAAAGTTATTACAGAATATAATACATAGGTTAGATTTATTTATCACCATGTACCATAGATCTACACCGTTCCAGTACATTTGTCAGGTCAGAAATTAAAAATAAGAAATGAAAACAGTGTTTCAATTAAAAACTCACGAGTAAAATCACTTATTACAGAAGTAGATTGTTAGTTTTCTGTCAAATAAATTTGTAACATCATATGGCAGTCTATTTACTATGTAACGCCTTCATAAAAAGTGTTTTAACTGATGGTCACTTTAATGGTCTCATAGTTCTGGTCTCTGATATTATTCTAAACATTCGCTTATATTTTCTACAACCATAACTTAATATTGATAACTTACAAACATACTCGGAAAAATATGTCGATTAATTTATTTAAAAATTTTTGCTGACCAAAATAATGCTCAGGAAAACCTGAAAACGAGTCATTTAAGTATTAAAGTTAACTATATTTCAGAAATAACATCTAAAATCGTTGAAAACTTAGTAGTTTTGAAGTACTGCATATAAACGGTTAGCAAAATTTCATAAAATTCTCATGCGAATCAAAAGTAGCGAAATAAATAAGAAACAATCCAGGATCTTTCTTTGCCGACGGCTGGGTACTTGTAAAATTGTATGCTGCTTTATGTTATTTTGAATCGTTAATTTTAAAAGGAAAATAATTTCAATTCATTTGTGCTTAAAATAGTAATCAAAAAACATTTTGGTAACTTCACATGTAGCGGAATTCAGGCTCTTTTGGTTGGCAACAACTACCTTTGGAAACAAAAGACATATGAAAACAAATGAGCTTCTACATTTGCTGAAAATACTAACTCGTTATCCATTCGTATAGAAATGTATTTATAATATCTCTTCAAGATATAAGTAGGCAAATGAAGAACTAATCTGGAAAAATCCTTCGCTATGATACGGAATCGCAGACTTTGAATGAATGGGGGAGGATGTAGGTCGTAATTAATGTTTTGAGCGATGCTATTATTATTATATTGTGTTGGCTTACGATTATGCATTCTCAAAATCCATTTAGTTTATTTACCAAACAGTTATTTATGTTATTTTCAATTATAAATGATTAATAGGTACACGATAAATAGTACTAGTAGGAATAGTAGTATTTGTAGTGGTTATATTGAATGAAATTTATAATTATTACTTTGCTCGAAAAGGAGGAGAACGATAATGGCATCTGGTAAGTCCTCTATAGTCTCTAAAATGGGCTAGCACCTCAGCTTTTACCATAACGAGCTCGGCCCGTAAAATGAAACTATACTAGACGGAGAGAGTTCTGTGAATCAATGTTTACGATTCAAAATAACATAAAAGAACATTACAAGATATTAAGTATTGTTCGCGAAAAGAATACATTAACTTCGTGACTTATTGAAGTACATTAAAATACATTAAAAACATTTAAAAGCATTGTAGTTTTAAAGATTATGCTATTCTTAATAATTATTATGAAAATATATTAGTGTTTAGTGTAGTTGGCGAGTTCTGCGGCAAACCTCGGAAGAGCGTAAAGCTAGATTTACGAGACAGAAAAGAAGAGTGTTGGTGGTCGGACGGAAATTGACTATAAGGGTTTGTAGGTGGGTAGGAATAGCCCCATAACGCCGCTCTGTGTTATGGAGTTGTTAGTGTTGTGTCTGGATACAACCAGGATAACAACGTATGTGAGAGTGCTCTTTCTCTCTCTCTCTCTCGTTCCCTCAACTCTATTCCAGTCTCTCTACCACTCACCTCAATACCAGTCTCTCTGCCACTCACCTCTTAGGACTCTTTTTACTTTATGGTCCAAAAACTTGATCGTTCCAATTTCTTGAGGAACGGACCAAGTAAGTTAAAAGCATGGAAATAGTGAAACCTTTACTTATATTATGTTATAGAGTTTTTCTTGCATTTAACGAAAGGAACTTGTAGAACATAAAAGTTGTTTCTGCGTTTTTATTTTCTTGTAATTAAATAACTCTTAAGAGTACCCCAAGTATGCTTCACTTGACAGGAGCTGTCACCATGCATGTTCTGTTCTTACCTAGTGTTACGCAAGTCAGTGTGTAGCGAGACATTGTGAAACCACTCGTCCACGAGACACTAAATTCCTAAATAATTAATTAAATAAAAGAACCCTGATGAATGCTTTCTTTCCTTGAAGTAGTCAGATCTAAATGTTACGGGAATCTGAGGTATTCCTAAAATATGCCCTAAACATTTTGTTCACAATTTTTTGGCACAAAATGAACATTTGTTTTCCATTCACATCTTCCGAATTTGTGTTGTAGGTCCTTTAACTGATTCATATTCCGTCATGTATAAATGGCGAAATAAACTAACCCTGGGCGTAGAAATAAGAGGAAGAAGAAATAATTTAAATACATTTCTATGAACTGCTGCATATGTGTTGACTAAATTTTACTAAACGAGCAGGAATAGTATGCTATCTTATTGGAAATGAATTTTTTTCGGACTAAGTAAGTTTATATTACATACATGGTTCGCCGTCTTGAGATAGCTGGTAGCTTGGCTGCCTTCCACCATGGTAAGTTTCTTCCCCGGTCCGGTCAGGGATTTTTCAGAAGTGGAAAATCTCTTTCTTGGATTCAGGACTGTGTATTGTGGTGTCCTTTCATCTCCATCCCCCGAGGAGGCAATGGCAAATTTCCACTGTATCACATTTGCCTGAAAGAGCCTTGGAGTTCTGGTCATCCTCCCATGACTTCGTTCTGCCTTCGGGAAAAAATAAATCTTACCATCATTACAAACAGATTACTTAGATTACTTTATAAGCATAGCTTCGAGGCTCTTAATTTTCATGAGGACTGTTTCGTGTGCTTTATAATTATAAGAAGTCTATTATCGATGCTGGACTCTTCTCTCCAATAAGTATAAAGTAGAATGCCTCTCTATTTAATGGGCTGACTCTGGAGTCGTAAACACAACTCGAAGCTGAAGCGGACAAGCAAGAAAAGGCCGGACTTGATTTGAAAATGCAACGGTCTGGAAATCATGAACCCTAATTTGGGAAATAGATATCGTGAAATGAGGGCTTTAGAGGCTATTACTCGGCTACTTACACTAGACCAAACAGTCATTTGCAATCCACTACCACTGATGTGTGTCATTCATTGACTTGTCAGTGAAATTGTTCTGCAAAGTAGCGCTAAAAGTCTAATCATAGAACATCATAGATCTATAAAGTCACTAATAAATTTCATAGTAGTTCCTTTAGTATATGCGGAATAGTGTTTATATTCGATTAATGTCCAAGGAGAATTTTAATAATTTTATTCATCTTCAAAAGTCAATAAAAGAGAAAATACATCGAAATTAAAGATTACGTGTGTGATTTTCTAAATAGCAACAGCAATAAGAGTATAATATTTTTCAATAACTTAATGACACATAATAATACAGTATAGGCCTAGTGGTATGCCGTTATGACACATGTCTAGAAGAGGAAAATAAAGCGAAGGGCAAAGACAAAGATTCAGAAAAAAAATTTCTTCAGTAATTCTTCTTCATTATTTTTATTTTACAGAATCTGGTCTATTTGTCTTACAGCTGAAATTTCCCTTAGGCACAGAACCTAGGCAAGTTAGAATTGCACTTTACAGATTTTATAAAAATTACATTCTTTCCAGGTATGTAACACACAACACTATATATTAAAATAAACATGTCATATTAAAGTATGTCAAGAAACCGCCTCTCTCTCTCTCTCTCTCTCTCTATCTCTATCTCTATCTCTATCACTCTCTCTCTCTCTATCTCTATCTCTATCACTCTCTCTCTCTCTATCTCTATCTCTATCACTCTCTCTCTCTCTATCTCTATCTCTATCACTCTCTCTCTCTCTCTCTCTCTCTCTCTCTCTCTCTCTCGCTGAGTTTTACGATAATAATTCTCGAAAGTATTTTAAACAGAAGAATTAGATCGTGCTTGAAACTAGGTTGATTTGCTACTTCAAATGTAACAATTAGGGTTAGTACCTGCTTTCCCGAAGTGGAGTTGAACTATGATGACATATCTTGTTTAGAGATGTAAAAAGGTGACCAATATGATATTTTCTTTTAATAAGGAAATTACATCTTCCTCTTTGCATAGAGTGTGGAAAAATGGAGCATTAAATAAATTAGAAATTCTAATGACTTTCAATTTCAATTTCTTTGATTGGGCATGAAAAAATTCTTGTGATCTATTAAATTACTTCAGTTCTTGAGTTCTAAAACACTCTACACTTTGTTTCGTAAGACTAGAAAAGCTTTTTTATAACACACTCCTGGGATTTGAACTTATCCTTTGTATTTTATTTTTAGAGACCGGAGCGCAATTACTTGTAGAGTGGGGATCGAAGTTGATTACATAGGAGAAGATGTATACAAGTGTTGCGGTATGATTAAACAGTTTGCAGCAGTGCGGGGACAACAGGGAGTTTTATATAAAGCGTTCTGAAACGACTTCAGACTAATAAAACCTGCCAGTACACTAAAATTTATAAGCAGGTAGGAGGGATTAAATCCTTACAGAATCCCTTCCTCAAATGAAGGATGCCGATTATACACAGTGAAAAATAAATGATGAGGAGAATAATAGAATACTGTATATTAATTCTATAACTTACCCAACTAAGGGTAGCCAATACAATTAAGAATACCGAACAATGTAAATCACAATTTATACGGCATAACATAACATCATTTACAGTACTTTAACGATCTAACACAACAACCTTTTAACATAAACTTGTACAAAAAGGTAAATACATAGGGATACAAATTTTTGGTAGGCTAAGAATGCGTGGCATAGCCTACTCAATTTCACACAAAATTTATCAACCCCCTGCCGGACTGCATAGAAAACAGTTAACACTACGATTAGGTCTATACTTTTTCTTTACCATATTTTGAAATTTTACATGGATTTTAAAATCTTCTTCCAGTCTACTTTCGATCAGTTTTTTTTTTTTTTTTTAAACTTAAGAGAAACTACTGTATTGTATAAAATACGATATCACTTAAAGATTAAGTGACTAATCATGTTGTTAGAATATTTCTTATGCCTAGAGTTGCTTTGCAGTTTTCGCTTTATTTCCGAAAATGTACACTCGTAACATCATTCTGTTGGAAATATTAATTAAATAATTATTTTGTTACTAGCCAATGTAAACTTCCCGTGAAGTCAGAATGCGTTTCGGTAAAAGGATCCGAATTCCACCATGTTAAATGCAGGAAGACGATCTTAACACTTTTATGTGAGGACATTGTTAAAATGAGGAAGCGTCCAGGAATAGCATGTTCAAAGGGTATTGTTTCTTTATTTTTCTTTAATTGTTATATCGCCAAGTGCATATCGAGAGTAATCCTTGTAACAATAGTACTATTATATTTCATATTCTATATTATTTTAAGTACTTTTATCATAAAACGAAATGAAAAGGGCTTAAAGGATAACTCTTGCAACTGTTCTTTAATTTTATGGTAATTCGCATTGCAATAACTTAAAATATTTCATATGCTATTTCTAATTTCTATTTCAAGGATCAGCTTGAACTGTGACTAAACTTAAGAAAAGAAAATAAAGTGAACTGAAATAACAAAGTGCCAGTGCCATATTTCAGAATGTTCGAGAAAGTTCGATAAGCATATGTGAATAATAAGTGGTATAACTAGAATATTAACAGAACTAATTTACAACAAATTCCTCATGTCAACAATAGGAATATTTTTTTATTTTTGTCAAAACATCCGAAGCTGTACAAATTCACAGTAAAAAATTCAAAGTTTATTTTGGAAAGGTTATGTTTAAAATTAGATTTTTGGGATTCTCCTATCATTTATAGGCTAAAATCTATAAGTTTGCCAAATTTCAAGTTTTTAGCTCATCTGGAAGTGAGAAAACATCAATGGTAATAACTGGATGAATAGACTGTCGTAGATGTGAATGACGTGACGACTTTCCAGTCAATTTTCTATATTTATGAAGTAGCTAGAAGCACCAAATTTTGCAAGTTTATGGCTGTTTTATGTGCCAATATCCCTTTCAAATTCTACGATTCTATCTATCCCATAAGTATGCCAAATATTACATAATGTGAGTAAAATATAAAAAAAAATTACTTGAAATAAAGAAACTAATTCAATCAAAGATATAACCGTTGGAGATACGACAAAAAGTCATAGGACATAACTTGTAGGTCTCTCAAAATCCGTTACTGTTGGTGCGATCGGTTTTTTTATACGACTTACCGTCTAGTTGCTATAACGCCTCCAAGAAGGATACACAGACCTTAAAGGTGCGTCCGCCATTTTGAATATTTTTCGGGGGTAAAAAAAAATCGGATCTTTTTAAATATTTCCATCGGTTACAAGCTATAAGCTTTATGTTCTCGGAGTTTCAAGTTTGTGGCTCATCTGGAAGTAGGCAAACAATAATTATGTCAATGAGTGAGTTAGCCACGTGGTTTGTAGTGTTGGCCTAGTGATGATTTGCTATTTTTAAATATTAATGGGCGTTGCTCCTTTATCGGTCCACCGACTTGGTCCAAAATCAATAGTTTATGGACGTCTGATAAAGTGTATTCGAGTTATCACGCGTACAGGCACATGGACAGACAGACACTTTTCCCGTCCCCCATACAATCTTATAAAGTACCAATCTGGCACTTAATAAAAACATACACCGACAATAACCTTAAATGTGGTTGGTCCCGGTATTATTTCTTATCTAGAGTAAGGTCTGCGCTTTCGATCGAAATTGGACTATATATTTTTGCCGTATAAGAGTCAACTCTGAGTACTTACAATGAATATTTTCATGCATTTAGAAGCAACCTTCTCCCATGCGATCTCAAGCCAAAATATTTGTGAAACAGTGTGAAATATTGTATTATTTTTTATATCCGTATAAACACTCCATTCGCCCTAATATTGTAGGGTACTCTCCGATTTCATTTTATGAAACGCCATGTAGTTCATTTGAAGATGAATCCTGCAGTATATTCTTTCAGACTCACTTGACATGTTCCTTGGAGAGACAGGGATGCAATTACTTGTAGAGTAGGGATCGAAGTTGATTAGAATACAAGTGTGGTTTAAACAGAACGTGCCATTGCGTAATTTCCCGGTACTCGCGAGAGATGTAGTGGTCGTGTAGCGGTGAAGCTTCAGGCCTTGCCATAACTCCAGTCCTTCCTGAATATGTATATAAGTCAATCGATACCAGGCCTTTCATCGAATAACTTCAGAATCTAACTAGCGTTGTAAAAAAAGTGTATGTTACCCTATAATATGAAAGTAGGGTATAAAAATCCCTCAGCTACTAATTGCGTAGGAGTATGGATGACACAAGACTATTCAACAGTAGATGACAAGTCTTTTGGCCGGAATCTTTCCGATATGATGCACACTGCACTGTGTTCTATGTTGGTAAGGGAATTCTAAACCGGCTCCGCCATGCCCACTCGCCACCCCTGCTCCTTCCTTTTTCCGCGATGGCGGATTCGTTGAGAGAACATAATTTCAGAATTAATCTTAATCTTATTCGATAAGGGAAACAGCTGTCTTTTTTTTGTTGTCCATATCCTTTGGTCATTTCAAATGACTATGTATAATGTAGAAGACACTATTTATTAGACAATTTCATCCAAAGCTCCACTTAATGCATGTCTTATTCCTCCCAATTCTTTGTTACTAAACGTGAAACCGACCTGTGTTCAAAGGTTAATGTTTGAGCGCCTTGTGTTTTGACATCATACCAATACGAGTTTGTCTCATCCAGAGGCTGGTTCCATACTCGAGCCCATTTCACCGCTCACCAAGGCCTGAGCGTTGTTTATAGGCTAATGCATGTGGCCGGACTTAAATTCAAACCAGTAAGAGATGGCTCACCCGAAACCCGGGGCTGGTATGGAACAGAATATAAGGAGATTCAATGCCACTTTAAATAAAGAACACTAGAAGAAACCAAAACCTTCGGAAATCTTCCACGCACTCGACTATACGAGAAATATGCATTACGTTCTTACGTTATGGATCGGCGATGATAATTTTCTCGTCGCAGGTTTTAAGTGTTGTACACTCCTTACACACCAGCTAGTTACTGGTGCAGAGGAATGAAGTGCAATCCTTCCATTAGAACAACAGTGTTTTCTCGGTCCGACATGGAGTGTATGAGAAGTCTTCTATTTGAAGAATGAGCACAATTCCTTATTATCATGTAGTCTGTTTTTCATTATGGTGTACTGCTTTCTGGTTTTGATTAGCTACTAATGAGATATAATACATTGTTTACCTTAAAAACGTTTAAAAGTCTACATCGCGTATAATTCTAATTAGTACTATAATCATAGAGTTTCGCAGCTCACTTTTCATTCAGAATTATGACAGCGGACATTTTAAAAAATTGCCTGCTTATAATTAAGTAGAGGCATTTTAATGTTAAGAGGTTTAACTGTTATGTCATGGCTCAAGTTTTATTGTCATTTTATTATGCTCATTAGGGTACATAGTAGTTTAAATTATGGGATTTTAATATGGATATATTATAATTCAACTTTTTTTTTTTTTTTTTTTTTTTTTTTTTTTTTTTTTTTTTGCAAAACAGAACAGTGAAATTGATTTGCAGAGTTCCGTCTAAAACACATTGTAAAACACGTTTTATAGCATTCGAGTTATCTATCATCAATGTTTGTTATGGCCACCTTCCTTTACGTTAAGAAGAATTACGAAAATACTTTATGCAAACAAAAGCATGTTATCCTACACGATCTATTTCAAACATATGCCTATACATAAATAAATGCCGGTATAGTACAATAAACACTGATTTTAAGTACACATCTCTGGAGTTATTCAACAGTCATCCTTTACAAATTAGAAACCTTTCCTTCGGAACGTTTAGGAGGACGGTCAGATCTGTACAACTGTCAATGTATGCTCTTTATAATGTACATGAATTTTATAATTGTAATAATTGGTAAGCTATTATGCAATTAATGTAACGTGGTTATACACGTTAAATGTTTACAGCATTAAAAATCGATCTATTTATCAATCTATTATTTTTCCGCAATTTCAGGAAGCTGTCAATTAACAGTCATTAGGAAAATATCTCTACACAAACTTCCCACGTTTGGTCATTTATGTAGGTTGCTAATGATATCCGATTTTCATTATTGTAATTCACTTCTAGGAAGACCTTCTTAGCACATTACGCAGGATCCAAATCGATATCTTTGAGTCGACACCAAGTATAATAATAGAAGGAAGCCAAGAGAAATCCACAATACTCATCGTAATTATTTTGTACGACCTTACTAAAACTCTGAATGTGAATTCTGGGGAAATTGTAGGTGGAAACTGTAAGGTTTCTCTGCAGAACCCTCTTTCCTGATTGCCGTATTCTCCCTTAATAAGTCCCTATCGTCGCTTACAAGAAGATATTACAATTAAGGATAATGGAAATGGCTTTCCTGCACTGTTATTTCTTATGTGACCTGTGGTTAAACCCCCTTTAATTACGTAATATTTTGTAAATTAAATGCATTACTGCTTTAATTCGAAATCCAGACTCCTTAACGTGTCACGCAAGACTAAGTAATCAGTGTCAGTTGTAATTTTATCTGAAAATCAAGTCCAGTTTTTACTGGAAAAAGTCATTTTGCAATCACGTTTCTATTTCTGTTTTGATAAAAAGTACAAGAATTACAAGTATTTGAGTCAAAAGTGGCTATTTATCCAAATGGTTTGATTTTTAAAATGCGACAAGCTTTACGTTCTTTCCGTTTCCCCAAAAATGCTCCAGCTATCGAAGCACCTTATAATAAGTATATATACAAGAAATTAATGCTTACAGTCGGTAACATTAGCATAAACTTACAAAAATATGTTTGTCTTTCAATTAAGCCTATTGTTAATGAGACAATTAGGTTAAAATCTTTACAGACTGGCAACAGCGAACTGCCCGATCACCTTTGCCTTGCAATGTCACTAATATGAAAACAAATCTACTACGTAATAACCTTTGTAACTTAGTTAATTTTCATTAAGACTGCCAACTTTATGAAAAACGGCAAAGGAATGTTTAATTTCTGCTCTTTCCCTTGCTGATGTGAAAAAAGATTAGAACAGTACAGATAAGGGCATTTTTTCCGAGAAAAATTCTCTTTGGGACAAACTTGCTATTTGAACCTTTGTTTTCTTCTACCGAAGAAACAAGCTGTTAATCTCTTCATTTGGGTTGTATATGCGTGTATGTGTAGGCCTATATATACATATATAAATGTGTATATAATTTTAGATGCCCGATTGTTTGCCTCGAGATACTAAGGCTCAAAATATAAAAGGCTTAATATTCGCACTGCCGGTGCGTAAGGCTGACAACCTTACCACCTTCATGTGCCGATGTCTAAAAATCTGGGAACCTCAACCTCCTGGAACCCTCTGGGCCTCTATGGCCTATAATAGGGAACTCTTTACTTTTTAATATTCGCACTAATTCAAGGCAAAGCTAAATGCAATATGGTAAGCAGTATATCGAATGACCTAGTGTTTGATTTTTTTGCATTGTGCTGAGTCCTAAAGTAATTACATTTGTGTAAAGATAGGAGTTAGAACCATGATAAAATCCACATTATTCCAAGTAGAATTTTGAATTAATAACTTTTATACTTATTCACCTTATCTCGTACCAGTGTTTATATACACCTATTTAGCGAAAATGTACTAAATATTTTCTTTTCTTTGTTCCAGGTAAGTCCAGTCATGACTTTATTTTGAATCATATGCTGCTTCAATAGTAAGTAAACACATTTTAACTACTGTTTTGGCGTTTTGTATTCAATATTTTTGAAAATTTTAAGAAACTTCAGCGCCTTGTGGAGGTCTCGAGAACGCATGTAAAATATAATATCCCGTTTGGAGATATTGTCAAAAGCTATAGTCTGGTAAAAGTATATTCAATAATGTAAGATTTGAGGCTTTCCTGGCGAATCTTATGTAGAAAATCTTCTCGGGTTTGCAGCCAGGTGAGAAGTTTGTTGTTTGTTGTTCATTATCATTGTTCAATAAAATTGAATACGTTTAGCTAGAGTTTGAAAATGGAAAAAACTTATCTGTAATATAGAAATTAGTGAACAAAATTTTTCGTGTCAGTCTTGAAAAATATTACACAAGGGATCGTTTTCGTCTTATATTTGTGAGAAATACAAAAAGAAAATGCCTTCAGAATTCTTCAGCAATCTTTTTTCTTCATATTCCACGCATCCTAAACTCTTATATTACTGCACATAATTTCAGCACCGATCTCTGTATTTCAGTAATGTAGTATTTGATTCCAGAGTATCTCACCGTAGTCGAGAGTCGTCCATCCGTTATGCTTAAAGTGTTCGTTGTGTGCTCGTTCCATAACTCTACGTCACAGACAAAAAGTAGAGGAAGTCATAAACTAGAGAGGGAGAGAGAAAGAGGAAAACTAATCTGTATGGCACTATTATAAACTTAGAATGCAGGTATAGTAGGGCTGTTCTAGTATTGCAAGAGAGATCCTTTCCTTTCTCTATAATTTCTAGTAGACAGCATTACAGAATACTATCAATGTAGAGTAATTTTTCCCTTCTCCTGTACGTATTCACCTTATATTTATTTATAGTCCATTTGAGGAGTTAAGTCTTTTTAGTAAACATTGTTATTATGTCAATAAAATCTTCTTGGCTTCCGGGTATCTGCCGCGTCATGTTTAAGAATTCTGCCGACGTTTCGACCATCTTGCCGTGGTCTTTATCAAAGCAGTAGCCTTGATAAAGACCACGGCAAGATGGTAGCCTTGATAAAGACCACGGAAAGATGGTCGAAACGTCGGCAGAATTCTTAAACATGACGCGGCAGATACCCGGAAGCCAAGAAGATTTTATTGTCAACTCGGGCCGCGGAAGCCTACGATCTTATATTATTGTTATTATGTAATTTCCTAGAATAAAAGGACTTTAAGATACGTTGAGAAAGTACATGATAACTATACGCGACACATGTTGTACTCGTTCGGGCTTTAGTATAAAACAACTTTCAGATTTACGAGAACTAAATGCTATGATTGTGATATAGGTCCTAACCAATTATGCTGTATAAACTATTTACAAGAACTAAATGCTATGATTGTGATATAGATTATGCTGTATAAACTATATTAACACACACACGGGCAGTATTGCTAACAGAGTGAAATGCATAGATGGGAACCCACAAAGACTTCAGAATAAAATGTAATTCTGATTTTAAGAACATTTTTCCATAAAAGCGGCAATATTCACAAAATGTTAACACAAGTACAGTATATAGGTTTATGTTTTCATGCTAAATTGTTTTTTTTTCTTCTTTCTTTTTTTCGGTTGGTCAGGTTCGAAATTCCTCCAAAATTCTACAGGTGTATCTGACTGCAGGTTTTATTCAATTGTATTCATCTAATTCACGAATTACTTACTCAGAAACTGACAAATAATTAATCTAGTTCGACTCATGATTCAATTGGATTCAAATTAATCGTTCGCAGAATGCGTAATACTAATATCGGAATTATTACTTCGACATTCTCCCAGCTATCATACAACGATAGATACAAGGATTTTCTGTAGATTTTCAGCAAAGTGATCTGTTCGCAATTAGGGAACTATTAATAGTATATTGCGACACAAGGGCGGAAAGGCACGTTTACGGGTCGAGGAAACAGATTGAAAACCCGAGGCGCAGCCGAGGGTTTTTAAGTTTTCGAGACCCGTAAATGCCTTTACGGTCCGTGTGTTGCATGCTATTTTTTGCACGACGGTTACTTATATCAATTTAATTATATTAATTGTGATATTACCTGAAAATATTATGTAAATACAGACTTGAAGAATGGTGCTTATTTCAGAAAGGGATTCGCATTTGTTATTGTTTATGGCAACCGAATATTTATAAAGCGGGGAGGCCTTGGTCATTTCTGCTCGCAAATAAGTATTTGCGGGCGGTAAAGTAACTTTCCGCCCGTCGCCCCTAGCAACAATTCACTTTCCGCCCGTCGCCCCTAGCAACAAGATTGCGTGTGGTAATGTCAAGTTACGAGCCATGTAAACAACTTTCGTAAGAAACACTTACTAGCTAAGGAGTGCAAAAAGGTATTTTTATAAATGTGTTTAATGGAGCACTTCTCAGGCACCAATGTATATGGATAAAGGACTGTATATCTGGGAAAACTAGGCAGCCGCCTAGGTCGGCAAATTTTTAGAAACATTTAGGGGCGGCAACATTTACATTTAAAAGGGTAAAATTTCCAACGCGACACTAAAATAAAACAAAATATTGTAGATTAAAAGCAAACATAACAGCTAATTATAGAAATAAATTCAGTACATTATGTCAACGTATTCATCGGCTTCGTTGAAAGCTGCCTTCTGAAAAAAAAAATTTCTCTGTTGCAGTTTCTTGTTTGTTTAATTTAAGTATTAAAAGTTATGCATCTTCCAATTAAATATTTTTTGTTTAATCTACATACTATCCAGATTTGTTAGTCTTCAAGAATACAAGACTAATTCAAATCAATTTTATTTTACCAATTTATTTATTTACCTATTAATAGCAGGCTAGAGAACGTGAAATTTATTCCGTGTTGAATCAAACGGTAAAAACGGAATGATTGAGATGGCAATTTAGGGGGCGTCGAAACTATTTCTCGCCTAGGGCGCCAAAATACCTAGAGCCGGCCCTGCATATCCATAATCTATCACAGCTCATTCAGATATTTATCCAGACCTTTAAGAACTTATAAACATATCAGAAACATTCCCGAGAAAAAGTATAACTCTAATGTTGATAACTTATCTGATTTTGTGGAAGTTACCTGATTTTGTGGATTAGATTTTCAGTACGATTTATTGTCTCAGTAATGAAATCTACATTTTGTAAGTGTAGGCTAAGGATTGTGAAGAGAGAAAGGCATTACTTTATCTGCATGAATTTTAAATATTCTATACTTCAACGTTTCACTTTAGTAAATCAATGTAGCCTACTCTTATAATACTGGTCTACAAAATAAAACTAATTTTAATCACCAGAGATAAAATTATACTTTTCATGTAGATTATGGATATACCTTTTCGTACCGCGGTACAGATTTTTCAGTACACATAAAATATTAGCTTAGTAGAAATAAATTTACATCTAAGTTAGTTGCAGGCTTTCTCGGTTCCCCAAGCCATGCATGCTTCTACCTATTGTTCTGCCATTACAAATATGCTCTGCTGTTTTTCTAATCTAAGATCCAGGCATTTGATTTCACCTATTGCTTTACCCTTACAAATATGTTATGCGGGTTTTCTAGTTGTAAGTTTAAGGCGTTTTCTTTTCCCCATGCCATGCACGATCTCACCTATCGCTTTGTTGTTACAAATATGCTATGCGGGTTTTCTAGTCGTGAGTTGCAGGCGTTCTCTTTCCTCATGCCATTCATGATTTCACCCATCGCTTCTCGTAGAAGATAGTCTATATTTTGAGTCAGTATTTTAAAATTATTATAGCTGTAATTTAACATTTATATTCCCAGCTGACACAATAAATTTACAAACATCTGACTTCATTGTAGTAAAGGTCATCTCTATTCACTACCAAGAATGTTGTAAGCCTAATAAGGCCGAGGGATCTACATTCATTTGGCCAGATTTGACCTATTTTGTTCTATTGTTTCCTTTACATGCAAATTAGTGATTTACCTTTACTTCAGACGTTTACAGTCAAAAAAGTTAGTGTGCTTAAATCCACAAACAGAAACATGTGCATCGACGGGCCAAACGGACCGAATCGGTAGACCAGTGTATGTGTGTATATATATGTGTGTGTATATGTGTTTGTGTTTGTGTGTGAGAGAGAGAGAGAGAGAGAGAGAGAGAGAGAGTGGGTTGAAACCTAATTTGTATTTGAACCTATTCGTCAGAACCATAAATTCCATTTTCTTTTTCTTCATGTCATACCCATGCCAGTTTTATAATCTTCAGATCACGTAGTTTTAATGAAGAGACAAAATAAATTAAAGCTGGGTGATGATGAATATAGGATGAACGCGCGACTGAGAATAATATAGCACTCGTAGAAACGAAATGTCACTTCTGCAAGCCAAGAGTACTGCAGATGTATTATTAATACGTAACCCTGATGGCATAATACGATTGTATATCTCTAACAGGGAACCACTTTCACTGCGAATGAATAATTACCGGGTGCAAAGCAATGAATAATGATAATCCACGCTGTATTTTTCCTCTTGTCATTCGAAAACCAGAGTGGTATCGTCGCTTGGGAAAGGGTCGGAACGATGTTGGTCTGCGCGATGCTTTCGGGGGACTTTCATTCGGGATTACATGACCCTTTTTCTGTAATCTCAAATGCCTGAAACCGCCACTGGGCAAGTTTACGTGGATCTCACACAACACGGTAACCAGGAAATGAATTAAACCCAACTCCCTGCTTTTACTTCATAGAAACGGTTTTGTTCAACGTCGGGCAGAGCCAACCCCAAACATAACGACCCACTTTTGGTTTAATATAATTGACATGTCCACCACAACACCATATCTTTATAAATGCATGATACAATGATTAGTGAAGTACTTCCCCTTCTACCCGCTCCATAGCCTCTTGCGATATTAGCCATGGACCTATAGCCATATTTTGAAAAAGAAAAGAGAGGGCAGAGTAAGGCTACCATCTAGCGAAATAACGAAGGCCGAGCAGGGTTCTTGGTGGAAAAAAGTTCTAAGGCTCGATTTTAAATGTGTTAAAATATACCCTCTCCCACTTTCAATCGGAAATGGTATCAGCAAGTGCGATTCCACATTGTTTCTAAACCGAGTCCTGGTATAGGTACGTGTAATAGTCAGCCGACCATGGATCGACGTACACTCACTTCCTGTACTTTATTACAATCGTTTGGACATTCTTGAAGTGCATAGAGAACTAACTACTGTGCAATATTTTCGGTAGTATGTACTGAGTAATGCTTCTATAATGATTTTCATGAATCAAACTATTAATATATTCATTAAAGTTCATAGGATACGTGCTTTATGTTGGAGGTAGACGTAATTACTTCTAACTTCCACGCCTAGTTATGTTGTTCACACGAAAATTTCGATTTTACCATGCGATATCTACAGGCCAAAACCAGAATCACGCTTCAGGCGGAGGGCGTATCATTGGGGGAGTAGGCGAGGGAGGATGATGAAAGCTAATAAGGATTTATACACTTGTTTTATGGAATCCAGCCTAAGAACTACTAGGAAAACACTGGGAGAAGTGGATAGAACACAGTTCATTGAATTTCGATACTCCGCTTGACAATGTACAATGAAATGAGATGGTGATTTTCACACATTGCTCGAAGACATGCCTGTAACAGTTGAGATGGAGGTAATTCATCCGTAAAAATGTAAATTTTTAATCGCGAATTGTGAATTTGTTTGAAATTGTTTCATCTTGGTTTGATTTTACTTCTCGTACTTTTTTAGTTTCATACTACAGGCAGAAGATATTACAAAAATGGAAATCTGTAACTCGTAGAAGATAAATTTTTGTTAATTGTTTCATTGTGTATTTTGAATTATTAAAATCCTTCCCATCTAGTCGGGAATTTAATTTTATGTACAAGATCGTAACTCGCCGAGAAATAGTGTACATTATTATTTCAAGTAGTAAATCCATGAACCTCTCTAATTAATTCGTTTTAAACTGTAGGATTCTCTCAATTAATAGATGGCATAAGTATGGTCCACTTTCAGGAAATACGAAACAAAATACAAACTTCTGCAACTTGGTGTTAAGCAGCATTATGTATCTGGCATTTATATCGGCTAAATGATATGAGACCAAAATAACCTTCAATTCATTAAGAACAAGTTATGAAATATGATACCATACAACGAATAAAATGTTGTATATTCATCTAAATTTCACAAATACATTATTTTAAATAACTTTAGCAAATAACAGTAAACAAGACCAATAATTATAAAATCTAAAAGAAAAGGGTAAGCCTAAATCAGTTAATGTTATGAAAGATAATAACATACCATACTGATAGAGAAATGTTAAATTTAAAACAGACAGGATTGTTTTGTATATAGTACTTTAACATTTCTGGTGAGAAAGTTCATTCATTAGAAAATCAGTTTTAATTATGCCTTTTTTTATTTTCTTTACTGGAAGTAGTTCAATACATTGGCTTCAAGTGAAATTAATTTTTTAATATCCTAATTACTCAGGAAATTGATACCAAGATCATTATAGTTTTCTAATATACAAATACACATTTTGATTTTTTTGGAAAATGTATTAAAAAAGTTCTGTTTTCAAGGTACTATAATTGCCAGAAGTTCTCATACCTAATTTATAATCATTTATTTAAAATTTGCATCGCTTTCTTGCAAATGTTATTATTAAACAAGCTTAACAACACGGCATCAATTAAAACTTTACTAACTATACTTCGATAACGTGAGGTATTGGTTCGCAAAAGACCATTGCGATTTGTGTGCGCACCACCTTATTGTGATGGGTGAAGAAGAAGCTTTTATGTTGACGGTAGTGGCTCAACTCCCCCTCTCAATACTTTCCTACTTCCACCCCAAAGCCCTTCCCCCTCTCCAATGACACGAAGTCTTTATTTGGGTTTCTGTCCCTCAACCTTACCAACACACACCCTAACAATCAGCTAACTCTTCAATTTGTAAAATTACTACAATTATTCTTTGCTCATCTCCGCCAACCTACCTTTTACTTCCACCTTTTCATCTCTTAACTTCCATCGGCAGTTGCTACCCTCAATAAGATGTAAAAAATGTTGAAGAAGGGGAGGGGTATAAAAAGGGAAGATTCGAGTAGAATTTTGTAAGTGTTCTTCTTCGCCTCGAGATGCGAAATACAACAAAGTAACGAGCGACGACGTTCTGAATCTTAAATGGAAACTCGAGTAATTATTATTCCTTCTTTAAAGGGAAATAAAACAGTTTTTCGTAGGCCTCATCATATTGAATCTCTTGCTATTGAAAGCTTACTTTGAACTTTCTGCAATGTCATTCAGTTGAAAGACAAAACAGCTTTTTTTTTTCTTTCTTTTTAAGTTCTCAACTTTCCTTTAACCTCCAACATTTGATTGTAATTACATAGATTGAAGCTTCGTGTTACATAATACAGAGTGGAAAAAATGTTCACATTTAACAATATAATGTTTTCAACGCAGAAGAATTTATGAAATAAGCTCTGTTTATTTAAGCCTATTTATTGATTTTTACTTATTGCTTATTTACTTTAGACATTATTATACTGTAACATGATTTTCTCCTTCTTATTCTAAGTTCACTTAGAAACACGATAATTATACGAAAAATCATGTACAATAATGCCACCAAAAAAATATACCCTAAGCAATTAATTGAAACAAACTAGAAAACCCATAGCGATGAGAGATTTAGGTCCACAGATATGTATATATATATATATATATAGTAACTTAACAAGTTAGCCTATCACAAGATTTAGTAAATTCAGTGTAATATTAAATCTGTTTATCCAATTTATTATTTATTGAACATTTTTAAGATATGTGGATTTTTATGAATGTATTATTTTTTGTGCAAAAATAATTATATTGCGACATTTATTCGGAGTAAAATCATAAGTAACAGCAAAGATGTTAGGAGTTAAGACATCCTATGAACAGTACAGTTATTAAAGAATAACATTGGAAGCAAATAATACACAAAGATAAATACAAAGACATAATGCAATATAATAATACGATATATCATTACAAACGGAGAATTGATAGGTAGTTTCTATACGAGATATTATCTAACCTGTTAAATGAATTGAAAATATGAGAATTATCGTATAGGCCTACTGTTACAGAAATTGAAACCCTCTTTCTTATATACCCCCATTACTTAAAGGTCCAAAAACTATAAAAGCACGTATGATAATTCTCATGAGTCGTATACAGTTTTGGGGGAAACAACACAATAATTGCTTCTCAATTACCTGTCGGTTAAGTGTATTATTTTTAAGTGATCGTGTCGTATTGTGTAAAAAAAATAGTTTTCGCCTAGAGCTAGAGCTAGAGCTAAAATGATAGATAATTCAAATTTACCTAACTCATGAATTTGACAGAATTTTCCCTATGAAATCCCCGAATATAGCAGACATTATCAGAGAGCTGATTGAGAACAAATCATTCTTACGTAAATTTCGGCAGCACACTCACTCTCGTGGAAACTATGCGTCAAGATATAGACTGTAATCACCAGGCAAGCCTTGCAATCAAGTTATAATGAAGTTTCCCCAAGTAAATTATAGCTAACTTGCACACACCCAACAGGTGCAGTATCAAAATCATCATTTTCGTCATATAACCTCCGTCGTCTTCAATATATCATCGTTATATATTTATCAATATTATATAATTATTAATAATAATGTATAGCTTATCGTTATCTATAGGCTACTAGGTATGAAGTTGCTTTATTTTTTTCGTATTGTATTTTCATCATTTATGTAACGTACAGAGTGTCCCAGTATAATCTGTTCCAACCTACAGAATATAAATTATCGAGGACAGGCAAAATACAGAGCTACAGCCTCAAGGTTTATCTTTTTAATTTGAGCATAGTATCTTTTACAATCGAAATTAAGCGTTTTAACTCTTTGCAATGAGGGCTGAATGGCTCTTTTGTTTCGATTGGTGTTCTTCGTGTTAAACATTTCATTTCTAAGTACAAATACCAACTGCAATACAGATTGGCTGTGGTTTAATTATATGTTCAGATGTGAAAGAAAACAACACTACAGCAAATTGCACACGAAATATAGGATACGGACAGGTAGAACTCGATTGTTTTAAAAACACTGTAATAGCAAAAGGCACATGGGAAATATTAAATTACACATTCAAGGCAGGTCTTCAATATCAAAATCAGACTTAAAGATCAAACCGAACGTTATCGAAATTTACGTATATTAATGGTGCATCCCAACATCACTTTCAAGAAGGTCGAAAATAGGTCGAAAATAAATATTGTAAAGAGTTTCTTGAAAAACGTGGGCTAAAAAAGTTTCTCGGCAGTCGACCATAAGAAAAATTCCTTAAGATCTTGTTATGACGGTTACTCAATCAGTTTATAAAAGCAGTACAAGACCAGAAAATATGGGTTGTAATACATTTATTTTTCTTTACGACATGTAGATTATAACGTACATTAAAACGCGTAATTCTACGCAAATCATTTCTAAACAAGAAGCGTAATGCATATTTTTATGACAGTAAATGTGAACAATTATTTTGTGCCCAACTATGACTGAATGTTTACATGTTGAGGCAACGAGTAACGCCACACTTCCATCTCCAATTCGCTTCAACCTACAGAAAACAATGGTCCGGGGTTCTTAACTTTCTTGACTTGGATACCCTAGACAGAACCCTGGTCATGAGACTATGAACGAAATACTAATCGTTTGTTAAGATAGTATTTAATTAAAGCCGTTACTAAAAGTAAGTGTAGATTTTAATTCAACGAAAACACTTTGTTTGAAAACTAATCTGATCTGTGTGCTTCGTGCCTGTAAATTTATTTTTCCTATTTTAAACTATGTGGCGTGGCCCGCTAATCATTATCTGGGGGTTAGTGTGGCCCCCTTTATATAAAAATAATAATAATAATAATAAAATTTAAAAAATAAAAAAAATTTGTCAACCCCTGCTGTAGTTGACCGAACTTTAGGAAATGTTTTGTCACTTTTGAGTTTCATTTCCTTTTATTATCAATATTATTTTATTACATTTTTATTATTGTAATTATCATTCTTTATAAATGTTTCGGATTTAATTTATATTTCAACGTATTTTTAGAATAGGTTCTGCGTAACGTAAAACTCTTCGCCTCTTTGTATGTTTACCATGTTCATTATTCTTAGGCTTGTAGATTAGAACTCCAATTTTTTATTAAATTCGTGCTAACTTTTACCTGGAACATTTAATAGTAGATCTATAAGTAAATTTGAAGGGTCATTAAACGATCAGAATCAAATTGTCTCTACACACAATTTGAACTTCTAACATGTTGGTTAAGGATCAAATATTCATAAGCTATGGTTTTTCAAATTTGGAAACTATTTTTTCATCTCATAGAAATCACTGCGATTTGTTAGCTTCTTTTCAGTATTTAAAATGGGAAGTTTCAATACAGTACAAAATGGATGGTGCGAAAATTTTCTGAAAGCTGTATTTATGTCTCTGTTCCATAAAATAATGTTCGCATGCAAGGAACATAGAAAAACAATAAAAGTTGCACTTAAACGTTCCTGTAAGCTCATGTTTAAAAGTCATAATGGAGAAGTTGTGTTAATGGCGTTGTGGAAAAAGCAAGACGCGGTAACGCGTTTATATAACGCTATTGAAAATGTAGGAAACGCTTTATAAATCGTGGCCCGTGCATTTTATTTAAGGATTAAAAAGGCTCTTCCATTTAAATATACAAGCAGAAAGCTTTTGTTTCTCCTGAAATTATTTGAAGATCTTGCGATTTAACGTAATAGGCCCAATGATCCTCATGCCTCAGTCGTATTAATTGTAACTTACAATCTCGAGCGCTGGACGGATCCTGGATGAAGACATTTAATTATTAGTTCAAGACAAAACTTCAGGTTAAAGGCGTACAGTTTTCCTGTCGTTAAGTTCTTGGCTTCACCCCCAATCTTCTCTTGCTTAATCATGCGCTTTAAGGAAGGCAACGGGAAAGTACCATGAAACTACCAAACGTCGGTGGTGTTCTAGCCGAAGTTCTGTAATGATATGAAACACTAGGAAAACGAAGCCCACGATTTAAATTTCTGAGGAGAAGCTGTTTTAGTTTTCTTATATGCAGACTAGCATGTGCCCGCGGCTTCGCCCGCAATAATTATTTCAAAAATTAAAAATTAAGAGCATAATAGTTAAATCGTTATATTTATTAACACCTAAATCACGTGGACTACATACCACGATTAGATAGCATCGGCTGATAAAAGCGACCTCAGATTCGAGTTTCTTGGTCCAGAAAACCCCTGTATAGTGAGTTTCGTCCAAATAAAACAATGTTTGACCATATTAGGGCTTACAACATTCAAGCGATCGCGAAAGTTTAATTTCCAAGGTATGACAAAAATAGACAAAGCCAACTGTAATTGTCAAACTTCCATTTAATTTAATTCCAAACCCATCTGAAACACACTGGCAACAATATGTTTTAATGTCAAATGTGATTCGGATTCGATAATTCTGTGTAAGAAGGGATTAAGTATTCTCAAAAACATTTGATTTTTGGCATTTAAAATCAGAATTTTTCAAAATCCTTTCTTAGTGAGCACCTACATTATGAAACGGAGGTACTGTCAAAATTCCAAGTCTCTACCTGTTATAGTTTAGGCTCTACGTTGATTCCTGTCAGTAAGGACAAAGCCTTTTATATATATAGAGACTGATGTAGCTGAAAATTTGCGAAATTTTTCTACTTCGATAAAACTGTAAGTTTTCGCACATTGGAAGCAACATTTCACTACTATCAGATTAACAAACTACTGTGCACGATTAGATCGAACAACATGAGTTCACGCATTGATACGTACTTTAACAGGTGAAATATGCAACTACTATCTTTGTTTAAAGTGTGCCTCTCCAAAGAGAAAATATAAAGGTTGATGTTAAAATTAATGAAACCATGAGGGATTCATAAATCATACCATTTTGTGAATATCTCTGTTTTACTCCCAGAACTAAATTCAATGATTTTAGGAGTTATTTTCTTTTTCTCTAAGAACGGTTTCCTCATCAGCTAAGAATATAATTGCCTCAGGAGACATAAGAAATGTTTACAAAGTGCTGGAAATGGACGGACAGAAAGTGTGGAAATAACTAGGCATGTCACAAAAAAACAAAAATCTTGTCAGACTTCTGTCCTTCCGCCAGTATTTCATATTTTCTAGGCTCCCTCTATTTTCTAATTTTCCTTTTACTTTCATAATGCGTTGACCCTCGAATACAATAGAGTCCATTAATACGGCCGAGGGTAAAATCAAGAAGGAAAGTTGCTGCCTGAATGGAAGTGTGACAGAGAACAAAATCACTATGTGTTGGCGAAAATAATACAGAAAAACAAAGACTCAAAGGCTCTCAATGCGTCGTCTGGAAAATTAAAAAGCACAGTACATTAGGAGGCATTGGTTTATAAAAAAACTAATAGTTTCTTTCAAAAGTAACTGAGTGGATTCTCAAGGTTTTCACTTCAAATTAAAACAGAATACGTTCACGTACAGCCAAAGTCGGAACTGCCATATATCCTGATTGTAACTTCTGGGAAATAGCAGTTAAACCATTTTTTTGCAGATGCCGTATGCTGTGTAGACAGATATAACAATATGTAAAAAGTAACAAAATTATCTGATATTTGTTAATTTGTTATGACTAAAGCTAGAAAAACGAAACTTAACCACCCAATTTGCGTACACAATTTTCAGAAACCTGACTATCTGTGTGTGAACCACACAGCTCGAGAACAAAAAAATTATACTTGAGTTAGGTGTTTTCTGAGGAAATTTCTATTGTCTAAGCTTAGCATAAAGAAAGCTATGTGAGTGCAGTAAATATTTTAATACCCTAACTTGTAGTGTTTCTGTATTAAAGGTTGCATACTTTCTTCTCAAATTTCGTTGATAGGTTTTAAAATGTACGAAGTAATTATTGATTAATACATGTCATGAAGGTAGGCGTCTTCTATAAGACGAGACGATTTTTGTCTTGCGTAAAGTGAATCGGTATTGATTTCCTTCTGAAACAACTGACTAATTTACATGTTCCTTATTGTCCGCTATTAGCCGCCAAAATTGATAGGGGAAATATCCCCTTGCTAGCTTTCGGCAGTGCACTTGAGATCTCCAGCAATCCTGAAATTAGCAGTTTAAGAACATAATTGAATGTTAGCACCCCTGTTGATTGTTTCGATAGGCCTAGAACCAGTTACAGCATACGGGTAAAAGGTAATTGTTGTTCTTGGTTTCCAGAAGAGGTGCTTATTGCTTCATTTAGATGCAACAGCTCATAATTCCTTCAGTGATGCCATTACTTTCATTTCAAAAGAGTTAAAATTGCCGAAATTTTCCGTCTAAATCACTAAATGAGTAAATTCTTCGTTCTATAACATTATCGAATTAAAAAAAAAAAACAGATTTAACGAACTTTTCGTTACATCATGCAGAAGTATCATCAATTTAAGGAGTTGTTTATTTTATTGATAAAATCATTATATAATATACGAGCATATTAGCATGGGAACAAATTCCGTTATGCATTTAAGCAGTTGTTTTACTGCCTCAATACGCTCTCAATCTCCATTAGACGAAGCCTGTGCTATTATAATAGTAGTAACACGCTAAAACCTAAATACATTCTTTTGTATCAAAATTGTGATCCATTTTTAATACGTCTGTAAATTGATATTACATTTCTGTAGCTTTATATGGTATCGGGTAATCTCGTAATAGAAAAATATTTTTAAATCTGTTTGTACTTTAGATTAATTTTACGTTCAAGTTTTCTTCTGATTACAAAATATGCGCATTTTGAAATCTCTTAAAATTTATCCGAGGCGTTTTTCTAAATTAAAATGAATTCAAGAATACTTTGTTATTCTAAAAACTCTAGGGACTGCTCACAAATCAATGACATTTAATTATTTCTAGTTTCCTTCAGAAATGTCGGCCGCGGGGTGTAGGCCTAAAGGGAGCTTGCCCGCCTTTGGATTCGGAGATCAAGAGTTCTATCCAGTCACGGTAGATGGATTTTTCAGGACATAAAATCCTGTCTTCCGGGGACGAAGGTATGACTTTAAACCGGGGTCCCGTGTCGCAGATTTAAGGAATGTTAATGAACTCCAAGCCTACATTAGAGCCTCTGGACAAAATTCCTCGGCCCTTTCACGTCCATGTAATCCGTTAGAGACTTGTCGTGACAATGGGCTTACCACCTATCCGTCTATCCTTTCTAGGAAAGTAAACTTAACTAAATTCGTCTAAGGTACTGTAACCTCCATTCATAGGCCCCTTTCCCCCGACCGCGGGGTGATATGGAGTATCTATATATCAATCGCTTTCAGGTATAAAAGAATAATGCTTTCGAGAAGAGACAGTTCACAATTTTTTAGGCTATAATATCATTGGAAACCTGAAGGGAGGTATGAAGTAGCCTACATTTCAGACTTTCCAAAATAAAAAATAATAAGAATTAAGTAGCCTAAACTTGAACTAGGTCACTACAAACGTCGGCGTGATTATCATCACCGGTTATCAGTCCATTCTGACTTGATATACATAGTCCTATGTCTAAACGTTTTACATCTTGATAAGTGTAGGCCTACTATTATTTATTTTCGTGTATCTGCTTTTCTGTTAGCTGTTCACGTAAATCTTGTTACCGAAAATGTTAGTCGTTTCACACTTGAGTTCCACTAAGTTTATTTCAATATATTCCTGAAATCGGGTTACAAACCAGTACCATTATCAATTCCACTAACAATTTACCTAGATCTAAACTTTTTCTAAATGTAGGTTACATTAGGCTATTTAAAATTTATTGTGTGTTCAATATTTCTGATAAAACATACCGGCAATTTTGTAGGGACTGAGATTTTCTGCTACAAATTGTTTATTCAAAGCGAGTTTACGCAAAAGGTAGAAGAAATTGATTTAAATAGGCCTATTACGGATATATGCCGTTATGATTTTCCGAAAAATTGATTTTTTAGTACACGCTCTCTAAAACAGCTGCTTATCGGACTGGTAACACGCCGAAAAGCTGCACTTTAAAGGACAAGTCCGCTAAAATTGCATAAAAGTGCATTCAAACTGCATTCAAAATGCAATTTTAGTGGCCTTGTCCTTTATAGTCGTCATGGCAATCTATAAACAAAACCCAGATGGCATTGACCAGTCACACCAACTTTAACATGGATTTACGCATATAATTGGTCATAAAACAACAAATTTAAGACAACACGTTTCTTTATGATAATCAGAAACTTTACCAGGATTTTTCGCAAAACACGATAGCCCACTTCATCACATGACAACAAATATAAGCCAACAACTTTTCACATTTTGGTTCACTTGAAAAACATTCCTTACCATGGACGAACAGCATTTAAATGCTGTAATATATCCCTTCTCATAGCCTATTTCTGCCGTGAAGTTGCTGGTAGCAGCTCCAATTCAATGTTTCTGGCTTGGATTGCAATTTCCTCGGTATTATCATTTATATTTTCACAAGCTTTTCATAAATACTAGTTGGTATGCAATATTGTTTACAAACAAGGAACTCATATATTATGCATCTATACTACCACATTTGTTATTGCTACGTACGGTCATTGTTGTTTTATGATCTAGATGGCCATGACCAGATAACTTAAAGAAATGACTGACTGCATTTCATTATAATTAATTATACGGTATTTTTGTTTTATTTCATATAATTTATAGAACTTTTACTAAAAAATATTGTATGCACCACGTACGCAAAAACTTTAGCGGACTCATCCAGAATTTCAGCCTCGGCTTTCGCCTCGGCCGCTATCTAGATTCGTCCGCTAAAGCGTTATTTTGCGTACTTGATACATAAATAGCTATTTTAGTACACGCTCTCTAAAACAGCTGCAAGTCGGACTGGTAACACACCCAAAAATTGCATCTTAGCAACCAAGGTCGCTAAAATTGCATAAAACTGCATTCAAACTGCATTAAAAAATTCAGTTTTATCGGCCTAGTACTTTAAAGTCGTCATGGCAATCTATAAACAAAATACAGATGGCTTTGACCAGTCAATTTCGTATTGGTACGTACGGATCATTGTTGTTCGGCGATTCAGATGGCTGTGAGAATATGACTTTAACAAATGGCTGACTACATTTCATTATAATTAATTATACGGTATTTTTGTTTCATTTCGTATCATTTAGAGATCTTTACTAAAAAATATTGTATGCACCACCTACGCAAAATCTTTATCGGACTCAACCAGTATTTCAATCTCGGCCGCCATACTAGATTCGTCCGCTAAAGCGTTATTTTGCGTACTTGATATATAATAGGTAATAAAATATACTTCTTAATATTAGTCAAACAGTCAGTTTTATTGTTGAAAATGAGTATATCACGGGGGAAGATACAAAATCGGATAAACCTAGAATTACCCAGGCAATTCGCACTTTATCCGATCAGTTTGGGTAAAGAGCTAATTATAAGCAACATTTACTTTACCTGGGGCTTTATCCATGTAAAGCACGGTCTATCCTCTTGCCTCTGGATAGAGCTGGTTTCTTATTTTCTTAAATGTATGACTTTCCGGACAGCAAATGACAAGCAATTATATGAGAAGTCGATAGATTTCTCTTCTACAGTTAGCAGTAATAGAAATTGTATAAATTCTTGAACAGAAAGTTATTGGGGAATTTATATGTAAGCTGCTGCTAACTCTTTTCTTAAAACTATTTACAGACCGAGAAAGATTTAAAGGACTAGTAAATTAAACTATTTGCGGAAATAAAACACTTGCTAAATAGGCTAGTGCGATACTTTACCATCATTACTCTCATGGCTGGCATTTTCCGATATTTTAAAAGAAAGAAAGACCGGGTTGGATAATTGTGGCTGGGATTACGACTGAAACTCTTTATTGCCAGTACAGATACATTGTGTTCCTGATCAAATATTTATAGGTAGGACTGTGTATTGTTTTCTGTGGCGAATCTCTTGGGGAGAGATCCCGGAGTTTGGAAAGGGGAAAGGCGATAAATTCTAACACGTTCTGCGACAAGTAAAGTTCTATGGATTAAAGAAGGAAGTGTTTGGCTTGTCTCGAAGACTCCCTCCCTTCCCTCAACCTCGAGGGTGGTATGAGATTTATTTGTGCGTGAATATCCACCAAAACATGTCCCTCTGCACACGCAGAGACTTGCAGAATAGATGGATTGCACAGGTTGTACTACCAATCTACAGCTACAAAAGAGTTTTACAGTTAAATGTAGCTTTGAGGGGAGATCCTTACGAAATATTGCTACAACCTCAGTTAAAGGAGCAGAGTTTGAATTTACTTACGGTTTTTCCCTCTCCCATGAGTGTTGCCGTGTCTGGAAAATTTACTTGAGCTTTTAGCTGATAACTCTATACAAATACGTTGAAGTAGGCCTACTCTGCTTAATAAAATAGTATTTTTAGACGACTTAAATGTAGTAAATGCATATTGACTCAAGGTATTATTTTCATGTGTTTTGATCTTCAACTAGTTGCCAGGGGATTCATAACTTATGATAGAAATAATTTCGCTAAATGGTGCTTTTTGAAACATAATCCAATATAATGAGACGTCTTCACTCAATAAAGTTTTACTCCATTACTTCAGGTTTATTAGAAAACTATCAAATATTTCAATCCCTTCCTTACAAAATATTGTTGATATATATATATATATATATATATATATATATATTTACCACCGTAAGGCCCTGAAATCGAAGCTAGAATCTGTGCCGATTCAAATTGTCTCAAATAATGTAAATGGTAGGAATCTGCACATTTTTAATATCTTTGTTACTCTCAGGCCTCGATCAGGGGAAGAGTAATATTTTCAGTTTTATCGTCTTGCTGATATTATTTTGGTTTATTTATATTTTTACCGTTAGATTTTTGTATCTTTTTCTAATACATCCTATGAATATTGAAAAGATTAAAACTTTAAAGCAAGATCACTCTGATGGTCTGTTTTTAAGGCAAGTTTTTATTATTCCTTTCGGGAGATCTCGGATTGGCAATGCTGCCCTTATGTTTGTTGTGATCAGAAAATGTAGTACAGTACAAGAATGAAACCAATACATGGCGTCGAAATCTAAAAATCGATAATTTACTCCTGTCAGCTGTTTTTTACTGTTACACGGAAACGTATTTACCACTAATTAGTCGGGTTTTCTTGGCACGGTCACAGTTTTTTAATTGGATGTAAAAATTCATAAATCTACTTTACATGTTTGGATATCGGAGTGATCGTATCAAGTACGCTTTCAGTAAGTAATTTTAACGATGTCTCAAAATGCATAGTTCTATATTATTTACCTCCTTCCCATTTAACTTAAATAGGTTTGCAAAAATTATATAAGCTTTATCATTATTGTCTACGTTGCATTATGTACTCCACTCATAGGCAGTTACCTTCTTCCCTCTACTGACATGAAGTGCCTCTCCTAATTATTAGCAGGTTAAGCAGTTTCTGAAGTGCTGACTCGTTTACCACATCACCTCTGTCAATATTTACTTGGTTAAGTTTGTAAAGGATGTGGCTCCCCATGCAACTCAAGAAGATGTGGAAGTACGGTAGACGTCTTCGTCTGGTACACATCCTGCTTACTCCCAAACTTCTACAAGCTGCTATTTCGTCAATAAGTTCATATTTAAAATTAAAATGCCTATGCATTTTTATTACACGAGCTTTACCACATACTCTGCCATTTCATTTTGAGTTTCCTTTCACCGTTCTTGGAAGTGTAACTTGCAAACAGTGTGCGAATTATCGGGGGGAGGGGAAATTTACCTGCTCGTAAAACTATTTCCCTGGCAGATGGCAAAATTATTTTTCCCTTGCCACGGAAAATTATTTTCCCCTCTTGCCATAGCTGTAAATGATATTAATGATTACTTATTATTGCAGGATCTTCAAGTTGCTTCATTCAGAAATATATTTATTAAATAATAAACTATATGTCTAAATAAGTTACAATACTTAGCATAGGCTTTTATCTGCGTAACACGGAAATGTTATTTACTTCAGAAATTAACGGCCCGATGATGAAGCTTGATTCGCACCCTACTTGCATGTAAATAGTAACAACCACACCAGAAATCATGCTATATAGTTTTTCTTGGGTTTGAAATTGATAGAACTTCATAATTAGATTAAGCTACCAGATGAAACTGTTTATATTGTTTTCATTTACTTTTAGTTAGTAAAAATTTCCTTCGGACCGCCTGCGTGGTTCCGTGGTTAGCGTTATCTACAGATCCGCAGGCTTGGATTCGATCCCCGGCACCTCCTTGGATTTTTCTGAGGTTGGGAGGGCTGGGACGGGGTGTACTCAGCCTCGTGACTCAAACAGAAGAGCTACTTGATTAAGAAGTAGCGGCTCCAGTCACGGAAACCATCATTAACTTTCGCGGGTGTCGGCATGCTCATCACATGCTTCTAATCCTGTCATCTACCTATGGTAGATAACGCAATGGTCGGATGGTGGGCATAGTTTCTTTAAGGATGCTGTGCCACGAATTTGGTTAGTTAAATTCTGTTCTTTTTAGAGAAATGTGCATCTGAAATTTTAAATAAAGTTTTAATATTTTACTGTAAAAATTAATATTAGAAGTACGATTGTTTATTATGTTTTATAACCCTAAATTTCACACCAATTTAGTACTTCATACGATATCCGTGCTATTTAATTTGAAAAAATAATTCTTTATTTTTTGTTGCTGGAATGGATATTAAGTAGTAATAAAATGTAGTAATAAAATACGGGAACTTGATTTGTTTTTCAATATGTATTTATTTTTATACATTTAATATGTATTCCATAAGTTGAACATTACTCGTAGATACGCACATGTAATTTATGCAGGGAGAAGTCTTGTACTGCTATAGGTCATTGTAATCTGAGTTTCTATACTTGAAAGCTATCGGAAGTAGTCTCCAAGGATTTGTGACTGGCGAAATCGATGTCGCTGTGTACCAGAGTTGTGAAGATGTAGTTTATATGAATCATTGAGTCACTTCACAGGGACACAAGTTCGTTTTTGCCAACTTTGTTGCTTCTCTAAATGGTAAGGTATACCTTATGAAACATGAGTTAAAGTTCTTTTCAACTGATTCAATTCCTCTAGAGGATTCCCAAGTTTTCCTAGACTCTATGTCTTCATGGACGACTTACTTGATACCAGTTTCTTTCTCCTTTTCCACAACTTCCTCTGTCTCGAAAGCTTCGGAAATTTGAACTGAGGGTTTCTCTGCTCTAAAACATCGGCATGAAGTTATAAGAGAGAAATATAGTATACCGTATTAAAAGCTGATAAGGTAAAGGTAAAGTGATCCCTATACAGGCCATGGAGGCCCAGAGGGTTCCAGGAGGTTGAGGCTCCCAGATTTTGGACATTCGGCACATGAAGGTGGTAAGGTTGTCAGCCTTACGCACCGGCCGCCTTTACCCCCAAGGATTGCTCCTGGTACTCATTTCTGTTAGAGGCTGAGTCGACCCCAGGGCCATATTAAAAGCTGATATGATATTGAAATAAATCAGAAACATAAATTAATATGGACACACAAGTTTCGTACAGATAGATTTGAGTTTCTTCACTATTCACATTTTATCTCTCTTTCTTGTTTTTCTCTTTCTCTCTCACTCTCTCTCTCTCTCACTCTATCTCTCTCTATCTCTCTCTCTTTATCTGTCTGTCTATCTATCTCCTCTTCGTCCAGTTTCTCTCTGCCTTTCTTCTGTGCCAAGGCAGTGTACTTTATAAAATACCGCAAAAATAGCGAATGAGCCTATCAATAAAGGCCGTATCCTTCTTTCCGTATGGCAGAATCATATGGATCATTTATTATTTTAATGGAATTATTCATCACTGTAGCTTCTACATTCATCAGAGATGGCATTATTGTATTATGTTTAAAATATCGTAATTAAGAATTTCAACGTAAAGCATATCCATTAAATAGATTTTAAAAAGTAAATTTCGTGACTAAATGAGTGAAGGTTTCTCGGGTGGTTAGCCAGGTGTGGAAGTCAATTTCTCCCGTCGTTTCGAAGGCCCACGCTGCCTCCATTTTCAAGGGCGTTAGTGAATAAATATTTCAGCATCAAGGATTTCAAATTTCTTAAAGAGTATATGGAGATGGAAAATGAGTGAGAGATTTGTATATATTTATAAATATTAAGGTATATTGTGGTTTCTAAATAATAAGTTATATGTTCAACTTTATTCGCATCATTAGGTCAAAGTATTTTTCTTTAATAATAATAATAATAATAATAATAATAATAATAATGTCATTAGTAATAAATAACAACCAATAATTTCACACATTTGTATTAGTAAACACTCTTTTTGTCAAAATTCAATTTCAGTTTATTTTATTATGCTTCGTTTCAACTACACATAATTTTATTTCGGGGTGTTATATTGAATATAAATTATGGCTAGGCACGTTAGGCATCCGGGATATACTCATCAAGTTAAGTGTATACTAGTAGTTGTCTGGATAAATACGAAAATTCACCCATTTCACTCATTTATTTTGCTACAATGGTTCTCTTTGCGTTCATTTGATTGCACCTTAAAATTTACATAAAATAGAGAGTGCATATTTCATATTTATGGCAAAATTAAAGTGTTACATAGCAAAATAAAAAATATTACAGAAAACAAGTGTTTACAATAAATGGTACACAAAATATCTAAAATTAAAGTGCGCATATAAAGGATTTTATTGTATGCAATTCGGGCTATGAAACAAATAAAGATTTCTACCTCAGTTGAATTACTGTCAGAAGAAAGAATTTTCATAAAGATCTTGTGGATTTTTCGTGATGTCACGGTTGTAAGGCCTTTCTTAGAAAGAAGATAACCTGAGCGCAAGGCATTCACGCCGACATAATCCCACAAAACAAATGACATCTAAGAATCCAAGACAGCTTTTACCTTTCCCAAGACCGCTTACCTTTAAGTTAAGTTATTTTCTCCTATATTCTGCCATAAGGTACAGCAGATTCAGCTTTTACCTTTATTGTAAACGGTGAGAGAAAACATGTAATAATGTGAGAATTGTGGCATCAAGAAAAAACGTATCTATCAGAAATCCTGGGTGCACAGCCCTCTTCTTAACCTCATTATCTAATATATTGGGTTTCATACCGAAAGAAGTGATGGGTGGTTTTTAAAATAATTTCACAAGTGAATAAGCTCTTTCCCCATAGCGTATTAGAAATATCACTGTACCTTTTCTATAGTCGAGAATGGAGATCTTGTCATCCTCACTATTATATCTAGAATAAAAGGCTTGATTCCGAAGGGTAGTAAAGACGAATGTGTAAGGATATCCTAATGCGAAATGCAAATTTTTATGAGTAATAGCAATACCCCATTCATCTTTTCTTTAGATTCATTCCATAAGCAGATGTGGACCAACGTAGATTTTAAAAAAAAGTCTTTAGCGATTGAAGGTTCTTTGGTTTAAGATGCCTCGTTTCCTACAAGCTCTTCTGTTACTTGGATTAATAACTAAAGTTAAATCAATTTCATTTTCTAAGTAATTTTAAATGAATATTTCTTCTGTGCTTTAGGAATCAATTCTTTTTTCTTTCTCTTCTAGAATCTTTCATGCATGGCGAAACCCAATTATTAAGATTTGGGAGTGAGTATGTAGCGTATAAAATAAATCGGAAAAAAAAAATTCAGTTCAACCTCTTTCTCGCTCATAGTTCAACATTAATATAAATATAATCCTATTGAAGAAGTGAGTAAAAGAATAAGCACAAATCTGTACCTCTAAACTAATAAATATTTTCTTTATGCTATTGTGGAATCAGTATTATATTTGAAGCAAGATACAGGCTAAATCATGAATGGGCAAGGAAATTGTTTAATAAGCTGTAAGAAATAAAACAATTTATAATATGACCTAAATATATCCTTGAGTAGAACATGCGAAACAAAGTAAAATTTATAGCCTATGGCCTACTTTACATAGATTATATATATACTGAATGTCAACTAGGCCTATATTGAAAATCTGTGAAATATATAACAAATTAGATGCCATTTTACATAGGCCTACTGTAATAAATCGATCAATCTGAGCATAGGACCTCCTGGCATGCCCTAAAGGTTTCATTTAACCGAAGGCTAAAGTAACTGCGATAGTTTCCCTTAGAGGACAAAGTGATGGGCGAAAAGCTCAAAGCAAAAGCAAAATTACGATACTACGATACTAGGACACACAGGACATTGTGCTAAGGATTTTTAAGTTCTGAGAAATCATCAACCTCGGCTGAGTCTGAACCCGCCATTTTCGGATTTGAAGCGGATAGTTTAAGGATAATAGCATTCCGATAATAGTGTGTATTTGTCAATACCTGTGTGGGTCACACAGTTCTTACAGTCCTATAGCCGTCATTTCTAACACCTTTTTCCTGTAAGTAGGAAGTGATATTACGGAGCTGATGTATCGCCTTGAATCTGTGAACGGCTGAGGGTAAGCAGGGGTGGTGGAGTGGGTTGTGAAGTTGTGAGGTTGGAAGAAATGAGAGTCCGTCCTGATTAAAGCTTGCTCCAAGGCAACGGAACAAAAATATCATCTTCCTTCCAGAGTTCGTTATACACCAGTCTCTTCCAGCTATTCATCCCGGAACAGCTTTTCTAGATGCCAGGCTCCAAATTTGATCTTATTCAGAACAATACATCATAAAAGTAAAATTTATTGAATTTAATTTTCGTGCCTCTATCTTCATTCGCTTTTGTATGGTGAACGTAACTCTACAACCGTCTCTCGTATATACTAGTGTACTAGTAAAAAACTAATTATTTTGAACTGTACATAAATTTCACAGGTAAAATCAGCATGCCTAAAGTGTTACTTTGTAAAATTTTATGCCTTTTTGGGCGCATGTTTTGTCAGTTTCAATTTCCATGTTATTTGGTCAAATTCAACATCTATTTTCTACCATAAAATTAGAGATACTGCTCTGAAATGTCTTGACAATATGTGCAACAACATTATTAGTAAGTTTTTTGTACAGAACGTTGGCATAATCTGAAATATTTCCAGTCAGGTTACAAAAAGTCACCCTCCTGTACTGTATTAACATTCGGTTATGAAGAATAAAATTGCTATTACACATTTTTCTTGGTGAGAATAATCTCATGTAATGTCCAACAGAGACAGTAATCTGTGGTTCATGAATGTACTATGTACAGAGTGTTTATACTTCACTTACCACTTTCCAATTAAACACGTTTTATAGACTATAAACAACATGATCATACATTTAGATATTTTGAACATAAATTCAATACATTTCAACGTGATGACCCTACAAATCTAAGTGCAAGTCCCATCGTTCCTCTGTAGCCGGAAACACCCTTGCTAACAAATCTGGCGTTATCTGTTCCGCAGCGGCATAAATGCTGTTTTTCAATTGTTCAAGACCAGTGATTTTCACCTGATACACCTTGGACTTGATAAAGCCCCAGGCGAAAAAGTTCATTGGGGTCAAATCGGGCGAACGGGGAGCCCAAAGTCTTGGCGATGCACGGCCAATCCATCTCCCAGGAGAAAGTCATTCAGGTAGTCCCGGAGAATTCTAGCAAAATAGGGAGGTGCCCCGTCTTGTTGGTAGACTACAGAATCCAAAATGCCATCTTATATCAACTGTGGCTCCAAAAACTGTTGCAGTAAATCAAGCTAGGTGATACCAGTTATTGTTCGCACAGAAAACATGTAGGGTCCATACACGTTTGATTTTGTGATTGGGCTCCCCTTTCGCCCGATTTGACCCCAATGGACTTTTTCGCCTGGGGCTTTATCAAGACCAAGGTGTATCAGGTGAAAATCACTGGTCTCGAACAATTGAAAAACCGCATTTATGCCACTGCGGAACAGATAACGCAGATATGTTAGCAAGGATGTTTCGCGCTACAGAGGAACGATGGGACTTATGCTTAGATTTGTAGGGCCATCACGTTGAAATGTATTGAATTTGTGTTCAAAATGTCTAAATGTATGTTCATGTCGTTTATAGTCTATAAAAACGTGTTTAAGTGGAAAATTGTAAGTGTCTTTATAAACACCCATCTTTCAACTTGGTGTTGTGAAAATAAATGAATGATTATTTTATGTAATAGTTGAGGTTGTCATTAAAAGTGGCTTGAAATAAGGAGATGCATTATAGGCTTTAATTTCGCTTTGGAATATGCCAATAGGAATATTCAGGAAAACAAAGTAGGCCTAGAATTAGTTGGCAATCATCCGATTTTAGCTAATGGAGATTATGTTTTTCTGTTGGGCGATGACACAAAGATAATCGGGAAAGATGCGGAAAGTATTTCCGATTCCTGCAGGAATGTTGGATTTCAAATTAAATCGGAAAAAAACGAAGTATGTGTTCATGAAACGTCAAAACAATAAGCTACAAAATACTGTATAGAATAGCTGGTAAAACATTCGAATAGTGGATAAATTAAAATATTTTCGAGCTATAATTACAAGTAAAATAATAAGACCCGAAGGGAAGAGACCACTTGGAAGACCTAAACTTTACATAGGCCTAGGTGGGAGGACAATATTATTTAAGAGAAGTAGGATTTGCAAGGGATAGATGGTTGAAGTTAACACAGAATAGGGTGTAAGCGTGGCGATGAATCCCCGGGTTCCATAAAATAGATAACACACCTTTATCTTGCTTAGGAGTTGTATGTTGTCATTGTATAAGTAAGTAAGTAAGTAAGTAGGATAATATGCCTGATTGTTATGACTATAATATCCCTTTAAGAGCTGAATTTATTTATCAATTTAAGTACCAATCGCGTGAAATCATCAGTGGACTCCAAGTTTGAAATCAACGAGGAAAATTTCATTGGAATAGCTGGTTACCATAAATGACAATCCTAACTTGCAGATAAAAATCCTGCCCTGCTTTTATAAGGTTTTTAAGGTAACGAATTTATACGTCAGTAGCAGTGAATTAAAACGTTTATAATCGTACAATTTATCATACCCCGTTTTTCCTACGATAGCACAAAATTTACTATCAATAGATATGTAAATTTACAGAAAATAAATATTTCAAAATAAAAAGATTATAAGGAAACCATTCCATGGCCGTCTAACCTTGCGATCGTCGGGAAAGCTTCATGTCTTTAGACACTTAAGTGTTAAAGGGTCTTTTTGGCACCAAATTGCAAGTTTAATCCTTTACCCTAGAAAAATAACTATAATGAATTAAATCAACCATCTTTTAAAAATAAATTTACTGATTGAACTCAGTGAACGCATATCCTTCGTATGTTTTATGCTCTAGCACAAAAGTTTGAAATCATAGACGATTGGTTCCATGCCACAAATTACTTGTCTTGGCAACTCTATACTGTGTCAATATTTTAGTGATGTCCGTTAATATGATGTGTTATGGCATAGGTCTGCTACCATCTCTTTCTGTTTAGACAGAAAAATCATAATCTGATTTTTTGTCTTTCTTTTCCCCTTTAATCTATATTCTCTTCAGAACTACCCTGTACCATTCATACAAATTGTAATACTGGATTCCTATTGGTCGTTGGTATCATTAGAGAGCAGAGAAACTCGTCATAGCTGGATGCGCTGTCGGAACCAGATATCCGGAGAGCGCAGTGTTTAAAAGCTTTGTGTACCAATCAAGTGACGAGCGAATTGTCGGAAGTGCAGTAATTTCCATTAACTTGGCGCTCATTTTTTGTATTGTATTATCTCCAGGGATGAGACCTAATCCCACCTCTGTCCAAATAATGACTGGCAACGCTCTATGAAAAAGGCTATTTTATTCACTGTCAACCTGCAATAAAAAAATGTCGTGTGATCATTGTCATGTAGAATCACATCAATAATCTCTACCCCCATGTGTATGAAATGCTATACGCTGGGTGAATAGATTATTTCTTTAGAGAGAGAATATAGTATTTTAACGTGTGCACAACACTATTTCAGACTAGAATTCTTAAACAAATTTGTAAATAAATAGTTATATAGATTATCATGAAATATACGAGGGAGAATCAAATGAAAACCGCAATTAATTTTTTCCCACTATTTTACTGCAGGAAGAATGTTTGCTTGTACATTATGTTTCTACTTAACACACTTAAGCCATCGTATAGGAAGTGATTCGATACCGAGTGAGAAAAATTATTTTGGTTGACGTTGTAGCCACTCGTGCACCGCCGATTGGACGTCTTCATCAGACTTGAACTTCTGCCTTTCAAGGTGCTCCTTTAATGGGCCAAAGATGTGGAAATCCGATAGTGCCAAAGCGAAGAAGATTGCTGAGTGCAGGTGTTTTGCTTCAACATGATAACGCCCGTCCTCATGCTCCTCGTGCAACAATGAAAACCGTCGACATCCGCCATAATCGCCAGATTTGGGACCTTTAGATTACCACATCTTTGGTTCATTAAAGGATCACCTTGCAGGCCAGAAATTCAAGTCTGAAGAAGACGTCCATTCGGCGGTGCACGAGGGTCTACAGCGTCAAGTAAAATATTTTTTTCTCACACGGTATTGAAGCACTTCCTATCCGATGGCTTGCGTTGAACTAGGAGGGGACTAAGTAGAAAAATAATGTACAAGAAAACATTCTTCCTGCAGTAAAATAGTGGGCAAAATTAATTGCAGTTTTCATTTGATTCTCCATCGTACCATGTCTCATTTCTTGATCAGAGTTTCTCCAGGCGTGTGTCGTCATGGATTCAGTTTGGTAAAATTCCTCGCAGATGTTGTTCTGTTTCTCCCTTCTGATCTGTCATTGCGATATATATCTTATAATTTTCAAAATAAACTTAGGAGAGCTTAAGAAGTAACTGGCAATGTACCCACACAATTTATGCTATGAATTGAGTTTTTATTTAATAACCTGTTGCATATAAAATAAACATTTTTACTCGCGCTAATTGGCGTGTGTTAGAAGAGACATACGCATGGAAAGTAAACATTATATAGCCGCAAATTGCAAGCCTCGGATTGTGTATGCTTCATCAAACACAAGTACACGCCGTAATTAGTGAATAATTGGACACTTCATTTACTGAGCATAAGCACTATAGAGTTGTATTCCATATATAGTAATAACTGAATTTAATTGAGAAAATTAGCTTAGCTATATTTTATTTTATTCCCGTGTGAGGTTAACAAGACGTAGGCCTATGCATGAAACTTGATGAATCCTGTACAATTCTTGAAACCTAATTCATTTTAATGTAATTTTATTTTCAAACACCTGTTTTCATTGTATGCTTATATTTCTCATAGCAAAAATATTAGGATATTTTGGTTTCTATAATTATAACTTAAATCTTTACGTAAAATTTTACAATAGGCCTAATTCCTCACTTTTCCTCGTTCAGAGTTAAAAATTCAGGTAAAGTTGTTTAATAAGTCACTAAAAATAGAAAATTGATTTGGGCAAAGTGGTACATTGTAGTTTCATTTGCTGGCAACATTTAGGAATTTTTGTAATAAAAACTGTTTCTGATATTAATTATGCCTTATTTTACTAAAAAAAGAAATGTTTCTATACGCATTTAGCGAAAATTTTCGTACAATTTTTCTGTGCTTGGAAGAGTTAAGTTATTTCATCATCACGCCTTTCCTTAATGCAACAAAATTAAATTCTCATGTGCTACAGGTTAGCCATTCAAATTTAACCTAAAATTTTTATTATAAAATCCAAGCCTTTCCAACAAACGCCTGTCATCTGTATTAATTTTGCTTCCAGAACTTATTCATTTAACATTAAATGAAAAGTATATCTCCTCAATCCACAAATAAAATTATGTTTAAAAAATGTAACTTGTAAGAATAAATACATTCTTCCTTTCGGATCTGTTCTAAATGTGGCCGGAAAGATATTATACGCAATTATACGCAACTTTCCTTTCCTTTCCTTTTGACAAAAGAACTGACTTAAAGTGGTATTAATTTCTCGTTAGGTTTGGCTATCAGAAAGTGATCTGATTTGTTAGTCATACTTCAACTTCGATTAAATCTTGGTTTCTTCCTTGTTTAATAGAGGAAAATCAATTCATACTTCGCTACCATCTATATGCATTAACAAAAATAAGTTATAGGACTTTCGAATTCTTGGTAACTGTATAATGCAAAGGATTAAATTTAAGAAAGTGTATGACCTCTAGATCCGAAGGTCGCGGGATCAAACCCGGCCGCGGTCGATGGATTTTTCAGGGTACAGAGTCCTCCGGGAGAGACTTTAAGCTGGGGGACCATGACGTAGATTTGAGACACGTAAAAGAACTCCAAACCTAAATTAGAGCTTCTCGACAAAATTCCTCGGCCCTTTCATCCAAGTAATATCTTAGTTCCAGGAGGGAGGGGTTGTGAGGCGATGGGCTCAATCTGCTCTCTCTCTATCTCGGAAAATAAGCGTAACAAAATACACCTAGTTAATAGAAATCTCCATTTGCAGGCCCTACGCCTTACCACTGCAGGCAATAGTAATAGACAAACGGCAGAATGAATGAGTATAGTTTATAGCCTAAACTGCATCGAGCTATATCAATGCGACGAATGTTCATGGTTCATCTTTTTTCTTTTTTCATATAACACAAATCCAAGTTTTAATCTGAGGTGCATGCTGACCACATGCCCCCCAATCCTGCCATCTGCCTACGGGAGATGACACAGCGGTCGGGTGGTAGGCCAAGTCCCTCCAGGGATGTAGCGCCACGGAGTTTAGTTTAGTTTCAGAAGCTGTGTCATGGAATCCAGAAAATAAGATTGAATGTTGCAAGACGAAAATATAAACTGAACTAAAAGGAAACTAAAATAAGTTGGTTTCATTTCGCAACTGCACTCTTAGTCACTTGTAATAGTTAAGCATCTCTGTTCGTTTCAACCTACACAATCTTTTCGTTCCCGCCTACATACTTTGCATATGCTCAGCCCTTGAGCATGATATTCAGCTTCAGAGTAATGGGTGTATTAATTAACTCTTTCATTGTCCCGTGTAAATGTTGAGTGTTGTTACAGTGCTTACAAAACGCAGTAAATATATCCCGCTTCATTTCTTCTTAAATGAACCTGCATTTTCTAAATATAAACGAAAAAGGGATTTAAAGTAACTTCGCAGTAACAAACGTAATACAGTTCTATGTATATTAATTAACTGCCTTTGCTAGGACTACAGCAGAATCTGGACGAAAAAGTAACAAATTAAATTTTCTATATTTACGCGAATCTAATACGCACTTTTTTTTCGTTTGAAGCGTTCAAAATTGGCATAGAATCGATGGCGCATTAGATTCCAATGCATTAGATCAGTTTTCCTATGATGTAACAATGCATTGCTGTATTATTGTAGACTTGCTTACATTTATCGTTTGCATATTACAGCGATTGTTGTAAGAAAAACCAAATGGAATTGGGGAGGTCACGTCATCAGAATGAATCAGAAAGATGGGCGTATGCAACAACTGTTTGGGACCAGAGGAAGGGTAAAAGAAGCAGAGGCAGACCTCGACGCAGATGGGAGGACGAATTCAGGGAGGAGTTAGGAATGAGATGGACAAGACAGGCCAAAGAAAGAGTGTACTGGAAACAAGTGATAAAACATTTAAATCATTAGGAAAACAGTGATCTAGGAAAGGAAGAAGAGTTCAGGGAGGAGGCAGAAACGAGATGTTCAGGATAGGTCACAGAAAAAGTGAACTGAAAACAAATGATAGAGCATTTAATTCATTAGGAAAACAGTGTCCTAGGAAAGTGTTGTTAATATATAGGTCTTAACCCACCAGGAGGCAAAAACCCAACTCTCCAAGGAAATAGCTCACCTTGGGAGAGTAAAACAGAGCCAGCCCTACCATGGTAGGAGGCCCTTGCCCTATAAGGGATTGTGACGGGCTTATTTATTTATTTTATTTATATTACAGGTACGCACAAACGCCAGTTGAAATTAGCTTATTATTTTGTCACTCAAGCTCAACACCCAAGCGAGTTGAAAGGCTAAAACAGCACTCTTTTACCCTAAGCGACAGTAGCATAAAATTGTTCAAATAGGTAGAGAGTTGAATTACATTATATTAAATGTTAGTAGATTATTTTTATTTTGTTCTTTTAACCTATCATACGCGCTGATACACGATACATACATAGATACAACGCCTTCCATTTAAGCGAAAAGAACTGGCCAATTGTGCATCAAGAAAACCTTATCAAGCCCTACCAGGATTTTGATTCGGTAGGCTACATTGTTGGTACATTGTTGACTGCGTTATTCTTTTCTTCTATCACTAGTTTTTAAAGCTTCGCTATTTATTTTTCTTTACCTGGTCTTCTCGATTTTCTACAAGCAGAATTGAATATTATATGCTAAATGTTATATTAGTTATATTAATAAAGTTCTTTCATTATCATTGACACCGTCGGCAATACAACAATTAAAAATCATAACCTTTCTTTCTTTCTCTATGTTTAACCTCTTCCGTTGTAGGGACTTGATGTGGCCCACGCCTTACAGGACCGTGACAAAAGCCATAACCTGCTAGAAATTATAGTTCTTCAAAATGTTGACGTAACCCTTTCAAATAACGAGAAAAAGACAAAAGAAACCCCACTTACAGTCGGGTACTCCCCAATTATTATTATTATTATTATTATTATTATTATTATTTTGTGAAAATAAGCCTTCAGATTTCATTGTTTGTTGTTCTGTACACTGTATAATTTTTCAACTTAATCTTATTTTATAACTTAAATATTTACCTTTTCGATTATTGTATTTTCGAAAGTCTTTTTACCTCCCTGAATCCTGCGGCTTAAAAACACACACACACACACACACACACACATATATATATATATATATATATATATATATATATATATATATATATATATATATATATATATATATATAGAGAGAGAGAGAGAGAGAGAGAGAGAGAGAGAGAGAGATAGTGATAGAGTAAGGGAGAGCTATTTATATAATCGTAAAACAGTTCGATTAGTTTAGCTGTTATTTAAAAATATTCAGGCACAGAGATCTACACAGTTTGCATATATCGTTTTTTTTCTCAGCATAACCTTTTTATGGCATAAATAATATATATGAGCATCATAGATGAAAACGTATGGGATTACATTTAATAAGCAGAATAACTTTTTTTTATTATTCAGTGTGAATGCTGCAATGAGTGAAGTGTCTGAGTGGGGTAAGAGGAGGAACGTGTAGAGAGAGTATGGTAACGAATCTCGACAACCTCGTTATCTACGTAAGAATCCGCTTTCTGTACGTCACAGTAATTGCATAGTATTTTCTGTATTTTCTGTGTCAGCTTATGACTTATGAGGATATCTTCTTAATTGGAGTTATGAGAAAAATATGCTTTATATAATTCGGAATTTAATGTACCAGATATCTACTTCTATAAAATACCTACAGGGACTAAATGTTCGTCGATGAGCGCGCTAATCTTTCCTTGTGTTTTTTTTCCTTGTATTTACCTAATGGACTTCAATTCCAAATGAAAACAATTCAGTAATTGCATTTCGTTTCAAGATCAACAAAATAAAACAAAATACACAACTTTTGCGGTTGATAGTTGCAGTTATGACTGCATTTGTCATCAGTATGAGATAAAAAAAAAAAACTAGGCTGGAAAGCTAAACACACATTCAAATAACGGTAATATTAAAACAAAAAAGTAGGCCTAATTCGTCAAACTCCCAGGAAATGGTCACAACACGTTTAGAGTAATATATAATATAGTTTATATTATATAGGCCTATATGCTTATAAGAAAAAAAATTTAAATGTGTATTTTGTAATTTTGGAGATATATTTCAACTTTTGTAAAAATGTTTAAGAATTAGATTAGTCTTAAATAACCTATACAATAAAATAAGTGACATAATTTCTCTCGCAGTCAGCAGGTTAAATTTATATTTAAGCATCTCTATCATAGAAACATTGTAATTTCATAAATGTTTAGCCTACTTAAGAAGCGAAATATTAAAAATATTAATAATACACCGGATGCTTTTTCATTTCATAAGCTCTACGAAAAGACACATTTCATTTTCATCCTTGCTTCGTTTTCGGTTTCTTTTGTTTTTTAACAGTCCTGACCAAACAAATGTTCGCATTTCTTGTTCACATCATTCATAAATATTAATTCGTATGAATTTGAGTTATGGTAATTTACATAATGGAACTAAAATGTGTTCTTTTCTTTTCTTCCTTTGTACTGAAGGAAATAGACATTATTTTCCATTATTTATTTTCTTACATCCCTTTCTACATGCAAACGTAATATATTTCCAAATGCTGATTGCCTATAAACGAATGCTTCCTTTTATAAGACAGCAATAAATTGCAAGCAAAGAAAATAATATATTGCGACTGAGTGAGTGGTAGTATGTTTTCCGCAATTGAATGAATCCGCCCGTGTTCAGCACAAAATACATAGAGTAATATTATTTCTTAGCTTTAAGTCAACTTCACTTGAGCAAATGAACTCATTTCCGCAAGTACAAACATTCAGGAAAATAAAAGAACGCAAATATTGTATTCTACTGTTAATGTATACCCCCGAGATCTTTTGTATTAACGTACGAGAAGGCCTATATTTCTTTCTATTCTTGATGGCTACGTTGAGTATAAACAGATGAATTGCATGCATTAAAATTTCGCATAATCACATTTAACTGTCATCTTAACTAAAATATACGTGACCTATTTCATGACAATGGGATTTGGAATACTAATGGGCCATAATAGAATTTAAACTACAACTTCCAACGAAGAATGCGCGTCAGTTACCAAAAGCTCCTTATGCATCAAATTTTGGTTAACAAGAATCAATGCCTTCAATTTGTCAATAGGCTAGATTATTGTAGGTACATGTATACTCGATCAAATAAGGCTGTGTTAAATTATTTGCAATCAGTTTACGTCAGTGGCAATACTTTTTTCAGACAGACTTGTCCGATGTTTTCCATTTTAACTTTATATATATATATATATATATATATATATATATATATATATATAAAAAGGTAAAGCGATCCCTATACAGGCCATGGAGGCCCAGAGGGTTCCAGGAGGTTGAGGCTCCCAGATTTTGGACATTCGGCACGTGAAGGTGGTAAGGTGGTCAGCCTTACGCACCGGCCGCCTTTACCCCCAGGAATGCTCCTGGTACTCATTTCTGTTAGAGGCTGAGTCGACCCCAGGGCCATAGTGCCACCAGAAGGATTAGGCCAATTGAAAAACTCCAACGACCTCATCGGGAATCGAACCCGCGACCTTCCGGTTTGTAGCGCAGCGCCTCAACCACTACGCTACGGCGTACCCCCTATATATATATATATATATATATATATCTTTATATTTATTTATGTTATTTATAATTATATATACTTTTTTAAAAATCAATCCTAAGGGATATAATAAGGGTATAATTTGGAAACAATATACTTTTGGTTGGATTTTCTTAAAACTTAGCATAAATACAGAAATATTGAAACACATATTTCAGCATTTTCCAAATCCAATCCCTAAGGGGGTCATAAGGGGTTATTTCGCAATGTAAATAGAGATGACCTAGCACGATAAAGTCCTTTGAGGAATTTTCTTATGCATTAAGTCACCTACTGAAAGACAGAATGGAAAATGTGTACGGCCATTGCTCTTCAATCGCTATTATTTCCTGCGTTTTATTGTGAATAGTTTTATGTTTTTTATTGTCACACTACAAAATACACTAGTGCTGAAACAACTAAATGTTATTGCAGTTATGTTACGGAAGTTCATTGTCCAATACTGAATGTTATTTTATAACGTCGTATGATCTAAGCGTGAGGCTGATATATTGGTTTTTATTTTCTTCAGGTTTCTTTTTTACTATAGTCGGACTGTAGATGCAAGACTAAATGAATATCGACAAACCATAATTTCCCCCTCAGACCGCGGTGACGTTCTCATGATTCGACAACAGTAGCTAAATATAATTGAAATTTCAAACACACCTCATATCAGTTACCAACGAGAAAAGTCCTCTGTTAAAAGTGTCGTTAGCAAGATTCATTTCTTTCATTTTGTCAATAGGTTAATGTGTATACTAGATAAAATAATTATTTTTAAACACATCTTTGACATTACGTACTTCAATCAGAGGAGTCATAGACTATGACTTAACCTGTGTTGCCTTTTTAACTAGTTGCTTCCAGAATATTTCTTAGTTTAAATAACTACATATATTGTATTAATAAACGTCATTTTGTCCAACGAGGGAGTAGTTGATTTTGTGTTTGTCCACCTTAAGCCCTCAATACAGCGTAGGATGCCCAGGGAATGTTACCAATAACATTTACCAGTATATGATGTAGTCTTTATATTAACATGTAAGTTATAATGTGAATAACAGCCTAATCTGAGGCTTAACCAGCAAATTGTTTTATCCAGGCCTATGCATAAAATCCTATTTTACAGGAATTGTCATATAACATTTGAAAATACTTATATAAAAGAACTATAAACAATTATAAGATACAGTTGGTGGGTACACTTAAAATGAAGAATTGTCTAAAAACCAATACCGCAGTATTTATAGCATCAGTCTTTAAAATGTAAAACCAAAATATATTGAGCCCCTTCACACATTCACTATCTTATGAGATAAAATGTACTTACATCCTTAATGCACTTATGGTTGTGTGTTTATTCCTCGTGGCTGTTGACCTCTGTAACTCCACACTTCGTATTTTCGTAGTATTTGAAGTATGTTATTGGCAAATTCCTCGGAGTCCTATTAACGGGAATGTAGTTATTGTAGTTACAGTACAATGTAGTTACAGTTATTGTAGTTTTAGTTCAGTTGGATTTGAATTTCTGACTTTTTCAAGAGTGGGCGACCTAATAAACTGATTAGTAACAAGGTGAATATGAATTAATTTCATATGTAATCTACTGATTATTGCTTTACAATATAATTTTATAAAGGGGAATACGGTCACATAAAAATTTCAAATCAGTGTGTTTATACTTTTAATACTAAAATATAGCCTATTAGTACAATATTATTTTGTGTTCTTTGGTGAGCGGTTTGGCCAAGGTGAATATAAGACGACCTCAATTCGGGAGATGGTGATTTAAAATCGTCTGATTGTGGGTTTAGAAGTTTTAGAGTTTTAGAGTTCAATTTGCAAAAGAGAATAGTGGATTATAATTTAGGCGAATCAAGACAGCTGTGAAAAAAACGTTTCGGGCATTACTTAGTGAAAAGTCGCAGACTTTAACACAAAACATCAGCCAAGGCAGGAGTTTAACAGCTTTCGGAAAACATCAGAAGCTCTCTTTCACATACTGTTCACAGTGATTGGTTGTGATGTTTCATTTCTAACGAACACACACACACATGCGCATACACTTTATAACATGTTATATAAATTTAAAGTTTTTTTTTTTTTTATAAAGACTCGAACATGTGACCACTTAAACAATGGTCAAATCACCCAGCCATGCGCATTCACATTTAATGTTTGTCGCATGTAGTCCATGAAAACATTTCGTTTTTTTAATGAAAACTGGAAGCTACTGATGTGAATCATGCGCTAAGCCTAAGGGAACTTGGACAAATTTATGGTTCATGAGATGACTATTCAATAGTGGGTACAATAAGGGGAAGAATAATAAGATTTTTAAATACTGCAATGGTCAACCGCTGAGGTGTATTGCATGCATTCGCTCTCCTCGTGTAGCAGGCCTGCGTTCGATTCCTGGTCTGGACAAGTTTTCTATGTGGGTTTTTTCCGGATTTTTCCTCACATGTGAAATGAATGTCGAGAAACTTTAGGCCCTCCTGGTGCCCGAATATCACATGGGCGTCATTATCACTTTCATTCATCCTCGCCTTGTAATGTGTCCTTATGTGTTTGTGTTGTATCGGAGGTGGCCCCGACATTGGGCTGATCACTCACCCGGGAAGGCCCTGCATGACCTTCTCTGGCAAAAACTATTACGTGATCCATAGAAACTCCCCCGAAGGGTCGCGGTCCTGTAAGACCAAGGCGGCGTGAGCTGCGTAAATGTACGGGGGACGTAAAACTAAGAGGGATTTCATGACAGACTTTAATTTTAATTATGTTCAGTTTACTTTCAAGTGTTCAAAACGACTTCAACTAGTAACATGTTATACATTCCTAAGAATTGAGCGTAGCCTATATTTTGGAGAAATACCTGTAGTAAATCGCATTAGGATGAAGGCAACTGTTTCGTGACTACAGATACTTTAGAATGATGGAAAGCTAGAAGTGACTTTCTGGAGCACTTCAACCTCTTGTACATTCCTGGAAAAGCAAAGACGACGCGACGGGGGCGGTGGAGCGATTTAAAAAAATCGTATAACAGTACCCTCTTATTCTTGCAGTTCTCAGAAGATAAGAAATAAGAACGGGGAAAAGAATTGAATCAGCGTCTTTTGTTTTGCAGGAAAGAAACTGGAAATAAAAGAAGAAAATTCCTACAAATGGTAGAAGACTTCTTTACTTTTAATTTTCAGTTTAACTTCAACATTTGAATCTTTTGGTAATTGTTTAGATAACATTTATGTTTTAAAGCGTATCGTTAAGAATATGCTATTTTGTGTCCTTATGGTTATGTGTATTCTTTGTAACGAGCATGCTGTGCCTGAAAAGTTTTTGATAAGATTTCTATTACGCATTAGCACACCTTAAAGAATTCTTAATAAAATTAAATGGAAACTTCCTCACTGTTCTCTAAGTTGTGTAGTGTATATTTTTACCGATTCTACTTCTGATTTATCAAAATTGCGTTGCTGGTGCCTTCTACTGTGACGAGAAGCATTTCTACGAATTTCTCTTAATATATATGGTAATTTTGCTTAAACTTTCTTTTAGCGATTGCAGCGAATATGGTCTTTAAACCATCAAATGATTATTCTTATATTAAAAACCACCTTTCTTTTCACTTATTCTTTTAAAAAATTGTATGAATTAGGCCTATAGTTATGAAATCGCCTGTTTTCTTCTTGGTTTCATTTTACATTACTACGGCTATAAACTCTCAAGATTCATTGTTTCGGTAAAAAAATATTTAGTCACATAGGCTATCAAAGTTTTGTTTTTTTAATTAATTTATTTAAAATAGCTTTTTAACAACCAGTGTCACTAGCGGTACTGAATAAGTGGCACAAGAAGTGAAGTATATAGAAAACATATATGGTAACTTGAAATTTTGCAAAAGAATAACACATTAAATATAAGTAATTTTGAAACTATTAACAAACTATGAATTGATTTAATTATATATGTGTGTGTGTGTGTGTGATTTTAACTGTGATAATTCCAAAAGTGAGATAACCTTAAGACATCCATCAACATTTTAAAATATATTATTTTAGTATCCGCTGATATAGTTATTTATTTTTACCTGTACCTAGTTAAGTTGTGATAGTAAAATTAAAGCAATAATAATGCTCATTACTTTGACTATAACTCTTAACAACGAAACGCGGGCGTAGGCTATGGTAGTGCCATGGCTTACTTCACTAAAGTTATCTCAATGCAAAACATTTTGCTAAGAAACCAGATGTTAGAATACTATACCATAAATGTTTTACAGATTTTCCTTGTAGTTAGCCTACTTTCCAAGAAACCTGTGAAGTAAAGTTTCTAGAAAGTACAATAAGTACTTTAGATACAAATCAGCAGTTATTTAGTATTTCTACTATAACCACCTCCCTCAAGTTCTTGTCTTCTGTGCTCGCAGATCGGAAATTGAATCGAACATGACACGGAATTATAAAACGACGTGCATTATCGAAATATTTTGAGTAGCTCATGAAAAGATAATAGTGAATAAACTATAAATTCAACATATCCTTCCATAAGGTCCCTTACAAACTAATCCTATAGTGCTTTCACATTCGCCAGAGGTTTCAAGGCCACAACTTCTCACGTCTAATATGCCCCCACTGATCAGCAGTCAACAGTATTCCCCTTTGCGCAGAGGAGCTGCGCTGTCGCACACACTCATACGACACCAAGGGGGAACTCCCTACTGGCTTGTCATGTGACTGGCATTGGAGGGGTATGATGTCATATGAGCACGGTAAGTGGGGGTATCATAGGCGTGCTACGTTTGGCCTTGAAACCTCTGGCGAATGTGAAAGGACTATAGGATGCTAGAACTCTCTACTGTGAATTACTTAGGGCTACCAAAAACAGGTTAATTTTTGTCAACATTGTGGAATAAAACGTTTGTTATGGTTGTCTAGGTAATATATACAACTTCTGAGGTTATTGAAAATAACCTGAAGTCTTATGTAAAGATATGAGACTTATTAGGCCTATTATCTTCATAGGATTCCACGTAAGTATGATAGGTTCAGTTGCATTCTGTTTGAATGTGCATTCTTTTCTACTTTCGTGGAATAACAAGATCTTGAGAGCATTGTTATATGAAGGCACAACCCACGTTTTGTAGCCAAGGATTGGAACATTGCACAAGAAATATGTTTCAAGCTCTTAAAGCTGAGGAAAACTAAACAAAAAGCACCAAAACCTCCTTAGAAAGAAGATGGAAGAATTTCTTGATGCTACAGTTGTATTCGAGCATGTTTTATTGTTCTAAAAGTTGAGGTTATGCATATATTTTGTCTCGTGTATTTTAGAAGCAGTATAGTCACTTTACTACCGCACAAATCTCACCTTCATACCTGTGTGGATGTATTAAATCTTCACACCGTGTTCCCTGGAGCGTCTAAAACGAAAAGTTTCGCCCGAAATGATGCCCTTATTCTTACCTATCCAAGCGCATGTAATATGTGGTAGGGTCGCATATGAGTTCCTTACCACTTTTATTTTTTGTCCTCCCTTATTCCGTGTTCTTAAGGAAGGGTTATACTGAGATTACTGTTTTCCTCTCTTCTTTCTTCTCTTCTTTTCATCTTACATACTCTTTCATATCCCTTCTTCAGATTTATAAAAACCTAACAGCCGACAAACTTGGTTCGATAATCGATATCATTCGATAAAGCATGTCGTGTTATAATGCCGTAGCCATGTTCGATTCAATTTCTGGTCTGTGAGCCCAGAGGAAAAAACTTGAGAGAGGTAGTTATAGTTGCTGAAATACTGACTGCTGGTTTATAAGTACTCTCAGTACTTTCTAGAAACTTTACTTAACTTTTCTTGGAAAGTTACTACTGGGCAAATCTGTAAATTATGTATAGTATAGTATTCCGTCATCTGGATTATCTTAGAAAATGGTTTTGCATATGATGACCATTCTATATTGAGAATATAAGTAGAAAAACTATGTTACAGTTAAGTGAACCTATTAAAAGGTATAGGCAGTGACACTAGCATATGCCGGAATAATATGCAAGAATTACGCATTAAAATACCTGAATTAAATTAGATAAGAGAAGATATGTTATTTTTTAATTATCCCATATTAGTACAACATCTATGTATATGTAAAACACTACTACCTGTAAAAAGGACTGTTTTGATCGTATATAATATTTTGTTTGTACCGAGCGAGGTGGCCGAGATGGTAACGTCTTGGACTCGCATTCGGGAGGTCCCAAATTCAAACCCCGTGGTCGACCAATTTGACGTGTGTTTTTTTCATGATTTCCTCAGTCGTAAAGGCAAACGCCGAATTGGATATTTACATACCAAGAATCATCCTCACCATTTCATCCTGTATCATATCTATTTAAATATACAGGTATATCAGTTAAAATTTACTCCATAAAGTACGGTATACTATTAATGTAAATAATTGACAATTAATAGTTCCACGGCCTACTCTACTGTCTAGACACACACTGTATACCCTGTTATCCTGTATGCCCTCACACACCGTGTGTAGCTAAAAGGAATATAAAACACACATTCCAAACTCCTGACATGGCCTCGCAGCTAAAAGGAGTATAAACACGTCTGAATTAGACTGCAACATTGTACTTAGATATAAATAAATCAGATTGTTACCTTTTTCGAGAGCAAACTACGCCGAAACATAATTTAATTCATTTTATGCGTGGTAATAATATCAGCCAGTTACAATCATTATTCTTCAAGGAAGTGTTGCCTTCGCCTGTTTGTTCTACTTAGTTGATCTCCATAATTGGCTTCCTTCAGACTAATACTGCAGTATTTTAATTGGAATAATTTAACTACAAAGCACTGTCAAACTCCACTTCTAGTGACCCCCAAACAGAATTTTCTAAGAAGCAATATACAGCTTAAAGGGTGATTTTTTTTTCCATCTTCTTTATGTTAGTTTTGTATGAACGTTTAGTTTTGCATCAGTTAAATAATTGTTATTGTTTTAACTGAGCAAGTGAAGCAACAAAATTTTATTTTAAGTGTGCAATCACAATGTCAGGAACCTTTAAATTTAAGCGTATTCTCTCAAATCTTCATTATTCAAAACTGATTAATTCAGAACGTCCACAAGTTGGGTTAGATATCAGAATATTCATTTCAACTGTACATAATTGAATATTCCGAATCATAATCCAACTTACAATTTTTAAACAGGGGTGCTATAATGTTTATAGTCAACATTTGTAAATTTTTAAAATAAGTGTTATACCAACATTGTTTCAGATACGTTTGATTCAAACAGATAATGACAATTTATTGTTCGAGGCTAAGATCTGAAACCTCACTGTTTAAAATTTTAGTACCCATCTCGTTGTCTTCCTCTTCCAACACAGACTCTGAATTATGGTTTATTTTTTATGTGTTTTCGCAATCATTAGGTACAGATTCTTGGTTTTGAATATCTACTAAGCTCTTTAACTCATCACATTATTAAAGAGTTCCTTCTATTAAAACGTGATGAACCCTGAAACTAAGTCCTGAATTCATTATTAAAAACTTTTGTAACTGAAATTTATGGTCTTAGAATACAGAATTTGTGTTTTTGATTAAGGTATCTTTCTATGGTATTAACAGATAAAAGTTAAAAGTCTGTCCTATGGCGTGGTTGTTTGGTTTAGGTGAAAATATCACCTTAAGAGAGAAGTTGCATAGCCCGAGGTTTAATTAGAACTTAGTAATCAACTTTGCGATCACCGCTGTAGCAGAAAGGATTACAAACTTCACTTGTAGCATGGCTAATGAGCAGTAGGTGTGAATCCAGAACGAGACAAATTACTGTAACTGTTCCTTAACAATATTAGTAGCCTATATATTCACATAAAACATGACCGAATTTGTTAGATCCTTTAAATCCGATGTAAACAATTGTAGTGTTTACATCATTTAATATTATATAGATAATTTGACTTAAATATGAATAAAATATGTACTGAGTTTAACAATGAATATTTAAAATCATATTGTGTTTTACCGTTGAGCTCGTTCAATAAAAATAATTTTGTAGAATCTTTATCCTTAACTTCTTCCATTTGCCTGAACCTTTCGATTACGTGGGACCATTATCACGGCATCTTGTTTTGTAGAGTCACATTTAAGAAGAATAAAACTTTTTTCACTGTTGCCGTCATTTTTTTCAAAACTTGAAATATTTTTAAAAACGCCAGTCAAGTTCACGTCTTGATTCTTCTTCTATGCTGTGTGGTTTTCATTAACAATGACGCCAATAGTGAATTAGTTCTATATTCTTAAATATGACAACAAACAATATGAAATGATGATTTCATGTAACCGAAAGGCCTGGGCAGATACAAGAAGTTGGGAATATAGGTTTTACAATTTTTTTTATGTTCTATGATGAGAACGAAATATGAAAAAATAATTTCGAGAAAAAGAATGTGGTAAAATCTTTATTCAAATAAATGTTTCGGTTAGAGGAAAATACTTGTCTAATCTTACCTGCTAATTTTTTTATTATGGTTAATCAACCGTCAATTCAGTCCAGTTTTAATAATTACTATAAAAGATAATAAAGATATTTAAATAAATTTTAGTAAAAAAATTATCTACAAATGGAAAATTATTAACAATATTATTGTTTTATACAGTACTAAATTAATTCCCCCAAAAAATCTTTATAAATCCTTGAAACGGGAAGTTTTTGTTATTTATGCTACATTTTTTATTTAAAGGCATAATGTGTTCCATGTAGTAGATCTCACTCGAATGTTGATAAAATTTACTTTTAAAAATAAAATTGTGTTATTTTGTCTTTGCTTTGGAATAATTAATTGATTACATAGTAACGGCATATTGAAGCAAAGTTCAAACAAAACGTGTTATTGTATATGTTGAAACTATTTCGATTGAATTTTCTATTTACCCTGAAAAACTTCTTGGACAGCTGTTCTTCGTATACTTAGTTTATATATTAGTATTGTATAAGCTCTCTGGTTTTGTTCGTACTCTAAGAAATCCAAGCTGCAAGCGTAGCAAAAAGAAAATAAACCCAGAAAAAACTTGAATTGAAAATGCCCAGTCCACTAAGCAGAGTAAGCAAAATAAACATATACTGTAATGAATTCGGCGCTTCGTTAGCACTAAGTCTGCTTTTTTTATGGTCAGTAATATTGGTTAAGGAGGAGGAAGAAGAGGTATGGTTGCGGGGCAAAAAGACACAAGTCCCAGCCTGAGCTCGTGGTTGGTCGGGAATTGTTAATCCTGTGACCAACTTGCTAGGCAAAGCAAGAGGCCGTAGCGTTGTTGCCACCGTATGTATGTGAGAATTAATCCTTCCCCTATCGTACATTACTGTGTCGTACAAGAGGTGAGAGCTGGCCGCAAGTTCTGGACCAACAAAACCAGATATTTTCCTTCTGGATTATATCTCCATGGTCTTTCCTCCACTATTGCGTTTCTCTCCCTTATTCGATTAAAAGAGAAGTTTGAAAGGTCACGAATCAGTTGAACTGGATTATTCTAAATGCTTTTACTGACATTTTCTTATTTATTTTAAGTCTTTTATTTAATACATAAGTACGTATAATTAAATATATAAAATATATAATAATATTGAATATTCCACATATTTATTTATTTACCTTATTTATTTATTTTGAGAGCATGATAAGTTCATTGCACAATCAAATAGTCTCCTATATTATTACAACATTCTTACAACACTAACATTTAATATTAAATTAGTACTAAACTCTACTAATGTTAAAAACAGAAAACAAATAACACAAGCAATATAAAAATTACATAATGAGGGGAACAGATCTTTACATAAAAAAGACAGTATAATAGTTATGGAGGAAAATGTAAAAAGAAAAAGATTTTATTCAAGAAAATTATAAGCAACGTATTTCAATTACCATTTAGTCTATGGAATTTACACTATCAGTCAATGTATATAATTATGCTACTTTATCTAGATATAAATTCTTAATAGAACTATAGATTATAGAGCTACCTTTTCTACACTAAGCTCTACTAGGTTTACTAGAGAACTACAAAACTCGTCTAAACTAAATTTTGAGAAATTAAAGTGAAACCATGAATAATTGTATAAAGCACATTCTTGCAAAAATATTCATTGTTCCGTAACGTAAATTCCTTGATTTCACTCAGTAGCTTACTTTCAAGATATACCGCCCAGTACAATATTGATAATTAATAACTAAAGACTTAAGCTATGATTGGAACGTAGGGTAAACCCAGATCGAAATAATAATCCAAATTGCCTTACTATAAGATATGTCCATGACTGTAGAGTGTTATGAAACGATTAAGTTATATTGTTATCCTTGTATTTTGTGTAAGGTGAAAAAGATTGAACATCACAGTTATATTAGTGTCAATATTTTGCTATAAAGAGAAATCGGGTTTGGAACTGCTGCATACGAAAATGTAATGTAGGCAATGCAGTAGTTTTAGCCTATCTACAATACACCCATTAGCTTCGCCACTGAACCTAAGTATGTGCGAGTTAAAGATTACCAGAAAGAAAATGAAATATTCTTTCATTGCTCAAATTGAGGAAATTACATAAGTGAGACTTGGTTAGACATTGAGAATTTATACCGTTAGGTAGTAACAGCACACATAAAATCTCAATTGACATCCAGTTAATCGCCTCGCTTGAAGGGTTATGTATAATTAAAAAAAAAGGTTTTGAACTCTGAACTATAAGTTTTCGATATTGCAACTGCATGTAACATATGCCCGGGTAAGAATAACAGGGGAGTCGAGCGAAAGAATAACGACAAGGGAAATGGCAATATTCAGCGAAAGGCCGTGCCAATAAATGCCATTCATCATGTTCTGTCCGACTCGTAGCTATATAGACAGCGGAGTGTCGGTATCTCTGTCACTATTTGCATGTTATGGCAACCAATTTGTTTTTTTTTCGTTCCTAGGTGTACAGTGTACAGAATACCTGAAGCGAGGAAAATATTGTTAACTTTAGTATGATAAATTTAGTTTTTAACAATGAGTGGTTCTATAGTTTATATGTACCACTAGTGAACGAAAGCTAAAATAAAAAATCCGGCTTCGAGATGCGTTCGGCCATCCTTCAGTCCATCTATGTTTAAAATTTCAGATCTTTGCGTGCAGTAGATTTCGCTACGCATCACGCACAGACAAACAGGCAGACAAACACTTCCTCTTATTATTATAGATTATTGCGCACAGACAGACAAACATTTCCTCTTATTATCATTACCATGGTACCTATGGTACAGGTATAGAAAGTAAAAAGATTTGAATGTTGATTTGGTTGCGTGTTTAAATCATTTTTGTCGTTTGTGGTTGTCCTGTTGAACGGAGCGCCTGCCGAGTTAAGTTAGACTTCACGCAGTACTCTGAAGTGGTGGCCGTAGGCCTAATACCGGCAGGCGATGCCGTAACTTGAATGGTTGACTGTCTTCTCATTTCTACCTCCGTCCACTTTAATTTCTCACTACCCAACAGTGTAATTTCAAGTGACCATGGAAAATAGTTATGTTTCCAGTTTTTCAGAACAAATCATGTAGAAGGAAAATTCTACATATAGAATGATACTTCTACATTGTATTCGTCTTCGAAAGAAAGAAAGAATGCCACACACTGTATATATCTTCTTTCGATTTTGACCAGTATTTTTCAATCATTTTTGAAATTTGGTTATAAACATAAGAGACGTAACCTCGTTACCATTATCATATTTCATATTGCTCCCACTAGTAGTGAAGCGTAGGACCGGTGGAGGTTACAATTGCTTTTTAAAATGTTGTTACGCTTATTTCCCGATAGAGGGCAGAGTGACAGGTGGTAAGCCAATCGCCTCACAACCCCCCGGTAACTAAGGTATTACTTGGACGTGAAAGGGCCAAGGAGTTTTGACCAGAGACTCTAATTTAGGCTTGGAGTTATTTTACGTCCCGTAAATCTACGACACGTCCCCCTAGCTTAAAGTCCCTCCCAGAGGACTCCGTGCCCATCGAAAGCGGCCGGGTTTGATCCGCGACCTTCAGATCTCGAAATATATTCAGATTTTTATAAAGATTATGTCTTGACTCATTTTACTGGGAATTAAAACTAAAATTTGAAAAATGTAAACAAGATAATGTAAGCTTAGTAAAGATTAATAAAATAATCTATGTTATCAGCCGAGAGTCCTGGCATTGTAATAAAATATCACAGCTTACATTCTTCCTTCTCTCTGTTTCCAATTGCATTTTCTTATCAGAGTCACTTTATCGGATTCGCGATATAATTCAATCCTCCTCCCACTCTTACGTTTTGCTAATTACTTGAGGCGAGCGGGCACAGATTACTTATTCTGAGGTGGGGAGATGTAAGGGAGGGTTTTATGCTATTTTATTCTCTTTGAAATGTATTGCGTGCTCCGGTAGTTTAAAGCTCTCCCACTTTAGCAGGTCAGTAAGGTTAAAAACACATATTAACGCCATTGATCGGGGATGTGCCCCACGTTCATAATTTCGCTTGTAATTAGGTTCCCCTTACAGTAATGCTATTTCCTGTTACTCTAAAGCAGTCTAGGCAAAATATATAGGGCAATCTTGTGACGTAGTTCAGTATGATATTGCATGAATTACCCTCCTTGCTTTAGCCAGTGGATTATGAAATATTGCAGTCCTTATTTTACCGATGATGGCTAATCGCCTTAGTTGGTTGGCTATATTCACCTTAATGCATTACCATTATGTTGTTTCTATAAACATTCCTATTGATTTATTCTTTATTATATCTCGTTTTAATTGTTTTTGTTACTTGCTATTTCAGAATTCCAGTCTTTTTTTAATATGTAACTTATTTTTATTTCACGTGTTTTTTTTTTCGATTTCCTTTTTCTGAAACTTTATTTTCCTTCGGTTTCTGAAATTGCAATACATGCAAAGTGATAGCATCCATTCAATTAGTCCTAAAACATTAAAATTATTTGATATTATTTTGAATCTTACGCATTGTTTAACTCTCTCTTTCTGTGCAAAGTTCCATTTTACGAGCTGAGCCCGTTATGGCAAAAAATAATGTGCTAGCACGATATAGAGATTATAGAGGATAAATCCCCAGATGTTACTGTCGTTTCCTCCCCTTTTGTACAAATTCTTAATAATTATCAATTTTCTTCACTTTTGCCACTACAAATACTATTATGCCTACTAGTACTATTATCGGTTAGCGTTACTGACTACAGATCCGTCGGTCTGGGTTCAATCCCCGGTACCTCTAATTTTTCTGGGTAGGGAGGTCTGAAACGGGGTGAACTCAGCCTTGGGATTCAAATTAAGGAGCTACTTGATAGTAGTAGTATTCGCCGAGAAGTATTCACCGCAAATATCTCGCTACATTTCCAGGTCCTCTGACCCTGATACAAGCCCGAATTTTTTTTTATTTTGTAATGCAGTTTAAGTTAATAAATAATTGACACTCAAAATGCACAGGTTCATACTTAATAACAGAGCTGAATAACTCATTTATCAATTTAGATTGTTATATTTTTTATAAAACGTAGTATTTTGCTAACATATACACAATTAATATTTAACGAAACAAGAAGGTTCGATAATCTCAGTATGATAAATCTTCATATCATTCTTAGGCTTCAAAGGGAATAAGTATTGTCTGCTAGTTTGTAGTTCGTAATATTGTACCAGTTGAACCTTGTGTTAAATAGCTCCCTTTCCTAGTTAATGGGCAAGTTCTGTTAAATGATAGCGTAATAAGTTTAATGCATGTAGTAAACGTATTTACGATTTGGATCCGTATTAAAGTTCATAGCCTATTTATCGATAGGCGATATCTTAAAAGCAAAGATAAGAGACTCAATATTTCTATACAGAGTAAAGTGCCATCATTGCCGATGTTGGCCTTATTTGAAGTAATATATCGAAGAACTCAGATAGGGTGAAGGTGTACTTGAAAATATTGTTCCTTGTTGTGTTATTAACCTGCTCTGCTGTAGAAACTGAACATTCCTTGTGAAGGATGATTCCCTAATGAAATGCAAGGGTCTGTATTAGAACGTGTATGACCTTTTGAAACTACTCTTAATCTATTTATATTACTACAGAGATTAATTTACCTTATAAAGCCTAATTGAGTTTTTATTTAAAGAATTTCGTGCCAATCATCATCTGTATTACAGACATGTACCATTACCTACTTATAAAATTATAAATTAATTCAAATATACGAGGGCCGATCATAAAGTAAGTTTCCCTCGGGCCGTTTACAGAAACAAAACACAATTTCATGATTTTTTTTTTATTGCAACAGATACAGCATGTGTTCAGCTATTTTTCAACATATTCACCACCGGAATTGAGACATTTTTCATTCTGTGGGACCAACGTTTAAATACCTCTGTCGGAGAAGTCTGCCGCCTGGGATTTGAACCATTGTGTAGCAACCATGTTATTCTCTGTCATTTCTTGAGGTGTAGAAAAATATGGAAATCTATGGGAGCGAGATCCGGGCTATAGGATGGATTTTTAAACACCTCCCAACAAATCTCCTGCAGAAGTTCGACTGGGAGGTGTTTAAATATTCACCTTACAGCCCGGACCTCGCTCCCAGTGATTTCCATCTTTTACTACACCTCAAGAAATGACAAAGAAGGCGGAGATGGTTGTCTCACAGTGGTACAAATCCCAGGCGGAAGAGTTCTACGACACAGGTAATCAAAGATTGGTCCCACGGTATGAAAAGGTCTCACTTTCGGTAGCGAATATTTTGAAAATAGCTGAATATTTGCTGTATCTGTTGCAATAAACATTTCCATTCAATTGTGTTTTGTTTCTGTAAACAGCCTCAGGGAAACTTACTTTATGGACGGCCCTCGTAAACGTGTTGGTGGATCTAAAGTGTCATGAGCACTGCCTTTCATTAGGCCTAGGATTTCCACAACTGAATTAAAAAGCGTCATGTAGTCTCTTTATGTGACTCAAATATTACAATACATGTGTTTTATTAAGAAATCATATTTATAGTTAATAATTTGTATTAATTTATGTAACATTTAAACACGCGAATTTTTTGTATTATGACGTGTCACGCGTTTCTCCATTAAGATTATTTCGGAATAAATAAATACAAGAATAAATAAGCATTAAATAAAATATACCTTTTCTTTTGCCGATTTACAGTTAATTTGTATTGGTTGAGTACTCATTTCATTTTTAAATGCATTAAATTCTTTCCCCTTCATCATTACTCGAGAATCAATCTGAATTTATTTCAATCGAAACAGTTTCCTAATAAATCAAGAAATAGTTACAGCTTGTGCACCTCTCTAGAAAGTGGCAATAAAGGCTAATTGATCCGAGGACAAGTTAGATCTTGTCCTGCATACATCCAAATACTAGAGGCTATTGTAATTGTAATTGCCTGATATCTGCCGTACCCTTTAATATTTTTGTCTCTATCTTTTGCTTGGGATATGAGAGAAATATGTAATATTATTTTTGTTATTTCTGTTTTTATTTATAGTGATTTTCTCAGGATGTGGGCAGTACATAATCCAGCTTTTTTTTTTTAATTTCTGTAAACCAATTCCCACAGCTATTCTTCCAGACGCTGTTCCAGTGATTGTATGTTTGTATCTAAAGCTCCAATTACTCTTGGGATGATGTCCGTCTTTCTCGAGTTATCTCTCTACTTTGGGATTGCGTATATCTTCAGATTTTTCTGTTTTTTCTTCATTGATATGGATTTCTTTTAGTATTGCTATTTCTATTATTTTATCTGAATTAATTTTTTCCTTACTGCAGTGTTTGCTGTGATCGTCCTGTTCGTTACTGTTAGCTTTTTCTGAAGTTTTCATTTATTTATTGAGCATTTACTAATACAGTTCTTACAATTTGCTTTCTGAAGGTTCATGAAAACTTATTTACACTGGTGATAAGTGTATTAATAATAATAATAATAATAATAATATCATCATCATTGTTATTATCAGCGTTATTATTATCATTATCATCATCGTCATCACATCGTCAACTTCAGTATCCTCGAATTTATCGTTATTAAGTCAGTATCATTATTATATTAGTCAATATTTTCATCGTCATCGAAGCATATCAGCATGTCCTGTTAAATTGAAGCTGTCCACAATGAGTCTATAGGTAATGTAGAGCACATATACAGTTTGTACTCGCTTAAACCAGTATGACAAAGAGAACATTGAATATGTGTCATATCTTTGTTATACATCACTTCTGCTCACCTGCATAGCCATCTATATATTATATTCCGATAACCATCTAGGTTATATATATTATTATGAGCACGAAACTGCACTGCTTTTCAATATGAAACCATTTTAATGTGTAGCCATGACAATAGTTTGAATGTAAATACGTGAAATAAATTGAATATTGCGTGTTAAATTACACATATTTTATTTCTATATAGGCTACCTAGCACAAGCTGTAGCAGGTATTAATTGTGAACACAAGGGTCTAAAATGATCTAAGAAAAATCTTATGTAAAATACATAACTTCCTTTAACCTTAATATATTCCAGTATAGAGTTAGACGGCTGTATTGCAGTAGTGCGCATTCAGTTGTCTTAGCCACATTCAAAGTCGCATAATTTGCGAACCAAGACCTAAAACCCAAGTTTTTATATGAAACGAGCAGCTTTACTGTACCTTACAGGTGTATTTAGTGTTAGATAGGCCTTATCACTTTCACCCTGCATTTTATGCTACAAATTAAGAGTATCCAAATTCAAAAGCATTAATTATGTTGCACTACCCAGACGGTGAGCTGCTTTTGAAGTAAGGCCTACCGTTACTGTAAGAGGATTAACATTAAACAGAATAGGCCTACATGAATAAGCAGGCTGAAATTTGTACACTCTTTCGAAATTTATTTCTGTCCTTTTAAAAAATACTGAAAACCATTCCTTTTAAATAAATGAGAGTAGTTCACTTACCATGAATGATGAAGCCATTAACTACAGTCAGTGTTTAATAGCCGCACAAATATCAAATGCGATACTAAGCACTAGGTTTGATTAATTTAATTTCCAGGAAGTAGTTGTGAAACAGGTCATATTGAATGATTCGCCATGTTACATCCAAAATATTTGATAACTTGTCATGAGCGTGACATTTTGTGCATCGATCCATCTCAGCATACACAACAGGCGTTAGGAATTGTACTAATTGTAACGCATGACCAGAGCAGAAACCATTTTATCTATTTGAAACACAGATAAATTGAGCAAAACTTACTATAGTTATGTTAAAATCTTGATAAAATTCAACCTTATGCCCTTTACTTAAAACTTATATGGGTCCATATCACAACTTCAGCCTTCATAAAATAAAACACAAGACATGTATACACATTAAAACATTTGTGTCACAGTATTAAAAGTCAGAAGACAGTGAGGGTAATTTTTATAACTCCTCAAGAACAGAACTGAAGATGGCGCATCAAATACGCCGAAATGCATATTCTATATGACTGACACATCTGGAGCCCAAACAGAAAAACTGGAATCTATTTTAAGCATCATTAATATGACTTTTAATACCATGGCACAGTTGTTTAATTGTGTATATATAATATGTATTGTGTTTCTTGTATGAAGGCTGAAGTTATGATATGTTCCAAGATAACTTTTAAGTTAAGGGTATAAGGTTGAATTTTATCAAGATTTTAACATTTTAACCCTTATCTGAAAAATGAAATGTCTTAATTATTATAATTACATAAAGGAATATTAATTTGTTTATTTTTAAAAATTCATAATTAATATTCTACAAAGATTGTTTTTAGTAAGTGTAAACAACTATATTAAATGGCCTTCAGATGTATTCAGGAATTAACCAATTTTCAAAATATCAGAAAGTGTTGGTGCAAATTCTATGCCATTGTGGCTCAAAGAATTATAATTCAGAATTCAGAATTATAATTTATAATATACATCGAAATATTCAATAGATAAATTTTAGTGTAAATTTTCATTTTTGCTGTAATAGTGACGCTATGTGTTATTGCATCCTTCAAGGAGCAAAACATGTATTATAGTCCGATAATTACATCAAGCATCCTTATTCTTAGCATAGGCCTATATATTCATAAGAAGTTCAATCAATATTCAAGTCTTCCTTCGAGCTCAACTTTTCCTGGCAAAGTTTGTTAGTCACATTTTAACGCATTTTTGGAAATCCTTAACCCCTTAATGTTCGTCCATAGGCCCAGATTTAAACTAAAGCAAGTTATTGTAGCCTACAGTGTATTTTTTGCCTTAGGTCGACAGATGTAGTAGGCCTACCTTCCTTATGTCCATATTATTCTAATATTGGTGCTATTGATGTTTTACAGAAATAATGTATTGATACTCATAACCATAACAAATAATTTTTTTAGTTTAATAGGAAGGGATTGCCTGGTTATTTAATTGACAATAATTGACGGCATCTGTTTCCGGATTTTACAGAAAAACTAAATTTCCATGGAAACTAAAAGGTGGGAAACTAGAAGATTGCTTTACAAGCAAGCACTAAAGACTTAGAAAATGTAATTACCTCACCTCATTGTATTGAATTTTTTCAGGAAATGAAACTTACTAACATATTCTGTGCAAATTGTATTACGTCTGTTTTAAAGACAATGATGATAATCTAATATTTTCAGTTTATATTTTCATTAATCGTAAGCGCTCCAACATTTTATAGCGATATAGCCTAACTGATCGACCCTTTTAAAACTAAATTTCGCAGTGATAATAAGGAAGTCGTCAAGTGAAATCAACAGGAGGGGATCAGTTTAAAATCGATGGGGAAAATTTAATTAGAATGACTGGTTTTCATGAATGACAACTATAATGTGGGGATAAAAATCCTCACATTTTTACACAAACCAATACCTAATCTATTTGAAGGCCTATTATGTGTCTGTTTTTATACAATTTTGGAGGCGGCGCATTTATATGTCAGCAATAGTGGAAAGGCTAAACCTAAAACCTCAACAGGAATGTACAATGTACAAAGACAAAATGAACAGCCGAATAATTCCAAGTGATTCTATGGAGAAGCATATTACCTAGATTTTTGTACATAGCATTCATTAACGTAGAAACTTCAAATTTCTCTTACCGATTATGAACGTACTATTTTTATTTTTATTCGGATCTGATCGTACTTTCTAGCAGTAATTTTAATAAAATATGGCACACATAAATTTCAGTGTGTCGTTAAGGAAAACTCACAGCTTATCGTCGCAAATCGACCCACAGGTTTTTGGTGAACAGGATTGATATACAAAGATAATCATAATCATCATCATCATCATCATCAACAACAATCGAGATAGGCCAGATTGACCTGTTTCGTCTCAGAAGAAGTCTTCCCAGCGACGCCTGGATCTTCCTATATCTCTTTTTCCTTTTGGCTGGTAGCGAATGAGCTTTCTTTGCCAATCTCTCCTCTGGCATACGGAGTATATGATTCAATCAGTTTTGTTTGTTTTCCTGTATTTTGTTATTAAGTGCCAGTATGGTACTTTATGAGATTGTGTGGGGGACGAAAACATGTCTGTCCGTCTGTCCGTCTGTCCGTCTGTCTGTCTGTCCGTCTGTCCGTCTGTCTGTCTGTCCGTCCGTCTGTCTGTCTGTCTGTCCGTGTGTCTGTACGCACCATAACTCAAATACGCTTTTTTGGATTTTCATGAAACTTGGAAAACACATTTATAATGTGCATGGGAAGAACCCTATTGATATTGAACCAAATTGGTTGGGCGGTACGGGAGTAATGCCCAATTTAGTGCCTTTTTATGTTAATATATAAGAAGTCGCGATAACTCAAATATGCTTTATTGGATTTTTCTGAAATTTTGTATACACATTTATAATGTACATGGGAAGACGTCTACTGATATTTGACCAAATCGGTAGACCGGTACCGGAGTAAAACCCAATTTAGTGTAAATTTTAAAGACGCGTTAACTCAAATAGGCTACGCTTTACCGGATTTTTATGAAACTTGGTATACACATTTATAATGTCCGTGGGAAGACGTCTATTGATATTGGATAAAATTGGTTGACCTGTTTCGGAGTAATGCTCAATTTAGTGCCAATTGTATGGTAATATTCGTATTCGAAAGAATTTATGAAATGCATTGTTTTACTGTGATCTTATAAGGCTTTTTCAATTAAAATACAGTTGGCTATTACAACACTATTGCTTTACATGCGCTTATCACACTAGACCGTTAAACTGACCCAGGTGGCTAAGATGGTAACGTCTTGGCCTCACATTCTGGAGTTCCATGGTTCAAATCCCGATTCGGCCAATTTGACTTTTTTTTTGTATTCTACATATCATAACTGCAATCAATACTGATTAAACAAAACATACTGGCACTTCGTTACATACATTTTCATGATTTTATTTATGTTGGACATATTCAAAGTTTTTCTTATACTTTCGTTTGTGATGTGATCTTTAAGCGAACAACCAGCAACATATCTTAAAAATCTCATATCAGCTGTTTCTATCATCTTTGGTCGCTTCTATTCATGGCCCAATTCTCCGATCCGTAAGTTAAAACAGGCATTGCTAAAATTTTATAAAATTTTAAAATAGTGTCTCTCCTTCTAAGGAGACGACTAAGGCGCGAAAAAGGTCCCTGATTAAAGGCACTGCGGAAGAACTAAATGTATGTACTTGATATACAAAGAAAAGCGTATAATTTGAAACCTTTCTTAAACATCATTCGACCAAATCAAAAGAAAGACTAGATAAAATAGCCATTCTTAAACCTTAAAAAAATTATGATTACGCCCACTCAGCACTTTCAATTTAGCGTATATCGGGACGTACCCGTGGATTCCATTCCGCTGAAGTAACTCGCGGCCGTACAGCAGACAGCTGAATCCTTCTAACACAGCACATGGAAGCCTTTTATTTTTTCATTGCGGAATCAAATTAAAACAGCGAAGTGGCGAATGAGGCAGTTACTCTTTTGTAATAGTGGGCAGGCAAATTTGACGAGTTGAAATCGACGTTCAGAACAACCACCATGTCTGGAATTGTACTTTTTAACAACCGCGAATTTAAAACTGTCTAGCGTAATTTCTAGTTCCGAGAAGGAAACGATTTCAGTTCTATGGTGACTGCAAGGCTGTAAAATGCTAAATTTCTGTGAACTCATTTCCACTAGCGTAGAATAAAACAGATCCTAGATTTTTGTGTGATTTAATTGCTCAACTTAAACTGATAAAATTTCCTCTGCCGTTAGCAGAGAAATCTTTTAGGAGACGGTAATCACTTACATAGGCGTAACCAGACCGACCATATGGGGGGGTTATAACATCAGAGGGGTCTGGGGGGTATGGAATACCCCCCAGGGAGAGGGAAAATTTTAAAAATCAAGATGCAAAATAACGAGTTTTAAGCTTCCGGGGGTCCGCCCCCGGAAAATTTTAAAAATTAAGACGCAAAATAACGAATTTTAATTTTCCAGGGGTCCTCCCCCGGAAAATTTTAAAAATGAAGACGCAAAATAACGAATTTTAATTTTCCAGGGGTCCTCCCCCGGAAAATTTAAAAATTAAGACGCAAAATTACGAGTTTTAAGCTTCCCACGCTTTATACTTGTATTAAGTAATTTATGGGCAGACTTTAAAAAATTATACAATTTTCTTTTTTTTAATCAATGGGGGGGGGGGGGTTCAAACCCCCAAACCCCCCCCCCCCCTCGGTACGCCTATGTTCACTTATAGATTATATTGTATCTGAAAGGAGAGCAGGTAATAAAGACATTCCAACTGTTGCTGTGAGTGTTGACTTGGATTGTATTTTTCCGGTTATATATGTGGCTTGGTTCTAAAAGGGTCAATGTCAATTTCTTGCAAAATTGAGATCTAAGCATTATTGAGCTCGGCTAGTCTTTACCTTTCATATAATAAAAGTACCAATGTATGTAGCTATTAATAGGCATAATACAGAAACCTTAGAGGCCAATGTCGGAAGTTTTCAGCAAAAAATGTTACTTCTGCAAAGGCTTCAAAGTCAGTTACCTCAAAACCAAGCTTTATGACATTGGCCCTTTTAAACTAAGCCATAGATATACTTTGGTCCCAGTTGACAGTGGAATGGGTAGATATTAACCGCCCTATACCCGGCCCTAAAGTAAACAAGTACTTCCGTTTTACTCTAGCACATTACTAGTATCTACGTAAGAGTGAGACAGTCTTTCTTGTTTACTTTAGGGCCTGTTCTAGAGTGGAAGATATCTACTCATTCCACTGTCTCGAAAGACTGTGACCAAAGTATACGAGAGGTTGGATGTTGAAATTTTGTGTCAGTACACAGACTAACAGTTCATTCTGGGAATGAACCATGTGAATCTAACTACAGTACATTATCTTGACGGTTCTTTTGATTTATACTTTTTTACAAATGAGATAATGGAAGGATTTTTTTAATTTATTACATACACTGAAGTGCACATGTTAAACGAAAAATCGGTTCCTATATAAACATATTTCATCTGATACTTTACACAAAGCACTTAATTATTTGTGCTGCATTTAAGCATAACTTTAAAATGCGCTTAAAAGTTTTCGTACAGAATTTATGGGAATTTCAAAAAGATAAATTATTAAGAAAAATCATGAAGAGAATATTTTTGTTGCTATTATTATTATTATATTTATTATTATTATTATTATTATTATTATTATTATTATTATTTCAAAAGAGTTAGGAGGTAAACTGGCATAGGAACCGCAGTGAAAACTGTTGTGGAAGTGACTAACAGGTCTGTAACAACCCAGTGAACTCTCCTGCCGCCTGCCTACCCTGCTGTCACCGTCAGTCCCAACCTGCTCTTTCTCTCTCACTTATTCTCTCGCACCCTCCCACACTCTATCTCGCTCCCTCACCTTCCCATCTTTGGCCCCTGCTCCCAGTGCCGCATACAAAAATAAATTAATTTAGCAAGGAAACACTGCTAGGAAAAGCTTTAGAGTAACTCGTTAAAAAAATAATTATCATGGAAATCTAGATGGACTTTTTTTGTGTTCATAATTTGCGTTTCATCAAGACAAGTAAAGCAGGTCTGAATCTTAAACAAGACTGCTTATGTCGAGAACACCTGATGTTAATTTCAGCGTACCGGTATATAATAATGTGATCCAGGCTGGTATCCATTATTTCTAAATTATTAAAACATTATGTGATATATTGACATGATTTTCTCTCTTCGAAGTAGAATAATGGTATCTTCTCGCTTCATATTCAGACACGGAATGGTCCCACTGAGAGAATGCGCAGTAAATTGTCTTAGTCTCTTGCAAGCCGAATAAATGTTTTGTGAATTAAGATTTAAAGCCATGTTCTCGTACGTCTGAGAACTGGTTAGCTTGTAACTATCCTTCATATAATTTCCATGAAAAAATGTTTCACGTATCGACAGGTAGTTAGCTTCCAAAGTTTAAACAAATTTCTTTCAGCCATTGTCGAGAAATCAGAGAACACTTCCTTTCTGTAAAATACTATATAACAGGAAAGGAAAATATCGACTCTCTCCACACTTAACATCTCCAGAAGACGTACAAATTACAATATTTTATGAAGGTTCTTGATTTACACTTTTTACAAATAAGATAATAAGTGCACTGAAGTGCACGTATTAAACGAAAAGTGGGTTACTATACAAAAATATTTGAACTGGTACTTGACTCGAAGCACTTATTTATACTGCAACTAAGCATAAAAGTGAAAAATGCGTTAAAAGTTTTCATACAGAATTTGTGGACATTTCTAAAAGATAAATTATTAACTGAATATTTTGGAAGTTAACAGCGGGCTTCTTTATTAATCACCGAGGAAAAGTAGTCATGTCCGCGTAGTCAGAACTTTGGTCTTAAATCCTTACATGTACTTTTTAATAAAACAATCTTACGTTATTGTATGCAGTAAGAGTGCTTTTTCAATGATATACTGAATATTTGTTTATATCATGACCAACTATTGTTATATCTACTGTACCTGACGTTTAAACATATAACAAAATTGACAATTTGGGATTATTCTATGTTTGAATCCCGAAATTTTAAAACAACTTATTTGAAAATAATAAGAAATGTTTATCTGAAAGATGTCCACTGCACTTCTCTTTCTCTTTTGTGTACTTTCATAAAAATCATCAATATTCATGGAGAAATAAAAACAATAGAGCAGATTTAATGCTTTGAATCTAATGTTCAGAAAAAGCTTCCAGTAATCGGATTATTCTAAAGACGTGGTTTTTCCTAGTTAATTCATTTCTTACCGGCTTATAAAGAATATATGTACTGCGACTGGAAAAACCAGGAGAGAAAAAAGAGATTCTCTTATTTGAGATAGGCTAAAATAAACCGGTGTATGTAAATGTTTGAGAACATTGGACAAAGCATACTAAAGCTATCAGCTTAGAAAGGCTATTAAAGGCTCATCCTTTGCATTTGCAAACGTCCACACACACAAACATGTGCACATACTGATTATTAAGGCTATCTTTACACCATTTCTAACAGTAGGAACTACTAGTGCGAAAAACCCATTTTAGGAGAGAAATAGGGGTGGGAACAAAAAGGAATTCTACCCCTACCCCTTTCCACTACTCTCGACTCTTGGGGATACTCGAACGCCACATTAAAATTCATGATAGCGAATGCATAATATAAACTAGAAAAGCCTATGGTTGGAGACTCTAAGATTTAATTCCATTTTAATTTGAATTTCGAAGTGAACCCCTTGGGAACTCGGTGGGTAAGAATGGTTTGTACAGAGGCCGTGTGAGGCTTTGTTAGAAAGTTAAGCCCCTATGCATTTTTTGCACCACATTCCCCTGATCATTCGTGTGTAATTAGAAATTAATCCTATTGAAGTAATAATCCCACAAAATTAATAGCTATTCAATAAAATTGATAATGGAATAGGATATTTATATTTGGAGGTAGTCCACCTTTTTATTATTAGAAAAATGTGAAGTTCTCAAATATGCTACGAGGGATTGCAATACGTGTATAGAATTGCCTGGAGATTAAAAAATAAGTTAATTTAAGCAAAACGTTATGAGATTGGAAGATATGGTATTTAAGCCCGTACGCAAACTTTTAAAAACGAAGAATTGCCGAATAAAAGGTGAAAGATAGTGGATATATTTAACTACCAGTATATAGTGGCACAGATAAACATTAGGTCTTTACCAGGTGATTATGGATTTTGTAAATAACTTCAGAAAATTATAACTAATATTATTTCCGTGAGATAAGTTTATATCAGTATATGGCAATATATGCATTAGTTTGTTTATTATGTTTGTTTGTTCGTCTTTAAAGACTGCAACGCCCCCTCCCAACCAACCCCTCTAAATTCCTCTTCTTCTGCCTTGAAGATCAAACGTGGAAGAATGCTGCTCTCAGCTCGGCCGACCCTTAAATAAAATACTAGGTAACTACGGGAGGGAAAGGCGTTACGTAACGAAGAGCATGTAAAATTATTTAGATGCACTTCGCAGCTGAGAATATAAACTTAGCATGTGAAAGCTAAAAGAATTTTATTATTAAAATTTTAAAATTCTTTTCTGCCTGATGGGCAAGACATAAATTTCATTTAGTATATTTACAGATTTTAGGCCTGATGACCAAATATGAAGAACATACAAATTAAAATAATAAGATTATTTTATATACATTTAGGGCCTGATGGGCCTGTTTCAATACAAGAGTTATTCTTTAAATACTTTCCCAGAACAGGGGTTAAAATACATGCATGTTATTTTATAATTTTAACACTTCAAACTTGTCTCGGCCGAGTAATTAAATTCATTATTGGTTAATATCAATGATACATGCAAATGGCCGGACAAACATATAATTACTTATTTAGCATGCTTTTCACAAATACAATCATGCGGAGTGCATAGCTCCCAACATAAAATATTGTTTACATACCTTTTATCTTATAAGCAAAACTGCCAGACATTCCTGGACAGAAAATACATTGGTTCCGGATTGCAAGCTGGTGTGGCCTATATGCTATCAGGATAACGTGTATCAAACCCTACTTAAATAGAATACAACCGAATGAAAGAAATAAGTACACCAGATTCTAAAAGACTCCCCATATAAGTGCAATAAATATTTGATGCTGCACAATGCCTTATTTCCACTCAGCAAAACAATAATAAATGAAAAGAAACACGAGGGAGAAGCCCTATATAAATAATTCCCCTGAAACTTGCATGTATACTGAAACTACAGTACTAAATCAACATGAAATTAAAGTAAAAGAACCCATCCTTAGTAATCACTAATAAGTTTCTAGGAACACTGGAAGATTAATTAAATAAATTCAGATACACGTACCTGCTCAAATCCTGACATGGTTGGCCTCGCGGCCACCATATTGTGTTCTTGTTTACCCAGTCCCATGGCCACACACCAGGCTTGCAGCCCGTTCACAAAGGAAGTAGAGAATGGAGAGAGCGAGGCCTATGTTGCCTCGGCTTTTATAGTCAAGCCCCCCTCTCTTCTCATAATTGGTAATAATCTCGTACCAATCGGATTGTGAATAATAAAACAAATGAACTGTTCGACGAATGACAAATAAGAGACAGAAGAGCGCGAAGTTGCTCCCCTCACTAGCGCTGACGCGCATCTGAGCTGCACACCAGCACTGCAGATGAACTGGGAACCCGTTCCCCTCAACACGAGGCGACCACCCCTACCGAGCGAGCGCTTCCGAAGCAAAACGAAGTTAAATACCATTCAAGTTACCAGACTTCATACGCAACAAAGATCACATGATTCTTTACTGCTATATTCCTGAGTAAAACAGATACTTCATTCCCATACTACTAATTAAAATTCCATTCTAATTTAAATCTGTTTTATCCAACTTGAGCCAATGTCATGCCCTTTAAAAATTGATATTATTTTTAATATTGGCTCAATTCTCCCTGTCCATGACTTGGAATATCTTGCTTAATATATTCCAATTTAATAAGAAAGACATCACTAAAACTGTTCATAGAGTTATGGCCTTTCCACAACGGCCCCTGACTCACACATGCACCGACATTAAAATGGACGAATCATACCTTCATTCGGAGATTTCACACTCTCACATGGCTTTATAGTCCATACTTGGTATACGTCCTTGTTTTGGTGCTCACTGCCAGTTCACTGTTGCCTTCCGAGGAGAGAGTAGACGAAATTGCGAGTCAGCGTCCACAAACCCTCACAGCGACTGAGCAGCTGGTCAGGTAGCTCGTTGAGGAAGACGCCCAACAGTATGACATCTAGTGAGTCTACTCCACCTCCCATTACTGCTTCTGAAAGTACAAGGCAAGCGGCAGACTATGGCAAGACAAGATACATAACATAAATCAGACCCTCCTACGCTTATTGATCTCGAAGTTACATTTAAGATGATAATCAAAATTACTATTTAAGAAAATTAAGTTTGAGATTATCCAAAACAAAACTTTACTCTAGAGAAATAAGACGTCCTAAGAAGAGAAAGAGACTAGACTAAATATTATAATTAAAATTGCTTAAGATCCATAAATTACAAAATATTAGACAGGATAAATTCATGAGAAAATAGAAATATTGGTAAATGATTGGATTAATCCTAACCTACAAATTTAAGAAACTGATTCAAATTTTACATAAAGATAATAACAAGCTATATACAATAAGTCTAGTTTGGGAAAAGTCAATCTTCTATAATTCAAATAAAGATTTTAATATAGATGACCTAATTGAGTCAGGAAATCAAAATCCTGATAAATATAAGACATAATTAGTAGAAAGATACTTTAATAAGGCGAGATGAAATTCCTCTTCTCCTATGGTGTGGATCTCCTTGTTGAGACCAGACCATATCTCCCCATCCCGTCATCTGCAAGGAGGGACTCCCCGGAACTTCAGACATCGAGGTTCTTCTGTCGTACTCCCCAGTATTCATCACCGACTCGCCTAGACATGATGTCGGATGACAGGAGAAACCGAAGACCATCTCTTCTTATAATCATGCTGAAATTTATGTCTTACAAAGGGAAAGTCAGCTAAGCAGTCAGGGAATTACTATGTCTTTTACAATGAGTCTTTAACCTGCAGCTGCTCGCAACCTAACCTCACTATTAACCATTTTCGGAACGTGTTTGTTTACCAAACACATTCTACTATATTCGTCTTTTGAGAGCAGAGATACAGCCGCACCGCTGTCTAGCAATGCCGACATTCTATATTTGCAAATTTCTACTTCTATCATAGGCAACTTGGCATCTACAATTGCTTCTAACTGACGTGGGAAAACTTTTTTCTTGTCAAATCCATAAATGTCACTATCAGGAGTCAAATTCGGGACTTTCTTTTTTCTACGATTACTTCTCTTCTTTCTTCTACATGGTGTTTTCGTAGTACGATCCGGATCGTCCATATTTACAGGCAAAATCTTCTTACTAAGCACCTTTTTATTTAGAAACGCTGCACTATCATCACTATTGTCTTTCAACCTAGGCCTAATGTCTTTGTCTGAGCGCCTTTTATGAAATATGCTATTAACAAAAGTCCTCGTGGCATAAAAACGGTCTGTCTGGCTTCTACTGTCCGTACCGTGAGTTTTGTCAAAAACCGTAGTCGCAGTCACCAACCTAGAGCTGATCAGTTCCCTAGCCGGCGTGTCAACGTCTTTACAGTGAGTAGAGTTTGTCATCACCACTTCGTCAGTCATCTTTCTATCACATATAGCGCTACTAGACATCTTCGGTTTACCCAGGGCCCTTGGGTAAGACCTACATCATTGCGAAGAGCGTTTCTGAACATTACCATTTTGCATCGTTTGATTTTTCCCACTACGGCAGTATTTAGCAATATGCCCTAATTTCCCACAATTGTAACACTTGATAGGCTTTCTATCGTTGCCACCTGCAACTGGTTTTGCTCTATCATGACTATCACTTAGTTTGACACGACTACTACTTAACTGGCCTTGTTTATCCACTCTTAAGGAGTCGGAAAAACTGATAGCATTTACTCTAGCACATAACGACTCTAGTTGCCTGAAGGAAGACGGTCTGCTCTCAAAGACTACTTTAGAACGCGTTTCAGGCGACATTCCCTCAATGACAGCATCTACTATTTCTCTCTCTGGCATGGCTAGTCGAAACACCTGAGCACATTTCTTGATGCTACGAGAGTATTCGGCAAGTGTCTCATTGAATGCTTGCGTGCGGTAGAAATGCTTAGTAATCAAAGCCGATCTAGCTCGCACTGGCACATAGGTGTCCAACAGCCTAATGTGAAAATCTTCTAGCCCTAACCCACTGTTGACGGCTTCTAAGGCAACGTCACGCAAAGAACCACCAAGTTTAGAAAATAAGTAGGCCAGCAGATTGCGTTCATCAAGGTGAAACACTGCGGCTTGACTTTTCAAATCACAGATAAAGTCCAGAAAGTCTAAAACTTTCTCTACACTTTCATCTGAGAAAAGTGAACAGTTTTCCAAAGTGGAGGCAAGCGGATGGGGAAGATTAGCGAAGGCAAGAGGAAAAGTATGAGTTTCAGGAAATGCCCTAACATTTTCTCTACCAGAATCACTATCACAATGTGAGAAGAAAGTTTGACCTGTCGCGCTCATTTCAAATCTCGATTGTCTATTTGGGTTAACAAAAGAATCCATAACTTCCCTATTATGTGACTTCTTTTCATTATCAAGCTCCTCGCTCACTGGAGCATGTACATTCTCCCTATCAGTTGATTTCACTCGGATTAGAATTACACTGACTTGGTCTTGAAGATCTTGAAACTCTGCTAGGAAGTCGGTTCCTGCAATTACCTTCTCAAGATCTGCTACTCTCTGGCAAGCATGAAGTGCACGATTTTTTACCTTTTCTGACACCGGAACACTTTTATCAAGTTTTTCTCTCACCGCTTCTACTCTGTCTTTAGCTACTGCAAGCAAAATAGGAATAAGGGACTCACCGCAATTTTTTATGTCAACATCCTTGTCCTGGTTATCTATTAGTTGCTTCTTAAGGTCGGCTACCAGATTTTTCTCATCAGGAGACAGACCTCTTATTTGCAGCTCATAGATTATGTCAGATTTCAGTAATTGGTCCGGGTCAGGGACATAACGAGTCACAGGAGATGCCATTTTACATGAAACACAGATTTCCAGCAATATTAGAATATGTACACAATAAAAACAAGATATTTACAAAATAATACACTCATAAATAAACAAGATACACAATAATAAATCTTAGCTTTCACATGGGACATTTTTAAACTTTAAAGTTCAGAAATTAAAACAAGTTAAGATTTAAGCTGAAAAAAGGCAACAGCAACTGTGGAATTTAACCACGCTCTGCTACCAATTGCAACGCCCCCTCCCAACCAACCCCTCTAAATTCCTCTTCTTCTGCCTTGAAGATCAAACGTGGAAGAATGCTGCTCTCAGCTCGGCCGACCCTTAAATAAAATACTAGGTAACTACGGGAGGGAAAGGCGTTACGTAACGAAGAGCATGTAAAATTATTTAGATGCACTTCGCAGCTGAGAATATAAACTTAGCATGTGAAAGCTAAAAGAATTTTATTATTAAAATTTTAAAATTCTTTTCTGCCTGATGGGCAAGACATAAATTTCATTTAGTATATTTACAGATTTTAGGCCTGATGACCAAATATGAAGAACATACAAATTAAAATAATAAGATTATTTTATATACATTTAGGGCCTGATGGGCCTGTTTCAATACAAGAGTTATTCTTTAAATACTTTCCCAGAACAGGGGTTAAAATACATGCATGTTATTTTATAATTTTAACACTTCAAACTTGTCTCGGCCGAGTAATTAAATTCATTATTGGTTAATATCAATGATACATGCAAATGGCCGGACAAACATATAATTACTTATTTAGCATGCTTTTCACAAATACAATCATGCGGAGTGCATAGCTCCCAACATAAAATATTGTTTACATACCTTTTATCTTATAAGCAAAACTGCCAGACATTCCTGGACAGAAAATACATTGGTTCCGGATTGCAAGCTGGTGTGGCCTATATGCTATCAGGATAACGTGTATCAAACCCTACTTAAATAGAATACAACCGAATGAAAGAAATAAGTACACCAGATTCTAAAAGACTCCCCATATAAGTGCAATAAATATTTGATGCTGCACAATGCCTTATTTCCACTCAGCAAAACAATAATAAATGAAAAGAAACACGAGGGAGAAGCCCTATATAAATAATTCCCCTGAAACTTGCATGTATACTGAAACTACAGTACTAAATCAACATGAAATTAAAGTAAAAGAACCCATCCTTAGTAATCACTAATAAGTTTCTAGGAACACTGGAAGATTAATTAAATAAATTCAGATACACGTACCTGCTCAAATCCTGACATGGTTGGCCTCGCGGCCACCATATTGTGTTCTTGTTTACCCAGTCCCATGGCCACACACCAGGCTTGCAGCCCGTTCACAAAGGAAGTAGAGAATGGAGAGAGCGAGGCCTATGTTGCCTCGGCTTTTATAGTCAAGCCCCCCTCTCTTCTCATAATTGGTAATAATCTCGTACCAATCGGATTGTGAATAATAAAACAAATGAACTGTTCGACGAATGACAAATAAGAGACAGAAGAGCGCGAAGTTGCTCCCCTCACTAGCGCTGACGCGCATCTGAGCTGCACACCAGCACTGCAGATGAACTGGGAACCCGTTCCCCTCAACACGAGGCGACCACCCCTACCGAGCGAGCGCTTCCGAAGCAAAACGAAGTTAAATACCATTCAAGTTACCAGACTTCATACGCAACAAAGATCACATGATTCTTTACTGCTATATTCCTGAGTAAAACAGATACTTCATTCCCATACTACTAATTAAAATTCCATTCTAATTTAAATCTGTTTTATCCAACTTGAGCCAATGTCATGCCCTTTAAAAATTGATATTATTTTTAATATTGGCTCAAGACGCTATTCAATTTTAACTTTTCCTTTCTTTCAAAATTCCATTCGAGCCACAATTAATATCAGAGAAACTGAATTTGCTGCAACGAGCTGTTCAAACCCGCGCCATTAGCTTCATTGAAATCCGGGTGACGCATGGTTAGTAACGCTAGTTAATCGCGTTGTGTTTACATAATTAAACTGTACCACTTTATTTCAAATAAGATTAAATTATGTAGGCCTAATTAAAATTCTGAATTAACAAAATAAGATTTTTTTTGGTGTACTCTTTCGTATGGTTCAAGCCTCTAAATTTAATTTTAAACCGAAAGATTGCTCCAGAACTATATAAAGTAAACAGGATCGGTGAATTGCCACAAAATTTCAGTTGGGTCAAAGAGAGATTGCCACAAAAGTACATGTGAATTGCCACAACAGTATAATTAAGTGAATTGCCAAACAGGTATATGCGATTTACCACAAAGGTATATGTGAATTGCCACAAAGATACATTGTTTTCCCTCTGATTTTTTACCTGAGACTGGGCAACCAGTATGGTTGATGTGATTAAAAATGTGAAATATAATAAAATTATAACAATTTAGAAAGACTTACTATCACTTTCTGAGTTTGAATGCCTTGTTCTTACAGGAACTTCTTTACAAATTCAATTCTTGTTACTTTTAGATATATAATGAACATAAGATTTAATATTACTGATCACTAAAAGTTGTTTACTTTTTCATTGTACGTCAAATGCACTGTCATCGCGCAGCAGGGTACAACAGACACTGATAGGCCTACCAAACAACTCGACGACATAGGCGAACTCTCTGCAGGATAGAACAACTTGAGCGACACAACCTTATCGACATAGGTACCAATCACAAATTTACCGCAGCCTTAAAACTGACCAAGGTAACTTTGTGGCAACCTCGATGTTTTAACAAACTTTAGCTGTTCGGGTTTTGTGGCAATTCACCTACACCCAAAGTAAACCACTGTATTTACGAATAATTATTCTAAAAGCTGCAGTTGTAGTTTCTTTACAATATTTTCTATGCATTTTAGTAACTTTATTATTAATATTATTACTATTATTATTATTATTATTCGAATTGTAATTTACTGTCAACAGAATATGAACAAAATCGAAATATTGAGAAACAGATGAAAATTTCAAATTTCCTATTAGGCCTATATAGCATAATTCTATTAAAGCGTTTCTTTAAGTTCATTTTCGTCGCAATATGCATTTTTCCTTTTCCATTTTCTTTATATTTTTATGTGAAAAAATGTCAGGTTGCTTTTACCCACTATTTCTGCCGCTTCCGATAGGCAGTTAGTAATAAAGCTAAACAGCTTAACAAGGGATTGAGCGAGAGTTTGGAAACATGGCTATCCTGTCGGTTAATGTCGCAATGTAATGTTATGGAGGTGCATCCTGCACAGTCTCATTGTGATTCAGTATCGTGAAAACTAATTACAAGTGCAGGAGTGATCGATATCAACTACTGCAGCAGAGTGCATGGAATTGCACGCTTTATTGACACCAATCTCTGTGACAGATTCAGTAGCATCCCTAAGCTTTAATGCCTCAGTATTTGTTTATATATTATTTGAATGAATGATACTAATACTAATTATACTAATTACCTAATGAGGCAACATATTTCCTGGCAACAAAAAAATAGTCCTTCAAACTCTTTTATTTTTAGCTACGAATGTATTTACATACTACAGATAGTCTTCATTAATAATAAATAAATCTAGAGTCTACTAGACTGGCCAGTATTTAAATTTCTAGAAACAGTGGAACTTGTCCAATTCAGGATGATTAAATGAACCCTATGAGACGTATAGAATAATAAATGCTTATGCAGGAAATAAAGATTTCTATTAATCGCTATTAAAACTGTACAAATTTATTACCGCAGTAGTAAAACCTACACGTCTATACTGAACAGATGTTTTAGACACATACAATAGTATGAACCTCATGTATTTCAAAACATCCTACGTTTTCGTAGTAAGAATGTTTTACTAATACAATTTAGCCTATTCTGTAGGCAGAGGAAGTATTTCGTTCGAACCCGAAATTCGATTTAAAGTTTCCGTCATTAATACATGTTTCGAGGTCCCTGAACACCCTAATTTTCGGAAATGTCTGTTTATGAGTCTGCCTTTTTGTCTGTGGGAACAGCGTTGATCAACACCAAAAACCTACAATTTTGTTTATATTTCTTTAAATGATTCCGGGATGTAACACGAAGCATTTGATTGAGTTTCTATTACCTTTACTATCACTTTGCTTTTTTTTTTAAATTATCCATAATCACGGAAAAAACTTACGATTTTGCTTAATTCTCTAAATAATCTGAAGGGTATCATAAGTTATCCATGTAGCCAACAAAGTAATATTTTTTAAAAAGTCTTGCCTAGCAAATAATTCTGCTCCCAATGAGGCTTATACAACTGAATGCGCACTCCCACAATGCAGCTTTTACTCTTTTACAATATAATTGTACAGAACATTATACGAGTGTTTCGCGCCAGTGTAAAGAGCACAGAAAGTTATGTGTTTCACTTAAAACGTTATAAAATGTGAGTTTACATACATGAATTATTTCTGGTAAACAATATTTATGAATCAAAATGCCATAAAATATTATCACTTTTACAAATTAATTTTTTTTAAATTCCATAGCAACCGTGAGATCAGAGGAAAACAGTACGTCACTATGAAAGCAATCATTAATTGAAGGCATAAAATATGTATAGGCCTATCTCGTTAAATATTCATCCTATTGAGATCTTGTTAAGGATGAAGTTCATCGGTGAAAACTATTGTAGCCTAAACCCTTTCCGGGAATGTATAAATTCATACTACATTTTGATAAAAGATATAATATACGAGTAACACACGTATAAAAGAACATAAATTGAAATATATTGCATTTGAAATTAAATTTATCGTAAATTATTCAACTTAAAATAGTTTTCAAACTTATATACCGTGAAATTTGCACCAGGAATCTCGAATAATGAAATATATCTCTATGTTGCATATGATGCAGTTTATCGTACAGATAGAAAATTCTATAAAGAAAAGAATTATATAGTATGTCTGTTTGATTTCGGAATAAAGAAAATTTAAAATGTATAAGCAGCAATTGGTTATCTATAACTTAGATTAATATTTGTTTGTTGTATTTATGTATCGATTTAATTGTGTATTAATTTGTCATGATGTTTATGGTGTACATTACGTAACAACTTTATGACTATTGATTGTTCATGCTCTGCAGGTATTCTAGTCAAAGACGCGGTGAAATACTTCAATCTATAGGTCAAGGTCCTCCAAATGTTTATCTACTTGTATAGAGGTAGCAAGCAAACAAATAACCGCCTCTGTAATCCTAGAATCTCTTGAGTAATTTGAAAGAATTGTTATTTCCCGTAACTTATTGTCGGTTTGTTCTCTCTAACCGAGTTCAGAAAATCCGTTAAGCTCCTCAACTGCTATATATCTAGAATCTGGAAGGCCTAACAAATGCATCTCTACTGCTTCCATTCAAAAGGATACAAGAGAGAAGCTATAATATTCGTATCTATTACCCGCTATGATGGGTCCGCAGCCGCTACTACACAGATACTTTATTGTAAAGAACTGATCTCTTTTCTTCGGAATTGCTTATCTGTTTTGATTGCTGCTCCATTCTCAGAAAAGCTGCGATGGTTATTCTCTCTCTATACGTGGCAATACAGGAGTCTCTCGTTGGAGGGAAGGAGATAGTGAACGGGAAGGAGGGAAGCACGGGTTAACGGGGTCCAGTTTCAGAATGGGAATAGAGAAGACCGTAAAAAGTGGGAAATGGGGAAGGTTAGGAGTCTTTGTCCCATAATCCCAGTCCGAAGAACTTGGAGTGGGAGGAAATAGCGTACCTTATTTACTATACCACACCTCCTACATGGTGCAGAACTCTTTTCTGCCATTCAACTGGAAAAAGGAGCCCCCTCCCCAATCTCTTTCTTCGGTGCTCCACAAACCACCCAAGTAAAAATCCCCCCTTTCCTGTAGCTACTTCAATCGCCTTAGGCAATATTCCTTTACCATGGAATCAATACTGGACAACAACAAAGGGTTTGGTACTAAGAATGCAAGCAATGTACAACACACAGAAGTAACAAATGATACCGCTACCATTATATAGATACACTGGATGTCTTTTGTAATGCATTTGTCTGTAGGCGTACTTTTCTTTTACAGCTACTGAACTTCATTATAAATTGTGCCGCCTATATTTCGGCACACTGTATAATGTTCTTTTATGCCAAAGGTACTTACTATTATCTCGGTGGTCATCTCGCCTCGCGGACTGTTTTCATTTTCATTTTTCTCCTTCTTTCCTATCTCGCTGTTTTCTGACGTCACGAAGTCACGTGTTCCGGTTTGCTGGTAGATTTTTCGTGAGGGTTTAAGGTCTCGCTTCACGAACCTTTGAGAATTCCAGTCCAGACTTCGGAAGCGAGCGGTTCTTCTAGGAGTCCATAGCCTGGGACTCCTCCTTTAGCTCAGGTATGCGGTAGTTCATTTCAGAGTATTTTCATATCTTTTCCTGGTGGGTTTCTTTTGTTGCGTATTAATTCACTTTATACCGATTATGTTTAGTTAAGTTTTTTGCCCACCAGTGTTTCTAGTTATTATTATTGCTTTTATTTTTTATTTTTTTATATATATATTCTGTACAGTCTTATCAGTCGTAACTTCTTTCCGTGAGTTGAGATGGCCACACCCCCCGTTGTTCTTATGGAGTTAGGGTGTTTAGGTATTTTCTTTTACATATTGTATGGCCTTATTGTTTCTTGGTTTATTAACCTAACAAAGTTTGTAATAAATTGTTGAATCTGGTTTCAGTATTTCTGTATTTATAGGTATATTACGTTCCCTTCTTCTATCCTTACTGTATTTTTCATTAAATTTTCTGTACGGCTCTGGAATTTGCCCCTAATTATGAGGGTAGGCCCGAGAGGCACGCCACAAAGTGGTAGCAGAGCTCGTCGATCGGAAATTTTCAGTCATTTTGGCAGTTTTTTCTAGGGTTTTTCAAAATTTTTCAAGTTTTTCTATTATCCTGTTTTCGGGTTAGGTTAGTCGTCGAAATTTTTCCCCTGGCAGGTTAGTTGTGTCATTATTTTTCATGGCTGTACTGCCCCGGCGGTCTTACTGTGAGCCTTATGCTTTATTTTTCAGCATTTGTACCATGCCGTTTCATATTTTCTTCTATTTCTGCTCTCTGCGATCTGGTGGAATTTTTCGCCAGATACGTAGGGTAATTGCTTTCGTTCCGGCAGTCTCACTAGAGCAAGTCTCTGTGGTTTTTTTTTTTGCTGTCGGGTTTTGTTGGCTTGAGGCAGGGTAGTAAGTTTTTTTTGAGCCGTTTCCGTGCTGCTTTCCGTGATGTTTTGTGCCCGTAAGACTGTGTTCATCAGCAATGTCTGGTGTTTAAGTGGCCAGTCTTTTCGAGGCCTATTTTTCCGGGGGCGGTGCGTGTGGTTTGTGCTCTGTTTTCATATCTTTTCATGCTTTAGCTGCCTGTTTTCTTTGGGAATATTTTGTCTAGCCCGTTTGCTGTTCAGTTTTGATATCTTGCCTAGTAATTTTGCCATATGCACCATTCATCCACAGTCTTGCTGTTTTCTGAGTTAGGTTAGGGGCTTGCTGGTTCAAGGAATTTCCCGGGTTCTGTTCCGGTAGGTCTTCTTTTCTATGCCCATGAAACATGAATTCGAAAGTTTTTTGAATAAGTAAATTGTAAATTATTTTCATCTAGTCTGAAACTTTTTCTAGTATATTTCCTATAGGTTCCATACCGTATTTCATTTCTATTCTTGCTCTCAGCGTTTTGACGGATTTTTTTTTTTTGTCTGTTATGTTGGGTTAATGGCCTCTGTTCTAGTCAGTCTCACGTGAGTAGTTCGCTGTGGGTTTTGTGCTGTCTGAACGATGGGTTTTATTGGCGGAATAGTTTTGTGACCTTTATTAGTGTAATTTTCTGGGGTTTTCCGAGGTTTTTTTCCCGGTCATTTCTTTGCCCGATAAACGTGTCTCATCAGCAAAGTTCTGGTGTTTTTTGGACCGTTTTGGTGGTAGTTTGTCCGAGGAAGTTTTCCGGATGTTGTCCGCCCGATCGACGTGTTTTGTTATGGGGTAAGTTTTGTCAAAATTTTCTATTGAATTTAACCTGATATCTTGGGGATTTGTCTAGTCTTACACCGTTTGCCTTGATTTTGGTACCTTTTAAAAATATTTCGCATTTGCATGACCTATTTCGGCGTCCAGTGCCGTAGTTTGGCTTTGCTTATTCAAAATTTCTCTCTCATTCATTCAGTAAATAATAAATGTTCTCCAGATTTCTTTATTCAATTTAGTAAGTACAAATATGCCAGTTTTCTCTTTTCACTTTTGCTAAATTTATCATAAATATTTAATTATGCTTTACATTCTGTAATTACATTATATTTTTATTCATTCTCTAAATATTCTTCGTATTCTTTCTTCCTCCGTTTGTCTCGGGGTTTTGCCTTCATTCTTGCTGTCCCTTGCGTGTGGGTGTTGGCCATCTTTCTGTTTTTGTTCTTTTGTTTTTTTTTTTTTTTTTTCTCTTTGCCGCATACCTGGTGCTCTGGAGTTTACTCTCCGCTGACCCTGAAATAAAAATCACACCAACGAAATTTAGTGGGTCTAATAATAAATTATCTACATTATTATTTTGATCTCTGCTATCTCCAAAAATCGGTTGGCGTTCTTTTATGTAATACAGGAAAAAGAATTATAGCATACTGTTGTAAAAATTATTGTAAAAAAAAATATTTTATTAATTGTATTTGACTAAATAAATTAACTAGGCCTATGAGCGTTGAATTAATTTACATAGAAACACATATAAGTTATATAGAGATATTTTATAAAAACCAAAAACTCATCGATATTGTAAAGGATGTTTGTGCCCTAGGTTCTTTCTCGTGGCCTCAGTTGTAATTCGTTCCTTTGAGTTTGCTAAACAAATTTAGACTTAAAGAAGTTCTGGTCTTGCCTAAATTTAGCTTACGACAATTTTCTAAATGCACTTATCATTAGGACATGTCCTCCTTTGTCACTTAATGGCCAAAATTTTCTATTTTTATATGCAAGTGATATTTGTATTCTTACTCATATTATGTTTTGTATGTTCGGTTCGCGGGTAGTGTTTTGTTGTAAGCACTGTAGCTTTCCCTTTTGATAGAGCGCTCAAATACTTATTACCATCGAACAATATCTGGAAGTCTACACTATTTATCCACTCCCGTTTCCGTTCCTAAAATTTCCATCATTATTAATTCCTTGAAGTCCGGACTTCATAATGTCATCACTATTTTCATATCATAACATCCTCATACCATAACATCGGAACATCTCGACATCTCAACAATTCTACATTATCAAATCATTTTTATTAAAATTTTGTCTAATTTTATTCTAATTGTGTAATTGTTTTTACTTGCAATTGTATATAAATATTTCAAAGCATATTGTATTCAATGATAATTTATTATACATTGCTTTATTGTGCTGATATTTCAGCAAGTATTTTTCTCTTGTATATATAAATTTAACTATCGTAATTGTATTTAATGTAAAGTATTCTTTAAATTTAATTAATTGTCATGTCATTTTTGTAAACAATTTTTTCTATTGTAATACAATTTCTAATTGTGGTCCCTTCAGGACAACTTCACTCTTCGCCGTATTGAATTAATTAAAATTTATATAAAAAAAAACCTTTAAGCAAAATAAAATAAAATAAAAACAGGTAGGTTGTTTTCACATAAAACACTATAGGGGGTAATTTGTTTGTAAGTACCTTTTCTGCCGCTGTATTTATTGATTTCAGCTTTCTATGCATGTTCGGATTGTGTCTGGTGGCTCCCTTGGCATCTACGCTGTGCTCTTCTTTGCTGGATGTGCCGCTAAGTCTTCACTCTACGAACTCCTGAGGCCACATTTTGTCTACGGTGCTCAGATTCTCCTGGTAGCACGTTGAAGACGTTCAACTTGGTTCCTTTTGACCTGATAGTAATCATCAGGTCCGGCATCAGTGAGGGTTTGCTGCTATATCTTCGGTTTGGGTACATACACATTGTACCTGTCTTCATTCAAGCATGCAGAGTCCACTACTATATTCTACTCACCATTACTACCCAAGAGTACTTATTGTGATGGGGTTATGTGTTGAAAAGGACTCCACTAACCCGTTATTCACTACTTTAATTACAGTAACAAATGGACTTGGTAAGCTGTAAATACACAAGTTTATATATGTATTTTCTACTCCAATTTATTAGATGGACTATTATTATGAATCCATTGTCTACAGTTAAAATGGTGTTATAGTACATTCTTTTGTGGACCTCCTCGTGAGTTGTAGAAGTGAAGTGAAGATATAAACTTTTCGAATCTGCTCTGCAATAAAATTTATTTTTCGAAAAACATTTTTGAAGAATTCAAAAATGTTTTTCTTTCTGCGTCGAGGGAGTCTGTGCCGCCTATATTTCGGCACACTGTATAATGTTCTTTTATGCCAAAGGTACTTACTATTATCTCGGTGGTCATCTCGCCTCGCGGACTGTTTTCATTTTCATTTTTCTCCTTCTTTCCTATCTCGCTGTTTTCTGACGTCACGAAGTCACGTGTTCCGGTTTGCTGGTAGATTTTTCGTGAGGGTTTAAGGTCTCGCTTCACGAACCTTTGAGAATTCCAGTCCAGACTTCGGAAGCGAGCGGTTCTTCTAGGAGTCCATAGCCTGGGACTCCTCCTTTAGCTCAGGTATGCGGTAGTTCATTTCAGAGTATTTTCATATCTTTTCCTGGTGGGTTTCTTTTGTTGCGTATTAATTCACTTTATACCGATTATGTTTAGTTAAGTTTTTTGCCCACCAGTGTTTCTAGTTATTATTATTGCTTTTATTTTTTATTTTTTTATATATATATTCTGTACAGTCTTATCAGTCGTAACTTCTTTCCGTGAGTTGAGATGGCCACACCCCCCGTTGTTCTTATGGAGTTAGGGTGTTTAGGTATTTTCTTTTACATATTGTATGGCCTTATTGTTTCTTGGTTTATTAACCTAACAAAGTTTGTAATAAATTGTTGAATCTGGTTTCAGTATTTCTGTATTTATAGGTATATTACGTTCCCTTCTTCTATCCTTACTGTATTTTTCATTAAATTTTCTGTACGGCTCTGGAATTTGCCCCTAATTATGAGGGTAGGCCCGAGAGGCACGCCACAAAATCACGTGGTACTTCTTGCAGTAGCCAATAGAATTGATGTTTAAGACAAACTTATTACTGCAGCTGTATCTTAAACACGTATTTGAAAGATTAGGAAAATAACATTGATAATTTAGCATCGATTCAGATATGAATCTGAATTTTTATGTGATACTCTTTGATCTTTACAATTTGACTGATACTTCTTGTAAAAAAAATTATAATAATAATAATAATAATTACCCAGAGAAATATAAGAAATGATATGTGATTATACTAAATATTTTTATAATAATTAAGACCAATACAGAAAATCTGATTAGGAATTTTATTACACGCATTATGCATTGTACATTGTGAAAAAAATCACAGCTGTACCTCTATTTTTTTCGAAATAAGATCATTTTGAATGTGGCAACATGGGAATTGAAACCGAGAAAACAGACGATTAAAATTTGCATGCACTGGCAGTTGAAAGTGCACTGAGGTTTAAAAATGCCGTCACGAGCACCTGTTCTGTTTTTCCAAACGGCATAAAATGTCGCACACTTATACTTCAGGGTATGCCTGATTTTTGGTCGTTTTCTTGTAATCGGTTAATTTTGATAACACGAAATGAATTCATTTTAGTATGATATTAAAATTAACACGATCGGAATTGATTTTATTTTAAATACAGGCTATTATGCAGTTTTCAGTTTTCTCTCAAGGTTCCGTGTTCAATAATAATCGATAGCACATCAAAGTTATAATGAAAATCTGTTTCGAAATGAGTATCATGATGATACCGTTACGTCACACGTAATAAGCGTATTACAGAATGTTCAAACAAAAACTTCTATTTCGGGTAATCAGGTTGATTTTACAACTTCTTCAATACACATTTGAACTGCTAACTGCAGAAAGGCAACTAGTCCTCAAAATTCACAAATTCACTTTTCAGCACAAATCAGTTCTAAATGGGTAGACATACCGTTTACTGCTGAAAGGGAGCGGCTGTCATCATATTTATAGGTATGGCAACAGTTTGAAATTTGCTTTGAAAAAGCTTAGTTTGAAAATAACATGTCAAAACAGTTTTTTTTGTCATTCCTGTAAAATCAGGATTTGTGAACTTGTTGCCTTTCTGCAGTTAGCAGTTAATTTGTAATTGCAGAATCCATTCAAATCAATTGAGTTATTCTATATCTCAGAAAATGACTGTACATAAATCTCATATATAGCATATACCATTCATAGTATATTCCATTCAGAAAGAAAATTAGTCCTCTAATTGGCTCAATTCACAGTACCGGTACGGTTATCGGAAATCGTGAACGAACTTATTTGACAGCGTGTATTGTATTTAAATTAGAGACGCGCCTAATAAAACAACAGTGTCCATGAGAGACATGTATTATTTCTCGTGTGACAAACTGGCCCTGGGCTCTGATAAATGGGAGTCGTGTGAATGCATGGCTTGACACTGGAGTATTGTTACTTGGTCCGCTTGTTTGTATTGTATTGTCGCCATTGTGCACTTAACCCGTGTCGTTGTACACCCTCCCTACCTGCTCTCGGAGTTGAATATAGGTGTCTCAGATTTATTAATGAGACAGAGCACTTTACATTAAATAATTGCAGTGTCGTCGTCGCCCCGCCTAGGGTTTCCTACACGTGTAACAACTGACATACTCGTTCCAAACCCTCCATAGTTCGGGACATAAACTTTCATAACTGTAGTTATAGGATGCATACGAATGCTAAGTGAAATCCTCTGGAACCTACGCGGGAATGCAAATGTAAATGTAAATAGCGTAACGTTATCAGCAGGGCCCGGAATTTGATGACATGTCATCTTTTAAAATTAAAATGACGCTTTCTAATCAGTGTACTTTTTGCAACCAAATTGACACCTTACTTCATCGTCTTACAGAGTGCCCAACCGTCTTACCTGTATGGCGTATTCTCTTGGCATACACCCGTAACATATTAACAGCGCAAAAATTGTCCTTCACTCCTAGAATGTTTCTGTTTCCTGATTTTTTTATGCACCCCGAAAAACACGCACCAGAACATTATGCAACTCATAGGACATACTGTAACTTACATTATTCACAATTTTGGCTCCACTGATAAAGAAATGTACCTGGACTATCTTCGACGCACACGTTGGAAACCTTTAATCTAATCAACAAAGTGTTTGGAAGATTAAGACTCTCACTGTTACGAGTGTTTGGAAGATTAAGTGTGTGTTGTTTTCATTAATTGTTTTAGTTGTTCTTTTGTTGTTCTTAATGTTCTTTATTTTTACTGTCAATAGTCTATGTAATTTTTTTTTTAGTTTAGTAGAGTTAAAATAAATAAATAAATAAATAATTTAAAAAAAACTGGACGTTGCTCACTACAGCAGGTATTCTAATCATGACTCCTAGATTACAAAAATGACAATTTTAGGGTCATTTTTTTATTTTTCACTTTTAGGTCATTTTTAGAATTCAAAGTCATTATTTGGACATTTTTTACCCTTCTATGGTCTTTTATTCCCACATTTCATATTTTTAGGTCATTTTATAAATTTTAAAGTCATTTTTTCATTTTGTGTTGTTTCTTGCATTATATGGAGTTTTTTGTACATTTACTTACATTTAATATTATGAGAACTCTAAATAATTATAATTAAATAGATCTTGTTATAATTTTAATTTGGATACTGAAAGACGGTGTTTGCTGTTTGCATTTAACCGTATTTGCCAATTAACTAATTACAAGCCTATATAATGGGGTCAAAAACGTGAATGAAGAATAGTCACAAATCTGATGAATAAACTAGCATTTTCACATAAATTTTTGGGTCATTTTTCTGTATTTTTCAGTCATTTTATAGCTCATTTTTAAGGTATTTTTAGGTCATCAAAATCCGGGCCCTGGTTATCAGACTACAAGTTTTTGTTCCTATTCCGTATATTCCTGCAGAATTCTTGATTACTTATCACTTAACTGTTTTTAAATAGTTATAAATTAAAAGTCAGAAGCGTTATTTTAATATTGCTGTAAAGCAGTGTGGAACTTCTCAGCCTGAAACCCCTTTAATCTTTAGTGTAACCGCTTAGTCCTCAATTTTTTTATTCTGTTAATATCATTAATTGGACTTGCTTATACTTACTAATTATACTTAATTCAGATATAAAATATTTAACTAAAAAATGAACTGAATTAATAATACATTTTTATTGTTATCTTGCATTTTCAATTTTGTTTAATTTTGTTTTGTTTGTATATTTAAATTTTATAAGAACTTAAAAATTAAGGGATATTTTTTCGATACAAAATTTATTAATTTTAAAATTGTACAAAATCATATGGAAAGACATGTGCCTCAATAATGCTGTTCAGTAAGAAGACTGTATTTATAGCCTGTATTTATATCTGTATTTATATCTGGTTTTATAGAAAGTTGTAGCCTCATTTTTATTTTTCTATTCAGCTTGTTTTACTACTATAAATTTCTGAACACATACACAAAATTGTAATATTAAGAGTAATAATAATTATAATATATTACTATTATTCAAAATATCATATTATTATATTAGTCTCGTTTCGTATTATTGATAATATGTATCTTCAAACAATTTGTTCTTGTTCAAACTATGCTGTTCACATAAACAACTTTTTCCCCTGAAAATTATACTTATATTTAGAGAAGGCCTATCTCGTAAATATGTATATTTTATTAAAACTCTACATCGAATTTCATAGGATAATACAAAGCTTCTTCTGTCGTGGAATCTTTCGTACGGGGAAGTTGAATAAAAGGGACGTTCAAATGAACTCTATACGTCATAATGTAGTAATGCCTTTGCACAATAAATAAGCCTCACTGTGTAACCGCCATGTTCGAGTAAGTTACACGTCCGCTGAACAAAGCTGCATTGCATGAGGATCATAGAGAACGAGTTGAACACGAAACTCACAGAGCAGCGCCGAAAGTGGCGCCTCAGTAATATTTCAGTTTTCCTTTACTCCTCTGCCATTCTCATAGCACAGCGCCTGAGAGCTAACAACTAGACTACACGCTACACGCAGAGGACACAGAAGTTGCCGCCTCTCTATCCATTCAGGCGTTTTTAACAAGAAAAGGCTCCCATGGCGATCGTTCCTTTCTAAACTGCCTGTGTGAAAAGTCTGCATATAAATTCAGTGGTTTCAGGGGTAAACAGGGTCCTATCACAAGAAACTGTATAATATTAATCTTCGTTCTTTTTTTTAAGTTCCAGTAAAAGAGCACCAGTACGTAAAATATTAGTTTATTAATCCTTTATCGTTTACGAAACGTTTCATACACAAAGATTTTCAATAACCCGCGTTGTAAACTTCTCATCTAAAGTTGGAAAGAATATCAGTCCATTCTCGTTACTTATATCTAAGCAGTCGTTCTTTATCATTTTTAATAGGAATTCCGGTTTCGACACAAGACATGTCTATTCGGACATGCAAATTCATATGATTAATTTTCCTTTTGCTATACAAATTACAATATTTTCCTTTTTAAAAAGTTACATTTTTTTCCTTGGCACTTCCAGTTTCGGGTCAAGGTTGAGTACACTATAAAATATACCGATTAGTTTAGTCTAAAATTTTTATTTTCGTTTTTGTAGCGCACTTATTTGTGAATGTGGGTATTATTCCTTTATCTAGTTACGCTTTTACAATTACCGGTAGAAAATTCCAACTATTTTCCATCCTTTCTAACTTTTTTACCATTCACATATGTTTTGTTTCTATTAACTTATTAAATTAATATAAAATAGAAAGTACGATACTGTTTGAAAAATTGAATTATATTTTAACAGCTACTGACTTACATATTTATCACGGAAAAAATTACATAAAAACAGAGAATAAGCTAATGCTTTATTCTACAATATGAAGAATTTTATCCGCGCGTTAGGATTGCCGTTCATATCACCAAAATTTTAGTCACTGAATTCAAACATCTAAACCCCCTGATATAACTTGATGAATGCTTATATTAATATAAACTCAGCTCTTAAAGGGTTAAAACCAATTGGTTTCACCGCTGCAATTTCAATTTTAAAACAACTATTTGTAAGGCCTACTACGATATATCAAATTAAAAATACATTTACCGACCAAGGTGGCCGAGATGATAACGTCTAGGACTTTCATTCGGGAGGTTCCAGGTTCTAATCCCGTGGCCGGCCATTTTGACATGGGCTTTTTCATGTAAACGCAAATGCCGAATTGGATGTTTATATACCATGAGTCTTCCTCGCTATTTCATCCCATATCACATCCATAAAAATTAATATCAGTTTAAATTTACTCCATAAAATACACCAACAAAAGAAAATAATTTACAATCAATAGTATCATAGTATATTCCTCGAAACTTGAGGAGTATAAATAACGCTGATTTTTTTAAAATCCTATTTTCATGCCATTTTCTGTTGGCCTATGTTAGTAACATATGTTCGTTACATATAATATAATATAAATATAGTAATATTTCCCTTCTTTCAGGAATATATTTCCCTCTTGTTATTATAAATTTAATATTTCCTATAGTCATTCTCTGATTATACTTCAGAGTTACGTTTGTCTAGATTGTGGATTATGCGGTCATGTTATCGAACTTTTTTTTCAAACCAAATACGACACTTTATCTTTCCATTCTTGATTGTGTAATTGTAATTTTACGTGTATTTAATTTATTACTACTGGGAGAAGAAATTCTGTATTCTCGTGATACGTGTCAGAAGTATAGAATCAGGTAGTGGGACGTAAGCTTGCAATTTGACTGTTGCCAGGGAGACCATTCGCTTTAATCGAGGCAATACACAACCACGCGCTGATAACACGGCTTCATCACCACTCTGTGTGTGCCTGTCGATTATAGCTCCACCTCTTGCCGAGATAGAACTCAGTGAACTACAATCAAAATTATCCTAAAGCCGTTTGCTATCTAGCATAGCTGAAAGCATCTCTTAAGCTCTCTCTAGGATCTATTCAGGGTAATCGATTCTTTAGCTCCTTGAAAAAACATTGAGTTCATTTCGCGGATCTCCCATCATTTTTGGGTGCATAAAATCATGTTAACTTTAAAATATTTCATTATTTAACCGACGTATTTTATCCAACTTGTAGCTAAATAAATAAATAAATAGTATGTTATCATTCCGCTCATACAGGATACATAACGTCAGATTTTGAATATTAACTTACTTATAGCGGAAAATAAAATATTTAAGAGCCAAGTAGATAAACTACATATTAGCCAATAAAATATCTAAAACAGAAGTAGATAGATTACACATACTTAAAATGTTATACTTGAAAATATGATGAAAGTATGTAGCCTACACTTATTATAATGACCATAAAATGACCATAAAATAGTGAAAAATGCAAAATAAAAAATGAATTATGCTCTAAAAGAAGACATGCCATTAAAAAGACCAATAAATTGTCCATTAGTACTTATAATTCGTTTCTAGAAGTAGTAAGTTGATTTTAGAGAGAAGTTTAATGAATTGCAGTGTGTTATATTTAAATTACAATATATAACACTTTTTATCTTGTTACTAACTAAATAGGCCTAAATGAATACTACTTGGACACCCTTTGCGAAAGAAATACACAGTGAAAGTCCTTCTGATAGACCTGAAAATGAATAACAATGGCCGTGCTGGGATGAGTTCATTTTGCACATTCCTTTAAAATAGGGGAAGCAGGTACTGTCTGTACCATGTTTTCTTGGAAAATCCCGTCTAGTTCAAAATGCTCATTCCTTAAAAGTACGAGAAGAAGGCATTGCTTATACCATATTTTATGGAAATGTAGTGGAGTTCAAAATGCACCTTCCTTTCACATATACGCAAGTCAGCTTTGTTTCCTGTGGACCTTATTTGCTTGTAAAGTTATAATAGACAAGCATTAAAAACGTAAATAATAATGAAAAATTCAAAATATAACGAAATGTAACACTTTGTTTTAGAAACTATTTACAAATTTCGAAAATGACCTAAAAATGTCCAAAAAATACCTAACTCTGAAAATGATGAAATTTAAAAAAAAAAAAAAATTCCCTTAATTAATCAATTACTTCAGCTACATATTTGTATATATTCAAGCTATCTTTCAACCTTCAGATAAGAAAGATGCAAAAATCATCAAAACTCATCAAATGACTTGTCCTAATAATGAGATAAACATTACAAGATCTACCCTATTGGCACATTGTTGCGTTCTATCTGATATCGAATTAAAGGTTTCCCTTTGTCCTTGAAAAATTACTATATATTGTAATACGGTGTGAGAGCTGACTAGTCGAAGGCCTATAACTTCTGTTTCAAACTCGTAGCAGATAGGCCTATATGTGAAAATTATATAGGTAAATTGTTTTATAATTTTTATACTAAACACGACAAAGCCGTTTTATGATTTAGAAGGTTTGATAAGTTAATATGCTTATTATTTATTGTATTGTAAGAATATCTCTTTAAATTAATGTCGATGTTATTTTATCATAAATGTGTAAACCTATAAATATATAAGTTTATTAATGTCATTATTTTTAATTAATAAAAAAAGTGTTTCAGTAAGTTAAATGATTCTGTGACAATATGCAAATTAAACTGTTCTTGCATTTTATGTATCAGGAATGTAATTTCTTAAATTTCTATTACATATATGACTCTGTAAAGTTTAGGCGTAATGTTGTTGATGTGTGGTGTCCGGGACAATCTATTGTCAATTACTAACACATAATAATTTTACCTTAGCTGGATTTTTTCTAAAGGAGTATTTCTTACACTAAATACCAGAAGTTGAGTTTTACTTTCGTTAAGTAAAGAAGCAATAGATCTGAACATAGATTATGGACTTTTCATGCTGTAATCATCTACTGCTACTACTCACAGTTTCTCATGCTCTCATAATATGGAAAAAGTGAATTTAATGTCTTCCGTATCTAATGCGCAAGGATACCTAGTTATTTCATAATATTACTGTGGCAAAAAAGAAATAAAATACACAGCTCAATATCAATAAAAAATATATGCATGCAAGAGGTCACTACATTCCCTGCAGGAGATGCTTTCTACTGTGCAACTTCACCAGTCAATATCTGCAGAAACTAGACTTACATAAGATTTTTTACGATGTACAATACGCACTCCGCTTTCAATTTCCTTGTTCGTCGGAAAGTGGGCGTTACAAGCATATATACAGTTATTAAGATGTTTTGCTCAATTGAACATTTTAGTTTTACTTCGTGTTTACAATTGATGCAGTTCAAAAATAACGTTTCATATGTATAAACTCTGTCCTTCACGGAATGTCTCAGGATCAGACTGGATTCTTATTAATCAAAATATATCATGCTGTTTTAAAAATGTAAGAATATGTTGCCATCAAGAAGTCGCCCGCAGCTCTTGTGCAGGGGAAAATATATAATCAATATATACATATAAAATCACTTAAATGTTGATAATATTGCTGTATATATTGTCAAACATTAGACAGTTTGTTTACATTTATATATATATATATATATATGTATTCATTTGAGAATTCAGGTATTTATCAGTCGTTTGATAATTTAAAGCTAATAAATATAGGCAATTTGCGTTCCTGTATATTTAATAGTTTATGTTACATAGTTTTAATCTAGGGCTTTTTGCATTATATATGGATGCTAATATTATCTGCTTGTGACTAAAATTTTGATACAGTTATCTTGCAATTTACAATAATCGGATTATTTTCTAGATGACGTCTATAAAATCTAAAATGATGTGTACAATATTCAAGTAACAACAGATGTAAGTAAAATCTGAATTATATGTACAATCATTCAATTAACAACAGAATATTGATTATTAATAACATATATTCTTCATAACTTAATATAATTTATATGTGAAATCTTCCAAAAGTATATTATAGCAGATCTTATAAATGTTCTTTAATAACATATATTCTTCATAATCTAATATAATTTATATGTGAAGTCTTCCAAAAGTCTATTATAGCAGATCTTATAAATGTTCTAGCCGTTTGAAGTTCTTTTAAATTAAGGCGTTACTTCGTCACAGTAATAATTTGAGAGCGTGTAATTGTTATGGTGTGATATGCATTTCGATATAACGATGTATCATCTTCAATCAATAAACATTAGATTGTTGATTGATGATCTTGTGTAGACCTCGTTAAGAGAGCTAGATTATGCTCTCGGATTTATAAATTGTATATAAAATGAATTAAATATATGTGTCCTTGCAACTCCGTGCCTCCTGATTTTAACGGTAGAAGTTATTTAGTTTCCCATTCTACTGGATTCGTTAATTTTGTTTTTTACTCACGTAAAACGGCAAAATTTCATGTAATATTATTCTCCAGAAGTTTTAGAATCCATATAAGGGCACCTTTTGTTTCTAAGAATATTTTAAATATGGGTAAAATCGGTAAGAAGTTCACAAAAAACTAACCTAAATGGCGCTCAGAATGGAATCACAATAATACAGAATCAGCTGCTAGAAACAGCGCAGGTGCATGCTGGGAAGAAGTCGATGGGTCACGTGGTGCTGGAATCAGCTGCCAACGTGATAATGGTCAGACAACCCTCCGAAAGATATAATATGCCACATTTTCGAAACCGACAAACAGTGTATCGTACATTATTCGAAAATGCAAGGGCGCTTCGCTTCGGCTGCCGCCTCCGCTCGCGCACTTAACTAATGTGGTTAGTGTTTTGCATTATTTAGCTTTATGTAGAGGTTGCAGGACCGTATGGAACAGACCAATGACATGCAAGGTCGTTGTGAGTCAATGGGAGTGTTGGTCTGCAAGCCAGAGACCGCATACCAACGCCGAACATCGCGTGCCGAAATCCAGTAGAGTGGGAAACTAAACCCGAAGTTATTCGCCTAAAATTCATGTGAAATGAGACCGCTTAAATATATTGTCGATGTCCCTATTAAACAGCAGGGGATTTGTTCTTCGTCTGCCATGGCAACAACATTTCAATTTAATGTCGTAATACACTTAAATTACTGCAATACAATTTATGTATTGCCCGCCAAATTAAAATCTTCGTATGAAAAATATCGGTGAGTTATTCAATACAACTGGGGACAATGTATGTGATGTATTCCGAGGCCATAAATGGTGTCTGGGGAAATATATTGAGATATGACTTATCACAAAGTAATAACCCCGGAAATTACATGGTGGGTCCAAGGGAAATAATTGAACATAAATCAAACACACAAAACAGTACGTTAAGTTTCGATCTAGTGACCTTTGGCTATGAATCTAACAGAAAACTATAGCTCTCAACGGTACATTTATCGCATAATGTAGTAATTCTGAGTTATAGCAGGGCATCCCAAAGCTATAAATGATCATTATGCTATGAATTTTGAAAGGCGTCTCACCTGAATTAGTCATATTCTGAATTATGATCTACAGACGCTTATATATTAAATTACGTTATTGAAATTAAATTGTATTGTTCACCGACAAAGTGCCCTTAGCTAGATTGTTAAAAATAGCCAATTTTTTTTCGGATTTAGTAATTCCGAAAATACAATATTCGCATATACCTCTTTCTATCTGGACCAATAATAAAAGTTCTTTTCCGAGATGAGTCATCCTCTCCTTTTGGTTGTAAACGTACGGATAGATTTACAGTATAAATCGTTGTACCTATAATTTATTTGAAGTGCTTTTTTGTTTATTAAGGACGTATGGTATGTAGGTACCGTGGGAACTTATAACAGTGATAAGCGCGAAGTTTTACAAAACAGCTTTCCTTAGCTATATTTTGATTATAGATGCTTAAAATATCACTTTTGAGCAAACTGTATCCACTAAATATCGCAAAATTTGTAATATTTCATGAAATTTGTAAATAAGTTATAAATACGCCCCCTCCAAGAAGAATACTGAGAAATGTTTACGAAAATATGATTTAAAATATTATATTTTAATTGTTAGCGATACCAATTTCTTATTCACTATGTTTTTCTCTTAATAGCATGCTGGCCTTTTATGCTGTTAGAGATATGTATGATCGTTTATAGAAAATAGGCACAGACATTCTGGCATGAAGATTTCAAAGTTGAATTTTTACTGGAATTCTAAACAGAGAAGCTTGCTGATAACACGGTCTCACGCTGTCAAGAATTTCTCGACACTTATCATCATCAAACCCCGCGTTAATGAAGGAGAAGTATCACGGAAATTGTGTTCTCAAGGTGTTCGAGTGCTAACACCACGGAAGAGATCTTCCTTCTTCTTCACACACACTCTGCTAGGTTATTACAGTTCCACTGTATGTAATGTTTCGTAATCTACAAAACTTCTGTGTTTCCTCAACTCTCGTACAGAGGTTACGATTTTTACTTTAAAACTGATCGTCTTAAAAATGATTTTTCAGAGTTAAATTTTTTAATTAAAAAATCATCTAATAAATTCTGTTTAAAAATATTTTTATGCCACTATCTTATTAATACTTTTCTTCAACTAACGAATTTCTTTAGTACACACCTGGGACAAAAAAGTACTCACCTGGGACAAGTACTCACTTGTACTCACCTGGGACAAAAAAAAATTGGCGTTTGAATTTTTGTTTGTTTCTACAGAAGGACTAAGCTGTTAAAATCTGCAGTTATACTACTTCCAATCTATCTTTATTTTGTAAGATGATTGTGCATTGTGATATTTACATAGGTTTTGTTTCTGTTTTTCAACAGGCTTCGGGATGGCGAAATAGTAAATCTGACCCCAGATCACTATGAAGGTGGTACGATCGACCAGCCCACTCTCCTGATCAAGAACTCGACTCGACATGATCAAGGAGTGTACACATGTGAGCTAGAGAATAAAGTCGGCAGTCAAGAATCCAGCAACGTTGTATACGTAGCAGTATATTGTGAGTACATTTTTTATTAGAAATATTAAATTTTCATGTTAAAAGAAACTTCATGTGTAATTCTCCTTCTGATAAATTTTTATACTAATCGTTTTTAGTTTAATAAATTAATATTAGTTTTAAATTTATTTTATTTATTATTTTAATGTTTTAATTTATTATTTTTATATTAGTTTAATATTTGGTTTAATATAAGCTTTTTTTCATATATGAGTCCATTGCACGGTATTAATCAATTTTGCTTTAATGCTTTAAGCAATATAATAATTTTGTTATGAGAGAAATTTCCGCCTTAAAACACTAGTATAAACATGGACATGTATATAACGGGATGCCTGCTTGAAGGAAAAACATCTATCGTATTTCCAAAAATGGCTCATCATACTCTCAATAGTAACACACACAACCTGTTTATATTGCCTGAATATTAAAAGTTGGGTGAAGATTCAAATTTAGATATAATATACATGGGTATAACTGCTGTTATAAGCAACATGATAATAATTTATAATATTAATTGCTCTAAAATTATATTAAATTATCATTAAAACTATGATAAAAATGATCATTTTTTTTCAAAGCATACACACTGCATACCAATTGTGTGATGCATTTATCATACCATACCAACTATATTCGTTAATGTCTCTTAAATTGAATCAATTCTTGGAGACCCCCAAACAAGGTTTTAAAATTGACCAGAAGTTATAAATTGAGAGACAGTGTCACTACTGTGTATTAAAAACTAAGTGTTGTCAAAAATTGAATCGGTCATTTAAGAAAGGGCTCAATGACACTTTTTTTCAAAATGGATGTTATGAGGTAAATGGGTTCACCAGGGGTAGATGCATGATTCTGTTAAAGAAAGACCCAATTCCACCTACTAAAGTTAGTTCTACAGCAGCTTGAATATACCATTCAGTTTAGAAATGCCTCAACTCCAGGAATGGAGTCCTTTCAATACTGAACCTTCCTGAATCCTAGCAGTGAATGTAAGACTTATGGTCATTGTTCCTTGATTTTGGTTTAATCAAGAGATGTGTCTATAAGCTAGATAGAATTCTTTCTATCAGGGAATATGTACAAATCATTGTCAACTCAGTAAAACAAGGAGGATTTAGGCCTACAGTCTTATTGGTATTGGCTGATGACATTCTACAAGTCTCAACATAGTGGCAAAATTATTACAAAAAGACTGAAACCTAAGTTCTCAGTAATGATTCAAAGAACCCAGTACAAATTTGTGCTTCAACATACATTAGGGATATATATCAGCCACACCTCTGATGTGAAATATCTGCAACATCAACTGTGAAACTTCCTGAAAAGTGTGCTTATGAAAATAATGTTCCCATTAACACCAAGCAAGATTTGTCAAAACTAATGTGTTATAATGTATACCAGAAGAACATAAGCATTTCTATGTAGATATTCTTACATGGTCTACTTGCACCAAAGAAGCTGACGAATGAAGAAAGTATTTTACATTTATTGTATGTTTTCATTGATGTAGGACTGTATTTAGTATTCAAGATATTAAGTTGTCCCTTTATCATATTTTAATGCTACATAAATCAATCATAATAGTTTATTTTATTTTAAAACTGTGTTTTTGCACAATTTCAATGTTAAGTGTGAGGGATATACTTTTGAAAGGGCTCAATTCCATTACTTTCAATTACTATAATACGTCATGTAAGCATACTGTATTTCTGTTTCACATGTAGAGATCTTAAAAACACCTATAATAAGACATTGCATATGCAAGAATTTACTAACTGTCAATGTTTCTGTAAATAAACAGTTTTTTCTTTCTCCTGAAAAGTTATCATTTCTGTCATTAAGCCCTTTCTTAAATGACCGATTCAATTGTAGAAAAAACTACTTCTAATTTCTTAAAATTGGTGGCATGCACAGTGTTGAATAACACTGACACCAGCATTGACATTAATTTAATGTTGAGATGTGTCGTAATTGTCTGGAAGTATTGTAGTTCTTTCTTGCAAATAAGTTAGCTATTCCATCAGCATAGCTGTACAAGTAATTTCATAAATTGTGATGCATTTCGCTAGAGGCATAACTTATAGCATCATCAGACAGTGAAATGTACGAATTATTGACCTTAAGTAGAACTGCTTTATGTTAGAGTTGGGTTGCTACTCAATGAAATTTATTAATGAACAAAATAATTATTTATTTACTTTGTTCCTAGCATAATCAGTCATTATTTAAATCTAGGCAACTCCACTTTAAAATATTCAAGGTTCTTTCTAAGACAGTAAATTTTGACTATCAGAAGTTTCTATACTAACTGCGCAAACTAGTTTTTACACCTTCCCAATTTCAAAACTAAGTTGGCTCATTCATTATCATATTAATAGTTGGGACTATTGAATCCAATACAAAACTTTTCAGACTCTCGATTTAACACAAATTTTCTGAGACCTTCTCCACGGTAAACCATGATAATTATTATGAATTTGCTAGTTTGTGGGGTCCTTTCACCATTCTTTTTTGTCACCTAGATTTTTTATCTTATTCCGAAGTCCATTCTGAAAAATTGTGTTCAAACAATAGATACCTTTCTCTAATTCCCTTGAGAGGGAATAGTTTCTTTGGAATATCTAGAGGATTTATCAGTATCTTCTTATATCTATATAGAACCCGCCGTTTTTCCAGACAAAGATCGAGATTTGTTTAGTTCCATTCGGATATAAAACCATATACTGAAAATTAAAATATCTTTCGTTTTTGCGTTCTTATAGTGAGAGTACGGTCCATTAAATAAATGTATAAATTTTGTACTTAAAAACTGTAATGAATTTTATTAGAATCATAGATGTATTTTCACGAAAATTTATATGTGCTAATGCATTTAGGAAGGTTGTAGGGGGCAAGAAAATATTTGGAACTAGTGCTTTTTTAGAAAGATGAGTGATCTCAACACCAGCAGACTTAGCTGAAAACCCGTGTTCCATTTCCGTGCAAAGCAAAATTACCTCTAAATGTAATAATTTAAGATATCATCAGTGAGATATATAACTGAAAATGTGTCAGTGGGTAAAAGCCTTTGTTTAGACTAAAACCTAAGACAATAATAATAAAACTAGTATTCGAATTAGACAAATAACATTGGAGTCTATAAGAATGTTTGGAATTGGGTTTGGTGAGTTCCTGGTCTTAATATCCGAGTACCGACCATAAAAAGAAAGTCGGATTCATATCACTTTTAGGACTTGTATCACTTTTAGGATTTACCAGTTGCCAATTTCACTACAAAAGGGATCCTTCAATATCATCTCAAATTAAATCCCTTAGAGCTTTCCTTAATTTGGAGACTTCTAGAGGATACCATACAAGGACTCCCTATTTTAATTGTGTACCGGCCCCACATTCTTTTGCTATTATTGTACTACACTTTAAAAACGTAATAGCACTTTCTGCATATTTTCTATTAAGTAATATAAAGTCAGATATTAATTCCCCAAGCGAATTTCCTCAAATTCAGAATGCTGCAGCCTTTTCACTGCACTTTGTCCATATAACTTTTCATATGTTTTTAATATGAAAAGTACTGCTGAACACATGCTACATGTAGCATAAACTGATCCCGCGGGACCCCGATTTTCCTACTTTTATTTAGAACATCATTATTGTGCTTGGTATTTTTAATTTTTGCTGGAATTTCAATTTTACAGACCATTTTTATATTACGTAGGAGAGATATATAGTCACAGCACAGATATTTTCCCATGATAAGCTCACTCCACCCAGAAGATGGCAGTGGAGAAAGGTGCCGAAAGTTCTTAATCAATCCTCCTACTCGCCCGAGAAACCATTATACAGTTACTGTAATTATTAATTGGTGCATGTTTTGTGTAGGCTACATTTTGACTCTTCCATACCGTCGAAATAAACTGGCAATATGAGCAATATAATAATGGATCAATATAATATATAATAATATTATAATGGGTAATATTATATATAATATTATAATGGGTTATCTCTATATATATAAAAGGCTTTGTCCTGACTGACTGATTGACTGAATGACAGGAATCAACGTACAGCCTAAACTATAACAGGTAGAGACTTGGAATTTTGACAGTACCTTCGTTTCATAATGTAGGTGCTCACTAAGAAAGGATTTTGAAAAATTCTGATTCTAAATGCCAAAAATTAAATGTTTTTGAAAATACTTAATCCCTTTTTACATAGAATTATCAAAACAAATTCACAGAATATATTGTTGCCAAATGGTATCAGGTGGGCTTGGAAAAAACAATTGAAATGCACTTTTGACAAATAAGAGAAGTTATCAAAATAATTCATGTTATAAATAAATATTACAGAATGAAATCCACTAAAATAATGGAATCACATAACTTTCTCTACCCTGGACATAGAGAAAACAAAACGAGGTATGGTAATGTGTATATTATTATATTATATCGCAGGTTTTTGGAGAGAAAAGTATGAAAGTGATAATGCTTTCTGTTTAATTTCATCTCCAAAACGGCTTTATGGTAACATAAGAGTGGGAAATTTCCCGCCTCGATATTACAATTTTATGTTACAGGAATTTCTGTTTCTTCTTATTTAAACCTCTACCAGGCTTGCTGTGCACTGTACAAGCGATGGGATGCAAAATTCTAGATCCTCTATGAGCCATAAAAAACTATATCAAGCGTTTTCTGAGGGAATAGTTTGAGTGTTGTTCGCGCAAGCAACATGTTTCTACTTTAGAATGTTTCAAACTGTCCGCTTGCAATGTCCCGCTTTGATTGTCCTTTTATTCCCGCCTCAAGGCATTGTGGGATCATGCATGACTTGCTAATTTCTTTTGTTATATGTGGTGGCTTAGCGTCACGCCAGTTAGTATTGTACGAGACTTCACTCAGATAACAGTGTATCTAGTAGGCTCGAGTCATTCCCGCTTTTTCTACCAAGTTCCATTAAACTTGCTCTAGAAAGCGGCGAATAGTCACAATTGTGCGCAATTGTGGCTCTCAGTAATTATTCATACATAATTACATATAATTCATAAAGTTCGCGAGTGAATTCTCCGAATTACAGAAGTTTGATATTTCGCAACAGTGGTGCAACCCACGCTATATGTTTCAGTGCTTATATCAGCGTTTACGACTAAACTACATACAAAAGTTTAGTGTTAACTTCAAGAGCAATTTAATCTACGCATTTTAAGCTATTATTTATCAAGGTTTTCAAGAAATTAATATTTGCAGACACGTGGTGTATACGTACTCTTGCATCTTATGTATCAGTGTTTCTTTTCAATTAGTTTCAATAATTATTGTGTGTGAATCTAGTAAGTTGTGATTATTTCATATTTCAATTGTTTTCCTTAAGTAGTCCGTGGATTCCTGATACCAGTGTCCTGAGGTTACAGTCTATTTGCTCTCATTTTGATTCATTCGAATCTGGTCCTCATCTAGCTATTCAGAGGTGGCTACTCTTTCCTATCTTATGCACTTCCAACTGAAGTCCCTTCCAAACCTAAAAGCAACATTTTTATTCCTATTTGTGAAGTACCTTATCCTAACATTTGTCCTCACGGTCCTGATACCGTACATTTGCCCTCTCGGACCGGATATATTTTCCGTCCGATCCCTAACATTTGGTTCCTCAACGGACCGGACTACTAAAGAAACAATTTCATTATTCACACACATATTTATGGTTTGTCTCGTCTTATCGATCTCGTTCATTGTATGCAGACTCAACCGCAACGGCATCCGCGTATTCAAGAGCTACGATTTCTAGTACATAAACTCTGTATCATCTATTCGGCAGTGCTTCAGTACTACAGAAAACACAACGGCTCAAAAGACTTCAAGAAGGCAGTGATCATCACACCAGAACATCACATGTGCAGTGACAACTCTACAAAGTTCTCAAAGTGTTACAAATAATATCATTATATCATCATGGAGAGTCAAATCAAGGATCTGATCAAGAAAAGGGGTTTCATCAAGAGAAAAATCACCTTTATTCAGAAATTCTACGATAGCATCCAGGAAGAAATTGATGTGTTTCATCTTAAAGTTAAATATGACAGCCTCAATAATCTTTTTGATAAATATGAATCTGTACAAGCTGAAATTGAATCGCTAATAGTAGAAGAAGAAGACATCGAAGTTCACATACAGTATGACGAAGAGATAAGAAGTAGTTATGATCTGTTGAAATCTAAACTTAGTGCGCTCATTGTTCAGCATGAACAGCCACTTCGTAGCATAAGTCCAATAGGCAGTGAGCGATCTCATAACAGTGCCAATTCACATCATACTTGTCAGTCAGCTGTTTCTCAGTGCAACAATAGGCCAATACAACTTCCTGCTATACAGCTTCCAACCTTCTCTGGTGACATCACAACGTTCAAACATTTTCAAGACACGTTCGGCAGTCTTGTAGCCAATAATGCAGCCTTAGAACCGATACAGAAATTGCATTACCTTCTGTCATCATTAAAGGGCCAGGCACACGCACTGATAAAAAATCTACCAGTGACTAGCGAAAATTTCAGTGTAGCATGGAATCTAATATGTTCCAGGTACGATAATACAAGAATTATTGCCACAGCTCACGTACGTAATCTACTCTCTTTACCAACGATGAAGAGTGAAAATGTGAATGATCTTCGTAGTATTCTTAACAAATTCCAAAGCAACATAAATGCTATGGAAGCTTTACATGTAGGGATACCACTACACGATATTATGCTCATGCAGTTAATCTTGGACAGCCTTTGTGAGAGCGTACGAAAAGAATGGGAAGGAAGAATTGATTCTCAGAACTTCACACCACTTCAAGACCTCATCAAGTTTTTAGAAGCTAAGGCAAATTCCCTTGAAGTATTGGCAGATGTAAACAACACGTCCAGCCCATCTAAGCACAAAGGTGAGCAAGGTACGAAGAAGAAGTCAGAGAAACACACTCGTCATTCTTATGTTGCGACAAAAGAAGACACGTGCCCATGCTGCGATGATAATCATAATTTATTAAATTGCAAGAACTTCCAAGAACTAAGTGTATCACAACGATGGAATGTCATTAAATCTAAACGCTTGTGTTTTAACTGCTTCTCTCCTAACCACAGAAGAGATCAGTGCAAGCTAAAATCGTTTTGCAAATGTGGGAAAGGTTTTCATAGTAAATGGTTACACAATGACACACATTCAAGTGAAAAGGTTTCTCGTCAGAGTCCTTCTTCAGAAAGTTATACAGTCAGCACGGCAACAAACATTCCAGCTAGTTACTGTTCTATAAAGGAAAAGGCTAGCCAATGTGAAATTCTTCTTGCAACTGCAGTGGTCGAAATAGAAGACAAAAATGGAAAACTGGTAAAATGCAGAGCTTTGCTTGATTCTGGTAGTCAGATTAATTTCATCACGGAAGATTTGGCAAGGAAATTACAATTACCAACTAGCGCAGTGGATACTCACATAAGAGGTATTAATGGCACCTCAGCTTGTGGTCACAGCATCACTATTAATATGAGATCCAGGATCCACGCTTTCCAAGCTAACCTAAACTGCCTAGTTCTACCTCACATTGTAAATAAGCTTCCTGCTGTCCAAATTGACCCATACAAATTCAATATTCCCATTGAACTTCCATTAGCTGACCCTAAATTCCATGTACCTGGTGATGTACAATTGCTAATTGGTGCCAACTTATTCTTCCAATTAATCACAAACGAAAGAATAGTTAAACCAAATCAGCCTGTTCTGACCAACACCGAACTTGGTTGGATAATCAGTGGTACAGTTCCTAAGTCTGCCATTAAAAACAAGAAGGTGACGTTCTCACAGCATAACTTGTTTGTAACTGTCGACAACGTGGACAGGCAACTAAGGCAATTTTGGGAGCTGGAAGACTTCCCCAGCGCAGTACACACTAAAGAGGAACGTGAATGTGAAGAACACTACGTAGAAAACACTACTCGTGCAACTGATGGTGCCTTCGTAGTGCAACTCCCCAAGAATCAACCTGTAGATTCTCTGGGCGAATCTAGGCAACAAGCTATAAAACGCTTAGGACACCTGGAACGCAAACTTGAAGCTAACCCTAGCTTAAAAGAAGACTATTCCAAATTTCTGGAAGAGTATGAAAATCTAGGCCACATGAAGAAGGTTTCACTTCCTCGGCCTGGAGAGAAGTGTTACTACTTGCCGCATCATGCTGTTATAAAACCTAGTTCAACTAGCACGAAAACCCGAGTTGTATTCGATGCCTCTGCAAAGTCGTCTTCAGGCAAGTCATTGAACGACATCTTGAAACTAGGGCCAACTATACAAGACGATCTTTCATCTATTGTACTTCGGTTCCGCACCTACAAGTATGCATTTTCAGCAGACATTTCTAAAATGTACAGGCAAGTAAGGATGCATAAAGAAGATCAGAATCTTCAAAGAATTGTGTGGCGTTCAAGTCCTAATGAACCCATACAAGACTACGCTCTAACTACTGTCACTTATGGTACCAAATCTGCATCATTTTTGGCCATAAGATCTTTACATCAGCTTGCGCTAGAAGAAGAAGAGAAGTATCCGCTTGCTGCTCAGGCAGTACGGGAATCATTTTATGTTGATGATTGTTTAGCAGGCCACAATGACATCCAAGAAGCCCTGAAACTGCAAAGGGAGCTTACAGATATGCTCAATTGTGGTGGATTTCCTCTGCGAAAATGGTGTTCCAACCATGAAGCTTTATTGGAATCAGTACCTCCTTCACATCGAGAAACTCAATTGCCCCTGGCACTTGATAACAATGAAAACATACATGCCCTAGGATTACTTTGGCATCCAGTTAATGATAAATTCCAGATCCAATCACATCCTTCACTCCAAACCCATTTGCAAGGTAAACTAACCAAACGAAATATCCTTTCACTTATTTCATCTATCTTTGATCCGCTAGGATTGGCTAGTCCTATTGTTATAAATGCTAAAATCTTTATGCAATCTCTCTGGATTGAGAAATTAGACTGGGATGAAACCGTACCTGTGCATCTGGTGGAGAAATGGCTGGAAATCTGTGAAACATTAGCTACTATTCACACCTTGCGTATTCCCAGATATGTGCTTACATCTGGTACAGTGCAGGACATTCAATTACATGGTTTCTGTGACGCCTCCCAGAAGGCGTATGGAGCTTGTATATATATTCGTTCTGTAAATAGTGAAGGTGAAACTACTGTTCAATTATTATGTTCAAAATCTAAGGTTTCTCCTCTAAAGAAGCAAACCATTCCACGCCTTGAACTCTGTGGTGCACTTCTGCTAGCTAAATTATACAACAAAGTGCTAAGTGACCTCAAGGTACAACCTTCACAAAATCGTTTGTGGTCGGATTCTACTGTGGTACTTTCTTGGCTCAAAACTGATGCGCGAAAGTGGAAAACCTTTGTTTCAAATCGTGTGTCACAGATACAAGAACTTTCGGAGACTGCTACATGGCGACACATTGCCACACATGATAATCCAGCAGATCTTGTCTCAAGGGGAATTTCTTGTGAGCAGTTATCTGAAATCGATTTGTGGTGGCACGGTCCTAACTGGTTATCTTCACCAGAGACATCCTGGCCAAAACAACCACAACAATTAAGTGTTCCTGATTCATCAGAACAACTTGCAAATGTCTGTCTGGTGTCAACAATGGAGAAAGAACATTTTCTTACAACATTCTCAGATCTCCGACGCCTGCAAAGAGTAACATGCTACATGAATAGATTTATTGCTGCATGTCGCCATGAAACAAAATTTCATGGACCTATTACAGCTGAAGAGCTTCAACAAGCTTTACAAACTTGTGTTAAAAGTGCTCAGCATTTATCTTTTAAGAGTGAAATTGCAGATCTTAAAAATATGAAAGAAACTTCTGCTAAAAGTTCTATTCATACATTAACACCATTTCTGGACGAAAATGGTCTTCTACGAGTTGGTGGTCGCATAGATAAATCTCATCTTGCATATGATGCTAAACATCAGATCATATTGCCAACCAAGCACCATCTGACTGCTCTAATTGTAAAGCATGAACATTTTAAACTTTTACATGTTTCACATCAGCTTACGATAGCCTCTTTAAGACAAGCATATTGGATCCCTTGCGTGCGCAGACTGGTGAAATCTGTTCTACGCAAGTGTCTGACTTGCTATAAACTAAAGGCACAATCTGCTCAACAGCTGATGGGCAATCTTCCTAACTACAGAGTAAATCCTGTTAGGCCCTTTCTACGATATGAAATGTATTGAAAAATGGCAAATTCTACAAAACCAAGGTGCATCCGGGAGAAGACGGTCTAATTCGTGTGGCGATAGTTCGCACTCCTAGTGGTGAATACAAGCGCCCAGTAGTGAAATTATGTCCATTGCCAGATCAATAATAAGTGTAATACAGTGCAATCAATATTTCATATCTCTTTATCGTTGTACAAGCAATTATAGTGCAGACAAACCGTTACATTGTAATAAGTGTTTTTTGGTTTTTCTCCTTACACAATAAGGTTTTACTTTTCGGAGATAAACTGTGTTATTGTGATGTATATAATAAGTGTTTTTCTTTATGTTATTTATCCATTTGAATGTATTTTTCATAGCTTGCTCTTTATCTATTTTGTTGAACTAAATAGTTCAAAGGGGTCGGTATGTTCGCGCAAGCAACATGTTTCTACTTTAGAATGTTTCAAACTGTCCGCTTGCAATGTCCCGCTTTGATTGTCCTTTTATTCCCGCCTCAAGGCATTGTGGGATCATGCATGACTTGCTAATTTCTTTTGTTATATGTGGTGGCTTAGCGTCACGCCAGTTAGTATTGTACGAGACTTCACTCAGATAACAGTGTATCTAGTAGGCTCGAGTCATTCCCGCTTTTTCTACCAAGTTCCATTAAACTTGCTCTAGAAAGCGGCGAATAGTCACAATTGTGCGCAATTGTGGCTCTCAGTAATTATTCATACATAATTACATATAATTCATAAAGTTCGCGAGTGAATTCTCCGAATTACAGAAGTTTGATATTTCGCAACAGTGGTGCAACCCACGCTATATGTTTCAGTGCTTATATCAGCGTTTACGACTAAACTACATACAAAAGTTTAGTGTTAACTTCAAGAGCAATTTAATCTACGCATTTTAAGCTATTATTTATCAAGGTTTTCAAGAAATTAATATTTGCAGACACGTGGTGTATACGTACTCTTGCATCTTATGTATCAGTGTTTCTTTTCAATTAGTTTCAATAATTATTGTGTGTGAATCTAGTAAGTTGTGATTATTTCATATTTCAATTGTTTTCCTTAAGTAGTCCGTGGATTCCTGATACCAGTGTCCTGAGGTTACAGTCTATTTGCTCTCATTTTGATTCATTCGAATCTGGTCCTCATCTAGCTATTCAGAGGTGGCTACTCTTTCCTATCTTATGCACTTCCAACTGAAGTCCCTTCCAAACCTAAAAGCAACATTTTTATTCCTATTTGTGAAGTACCTTATCCTAACATTTGTCCTCACGGTCCTGATACCGTACATTTGCCCTCTCGGACCGGATATATTTTCCGTCCGATCCCTAACAAGTGTAATAAGTCGTTCTTCCTATATCAAATTATAAATGCCTATATAAGGACCTAAAATTTAAAATTGAAAATCCTTCATAAGCTAATTTCCAATTACAAAACCGGCGACGCCGGGTCTTTTAAGCTAGTATATATTATAATTTAAATGTGGATATGGTACAGCTATGGGTGAAGATGTAGTGATGGGAAAAGAAACGTTTTAAGACTGGGGACTTAAGAACTAGCTGCAAGAACTACCAGTAGAAGGTCCAAGAAATTGCGTAATTTTTTTTTAGAATGGTTAAAAAGCTCTTCAAATTGTTGTACCAGAAGGTGGATGGCAAATGACCCATTTAAGAAACCCAATCTAGCTACCGGAGAGGCCAGCAATGTATTTATTTGTTTCCATTTTTACAATCACGGATGTCATATCGTGGCCATCATTATACAACTGAATGAAATATTCTATAAAATTATGATGAAGAGTCTGACTATGATAAAATGGCATTTATAAAAGTTGAGCTATTAAACTGTTGTCTAGTTATCTGTAAAATTACTTTTATAATGTCATACCGGCCTTGCAACGAATCTACAGACAACTTTACTGTAGTATAGACAGGAAGAAAAGATGAAATACACGAACAACGATTACTTTTATTTCTTCATTTGTTACAAATTCAGCCAGTTATATCAGGTACTCCGTGGTTTGAAGTAACTCCAGACGTCGTCGAACCATCGCGGAGCGACACAGGCACAGGAAGATTGTCATCTCTTTCACTTGGGCTGGATATCCATTAACCAGTCTCTTCACTTGAAGGCTTGCGTCTTCTGTACAGTCTGTACTTGAAGGCCGTCGTATTCAGGGTCTGAATATTGCTTATTCAGTATTCATTTCAAAACATACCTCTTCGGTAAATGTCTACCCATCAACAGATACACCTCTGTTTAGAGACCACCAGACAGTGCCATCACGGCATTGAGTAGCCATAGGATCTGGAAGGTCCCGGGGTTGTTTCTTGAGTGGCTGATACCTGCGGTATCATCTTTTTATTATACCTGCTTATGCACAGGTAATTCAGTTTCACCACGAACACTTTCAAGTTATGTAGTTGCATAGAGAGGCGACTTGCCTCGCTCCTCTCAACTTCCTCTTCTTCTTCTTCTTCTTCTTCTTCTTCTTCTTCTTCTTCTGTTAAAGGTTTCACTGATTTTTACATAATTCATTACATTTTCTAGATTGCTTTTTATTTGAATGTTGGCTTCCCATCCTTTCCTGGAGTCTAAGTCATATGTATCCTTTTCCTTGTACCCAGATACATAGCCAGAATTGTCAGCCACATCCGCACGACCTTCAATTCCCTTGCCTTTACCAGAAGCATTAAATCTCTTCAGTGTAGAGCGAGGTGTCTGTCAACCTATCCACTGCTCCAGTTTTTGAGACTTTTGTGGCTCCTGCTGTTCCACAGCTCACCAGTTTGTTATACAATTCATCTGCATCCATATTTTTTTATGATGCCAGATCTTCAACATTCTTCTTAAAGGTGTCGAAGTCAATAGTTTTTGACATGTGTAGGTGACCCAACATGTGACTTCTTCAGAATAAAAAACAAAACTAACACGCATATAAGCTAAAAAACTCATAAAATAGTATAAAAACGAATAAAAGCTCTCAAAAGAATAAATATAAAACAAAACTAATATGCATAAATGCTATCAAAGTCCTTGTAAAAAAAATTATAAAAGAAATAAAGATATAAAATATCCATGGATACGTTCCTATTGTTCCAATCTGTTACCGTGGATTGCTCAAGTGTATTTATCGATTCTCGATCATTTCTAAATATTCCAAATCGTTTCCTGAGTTAAACTTTCATTTCTTTCTTTCAGTTTATTAATTTGTGAATAACAATTTGTAAATGGCCGAGTTAGGCCGAGAGTTTTAAGACTATGTAATGACAGTTATGATAATATTTAGAGAGAATGACTGTATGTCTCATTTCTAAGGGGAAATGTTGCAAGTTAAGCTACTGCACTTATTATGGTCAACTGTGATTAATATCTGATGTGAATAAGCTTTTATGTATTTTAGCTATTCATTTCAAAAGTATCAACATATCTTCGAAACTGTATGCCCCGTAAACCATAATAATGGTGTAAGAATAATGCTTCGGTAATTAACCTCCTAGGAATCAAGTTGCTTGAATAATAATAAAAATTTGCATTTTTTAAGTTTTTTTCAGACTCTTTTTATAATAACTTATGAAATGTTATATTTTGCCTATCTCTACTTATTATACGAGGAAACATAATTTCTTTTCCACTATTTTACTGCAGGAAAAATGTTTGCTTGGACATTATTTTTCCAAATAGTCCCCTGCCAGTTCAATGCACTTATGCCATCAGATAGGAAGTGCTTCGATACCACATGATAAAAATTATTCTGGTTGACACTGTAGGCACTCATGCACCGCCGATTGGATTAGAGCTCCTTTAATGGATCAAAGACATGAAAATCTGATGGTGCCAAACCTGGCAAGTATGGCACATGTGGGAGGCACTTAAAGCATATGTCATTGATGGTTTTCATGGTTGCACGAGCAGCATGAGGACGGGCGTTATCATGTTGAAGCAAAACACCTGCTCTCAGCAACCCCCCTCGCTTTGTCGCCATCAGATTTCCAAATCTTTGGTCCGTTAAAACATCTTCTTGGAGGGCAGAAGTTTAAATCTGATGAAGATGTCCATTCGATGGTGTTGGAGTGGCTGCAGCGTCAACTAAAATAATTTTTCTCATGCGGTATCGAAGCTCTTCCTACCCAATGGCGTTGGTGCATTGAACTGGAAATGGACGATGTAGAAAATAACGCACAAGCAAACATTCTTCCTGCAATAAAATAGTGGAAACAATTTAATTGCGGTTTTCATTTGATTCTCCTTCGTATAAACACTAGATATTAATACTCTAAAATGTAAAACAGCTGATCTGAACAATAAGTGTTGATCGAAGCGCCACAATTGCGATATATCGATTATTTATCCGTCGCCTACTAGGTGGTGTTGGCTATATCGCTTATAATGACATAAATAACAATGTGTTTTGTTCATTTTCGTGGTTTTAGTTATTAATTAAATGCATAATACCATAAGTATTCACTATTAAAAAAAACTCGAATTATAAATTCTCTCAAGAAAAATCTGTACCTCTTGTTTTATTACCGATGACGAAAAACATTACCTTGATTCCATTGCAATATTAAAACAATCGTCAGCTTTAATAGTAATATTTTCAAAATATTTTAATGGCTATCTTTTACTTCCACTGCCTTACCACAGGTATTATAGGTAAGGGAAGTATTGAAATTTCATGTCGGCTTTTCAACACAAATATTCGTTTTGAGATTCCCTGATCTGTGTGTGGACTTCACAGCTCGAGAACGAATAATCATATACAGTAAAAGAAAAATTCTACTTTTGAGGATGATTTGATGGTTGAGGTATTTTATAATTAACTAGCTTAAAAGACCCGGCGTCGCCCGGGTTTTGTATTTTGTAATTGGAAATTAGCTTATGAAGGATTTTCAATTTTAAATTCTAGGTCCTTATATAGGCATTTATAATTTGAAATAGGAAGAACGACTTATTACACTCAAACTATTCCCTCAGAAAACGCTTGATATAGTTTTTTATGGCTCATAGAGGATATAGAATTTTGCATCCCATCGCTTGTACAGTGCACAGCAAGCCTGGTAGAGGTTTAAATAAGAAGAAACAGAAATTCCTGTAACATAAAATTGTAATATCGAGGCGGGAAATTTCCCACTCTTATGTTACCATAAAGCCGTTTTGGAGATGAAATTAAACAGAAAGCATTATCACTGTCATACTTTTCTCTCCTAAAACCTGCGATATAATATAATAATATACACATTACCATACCTCGTTTTGTTTTCTCTATGTCCAGGGTAGAGAAAGTTATGTGATTCCATTATTTTAGTGAATTTCATTCTGTAATATTTATTTATAACATGAATTATTTTGATAACTTCTCTTATTTGTCAAAAGTGCATTTCAATTGTTTTTTCCAAGCCCACCTGATACCATTTGGCAACAATATATTCTGTGATTTGGAATTGATAATTCTATGTAAAAAGGGATTAAGTATTTTCAAAAACATTTAATTTTTGGCATTTAGAATCAGAATTTTTCAAAATCCTTTCTTAGTGAGCACTTACATTATGAAACGAAGGTACTGTCAAAATTCCAAGTCTCTACCTGTTATAGTTTAGGATATACGTTGATTCCTGTCATTCAGTCAGTCATTCATTCAGTCAGTCAGTCAGGACAAAGCCTTTTATATATATAGAGATAACATATTCATTGATGATCGTAATCGTTGTTATGAATTTTCCGTTAAATGAAAGTCTACGGGGCTTTGGATCGAGATATCGAAACGAAACATTCCGTTCGACTTTATTTATAGCATTTAATAATACATATTACCCAAAATACTTATTAAAACCCAATGCAACTTAGTCAAACCGTAGTGAAAACCCCTTTCACAAGTTCTTATAGAGACAGTATTCGCTTTGAAAAGTCTAAAACTACAACAGACAAAAATTATTAGCGCAAGGCATGTTTTGACCATAAAATAAAATCAGGTAAACTGATGTAACAAAGTGCCAGTATGTTTTTGTTTAATCGGTTATGATTGCAATTATAATATGCAGAATACAAAAAAAGTCAAATTGGCCGGTTTCGGGATTTGAACCATGGAACTCCAGAATATGAGGTGGAGAGGTTTCGGCCATCTGGGTCAGTTTAACGGTCTAGTATTATATATAATATTATAATGGGTCAATATAATAATGGGACTTAGGCTGTAGGACGAAGCGTGCTTACCGGAGCAGTTGTGTCGCCGAGAAATATAATTTGGAGGGATTTTTTAGAAAATATTTTCCAGCCACAAGAGTAATAAAAAGGAATCATAGGAGCTAAGGTTCACTCAACCCTGTAGCAGTGATTCCATCGAGTTTTCTATTAAGGAATGCTTTGTAAGATACACTGACGTTTTTACAGCATTTACGATTTACTGCTACTTACAGTTAATCAGTTTTATAACACGGATACAAATTAAAACTGTAATGATATGTTACCACGTTATTATAATATGTTAGTTCAGAAACTGTCATTTAGATTGTGAAAATAAACATGTGTACAAAATGCATCGTTTTTCTTTTTGTTTGAATTTAAGAATAGAGAACAATTTTAGGCTTGTGGGAAATTTTGATATGCCTGAAAGAAAACTGTTTTATACTTTTGGCAACACTGGCTGTTCGTTCTTAATGGCGGATTTTCACTTGCTGCAGGTTATTTGAGTTTTAGAAAATCGCCAATACTTCAAATAGTTTTCTTAAATGAATCTTAATTATGAATCCAGTAAAACTGTGAAAATTAGGAGAGAAGAGGAAGAACCTTCCGGTACAGTGGAAAAGCGTAGTGTGTATAATACGCCAACTTTCGTTCATCAGACACCAGGAAACCATGCGGTAACTTAATGAGTACTAACCCTTATCTTAAAAAGCAGTCCTTTTGTAAGATGTAATTACTTACCATTACAATATATAGGAAGGTGAACGAGAAGGTAATGCGGTAATCCCGTACTTGGCGGGTCCCGAATCATATATTGCAATTTTACGTTATAAACCTAGAAGTTACATTCACAATGACAGTAGCAATGCCAACATAATGCGAGACCCTGTTTCAATGAGACTAATTGCACTGCTAAGTTATGTGTGATATTGGGGAAAAAGGAACTTTAGGTCACCCCCACTCCTATAATTGTGAAACATGACTTTTGGGGAAAAACCAAATATAAGATGCATCGTCGCTTGAGGCATAACCCGCCCCAACCCACCCCCAGCGAAGCACTTTCTTTTATACCATGATCTAGCGAATTCTTCGAGGATAAACAGGCTGACAAACCATTGGGTACAAGGCAAGCCTGTGGGTACTCTCGAATTTTTTATATTTGGTACAAGGGGCACTCTCGAATTATTAATATTAGGTACAAGGGCCACTCTCGCAGTTTTAATATTTGGTACAAGGGGCACACTCGCATTTTTAATATTTGGTGTGGTCGGGAGTGTCGGCGACAATATACAAGGATAGTTTGGTCACCCTGTTCACTGAAAAACAAAATGCGAATATCGAGTGGGCGGAGCCTATTTGGCACCTTATATTTGGTTTTAGCCGACTTTTGGTGCAAGGGTCTTTTTTTTTTTTTTAAGTAAAATCGTAAGTAAGCTATCAGAAATAGTGGTCGTGCACTAGTCTCCTCCCACCAACTCACTAACTGGACCCACCTGGGAAGGAGGCGTTTAGGGTTTCAAGTGACGCCTGCTATATGTCTCACTAACTAGCAAGCCATCTATTGTGAAATAGGTGAAACTGGGAAAAAATTAAATAATTTATTCCTCCTTTATTCTCTTCTCTACCTTTTCCACCCTCTTCTTACCTTTCTGTCACCTTATCCTCTCCCTACCTACCTATTTGGGACCTATTCCTAACCATAAATTTCAGATCGACCAGTATAGAAATATGGGACCACTAGATCATAACCAGCTGTCTTAACCACTACGCCACGAGTGATTGCTGAGCAGTGAAGGGAAAATTCATCTATTTAAGTTTAGAAAGCTTAAATACATAACAAAAAATAGCCATTTATTATAATCGTGAAATATTATGTTGGCTCTGAAAAGAGCCGTTTTGATGCAAGGGTCGTTTTTGCTGCATTAATTAAGTAAGCTTGTGGATGGCATACCATTCAAGTCTGCATTGACTCGGAAGCAGGGGAAGCGACCCGGCTGGCAAGAGTGGGTGGGCCTTTGCTGGTGCGCAACCTAAATCTTTCGCCGAAATAGTATCCAAAATGGTGCTTATAGGCCTAACATGGTACGAGTAACTTACTATTTACTTAGCTGCCTGAACGTGAGAATATTGCAGTTGAGGAAAGGATGAAATTGTTGCATAGTATTATGGGATAAAGAAGCAGGTCAAGAAACCTCCTCTCTACATTACGTACTATGTGGGTACAAAAACCTGATATTGCCCCTTGCCCCCTTCCTGTAGCCTATTTCTATGTTGGAGGGTACAAAACCTTATCTCTCCTGGAGCTCCTTCCTGTGATTTGCACTAAAAATACTGTTCAATATTCGTGTCTGGGATACAAGATGGAATCTTGCATGTATTGAGGCAGGAATATCTTGCATATGGGTTATTCTCCAGAAAAGGGCAGATTTATGTCGCAGTTGATTTTCTGGTGTAAAATAAGTATTTATGGATTATGAATTATTATGATAAGTTAGATTGAAATAAGGTCTATTTGATCCCATATTCCACTTTTTAAACAAAAGTTACAATTTTCTGCATTTTAGGGCACAGTATGTGAGATCTCACCTCCGTGTCATGTCCCAATGCCTGACGTGTCATTTTCATTCTTTCATAATTCAACAGGCTTTAATTTTTATTCCATTTTAGTGTTATAACAAGAACAAACCGCTCAAAAAATGAGTCATTAATAACTGAAAAGAAAATATATCATTTTGTAAAGACAATTTTTTGCACTAAACATGCCTGTCCCAAGGTGAGACCTCACCTCCGTGAAACAATATAAAAGTTCAATTATTTCCACAGATAATGGCACTGTAGTCTTTCTATTTTCCTTGGACTCCAACGTTTGGCAGTTTTCATATGAAGCGTCCAATTCCAAAACTGTCTCAATCCAGATTTAACAATTTTTAGGAAACGTCAAAAACTGATAACTTTTTTCCTAACTGTTTGAAGTGTTCCAATTTTTTAAAATTATACAGTAGAGAAACACTCTTCTAATGAGTGATATTCCTGAAAATCAGGGATCGATATTTCAGGAGTTATTTCATATTTTTGTTTGAATTGAGAGAGTTTTGAAACTGTAGGCTGAAATGAGAGAGTTTTGGAAAATTACACAATTCTTTTTCATTTCTAATATTTTAGAAGAGGCTTCTTATTATTGTAAATACAATATCTATTACTGCAATTTGTATTTTGTCTATGACATTTAACTCAAATACGTCATGAATGGTCATACGGAATGAATACATTATTCTGTTTGGTTATTAAGCTTCAGTTCAAATTTTTAAGTCTTCTTTTTCCATAAATAAATCCTCATTTGCATTTTCTTCTCTGTTTGACCTTGAATCATCCTCTATTACACTCTTGTAAAATGATAAATCAGTCATTTTTCTCCAGTCGGAACCAAAGTGTTGAGATCGGATAGTCTCTCTTCCTTCTGATTGTGAGATTCAGGGGTCATCTGGGAAATGTTTTCCCTCTCTTTAACACCGATTTGAATGCTCCTATGTCTGTTAAGTAATTTACTTCCCCTCTCACAATCACATTTTTCCAGATGCAGTTTTTCTTAGAATGATTCGCTTAACTGCAGAAAACTGGAAATGCCTCTGCCCAGGAGGTTTGAGAGTAGTTTGCACTATTTTCTTCCAATCAAAGATATCAAAATCCTCTCCCGGTTCCTTCAGATTTGCACTTTGTGCAATAATGTCTATATTCACATGGTTTATTAATAGTATCCCTCTTCCTAATGACATTTTCTACTCTCCCAAAAACTCTAATGGCTGGAAGAAAAGAGTGGCCGACAATAGCGAAAATAACATGGAGTTCTTTACAGTTGGTATGCCATTGTAGAGCCAAGACATTAACATTCCCATTACTGTAATATTTTTATTTTGTCCTAGGCACCCGTCGGCAAACACTTTCATGACCTTAGTTTTTTTTCTCCTGCTTCTTGTGATTTTCTTCTCCCCCCCCCCATTTCGAAGGATCTTTCAATTTCTTCCGTCCTTTACCACTAGGTGATATAAATATTTTACTTTCCATTTCTTAAGAACAGTGCTTAATTAGCTTGTATTTTTGAACAATGCACAGAAAACACTATCTTCTTATTTACAGAGAGTCTCTGTTATTTATTACCTTCTAACAATGGGTATATGAGAGTGACAACGTTCATAATTATAATTTGTGCTTATACACTGCTGACAACTGCTGGAAACATAAAAGGAAAGGTTATTTGTAAGGAAATTTAAAAGACGGATGGAGAGAGTTTTGGTATCCAAACAATGAATAATACCCATCCTTGCTATGGAATTCATGTATGGAACGAGACAGTTTTGTAACAGTTGTTCAGTTATGTTTGATATTTGAGATTTGACGGAGTTTTTTATTTTCTTGGCCTTCTATAATAATCTTTTAATAATTATTCTTGTCTTTTTTTCGGCCTTGGTAAGATTTTATTCAATGTTAATTTTTTCTCACGGCCTTCTAGTAATTATTATTTTTATTGTCAAAATACAATCTTTTGTCTTTATTTGCCTAATCGTTGTTATCTTCGTCCAATGGGATTGATTCTTTAGTATTGTTACTAATCATTGTTTTCAATTCAAAACTTACTTCTTCATTATTCTTCCTTCGTCGTCTATTGTGTAATCCTCTGAAAGGATTTTCAATTCTCTCTGGATGCAGCTAGCAGCAGCTAATAATACTTATTCGTCTTGGAATCTGTTTACAACGATTCAAGGAATTATCAACATTAATTTTATCTGCACAGAAGCAGTTCTAATTATTATTCGCCGCAAAATGGTGAATTTCTTCTACGTCGCTGCTAAGCTTATCTACTAGCTTTAATATTACTTGATTGGACTTCAGGATTATTTCCTGTAGTGATATTCGTTACAAGAAGGAGTTATTTCACAAGTGAGTGTTTAAAAGATTTTAACATTCATAAATATTTGAATATTGCTTTGATGCTACACAACGCAAATTAATTTATTGACATTAGTATTGCGTTTGTGACTTGAGATTAAAAGACATTTCAAGATTAACTGTAAATCAATTTTATAGCATACAATTGCTATATGTATATGCTTAATTAATAATTACAAGTTCTCGACGTATCAAGTCGAGTGGTCCTCTGGAATTTTAAATAAATCTGTATTGAAACCAACAAGTTTTTTTATTGGGCGGATTCAATCATCTCAGCTTTAGAAGATCGTCAAGACATCAAACAAGAATTAGTGAGTGATTGTGCTTAAGAAGAATTCAGTGTCGTGTTACATCGCCTATGGTTTTTTGTTTTCTTGTAAACCTATTATTTTATTTTCTATCGGAATGTATGGCGTGCATTTTGATTTTAATCAGCCCTAATTATCTATGCATACAGTCCGCTGAGATGCACGTTCTACATTTTTTGGTACCTTTCCGGGCCGGATGGAACCTCTATTGTAACAGACTTATTGTAAACGACACTATTTTTTCATTCCGCCCGGACTTATTCAATATAAGTTCATTCTTTAAAGCTGTTGGTGCTCCAGATATTGCTGTTTGAGCACTATATTTAACTATATTATTGACTATTGAAGCACATTGTTCTTCTCCTGACCATTTAGGTCAGTTTGAGCGTAGTAGATATTACTACATCTTTATCATTCAAGCTTATTTTAGTGCTTCGCCTCCGTGTTTTACACGTGTGAGGCCATTTTCAACAGCTGATTTCACTGAATGTTTTCGAGGGTATTTGTATTTACACACATGTACTTACCTTTGTAAAACCAGTTACACCTTTTCATGTGTTACACGCTTGTACTTACCTTTGTAAAACCAGTTACACTTACATGTGTTTTGTCCGATACGCGGGCAACTATTAATCTTTGTTTTTGTCCCGAATGCGGGCAACAACTAACCTTAGACTTTAGCTCAGGTTCCCAACTTCAATAAGTGAAGTATTGTGATTTTTTGGACAATTAATTACGAATATCACATCATGGATAATCCTGAGGCTATTTTAAAATCCCTTAAGGCTAAGCGTACTCCCATAAAGGCGAAGATCACACGTAAGGCTAATAATATCCTTAATTCAGTTATTGATGATGAAGGATCTTACCAAGACTTCTTGAGTTTTAAAATTAAACTAGATCAGTTTGAAAATGAATATGATAAAGTTCAATCTGAAATAGACGAGCTAGCTTACTCTGAACATGAAGAAGCTTACAGATTAGAAGTAGAGGAAGTTATCGATCGAGCTACTCAATATTATAATAAACAGATTACTTCTTTCAATAAAGCTATTGCCGACCGCGAAAAAGCTGAGGCTAAAGCCATTGCCGAGCAAGAGAGGGCTAAAGCCGAGCGCAAGGAGGCCGAGGCCAAAGCTAAAGCTCTTGCTAGTTTTGAACGGTTAAGGGTTCAACTCTTCAATACATTTCAGACTATACATGAATTTGAGATTCAAGATAAACTCTCATACCGTAAGGCTTTGTTCCATCCTTCCGAACTTCAAAGGCTTATGGATAGATATAGGGATGAAAGTCCTCAATTCTTTGATGTTTCGGATCAGGAGGCTGAGCAGCTAGAACAGCATATTCAAACTGAATATACTGCTGCTTTTTTATTCATTGACTCACTCATTCTCGACAACAAGTCATTGTATGAGTCTGAACAATCTCAATCGATTAGTCAGCGTTCAGCGCTTGACTCTCATCTCCCTAATTTGCCCAAACTTCCAGAATTAAAATTACCTCAATTTTCCGGCGATCCTAGGAATTGGATTGAGTTCAGGGATACCTTTACATCCCTCATCATAAATCACAGCCACATTTCAGATATGGATAAATTCCAATATCTGAAATCATGTTTGTCACCTGAAGTGATGACTGTTATACAAAATATTCCCGTTTCATCTGCTACTTTTGAAGTGGCTTGGAAAACCTTAGCAGAAAGGTTTGACAATGATCGTTTGATTGCAAATACGCACTTAGATTATTTATTCTCTGCACCCTCCATAGTAGAGTCTTCCGCAGAGTCGCTTCAACGCTACTTGGACCATTTTGTAAGCACCGTGCATGCTCTGCACGCTTTGAATACTGAGGTTTCCTTGTCTGACCTCATCATTTCACGTATAATTGTGGATAAGCTCCCTGTGAGTCTAATCAAGGATTGGGAGTCCTCAATTAAACTTGGTAGGCTCCCTAAACTCGAAGATTTGTTTAGCTTTTTGGAGTCGAGAGTCAGGGTGTTGCAGATGACGGAGGCAGCCCTGCGTAGTCAGTCTGCTAAATCTGCGCCTGTTTCTGATCTTACTACCAAAGCTAAGGTCAAGCATCAGCCCACGAGAAGCAATTGTATTTGTTGTCATAATGCGCAACATCCTCTCTATCGCTGTGACAAGTTCAAGGAAATGAAATTTGCGCATCGTGATCAATTTGTGAAGGATCACAATTGTTGTCGTGTTTGCCTTGGCGCAAACAGCCATGAATCCAATTGTAGTAATTATCGTTGCAGTGTTTGCAACGCAAAACACAGTACTTATTTGCACAATTATGTTGCTAATAATTCGCAGGCAGGAAATATAGTCAATGTAATGTCCTCTGGACAATCACAGCAGAAATGTCTGCTTCCCACGGCCACTGTGGTAATTATCGACATAAATGGTCGTGCTGTAGAGGCTACAGCGCTTCTAGATAGCGGTTCTGACTGTAACCTAATCAGTAAGAAGTTATTTAAACAGTTAGGCTTGTCTTCTTTACCTAATCGCACTACGCTGGCTGGTGTACTATCCACTAATGTAAGCACACAAAGGCTTGCACCGATATCACTTAAATCTTGTACCACTCCTTGGCACTATGATACTGAGGCTATTGTTATCCCAAAAATCTCTACATCCAAGTTTCCAAAACACTCAATTGACATTCAGGGATGGAATATTCCCCCCAATCTGCAATTAGCTAATTTGCAGTTTAATAAACCTAAATATGTTGACCTGCTCTTGGGAGTTGAAATCTTTTCCCAAATCATAGTTCCTGGTCAGATATCTGCCCCCAACTATCCTACCATTCAGAATTCCAAGCTAGGCTGGTATTTATCAGGTAATTTACCTCCTTCTCCTTCTTCCCAACGTCCTCATACTCATTTGACTCATTGCGAGAAGCAATTCAATCAGAATAAGTCTCCCATATTCGAACCTGCTAATTCCGAGGAAACCTTTGCCAATTATTCAGCCTTCCTAACTTCTAATGAAGATGTTAGTAATCAACTCGCTAAATTTAGGGAGTCAGAGAAGATTCCTAATTGCGCTCCTTTCCCTGACGGGTCCTTCTGTGAGAAGCATTTCTTAGACAGTACCCAGAGAGATTCTGATGGGAGGAATATTGTGAAGCTTCCCTTTCGGGTTGCCCCAGAGACTTTGGGCAGTACTAAAGCCCAAGCTTTAAAAGGGTTTCGTTCTTTGGAGAAGCGATTATCTTCTAATCCCTCTCTCCATTTAGAGAATTGCAAGTTTATGTCTGAATATGAAGAACTGGGTCATATGGAACCTGCTATTGAGGATTGTACTGCTAAGTATTCTCCCTCTCATTCTACTCCGCCTCCAGAACTGAAGGTTGTAGCTCCTATTGAGTCTGATATTTCTGACCTTAGCACTTGGTTAGCTAAGTTCAGCTATTTAAAGACTGTTCGCATTATGGCTTTCATTTTGAGATTTGCCAATAATTGCCGTAAGGCTCGGACTCGATATGAAGGTCCATTGTTACCTATTGAAATTGAGAATTCAATCAATTGCTGTGTTAAAATAATTCAGCGTCAAGTTTATTCCAAGGAGATTCAATCTCTTTCCACTGGTCTTGAAGTATCGATTACAAGCAAGCTACATCAGTTTAGCCCTTTCATGCTTCAAGATGGTATCCTTCGAGTTGGTGGACGCCTCAAAAACTCCAACTTAACGTTTGAACATAAGCATCAGATGCTATTGCCAGCTAAACATGGATTTACTAGGCACCTTATTTATTATACTCATATTAGATTGTTGCATGCTGGACCTCAACTAATCATGTCTCATTTAAGAGAGAAATTTTGGATATTTTCTCTTCGTAAGACTATCCGCAGTGTTTTGAGAACCTGTGTTAAATGCTTACGCTTTAATCCTCAGCCATTTCAGCAAAAGATGGCTGACTTGCCCTCTGAAAGGGTCAATTATACATCTGCATTCAATGATGTTAGCGTTGATTACGCTGGGCCGTACTCCATCAAATATGGAGGTCCTCGCTCAAAGACTCGTATAAAAGCTAACATAGCTATCTGGCCAATTGTTAAATTGGCACCTTTACCTATCCATGACTCAGAAGACTAGATAGTTAGTCTTTGTCTTCTAGGTACCTAATGTATTCTTAGTTATTGTTATTTTATCAATATTTGTTTTGTGTTTTTGTCGTTCTTGTCTTTCTCAAGGTCAAACATAACTTCGCATTCTATTTAGATTATTCCACAAGTGGAATAATCGCGGGCAATATGTTCAGTTATGTTTGATATTTGAGATTTGACGGAGTTTTTTATTTTCTTGGCCTTCTATAATAATCTTTTAATAATTATTCTTGTCTTTTTTCGGCCTTGGTAAGATTTTATTCAATGTTAATTTTTTCTCACGGCCTTCTAGTAATTATTATTTTTATTGTCAAAATACAATCTTTTGTCTTTATTTGCCTAATCGTTGTTATCTTCGTCCAATGGGATTGATTCTTTAGTATTGTTACTAATCATTGTTTTCAATTCAAACTTTACTTCTTCATTATTCTTCCTTCGTCGTCTATTGTGTAATCCTCTGAAAGGATTTTCAATTCTCTCTGGATGCAGCTAGCAGCAGCTAATAATACTTATTCGTCTTGGAATCTGTTTACAACGATTCAAGGAATTATCAACATTAATTTTATCTGCACAGAAGCAGTTCTAATTATTATTCGCCGCAAAATGGTGAATTTCTTCTACGTCGCTGCTAAGCTTATCTACTAGCTTTAATATTACTTGATTGGACTTCAGGATTATTTCCTGTAGTGATATTCGTTACAAGAAGGAGTTATTTCACAAGTGAGTGTTTAAAAGATTTTAACATTCATAAATATTTGAATATTGCTTTGATGCTACACAACGCAAATTAATTTATTGACATTAGTATTGCGTTTGTGACTTGAGATTAAAAGACATTTCAAGATTAACTGTAAATCAATTTTATAGCATACAATTGCTATATGTATATGCTTAATTAATAATTACAAGTTCTCGACGTATCAAGTCGAGTGGTCCTCTGGAATTTTAAATAAATCTGCATTGAAACCAACAAGGTTTTTTATTGGGCGGATTCAATCATCTCAGCTTTAGAAGATCGTCAAGACATCAAACAAGAATTAGTGAGTGATTGTGCTTAAGAAGAATTCAGTGTCGTGTTACATCGCCTATGGTTTTTTGTTTTCTTGTAAACCTATTATTTTATTTTCTATTCGAATGTATGGCGTGCATTTTGATTTTAATCAGCCCTAATTATCTATGCATACAGTCCGCTGAGATGCACGTTATACAACAGTACATGGGATGGAATGAGAAAGTTTTGAAACTGTTTGTCATTTCTGAAGCTTAATTTTGAAAGGAAAGAGGAAGTTTAGGCACAACATTCATTACTACATTGTTAGAGATATGTAGGTAGATGATGAAACCGCCATTATCTCAATATTTTTAAAAATGGATTGAGACAGTTTTGGAATTGGACGCTTCATATCATTTCTATAAAGCCAAGCTGTTAGTGTGCTTTTAAGTGTTGTTTTGTTTGTGTAAAAGGGCTAAATGCAGAGTTGGTAATTGGACTTCCTCACCTCCGTTACCTACACCCAATAGTAAAGTTGTATGTTTTTATATTTACTTTTGCTATAAATTATAATAATAAGGAATGTAAAGTTAAACTCTAGAACTGAGATTTTCTAACCTCAAATGTTCCCAAGCTGTTTGACAAATTAGAGAAAAATCTCACCTCCGTTACCCTCACCTCCGTTACTGTTACTCTCGAGTAACTGGGAACCTAACCATATAATTTGTTGGAAAGTATGTCTAAATATAAAGTGGTTGACAGTATTAGACAAGCCTAAGTGGAAAAGCCAATGAGATGAAAGCTCTTAGGTAACTTACTGTAGCCAATTGGAATCTCAGGAGGTAACCAATGAGCCACATAACAGCACGTAGCATGTTGTACAGATTGATGGCAGAGTTTATAAAACTTTTTTTTGACTACTAACGTTGTTCTTCAAAATGGTTGTATGTCCCTCAGTTTTTAACCTTGGTAGGGCCTACACAACTTAACATTCCAATAAAACATTGAGTAACTAGAAAGGAACAGTACAAAACATGGGTTCATTTTCACTGTTCTTCCCATTTTCTTGTGGTAGCAATGTAAGATTATCATTCATGTGTTGATGACATACCTTGCATTCTTTATTGTAGCAAACGTAAAGCACTTTACAGTTGCTTCAGAGTAGTGAAACAGTCTCATATATCTCGCTTTACGGATTTTGCTGAAAGGACTGTTGTGACTTTTTTAACTCTATTTTTCTGTAGCAAAATTAAAGTGCTTTTAATAAAAATGTATGGATCATGTATTTACTAGTATGCCTATTGGAATAGCTTGGCTTAAGCAAGCTCCAAATGAATTCAACCGTTCGCTGCAATTTACTACCTTAGGCCCTAGTAAGTACTAGTAAGTATATTTTCTCTATTGATGTTTTTCAGTCAGACCAATAGTTCAGCTGACTATGGAGCCACCAACGCCGGTAAGCGAGCTGGATAGACTGAACATAACCTTAATGTGCAGAGTAGAGTCTGGGAATCCAGACATCCTACAAGCTGTACGATGGTACCTAGATGGAGAATTGCTCAAGGAATTGCCTGACTGTGGAGGGAATGCTACGGATTACATGTTCTGTGATATTGACCCCAGTAAACTGCTTCTGGAAGATGTAGGACGTAGTTTTCATGGGAATTATTCCTGTGAAGGCATGAATGAAGCTGGTTGGGGACCACTTTCTCCAGATGAAGAACTCATTGTGTATTGTAAGTATTGACTTGCGTTCACTGAAATTTTGTGTGATATATTACTAAAATGATCTACAGTTTTTTTTCAACTTGAACATTATTGTCAATGTGTTGTGGTACCAGTACCAATCTTCATATAGCCTAAGTTTTGAATGCTGTTGAATAGGTTGTAAGATAGTTTTTCTACAAATGTAGTCAAAATCGTTTATACCGTAATGTTATCACTTGTATTGACGTATTGGGTATTAGCATTCATCATGTAAGTTTTAAATGCAGTTGAATTCGTTCTAAGATACTTTTTTTACAAATACAGTTGAAACTGTTTATAAAGACATCACTCGTAACGATGTATCGGGTAGGCCTATAGTGGGGGAATCTAACGGTCCTGTCTGAATCCTATATAAACTCGGAATTTAAAAATTGCTTAGAACGACCTCGCTTATTACAACATATTACACAAGAACAATGTATTTTTATAACATTTTCGAAGAAATATATCAGCTGTCCAATGTTAATATTTTTTACTTTTTTAGGATTGCTGACAACAATGTAACACTTTTAACTCTTGTTTTGAATAGATTGTGGATTTCAAATCAGTTTATCTTTTACGCCAAAAAAAGCATCGCTGTCAAGTTCTCGCTAAAGAAAAGAAAGTGTAATATTGAAGAAAAGTCACATAATATGGTGATTAGAAAATAGGGAAACAAATGTCAGCATCGCAAAGGAACGGGGTGTATCATACTCAGTGATTTCTACAATGTGGAAAGACAAAATATTCTAAAAATCAATGTGTTGATCAATGGATCTATTCTGCAAGCAATAGCCAATGAATTTGCTCGTCAGTTGGGCAATCCAACTTCAGTTGTTCTTCCTTTTGGATAAAATGGTGGGTAAGGTACAGCGTGAAAAAGAGAAACAAGAGAAGTGTAGGCCTTCATAATTTACAGTATTGCATTTACTGTAGGAGAATACATACAGTAATTTATGTTAGAGTATGTACTGAGATAAATTTCTGTAATAGGCCTACATTAATTGAAACAAGAAAATTTCATTCATGTCTATTACAGCACCACAAATTTGAAATATAAAACTTACAGATTTGAAATATTCAGAAAAAAATCCGGTTTGTGGGACTATCGGCTATGACAACCGTAAAATGCCGGTCCCGTCAGGGTCGTTATACCCGGTTTTGACTGTATCTTAATAAAAAACATTCCTTGCACAAGAAATTTCAAGGTAGGCTTATAAAAACAATTTTTACACTTATGATAACTTTGCTAATTTTTAAAAGTTGATTATAGAGCTAATGAGAAATTAATTAATTAATTAATTTTATTTCTTGCTGTAACAACTACAGGCTGCCTTATGACAAAGAGTACCATACATTGAAAAATATAAGAAAACAAATATAAACTTAAGACTTATATATATATATCAGAAATGAGCTTGCACATGTTAAGCAACACAAGCATAACAATTAAATTTGGTCCATAGGACTATGCATGGTTTTGAAATATGGCCAAAGATCCTTTCAATGCTGCCAGTGCAATATCTTCCAGAATGTTTAATAAACTAAACTCTGTGGCTCTACATCCCTGGAGGGATTTAGGTCTACCATCCAACCACTGTGTCATCTACAATAGCAAGATGGCAGGATTGGGAGACATGTGGTCAACATGCCGATACCCTTGTTCGTTAGCAATGGTCCAGAATGTTTTTAAGAAAACTAATCTTCTGGCAGAGACTGGCCAGAAATGGTTCCTTAGGCCCCTACCATTAAACCCATCACACTGATAGAAATCAGTTTATACTTCTGTTTATAAAAATCTACAGTTGGTCCATAAATCTCTTGTTTTTCTGCATTCACCTCTTCTGGCTGCTGTTCATAAGTTTTGAACCTGATCATAGGTTCCAGTTAGTTGTACAGGTAGGGAAATAAAAGCGGACCTATCTAAGTTGCCGATATGAGCCATTGCGCATGTCTAGAACCTGTTAGGCAAGCGCAGTGGCTCATATTTGCAACTTAGATATTTTAGTAGGTCCACTTTTTTTCCCATACCTGTACATCCTTCAGATGACGAAGCTTTGAAGGCTCTGATATCAATCCTCCCATTACTGCCATCACTGGAAATGCCATGAACCTCTTCGTGTACATCGTAACCATTTCCCCTTAATGCATTGGCAATGATGGAGCGCACTGTATGATGACGAGAATTATGTAGAGGTTCTCCAAAGTGTACTTTAGTCAAGAGGACTATTAGTATAGTGGTATAGAAAAATAACTTTTTATCTTTTGAATAGCTTCAGACACTGTCAAGGAATATGTTTAGGCCTACAAGACGAAAAAGACAGTGCAAGGAGGAATTTGTATTTTTTTTTTGTAGTATCAGAAATAATTATTTGTTAAAGTATCAAAATACACTACTTAAAACTTTTTGTGTTGTGCTTCAAAAATCATGGTCTTGGCCTTCTCACTTTTTTATTTTTCAAATTTAACTATCAGAGTAAATCAGAAAGTTCTTAATCTAGAATAAATGAGATACAAAATAGTGCATTTTTCTATACATATACACCGTTAAGCACATTTGAGGCTTTTCTTTCTATAGATATTCTTATAAGCTGGCTATTTACATTTGCCTGTATTGTAGGTAAACTGTGTAACAAAATCTACTTCATCTATGAATTGAGGAAATAAACTAATGAGCTAATAATACAGCTTTTTCTACTTACGAAATAAAATTTAAAATACATTCACTAGAAAAGTAGTTCAGTCCTAAATTCAAATAAGCTCAATTCTTTATATGAACCTCTACACATCAGATATTTTAATGCGACTTTCAACAAACATATGATTTAAGTCCTTTTCAATTAAATGTATTTTTAAAACCCAGAATTTATATTGATTTTTTTAATACAGACAATTTAGCACTAAACACAAATTTTGGAAAATCACTTTGCATTTTTGCTAGTGTAAACTACTATAATTGGGCCTAAAAGAATTTGATACCAACTTCTACAGTATTAGTAACCACAATTCACAAATCTCCGTCACTCACTGAAACAGACACTAAGCATCTTTAAGTAAAAGAGGAATATGAACTACTCCCATGTTTGCCTACTTCCATTATTAAAAGTTATGAATATTTCAGAAAGTTCTTTTTCATTTTTTATATCAATGCCAGTACCCTACCGATGTATACAAAATTATCATATCTGCAGTAAATATGTTCTAAGAAATAAGGAATGACTGGTACTGGTAGTAATGGATTTGATTATTGCTTTCAGATCCACCAGGGCCTGCAACACTCACATTCGAGCCTACCAGAGTTATAAAGAAACACAATGTAACGTTGCGATGTAGTGTTGATGACAAGGGTCGGCCTGAGACAACCACATATCGCTGGTTACGTGGAACACACCACATTCCAGAAGTAACTACTTCCAATTACACAATCAGCACAGTGACTCTTGAAACTGAATCTAACTTCACCTGTCTGGCCTACAATGAGGGTGGAGAAGGGGATCCTGCAACTGTATATATTGAGGTTTTTGGTAAGTTAATTTCAACTTGAGTCAGTACTGAGTCACTGATGATCATTTGTAGAAATATGCAATCAGGGCCGTAGCTAGGTGGCGGCGAGATGTGCCCCCGCCAAGGGCGCAGGTACAAAGAGGGTGCAAAATTAACCATAAGAAGCCTGTTTTAGACTGGTGCAATTTATCAAGCAATAAAAATTCCACGTTAATGGAAGAAATTTTCAGGTTATTAAAAATTACTGCACGTGAACTATCTGTAGTATTATGCCGATTGTCTACAAACAAAAAGCAGTCATGCAACGTTCTTTAATTAACACGTTTCTTATTGACAGAGTATGATAACATAAATCATGAAGAGTATGGAAAGATATAACGACAATAAAAATTCAAATGTACGTTATTATTGAGATGAAAGTGGTTCATCTCAATCCCTTTCCAGCTGACTGTCGTCCTCAGTGCCGGATTGTCTGCAGGATTGATTACAAAGCGATCAACAATGCCATCGCACATACTGTTACATGCTACATGCAAAAATGACCGACCAACTATATTATAACAACAGAAAAATTCAAATGCACATACTCAATTCCTTTTGTTATTACTATATTTTTATATTAAATGATAAACAATTTTACAGAAATTAAGAAAAATTGTTCAGACCCCCCAGTATTGGAGGGCGCAGATTTGTCAAACTCGCCAAGGGCGCAGAAGGACCTTGCTACAGTCCTGTATGCAATTAAATATATTTTTAGGCTATTTATTCATTATAATCAGGCCTCGGCCAAGGGTCACAAAGTTAAGTTTGGAATGCATGGTGTATAAATGATGATTCATGGGGTGAGAGTGTAATGAAGTTCATTACTTTCTCATTGCTGCTTGGCTTGGGTCCATAATACTATATTTTTTGATTCTGTAAGAATCTATTGTATCTTGTTTCTTTTATTTCATTATTATTTCGGGATTCATATTAGAGTTAATTCGAACTGCTATTTTGGAATAAGTTCTTATAACGGTCGAACATTGTACAACGTTTTTGAATAGTACATTTGAAAAGGAAAATAATTGCAGTTCACTTATGCTTGGAATAGTAATCAAAAATACTTTTTGGTAATTTATGTAGTGGAATTCATGCTATTTTGGTTGGCAACAATTTGTGTAGAAACAAATGACATATGAAAACAAATGAACATAGCTTCTACATTTACTGAAAATACTAAATTATGATCTATTCGTATAGAATATTTATTTATAAAATCTCTCTTCAAGTTACAGAATATGTAAAAGAAAGAAGTAATCTGAAAAAAATCCTCTGCTTTGATACATAAATGCAGACTTTGCTTGAATGGGGGAGAAATGTAGGTCGTAAGTAATGTTTTCAGTGATACTATTATCATTATATTGTGCATTGTAAAAAGTCATAATGTGTGGACCGAATTTTTATTGCCTAAGTAGCCTAGTTATTTATATAATTTGGATACTGTAAATTATTGATAGGTACACGGTAATAGTAGTAACAGGAATAATAGTATTTGTAGTGGTTAAAATGAAGGAAATTTATAATTATTTTTACGAAAGTGAAGTGAATGATAGTAACATCTGGCCATATCCTGTATATTCTGTATAAAGTGCCCTAGCTCCTACATTTTTACCATAGCAGCCTCGACCCGTAAAATGAAATTTTACATAGAATGAGAGTGTTCTGTTAAACAATGTTTATGATTCAAAATAACATAAAATATTAATATTAGCATGTTAGAGATACGGTCCCAAACTTTCCACTGCATATAGTATCAAAATATGTGCTTTACTTTTTTTTCCCCCTATTTTTTCTTCTTTCTTCTTCTTTTTTTTATTTTTTTAAATATAAATCCAGAGGTGAAGACCTTGGGGGGTGCAGGTTGAAACGTCGTGAGTTGAGAAGTCTGCCATCCACTGGATTTCCTATATAAAAAAAAGTAAAGCACATATTTCGATATTAATATTAGGCCTATATGTTATACATTTTTTAAAAATAAATAGGCCTATTAAGCGTGTTGCAAATATTTCCTCCCTGTTTGTATTCTGTTGTAAGTGGTGCTGATTAGAATGAGGAAAACAACACTGCTTTTTGTTTCTATCAGCCTTATTCTTCATATTAACTACTCTAAGAACGTTATTTATTGGATAGTTCATACTCTTGTACTTTTAATAATGATGTATTCTTTTTTCCTTACAGCACCTCCAACTTTCATAGAAAGACTACCTCCTTATCATGGAGCACTTGTTAATGCATCCAACATATTTATATCCTGCCGAGTGGAATGCTCACCCCTCTGTGCTGTGCAGTGGCTTAAAAATGGAAAACTGTTGAATTTGAATAACGAGTCATCTCAATACACAGTGAACAATACAATAATTCCTCCTGACTCACGAACAAACGATTTCGAGTCCATCAGGTCTATTCTTTCATGGAACATGTCTGCATGGCCTGGTGGACAATTAGATCGAATCTACGATAGTGCCAATTATACTTGCCAAAGTACTCGCAATGACGTTGGAGAAGGAATCAAAAGTAGTACAATATTTAGAGTAGAATGTAAGTATTTACTAAACTTAATTGAAATTGCAGTTCCCCAGTTAGAGAAATCCACAATAATGATTCAATTCATTTTACAATTTGTTATACTGAACATCATGATCACATCACAACAAGCAAAAATTTAGGAAACAAACATTTTGTAAAAATTTCATGTTATTATTATTTTAGTTTGTTATGTAGGCAAGTCAAAGAGCTTACATTTAACAGAATTTTCAGAATGTACATGGTGTACTGTGCATCATAGGTTGTTCCTAAGTTTCTTTCTCTTTGTCTTAGTTACTGGTAGTGAGCTTTTTTGCTTTTGAGCCTTTTGGTTTTGAGCAAAAAAATACTGCTCTACCTTACTATTCTATTATGGCATTGTGGCTGATGCATTAATTTCCTCTCAAATTAATGAGAAAAGAATTAAAAATTTATTCATTTTATGGTTTCGTCCAGTTAAAACATTTCTTTTTTAATTTGTCTAAAACCTGCAAAGTTTATTTTCCTTATTATTATAATATGAATTTGCATTATTTTGTGATCAAAAGTGCTGTTATTGGGATTATTATGTGAATATTTGTCAAATTGAGAACTATTTGAGTTCTCACGCTTACAAATTTCATAGAATTCTAACTATTAACCTTTGTTCTGGATTGAAGTTGGTCCTTCTGATTTTAATTTTGAAGCCACTGGGTAATAATAAATATATTGTAGATAACTGTAAGGTTTTTGATTTAACAGTAAATAATTAGGTTTATCAAGTTATTTAAAAAATAATAAGAAATTAACTTTTATTAAATAAGTGACTGGTATTTGTAATTTTATTTTTTATTTTTTATAAAGGTATAGTGGAACTTCTCCTAATAAACACCTGTCAATAACTTCTTTTAAAACACAATATAATAATTTAACTTTTATACAGTGAAGCAATATACTATGTTTAGTTCGCAGGCTTCCACGGCCAGTGTTATACTTAAAATGATAGTAATTGATATCCGGGTTAGGCCGCGTCGTGTTTTTGGTGTCTTCTGACGTTTCGGACATCATATCGTGTCCTTCTTCTGAGAAAGAATATACTATGTTAATTAAATGATATGGTTGACATTTAAACACTTTAGAATTCACTTTAGTTACATTTTTGCAGAACATACATTTCATGGGCTTTGCCCACATTTTCATTTATTGTTGTAACATGTAAAGCTAGTTTAGTGGCAGTTAGGTTAGGAGCCTGATATCAATTTTGGATAGATATTCTGATTTGCTTGCATTTCATAATGGGTCATGTTTAATCTCTTGCATGTTGGGTTATGTTGGTCACAGTGTTTGTAGCATTCCCCGGTATTTGGCATCAAGTTACATGAGTTTCTTGTCGGTGGTGCAAGGTAAATATGGTGCAAATTTTGCCACTTTCTACCAGATCATGATATAAAAGAAAGTTTTATCATTTAGGGCGGATGGGTTTGACTCATTCATTTGTCAAGACCTCCTCTTCACAGAATGAGTCTTAACGAAATGTGTGTGATTTTAGGTGTTTATGAAGAGAATCTAGTTTTAAAGTATGGGGCTCTTTTCATTGGGACTTTACCACATTATGTCATATTTTCAGTCCCCACATGCAGAACACTGTTAAATTATTTGTTTTGAAAGAGCAAGAGATTTTTTCTGTGTGGCTTGCATTAGCCTCAAGTTTCTGTAAACCTTCATTGAAATGATGTCACCAATTCTACTACTTATCATGGCAACAATAATTCCAACTCTGTAAATAGACAATTTAAATTAATTTTGTTTAATTAACTCTTGTAGCGCATGTGTCATTAAGTTTAAATAACTTAGTTTAGAAAGAATTTTAAACTATTTTCCTAAGTAGTTTGAATTGTTTAGAAACCAGTTTTCTCTTCTTACTTCCAGATCCACCAGAAAATGTCACAGTCTCAAGCAAGATGGTGAACGTTACTGAAGGGCATATTCCAGACAGAGTCATTTGCAGTGCTACTGCTTTTCCAGAAGCAACTTACCACTGGATCCACGATAAAACAGATCGTGTAGTAAAATCAAATAACGCACTGATTTTAACACAACCAGTATTAAGAAAAGAAGGTGGAAATTATACATGCTGGGCCTCAAATAGGCATGGAAACATTACACAAAAAACATTCATTAATGTGCTTTGTAAGTATTGTATTAGATTCCTTGAAAGTGTATGCAGAAGTAATATTATGTTAGGAATGTTGATTTCTATGGTATTTTCATAGAAGATTCAGAGAAGACGTGTCCATTAATAATAATGTACACATATTTTAACAAAGATTTAAAAAGAAATTACTTGTTTACACAGTACGAAATGTTTATCTAACAATAGTTGCTGTTTGCTGCTATCATGCAGAATATGTCCTTACGGCCATATCTTTGTATCATTTTATAACAGGTTGACAATTTTGGTTTTGTGTTGCTTTCAAAGAGGTGTGCTGCAACTGCTTATATACTGTATTTCAAATTTTCATCAAATTCAAAACTTCACAAAAGATAACAAAATTTTCAAGAAGTTGCACGTATTCTTGTTGAATTGCTTTCAAGACTTATGTCTATGACTGCCTTAAAAGTAGCCTCATAAAGAACAAACTCTCTAATAGGTCAGTCTTGACAACACTTGAAGTAATTAATTAATACAATCATAAAATTATTGTTCACTAAAAAAAGTCATCTTGATCTAGAGATATTTGCAAATTAATTCCATTACAACGAAATACATTGTTTTAAGCCAATCAAGCAATCTGAAAATGTAACAGCTAAATAAGATCAAATTAAGTGAGTTTTCAATATAGAAAAAAAGTGATGTTCATAGGTGCTAGGTATAGGCTAATTATAGATTACGAATGAATAATTTCTATAAATTATAATTACCGTATTTACTCGAATCTATGTTCACCTTTTTTTGTCCATTTGTAGCATTCAAAATTGGGGTGTGCATTAGATTTGAATGCAAATCCATTCTGTATTTCTGCTTCAACTTTGATCACTCGCATAACAATGCATTGCTGTAATTGTAGACATCATTTCATTTATTGTTGGCCTATTATCGGATGCACAAACGCGGGTTGAAGCTAACATATTATTTTGACACTTAAGCTGAACACTAAACATGTTGAAAGGAAGCAGGATTAAATTCTGAGGTGCCTATTGTCCCACACTCCTTTTCTGTCCCATCTAAACCCTTGTACTGACCTTTATTCAACAGCATTCATAAATTAATTGTATGATAAAAAGATAAATACCGAGTAAAATATCCTACCATTGATACTCTTTACATTCGCCAAGATTTTTATGATTTAAAGTTTCAAAATTGAGGTGTGCATCATATTCAAGTAAATTTATGTCAACCTATTATTACATTGTAATAATTAGACCTTTTGGTTAAGTTGGAACAAAGCAATATATTCTGAAATGTTGTCATATCGCTTTAATAGCGAGGATCCAATTTTAACAAATCCTTTTTAATACTAAACAATATCTGAAACTTGTGACCTAAATTGGTAGACAGATTTTATCATATCACAAAGGCAGGCCTTCTACATGTTAGTGGTTGCAATTTATTTCATATGTCATAGAGCAGGGACCATTTATCAAGTCAATCAGTTGATCAATTGATTTTATCTTCTATCTACTAATCAATTATGTAGATATGATGCTTATCAATTTGATATGTGTGCACCAGAATATTTAAATCAAATTCTGTCAAAGTCAGATATAAAAATCATTATTTCTAGATTTAAATTAAAGTGTACAGCTTATACTAATGACGAATGTAATGTTTGTAGGAAATTTGAGTATTTTTATTAAATAAAATAGGGTAGATGGTAGATGAATAATATGGGCTCCAAAGGCTGCAGGGTTTCTGGTACTGTATTTCAATAGAGTGTCCTGAAGATACAGATGCATAGCTGCAGCACTCCTACGTTTTCATGAAAATGAAAATAACTATTTGTTTTAGTTTTTAGTACAATTTTGTTTACCTTTTTTTAATAAGTTCTTCGTGCCATATCTCCTACAACCTGTTATCTGATGACCTCTTTCACATCAACTGCAGCCTCCCTGTCTGCAGGTATAACCAGATCAAATGTTTGCAGTCTTTTTTGTGTGTGTCTCGCTCTTTGTGATCAAATTTAAATGTTCATTTCTGTGATACTAAGTAGATAATTTTATATTTTCTTTCCATATATGGTAACTTATTTTATTTTATTAGTTAATTAACCAAATTAAGTTCCCTTTTGCATTAATATGCTTTCTGTAGCAGTAACTGTCACTCTTTTACTAATCATGCATGCATGAATAGAATCCATTTGATACGGCACACAATTTATGATGGATTTATTAAATTCCTGAATGTTTGTGTTTCTCAGATATATCATCTTAGTAACTTAATCAGAGGAAGAAGGGTACAAGTACTTGTGAACTCCCGAAATATTAATTTTTCTAAGCTTCCCCTTATCACCAAGATCGAGATGAAAGTTAGAGTCAAACTTATAATATGTGAGGAAATTTGCATTTGTTCTTATGATAAAAAAAAATGTTCTCTTCTGTTTCCTGTGGCTACTCCTGGTACAGGTACAGCACAGACAAGGAGTTGTGTGACATATTTTGCAAATTTGACCCTACAAATCCATCACTGCAGTCTGAATGGCAGTCTCACCTAAAAAGATATTTTACTTGGCACATTAGGTAAAATTAGTATTGGAGCAAAACTAAGTGAAGCAAGCAAAAGATTAATGATTGTATCATATTTTTGTGGCCACTATGAACTTCCTAAAACATACAAGTAAGAATCAGCTTGAAAAATTTTATATCATATCCGTGTTCAAATCCCGGTTATGACATAACATTTTTCAAGCTGATTCTTACTTGTATTAATATCCCAGACATGGATTTAATGTCTATTTCCTTTCCCTCCATTTCCTAAAACATGTATGTAATTCATGAATTATTACAAAGATTATGTACCATACTAATTTATTATGCCCTGTACTACTAGCTATTACTTTTCTAAGTAAAACTCTAATAAAAACATCAAAATATACTGTAGCACCCTCAGTTCAAGCTGCCTATTACAGTATCTCAGTAAGTTTATCATACAATTTCTGTCCAACAAACTCCGTGATGTGTGGTCACCAGGTTGTACACAGTTAGGCACCGTTTTACATTATTAGTTATCCTACAGACTTCTATTAATATATTAAGGTATGTGGTATTTGGTCACAATTTTATTTTATTATATAGGCCTTATTTTGCATACCAAAAAAATTATCAGTTTGAGAAAGAAAGATCTAATTGTTCTAGTTACTATTATTATACTCTGTGGTTTCCATTTTGTTAGATTACAGATTAAGGGGGAGGAGAAATGTATTAAGAAATCTATGCTGAAATGTACAAAGTATGGGCTTTATACAGCATCAGTTAATTTGTGGATTTTTTAGATTAATTTAACTTTCTGAACACTCGCTCACTGTATTTACAGATAAGCCAGAATGTGGAATTCATCAAGGAGAAGTGGATGGAAAAATTGCTTTAATATGCACAGCACATGCAAATCCTAAGGAAGTAGATTTTACTTGGAGAATTAAGAATGAAAATGACACAATTGAAGAAAACATTGAGAAGAAAGGCCTGCAAAGCATATTGTTTCTAGATAGCCATGTTGAATACTTCCGTACCTACGTGTGCGTTGCCAATAATTCCCAAGGAGTGTCTGTTCCATGCGAGCGGGATGTTACACGTAAGTTAGTGAATTATCTAGTAATATATTCTTGTTTCTATTTGAAGAGGATGCCTTTTAGCTTCTGCACTTTTATACTAAATTAATTAATATAGAAACTACAATTTAATTTACAAATTAAAAATTAAAAAAATATCCCTTCTCTACAAAAATGTTGATTTGGTCTACCATCAAAAACTTTTAATGAGTTGTAGCAAATAGTTTCTGTAGGACATATAAATATCTTTGGTTTTTTTATATTTTTCTACGGGTTTAACTGTATATTATAGATTTCAATTTTTTATTATACTTTTTGTGGTGATTTATTTCAACATCTTTTTCGTTTGTGGGTTTTAGGCAAAACTCTTATACTGAACTTTCATATCACCTTAGAGAAATACAATAATCAGACTGCACAACAGGCTTATTATGTAACGCATGCTGAAAATTGTTACTTATTCACTGGCATTTAGAAGAGGGCCTTCCCAGTCCAATTCAGTGGCATATATATGTGCATAAATGTGACGGTCTCATGTCTGTAGGTGTAAAAAAAAAGTAAAAGAACTTTCGAATGACCCAATTCTGGAACAACATGAACAAAAAAGCCCTAAGTAGCAGTTCACAACTGTGGTTTAACCCTTGTAACCGATTTATGTGCTAAACACGCAATGGTTACTATCCATTCCTGCAGCAGTTAGATGTTCCAGGAATGCATTGAGGAAAGCAGTTTCGTAACTCGAATATCTCAATCATATATTGAATAGTTCTTAAACTTTTTTGCAAGAATGGAGCTAAATCCTCATATACAAGTTTAAATATTTTTTGTTCTGATAATTGGAAATCTGAGGGGAAGGAGGGTTGAATGAATTCTCAGTCTCCACAAACCAGTTGTCTCCCCAATTAAACTTCCCTTTTCAATAGGTATTGAAAGGTAGTGAACTCTCACAAACAAGGTTGTCTGTCCATAAATATAAATGTATATATATAGGTATATATTGAGAATGGTGCACAATGTAATTAGAGACCAAATAAATTTTCATCATTCACATGGCTAGATAATGAGAATGAATAAACATCACTTTACAATGGAAATTAATTAATGAAATGCAAATAATGAAATGTACATTTTAATTGTTTTTCAACCACATATCAGCACACATAAATCACACAGTTAATGTTACTTGTTTTAAAATTTACACACTTCGCTTTAATCTGGTTTTTACATTAATTTGTAAGTGCATTTTTAGCTTTAGAAAAAAATTGGAAGTTAAAATTAATAATAAAAATGTGTAATGCTGATGCTATGCATTTTTAAATCAGAAACAAAGTTTGTTAAAAACATAAAATATATTTCACCTAATAAATTTCACAAAACATTTTCTGAGCATGGTGGCATGTCTTACATACACACAATTGAAAAGAGATTATTTTTGTATTTAAACTGCACACTTGACTAGGTTGCACTACACCAGAGTATGGTAACAAGTCAGTCTGTACACTAATCTTGTGGGTTTATATTGTGTGGAAATTTAATTGTGAATTAGAAAAAATGTTTAATAAAGTACAAAAATTGTACCAAATATTAATTTGCCCTATATTTAACTCAAAGTATATAAATGTATTTGCATCATATCAGATGGATATGTTAAAATATATTATTGGATTATAATTAGTGTAAATCAAGTTAAAGTAAAAATAAATCCCTATGTATTTAATTCGGCCTCCTCTTCAAATGGAGCATCTAAATATAATTTAGCGTCTTAACAATTAAATATATTAGGTTATAATATGTGTTGTGAAAATGTATGATATGTTTACAAGTAGAATAGCTGTTAAAAGAAATTTTCCCCTTGATGTTACAGCATCAGCTGATATAATGATTCTATTTATTTATTACAGTTATCTCAGTAAAAGCTTTAATTTTGAACTCAGCAAAATCAATGACATTAAATTCCTTAAATCAGAATAGAGAAAAGATAAAAATATCTACAGTGACAGCTTATAATTTGGCTTTGCGTTCAACAGAACTATAGATTCAACCACTGGCTGAGCCCTATTAGGTCTTTGTTAATGGTCATTGATTTTACAGTTATTTTAATTTTGAAACATCAACACTAGAAAACATGGTAAACCAAACTGAAGATAACTGAGAGTATAGAAGCCAGTTTGGTGGGCAATGATATGTAAATGTCATCTATTGACAACCACTTGAGCTCGGGGCTCTGAAAGCTATCTATTTCTTAAATTGTCTTTATTCATTGTTTCTGTCCTTTATGTTGAAGCACACTTGAATACTATAAATTAGAAAGGGTCTAAGTGCCAAAATAAGCAAATTTAAGTTATATGGTTTAAAGAGGTCTATGTGCCGTGCAGAATACTTTTATAAAGGGTTTATAGCTTCAAAGAATTTCTTGTATTTTTTAATGTCCCCGGAAGATGACAGGAGCTGTATCTCCAGCTGTGTTGAAATAAAACACGTTTATCAACTTTTCTCGGTTCTTCATTTTTGGCACATAGACCCTTTCTAATTTATAGTATTCACTTGTTGAATTGTATTGTTAATACCAAATGTGTTTGTAAGTTACTGTAAATTACATATGTTTCTATATTTCATTACATTTTTGTTCATTTGAGGCAAACTCCCTTTTAAGGAAAATGCTCCATTTAAATGGGGGGGGGGGGAGTTCATTCACCTGAGTTTCATTAAAGGAGCAGTCCACATAAAATTAAGTCAAGCTTAAGATTTTTCAATCTAAGTAGAATGACATTTATCCTATATCAATACATTTTCAATATCTTTCTTGAGATGCTGACTGAGCAAGTGTGGGTGACACTACTCCTCACAGCAGGCCTTTACCTCAATAATGTCTCTCACGCTATAATAAATGTGAACCAAATTTCAGACGGCTTATGCTTTAGATTTAATTGGCAAATGGTACAGTTGAGGGTCCAATTAAATACACTACTGCCCTTTGAAAATAATTTGTACAAAATTAAATTGTCAAATTCTTTCTTCACTTTCAAAATTCTTTCAGCCCTTTCTTTATTTCAAATTTGAAACAATGCAATGTTCATCTAGTTCACATGCTAATTTCATAGCCTATAATGAATCATTATATCACTTGATGAACACTTTGTTATGAAATACTTGAAATTTAAACAACCTCTTAATGTGCTATCATAAGATTATATGTTAAACATCACACACAATTAACCTACCAACAAAATTAAGTACTGACTTAGTTATCCAATGCTTTTAGCCTACCAGGAGAAAAGTAGTAAGTTCAGAGATACAGGTATGATGTTTTTGCAGTAGACAGAGCCTCATACTCACTGCTTGCTGCATGCTAGCATGCATGCTGGCTTAGTCGTTTGTGAATGTGGTCGCAATGAGACGTTCAGACACTGATATTTATTTTTATAGTCTGATTGGTGGAACAAATGTCACTCTTACCAACAACTGAATTAATAAAATATGAACTAAAGTACACTTTCTCTTATACTTGATATCCTATATCAAGAAACATGTTTTGAAAAATCTATAATATAACATTACCTCAAATTATAATTAAATTAGTAAATTAAAGGTAGCTTGTCAAAGAATCTGAATAAAACCTCTGAAACTTCTCAACTTATCAACTAATAAAATAAGTTATTTTATTTTATTTTTCTGACATACAGAAAATAAAATTGTATTACTCTTCACAATAATACTTCAACTAATTTACAGAAAGGACTGTTCACACAATATGTTGCAATATAAAACATGTTGATTTGTCGGTTTTTCATCCGAGATGATACTGTTAATTTTTTAGTCAAATAGGCCACCAAAACAAATCAACAAATTACAAGAGAAGAATAAGAAGCAGATATTGATAATTTAATAGCTGACAGTTCTAGAAAATGTCATAGAGAATTCTCTTATGGTTTAGATGAAAAAATAATTTTAAGTGTCTCCAGTAATTCTTGTAAACTATCAGGGGGGGGGGGAATACTCCATTTGGAAATAATACAAACTGAACCATGCCACTGAAAATTTGAAAAAGGGAGCTTTCAAAACATGTTTTGAATTAAAGTTTAGAGTAGTTTTTGATGTATCTGTTCATAATCAGAAATTTTAAAAAAAAAAATAATTTATAAACTTAATATGAATGGAAATGAACTAAAGAGGAGATGGTGTCATTTTCAACATCTTCACAAATTTCTTATTATTCATTTGTTCACTGCACCATTGTATTTTTGTGTTCACACGAAAACAGAATTGACACAGTAATTTTTTTAGTATTTGTAGTATAGGAAATACGCATTCATATTTTTTTTTTTTTGAAGCTCTGATACCATAACTAGTGAGGATAAAATTAGTGGTAGGCCAATTTTATAAAAATGTTTATTGAGAATTATATATGTTTTAGATATTTGACAGTACCTCAAAAATGTTATTCGAGAATTTAATTTCTACCACCATTTCTCAACCTGACTGGAATCTTTTAGTAAGAAACAATCTGCTAGTTGTCCATAAATGAAGTATGGAACTAGATGAAATTTGTAACATCTAAAAACATGCAAAATTGTATAAAGTAACTTGAAAACTTCTTAAATTTACATCCATCCTGTATAGGTAGAATGCTGACTAAAGTTTCCACAATATGCCAATAAGTTTCCATATAAGCATTATTTTAGCTTATTTCTTCAGAATAAGATAATTCTTTTTTTTTCCAAAACCATATTTTACTTCTCTACAATATTTGAAATTCTGGTGGAATGTGTCGAAAAATTTAAAAAAGTTTCTCCCTTACAACTTCTCTCCTGTAACTAATTGCTACATGTTTCGAAATCTGGCTAAAAGCAAGTTTTTGTACATGTGGTAACAACAGATTAAGATCCCTAACTATAGAGGTTCCACCTTTTTTTTGCATTTCAGGTGTAAATTTATCAAATAAATGTATTTATAGACTAGTAGAATGTTATGCTTGATGTTACTGATAGTATTTATTTTTAGAAAATAGAAAAATATTTTAAATTGTGTCTTCAAACTAATATTTCTGTTTAAAAATCATGTCACTTAAGCAGTTATTTTAAATAGTTGAATAAAAACACTTTCTTCAACGCACTTTATTTACCTTAGTAAACTTCTGGACGGCCGTTTCGCAGGTGGTGTTCCTGCATCATCAGCAGAGTGTCAACCACTCTGCTGATGATGCAGGAACACCACCTGCGAAACGGCCGTCCAGAAGTTTACTAAGGTAAATAAAGTGCGTTGAAGAAAGTGTTTTTATTCAACTATTTGTTACACAGCGCTAAAGTCGGACACAAGAATGAGTTATTTTAATCGGTAGTTAAGAATAATAGCATACCCATTATAATGAGTGCAAATGTAACTAAATGTTTTTAATGCAAAAATCATTTCAATGCTACCACGACACATTCTTAAAAATTGCAGTTGAGGAAATATTTTTAATGCAAACAGTACAATGAGTTATGTATTCATTACTTCTATTCTGTAAAGTAGGAAAATGGTAAGTATTTTCCATTAACAAATATTGCATCATTCAAACACAACTAGACTTATTTTTTTGCTCCATGGTTACTGTAGATTAGAATTTAGATAAATAGCATTGAAATATAGTTATCTCACTACTGAAAGTTGTGCATCATACTTTAAACCGTAAAAGTTCTCGTTTAGTTTGTTTTATTTGCAGAAATCACTTATTCACATCTCTAAGAAATGTAAATTTAAAAAATGCCTATCTAAATCCTTATGTAAGGCACTGAAATGCACTCGTCATGTAACTCAAATTATACACTGTAGATCTGTGTTTCAAAAACACTAATGTCTATGTGTTCCCTTCACTTTTTTCTGGATCTATAAAAGTGATGGAATTACAAGTGAGGAAATTTTTCATAATATGCATAATATATAATATTGTACTGTATTAATGTTACAAAAAAAAGAAAATATATATATATTCTAAGCTTATAAACGAAAGTAGAGAAGTGATAAAATGGAGAGTCCGTTATTACCAATAACCATCAATGCTTTATTACTAATACCGGTACTACTCATTTTAATCTAGAGTAGAAAGGTATCTTTGAATGTAATTCCATTACCTAAATAAAATATTTTTTATAATTGTTCAACATTCAGTCTGTCATACTTTACTTTCAAATTAATTTATTAAAATAACTGAGTAGTTTCTAAGAGATTTTTAATAATATTACTAACTTATTAACATGTTAGTTATATAATTATGGTTTTTAGTTTAAAGTATTATTTTGTGCTGATTACTATTAATGTTAGCCGTTTTTAATTAGGTGAACAAGTGCTTTGTACAAAACTAAAAGCATAGTAGGTGGCAATGAAAAATGTTTAGAGAAATATATGTTCTGGGAATGTTTTTTGCATGTAACGACTTCCCTTCAGTGAGAGGTGCTAATAACGTGACTGACAAATGTACTGTTCCTTCTTGCAGTGGAAATTAGCTGGTGGAAGAAATTGGATAATGAGCATCTGATCATCATAATCGCTATCATAGTGGGAGCAATTTTAATGGTTCTCATTGTTTGTATCATCATAATCATCGTATGCAGGAGAAAGCGTGCTGAAGACAAGTGTAAGTAGACTGGCATGCGCACGTCAAGTGCAGAACATGCTGGAATAATTGCCATGTTGCTTGGGTAAGGTGCATGAATGCTGTCCTTGAATTTAAATGTTGTTAGCTTAAGTGAGATAAGCATAGGAATATTATTGCACACTGCATGGAAATATTAAGTGGAATTTTAACATCTTTGTTTTTCAGTCTTTTGAATGGCCAAATTTAAATATTTTTATGCTGCATGCCCACATAATATTTTTATATGTGTTTACCATTGTGTATCTCTGTGTTTATTAATAGTAAATTAACTCTAAATGGACTATTATATTCAGATAATAATTGTAACTAATGAATATGTACTGTAGTTAATCTTATGTATCATATAATATCACTGACCGAAGATATCAGAAAATGGAAGGAAGATTGTCATATCTACATATTTTAAAAGAAGTGCACTGGAATTATATACGTATTTGATCAAATCAATATTAGAATTGGTATAATGCAGACAAGAAATTTTAAATTTTAAAGCAATAGCCAAACTGAGAATTTTATATATGGAATAGCATTACAGCCTTTTGGGAATTAAGAGAAATACTCCTCCTCTATTTGTTCTATACATATAAAATATTACAGCATAATACTGTGTTTCCTTTAATATAAGAAATTAAACAAGCAAATAAATAAATAAATAAACAAACAAACAACACCCAGTAACTGAACTATCCCTCCTATTTAAAAAAGAAAATAAATTGTGGAGTTTAGTTCTTGAATTTATTGCATTTTAACAAGTTATTACAATAAATTTAATATTTTTGAAGTATTTCAAACTTGAATGGCTGTAACAAAGAAAAGCAACACAAATACAAAATTCTTTGTTACTAGAGGAGCAAGAATATTGATTAGCTAAAATACAGTGAACCGAAACCAAACAATGTGGCTTGGGAAATTAAAATTATATTGACTATTCCACTCATATGCCGCATGTTTGATGTTGACCAATAACGTTTAGCAATTCCTCAGATATAGACTAATCACGGCCATTTATCTTACAACATTATTGTAGGAATTGCGAGGATACCATTTTATCGGGTAAACGTCTGCTCATTACTGGACATGTAAGCATCAGTGTGCAGTGATTTGTACATCACATGTTGCCATTAAGCAGCACGAAAACAGATTATTTTATACAACATAACTTGTTTGGAAATTGAAATAATAGAAATGTACATTGATTAAAAACACAATTTCGATTCGGTGCAAGTCAGTTGGTGTACTTTTATTCTGTTCTGCTGTTCGCTTACCTGAATGAAATTAACCCTCTGCGAGCAGCGATGTTTTATGGCTGTGGACAGAAGGAATTTTTAAAGAAAAAATAAGTTAATGAAAAACCAATTGAAAGTAACTTAAATCGTGCATTCATGCATAAAAACAAAATTTACCTTGGAGTTTTGCCGAATTCTGCCCCAAATCTGCTCCAGAAACGAATTTTATTATTTAGCGTGATGGGAAACGGCACAAGTATCATTGAGCGCATTATAAGTGTACGTAGGCCTAGAGTAGGTTATGATTTTCAATTAGATCAATATCTTGATCAAAATCAGAAGGCAGAACTGGCCCTTGCTGGATATTGTATATTATATATTATAATACGAGTAGTATGTGATGGGCCTGCATCGAAATTACTCACTTCCATTCAGCTGGGTGCACTATTGCCACCGGTGTCACTTACGTTCCTCTCACTCTCACTAACGCTGCCGGTAGTGATCTCAGAAAAACATCCCTTACTATTGCTAAATGATGATTCTGACACTTCACTGTCACTTTGAATAATTAATTCTTCAGTTTCAGAACCTGTAAGACACTTTCTTCTTGCCATTTTACCAAAATTAAGGGAAAAACTCTGATGAAAAAGAGCACGCTATTCACTAGTTACGCACAGCCAGTGAAATCCTCTACTAAAATCATCCTGGCACATGTATAGGGGAATTCCCAAGTCACAGTGGATAAGAGAACATTCTCTTGCCATCTCTTGAAGATTTTGTGTACTTCATGCGTGAGAAGATCCGGTCACATTATGAGTCGGGCAGGCGTGCCCACAAAGGGTTAACTATGTCTTATATGTACCATTGGTAGCACTGGTCACTACATGGTAACTCAAATCGATTCATGGATGGTTGATTCATAGCATGCCGTGATCTCGCAGCTGTTAATTTTGTTTTTATACAACAAAGCCCGAAAGTAATTATTATTTGTATAATCCTTTACATTTTTATTCATAGAATAGTCTTAATAAATCTAACTCGAGTTGACGAGTTTAATCAGATAAATTCACTCCTGCTGCACAGTTGCCAATCTATCAATAAACTTATCAACTCTCATGGGATTACCTGTGATAATTTCTGGATATTTTTGAATGCTTCTGAGCAAATTTGAATATTCGGTCAGAGATTCTTTGCAGAAACTAAAGAAATAAAAGTGAAAAGCACAGCAGTTACTTTTTGTTGGTTACCTTCCTCGGAATTCTGGTCGTCAATAAAATCTGGCGACTAGAAATTTTGTACCTTGATGTAGAATGTGATTACCGGTATAATTTTGTAAGAGCTATTTATTATTGGAGACATTTACTATGAATTTTATTATGTGAGAGAAAATTTATCAGAAATTGATAATTTTTATAGACTTATCTGTAGGCAAATGAGACCCTAAATATCTTTTACTCAAGAATGAATTTTATTTAATATTTTCATCTTTGAATTCCACCCCATTGCTATGTTGGAGGGAAGGGATCCCTTAAGGTGTGCTTGGATGAAATCAAACACATAAGAAAACTGAGTGAATAAACTTTTGGAATAGCAATATTGTACAAATGGAGGAGTATTTTATAGTCTTTTGAAATATAATTTGTATGGGACAAATATTTTCAACATTTATCAATTTGTTCCATTTTAATTTTTTTAATAAGAAAACTTCATACCTTAGTTCTTCCATAACGTCAACATACCATAGAAAATTTTCTTTTTTTATTATTTGATAATTAGTGTCATAAGAAAGGTACCTAAATTCTCTCTCTATTAATTTGTTTTCTTTAAAATCTGAAATTATTTAAAAACTAAAAGTAAAACCCTATTTCATATGCATAAATATTGAGGTAGAGGCCGAAAATTTATTGAGTTGACCTGAGGATTATTAAGGTCGAACAAGCAGCATAATGAGTTGGAGAAATATGCACAAAACTATATCAGAAATAAACTGACATGGACATGTTTCAAGAAACATTACCTTCATTGCCAGCTACAATCCAAGCATGGGCTGCATATCACAGTGTCATTTCCTAGGCATACAATCTTGAAGTTCCGTGAGATCATTCCTCATTTTGAGTTTAATTGTCGATGTAGATGATGCCTCTCAAAACATGTTCAAGTCATTTTCTAATTCCATAGTAGTTTTGTGCATGTTTTTAAGCATTAAAAATTTAGATTTTTTGGCATCAGTGATATCATATACTTGATAAGTTAGATTTATAAAAAGCATGTTTAGTGATTCCTAAATAGCACTTTCGTCAAGCTGTGGGAGCACATGCATGAGTGTGATTTTGATTTATTTTGAGCACTTTGAAAACTGATGCCTCCTGGAACGTCGATACTAATGGCCTAGTAACATTATGCTACTGTTAATATTTTAAGAAGAAAGCTGACTAACCTAATGTTTTACCTTTAATTTATAGACAATAATCCAGTGGAGTTGGAGGAGAGAGAAAAGTAAGTGTCTGCTATGCTTCCTTGCTTATTGTTCCTTATTTTTATTTGATACACTGGAATCAGAAGTGGTTGTAATTTGGATATAGACAACATATTTTCTTTACCAGTATGCTTCAATTCAAAATTTCTTCTAAAGTTGGTTTATACCATACATAAATTAGGATTCATATCAGAGTACATTGTTGTCATACTCCACTTTTGCCTTCAGTGTTTGTTACACCTTTTATTATTTTAGTTCCAAAGACAGAATTTTATTAGATGAAAAGCAAGTATACAAAGGTATTTAGTAGTTATAATTGTTAATCAGAATGGTTTAGAAAAGCATTCTTTAAGTCTTGGTGACAAAGGCTATTTAATTTTAAATGTTCAATGATTTTGGTATAAAAATATAGCCTACAAACTATATGATGTGGCCTTATTATACTTTTTAAACATCGCGTTCATCATCATCTGTTGTTGCTCTGTGTGGAGCAGTCTATACGACACTGGCTTTTTGTTCCAGATTTGTAGGTTCTGTCCATTCATGTGACAGAAAATCTAAAATAAAAATAAAAATAAACCTGCTGGACATAATTCCAGCATACCGGTGTCTGTTATAGGCCTAAAAGCAGTTTACTATCATCAAGAAATAATCATAACAAACGAACCCCATTATCTGTTCTTCACTCAAGCACAAATATTTTAATGCAGTGGGTATAACTTTTCAAGTCTTTTAAGTTATTTATGTTCAGTCATAGATTTTATCCCTATTTGCTTTTGTTTTTCCGAAAAATGTCAAGGTCTCATTAGCACTTTTCAAGTTATTTTATCCCATTACTCATATTTTTTCGTAAGAGACTTAAGACTTTCCTGTTATTGGTTATGTATGATGGTTTCTCGGGATTCTAACCAGGTGAAGTTGTTTATGCAGTCCGAGCTTTTGGCTGCTAATAGTGTTAGCCAAGCAGAGACCTTTTTTAGGAAATAGCACAATGAAGTATTGACATCAGTAAATTTGTCTAAACTTTCCATACTCAAATTTTGTACAGTTCTTAATATATGTTCGTATACAGCCAAATCTGTTCAGAATGGAGGGTTTCAACAGAAATAAAATTGGAAATTAACAAGGGTTTTCTAAGATGCAATGATATAATATCCAAATTATGATAGGAATATAATGTATAGAAATAACTTACATCACCTAATCACCTTGGACAGTTTAACTTTCTATAAAATAAAAGCTACAAAATCCAAATAAAAATTATGTTTTTATGAACCATTCATCTGTATCACAATTCATCTTTTACAAAAATGTATAATATGAATAGTGATATAAACTTAGCTTTCATCATCCTTTTTAACTTTCTATAAAATAAAAGCTACAAAAATCAAATGAAAAGTATGTTTATATTCTTTTCTGAACCATTCATCCATATCACAATTCATCTTTTACAAAAATGCATAAGGTGACTAGTGGTATGAACTTAGCTTTCATCATCCTTTAATTACCATTCTCAAGTATTGCAGGTACGAAGTGAAAAATTACTTCTCAGTTCTCTTGTTAAAAAAATTAACCTTTGTGAATGTAGATCAGTTATAATACTCATGAAGCTATAAATTTTCAATAAATTTACTATTAATAATGAATGGTACTTAAAGGATAACATATTTTATAAATCCATTTGTATATGAGTTTTAATGTTGAAATTTGATATTAGTGTTTATTATGAATTTAGTTGCTGTGAAAATTTCACTTTAATTTCTTATAACTACAGCTGTAAACTTATGAGGTAGATTTCAAAATTGACCTAGTCTTCTTTATTAAATGTAGAATTTACATGTACATTTTTGTATATAATTTTTACATTTTTCCTATTTTCTTTAAGTATATTTTCCTTTCTATGTCTATGTGTTGTACATTTGCCTTATTCTGACTTAAGATTTGGGCTGCTTTGGTACTTCTGTTTCACTTTATATCTCTACAGTGAGCTGGTATGGTGTTGCTAAGAAAGGATTCCCAAATGGATGTATCATGCTGTATATATATTTTAAGATACATTAAATTTCTAAAAAATATAATTTAAAATGCTGTAACACTAATTGGCTCCTTCAAAACTACTATATTTACTTCAAAGAAATTTTAATTTAACAGAGTAATTTTGATACATCTTGCATAGAAAGGTAAGCAAATTCAGATTTCTATAACCAAAGTCTCATGTTAAAAATTATTGTAGCCTTATAATTTTTACAGCGGGTATCAGAGGTTTGTCACAAATCTCTATGGTCCACACAAAATGTAAGTACCATATGTGTTCAGTTTCCTAGCAGACCTTCCTTTCTTCTGAAGTTGTAGTGCATTAACCGTATCCCTGTGATGTAGGACTAGTAGCTTCAATTCCTAAACTGCTATTAACAAACTTTAGCTTTGGTTAGAATTTTCCCTGTAAATAAACAATTTAACTTTCCAGTAGATTAGTTTTTTATAATTTATACAAGGACTAAACTATTATAATAAGCTTAATTTCAAATCTTCATTCAGTAGCCTACCTCATTTAAGGCTATGTAGAAGAACTAAGTACTTTGAAGATAAGTTTTTGAGAAAACGAGGGCTAAATTCAGATAATGTGGCTTATATTATACAATACAGTGCACGCTGCTTATTGTGATCACTTCGGTACGCAGCTAATTTGTATTAATCAATTGATAACAGTAGCCGAAAGAATTAATTGAAGGATATTTATTCATACATCAGATAATACACCATAAAAACAGAATTAAAACCTATTTATCATACACACAAGATAATACGTAACTGTGAATCATTCAACCACTCATAATAGCATGCAAACAACTTTTTTCACAATTAATAAAGTTTTTATTGTTTCTGTTTTCCCTTTGGAGTCCATTAACCAATATTTCATATGCATAATGTTTTTTGGAAGTTTACTGACCTCAAACAACTATGAGCTAGGAACACTACCCTTACTTCTAATACAACACAAAATCCTTAAAAACAAAATTTTGAGTGACGTACAATACTTTGAAATAAAGAGGCAGAACGGAAAATGTGATAACATAAACCGAATCTTTGATCACAATAAACAGCATTTTTCAATGTTTCCGTATTAATCCCGACGGGACTTCATAAAAGTGATAACAATCCCTGACTGATAACATTATCCAGGATTACATTAAGCGGCATTCACTGTATATAATTCTCTTGAGATATATGACATATATATAATTTGTATAATTTGCCTGGTCTCATTAGTAAATAAAAAGGGATGTGAAGGAATTCAAGATTATTTACCAGAAAACAGTGTAAAGTTAATATTTATCAAATTATTGACAAGGCCTTTAGCTAATCAATTATTCACAGCCTTGATGTTATATCAAGTAATTTAGTTTTCCTTAACCTAATTTTTGTAATTTTATGAAGTAAGTATGTACAATAAAAGATCACATTTAAAATAATGTATTCCATGTTATGAATATTCTGTAACAATGAATTTTCTCAAAAACTCTGCTTTCTTCACTTGCTTAAATTTCAAAGAGAAATCGCCTAAAGTTTAAACTTTTATTATGTCTTATTTAATTTGTTTACTCTCTATTGTGTTTATTTACTTTTTTTAAAGTTGATCATAATATTTGGCATACATTTCAAAATATTTCAAAGTGAAGTTTTGGTGTTATTCAAAATTTTAAGCATAACTATTTATAAGAAGTTAATTATTAAAAGAGTCAATCTTACAAGTCAGTCTTTCAAAAATTGATATATCTTCAATATAATATTGAACATGGGAATCCTTAACTCTTGCAACAACATTTCAGTTACACTCCTCATCGGGCCGTTCACCACTGATAAGCTCTAATTGTTATTGTCATGCAAAGATTCCTATCCCGCAGTCCTGAGGGACGGCCAACAATTGATGCATCTCCAACCTCCATGACTCTAGCTTCTTCTCCTGACAAACATTGCCCAGGTAATCTCTATGTCAAATATTATTGCACTAGAATCCCACTAAATAGAATTTATTTTGCTCTTGAATGGCCTAAAATGTTTTGGGCCAAGAGAGTGAACTTTACATTTAAGACGGTAACTGAAGTGTTGTTTAATCCCTTTTACGTTTTCTAACATGAGGATTTTTTCAACAAAATATTAAATCTAGAGAAATCTGCACTTTGCAGTCTGTTTACAAAACTTCTTTAAAGTTCACTGTCAGGCCTTGTGCTCAAGTGCAGCCTAAGGCCCGGTGCACACGACCGTCAAAAGTATGCAGTGATGCTGTGTTCTTTTGCTGCATGGTTTAGAATTTCACTGTGTTAAAGTGAGCGATACACACATGCATCCTGGGATGTACCATCACCTAAGAGATGCAATGGCGTCATTTTTTCTAATCCGGATTCTGCCAGGATGCAGCATCACATGCTAGCGGCTTGCATTCTGGCAGACCATTGTTGGCTGCTATTCACTGCACACATGCGTCAGATAGCTGCAATAAGGATACAAAATAATCACAGAATAATCTATGCCTTTAGAACTTACAACAATTTCACCCATTACAGTATTTCTAAACTAAACAATTATAGTTTTCACAGCCTTGAATTATTGTACTTACCCTAAAGAAACAGCTAACACTTCTAAAGGAGGAATTGCTATTCTCATCCTAGTATCTTTACTTTTGCTTAAGTCACTTATCTTATATTAGATGACATACAACAAAATATACCTAGCCAAACTGCATATATAGAATTATTTTCAATGCCAATTGTATTCTTGATTACTCCATGATCTTGGGAAATGGTGAACAATGCCATACATTCATTAATAGATACTTGCAGTAACATATTTCAACACAACTTGTGCTCTGACCTATTTAATTATGCAGAATTGAAAACTGAATAAGTGAACTAAAAATTTAAGAATTTTAATAATTGTTAAAAACTGCTAGTAAAATGATTTCCCCTTATGTGTTCATTATTATATTTCCTTCAGATTCCTTACAAAACAAATTGACATTACTCGAAAATAATTTTAAAAATTTACATATGTCTCAGCTCTGCAAACACTATAGTACAGATGCCCTTAAAGGGTCACTTGTTAACCAGTAAATATTCCCAGAACTGTTTCGCTCTGTGATTTAGTAGGTTTTGTATGCCTCCATTAAGTAAAGTGGCAAAATGATATGTATCACGTTGTCGCTCTCTGTGAATTGATGGGGAACTTCTGATGTTTGTGTGCACCGAGCCTAACTGAAACACTTCTGTAGATATTTTTAATTTAACTTATCTCCATCTTAAACTTAAGGTATTTCTTGAAACTACACTGTTCTTATTTTTACTTTTTTATTTCTTTGCATTATTGGTAACAGGCACCATACTATTAATTTAGTGCTATCTGTTTAGTAATTTCTGTCTAGTTGCACTTTTCCACCATCTATTACTTCACACATTTTCAAACATGAAACTTTCTGTAATTTCACTGTATAATAGACTACTACACAGTAATTTGGAACTAACTAGTATTTTTAAGTTATGTTATAAAGAATTTATCTTTTTATTCAATGGAGTCCGTGTATTCATCTCTTCATGTTTTCTTCTGTTATTTAACTTGATATGACTATATCTTTTATATGATTTTCATTGTTTGAATATACAGAAGCCCTTACCTACTAAAAAAGAAAGTTTACCGAGACCACTATTCTACCACTTTGTAGAATTACATTATGTGAATACTCATAAGCCTTTCCCATTTAAGAAAATAAAAAAAAGATTACCATCACCTACCCTACTTTTTATCAAACTACAATCTTTATTTTGCAACAAGCTTAGTGGCTATGCGTGGCAGATTCTCTCTAAAATTAAAAAATCCTGTAAACTATGAAATGTTATGCAGTATTGCATAACATTAAAATTTACCTTGTTCTGAGGAAGTAGGAGACGATAGAAAAATGTCTATGGGACCTAGTTAGGATAGGTTAAAATCCCGGCTATGGCATTGAATTTTTCAGTCTGACTTCACTTTTCCATGTTACCCTACACACGGCTAATGTGAAAGAATTATCATTCCACTGATATTCAGTTATTTGAACCTGATTCAAAGCTTTATCGTTCACCAGGTGAGATTGAATTTCTACAAGCATTGAGTGGCGCATAACTACCCTTCAGGGAATTTTTTCGAAAAATGTTTCAAATAAAAGTTTTAGCTCTTGGTTTAAGCACCTGATGTACAAAATGTAAACATTATTGTTGAAGCTGTTTTTGAGAAAATCACGAAAAACAAAAGCTTCTTCATGAAAAGGCCCCTTAAGAATAAGAGAAAGTCGTCGCCATTTTTCAAGTCATATCCTCAAAATACAAAATTTTGTTTTCAAACGATTTTCCGTTTTAGAGCTAGGCTGTTCACAGACAGACACACACACACACAGACATGTTACTGAATATAGTACTTTTGGGTTCAGGAGACCTCAAAACTTGTATTTATGTCAAAAACTCAACTTCGAAATTGGGGGTCATAAATTCTAACCTTAAAATTTGTATTTGTGAATCTAATGTAAGGATTTACTTTATTTAAACAATTAAATCCACCAATGTAGGGGATTTCTTCTTATGAAATAACCCAAAAAAGATTGCTGAAAGTAAGTTCATCCAAAATCCTGTATTCCTCTTTTCTGAAACAAATTGATTTCCTCTATTCTATATCCTTTCTGAATATTTGCTCTCATTGTTCTCTATACATCTACACACCAGGTAATTCATTCTGTTGCAGTGTTACTTGTAAATATTTTGATTTTTTTTTCATTTAAACCTTTTATTTTCATATAATTTATTTATAAACCTCTAAGTGTCTTATGCAGTACCAATTAACAAAAAAAACACAAGAGGCTGGTGGCACATACAAAGTTATGTTACTGATACGAGTAGCCACAATGAAAAACAAGCTGATCCTCAGAAATTAGAGAACAGAAAACTGAGTTAATTACTCACTTCTCTAGATAACCGAAGAAAGAAAAAGAAAATTATTTAATTAAATATTTTTTGGTCAGAAATATACTGTTTTATGTAAACAGTAGAACTTCAGTTATCCAAACTAATTGGGGATTGGTGCGATCATGTCATGCAGAATTCTTGATAAATGGATCATAAGTGAAAATCACCCTAGCAACATGACGACATTGTAAAAGGGCAATACTGCATGCATTAAAGGAACAAAAGCTGCAAATATTTAAGACAAGATTTATTTATTTACAAAACAAAGTTACATATATTTTAATTACAGTGCACACTGCTTATTATGATCACTTTGGGATGCAGCTAATCTGATAATGTTAACCAGTTGTTAACAGTGGTCGAAATAATTAATTGAAATTTATTCATACATAATATAATGGACTACAAAACCAGCATTAAAAGCTATTTATTCGTATATACAAGATGGTACATAACTAAGAATCATTAAACTACTCATAATACAGTATTAAACTGCAAGAAATCCGTAAAAAGTTTTTAATTCTTATTTCTGTTTTCCCTTAGAAGTTCATTAACCAATCTTTCATACTCATAATGTTAACCTGGCGGTGAAAAACATGTCTCAAAAACATCTAACACCTTTCTGTTCAAGTTCAAGTCTTTTTGTTTTATACTAGCCATCACTGCATGTGAATACTGTGATCTCCATAAATAAAATAAAAAAATGAGGGGTGGAACATGTTTTATTGCTTAAAGGAGAAATTAGGGAATGCCACCTCCTTCAAACTGGTCATCGTGAGAGGTGGGAACTGTACCGTATACAGTTGAGTTACACAATGCAGTTGAGTTGGAAATGAAACCCTTGCAAAAATAAACCTGTGATACATAAACCGAATCACTGATCACAATAAACAGCTTTTTTTCCTTGTATCAGTATTAATCCTTAAGGTGCTTCATAAAAGTGATCACATTGCCTGACTGATAACTTTATCTGCCATTACATTAAGCAGTGTTCACTGTATATGCACAATACAATATAACAAAATATAAATGGAACTGTTCAAACTGTAGTACAGAACAGGTTATTATATATGTTGCCCTACTACTGAACTCTCAAACAAAATGTTTATTGGAGTTGTGCTGTATAAAATAAATCAGCACAGAAACATCAGAAAACAATTCTAAGGACAGGTATGTTATTCTACAAAACTGAGCTCAAAGTTTCTTTTCATAAATTCTACAGACTTTAAAAGAAACCATAATTTAATATAGATATTAAAATCCATTAAAAAATTTAAGGAAAGTAACAAAATATAAGTTTGTTTAATTGAACCAAACTTTTCATCAATAAAACCTGTTTGTTCACTCCTCAGTAGTAGCTTGTGAAGTCAGACCATTTTATCTTCAGTTAATGGTAAAAAGAATAACATCAGTTATGTTCATTTTACAAAATATAGCTGCTGTTCCTTACCAAATTATTTAATTAGATATGATAAGCCCTTTAGTTTTAAATAATTTAATTTTAAAATATGTTTTTTCACCCTACTTAGAAGTAATCTTTTATGAAACGGCTACTCTTATCAGTAATTTTTAATATGTAAGTGTTCACTTTCCTTTAACACATATAGATTTTTTTTTAAGCTTATAGTAGTTGTGTTTTAGTTTATTTTTCTTCCATTTTATGCTTGTAATATGTGTTTAATGCTTAAGCATGTTGTTTGTTAAGTGAATTGCATTTGTATTAATGTTCAGCCCCGATGGAGACTCCAGTTTATCATCGCCTCAGGTGCAACAACCTAGGCCTGTTCATAAGTGGCCTCTCCGTCCCGGCGTGCTTGTGCATGTTAATGGAACCCACAGCTTGAGCGTAGGCAGACTACCTCAACAACAAACTGATGGATCTATGACCACTAGCACACCCAAAAAACATCCTACAAGATTAAATAGTACTGTACCTAAAAACATGGGCAGGAAAGATCGAATAAAATCAGCAGCAAAGAGGTTGAAAAGAAGACGAGCTGCTAGTCTTGCTAACCTACAAACAGATGATATTAACCAACACAGTAGAGCTACCAGAATAAGGCAGATGTTTTCAAATGACCCCAGTAAATATCAGTATGACGGTACTATGCCAGGAGTATTTCATGGCAAATCTGGAGGTAAGAAAGTTTTCTCAATTGAATTTATTTTTGAAATTGAAAATAATACATAGAATTATTTTTCAGACTTGTTAAAAGGAAATGAGACTCAGTATTATCCACAATATTGAATGACTTAAATATTCAAGAGTATACAAGAGCTGAGCTTTTATTGTTTTATGTACATTTTTAATATCAATTTACTATATTATTATTATTATTATTATTATTAATATTTGAGACTGGATGTTAGGCACTAAAAGAGAGGCAATTTCGAAAATTGGCACTGAAACAGGCTTTTTTTGTTTAAGTTAAAATATAATTCAACATAAATATTGACTATTTTGGTAATATAGGCCTACAATGAATGCAATATGTACAGAATATGTACAGACAATTTTTTTAAACTTTATACTAATTCTTTAAACCATGCTTTAAATAATTATAATGAAATGACACATGGAGGTTTACATTCATCCAATTGTCTTAAATCCAATTAAAAGAAAAGAAAAACTTACTATGAAACACCTTTTGCAAATAATATTAGTCTTAGTAGATGCATACAGTAAACCCATTGCCATATATTCACATGCGTTTGCAGGTGAATAAAAGAAAGCGACCATCAGCTTAAGTCTGCAATGCAAGTCTGGAAAAAATACACCCTACTATAAAGATGTTTCTAGTACTAGAAATGTGAAGAAATTTTTTTAAGATGCTGACTGCAGTTCAATGCGTCATAGATTATTAGTTACTATACACCTTAAATATTCTAATGTAATCCAATATTTTTTTTCAAAATCAAGTAAATAGGCATTTATAGTCTTTATACAGTAGAACTTTATTTATCCAAACTCCAACTATATGGATCGCCAATGTGTTCATGATGTGACACTTTATGTAAGTACAGTACTATACAATTTAGTTTTTTCTTAAGAAATTACCCTTTCAATGATTTATCCAATTATCTGGATATTTTATTACTCAGATCGGGTCTGGTCCCAATTAATCAGTACGATAATTGGAGTTCTACTGTACATGTAAATAGACTAAAACAAGCAAAATTATCTTTGCTGTGCCAACTCTAATACCAATATATGAACTTATACTATGTAATTTTAAACATGTCTAAAAATAAAATATAGGCATTTTGCCTAGCTTCCAGTCTCTGATTATTATGTTTTTAAAATACCGTTATATAACCTCAAAATTATGGACTTGGTTTTATTTTCAATTATTACTTAATAAAACAAATTAATATAGGGTCTAATTATATTTATAAACAAATTATAGTTTTGACAATTTAACTTTTGGGTATTAATCCTCTTTTGGTCGTTATGAGCTTTTTGCTAATGGTTAATTCAAAAGCATGAAATTTCATATTTTTCTGCCTTGTTCAAGCTGGCTTCTTAGCCCTTTGTAAATACAACATGTTTTTAAATTTTGCCATGCCCCATGGTTTACAATAATAAATGTCCTCTTAAAACCTCATGCTACTGAGAGCATTTCTATCGTCATGTGTAAACTTTTTTTTTCCCTCACAATAATCCAAATGATATCTGTGACATTAACTTTGTTTAATTCTATCATTTGATTTGACGCTAAGTAATACACTGTTAACCACTGTTGTTGGAAGTTCTTATCCTGAAGATTTCTAACATATAACCAAACTTATGTTACGAGCAAAATGCTTGGCAAAATAGTAATCACTTAAACAACTTTTTACTTAGCAACTTTTTTTTTTATGTTGTTCCTTGCTATCAACTATATATTGTAACACATTTAACTCCTGGTCATCTTACATAATTAGCTCATTGCTATGATAATATGTTCTAGTATACTGTAAACCCAAATATTCAGAAGAATTAAAAATATGTACATTAATACCAGAAAATTTATGTTATACAGAGTTTATTTGTACTTTATCATATAACACTAATTTCTTGCATACAGTACTTATTCTTTACTTTTTTAGGAAGTTATTGTTGTAGCATGTTTCCAGTATTTAAAAAAAAATTATTTATAACATATTTGCTATATCATTCCTCTATAGTCTGCTTGGATTTTTGTCTTGAACTTGTGTGTGAACTTGTAAGTATTGTTATGTATTGTAGAGTGCGCTTTTGTAATCTGCATGGTTTTCGCATTGTGTTTTTAGTGGTTACTTTCAAGAAATTAGATGGCCCGCTCAACAGTGGTATATCAAGGAAGCGTAAAAAACCTGGGACAGGTTAGTGTCAAGTTGGTAACAAGAAATTCTATAACTTATACCTTTTAAATGCTTTAGATGTTGGAATTCATCAGTACCAACATGTTTCTAAACTATGTTTGTAGTAAATTGTAAATTAAATTTGCTGCACATTCAAAATCCAAAATTTATTTCTGGATTTGATGCTTTCTGAATGGTAGAGTATATTCTATTTCATCTAAGAAAAAATAAATAATTTTTTTTAAAAAATATATGAATTAACAGAGTTTTACAGTGTGTTATGTGCTGTTTTCTGTAGGCCTGTTTACAAATTAACAAAATAGTGGATGTCACTAAATTATCAGAAACTGTTTCATGTTTTCAGAACTTTTTTCTTCGACCCCTACTTTTCCATTAGTATTTTTATAATTTATTTTTCTAGTAATAACCAGATTTGACAGTATTTCCATCGTGTAAGAGAATATTTCCAAAGTTTCAAAATTTTACACCAGCAAACCATAAAACTCCTCTATTATCAACTTTCCATGTGTCAGAAGTAGATTTGATCAACTTCTGAAAGAAGACTCCCTTTCCTCCATAAATACTGCTGTTAAGATACTTATTTAGTCATCTATACAAAACTAAAAGCAAAGCATTTACATGAAAATATATCATGTATATACAGATATATATTATTCTTAACGACTGAGATTAAAATATAAATTAAGGATTTATAAAACATGACCATAAACTAGAATGATTTTGAGAATTGGCATATTGGTTCCTTCTAGATGACATGTAATTAATAGTGTTCAAGTGTGAGCATGATCATTAGAGGGTTAAGGAGATGAAAGACATGGTTCATGAAAATATGTACAAAGTTGGGCTTAGCATTGAGAAATAATCGTGGACAAAACTGTTTATTTACTCAACCTTTCGCCTCGATCATTATAACCAGAAACTACTCACATTTCATTTCATTTTGAAGAAGACTTGCTAAAGCAGCTGACAAATGGACAAATAATTTATTTGCTGGTTCATTTACTCTCAGAGCAGCAACTTCAATTATATAAATTTACCCAAAGAAATCTATGAAGAATGAATATTACAACTCAGCAAAAATTGAAGATTCTATACGACTAAGAACAATGAACAACGTAACCTATATTCAAACCATACAAATTATCACTTGAATCAAACTAATTTTTAGAGAAGCCTGAATCAAAACAATCACTGCAGCTTAAACATGAACATACTACAGTACATATTACTCAAGAACTCACTATATGGTAATATTTATTTTAAAAATCAAGGAATATTAACTATGAAAAGCTCTAGGAGATATTAAGATTTGCACCTATACATATTTTTTTATTCATATGCGCATTTTTAACAATTATCCAACATGAAAAAAATGAGTATCAGACTGGGGTGCCCTAAGCTCTGTATATAAATGATTCTAAAATTAGCAATGTCAAGGCATTATCTATGTGTAATGGAAAGATTTTTCCTCTCATTCTTTGTAATTAGGGATTACTTCTTTGTCATATTTCCATAAGTATTTTTTATATTTAAACTCTCAACCATAAACACTTAATGCTCACTCTTTGTAACACAGCTTAAATATTGAAAACTTATTTGAAATTACCAGTAGTTCAGACCTTATCCGAAAGCACAAGTTAATTTGCTACATAATTTTCTGCAATCTAAGGCAGAAACTGTCCAATTTTAAGAAATTTGCTGTTACTTGTTGTAGCATTTTTTTTTTTTTTTTAAATAAAGAACTGTATTCTTTACATAATTATGTATGTATGTTTTCAGACCCCAGCCCGTTAGCTACCAAAGATAAATCGAGGCCAGATCTGGCTGGCTCCCCAAGCAATGGACTACTCCAGCCAGATGAAGATAAAACTTTCTATGAGAATCTGCCCTTCCACGGAATGCAGTCAGCACCAAATAAGGTATCTATGTTGTTTAATTATTGCATTGCATCCCCATTAATTGGAATTACATAGAGTTTTATATGTTTTGTAATTGTAGATAAAGCAAACAGATATTCTTCATTCGTTATGAAGTAAATGGAAAGTATTATTTCCTACAGTGAAACCTGTACTTAATTGTTAAAGCATCCACAATCTAAGAACTTTGAAAGCTATGAGAGTTATACTTATTAAACATTTTTTGACAAATGTGAAAATTAAAGTGTTAGATAAAGAGCCTCTGATTAGTGACATTTTTATTTTATGTATGACATTATTTTATGATAAAGATGCAGAGGAGTGCATGGAATTTTAGAACTGTACATGGTTTAATAAATGTCTGTTCCAAAATTTACTAATACTACAGCTGGACACCATATTTTGTGGCAAAAGGAACTCTGTTCTTGTTTTTTTAAATTGCAATGTACAGAACTGGTATTTAAGAAAATCTGATGTGAAAGTGAATATTTTTATTCTCGCTGTTGTACAAAAAAAACCATGTGGCTGTCCTAAGAATCGGGAATTCAAAATACTAATTAATGTTGTCTAAGTAATTCATTTGTTCTCCTCCAGTTGCTTAAATCCATGATCTATAATACAAAACCTGATTTTGTAAGAAGGATCTGAATAGTTTATTTCTTGCAGTTGTGCTGCTATCAGTAGCTACAACTCAGATTCCCTGTGTCAGATATTGCAACAGCATTTTCCTATGCCCTTTCTTCAGTATCCGAAGAGGATGAACCCAGTCTTTTGAAATAGCAAGCTTTTCCATGATCTCAAAGCAAAAGTATTTTTAAAAGAATAAATATAGTACAAGAATTAAACCAATAGATGGTGTGAAAATTTAAAAATCTGCGTTTTATATGACAGCTGTTTTCTAGTGTTTTGCAGAAACATGTTTACCAACTTAACAATCAGGTTTCCCTAGCACAGTTACATTTTATGTCACATTTTATGCTTTCGTGGCTATAAACTTCTCAGGCTCAATGGGGACTGGTGTCGTGCAGGAAGTTTTCACTATTACGCTTACTGCGCATGGCTCTGAATATGCTTCCACCCGGTGACTTTTATTGCAGAACATAAATCAGGGAAAGCGTGCAGAAATGTTCGGTCAGTAATCATGAATTTGTGGCTACTAGAACATCTTTATTGATAAACCGATAATGTGCATATGCATCAGCCATTTGGTGGCACTTTTCAAATGCTGTTTTAACAAACCTATTACGACGTCATTAATAAATAGGCCTACTGTGTTTTATTTTCAGTTTTCATTTAAGTGGCCCAACAAATTCTGAAATTTTGGCTTCATCACACACACATACACAAATCTTTTGTATATATAGTATACTGGCACTGCACTTTCAAAGAATTTCCAGAGGAATTTAGGTTTCAATTTTTGTTTTAGAAAGCAAATGGAAACTACTAGGATTTGGTTGACCTATCCAAGGACAGCTACATGTAAATGAAATCTACTGGTGTTATTGTTTTGATGTCAACATTTTTCACGTGTCTAAGACAAATGTTTTTATACTTCATGTTCTGATTCTATTCATTCCGATGCATCTTAACCTAGACTTAATGAAAGCGATCTATGTTAACAATAATGCAGTAGCTTTTAATCAGCCTGCTATACCTTACAAACTGTTCAATGCAATGACAAAACTGAATGCTTATCCTCCAATGCTTTCCTGTCTGCTGAATGTAACACCTCCCTCTCCACCTCTTAGGCTAATAACTTTAGTATAACTGAAACTTCATGTTACTTATGTTCTGTTGCAATGTTGTTAAATGAATTATTTTATGTTTAGCACATGCTGAAAGATTTTCCTTCTTATAGGACGATGCTCAGGCTCAATACACTCCACCTCTTATTTTTGAAACTGCTGTCTAACTACTGTTCAATAACTTTATTTTTGTATGTAAGTTAATTTTTTCGTTTAATTTCAGCATGGTGTTACATTGACAGAGTTTTCACCAGTGTTCAAGGAAAGCATGATTTCAAAGAAAGCTATAACATCTCCTAAATATAACCTTAATTTTCATAATTATAACATTTCAATTATTGAAACTTGCTGATAGCGACCAGCTGCCTAAACAATTGTGTGGTAAATTTTATTTGCTTCAGATGCTTTATTACTTGACTTGTGATCCAAAATTTAATCATGTCAAAGTCTTCTTTTTTTTGGCTGTTTATTGTTTGCATTGTTTGTTTAATTAATCTCATCCTTATAACTTTTCCATGATCTCAAAGCAAAAGTATTTTTAAAAGAATAAAGGAAAATATAAATTATTTATTATCAGAACTATTGGTACTGGTACTAAAAAAAGGCAACTGATAATCTTCCCCAACAAGTTGACTGCTAGAGTTTTACGGTTAGTGGGAGTGGGAGCACTGACCACCGTGCTGATTGTAATCAAATCAAAAGACAATGGTGCTTGCATATGACACTACATTTCTTTAGTAGGCCATATTCCTTTGTTGGATGTCTAGCCATAAGAATGTTAGTTAGTATATCCTCATGTTAGCAACAAAACTTTACTTCACTGCAATATTTTTTGTTTTCAATATCTAATCATTTGACAAGCCTCCAAATACAATTAAGACCTAATTTCATTGAAACTGTCCAAATTAGTCATAGGCTCTTTGTAAGGGATATTGGCAAACAATGCACTTAAGAATAAGGATCAGAAATCTAATAGTAAATTTTGTATTTACAAAAAGAAAAGGCTCCAAACTGAACTATGCCCACTACAAGAAAAACAAAATTGATGGTGATCATCAGGGGGAAAAAACAAATAGAAAAGCGTGCTTCAACAGCCCATTTTCAGGGGAAGAAGCCATGAAATAAAAGAAACAAAATGATTAAATTAGAAAAAATTAATTAAAACAGGACATCAAACTTTCTTCAGTATCATACTATGCACGGAAGGAATTTTAATCAACAACTTCATACTCAGCTATCAGATTACTGGTCATAAATGGCTGATTGATGGAGAAATATCCCTTGAAATGTGTTTTAAGGTCAAACTTGCCCACTTCAGAAATTTAAGTAGTCAACAAACAGCTGAGGAAACTCATCACATAAATAATGACTTGTGGATTTGACAAACTAAGCATCCCTAGGTCATTTTTTTTAATCTGCTTGCTTTAGAAGATGTGAGAACACGTGAAACTTGACTCTGTCTGAACCCAAAATTATTACCACTGTCACGTTTTGCTAGAGATATCACTATCACTAAATGCATTTTTATTGCTAGTTAAAAAGTAAAGATTAATTTGACTCTGCTCCAACAAAGTAAATCCTAAAACTTTTTTGTGCGAAACATCTCCAAAAAATTAAACAAAAATCCCATTTTAATGAATAATCTACATTAAAGAAGAGTAACATCTATAACAACAAGTATCTATAACGTCATTCGTTGTTTCACTGGATGAAATATTAATACTTAAGTGCCCACACAACAGAAGCCCCCTGTGGTCATGCATTGTTTAAGAGGGTTCATACTCATAGCGCAAACTAGATAGTAACAATCCCAACTTGAAATATGTTTTTATTAAATTACTCTATAGAACGACTAGTGATGGATTAAGGGGATGCACCCATAAGAGATTAGCCAAAAATAATTAAGAGTACAGCTTTTTTTTTTAATAATTTTTATTATGTTTATGGGTGCTGTAGATGTATTTTCCTTTCTATTAAGCCTACCAGCTATTTAAGGCCTTTAATTATGAAAATTACAACAGAGAATAAATTAGTATTCCTAATTGCCAGCAATGATTAGTGGATAATTATAGAGAAAGGAGTGAAAATCAGCTGTTTCAAATTCAAAGTGGGCATGGGAATAGTTTGCACATGAAGAGTAAACTTTACTCTGCCAATTTTATGGACCTAAATAATGTAGAGCATACTATAAGGTATCTTTGATTGACCACCATAGTTTACTCAACTTCATGAAAACTGCTTTATGAGTGACCAGGGCTGATTTGGAGTGTACTCAGAGTAGAAGAGTAAAATGTTAGGGATTCCAATCTGGGAATGTAGCAAATGCTTCCCCTAAAACTCTCATATGTAAAGTGATTTGTTTGTCTGATACGGATATAGTTCATTCAGTTATCTGTGGAAATACTGTTGCCATTAGTAAAAATCTTTCAATACCAGTACCAATAGAACTCTGCACAAAGATACCTGAATTAATTTTATTATAATAAAGCAATTTTTTAATTTGAGTTTGACATGATTTCCTTAACCTTTCACCTATTTTTTTAAGATATATTATTTTTATTGCAATTCCTGAGATTCAGTATTTTATAAAGCATTATTTAAAATCAGTACTTTAGTGTGATTGCATACATTTTGACCCTTTGAAATTTTTGTTTCAGTATTGTAAACACTGTTAACAGGTTTCACTGTTGTCTAATGGAATGTTCTTATTTTATAATTCTGTGTCAAAACCAGGGATGAAATGATTATTTGATAAAGAAGTTAAGAGTACTGATATGTAAAGTAAAACATGTGAGGTAAGAAACCATCATACATGAGGTTCATTTCTTTATTTTTAGTGCACTGCACTCACATAAATGCAGTATGTTTAGTAAACATTAAGACACTAAATGACACATATTTGAATGTGAGCAGGATATGCAGTTACAAGTAGCAGTTGACTGAAGTATGTCTTAACACAATTGAGGAGAAATATGTCTTGTGTGCTTGCAGTCTGCACCTGCCAGTTTTAATGCAATTGCCACTAGTAGACCATCAAGTCAACTCAGTCAGTTAAATCAATTGCAGGTGGTTTTGTCTTTTTTTTTTGTCATAACTTGGAAATAAAAGCATTGCGACTTTTTCAATATATCACATGGAATTATCAATCATTTCGATTCTGTGAGCTCACCCTGGTCGATTCATTTCTTTATAATGTCAAGGCATGCAGCCATCTAAAATTTTCAACATAGATGGAAGAGGGATAATGAATGTAGGCCTAAATGGGCAAACTTCAATCGATTTAGACAGAACTCACTATGCAGGGAACTCAAATGTGAGGGTGTTTTTCCCAAGCGGCGCTTTCAAATCGTGGAATCCATTCGAAAGCCAGATGTTTAGCTGTTTCATTATAATTGTTAATTGTTTAGTTTATGAATGATTCACGTCTAAGTGTAATAAATATAATGTTTTAATTATTTTGTTCTTAATTTTTAATCTTTGAATTAATTATCGTGGGCGAAGCTGTGGGCACCTGCTAGCAATTTATAAATAGCAGATGACTAGCATTCTTTTTCAAGGATATTATGTGTGTGTAAACAGTTTTAGAGTTATGCTCCCTAGAGTTTAAGATATTTTGTGTTTTAGTTTGGTTGGTTTAATTTTCTAATTTAAATATTTATAATTTAATTTTCTACAGTCATCTAAATACAATTCATAACCTTGTTGTAAGCTCTAGACAGCACTTTCCTTCTTAATAGCATGCTATTTTACAAGCACTTTTTATTATTTTAATATCTCTATATATATAAAAGGCTTTGTCCTGACTGACTGACTGAATGACAGGAATCAACGTACAGCCTAAACTATAACAGGTAGAGACTTGGAATTTTGACAGTACCTTCGTTTCATAAGAAAGGATTTTGAAAAATTCTGATTTTAACTGCCAAAAATTAAATGTTTTTGAAAATACTTAACCCCTTTTTACACAGAATTATCCAAACAAATTCACAGAACATATTGTTGCCAGTTGTATCAGGTGGGTTTGGATTAAATGAAATGGATGTTTGACAAATTAGAGAAGGTATCATTATAATTCATATTATCTGTATTAATAAAAGGAATTGTCCTCGATGTCCAGCGAAATCTACTGAACGCAGAGATCTGAAATTTTAAACATAGGTGGGCTGAAGGGTCGGAAAATGCACCTCCAAGCCGGAATTTTAATTTTAGTTTTCGTTCGTGAGTTATGAGTGAAAAACGGGCAAAAAACGTGCATTTTGTGCGTTTTCAAAACATAAGTTTTCAGATATACATTTCAATGTCAAATCAATTACAGTTGGCTTTGGCTATATTTGTCATATCTTGAAAATAAAACTTTCGCGATCGCTTGAATGTTGTAAGCCCTAAATATGGTCAAACGTTGTTTTATTTGGACGAATCTCACTATACATAGGTTTTCTGGGCCAAGAAACTCGAATCTGAGGTCGCTTTTACCAGACGATGCTATCTAATCGTGGTATGTAGTCCACGTGATTTAGGTGTTAATAAATATAATGATTTTACTATTATGCTCTTAATTTTTAATTTTTGAAATAATTATCGCGGGCACATGCTAGTAATATATGAAGGAGATTTTTTTCTTTGATCTGAGCTGTATCTGCTCTGATAAGAGAGGACCAGTATATAATTTTAGTTTCACCACTTTATAAATTATTTATAAGCTATCTCACTTTGAAATGTTTCATTCCATTCATACTATGATCATGGTTATTCAAATATTATTTCATCCTTGGCTTTAGTGAATTCTAATGTGTAAACTTGAGTTTTGTTTATGATTTGTGCATGGTTTTTTTGTTTGTGCTTGTTTTTTTGAACGTGTGCGCTTGCATGTGTCTTGTGTGCTTGCAGTCTGCACCTGCCAGTTTTAATGCAATTGCCACTAGTAGACCATCAAGTCAACTCAGTCAGTATGGCTCTTCTGGCTATGGATCTACACGCAGTCATGTTGGTCCGCACCTCAACAACCGATCTCAGAGTGTGACTCATTTACCAAAAAATAGGTTTAGCACATTACAAACGCGCACCAATAAGCATGGCTCCCATGCTGGGCAGCCCCAGTTTTACTCAATGAGACTGCGTAGAAAAGACCAAAGTGAAAGGTTGTTATCATCTGAAGTGGATGGCAACTCTTATAAATCACAAACTTTCGAACTTCATAGCATGCCTATTAAAGAAAATTCACCAGATTCAAAGTCAAGTGCTCAAGAGGCTGTGAGTGATAGCAGGAGTGAACTTAATAATAATAGCAGTGAAGAAATTAATAGTAATAGCAACGAGAATCAGAGGATGGATAGGGTTATTCCACCAGTCCCAGCTCCAAGAAAACTGCTTGGTAATAAATCAACAAAACATACGTATCAGAACGTGCCTATTCCAATAACACCAAATACACAGGATCCTAGCCCTGAACAGGTTAGTTATACTTAACTTCTATAGGGCTACTTTGACCTAAATTGCTGCTGTCTCAACTTGCTCTTGATTGATTATATTCTTACAGAAAGACACCAGTGAATATTGCACTTATACTGTTGTCTAAAAATCCGGGAGAAAATAGTCTGATTTTGTGATACGATGAGGACCATCAGAAATTTCACCCGTAACAGTGCTACAGTAAATTAGCTGACATATTTTAATACTTTATTATGATTTTGTGATGTACCTAATGCTTAAGATGTATTCTGAATTCCGACATTTTCATTGTAAGAATTTGTTCATATTAATTCTGCTCTCATATTTTATATAACTTTTTTCTGGGAATTATTTTAGTATTACCTGTTGGTGACACTATTTGGTATCAATATTAGGTAAGAATAATTTCGTATTTTCAGTATAAATTTGAACACAGTATTTTTTTTTTCTAGAAAACATTTTTATGTATTAAACTGCTGTATATTCATATTTCCAGGTATATATTTGAGAGGGGGAGGTCGGGAGAATGCTATACCCTGAAATATTTTTAAAGATCTAAAAGACTTGTCAACAAATTGTAGCTTATAAGAGCCCCACATTTTTAGTAGTACCAGATTTGTGACATTATTTGTTCTAACTGTTTGGCGAAAGAATATTAAATTTTCAGGATCATGTCATATTCTTAGCTTGTCAGAATCAACGGAAACTTATGGAAACTTTTACTTTAAAAGGGAGTCCCTGCATGAAGTAATTTTTTTAACTAAAGCACTACCTATTTCTGATATTTCAACTTTAAAGAAGAAACATACATAAATCTTTCGTTACAATATAAATAAAAAAATATATATGGCACTGTTATATAATCTTTGTATTTACGTTAGCATGAAAATTTCCACCTTATACATTATGTAGTATTCTTGATAAAGTCAATAAACAGAGTGGCATGATCTTTCATGAAGTTAAGTGTTATAAACTATGTGTTGTTTCACTTTATGTGTGTGTACAAAATCAAACAAGAGCAAGTTTTGGTATCACCCTTTCTATCTTTACTAAATACAGATTTTCTAACATTGTTTTCTTTTTTTTAACTTTTCATTTACTAAGCTGGACTCAGGCATATATGTTGCAACCGTGCTTGTTTATGTGCCACGTGAGTTGCATTATAATATCATTAACGTAATTCATTATTTTAATTCTTATTTCTTAATCTGCACCTTGGATGTTACACTTTGTAGTTTTCCAGTACTGTACGTTGTAGATATTTCACCCTATTTGTTCATATTATGTAGCATTTTCAATTTGCATTTTATCAAGAATGTATTGTAAAATATATAATCACCATAAGCTAAGAATTCTGTGAAAAGTTTAAACTTTAGTGCACTTTAAAATTAAATAATTTTAACTTAATAATTGAGATGTAAGTTCCATTTTGATTGTTTTTTCAGAGAAACATACTTATATTTTATTGATCTTAAACTGAACTTCCATATTAACCTTGTTATTTATTAAAACTGGACATAAGTTACTAGAATTTATATTAGTGTGCTATAATGCTTCATAGGACTCCGTTCTTTATTAAGTCATAGGAAAGATGCCAGAACTCAAATTTATACCAAATATTCTTCAATTTTGAACTGACCTTTACTGAAATGTTTATTCATTGGCATTTTGCTGTGCTACTGGGTTCAGTCTCCAGTCAGGCAAAATGGGATATGGGATTTGTGGTTACCAAAAAAAAAAAAAAAATTTTGTCAAGGCATTGATTTCCCTCCTGATTTTAATCATTCCACTACTAAAAAAATAAAAATAAAGTATTAACAACAATGGAGCATATTGAATCACTTTGATGTAATAGTAAAAAAATAAAAACACTTTTGCTTTACTTACATATAAATCAATGTTATGGGGTGCATAAAAATTCATACGTTCAAAATTACCTGTAATACACTGGCAAGAAAGTCATGATACATTCATTAGAGTAGTGTAGTTTATCATCACATAACATTTTCATTAATAAGTCGAAAGTTGGTAAACTGGTGACTCGTCATAATGTGAGTGAAGAGAAAAAATCATATGATATAGAAAGAATCTAATTATTGAAGTTTAATCCTATAAAAATTTTGATATTGAGTAATATGCTTTTCTTAGAAACTACAGTACGATAAAATTCAATCTATATTGATTTTTCAGGCAAAATTTAAAAATTAATTATTACCTTAGTTCCATCATCATTATATATAATATATTTATCAAGATGTACATATTTATTAGAATTCAATTGTATTACATAAATAGGTAAAAACCTGTAAGGCATAAACAATCAAAGTAGGTTTTGTCCCTAAAGTCCGGTAACACTTTTCTTATTTTCTTACACAAAAACTACAAATGATACAGTTTTCATTTGTATGTCATATTAAAGAGGAACTTAAATGGTTTTGTTTGGATTTTACTGTTGTACAGTTGGCGTTTTGTAAAGATGATTTCCCAGATAATACTCCCTATGACTTTTTCCTGTGGGGATACATCAAAGGTTGTGTACCTTTACTACAAAATCCAGAAAATCTGAAGCATAGAACGAAGAGGTTGTTATGCCTAGTTATACATGGTTCCCATATTGAGTCATTGTTAAACCATACATTGAAAACAAAACCATTTGAGTTCCTCTTTAATGTGACATATATATCCATACACAGTAGAGCCTCGGTAATTCGAGCCCCAGTATTTCGAGGTTCCGTGTAATTCGAGCTGGTCTTAAGAAAATTAAAATTTTCCATAAAACTAGAGTAAAATCCCGTTTTTATATGGTGTACGCAAGTAAGTTTTACGCACTTCCGAATGTGTTACATTTTGAGCTTTCTTTCAATTTTTCCATGTACAAAAATGCAGGTAAAACTGTCCCACTTAGGGTTTTTGTTCATAATACACAGAAATAACCTTGGCTTCAGACTGCTAATGCATTCCTATTACAGATTGACAGAAACCGTTAGGTTCGATTTTTCTTTGTCGGGACCTCGTGTCAATCAATTGTACAGTGCATATTTCCCCATCCTTTCAGAAAAGAATACTGTATTGTTACAGTAATCCCTACAATGGTAATTAAAAGTGTTTTCCTAGTAGCATCGCTTTCCCGTTCCACTCCATTAAGGGTCAGACAATTACTTAATCCTTAAAGGATGCCGATGTAGCAAATTGGAAATGTTTGACAATATATACATACAGGCGTAACACAGGTATGTAGGCCTACTATATTGTTTATTTATTTATTATTTAAACCATTATTGTGCTCATTAAACATTTATTTGCGATTTACCCATTTATTTAGTGAAATTTCCGTATAATCCGAGTTTTTTGTAATTCGAGGTAGCCTCAGCCCCAATTAGCTCGAATTATCGGGGTTCTACTGTATATATATGAAAGATGTATTATTTATATTTTCTCTGTAATAAATTAAGAGAAATGACGCGGACTTAGAGACGCGGTACAAATATCATTAATATAGTGGAGGATTTACATTTATCTTTTGCTCACAAGACCATTTCTTTAAGAACTAAGGAATGTGATAAAAATTTATTTTCTTTCATGCTTATGAAATGCACCATAATTAAACTATTTTGCTGAGTATATTCCACTCCATCCTGATTTTTGCTTGCCTTGCTCGGTTAAGTCTATATCTGCCCATTTTTCTTTACACCAGTGTTCTATATGAATGTTAAGTACGTTATTTCATTATTCTTGTTTATAATACATTTAAAATATACACATTTCAGTTATTTATTTAATTTAATTTTTTCTTAGAGTTATATAAGACGACACTTTTAATAGTTTTTATATCTGATTTTTCTGGTTATATTGTCTAGTCATATTGCTACAGTTCCTTCTCATTAATTCACAAAACAAGAGAGGAATGCTCTTGTGTTACCCATTTTCCCTTGTACTAATATTGCTCATGTGTTATTTTGTTTCTAACCTCCTTAGTAATAGAATGGACTAATAATAGGAAACAGTAGCCTACAGTACCGAGTGATTACTCTGCTCAATAAAAACTGTTCATATCCTTACTTAGAGAAGAGTTATAATTTGCTTGCTTTTATCATAAACCAGTGAATGGATCAGTGCATTACTGTGTAACACTTCCCCACTGAGTAATATTCAGAAAGATTGATCTCTACATTCCCTATTTTTGTGATTTATGTCAGCCTTTGCAAATGGCAAAAACAAGTACTGGTGTGGGGAACTTAGTATTTATACAAAATAAAATTCAGCTCCAAATAATATTGCCAATGCTTACAAAATTTACAAGAGAAATATTTCCGAATTTCTCATACTGTTGAGAAGATTCCTAGACTACTGTGTCAGTAATTTTGTAACTAGTTTTTCCGACTGGAATGAAGTAAGATTTATGAAATTCATGACTCAATTTTGAACTATGAAACTTAAAGATATGTTCAAGTGAAATATAGAACATACCATGGTGTTGAAAGCAATCTGTTACAAGTTCTCAGCAACAAATTGTCATTTGACTTGTTCTTCTTGGCGATCTGCCTTTTTCATTCGAAGAGACCCTTTCCTCAACCTCTGGCATTTTGTTTGTAGCATCATAGCTCTAAACACAAATTGCATTTCATGCTATGATCTTATTGTAGTTCCTTAAGTATGTATTAATAATAATAATAATATTAATAATAATAATAATAATAATAATGGGGAATACTTCCTGATAGATTCTCATGATTCAACAAAACACATCAATGAATTTGTTGTCATGCAACTTATTTGGCCAAAAATTGATGCCATTTGGTGTCCATTTCTTCAGAGATTTTCAAACAGTTAAATTAAGACCTGCATGAATCTCTTTCCCTGACCAGTTTCTTCTAGTTTCTTCTAGTTTCTTCTAGTGGGATCTTCACTGGTTCATATTCTATCTTTTTCTGTTCACTAGGGACCTGAAAATGTCGTGATTTACAAAAATGACAAAATGTTAAAAAATAAAATTCTTGACCGAAGTATTTCTAACTTGTTTGAAATATGTTTTCTACCACATCTACTCAAGAATCAATTGAGAAATATTTGAAATGTAAGTTCACGCATTATTTTTACTTCAACTTTCGAATTTGTGTACTTTTATTTCTATTCATGAATTTTTGTTGTTTTGTAATTTAAATTTAATATTCTATTATCTTGAATCAGCAAAATCAGTTTTCCATGTTTGACTCTGATCCTAGATACTAAATTTTCGCTATGGCAATAATGAAATTTTCTTATTTAAGTCAGTTTCCTGGTATGCTTGGAAAAGCATTAGAAATGTGTTTGTAAATTTCAGTCAAGTTTGAAGCAAAATTTTTCATAAACACACAAAACTTTTGGTACTATATCACTGATCGAACAGATAGTGTACATATGTGCTCATTCTGGCAGATAGCAGCTCAAAGATAATACTTAAAACTGAACACAGCAAGTGGCAGTTTGTTGCAACAATTGGCTACTGGAAGCTTTCATTAGCCACGTGCCCTATGCCCTATGTGCCATTTTGCAGGTTATTCGAAAGTCTGGTCTTATTTTAGCAAGCTTTTTGTGAAAGAAGGGGCTGGGAAGAGCTGTTGACTGCATTTTTCTATATAATATATAAACAACAAAATTCTCTGCTTCTGTCAAAAAGGGACTAATTTTCTTTGTCCCAAATAATAAATAAAATACGTTTATTAGTTGAGAGGAGGTCACAGAAATAAATAAATTACCATAGATTATTTTAATGCAGAGAAAGAAGAAAGAAGAGTACAAAAAAATACTCGATTAGGCTTAATGTAAAAAATTCCTTTATCTTAATTTTTTTATATAAATAACACATGTGCTTCTGCACGTTCACTACTTTAATTTAGTATTCACACTCAGTTTTAAGAACTTTATAGTTTACATTTGCAAAAAGAATTAATCTCTAGAATTTGAGTAATTTCTGAGTAGGCCTAAATAGTTTTAAAAACTCATAAAATATGAATATTTCAGGAGATTAAATATCTCTGCCACTGGGAAACCCAGTCACAAACTTCCTAAATTAGAATGCCTCACAATACTGTATATGATGTAAATGTCTTTCATTAAGGGTAATCAGTCATAGGAGAGAAATTCCATCTTGCACTGTGAGTGTAACTCTTGTCTAGTTCAGCTGGTAGAGCAGCAGCAATGAATTCTGGAGGTCATTGATTCAAAACCCAATGTCAGAAAATGTTTCTCCTAAAAGTTGTCGTCAAGTGGGCATGGCATGTGCACCGCCTTTTTTAAATCTCATTATTCGGGCATTTAAACCTTTGTAGATCATAAACACATAATTTTTTTGTCTTCTAAGAAATATGATTTTTTCAATTTTCAGCTCCTCCCAGTGCCCTTAAATATTGAGCAGTGTTGATCATCTCTAAAGTTTTGCTAACCAATACTAATAATGCTATTCTATAGCTACTAATGCTGTGAACAATCTAATTGACTAACATGCATGGCTTACAGAACCGACAGCAGCATCAGCACCACCATCATCACCACCACCATTACAATCTAACTTCATCACAACATCATCTACTACTGACACCTCCCAACAACACCAAAACTACCAGCCTCAATCACCTCCAGCAAACGTCACATGCATTGGGGGGGAAATCTCAGACGCAGCCGATGTATGGGAGCATGAGGCAAAGCAAGAGCCACAACCACAATCATCACCACAACAGCAGCAGCAGCAGCGCCAGTATCAACAATAGGACGTACCTACCACCCATGCGTTTGGAATACCAACAGCCTTACTATGTAGCAGAGCCCTATGTTACGGATAGCATAGTTTATGCTGATTTAGCTCTGGCTGCTAATGGCAGACGTGAACCCCATCTCCTCCCTCATTATAGAGCGCCACAAAACTCAACAGAGTATGCAATCTTGAAGTTTCATGATGTGGGGCAGGAAATAGATGTGTGAAAGGTTGGTACGTACATCTTGTTAAAAGTCAAGACCTCTCATGTTTCGGAATCTTGTTTAATTCATCTGGTAATAAGTGAGCAAATATTTATATTTTGATATAACAGAAATCCAAAGAGTTGCCATAAAACTGCAGCAGCCCATCAGACAGTTTATGTCAGCAATAAACACACAGTTAAAGTAAGGAATTTTAAGAGAAAAAAAAATATTTCTTCAAAGTCTAAAATATTTTTAAATTTATTGGCTTTAAGTTTTTGGGACTTTGTTCAGGAAAATTTATATAGATGATAGGGACCATATTTTGTGGTAACAGCAATAAATGAGAAATTTCACAAAACAGCTTTCCTTAGGTAAAATTAGTTTTATAAATGCTTAAAATACCACTATTATGCAAATTAAAAACAAAAAATTGCAAAATTTATTGAATTATGCTCTGTAAGCTCAAAATGTTTGAGATCAATTGAGAAATGTGATCAAAAATTTAATTTGAAATCGTAATTGTTAGTATTTTAATTTCTCTTAATTCTTTCAGTAGCCTGCTTTCTTTTCTGCTATCTAGAGACTGAATTATTTATGGATTACAGCACAAATTATAGAATGTGTACTGTTCAACTTAACATTTTACAGGCAGGGATTACCGTTTCTGAAGTTATGCTATAACTTTAGTTATATTTCTTATCTAATTTCAAGTGTTAATGTGAATAAGAGTGTAAAGTATATCAATGTGAACTTATTTCACAAAGCATCCACCGAAATAAGAAAGTGAACATCAATATCAGCCTTTTTATTTCACAAAAAGTCAGACTTCTAATGGTAGTGTATAATATCTAAAATCTGCATTCGAAATTTCAAATTAATAATACTAAAGGCTCTGTAGATTGTAACTAAAAGTTACAGGATAAAGCCTCCAGCAATAAAACCTCTAGCACAAAAATAATCCAGTGACCTCTGAGTTCACACAGAAACTTATTTTAGAAATTGGCATCTTTAGGTTGTGCTTGATTTGTAGGCCTACATATTTTACCATTCAGTCTAATATATCCTACGCTAATTTTTTCTTCGTTATTGAGTTGCCTTTTCAATATCTTACTTTTTTCATAGGTATCAAAATATTAAGATCATTAAATAAATAAAAGTCTGCACTCATCTTTCACCAAGGTGACTGATTATTTAAGCTAGAGCTTGATGAATTCCTTTCTTTCTTTTGACTAGGAGATAGACCAGTTTTCCATTTTGATCATTTAGTGAGTTTATGTCTTAATTGAAGTATCTCTATGGCTTTTCTTTGGACTTTCATTCTTTCCTTCTCACATTTGATATCATTGCTTAATCTTTGAGGTATTCTCGACCTTTTCCCTTCTGCTAAGTTGTTCTCTCTGGTATACTCTGGAATACTCTGGAGACTATCTGCAGCAACAAGCACTGGGCGATTTCCTACACCAGTGGTATGCATTGTTTGTGAACTTCCAAGCTTCTGTTTAAAGTTCCATAAATTCTCAAGTTAATAACAAACTCCCAAGTTTGTACTTGGATGGGAGCCATTCATTCTTAAGTTCCACTGCAATAGTTAATTCCAAATCCAGTAGACCCCTCTTCTGGGCTTCAAGAAGAATTAGTTTGGTGAAATGTCCGGAAGATGAACCCAGCCTCTTTTCATCCTTGAATATTAGAAGATTGATCCATTTCAACATTTCGCTGATCATTCAAAGTTCCATCAAGCTTCTTCTACTTTATCTCAAAGCAAGTTGCACTGTTGTTCCAACAAACACATTGTTCAATTTAGAATGTTTGAACATCTACATCTTCAAACTGCTGCAGAATTCTCTGTTTCCATCATTTTAAGATATCCTCTAAAGGGCTATGTGTTTCGTTTTCATTGCATTATACATGTAAAACATGTATAATTTACTGAAGTATAATTTTACCTGACAACACAGAATAACATATTATGGAAAAAATTTTATACACAACCAATTTGTACAAAAAATTTGGAATAGGAGAGGCAACAAAGTAGTTATTATATCTTGAAATCCAAACTGCTTTAAGATACAAATAGTTCACTAGCCCATGAGGTCGTCTGTTCATAATATTTTCTACAGTTTCCACACTCACGTCATGATTGATTCCCCCCTCCCCCTTTTTAAAAAATATTTGTTAACTACAGGCCAAAACCAGAAACACATTTCATGTGGGGAGGTACAAAATGCAAGTTGGTAAAGGAGAATGGGTGAGAGAAAATTAGGAATGGTACATTTGCATTATGGAATCCAGCTTTACTGTACTACCAATCACTTCGTTAGGCAGATCTTTCACATATAAGTGTAGTCTAATATTCAAAACTGCCTTCCACGTATGGCAAGAATGTCTGTTCAAAAATATCATAATATACTGTTAGAGTTTCTGCATTTTTAATTATTACATAAGATATTCGTGAAATAACTGTCCTATTCAAAATGCCCTACTTCAGTTCCAATTTTTTTATCGCCAATCAGAGAAACTGGGGTTAGGGAACTCAGTCCCATGAGACTGATGTGTGGTATCCTATAAATTATTTTTCACAGTGAAATTTTCCTCACAGAAATAAGTATTTATGCAATCTCAGGTTCATTAAATATTTCAAGACTATTCAAGGAGAGTGTGTGCGTTGAATGAAACCGAACTTTTAGAGTACATAAAATACAAGAATAGATCCATGTAGGCCATAGACTTACCTAATTTATTTGGTGAAGATATTAATTTATTTAGCTCTTTAGACACTTAATTATTTCCATTTTATAATGAATGTGCTGTTTATAGGTCTTCCAAAATTAAGTATTATTTCTTCAGTAGCATTCTCTGAAAGTAAACAGAACTTATCACTTGTTTTGTTGATATCGTAGAGCTTATTTTTTCTTTTACTGCTTATAAGGATCATTTTATAATATTATACCCACTATTAAGACTTTTTTCGCTGAACAAATATTTAGAATTAAGAACCTCCATTTATTTTACATAACTAAAAAATTTACAAGAAAAGTTTTCAATAACATACATCTTTAATTAAAAGAATCCGGTAATCTAAGATACATGGAGGTGCTCAAAAAGATGTACAGACTTTCTATGCAGAGTTTAACGACCACATCTGTCAATTTGATCTATTTTCATACTAATTAATAGTGGTAGTTCTTCCATGTCTTCCAATTAATGTGTCTATTTTCTCAACAGGATCGTCCCAAAGCCAGCGTTACATACATTTATTAGAAGAAGCAAACTGGCATAGAAAGAAGTTTGTAGGTATAACTTATGTCTTGATTAGGTTGGATTATTTGATGGTAATTAACAGTAATAATTATTGTTACTATTAAAAGTGAGGCAGCAGTGTTGTACATGCCTTTTGAGCACCTGTATTGTATCACTTCATTGATGGCACTCCTATCGCCCTTTCTTTTATTAATATTATTTGCATGATTTTTCATTATTATGCTTCTTTGTACTTTGGTCTCACTCTTGAAAAGTAGATAAATGTTTTCAAGAAATATATATTCATATATGTTTTTATAAAATTGATTGCTGTGTGTCTTATATTGTGAATTGTCTGTGATATTGCATGTTATTGTGCGTAGTAGCTCTTGTAACTGTTAATTCTATTGTCATCCTAATAACAAAAACTTAAACCTAAATTAGCTGTAGTATACAGAAATATCATCTTATTTTACTTCTATTTGTGCAGGAAAAAAGAATAAGTGTTTACGTGTATTTCATAAGTTATCTTCAAACAGTAGTTATAGGAATGTACATTGTTTCAAACTAAAAACTTAAAATATGTATTTTTGTGACATATTAGAATGTGTTTTCTGAAAACAGTGACTTAGATTTTCTTGGAAATATTCTGTAGTAAATTATAAAAACGGTGCATTAAAATTTAAATTATTATATTTGGGGAGTTGATGAACTATGGCTGGCATAAATTGAAAATTCCTCCTTCAAATATGAGAAGGCAGGTACCCAAACAGTATTGCTATATGCATTGTGAGCTCAAAATCTGTTAGTATTTGAATGTGAGTGGTATGCAACTTAAGAGCAGAGATGAGAAATTCCTATGGCATCCTTCCAGCCCCCTTTCAGAGTTGGTAGTCTGTATTTCTAACTTCTGTCTGCATTATTGAGATAGATATTCTGTGCTGAATAAAATAACCATTCAAATAGAAACCTAAACAGTGATATCGGAAATCTCTTTGCAATTTGTTTACAGTTTACCTAAACATTTACCTACGCTTTACAAACCAGACATAACAATTCTTCATGGAGGCTAGACTTTCCAGTGGGAATTATAATGTAAATAGTATACATAAAATCCCCTGAAAGGATTAAATGATCTCAAAGAAATTCATTGTCCTATAATTTATTACTAGTTATGTACATCATTCTTCTTCATCTTTCTATTTTGAGACATTTGCTTTGGTTTTTTCCAAAAGCAAAAAGGAAGAGAACAAATTTTGGAGTTTCCTTGATTGTAAGCACCTTCTCAGAAAATAATCTGTTAATGATATAAGTCATAATTTTAGTGTAATTCCTTAAAAATTCCATTTTTTTAACAAAGTATTTTTATTGATATTAACCCATCCAGGACTGTGTGGAGTATAAGATATAGCCCAATGAAAGTATTTATGAAGTTACTTCTCGTAGAAGCAATTAGTCATTTATGGGTAAGCCTATTAATTAATCTGCCCTCACATATGATAGAATCAATGTAGAAATTAATAATGTTTTGATTTTTAATTAGAAACTTGTTTTGTAAACTTTTTGCAATTCTTGCCCCATTTCCAAATTGTAATGCTTTTTATTTTACACTTCGAGGAACACAGACATGTCAGTTAATACTTCTAGGTTAACCATTAAAGTGTAAGTGGTTATTTGTTTCTTTAAACTGTTAATAAGAAAGAATTTAGTTAATTTGAACAACATTTGTGAAGGCAGGAGTTAGTGAGAAGTCTTAAGTTATTTAATGCCAGTATTTAAATAAGTGATTTACGAAATGAAATACTTTTTGCCAAATTAACTTGTTCCTTAAGAAAATTACAGTTAAACGACAATTGTAATGAAGAGTGGATATTTAAGATGTCAGTTAATTAATGTTTAAAGCCAGGTACTGATTTAAAACTAATTAACTACCGGTATTTTAAAAGGCTGTTTATTTAACAAAATCATGTAATAAATTTAAAAAGAAAATTAAATAACAAATGTAAAGAAAGCATGCAGTCACTAATGACACAAAGACAGCACAGCCCTGGAAGGGTTAAAACATTGCTTTGTCTATGCTACTATAGGTGTACCTGATTCAAGTGTTGTTATTCGTCTGAACTATTAATTAAAGTTATGTTTTCTTACATTTGCAGTATCGACTAATCTAAAAGCTTCGTATGCAGCATGAATGAATCCTTGTTATCTGGTAATTAATATCTATCCTTACTAACCAATGCTTGATTTAAAACAAAGTAAAATTACTTATGTAAGTTTTAGCCAAACACAGCTAAATATAATTGTACTTATATTTTACAGCCGTTCCGGCCGGAGTTTTCTGACCTGGACTATGCTGATGTGGATTATCGTTCATATGGGCCTATTAACTACAAGATGGCCTCCATACAGGCAATGGAGCAGGAGAAGAAGAAAAATCTAAAGAATGAGAGTCTACAAAAGCCTTCTTCCAATAACCACCTTCCAGATCTGCTCTAAGCCTTGCATTTATTTATTTCCTTATTAAAAACAATTAATGGAAAATTCTTTAACAAAAGCGATAAAATAAGGAACAATGATCTTCCACCCAGTCCACTCCAAGCTAAGAAGTAACTTACATTGGCATTGGGGATTAAGGGACTTCTCAAACTACTTTCAAGGAATCTTTTGTATCTATGTACATGCTTAAAAGAAAAGAAAAAAAAAGATTTAAAAAAATGGAATTGTTAACTTGATACCACTAACCTGTGATTAACCAAAGAAAAGTGCTAGTGTGGTGCCCCATCCTTGCTTTAAGCTATTCCGTTCATTACCCCCCACTGCCCCCGCCCTTTCTACCGTCTGTCGATCATACTAACATCAAGCAATGGCTGCTGAAACGTTTGGTGGTGCTTCAAAACTTAAGTGACTGCTGCAAAGTGTTTTAATGTGTGTTGAAAATAAAACAAACAAAGTAGCCAAAGATACAATTTGATATATATTGACTTTGGGTATAAAAACCTTTCAAACAATACGTGCTGATGTAAAAAGAAACTATACCCAAAACAATTTAGGTTGTGTTTTAATAAAGAAATTAGTTTTTTTAATAATATATATATAAACAACCTAACTATATATATGAGGGAACTACAAAATGTTCCTGCTATCATCAAAGATGTGTTAGTGTATGTTAGAGTATGAGTGAGTGTATGTGAAATGGATGGTGTGTGTGGTGTACAGTGAAATAGTGGCTTCCACCAATGTTACAGCACAAAGAAAAATGTCAGTTATGGTTGGAAGTCCAGAGTGAGACGGTTAGTTATTGTGGCAAGGCCCTATTTGAGTGTATATTTTCAGAATGTGATAACCAACAACTGGATAGTCCAGCTTTTTTTAAGTAATCAAAAAAATATTGAATAAATGGGAATTAATAAAAGCTGTCCATCTTAAGAAATGTGCCTGGGAAAATTTGTTTAAATTCCAGGTTTCCAACTTGCAGACATATTTTGATTGCCTGCCAAAATACAAAAAAAAAAAAAGAAAACACTTCTTAATGTAATTTGTTTGAAAATACATTTTTTTTTATCCATGATTTTTCTGTCAGAATAAAATCTAGTTTCTACAAAGAGCATAGGATGAAATTAAATTTGGGTAGATATTCCCATATGTAAATGAAATTTACACTGTTTACATAAAGTAATTGTCTACCAAAAACAAATTCGTGCTTTGCTTTGGAAATTATGGCATAAAATTTGGCCCTCTTGTTATGTCTGTGTCTTAAGCAGAATGCCAACATTTTTGGATTCTTTAGATAAATATTAATGTTTTTCAATATACTGGTAAATGAACAATTTTTACTATAATCTTTCATTGTTGTTAATGTATTTCTGAAAAGTTACGTATTTGTTTTTAGTTGGATGAATGTCTCAGATGAAGGTCGCTTCGAACTCTAAACTCTCAGGGTGTCTACTGGTCATAAAAGTCATGAAAAAGTAATGAAAATGAACAGATGATCTTGAAAGTAATGAGAAAGCATTGAGATTTTTTTTGTGAGCACCTAAATGAAGACATATTAAACTTTGACAAGAAGATATTGATTTTTTATAGTTTTACCATATTTTATGCCATACCGCAGTTGTCTCCAGTGATGAAAAATACAATACTTTTGACTGAGGAGACTTAGGTATGAGGTACACCCTTTCCCCAGTATGATAATGTTACTATAATTCAAATATTTTCTTAGCCTTTGAAAATAAAAGTTGGCATGCATAATATACACTAAGAGTACATCACTAAGGAATTTTAATATATTTGTTTTTATTTTGAAAATTTGTGGAGTTTTTCATTCACATGATAACTGACTTTTAAGTAGGGATTCATTAAAAAAAAAAGTCTTTGAGCCACGCAAATTATTGAGAGGTCAAATTTAACTAAAGTGGCATTGGAAAAAGCCAAGAAAAAGTCATGAATTTGATCCACTGGAAATCAGGAGACACCCTGACTCGTTTAATATTTTCTAAAATATATTTATTTGAAGCAATAGCAGGTCGGTAATGAGTACAATTTAAATTGATGTACTTATTGCATATACACCAATATGATTGTGAAGTTTCTGAAGGAAAATATTAAGTCATACCTGCTTACCTATTAAGTCACAGTTCATTCACAGTGCGTTCCGTAAAACAGCTTTCAAACCTTTTCAAATACGAGTTCCGTCCAGTAACCCCATAGCTGGCACGAAGAGAGACAGTGTCCATAATTTACTGGTGTTTAAGAACCCTAATTTTGTCATTATTCAGAATTTGGTAGGTAAATCTAAGAGCTGTCTTCAATTTGGTGTACACAGTAGTCAGATCGACTTAAGGCAAAAATGTTTTTGCAAATTTTAATCTACCGACTTAGTTACCAACTTAGTACCGTATTGGCCCGAATATAAGACGATGTTTTTTCCCTGAAAATGTGCTTTTAAAAACTATACTCGTCTTATACGCGCACCCTAAGACTCAACAACTCCCCAATCATGAATGCAGCTGTGCACGTGTGTAGAGGCCGGGGATCCCCACGCAAATGGCGTGCGTCCGATCCAAGGTCAAAGTCGCACGGAAATTACCGAATTTTACCGAACTTTATTGTTCCCGAATTCGTGCTTCTCCTTGTACTGCCGTGTACTGCACTGCTTGGCATCTCTATTCTCTATGCATAATGCTTTGTTTGACCACCAACATGGCAGATCATGTGGAAAAGAAAGCATCTTCATTGTTTCAATGCGTAAATAAGGACGAGAGAAGAAGTTACGACATGAACTTCAAACTTCTGTTTTATGTAAAGCAAAATGTACTAATAAGCTATTTTATTTATTTTTTCGCAACTACCCTTCAAAAATTCAGGGTCGTCTTATATTCGAGGTAGTCTTATTTTCGGGCCAATACGGTACATACCGTAGTAAGGTTATTGTTTGTCAGCTAAACCCACCCTACTGAAGCTAATAAAGAGTATACATCCCGTTAAATTAATGACTTCATGTGATATGTAATAATATTATTTGATGAATGGAATTACAATACATGATTTATAAAATCATATTAAAACTTGTTAACAACTAAAACATTTTGTTGTCCACCCCAATATCTTTTGGCAGATGGCTTTGCCTACAGAAATTCTTGGTATTCTTTGGACTTTTCTTATTTTTCAATTTAGAAAGAATTTTAAGAGCATTTCTAAAAAAAAAAAAATATATAAAATATAAAAAATAATAATTCAGTTTTAAAGTCAATCTTCATGAATCCATGATGAGTTACCAAATGAAACCAAAACTGATTAGAATGAGCCAGCATAAGTGTATCATTATAATGCATAAAAAATTTAAATCAGTGCTTTGTTATACTATAAGACATGGCAGGAAACAACAAAAGGAAAAAGCAAATGTATTACAGGTTCATGTTCTATGCTTTTTTCACACTTCAACTTTAGGCCAAATTTTTGTTACTTCCTCTGTCCATACCATAGATACTGTAAGGTAGAGGAAGTATTGTTTTCGATCCCAAAATTCGAAGTTGAGATTTTAGCATATATACACGTTTCAAGGCCCCCTGATTCCAAAAATACTATTTTTGGAAACATGTCTGTGTGTCTGTCTGTCTGTCTGTGAACACGCTAGCTCCAAAACGGAAAATTGTGTGAAAACAAAATTTCGTATTTGGGTCAAGTACCTTCTGAAGATGTGTGCCCAAGATTGGCGACAAGTTTCTCTTATTTTTAAGGGGACTTTACATGAAAAAATTTTCGCTTAAACAGTTTATTTGTTTTTCTCTTACACCAATGTTTATAGTTGAGCAAAGAAAATCTTTGTGATTTTTGTACACTATCCCTTCACAGTGCAGAACAGTATAAGCGTCTGTTTTATTATAATTTTTAAAAGTAATTTAAATTTAAAAATTTATAGTATCAATAATTATGCAAAATTGTATCTTTTTAAAAAAATTGTTCCATTTTCTTTAAAACTCTATTGACTCTGCAAGGTATTCAATATAAAATGTATTAACCCTCTATGTGCACCTGTGAAGGCAGACTGCCTAAAAGAGACCATCAAACCAGCTGGGTCTCCTTTTAAACATATAACATGGGACTCCAGTAAAATCGGATCATACTTGTATTATTAATAATAGGATATGAGCCCCTAAAATTTCTGTAAAAAGTTGACACTTAGTGTAACATAATATTTTCGATCTGCTTAGGAATCATATGGGTATTATCAACAACCTTGTGCTCTTTGATTTAGTTTTTCTTCCTATACACACTTGAATTTTTTTCTGAAGCAATTTGTGTAATATTTTTCGTGATAGTCCAATATTTATTTATAAAGAGCATCAGAACATTTCCCTTCCTGACTTGCTGTGTACACCTTTTCGACCAAATTGACAGTTGTATCCCAATTGTTCCCATTCGGTTATCTCTTTGTGCATTGCAAATTACTTTTTGCATTTGTATAGAGATATAGCCAATATCTTAAAGGTATTATTGCTCAATTTCAGCTGGAAAAAGGTTTAAATATAAGGTATATTTGCAATAATATCCAGAAGTCCAGTCATGGAAAAATAGATAAAAGCATGTATTATAGAAGGTTGTATCTGTGAGAATGTTGAATTGAGAGCAAATTGATTATATTTTATGTATTCATTACCATTTGCTATCTCTACTTTCTTCAATTTACATTCTTATTTCTATAAACTATAAAAATGGATGTATGAAGAGTTGCATTTTAAGTCTCGTATTTCAAGCTATGTTTTGGATAACTGAAATTGATTGTATCACTGCCAAAAAAAAATATCTGTTTTTTAGTTCCAGTGGATCTCAACCAAGGATATAAAGGCCTATACATAAAATCAGCCTTGGCTCTAATGGTACATTTTTGTAATCAGTTTTTATTTCTACTACATCAAAATTTAGAAACTTTCTTCTTTTCTTATTGGAAGACAAATAGTTCAAGTTGTCAACTTTGTAACCATCGATACATAAATTGCTCAACCCCAATTCAGTGATTTTAAAATAATCTTCAGGGTATGAAAATTGTCTGTCTAAAGCACTTGGTTGATAATTATCAGGAGTCCTTCCTTTTTCTGTTCTGATCAAATTCTGAAAGGCAACTACCTAACATATGTTTAACTAAAAAGGTGAATTCTTTTCAATATTGGCATAGGTCTACTGTGTGAATTGCATAAAGGGTTAGAGAAGGACAGAGAATTCCCCTTCCCCCAAAATAAATTATGAGAGCGAACATAATGTGTCCAAGTCAATGAGCTGTTCAGAAGCGAGCAACTTAATTTGTTAACTGGTTTTTAGGGTCACCCTAATGAACTCTTAAATGGTATAGTTAATTCAGTAGCTCGTTATAATAGTAGCTTTTCATTACTATGTAGGTTAGATTCATTTCACTATGTTGAAAAAATATATATTTTTAGTACATGCGCTCTAAAATGGTTGCTTATCGGACTGTTAACATACCGTAAAAAAGCACTTTATCAGCCTAGGCCGGTAAAGTAGCCATGGGAACCCCTAGCGGATGTACTTCCAACCATGGCTCCAAGTGTCTCCCAGTGTAAGTTCAATTTTACACTTTAAGGGTTTATTGTTCATTGTCTATTAACAACCATAGGAAACCTTGTCGTTTAGAAAACTTTAATTTCAGAAATAAATCAGATAACTTTTTTTTTTTTTTTTTATGACTGGGGTAGGTGCGAACTTTGCATTTTTGCGCCATAGCTTAGTCTCCTAGGCCGTGAGTCCTAGTTGAAAGAAACAGCTTCAGATTACTCTCTTGTATGATTGCTTCTTTTAACAAGGCATAATAAATTTCGTTGCAAAAAATATGATAAAAATGACGTGTAATTTCAATTGGTGTAAATATATTTAGTTTAATTAATCAACATTATTATCTTAACAATGTTTTAAAAGTTGTTTTAAGGAAAAGAAACAATCCACAGCAAGCTAAGTTTATAAACGTGCACTACTGATACAGTGGCCATTATCTTTGCTTTCTTTACCCAAAATAAGTTAAATACTGAGCTCATTAATCGTAAAATTACAGAACTTGTACTAAAAATATTGTATGCACCATGTAAACAAAAACTTCAGCAGACTCCTCCAGTATTTCGGCTCGGCTTATGTCTTGCCGCAATACTAGATTCAGGTAATCCATTGGACCCCTAGGTGGACGTCCCCGTAGAAGTTGGATGAATGGAGTAAGATCAGCAATGGCATTCAGAGGTTTGGAGGATGAGGATTGGCAGGACAGGAACTACTGATGTCGCAGAGTAACATGAAGATATCTAGCTGCAGGCAACCTTGATGGGAAATAACTGAACTAAACTCAGCATGCTGTGCTGGTATCGATGTTCTGTTCATTATCTGAAATCTGGATAGAGAAACGACTTATTGTGACATCTGTAGCAATGTAAATTAAACTGTAGTGTTGGTCTTAGCTGCAGAGGGATTACACTTGTTGTTGTGAGACCACCACATACTATTGAAAAGGAGAATTTCTTTTCTGGCTCTCATTCTTCCACATAATAATCCTTCATGTAGATATGTTATATAATGCGTTGGAAGAAAAATTGACTGATGGTGTGAAAACAAACAAAAAGTCTGTAACACATTTTATCCAGGCCGATAGTGGGTGGGATGAGGGAATCCACAGACAATGCTGACAGTGAAGTTCCACCTGAAAACAAACAAAGGAAACATAGACATGTTGATGCCAAGGAAGTGTGTGATCGAATCCTCCTAGAAGCTCGTAATCTCTTTCAATCTTTTGATCATCTGGAAGCAGCAAAACTGATAAATTATTTCTGCATACCAGAATTTTCAAAACACTTCCCAGAAAAAGTACTTGACTCTATTGTACAATCATATAATTGACTGGAAGAGAGCGGATTGAAAACAGAACTGAGTGTCTTGTATGAAAGAAATAATTACAGGAAACTTGATTGAGCTATTCGCTACTCAAGCTTATGATTAAAAACAATTTGATCGGTACATCCAAAATAACAAAGCTTCTCAGAATTATAGTCGCCACTCCTATCACCACAGCAGAACCGGGAAGATGCTTTTCTACCCTGAAGACGATTAATACATTCCTAAGGAATACAGTGTCAACAAGAATGTCTTATACTGCTCTTGCAGTGCTTTCTGATGAGAAAAATGGTTGCAAACATGGATGGATTCAACATGAAAGTAATTGATAATGGAAGGAACATCACTTAGAGTTCACTGTGAGGCATTAGGTAAGTAGGCCTACCAAATTTTTATTTTACTTTAAATATACGAAATGGTATATGCAGTACACCCTTGTTTTAAGCTACGAGCTGCTACTGTATTCAAGTAAGGGTTCACTGCTTTAGGAGTGCACTTTTGACTCCAAAACATAGTATTTGCTTAATGGACACTAAACTCATAATACTGTAAATACACTAAACTCATAAAACTGCTACTGTATTCAAGTAAGGGTTCACTGCTTTAGGAGTGCACTTTTGACTCCAAAACATAGTATTTGCTTAATGGACAATAAACTCATAATATGAAGTTCCTTAGCTACTGCGAATATATGAGTACTAGTAATTTGTTTGAGGTTGTTAACATTCATAAGATAAATTGATAAATAAAATACCTCCTTATTCCCTCAATTTTCTACTTAAAATGAAAGCACAACCACTTGGGATTACTTTGAAAGATATAACGTCATGTTATATTATTAAAATATAAATTATCAGCACTTTCACAGGTTATGTAGTCCAAATACTATATAATGATGATCGTTTTTTATAACATTCTATTCTTAAACAACTTCTTGTGTATGCGATGGCACTTGGAGATGTCTTATTTATGCAATTTACTGATGTTACAGCAATCCCAAGATGTTCGTAGTCAATACAGAATTTGAAGAAGATACATTTCAGCATAGCAAGTTTTTTATGCCGTCTTCAGTTCCTGATAAATATTAAAATAATAATTTAAGGGGAAATATAGTGTGAAATATTTTTATCAAGACATATTTTTCAACGTCATTCAACAGATATTGAATGGAAACTAATTTATTAACAATTTTTATCTTCGGTTTTAGTTGCACATGTAAACATTACACATGACCTATTTTATATTTTAACAATAAATCATGATGTTATATCTTTCAAAGTAATCCCAAGTGGTTGTGCTTTCATTTTAAGTAGAAATTTGAGGAATAAGGAGGTATTTTATTTATCAATTCATAAAATAAGTCATATCGCATTCATCAACCAAGTGCAGATGTGAGTATACTCAAGTTCATGGAAGCTTTCCGATCCTTCTGGTTTATTCTAGCATTCTTTATTTAAAGTTGGCATTTAGTCTCCTTATCATGTGGATTGAACACAAGCGCTGAGTGGTTTGAGTTCAAGTCCAACCATATGCATAATAGCCTATGAACAACTCTCAGGATTAGGACAATAACCAGAAAGTTATTTCCCTTATCAGACAAGGTTAAGACTAATTCTGAAATAATCATGTTCTCAACTAATCTAGAGGCTCTTAGCATATCCGCCATTGGTAAAAGAAAGAGGAGTAGGGGTGGGGAGTGGGCATGGTAAAGCTGGTTTAGAATTCCCTTACCAACATAAGCCACTGTGCTTGTAAGAAAGATTCCATGCTCTCAAGTGTACATGACTATCCTATGGATGTACATAGTGCACATTTTTCTGTCTAGATGAGAACTGATGATTGGATTCTAGAAATTTGATTTGTATTTCTGCCTCAATTTTAATTTTATTGGTAGGAATTTTTTTTAAGTATTTGATTTGGTTGATTTTCATAATGAAGTGTCACTCATTAAACTTTCGTTTTTTTTATTAACTTCTGTTTTTTAATTACCTGATTTTCTTTTCATTAGAGTCGTTTGTTGAACCTCTCGAGAAACTGTCCTGGGAAAGGTTGAGAACCACTGATGTAATATTCTCATTGTGGATTGCATGTAAGTGATAACAGAAATTTTCTAATTGTACAACTTAATTAAGAACTCTGCTTCAGCTAAAACTTAACTATAATTTATTAATATATATATTTTTTTGTTTAGTCTAATCTTTCATCATTTTATTTATCTATAAAAAGGTATGCAGAATGATCACTGACTGCATTTTTCATTTATCCTATTAAAATTTACAAAATGAAATATTTTTAAGTTATTAAATTTGGCATATCAGTAATTTGGATTACTGTCACAAAACAAAGACATACCAAAAAAAATTGATACATTTTTCATGTGAAGAAAAATTAGATTTACAGTTTGGTTATACAGTATTCCTGAAGTGGTATTGTATGTATTTGTTGGCTTTATATAAAAAGAAATAAAATTTATTTTATGACTTTCTTGGCAAGCAGCTCTGTCATATTGCCTTGTAGGAAGGGAAGTTATGATATGATAAGAGCTGTTTCTCCTTGGAGTCTTTGTTTGTATTTTATATTGTTACAAAATTACCTGCATCCTTAATCTGTGTCAAATTTAATGTGTGATATATTGAAAACATACATAAAAACCTGTTGTAATAAGTGGAGTTTTAATAGAACTACCAGTCTGTGACTTGGGCAAGACTCTCTCCTTCTTGGTCTTTGAATATGCAACAAAGACCAAGATTCTCTGACATGGGAATAAGAGAAAAGAGTTATAGTGGTTTTTCTGAAGCTAGTATATAGGCCAAATATATAAATAAATACTTTTAGTTTCATAATCTACGATGTTAGCAATACATGGTACAATAGAATTCACCATTAGCTCATTATTATTGTTCAGTTTACTTCCTTAAAGATTCATACTGTATGTAGCTTTTGTTATCTTAAGATTAAATCATTACATTATGATAGTTGTCATATAATTTATAAGTGCCCTTTCCAAGGATTACCAATAGTAAGGGAAGTGGTATGCACCGGTATGGAATATCAGCACTGGGTTTAAAAGTCCCAGTGGCATACTGGCACTGGTTTCAATTGTCAAATAGCATACCGTCACTGAAAGTCAGTGTATGTTCAAAAAAAAATGTTAATGTTCCTTTGAGTTCTAATATAATTATTTTTCATGATCATCCTTCCACTGATATCCTTTGTCAGTATCAAAAGATTTTACTGTTAACTTGTGATGGCCTTTGTTGCCAAGTTAATGACTATAACGCTAGATGTGATGTTTTTAAAATACTTCTTGGTAATAAAATATTGTAACCAAGTGAATCAGCTGGTGGCATTTTAGAAGCAGTTCTCCATCAAACAGCATGGCAGTGAAAGGGTTAATGATCAAAGAATAGTTGTGATGCTTAAACTCAATTCAAGAGTTAATGTGACTGAATTCAACTTTCAGTTGCACTGAACATTAATGGATTTAAAAAATGGAATCAACTAAATGTCATTTTATTATATCACGTGTATAAACCTTTTTTTTACATTATGTATTTTACATTTTAAATACTTGTAGGTAAATTGCTCCTCCAACCCTGCTTGTGTACAATTTGTTATTAATAATGTACATTCTCTTGCAAATATCAATGCATATTTTATAATCAGTGGCGTATTCTCCATGAATGCAATGAATGCACTGCATGCGTTGTAGAATAAAGAAATTACTAACAGTCATCGATAATATAAAAATAGCACCATTTAAATGGCAGAGGAATCAACAATAACACATGAAAATCATTAATTCTGTTCCAAAGAAGTGTTTTCTAGGCCGAATAACAGATGGCGACGGCGTGCGTGTTTCTGCGCAAGATTGTGCGTGATGGCTTATTAGTTCTCCTAAATGCCTAGGCGAGGTGCTGAGGTATTCTCACCACTAGTCTGCTACCATGACGTCATAACTCCGATCCTTGAAATACAGACACTTTGCATGCAACACGAGTCAGTGCATCTCCTGTTCTGTGGTGCATCTGTAAGGTGCGAAGATTCTTTGTTGAGTGTACTTCAGTGAATTTTGCCGCTGAATATTCAAAGCAAGGGTGATTCTGCAAGTGATATTATATTAAGTGTATTATTTCCTTTCCACTCACGTTCATCCAGTGATAAGTTAAGAGTTAGTTAAGAAAGGGAGACCTACTCCCGATTTGAAAAACTTATCGAGAACAAAGTGAAGAACTTCTTGCGTACCTATAACTCGGAATTTTATACTAAGGTAGTTTGGTTATGCGGCTCTGTAACTTTGTGTAAGCTGTTCTGCTGGCTGTGTTTGTTGCTCGGGAAGGATAAATCTCCTTGTATCAGTAAGGATCGGAGTTATTAGGATCTTAACAATTTACCCACTACAATTCCAAGCCACGAAAATCAGAGTCTCACATCCATGCATGGATATCCTTCGGATTGTTTGGTAAAAGCAGGATTTTTTTAAAATTCATATATTTAAAGTAGCTTTTTAACTGCCAGGGTCACAAGCGACCACAATAATTAATACATTTATATTGAACAAGTGCTACAAGAAGTATGAAGAATAACATATATGAAACTTCAAATTTAGTAAGAAGAACAACATATTAAACATAAAAACGACTGGATGTAATTTAGCAACTATTGACAAACTATGAACTGATTTGACATTATATGAATGAAAAAAGCAGGATTGATTTACTCTTAAATGAACAAACCCGGGCAAGTGTTTTAAAACACAATAAAACTCTGAAAGAGAACCGAAAAGTGTTAAAGAGACTGACAGCAGCCACATGCTTTTTAGGGCAACAAGAATTCGCATTTCGAGGGCATAATGAAAGTTCCGATTCCAACAATCGAGGGAATTATGTAGAGTTAATTCATTTGTTGGCGGAGTGCGATGACAAACTGCAAGCACACTTGACTACTGCCACTGAATTTACTGGATTATCTCCTCTGTTACAAAATGATTTAATACAGAGCGCTCGTGGTGTTACCTTAACAGAGATAAAAAGTCAGATTAAAGCAGCAACATTTGTTGCTATTTTCCTAGATGAAACTTCCGACATCAACTGTTCACAGCTGTCAACTATATTTAGATATGTTTATAAGGGACAAATCTTTAAAAGATTTGTAGGATTTAGCGACGTTAGTGCCGATAGATCAGCTGACTCCCTTGCTAAACTTGCAATAGAGCAACTTACACAGTTTGATTGCAAAGGAAAAGTGGTAGCTCAGACCTATGATGGAGCAGCCGTCATGGCGGGACATTTAAATGGAGTACAGGCAAAGGTGGGGGAAGTAATTCCTCAGGCCATATCTGTACATTGTTACGCCCACAAACTGAATCTGTTGTTATCATAGGCAGTGTCGTGTATAAAATCTTGTACGGTGGTTTTTGCTAACCTTACTGGTTTTGTAACATTTTTTGGACATTCCTCGAAAAGAACGAACCTATTAGACAGGATAGTAAAGAAGAGATTTCCAAAACTTGCACCAACACGATGGAGTTTCTCAAGTCGCTTAGTACAGAAAGTCGCAGATCATAGAACCGAACTTGAAGAGCTTCATGGCTACATTTTGGAAAATCAAGACGATTGGGATACATTCGCCATAAATAAAGCACGTGGTTTTCTAACGATGTTAAAGAGATTTCAAATTCAACTTTCTCTCGTGCCTATTTCAAGAAGTAAAGAACGAACCTATGACAGATGTTACATACAACAGTGATATATATGTATAGGCCTATATATATACAGTATATAAATATATATATATATTTATATTTCATGTTGCATGCCTTACCAAAATTTTTAGGATACGCCACTGTTTATAATATACTGTGATTTTACTTTATTTACAAACAACTATAATATAATAACGTTCGATGTTCGGTGTCTCAAAGCATTCATTTTGATTGGTTCTCAAGGACATAGGTTAACATTCAATATTATAAAGGTTAGGGTTACTTTTTTAAAATTTTAATATCAATACTAATCTGACTGTCCTTTTAAAGGCAGGTACTGATAACAAAATATTTTTAATTCATGGGAAGACTATTATACAATTTAATGCTATCATTATAAAACTATATTGTGTTATAGTTTGCCAAGCTGCTACAAAGCTGAGACTCCATGGAACTAGGCAGTAAAAGATTTTCCCTAATTCCGATAATGTTTGCGTTAACAACAGCTTTCGTGAAAACCAATACGTAATAATTGCATGCTTAAGTAATTTTTCTCAACTAGAACTATAAGATTTATTATGTCCTATTTCAATATACCAAAGCTCCTTTTAAGTTACATTTTATTATAGGCCAGAGTCATATCAATTGAAGCAATTGTGCATTCTATAGACAGGGCCATAGCAAGGTCCTTCTGCGCCCTTGGCGATTTTGACAAATCTGCACCCTCCATACTGGGGGGTCTGAACAATTTTTTTATTTTTTATTTCTGTAAAATTGTTTATTATTTTAATCTAAAAACACTGTTATTATCAAAGAAAACCTAAATCTCAATTTGAAAATGAACTAAGTGTTGAACTTTCAAGGTACTAAAACCTTATTTTCAGACGATTGAACTACTTAAAAAATAATTAAATTATAAAATCTAGTGTCAAAAGTAAAGTACATAATAGGCCTGAGGCCTACTAATTTTCAGTTGATTGAACTACTTAAAAAAGAATTAAATAATAAAATCTAGTATCAAAAGTAAATTACGTAATAGGCCTGAGACCTACTAAAATGTTTAACACATCAATATACGTAATAGTATTTTTTCGAATAGTTGAACCACTTTCATCTCAATAATAACGTACATTTTAATTTTTATTGCTATATCATTCCATACTGTTCATGATTTATGTTATACTCTGTCAATAAAAAACATGTTAATTAAAGGTTGTTGCATGACTGCTTTTTTTTGTAGACAATCGGCATAATACTACAGATACTTCATGTGCAGTAATTTTTAATAATCTGAAAGATTTCTTCCATTAACGTGGAATTTCTATTGCTCGATAAATTGCACCAGTCTGAAAAAAGGCGGGATTTTTCATGGTTATTTTGCGCCCTTGGCGGGGGCCCACCTCGCCACCGCCTAGCTACGGCCCTGTCTATAGATAGGTCTACATATGGCTGGAATTGTATGATTTATATAATGTACACAAGTAAATATAATGTAGATAAAATATTTTGGGCTAACAAAATTTAAAATCATCCGTGGTTAGGGAAAATAATTTTTAAAATAATCATACCAACATTATGAATCTAGCGAAATTTTAGCTAGTATGCATTGCTTGTTATATAATATAATGTAAAATTTTAATCTTAAGACAACAAAAGCTGTATAATTTGTAACACAATAATTGAGCTAATGATTGCGTCTTGCAACATATTATGTACTTTTTCGTGTTTTAGCAATGTTTTTTGTAGCTTATAAGAATCTTGGCTTGAAACTTGGTTCTACTAGTATAATTCTATTATGTAAGCTGGCTCTCAATAAAACTTTAACTTGTAGGTGATACTAGGCGCTACATACGTGTAGGCCTACACAGGATTTCATTAATGGGGATGCCAGATTACCCAGGCCATGTTCTTTCATAGTTTTAACATTATTACAATAAATGACATCACTTTGACTTTAAGGTTAGACTTTGACTTTGACTTTGACCAACAAGACTAGACCTCTAACAAAGTAATTGTCTCATTTTGGTATGTTGATATTGAAAATCACAATGCCAGTGTCATCCATGTCACAGTTTTTAGATGCAAGATAATTAGGGATCATTTGAGTCCTCTAAAAGAACGTCTTTCCAAAGCTCTTAATTTCCCTTGAAAAATAATCACTTTTGTGGTATTAATCACAACCCATCAATCAGTTATTCACAAAAGCTAGGTGTCCTTAAAAATCATTCATAGAATAGAATAAATTAGTATACAAAATAGTATAGATATACTTTTTATTGTAAGAACAAATGAGATCATTAAAATGTGTACAGTCATCAAAATATCACTATTACTCAAAACACGGTTTCAATCTCTATCTACATAAGTGGCTTTGTCCTGACTGACAGAAAATCAATGTACAGCCTAAACTATAATAGGTAGAGACTTGGAATTTTGACAGTACCTTCATTTCATAATGTAAGCGCACACTAAGAAAGAATTTTATTTTTTCTAACCGAATCTATTTAATAATCATATGCAAATATTTTCAACTAAAGGAGTAGGCCTACTCTCCATCTGGAGCAATTCAAGTTGGTACCCCTGGAGTGTTATAATTTCATACCACTCAGTGGCATTATTTTCTACTTTTAATTAATATCAGCTATCATTAAAAGTGCTTCTTTTACCTTTAACTATCTAAAAAAGGCATTTCCAGTTGGAGAGAAAATGAATATGATTAATCAGTTTAACCAATAAAACTTGATCACAAAACAATTCGGCAAGTCTTTTTGTGATATTATCTTAAACTACGGATTAATAACGTAATTAATCTTATGTGTATTATGTTTTTATGCTTATTGTAATAGTGTGAAGTACTATGTACAATCTAATTTCAAGTTCAAATGAATTACAGTTATTTATTGCTTTTGTGATCCCTTCAGTTGCCATAAAGACATGTCACCATGGATGTTTCCCTTATAAGATGCTTTTCTGCCTAAGACACACTTTTTGTTTAATCCCTTAAAAAGTCTCTTGTCAAAGTTTTACTGTATATGTTTGGAAGCCATTGCAATGAACTGAATTAGCTGCTTGGTAATAATTTAAGTGTCATGAATGGATTTCTCAGAATTAGGATAAAAAGAAGTGAAATATAAAACCTTGGTACAGAATTAGTTGAAATACTAAAAAAAACTATGAGTTTTAGGATGTCTTTCAAACTAGTTTTTTCATTCTCATCTTGACTTTTTTTCAGAAAATGTAGATGAGGTTAGATAATGGGTAAAGTGAACAGTTCTATCAGGACATTTCCTTGATGAGGAGGTACCAAGGTCGTAAGGACCCTACATTGAAGGTTGATTACCATTGTTTCTTCTTGTGGCATTAAACAGGAATACAAGAAAAATTTCTTGAGGAAAATTGCAGGTATGTTTCCTTCCGTCATGGTTTAATATTGTTGCATTACTCAGGGGTGCCCACCCCCTAAACTTCATGACCCCCCCACCAACCTGGGTGTCGACAAGGGCACCCATATATTTCTAGGGGGGGGCAAAATTGTTTATTTATTTATTTTTTGTCGCTTTAACTTCTTTGGCCACTATCTAACATTATATTAATAATAGGCCTATAATAAGTGCAACAATGACGTAGCCAGAAAATAATTGCGGGGAGGGTAGAAAGTGCCGGGGGGTTTGGAGGTATGGAATACCCCCCAAAAAGGGGATTGGGGGTCCATTTCCAGAAAATTGTGTCCACCCCTGGAAAATTGTTAAATATTGAACTAATGAAAATAACATTTTACGCTATATTAGCACTCAAAAACTAGTTAGGAAATTTGTTTACCATACTCTAAGACATGCCAATGTAAAGAAGAAATTGTTTCCTAAGTCGGGTGTCCACCCCCGGGAAATTTTTAAATATTGAACTAATGAAAATCACTTTTACGCTATTTTAGCACTGAAAAACTAGTTAGCAAATTTGTTTACTATACTCTAAGAAATGGCAACTTAAACAAGAAATTGTTACCTAAGTTATAATAGCCTACTTATTATTATTTATAAGAAAAGTTAAATAACACATGGAACAGTGGACACAATAGGCCTACTCATTATGTTATGAAAACAAAATAAATAAGAGATCTTTTGAAGTTATAAAACTTGACCGTTTTTATTTTTAACATATAAAACGCTAATTTTGCAACAATTTTCAACCCCCCCCCCCCTGTGGGCACCCCTGCATTACTATGGTATAAATGTGCATTATAGGAGTTATTGCTATTGTAGACATAATATAATTCTATCCCCATTTATATTCAACTGGGCTTGATAATGTCTGTTCCATATAAAATATTGTAAATGATGACATTTGAACCTAGTACAATGGAAAATGTTATGGTGATTTTTTTAGATCAATATTAGAATTAATTGTTGGCCAATGAGCTGAATCATAATGATCAATTTTCACTCCTTTGCTCTATGGTACTTTCTTTTTAAATGAAAATAACAAGACTTAAGTAGAGGATTAAAATTAACAATTTTTTTAATTTTCTTATAATTTAATATGAACTTTCGTTTTACGGCATTAATTTTTTTTTATTATGAATCCCAAAGTAAACGTATCTAATAGATATGCACTAGAGTTCTTAAATCCCCAGCCAAATAGCATAGGGTGACCATGGACATTGAAAAAGTGGACACTGAAGCATGTCTTGCAGATTATCACGATAACAGAACCCATAATTAGGTAAATATTCTATTTAATAATTAGATTTTAATTTAAACCAAAAAAGTAACAATTCTTAACTTTAAAACTACATCAACACTGGAGTCACTGTCAAATTTATTCTAAAAATGTATGCAGCAACCTTACAAATAGATTTCAAAAATACTTTTACCTTATTAAATCCCTGCCTAAGTCTTAACTTAATTAAAGTTTCATAGGCAAAATCTTATTAGCATCCAGGATGCAGTAAATGGCATAAATGTAACAGTCCCATGTATTTTAGTTTTTTTAATATTCTATTCTATGTATCTTAAATTTTTAAGCCACTGCCTTGACAGATTAACGTTCTCCAGCCTATATCCAGCTATGTACTTTTATCAATTGAGCTCTTTCACTGTTCTTAACTTTTTCAGTTCTTTCCTTTTGAATGTCCCTCCTGTCAGAGGGGGCAGGTTTGCATTTTGTCAAACTAGCTATAACCAACATAAGCTTTTTTTCTTTGTTTCTTTTCATTCAAACAACCCTTGTACCTCGTATTTCAGTTGATGTCAGAACTCTGTGTCAGTCTAGTTGATTGAAGCAAGAGGATGTGGCTTTATTGGTAAAATGTTTTCATGTGGTCTGCTGCCTTGTGTATTTTTGTTTTTCTTTTGAGCTCAGCTTAATCCCAAACTTATCAGAAAGGAAATACTATCAAGTCTAAACTGGTTTTTCCTGCTTTTTACTGTAACATTTACTTTTCTTCCACTTTTTTGCCTTAAACAATGAATTAATCACATTCAGGAGGACCCGTGTTCGATCCCTATGGCTGGTCTATTTGACTTAATTTTTTTCAGTTTCCCCAGTCATAATCCAAATGCCGAATTGGATATTTACTTACCATGACTCTTTGTAGCTATTTCACCCTCTATCGTATTCATTGAAATTGAATATCTGTTGAAATTAACAAATCCATAACACATCAACAATAGAAAACAGATGCACAATAATACGGTAGTTACATGACCTACTGGTATACACACATAATTTTATTCTTGATATGACCTTCATGTTCAAACAAGTATTAAAAAAATAATTTTTAACTGGCAACCAATGATCATAGCTGTTGGTGAACTCTTACTACTACTACTACTACTACTGCTGCTACTACTGCTACTACTCCTACTCCTACTACTACTACTACTACTACTACTACTACTACTGCTACTGCTGCTGCTGCTGCTGCTACTGCTACTGCTACTGCTACTGCTACTACTACTACAACTAAAACCAAACTAAACTCCATGACACTACACCTCTGGGAGGATTAGGCCTATCATCCGACTGTTGAATTATCTGCCATATTCAGATGGCAAGACTGGGGGACATGTGATCAACATGCCGATACCCACGGCCATTAATGATGGTATCTGTGAGGAAAGCCGCTACTTCTGAATCAAGTAGTGTTGAGTAGTGCAAGCTTGAGTGCACGCTGTTCCAGATCTTCTTACTTCAGAAAAATCTGAGGAGGTACAGGGAATCGAACCTGAGCCTGTGGATCCATTGGCAGCAACGACTACTACTACTAGAGGCCATCTGCTCTGTCTTGTCACAAACAAAATGAAAGAGATGGATATAGTCAAGAACTACCCCCTACTGTAACACAATGCGAAATCCTCATCAAGGTTAACGGTACACCCACCCTGTTGCACAAATTCCTGGTGTCCGCCCCTTCTTTCAACACCATAAAAAAGTTTTGATTAACGTCATGGCAGCACTGGTGCGAGAGAGATGGTGAGTACTTTCATCCCTTTCTTTAATGTTTGTGACAGGATAGAGCAGACTGACTCTACCACCCATGCGTATAATTTGTCAGGCATATTAAAAAACTTCTGCATGACAAAAATTCCAGTACACTGTTATAGTTACTTATTGATGTTCGTAACCAAAACAAGAATTTCTGGGACGCAGTATCACAATTTCCTTCACTTTGTATAAAATGTTTTTCTTGAGAAGGGCATATATATATATATATATATATATATAAAAGGTAAAGATGGATTTTATCTTGCATTTACTTGGTTCTATATCTTCAAGTTGAAATCAAAATTCACATGTGATACTGCTCTAGAATGTTAAGTTCAGGACTGATTTTCTTTCTTTTGATTAGTAAAGCATAATGTTGAAACATTCAGAAGCTGGCAATGGTAGTACCATTCAAAAGCAAACCAATTACATGCTCGACCACATAATTATATGCATTCATTTTCAAGCCATATCTTATTAGTTACCGGCGCCGCATCTTTAGATTTTTTTTTCTTTCTAATTAGTCAATTCCCATGTCAAACGTAGAATTACTTGAGCCCAAGTACATCAATGAAATGGAAAACTTGTATGTGAAAAGTTTTTTTACTATAAATATGAGTTGATGTAGAAGTGCCTTAACAATAGCTTTAAATCATGAAATATTTACTTGCTGAAAGCAAAAGAAAAAAATACAAGTTTTCCCAATCCAGCATACCCTACATTTTTCTTTCAGATTAACAACAATGTTTATAGGATCTATCATCAATAATTACAATGAGTGTACTCAATTGAAAGGCAGGTGATAAATCTGGAAACAGAGGGCTGTTCAGTCACTGTTGTGTATTCTGAACCCCTTGTAGTCTGTTATATTTTGAATATTCATATCATTAGAATGTTTAGTAATTCAGTTAAAAATATAATTGGCTTACCAACAGGAATTGTAGCAATTTGAGAGAACTGGAAATTTTTTAATTTCAAGTTGAGCTTTTGACATATATACATGTTTTGAGGACCCTAGAATAGAAGAAATCTATTTTCAGAAACATGTCCATGTCTGCCTTCTGAGCATGTGACACTAAGAATGGCGACAACTTTCTCTTACTTTTAATGCCACTTTACATGGAAAAAGAAATTATGATTTTATCCAAAAGGCTGTAACAGTTTTGTTTACATTTTTTACATGAGGTGCTTACACTAAGAGCTAAAGCTTTGTTTGCAACATTTTTTCGAAAAATTCTCTGAAAGGTAGTTATAAGTAGGGACCAGATTTTTAGGTTTTTACCTATTCTTTTCCTTACTTCCAAAACAAAAAGCGCTCATACACTTTTTCGAATCATGTCCATAGGATTCACCCACATTAATTCTGTGGCACCTAAAAATACCTAAATGGGGTATAAAAACCTATATATACCTAAATGGGATATAAAACCTAAAATATCTAATTTAGGCTACTTTTTTGTCTTTTTTGTTTGTCAGTTGAGAAATCGAGAATGAGAGACAATAACTTTGTCGGGTTGAAATTAATACCACCAGCGTTTCGTTCAACCCGTTGTCGTCTAGGATGGACAGGAGAATAAGTGTAAGAGAGCCGGCGTATTCCTTTTAAAATGTTCGTACGAACAACCATTGTTGCCGTGTATGATCAAGGATAATATATACATTTCTGTGTTTTAAAGCGCTTGCTTGCCTTTAGTACTGTCCTGTTATTCATAATGAGTGGTAACACTGTGAGTTTTAAGAAGACTTGTTAATTATGCCGAAACAAATGAAATCGAGTTTATTACGGCAGTGGATTGTGGATGACCTGAATTTCATCTTTTCCCCTTCTTCTTCTTCTTCTTCTTCTTCTTCTTCTTCTTCTTCTTCTTCTTCTTCTTCTTTAGCTTCTTCTTCTTATTCTTATTCTAATTATTCTTATTCTTCATCTTATTCTTATTCTTCTTCCTCTTATTCTTATTCTTCTTTTTAATTTTCTTATTCTTCTTCTTATATTCTTATTATTCGTCTTATTATTCTTATTCTTATTATTGTTCTTATTGTTCTTGTTATTCTTCCTCTTATTGTTATTCTTATTCTTATGCTTATAGTTATTCTTATTCTTAATGTTATTCTTATTGTTATTCTTCATCTTATTCATATTGTTATTCTTCATCTTTTTGTTATTCTTCTTATTATTATTCTTATTGTTATAATTATTATTCTTTTTAATTTTCTTATTCTTCTTCTTATATTCTTATTATTCGTCTTATTATTCTTATTTTATTATTGTTCTTATTGTTATTGTTATTCTTCCTCTTATTGTTATTCTTATTCTTATGCTTATAGTTATTCTTATTCTTAATGTTATTCTTATTGTTATTCTTCATCTTATTCATATTGTTATTCTTCATCTTTTTGTTATTCTTCTTATTATTATTCTTATTGTTATAATTATTATTCTACTTATTGTTATTCTTATTATTATTTTTATTCTTATTATTCTTCTTCTTGTTATTGTTATTCTTATTATTAATATTATTGTTATTCTTATTATTATTATTATTATTATTCAGCTTATTATTCAGCTTATTATTATTCTTATTATTCTTATTCTTCTTATTATTCGTATTCTTCTTCTTATTATTATTCTCATTATTATTCTTATTCTTCCTATTCTTATTCTTCTTCTTCTTCTTATTATTATTCTTTACTTAGAAGTTACTAAGCAGATACTATGAAGTTACTTACACGTTAGATACACGTTACTTACACGTTACTTACACGTTACTTTGAAGTTACTTTCTTGTTCAGGGTGTCCACTGGTCGGGAAAAGGCCGGGAATTTCGTATGGTCGGGAAAATCCAGGAAAAGTCAATGAATTTGTTAAAATATCCGGGAAAATTCGAAAAAATTGTGGCACACATAAAACAGGTGAAAATGAATACAATTTTACCTTCTGCCAGCTTCCAAAAAACCTCAACTGCTCTTGAAGATAAACTTTTCCTGCCAAAAATTGCTTTCTCCTTATCTTCTTTTTCTTATTTAAAGTATGTATAATCCTATGATTTTTCTTACACAGTTATTAGAAAGTGCTTCGCAATCATATTTTGGTCTAGCCTTCTACGAATTCTGGGTGCATTTTTCGAAATTTGAAAGGGGTTAGCCTTCTACGAATTCTGGGTGCATTTTTCGAAATATTCAAAGGGGTTGGCCTTCTTCGAATTCTGGGTGCAATTATCGAAATTTTCAAAGGGGTTAGCCTTCTTCGAATACTGGGTGCATTTTTCGAAATTTTCAAAGGGGTTAGCCTTCTACGAATTCTGGGTGCATTTTTCGAAATTTTCAAAGGGGTTAGCCTTCTACGAATTCTGGGTGCATTTTTCGAAATTTTCAAATGGGTTAGCCTTCTACGAATTCTGGGTGCATTTTTCGAAATTTTCAAAGGGGTTAGCCTTCTACGAATTCTGGGTGCATTTTTCGAAATTTTTAAAGGGGTTAGACTTCTTTGAATTCTGGGTGCATTTTTCGAAATTTTCAAAGGGGTTAGCCTTCTTCGAATTCTGGGTGCATTTATCGAAATTTTCAAAGGGGTTAGCCTTCTACGAATTCTGGGTGCATTTTTCGAAATTTTCAAAGGGGTTAGCCTTCTACGAATTCTGGGTGCATTTTTCGAAATTTTCAAAGGGTTAGCCTTCTACGAATTCTGGGTGCATTTTTCGAAATTTTCAAAGGGGTTAGCCTTCTACGAATTCTGGGTGCATTTTTTGAAATTTTCAAAGGGGTTAGCCTTCTTCGAATTCTGGGTGCATTTTTCGAAATTTTCGAAGGGGTTAGCCTTCTACGAATTCTGGGTGCGTTTATCGAAATTTCAAAGGGGTTAGCCTTCTACGAATTCTGGGTGCATTTTTCGAAATTTTCAAAGGGGTTAGCCTTCTACGAATTCTGGGTGCATTTTTCGAAATTTTTAAAGGGGTTAGACTTCTTTGAATTCTGGGTGCATTTTTCGAAATTTTCAAAGGGGTTAGCCTTCTTCGAATTCTGGGTGCATTTATCGAAATTTTCAAAGGGGTTAGCCTTCTACGAATTCTGGGTGCATTTTTCGAAATTTTCAAAGGGGTTAGCCTTCTACGAATTCTGGGTGCATTTTTCGAAATTTTCAAAGGGTTAGCCTTCTACGAATTCTGGGTGCATTTTTCGAAATTTTCAAAGGGGTTAGCCTTCTACGAATTCTGGGTGCATTTTTTGAAATTTTCAAAGGGGTTAGCCTTCTTCGAATTCTGGGTGCATTTTTCGAAATTTTCGAAGGGGTTAGCCTTCTACGAATTCTGGGTGCGTTTATCGAAATTTCAAAGGGGTTAGCCTTCTACGAATTCTGGGTGCATTTTTCGAAATTTTCAAAGGGGTTAGCCTTCTACGAATTCTGGGTGCATTTTTCGAAATTTTTAAAGGGGTTAGACTTCTTTGAATTCTGGGTGCATTATTCGAAATTTTCAAAGGGGTTAGCCTTCTTCGAATTCTGGGTGCATTTATCGAAATTTTCAAAGGGGTTAGCCTTCTACGAATTCTGGGTGCATTTTTCGAAATTTTCAAAGGGGTTAGCCTTCCACGAATTCTCTGTGCATTTTCAGAAATTTTCAAAGGGGTTAGCCTTCTACGAATTCTGGGTGCATTTTTCGAATTTTTCAAAGGGGTTAGCCTTCTACGAATTCTGGGTGAAATTTTCGAAATTTTCAAAGGGGTTAGACTTCTACGAATTCTGGGTGCATTTTTCGAAGTTTTCAAAGGGGTTTGCCTTCTACGAATTCTGGGTGCATTTTTCGAAATTTTCAAAGGGGTTAGCCTTCTACGAATTCTGGGTGCATCTTTTGAAATTTTCAAAGGGGTTAGCCTTCTTCGAATTCTGGGTGCATTTTTAGAAATTTTTAACGGGGTTAGCCTTCTACGAATTCTGGGTGCATTTTTCGAAATTTTCAAAGGGGTTAGCCTTCTACCAATTCTGGGTGCATTTTTAGAAATTTTCAAAGGGGTTAGCCTTCTACGAATTCTGGGTGCATTTTTCGAAATTGTCAAAGGGGTTAGCCTTCTACGAATTCTGGGTACGTTTATCGAAATTTTCAAAGGGGTTAGCCTTCTACGAATTCTGGGTGCATTTTTCGAAATTTTCAAAGGGGTTAGCCTTCTACGAATTCTGGGTGCATTTATCGAAATTTTCAAAGGGGTTAGCCTTCTACGAATTCTGGTTGCATTTTTCGAAATTTTCAAAGAGGTTAGCCTTCTACGAATTCTGGTTGCATTTTTCGAAATTTTCAAAGGGGTTAGCCTTCTTCGAATTCTGGGTGCATTTTTCGAAATTTTCAAAGGGGTTAGCCTTCTTCGAATTCTGGGTGCATTTTTCGAAATTTTCAAAGGGGTTAGCCTTCTACGAATTCTGGGTGCATTTTTAGAAATTTTCAAAGGGGTTAGCCTTCTACCAATTCTGGGTGCATTTTTCGAAATTTTCAAAGGGGTTAGCCTTCTACGAATTCTGGGTGCATTTTTCGAAATTTTCAAAGGGGTTAGCCTTCTACGAATTCTGGGTGCTTTTATCGAAATTTTCAAAGGGGTTAGCCTTCTACGAATTCTGGGTGCATTTTTCGAAATTTTCAAAGGGGTTAGCCTTCTACGAATTCTGGGTGCATTTTTCGAAATTTTCAAAGGGGTTAGCCTTCTTCGAATTCTGGGTGCATTTTCCGAAATTTTCAAAGGGGTTAGCCTTCTTCGAATTCTGGGTGCATTTTTCGAAATTTTCAAAGGGGTTAGCCTTCTACCAATTCTGGGTGCATTTTTAGAAATTTTCAAAGGGGTTAGCCTTCTACGAATTCTGGGGCATTTTTCGAAATTTTCAAAGGGGTTAGCCTTCTACGAATTCTGGGTGCGTTTATCGAAATTTTCAAATGGGTTAGCCTTCTACGAATTCTGGGTGCATTTTTCGAAATTTTCAAAGGGGTTAGCCTTCTAAGAATTCTGGGTGCATTTATCGAAATTTTCAAAGGGGTTAGCCTTCTACGAATTCTGGTTGCATTTTTCATTATTTTCAAAGGGGTTAGCCTTCTACGAATTCTGGTTGCATTTTTCGAAATTTTCAAAGGGGTTAGCCTTCTTCGAATTCTGGGTGCATTTTTCGAAATTTTCAAAGGGGGTTAGCCTTCTTCGAATTCTGGGTGCATTTTTCGAAATTTTCAAAGGGGGTTAGCCTTCTTCGAATTCTGGGTGCATTTTTCGAAATTTTCAAAGGGGTTAGCCTTCTACGAATTCTGGATGCATTATTAGAAATTTTCAAAGGGGTTAGCCTTCTACCAATTCTGGGTGCATTTTTCGAAATTTTCAAAGGGGTTAGCCTTCTACGAATTCTGGGTGCATTTTTCGAAATTTTCAAAGGGGTTAGCCTTCTACGAATTCTGGGTGCTTTTATCGAAATTTTCAAAGGGGTTAGCCTTCTACGAATTCTGGGTGCATTTTTCGAAATTTTCAAAGGGGTTAGCCTTCTACGTATTCTGGGTGCTTTTTCGAAATTTTTAAAGGGGTTAGCCTTCTTCGAATTCTGGGTGCATTTTCCGAAATTTTCAAAGGGGTTAGCCTTCTTCGAATTCTGGGTGCATTTTTCGAAATTTTCAAAGGGGTTAGCCTTCTTCGAATTCAGGGTGCATTTATCGAAATTTTCAAAGGGGTTAGCCTTCTACGAATTCTGGGTGCATTTTTCGAAATTTTCAAAGGGGTTAGCCTTCTACGAATTCTGGGTGCATTTTTCGAAATTTTCGAAGGGGTTAGCCTTCTACGAATTCTGGGTGCATTTTTCGAAATTTTCAAAGGGGTTAGCCTTCTACGAATTCTGGGTGCATTTTTAGAAATTTTCAAAAGGGTTATCCTTCTACGAATTCTGGGTGCATTTTTCGAAATTATCAAGGGGTTAGCCTTCCACGAATTCTGGGTGCATTTTTAGAAATTTTCAAAGGGGTTAGCCTTCCACGTATTCTCTGTGCATTTTCAGAAATTTTCAAAGGGGTTAGCCTTCTACGAATTCTGGGTGCATTTTTCGAAATTTTCAAAGGGGTTAGCCTTCTACGAATTCTGGGTGCATTTTTCGAAATTTTCAAAGGGGTTAGCCTTCGACGAATTCTGGGTGCATTTTTCGAAATTTTCAAAGGGGTTAGCCTTCTACGAATTCTGGGTGCATTTTTAGAAATTTTCAAAGGGGTTAGCCTTCTACCAATTCTAGGTGCATTTTTAGAAATTTTCAAAGGGGTTAGCCTTCTACGAATTCTGGGTGTATTTTTCGAAATTTTCTAAGGGGTTAGCCTTCTACGAATTCTGGGTGCGTTTATCGAAATTTTCAAAGGGGTTAGCCTTCTACGAATTCTGGGTGCATTTTTTGAAATTTTCAAAGCGGTTAGCCTTCTACGAATTCTGGGTGCATTTATCGAAATTTTCAAAGGGGTTAGCCTTCTACGAAATCTGGGTGCATTTTTAGAAATTTTCAAAGGGGTTAGCCTTCTACCAATTCTGGGTGCATTTTTCGAAATTTTCAAAGGGGTTAGCCTTCTTCGAATTCTGGGTGCATTTTTCGAAATTTTCAAAGGGGTTAGCCTTCTTCGAATTCTGGGTGCATTTTTCGAAATTTTCAAAGGGGTTAGCCTTCTTCGAATTCTGGGTGCATTTATCGAAAGTTTCAAAGGGGTTAGCCTTCTACGAATTCTGGGTGCATTTTTCGAAATTTTCAAAGCGGTTAGCCTTCTTCGAATTCTGGGTGCATTTTTCGAAATTTTCAAAGGGGTTAGCCTTCTTCGAATTCTGGGTGCATTTTTCGAAATTTTCAAAGGGGTTAGCCTTCTACGAATTCTGGGTGCATTTTTTGAAATTTTCAAAGGGGTTAGTCTTCAAAGAATTCTGGGAGCATTTTTCGAAATTTTCAAAGGGGTTAGCCATCTTCGAATTCTGGGTAAATTTATCGAAATTTTCAAAGGGGTTAGCCTTCTTCGAATTCTGGGTGCAATTTTCGAAATTTTCAAAGGGGTTAGCCTTCTACGAATTCTGGGTGCATTTTTCGAAATTTTCAAAGGGGTTAGCCTTCTACGAATTCTGGGTGCATTTTTCGAAATTTTCAAAGGGGTCAGCCTTCTTCGAATTCTGGGTGCATTTTCCGAAATTTTCAAAGGGGTTAGCCTTCTTCGAATTCTGGGTGCATTTTTAGAAATTTTCAAAGGGGTTAGCCTTCTACCAATTCTGGGTGCATTTTTAGAAATTTTCAAAGGGGTTAGCCTTCTACGAATTCTGGGTGCATTTTTAGAAATTTTCAAAGGGGTTAGCCTACCACGAATTCTCTGTGCATTTTCAGAAATTTTCAAAGGGGTTAGCCTTCTACGAATTCTGGGTGCATTTTTCGAAATTTTCAAAGGGGTTAGCCTTCCACGAATTCTGGGTGCATTTTTAGAAATTTTCAAAGGGGTTAGCCTTCCACGAATTCTCTGTGCATTTTCAGAAATTTTCAAAGGGGTTAGCCTTCTACGAATTCTTGTGCATTTTTCGAAATTTTCAAAGGAGTTAGCCTTCTACGAATTCTGGGTGCATTTTTCGAAATTTTCAAAGGGATTAGCCTTCTACGAATTCTGGGTGCATTTTTCGAAATTTTCAAAGGGGTTAGCCTTCTACGAATTCTGGGAGCATTTTTCGAAATTTTCAAAGGGGTTAGCCTTCTACGAATTCTGGGTGCATTTTTTGAAATTTTCAAAGGGGTGAGTCTTCAAAGAATTCTGGGAGCATTTTTCGAAATTTTCAAAGGGGTTAGCCTTCTTCGAATTCTGGGTGCATTTATCGAAATTTTCAAAGGGGTTAGCCTTCTACGAATTCTGGGTGCATTTATCGAAATTTTGAAAGGGGTTAGCCTTCTACGAATTCTGGATGCATTTTTCGAAATTTTCAAACGGGTTAGCCTTCTACGAATTCTGGGTGCATTTTTCGAAATTTTCAAAGGGGTTAGCCTTCTACGAATTCTGGGTGCATTTTTCGAAATTTTCAAAGGGGTTAGCCTTCTACGAATTCTGGGTGCATTTTTCGAAATTTTCAAAGGGGTTAGCCTTCTACGAATTCTGGGTGCATCTTTTGAAATTTTCAAAGGGGTTAGCCTTCTACGAATTCTGGTTGCATTTTTCGAAATTTTCAAAGGGGTTAGCCTTCTTCGAATTCTGGGTGCATTTTTCGAAATTTTCAAAGGGGTTAGCCTTCTACGAATTCTGGGTGCATTTTTAGAAATTTTCAAAGGGGTTAGCCTTCTACCAATTCTGGGTGCATTTTTCGAAATTTTCAAAGGGGTTAGCCTTCTTCGAATTCTGGGTGCATTTTTCGAAATTTTCAAAGGGGTTAGCCTTCTTCGAATTCTGGGTGCATTTTTCGAAATTTTCAAAGGGGTTAGCCTTCTTCGAATTCTGGGTGCATTTATCGAAATTTTCAAAGGGGTTAGCCTTCTACGAATTCTGGGTGCATTTTTCGAAATTTTCAAAGGGGTTAGCCTTCTTCGAATTCTGGGTGCATTTTTCGAAATTTTCAAAGGGGTTAGCCTTCTACGAATTCTGGGTGCATTTTTCGAAAGTTTCAAAGGGGTTAGCCTTCTACGAATTCTGGGTGCATTTTTCGAAATTTTCAAAGCGGTTAGCCTTCTTCGAATTCTGGGTGCATTTTTCGAAATTTTCAAAGGGGTTAGCCTTCTTCGAATTCTGGGTGCATTTTTCGAAATTTTCAAAGGGGTTAGCCTTCTACGAACTCTGGGTGCATTTTTTGAAATTTTCAAAGGGGTTAGTCTTCAAAGAATTCTGGGAGCATTTTTCGAAATTTTCAAAGGGGTTAGCCATCTTCGAATTCTGGGTACATTTATCGAAATTTTCAAAGGGGTTAGCCTTCTTCGAATTCTGGGTGCATTTTTCGAAATTTTCAAAGGGGTTAGCCTTCTACGAATTCTGGGTGCATTTTTCGAAATTTTCAAAGGGGTTAGCCTTCTACGAATTCTGGGTGCATTTTTCGAAATTTTCAAAGGGGTTAGCCTTCTTCGAATTCTGGGTGCATTTTCCGAAATTTTCAAAGGGGTTAGCCTTCTTCGAATTCTGGGTGCATTTTTCGAAATTTTCAAAGGGGTTAGCCTTCTACCAATTCTGGGTGCATTTTTAGAAATTTTCAAAGGGGTTAGCCTTCTACGAATTCTGGGTGCATTTTTCGAAATTTTCAAAGGGGTTAGCCTTCCACGAATTCTCTGTGCATTTTCAGAAATTTTCAAAGGGGTTAGCCTTCTACGAATTCTGGGTGCATTTTTCGAAATTTTCAAATGGGTTAGCCTTCCACGAATTCTGGGTGCATTTTCAGAAATTTTCAAAGGGGTTAGCCTTCCACGAATTCTCTGTGCATTTTCAGAAATTTTCAAAGGAGTTAGCCTTCTACGAATTCTGGGTGCATTTTTCGAAATTTTCAAAGGGATTAGCCTTCTACGAATTCTGGGTGCATTTTTCGAAATTTTCAAAGGGGTTAGCCTTCTACGAATTCTGGGAGCATTTTTCGAAATTTTCAAAGGGGTTAGCCTTCTACGAATTCTGGGTGCATTTTTTGAAATTTTCAAAGGGGTGAGTCTTCAAAGAATTCTGGGAGCATTTTTCGAAATTTTCAAAGGGGTTAGCCTTCTTCGAATTCTGGGTGCATTTATCGGAATTTTAAAAAGGGGTTAGCCTTCTACGAATTCTGGGTGCATTTATCGAAATTTTCAAAGGGGTTAGCCTTCTACGAATTCTGGGTGCATTTTTCGAAATTTTCAAACGGGTTAGCCTTCTTCGAATTCTGGGTGCATTTTTCGAAATTATCAAAGGGGTTAGCCTTCTTCTAATTCTGGGTGCATTTTTCGAAATTTTCAAAGGGGTTAGCCTTCTACGAATTCTGGGTGCATTTTTTGAAATTTTCAAAGGGGTTAGTCTTCAAAGAATTCTGGGAGCATTTTTCGAAATTTTCTAAGGGGTTAGCCTTCTTCGAATTCTGGGTACATTTATCGAAATTTTCAAAGGCGTTAGCCTTCTACGAATTCTGGGTGCATTTATCGAAATTTTCAAAGGGGTTAGCCTTCTACGAATTCTGGTTGCATTTTTCGAAATTTTCAAAGGTGATAGCCTTCTACGAATTCTGGGTGCATTTTTCGAAATTTTCTAAGGGGTTAGCCTTCTTCGAATTCTGGGTGCATTTTTCGAAATTTTCAAAGGGGTTAGCCTTCTTCGAATTCTGGGTGCATTTTTCGAAATTTTCAAAGGGGTTAGCCTTCTACGAATTCTGGGTGCATTTTTAGAAATTTTCAAACTGGTTAGCCTTCTACCAATTCTGGGGTCATTTTTAGAAATTTTCAAAGGGTTTAGCCTTCTACGAATTCTGGGTGCATTTTTTGAAATTTTCAAAGGGGTTAGCCTTCTACGAATTCTGGGTGCGTTTATCGAAATTTTCAAAGGGGTTAGCCTTCTACGAATTCTGGGTGCATTTTTCGAAATTTTCAAAGGGGTTAGCCTTCTACGAATTCTGGGTGCTTTTATCGAAATTTTCAAAGGGGTTAGCCTTCTACGAATTCTGGTTGCATTTTTCGAAATTTTCAAAGGGGTTAGCCTTCTTCGAATTCTGGGTGCATTTTTCGAAATTTTCAAAGGGGTTAGCCTTCTTCGAATTCTGGGTGCATTTTTCGAAATTTTCAAAGGGGTTAGCCTTCTACCAATTCTGGGTGCATTTTTAGAAATTTTCAAAGGGGTTAGCCTTCTACGAATTCTGGGGCATTTTTCGAAATTTTCAAAGGGGTTAGCCTTCTACGAATTCTGGGTGCGTTTATCGAAATTTTCAAAGGGGTTAGCCTTCTACGAATTCTGGGTGCATTTTTCGAAATTTTTAAAACGGGTTAGCCTTCTACGAATTCTGGGTGCATTTATCGAAATTTTCAAAGGGGTTAGCCTTCTACGAATTCTGGTTGCATTTTTCGAAATTTTCAATGGGGTTAGCCTTCTACGAATTCTGGTTGCATTTTTCGAAATTTTCAAAGGGGTTAGCCTTCTTCGAATTCTGGGTGCATTTTTTGAAATTTTCAAAGGGGGTTAGCCTTCTTCGAATTCTGGGTGCATTTTTCAAAATTTTCAAAGGGGTTAGCCTTCTACGAATTCTGGGTGCATTTTTAGAAATTTTCAAAGGGGTTAGCCTTCTACCAATTCTGGGTGCATTTTTCGAAATTTTCAAAGGGGTTAGCCTTCTACGAATTCTGGGTGCTTTTATCGAAATTTTCAAAGGGGTTAGCCTTCTACGAATTCTGGGTGCATTTTTCGAAATTTTCAAAGGGGTTAGCCTTCTACGTATTCTGGGTGCATTTTTCGAAATTTTCAAAGGAGTTAGCCTTCTTCGAATTCTGGGTGCATTTTTCGAAATTTTCAAAGGGGTTAGCCTTCTTCGAATTCTGGGTGCATTTATCGAAATTTTCAAAGGGGTTAGCCTTCTACGAATTCTGGGTGAATTTTTCGAAATTTTCAAAGGGGTTAGCCTTCTACGAATTCTGGGTGCATTTTTCGAAATTTTCAAAGGGGTTAGCCTTCTACGAATTCTGGGTGCATTTTTCGAAATATTCAAAGGGGTTAGCCTTCTACGAATTCTGGGTGCATTTTTAGAAATTTTCAAAGGGGTTAGCCTTCTACGAATTCAGGGTGCATTTTTCGAAATTTTCAAGGGGGTTAGCCTTCTACGAATTCTGGGTGCAATTTTCGAAATTTTCAAAGGGGTTAGCCTTCTACGAATTCTGGGTGCATTTTTCGAAATTTTCAAAGGGGTTAGCCTTCTACGAATTCTGGGTGCATTTTTCGAAATTTTCAAAGGGGTTAGCCTTCTACGAATTCTGGGTGCATCTTTTGAAATTTTCAAAAGGGTTAGCCTTCTTCGAATTCTGGGTGCATTTTTAGAAATTTTCAACGGGGTTAGCCTTCTACGAATTCTGGGTGCATTTTTCGAAATTTTCAAAGGCGTTAGCCTTCTACCAATTCTGGGTGCATTTTTAGAAATTTTCAAAGGGGTTAGCCTTCTACGAATTCTGGGTGCATTTTTCGAAATTTTCAAAGGGGTTAGCCTTCTACGAATTCTGGGTGCGTTTATCGAAATTTTCAAAGGGGTTAGCCTTCTACGAATTCTGGGTGCATTTTTCGAAATTTTCAAAGGCGTTAGCCTTCTACGAATTCTGGGTGCATTTATCGAAATTTTCAAAGGCGTTAGCCTTCTACGAATTCTGGGTGCATTTATCGAAATTTTCAAAGGGGTTAGCCTTCTACGAATTCTGGTTGCATTTTTCGAAATTTTCAAAGGGGTTAGCCTTCTACGAATTCTGGTTGCATTTTTCGAAATTTTCAAAGGGTTTAGCCTTCTTCGAATTCTGGGTGCATTTTTCGAAATTTTCAAAGGGGTTAGCCTTCTTCGAATTCTGGGTGCATTTTTCGAAATTTTCAAAGGGGTTAGCCTTCTACGAATTCTGGGTGCATTTTTAGAAATTTTCAAAGGGTTTAGCCTTCTACCAATTCTGGGTGCATTTTTCGAAATTTTCAAAGGGGTTAGCCTTCTACGAATTCTGGGTGCTTTTATCGAAATTTTCAAAGGGGTTAGCCTTCTACGAATTCTGGGTGCATTTTTCGAAATTTTCAAAGGGGTTAGCCTTCTACGAATTCTGGGTGCATTTTTCGAAATTTTCAAAGGGGTTAGCCTTCTTCGAATTCTGGGTGCATTTTCCGAAATTTTCAAAGGGGTTAGCCTTCTTCGAATTCTGGGTGCATTTTTCGAAATTTTCAAAGGGGTTAGCCTTCTACCAATTCGGGGTGCATTTTTAGAAATTTTCAAAGGGGTTAGCCTTCTACGAATTCTGGGGCATTTTTCGAAATTTTCAAAGGGGTTAGCCTTCTACGAATTCTGGGTGCGTTTATCGAAATTTTCAAAGGGGTTAGCCTTCTACGAATTCTGGGTGCATTTATCGAAATTTTCAAAGGGGTTAGCCTTCTACGAATTCTGGTTGCATTTTTCGAAATTTTCAAAGCGGTTAGCCTTCTACGAATTCTGGTTGCATTTTTCGAAATTTTCAAAGGGGTTAGCCTTCTTCGAATTCTGGGTGCATTTTTCGAAATTTTCAAAGGGGGTTAGCCTTCTTCGAATTCTGGGTGCATTTTTCGAAATTTTCAAAGGGGTTAGCCTTCTACGAATTCTGGATGCATTTTTAGAAATTTTCAAAGGGGTTAGCCTTCTACCAATTCTGGGTGCATTTTTCGAAATTTTCAAAGGGGTTAGCCTTCTACGAATTCTGGGTGCATTTTTCGAAATTTTCAAAGGGGTTAGTTTTCTACGAATTCTGGGTGCTTTTATCGAAATTTTCAAAGGGGTTAGCCTTCTACGAATTCTGGGTGCATTTTTCGAAATTTTAAAGGGGTTAGCCTTCTATGAATTCTGGGTGCATTTTTCGAAATTTTCAAAGGGGTTAGCCTTCTACGAATTCTGGGTGCATTTTTAGAAATTTTCAAAGGGGTTAGCCTTCTACCAATTCGGGGTGCTTTTATCGAAATTTTCAAAGGGGTTAGCCTTCTACGAATTCTGGGTGCATTTTTCGAAATTTTCAAAGGGGTTAGCCTTCTTCGAATTCTGGGTGCATTTTCCGAAATTTTCAAAGGGGTTAGCCTTCTTCGAATTCTGGGTGCATTTTTCGAAATTTTCAAAGGGGTTAGCCTTCTACCAATTCGGGGTGCATTTTTAGAAATTTTCAAAGGGGTTAGCCTTCTACGAATTCTGGGGCATTTTTCGAAATTTTCAAAGGGGTTAGCCTTCTACGAATTCTGGGTGCGTTTATCGAAATTTTCAAAGGGGTTAGCCTTCTACGAATTCTGGGTGCATTTATCGAAATTTTCAAAGGGGTTAGCCTTCTACGAATTCTGGTTGCATTTTTCGAAATTTTCAAAGCGGTTAGCCTTCTACGAATTCTGGTTGCATTTTTCGAAATTTTCAAAGGGGTTAGCCTTCTTCGAATTCTGGGTGCATTTTTCGAAATTTTCAAAGGGGGTTAGCCTTCTTCGAATTCTGGGTGCATTTTTCGAAATTTTCAAAGGGGTTAGCCTTCTACGAATTCTGGATGCATTTTTAGAAATTTTAAAGGGGTTAGCCTTCTATGAATTCTGGGTGCATTTTTCGAAATTTTCAAAGGGGTTAGCCTTCTACGAATTCTGGGTGCATTTTTAGAAATTTTCAAAGGGGTTAGCCTTCTACGAATTCTGGGTGCATTTTTCGAAATTATCAAGGGGGTTAGCCTTCTACGAATTCTGGGTGCATTTTTCGAAATTTTCAAAGGGGTTAGCCTTCCACGAATTCTGGGTGCATTTTTAGAAATTTTCAAAGGGGTTAGCCTTCCACGAATTCTCTGTGCATTTTCAGAAATCTTCAAAGGGGTTAGCCTTCTACGAATTCTGGGTGCGTTTATCGAAATTTTCAAAGGTGTTAGCCTTCTACGAATTCTGGGTGCATTTTTCGAAATTTTCAAAGGGGTTAGCCTTCTACGAATTCTGGGTGCATTTATCGAAATTTTCAAAGGGGTTAGCCTTCTACCAATTCTGGGTGCATTTTTAGAAATTTTCAAAGGGGTTAGCCTTCTACGAATTCTGGGGCATTTTTCGAAATTTTCAAAGGGGTTAGCCTTCTACGAATTCTGGGTGCGTTTATCGAAATTTTCAAAGGGGTTAGCCTTCTACGAATTCTGGGTGCGTTTTTCGAAATTTTCAAAGGGGTTAGCCTTCTACGAATTCTGGGTGCATTTATCGAAATTTTCAAAGGGGTTAGCCTTCTACGAATTCTGGTTGCATTTTTCGAAATTTTCAAAGGGGTTAGCCTTCTACGAATTCTGGGTGCATTTTTCGAAATTTTCAAAGGGGTTAGCCTTCTTCGAATTCTGGGTGCATTTTCCGAAATTTTCAAAGGGGTTAGCCTTCTACGAATTCTGGGTGCATTTTTCGAAATTTTCAAAGGGGTTAGCCTTCTACGAATTCTGGGTGCATTTTTCGAAATTATCAAGGGGGTTAGGCTTCTACGAATTCTGGGTGCATTTTTCGAAATTTTCAAAGCGGTTAGCCTTCTTCGAATTCTGGGTGCATTTTTCGAAATTTTCAAAGGGGTTAGCCTTCTACGAATTCTGGGTGCATTTTTTGAAATTTTCAAAGGGGTTAGTCTTCAAAGAATTCTGGGAGCATTTTTCGAAATTTTCAAAGGGGTTAGCCATCTTCGAATTCTGGGTGCATTTATCGAAATTTTCAAAGGGGTTAGCCTTCTACGAATTCTGGTTGCATTTTTCGAAATTTTCAAAGGGGTTAGCCTTCTACGAATTCTGGTTGCATTTTTCGAAATTTTCAAAGGGGTTAGCCTTCTACGAATTCTGGGTGCATTTTTCGAAATTTTCAAAGGGGTTAGCCTTCTTCGAATTCTGGGTGCATTTTCCGAAATTTTCAAAGGGGTTAGCCTTCTACGAATTCTGGGTGCATTTTTCGAAATTTTCAAAGGGGTTAGCCTTCTACGAATTCTGGGTGCATTTTTCGAAATTTTCAAAGGGGTTAGCCTTCTTCGAATTCTGGGTGCATTTTCCGAAATTTTCAATTCTGGGTGCATTTTTCGAAATTTTCAAAGGGGTTAGCCTTCTACCAATTCTGGGTGCATTTTTAGAAATTTTCAAAGGGGTTAGCCTTCTACGAATTCTGGGTGCATTTTTCGAAATTTTCAAAGGGGTTAGCCTTCTACGAATTCTGGTTGCATTTTTCGAAATTTTCAAAGGGGTTAGCCTTCTACGAATTCTGGGTGCATTTTTAGAAATTTTCAAAGGGTTTAGCCTTCTACGAATTCTGGGTGCATTTTTCGAAATTTTCAAAGGGGTTAGCCTTCTACGAATTCTGGGTGCATTTTTCGAAATTTTCAAAGGGGTTAGCCTTCTATCAATTCTGGGTGCATTTTTCGAAATTTTCAAAGGGGTTAGCCTTCTACGAATTCTGGGTGCATTTTTCGAAATTTTCAAAGGGGTTAGCCTTCTACGAATTCTGGGTGCTTTTATCGAAATTTTCAAAGGGGTTAGCCTTCTACGAATTCTGGGTGCATTTTTCGAATTCTTCAAAGGGGTTAGCCTTCTACGAATTCTGGGTGCATTTTTAGAAATTTTCAAACTGGTTAGCCTTCTACCAATTCTGGGGTCATTTTTAGAAATTTTCAAAGGGTTTAGCCTTCTACGAATTCTGGGTGCATTTTTCGAAATTTTCAAAGGGGTTAGCCTTCTACGAATTCTGGGTGCGTTTATCGAAATTTTCAAAGGGGTTAGCCTTCTACGAATTCTGGGTGCATTTTTCGAAATTTTCAAAGGGGTTAGCCTTCTACGAATTCTGGGTGCTTTTATCGAAATTTTCAAAGGGGTTAGCCTTCTACGAATTCTGGTTGCATTTTTCGAAATTTTCAAAGGGGTTAGCCTTCTTCGAATTCTGGGTGCATTTTTCGAAATTTTCAAAGGGGTTAGCCTTCTTCGAATTCTGGGTGCATTTTTCGAAATTTTCAAAGGGGTTAGCCTTCTACCAATTCTGGGTGCATTTTTAGAAATTTTCAAAGGGGTTAGCCTTCTACGAATTCTGGGGCATTTTTCGAAATTTTCAAAGGGGTTAGCCTTCTACGAATTCTGGGTGCGTTTATCGAAATTTTCAAAGGGGTTAGCCTTCTACGAATTCTGGGTGCATTTTTAGAAATTTTCAAAGGGGTTAGCTTTCTACCAATTCTGGGTGCATTTTTCGAAATTTTCAAAGGGGTTAGCCTTCTTCGAATTCTGGGTGCATTTTTCGAAATTTTCAAAGGGGTTAGCCTTCTTCGAATTCTGGGTGCATTTTTCGAAATTTTCAAAGGGGTTAGCCTTCTTCGAATTCTGGGTGCATTTTTCGAAATTTTCAAAGGGGTTAGCCTTCTACGAATTCTGGGTGCATTTTTAGAAATTTTCAAAGGGTTTAGCCTTCTACCAATTCTGGGTGCATTTTTCGAAATTTTCAAAGGGGTTAGCCTTCTACGAATTCTGGGTGCTTTTATCGAAATTTTCAAAGGGGTTAGCCTTCTACGAATTCTGGGTGCATTTTTCGAAATTTTCAAAGGGGTTAGCCTTCTACGAATTCTGGGTGCATTTTTCGAAATTTTCAAAGGGGTTAGCCTTCTTCGAATTCTGGGTGCATTTTCCGAAATTTTCAAAGGGGTTAGCCTTCTTCGAATTCTGGGTGCATTTTTCGAAATTTTCAAAGGGGTTAGCATTCTACCAATTCGGGGTGCATTTTTAGAAATTTTCAAAGGGGTTAGCCTTCTACGAATTCTGGGGCATTTTTCGAAATTTTCAAAGGGGTTAGCCTTCTACGAATTCTGGGTGCGTTTATCGAAATTTTCAAAGGGGTTAGCCTTCTACGAATTCTGGGTGCATTTATCGAAATTTTCAAAGGGGTTAGCCTTCTACGAATTCTGGTTGCATTTTTCGAAATTTTCAAAGCGGTTAGCCTTCTACGAATTCTGGTTGCATTTTTCGAAATTTTCAAAGGGGTTAGCCTTCTTCGAATTCTGGGTGCATTTTTCGAAATTTTCAAAGGGGGTTAGCCTTCTTCGAATTCTGGGTGCATTTTTCGAAATTTTCAAAGGGGTTAGCCTTCTACGAATTCTGGATGCATTTTTAGAAATTTTCAAAGGGGTTAGCCTTCTACCAATTCTGGGTGCATTTTTCGAAATTTTCAAAGGGGTTAGCCTTCTACGAATTCTGGGTGCATTTTTCGAAATTTTCAAAGGGGTTAGTTTTCTACGAATTCTGGGTGCTTTTATCGAAATTTTCAAAGGGGTTAGCCTTCTACGAATTCTGGGTGCATTTTTCGAAATTTTAAAGGGGTTAGCCTTCTATGAATTCTGGGTGCATTTTTCGAAATTTTCAAAGGGGTTAGCCTTCTACGAATTCTGGGTGCATTTTTAGAAATTTTCAAAGGGGTTAGCCTTCTACCAATTCGGGGTGCTTTTATCGAAATTTTCAAAGGGGTTAGCCTTCTACGAATTCTGGGTGCATTTTTCGAAATTTTCAAAGGGGTTAGCCTTCTTCGAATTCTGGGTGCATTTTCCGAAATTTTCAAAGGGGTTAGCCTTCTTCGAATTCTGGGTGCATTTTTCGAAATTTTCAAAGGGGTTAGCCTTCTACCAATTCGGGGTGCATTTTTAGAAATTTTCAAAGGGGTTAGCCTTCTACGAATTCTGGGGCATTTTTCGAAATTTTCAAAGGGGTTAGCCTTCTACGAATTCTGGGTGCGTTTATCGAAATTTTCAAAGGGGTTAGCCTTCTACGAATTCTGGGTGCATTTATCGAAATTTTCAAAGGGGTTAGCCTTCTACGAATTCTGGTTGCATTTTTCGAAATTTTCAAAGCGGTTAGCCTTCTACGAATTCTGGTTGCATTTTTCGAAATTTTCAAAGGGGTTAGCCTTCTTCGAATTCTGGGTGCATTTTTCGAAATTTTCAAAGGGGGTTAGCCTTCTTCGAATTCTGGGTGCATTTTTCGAAATTTTCAAAGGGGTTAGCCTTCTACGAATTCTGGATGCATTTTTAGAAATTTTAAAGGGGTTAGCCTTCTATGAATTCTGGGTGCATTTTTCGAAATTTTCAAAGGGGTTAGCCTTCTACGAATTCTGGGTGCATTTTTAGAAATTTTCAAAGGGGTTAGCCTTCTACGAATTCTGGGTGCATTTTTCGAAATTATCAAGGGGGTTAGCCTTCTACGAATTCTGGGTGCATTTTTCGAAATTTTCAAAGGGGTTAGCCTTCCACGAATTCTGGGTGCATTTTTAGAAATTTTCAAAGGGGTTAGCCTTCCACGAATTCTCTGTGCATTTTCAGAAATCTTCAAAGGGGTTAGCCTTCTACGAATTCTGGGTGCGTTTATCGAAATTTTCAAAGGTGTTAGCCTTCTACGAATTCTGGGTGCATTTTTCGAAATTTTCAAAGGGGTTAGCCTTCTACGAATTCTGGGTGCATTTATCGAAATTTTCAAAGGGGTTAGCCTTCTACCAATTCTGGGTGCATTTTTAGAAATTTTCAAAGGGGTTAGCCTTCTACGAATTCTGGGGCATTTTTCGAAATTTTCAAAGGGGTTAGCCTTCTACGAATTCTGGGTGCGTTTATCGAAATTTTCAAAGGGGTTAGCCTTCTACGAATTCTGGGTGCGTTTTTCGAAATTTTCAAAGGGGTTAGCCTTCTACGAATTCTGGGTGCATTTATCGAAATTTTCAAAGGGGTTAGCCTTCTACGAATTCTGGTTGCATTTTTCGAAATTTTCAAAGGGGTTAGCCTTCTACGAATTCTGGGTGCATTTTTCGAAATTTTCAAAGGGGTTAGCCTTCTTCGAATTCTGGGTGCATTTTCCGAAATTTTCAAAGGGGTTAGCCTTCTACGAATTCTGGGTGCATTTTTCGAAATTTTCAAAGGGGTTAGCCTTCTACGAATTCTGGGTGCATTTTTCGAAATTATCAAGGGGGTTAGGCTTCTACGAATTCTGGGTGCATTTTTCGAAATTTTCAAAGCGGTTAGCCTTCTTCGAATTCTGGGTGCATTTTTCGAAATTTTCAAAGGGGTTAGCCTTCTACGAATTCTGGGTGCATTTTTTGAAATTTTCAAAGGGGTTAGTCTTCAAAGAATTCTGGGAGCATTTTTCGAAATTTTCAAAGGGGTTAGCCATCTTCGAATTCTGGGTGCATTTATCGAAATTTTCAAAGGGGTTAGCCTTCTACGAATTCTGGTTGCATTTTTCGAAATTTTCAAAGGGGTTAGCCTTCTACGAATTCTGGTTGCATTTTTCGAAATTTTCAAAGGGGTTAGCCTTCTACGAATTCTGGGTGCATTTTTCGAAATTTTCAAAGGGGTTAGCCTTCTTCGAATTCTGGGTGCATTTTCCGAAATTTTCAAAGGGGTTAGCCTTCTACGAATTCTGGGTGCATTTTTCGAAATTTTCAAAGGGGTTAGCCTTCTACGAATTCTGGGTGCATTTTTCGAAATTTTCAAAGGGGTTAGCCTTCTTCGAATTCTGGGTGCATTTTCCGAAATTTTCAATTCTGGGTGCATTTTTCGAAATTTTCAAAGGGGTTAGCCTTCTACCAATTCTGGGTGCATTTTTAGAAATTTTCAAAGGGGTTAGCCTTCTACGAAATCTGGGTGCATTTTTCGAAATTTTCAAAGGGGTTAGCCTTCTACGAATTCTGGTTGCATTTTTCGAAATTTTCAAAGGGGTTAGCCTTCTACGAATTCTGGGTGCATTTTTAGAAATTTTCAAAGGGTTTAGCCTTCTACCAATTCTGGGTGCATTTTTCGAAATTTTCAAAGGGGTTAGCCTTCTACGAATTCTGGGTGCATTTTTCGAAATTTTCAAAGGGGTTAGCCTTCTACGAATTCTGGGTGCATCTTTTGAAATTTTCAAAGGGGTTAGCCTTCTACGAATTCTGGGTGCATTTTTCGAAATTTTCAAAGGGGTTAGCCTTCTACGAATTCTGGGTGCATTTTTCGAAATTTTCAAAGGGGTTAGCCTTCTTCGAATTCTGGGTGCATTTTCCGAAATTTTCAAAGGGGTTAGCCTTCTTCGAATTCTGGGTGCATTTTTCTAAATTTTCAAAGGGGTTAGCCTTCTTCGAATTCTGGGTGCATTTATCGAAATTTTCAAAGGGGTTAGCCTTCTACGAATTCTGGGTGCATTTTTCGAAATTTTCAAAGGGGTTAGCCTTCTACGAATTCTGGGTGCATTTTTCGAAATTTTCAAACGGGTTAGCCTTCTATCAATTCTGGGTGCATTTTTCGAAATTTTCAAAGGGGTTAGCCTTCTACGAATTCTGGGTGCATTTTTCGAAATTTTCAAAGGGGTTAGCCTTCTACGAATTCTGGGTGCTTTTATCGAAATTTTCAAAGGGGTTAGCCTTCTACGAATTCTGGGTGCATTTTTCGAATTCTTCAAAGGGGTTAGCCTTCTACGAATTCTGGGTGCATTTTTAGAAATTTTCAAACTGGTTAGCCTTCTACCAATTCTGGGGTCATTTTTAGAAATTTTCAAAGGGTTTAGCCTTCTACGAATTCTGGGTGCATTTTTCGAAATTTTCAAAGGGGTTAGCCTTCTACGAATTCTGGGTGCGTTTATCGAAATTTTCAAAGGGGTTAGCCTTCTACGAATTCTGGGTGCATTTTTCGAAATTTTCAAAGGGGTTAGCCTTCTACGAATTCTGGGTGCTTTTATCGAAATTTTCAAAGGGGTTAGCCTTCTACGAATTCTGGGTGCTTTTATCGAAATTTTCAAAGGGGTTAGCCTTCTACGAATTCTGGTTGCATTTTTCGAAATTTTCAAAGGGGTTAGCCTTCTTCGAATTCTGGGTGCATTTTTCGAAATTTTCAAAGGGGTTAGCCTTCTTCGAATTCTGGGTGCATTTTTCGAAATTTTCAAAGGGGTTAGCCTTCTACCAATTCTGGGTGCATTTTTAGAAATTTTCAAAGGGGTTAGCCTTCTACGAATTCTGGGGCATTTTTCGAAATTTTCAAAGGGGTTAGCCTTCTACGAATTCTGGGTGCGTTTATCGAAATTTTCAAAGGGGTTAGCCTTCTACGAATTCTGGGTGCATTTTTAGAAATTTTCAAAGGGGTTAGCCTTCTACCAATTCTGGGTGCATTTTTCGAAATTTTCAAAGGGGTTAGCCTTCTTCGAATTCTGGGTGCATTTTTCGAAATTTTCAAAGGGGTTAGCCTTCTTCGAATTCTGGGTGCATTTTTCGAAATTTTCAAAGGGGTTAGCCTTCTTCGAATTCTGGGTGCATTTATCGAAATTTTCAAAGGGGTTAGCCTTCTACGAATTCTGGGTGCATTTTTCGAAATTTTCAAAGGGGTTAGCCTTCTTCGAATTCTGGGTGCATTTTTCGAAATTTTCAAAGGGGTTAGCCTTCTACGAATTCTGGGTGCATTTTTCGAAAGTTTCAAAGGGGTTAGCCTTCTACGAATTCTGGGTGCATTTTTCGAAATTTTCAAAGCGGTTAGCCTTCTTCGAATTCTGGGTGCATTTTTCGAAATTTTCAAAGGGGTTAGCCTTCTTCGAATTCTGGGTGCATTTTTCGAAATTTTCAAAGGGGTTAGCCTTCTACGAACTCTGGGTGCATTTTTTGAAATTTTCAAAGGGGTTAGTCTTCAAAGAATTCTGGGAGCATTTTTCGAAATTTTCAAAGGGGTTAGCCATCTTCGAATTCTGGGTACATTTATCGAAATTTTCAAAGGGGTTAGCCTTCTTCGAATTCTGGGAGCATTTTTCGAAATTTTCAAAGGGGTTAGCCTTCTACGAATTCTGGGTGCATTTTTTGAAATTTTCAAAGGGGTGAGTCTTCAAAGAATTCTGGGAGCATTTTTCGAAATTTTCAAAGGGGTTAGCCTTCTTCGAATTCTGGGTGCATTTATCGGAATTTTAAAAAGGGGTTAGCCTTCTACGAATTCTGGGTGCATTTATCGAAATTTTCAAAGGGGTTAGCCTTCTACGAATTCTGGGTGCATTTTTCGAAATTTTCAAACGGGTTAGCCTTCTTCGAATTCTGGGTGCATTTTTCGAAATTATCAAAGGGGTTAGCCTTCTTCTAATTCTGGGTGCATTTTTCGAAATTTTCAAAGGGGTTAGCCTTCTACGAATTCTGGGTGCATTTTTTGAAATTTTCAAAGGGGTTAGTCTTCAAAGAATTCTGGGAGCATTTTTCGAAATTTTCTAAGGGGTTAGCCTTCTTCGAATTCTGGGTACATTTATCGAAATTTTCAAAGGGGTTAGCCTTCTACGAATTCTGGGTGCATTTATCGAAATTTTCAAAGGGGTTAGCCTTCTACGAATTCTGGTTGCATTTTTCGAAATTTTCAAAGGTGATAGCCTTCTACGAATTCTGGGTGCATTTTTCGAAATTTTCTAAGGGGTTAGCCTTCTTCGAATTCTGGGTGCATTTTTCGAAATTTTCAAAGGGGTTAGCCTTCTTCGAATTCTGGGTGCATTTTTCGAAATTTTCAAAGGGGTTAGCCTTCTACGAATTCTGGGTGCATTTTTAGAAATTTTCAAACTGGTTAGCCTTCTACCAATTCTGGGGTCATTTTTAGAAATTTTCAAAGGGTTTAGCCTTCTACGAATTCTGGGTGCATTTTTTGAAATTTTCAAAGGGGTTAGCCTTCTACGAATTCTGGGTGCGTTTATCGAAATTTTCAAAGGGGTTAGCCTTCTACGAATTCTGGGTGCATTTTTCGAAATTTTCAAAGGGGTTAGCCTTCTACGAATTCTGGGTGCTTTTATCGAAATTTTCAAAGGGGTTAGCCTTCTACGAATTCTGGTTGCATTTTTCGAAATTTTCAAAGGGGTTAGCCTTCTTCGAATTCTGGGTGCATTTTTCGAAATTTTCAAAGGGGTTAGCCTTCTTCGAATTCTGGGTGCATTTTTCGAAATTTTCAAAGGGGTTAGCCTTCTACCAATTCTGGGTGCATTTTTAGAAATTTTCAAAGGGGTTAGCCTTCTACGAATTCTGGGGCATTTTTCGAAATTTTCAAAGGGGTTAGCCTTCTACGAATTCTGGGTGCGTTTATCGAAATTTTCAAAGGGGTTAGCCTTCTACGAATTCTGGGTGCATTTTTCGAAATTTTTAAAACGGGTTAGCCTTCTACGAATTCTGGGTGCATTTATCGAAATTTTCAAAGGGGTTAGCCTTCTACGAATTCTGGTTGCATTTTTCGAAATTTTCAATGGGGTTAGCCTTCTACGAATTCTGGTTGCATTTTTCGAAATTTTCAAAGGGGTTAGCCTTCTTCGAATTCTGGGTGCATTTTTTGAAATTTTCAAAGGGGGTTAGCCTTCTTCGAATTCTGGGTGCATTTTTCAAAATTTTCAAAGGGGTTAGCCTTCTACGAATTCTGGGTGCATTTTTAGAAATTTTCAAAGGGGTTAGCCTTCTACCAATTCTGGGTGCATTTTTCGAAATTTTCAAAGGGGTTAGCCTTCTACGAATTCTGGGTGCTTTTATCGAAATTTTCAAAGGGGTTAGCCTTCTACGAATTCTGGGTGCATTTTTCGAAATTTTCAAAGGGGTTAGCCTTCTACGTATTCTGGGTGCATTTTTCGAAATTTTCAAAGGAGTTAGCCTTCTTCGAATTCTGGGTGCATTTTTCGAAATTTTCAAAGGGGTTAGCCTTCTTCGAATTCTGGGTGCATTTATCGAAATTTTCAAAGGGGTTAGCCTTCTACGAATTCTGGGTGAATTTTTCGAAATTTTCAAAGGGGTTAGCCTTCTACGAATTCTGGGTGCATTTTTCGAAATTTTCAAAGGGGTTAGCCTTCTACGAATTCTGGGTGCATTTTTCGAAATATTCAAAGGGGTTAGCCTTCTACGAATTCTGGGTGCATTTTTAGAAATTTTCAAAGGGGTTAGCCTTCTACGAATTCAGGGTGCATTTTTCGAAATTTTCAAGGGGGTTAGCCTTCTACGAATTCTGGGTGCAATTTTCGAAATTTTCAAAGGGGTTAGCCTTCTACGAATTCTGGGTGCATTTTTCGAAATTTTCAAAGGGGTTAGCCTTCTACGAATTCTGGGTGCATTTTTCGAAATTTTCAAAGGGGTTAGCCTTCTACGAATTCTGGGTGCATCTTTTGAAATTTTCAAAAGGGTTAGCCTTCTTCGAATTCTGGGTGCATTTTTAGAAATTTTCAACGGGGTTAGCCTTCTACGAATTCTGGGTGCATTTTTCGAAATTTTCAAAGGCGTTAGCCTTCTACCAATTCTGGGTGCATTTTTAGAAATTTTCAAAGGGGTTAGCCTTCTACGAATTCTGGGTGCATTTTTCGAAATTTTCAAAGGGGTTAGCCTTCTACGAATTCTGGGTGCGTTTATCGAAATTTTCAAAGGGGTTAGCCTTCTACGAATTCTGGGTGCATTTTTCGAAATTTTCAAAGGCGTTAGCCTTCTACGAATTCTGGGTGCATTTATCGAAATTTTCAAAGGCGTTAGCCTTCTACGAATTCTGGGTGCATTTATCGAAATTTTCAAAGGGGTTAGCCTTCTACGAATTCTGGTTGCATTTTTCGAAATTTTCAAAGGGGTTAGCCTTCTACGAATTCTGGTTGCATTTTTCGAAATTTTCAAAGGGTTTAGCCTTCTTCGAATTCTGGGTGCATTTTTCGAAATTTTCAAAGGGGTTAGCCTTCTTCGAATTCTGGGTGCATTTTTCGAAATTTTCAAAGGGGTTAGCCTTCTACGAATTCTGGGTGCATTTTTAGAAATTTTCAAAGGGTTTAGCCTTCTACCAATTCTGGGTGCATTTTTCGAAATTTTCAAAGGGGTTAGCCTTCTACGAATTCTGGGTGCTTTTATCGAAATTTTCAAAGGGGTTAGCCTTCTACGAATTCTGGGTGCATTTTTCGAAATTTTCAAAGGGGTTAGCCTTCTACGAATTCTGGGTGCATTTTTCGAAATTTTCAAAGGGGTTAGCCTTCTTCGAATTCTGGGTGCATTTTCCGAAATTTTCAAAGGGGTTAGCCTTCTTCGAATTCTGGGTGCATTTTTCGAAATTTTCAAAGGGGTTAGCCTTCTACCAATTCGGGGTGCATTTTTAGAAATTTTCAAAGGGGTTAGCCTTCTACGAATTCTGGGGCATTTTTCGAAATTTTCAAAGGGGTTAGCCTTCTACGAATTCTGGGTGCGTTTATCGAAATTTTCAAAGGGGTTAGCCTTCTACGAATTCTGGGTGCATTTATCGAAATTTTCAAAGGGGTTAGCCTTCTACGAATTCTGGTTGCATTTTTCGAAATTTTCAAAGCGGTTAGCCTTCTACGAATTCTGGTTGCATTTTTCGAAATTTTCAAAGGGGTTAGCCTTCTTCGAATTCTGGGTGCATTTTTCGAAATTTTCAAAGGGGGTTAGCCTTCTTCGAATTCTGGGTGCATTTTTCGAAATTTTCAAAGGGGTTAGCCTTCTACGAATTCTGGATGCATTTTTAGAAATTTTCAAAGGGGTTAGCCTTCTACCAATTCTGGGTGCATTTTTCGAAATTTTCAAAGGGGTTAGCCTTCTACGAATTCTGGGTGCATTTTTCGAAATTTTCAAAGGGGTTAGTTTTCTACGAATTCTGGGTGCTTTTATCGAAATTTTCAAAGGGGTTAGCCTTCTACGAATTCTGGGTGCATTTTTCGAAATTTTAAAGGGGTTAGCCTTCTATGAATTCTGGGTGCATTTTTCGAAATTTTCAAAGGGGTTAGCCTTCTACGAATTCTGGGTGCATTTTTAGAAATTTTCAAAGGGGTTAGCCTTCTACCAATTCGGGGTGCTTTTATCGAAATTTTCAAAGGGGTTAGCCTTCTACGAATTCTGGGTGCATTTTTCGAAATTTTCAAAGGGGTTAGCCTTCTTCGAATTCTGGGTGCATTTTCCGAAATTTTCAAAGGGGTTAGCCTTCTTCGAATTCTGGGTGCATTTTTCGAAATTTTCAAAGGGGTTAGCCTTCTACCAATTCGGGGTGCATTTTTAGAAATTTTCAAAGGGGTTAGCCTTCTACGAATTCTGGGGCATTTTTCGAAATTTTCAAAGGGGTTAGCCTTCTACGAATTCTGGGTGCGTTTATCGAAATTTTCAAAGGGGTTAGCCTTCTACGAATTCTGGGTGCATTTATCGAAATTTTCAAAGGGGTTAGCCTTCTACGAATTCTGGTTGCATTTTTCGAAATTTTCAAAGCGGTTAGCCTTCTACGAATTCTGGTTGCATTTTTCGAAATTTTCAAAGGGGTTAGCCTTCTTCGAATTCTGGGTGCATTTTTCGAAATTTTCAAAGGGGGTTAGCCTTCTTCGAATTCTGGGTGCATTTTTCGAAATTTTCAAAGGGGTTAGCCTTCTACGAATTCTGGATGCATTTTTAGAAATTTTAAAGGGGTTAGCCTTCTATGAATTCTGGGTGCATTTTTCGAAATTTTCAAAGGGGTTAGCCTTCTACGAATTCTGGGTGCATTTTTAGAAATTTTCAAAGGGGTTAGCCTTCTACGAATTCTGGGTGCATTTTTCGAAATTATCAAGGGGGTTAGCCTTCTACGAATTCTGGGTGCATTTTTCGAAATTTTCAAAGGGGTTAGCCTTCCACGAATTCTGGGTGCATTTTTAGAAATTTTCAAAGGGGTTAGCCTTCCACGAATTCTCTGTGCATTTTCAGAAATCTTCAAAGGGGTTAGCCTTCTACGAATTCTGGGTGCGTTTATCGAAATTTTCAAAGGTGTTAGCCTTCTACGAATTCTGGGTGCATTTTTCGAAATTTTCAAAGGGGTTAGCCTTCTACGAATTCTGGGTGCATTTATCGAAATTTTCAAAGGGGTTAGCCTTCTACCAATTCTGGGTGCATTTTTAGAAATTTTCAAAGGGGTTAGCCTTCTACGAATTCTGGGGCATTTTTCGAAATTTTCAAAGGGGTTAGCCTTCTACGAATTCTGGGTGCGTTTATCGAAATTTTCAAAGGGGTTAGCCTTCTACGAATTCTGGGTGCGTTTTTCGAAATTTTCAAAGGGGTTAGCCTTCTACGAATTCTGGGTGCATTTATCGAAATTTTCAAAGGGGTTAGCCTTCTACGAATTCTGGTTGCATTTTTCGAAATTTTCAAAGGGGTTAGCCTTCTACGAATTCTGGGTGCATTTTTCGAAATTTTCAAAGGGGTTAGCCTTCTTCGAATTCTGGGTGCATTTTCCGAAATTTTCAAAGGGGTTAGCCTTCTACGAATTCTGGGTGCATTTTTCGAAATTTTCAAAGGGGTTAGCCTTCTACGAATTCTGGGTGCATTTTTCGAAATTATCAAGGGGGTTAGGCTTCTACGAATTCTGGGTGCATTTTTCGAAATTTTCAAAGCGGTTAGCCTTCTTCGAATTCTGGGTGCATTTTTCGAAATTTTCAAAGGGGTTAGCCTTCTACGAATTCTGGGTGCATTTTTTGAAATTTTCAAAGGGGTTAGTCTTCAAAGAATTCTGGGAGCATTTTTCGAAATTTTCAAAGGGGTTAGCCATCTTCGAATTCTGGGTGCATTTATCGAAATTTTCAAAGGGGTTAGCCTTCTACGAATTCTGGTTGCATTTTTCGAAATTTTCAAAGGGGTTAGCCTTCTACGAATTCTGGTTGCATTTTTCGAAATTTTCAAAGGGGTTAGCCTTCTACGAATTCTGGGTGCATTTTTCGAAATTTTCAAAGGGGTTAGCCTTCTTCGAATTCTGGGTGCATTTTCCGAAATTTTCAAAGGGGTTAGCCTTCTACGAATTCTGGGTGCATTTTTCGAAATTTTCAAAGGGGTTAGCCTTCTACGAATTCTGGGTGCATTTTTCGAAATTTTCAAAGGGGTTAGCCTTCTTCGAATTCTGGGTGCATTTTCCGAAATTTTCAATTCTGGGTGCATTTTTCGAAATTTTCAAAGGGGTTAGCCTTCTACCAATTCTGGGTGCATTTTTAGAAATTTTCAAAGGGGTTAGCCTTCTACGAATTCTGGGTGCATTTTTCGAAATTTTCAAAGGGGTTAGCCTTCTACGAATTCTGGTTGCATTTTTCGAAATTTTCAAAGGGGTTAGCCTTCTACGAATTCTGGGTGCATTTTTAGAAATTTTCAAAGGGTTTAGCCTTCTACCAATTCTGGGTGCATTTTTCGAAATTTTCAAAGGGGTTAGCCTTCTACGAATTCTGGGTGCATTTTTCGAAATTTTCAAAGGGGTTAGCCTTCTACGAATTCTGGGTGCATCTTTTGAAATTTTCAAAGGGGTTAGCCTTCTACGAATTCTGGGTGCATTTTTCGAAATTTTCAAAGGGGTTAGCCTTCTACGAATTCTGGGTGCATTTTTCGAAATTTTCAAAGGGGTTAGCCTTCTTCGAATTCTGGGTGCATTTTCCGAAATTTTCAAAGGGGTTAGCCTTCTTCGAATTCTGGGTGCATTTTTCTAAATTTTCAAAGGGGTTAGCCTTCTTCGAATTCTGGGTGCATTTATCGAAATTTTCAAAGGGGTTAGCCTTCTACGAATTCTGGGTGCATTTTTCGAAATTTTCAAAGGGGTTAGCCTTCTACGAATTCTGGGTGCATTTTTCGAAATTTTCAAAGGGGTTAGCCTTCTATCAATTCTGGGTGCATTTTTCGAAATTTTCAAAGGGGTTAGCCTTCTACGAATTCTGGGTGCATTTTTCGAAATTTTCAAAGGGGTTAGCCTTCTACGAATTCTGGGTGCTTTTATCGAAATTTTCAAAGGGGTTAGCCTTCTACGAATTCTGGGTGCATTTTTCGAATTCTTCAAAGGGGTTAGCCTTCTACGAATTCTGGGTGCATTTTTAGAAATTTTCAAACTGGTTAGCCTTCTACCAATTCTGGGGTCATTTTTAGAAATTTTCAAAGGGTTTAGCCTTCTACGAATTCTGGGTGCATTTTTCGAAATTTTCAAAGGGGTTAGCCTTCTACGAATTCTGGGTGCGTTTATCGAAATTTTCAAAGGGGTTAGCCTTCTACGAATTCTGGGTGCATTTTTCGAAATTTTCAAAGGGGTTAGCCTTCTACGAATTCTGGGTGCTTTTATCGAAATTTTCAAAGGGGTTAGCCTTCTACGAATTCTGGTTGCATTTTTCGAAATTTTCAAAGGGGTTAGCCTTCTTCGAATTCTGGGTGCATTTTTCGAAATTTTCAAAGGGGTTAGCCTTCTTCGAATTCTGGGTGCATTTTTCGAAATTTTCAAAGGGGTTAGCCTTCTACCAATTCTGGGTGCATTTTTAGAAATTTTCAAAGGGGTTAGCCTTCTACGAATTCTGGGGCATTTTTCGAAATTTTCAAAGGGGTTAGCCTTCTACGAATTCTGGGTGCGTTTATCGAAATTTTCAAAGGGGTTAGCCTTCTACGAATTCTGGGTGCATTTTTAGAAATTTTCAAAGGGGTTAGCCTTCTACCAATTCTGGGTGCATTTTTCGAAATTTTCAAAGGGGTTAGCCTTCTTCGAATTCTGGGTGCATTTTTCGAAATTTTCAAAGGGGTTAGCCTTCTTCGAATTCTGGGTGCATTTTTCGAAATTTTCAAAGGGGTTAGCCTTCTTCGAATTCTGGGTGCATTTTTCGAAATTTTCAAAGGGGTTAGCCTTCTACGAATTCTGGGTGCATTTTTAGAAATTTTCAAAGGGTTTAGCCTTCTACCAATTCTGGGTGCATTTTTCGAAATTTTCAAAGGGGTTAGCCTTCTACGAATTCTGGGTGCTTTTATCGAAATTTTCAAAGGGGTTAGCCTTCTACGAATTCTGGGTGCATTTTTCGAAATTTTCAAAGGGGTTAGCCTTCTACGAATTCTGGGTGCATTTTTCGAAATTTTCAAAGGGGTTAGCCTTCTTCGAATTCTGGGTGCATTTTCCGAAATTTTCAAAGGGGTTAGCCTTCTTCGAATTCTGGGTGCATTTTTCGAAATTTTCAAAGGGGTTAGCATTCTACCAATTCGGGGTGCATTTTTAGAAATTTTCAAAGGGGTTAGCCTTCTACGAATTCTGGGGCATTTTTCGAAATTTTCAAAGGGGTTAGCCTTCTACGAATTCTGGGTGCGTTTATCGAAATTTTCAAAGGGGTTAGCCTTCTACGAATTCTGGGTGCATTTATCGAAATTTTCAAAGGGGTTAGCCTTCTACGAATTCTGGTTGCATTTTTCGAAATTTTCAAAGCGGTTAGCCTTCTACGAATTCTGGTTGCATTTTTCGAAATTTTCAAAGGGGTTAGCCTTCTTCAAATTCTGGGTGCATTTTTCGAAATTTTCAAAGGGGGTTAGCCTTCTTCGAATTCTGGGTGCATTTTTCGAAATTTTCAAAGGGGTTAGCCTTCTACGAATTCTGGATGCATTTTTAGAAATTTTCAAAGGGGTTAGCCTTCTACCAATTCTGGGTGCATTTTTCGAAATTTTCAAAGGGGTTAGCCTTCTACGAATTCTGGGTGCATTTTTCGAAATTTTCAAAGGGGTTAGTTTTCTACGAATTCTGGGTGCTTTTATCGAAATTTTCAAAGGGGTTAGCCTTCTACGAATTCTGGGTGCATTTTTCGAAATTTTAAAGGGGTTAGCCTTCTATGAATTCTGGGTGCATTTTTCGAAATTTTCAAAGGGGTTAGCCTTCTACGAATTCTGGGTGCATTTTTAGAAATTTTCAAAGGGGTTAGCCTTCTACCAATTCGGGGTGCTTTTATCGAAATTTTCAAAGGGGTTAGCCTTCTACGAATTCTGGGTGCATTTTTCGAAATTTTCAAAGGGGTTAGCCTTCTTCGAATTCTGGGTGCATTTTCCGAAATTTTCAAAGGGGTTAGCCTTCTTCGAATTCTGGGTGCATTTTTCGAAATTTTCAAAGGGGTTAGCCTTCTACCAATTCGGGGTGCATTTTTAGAAATTTTCAAAGGGGTTAGCCTTCTACGAATTCTGGGGCATTTTTCGAAATTTTCAAAGGGGTTAGCCTTCTACGAATTCTGGGTGCGTTTATCGAAATTTTCAAAGGGGTTAGCCTTCTACGAATTCTGGGTGCATTTATCGAAATTTTCAAAGGGGTTAGCCTTCTACGAATTCTGGTTGCATTTTTCGAAATTTTCAAAGCGGTTAGCCTTCTACGAATTCTGGTTGCATTTTTCGAAATTTTCAAAGGGGTTAGCCTTCTTCGAATTCTGGGTGCATTTTTCGAAATTTTCAAAGGGGGTTAGCCTTCTTCGAATTCTGGGTGCATTTTTCGAAATTTTCAAAGGGGTTAGCCTTCTACGAATTCTGGATGCATTTTTAGAAATTTTAAAGGGGTTAGCCTTCTATGAATTCTGGGTGCATTTTTCGAAATTTTCAAAGGGGTTAGCCTTCTACGAATTCTGGGTGCATTTTTAGAAATTTTCAAAGGGGTTAGCCTTCTACGAATTCTGGGTGCATTTTTCGAAATTATCAAGGGGGTTAGCCTTCTACGAATTCTGGGTGCATTTTTCGAAATTTTCAAAGGGGTTAGCCTTCCACGAATTCTGGGTGCATTTTTAGAAATTTTCAAAGGGGTTAGCCTTCCACGAATTCTCTGTGCATTTTCAGAAATCTTCAAAGGGGTTAGCCTTCTACGAATTCTGGGTGCGTTTATCGAAATTTTCAAAGGTGTTAGCCTTCTACGAATTCTGGGTGCATTTTTCGAAATTTTCAAAGGGGTTAGCCTTCTACGAATTCTGGGTGCATTTATCGAAATTTTCAAAGGGGTTAGCCTTCTACCAATTCTGGGTGCATTTTTAGAAATTTTCAAAGGGGTTAGCCTTCTACGAATTCTGGGGCATTTTTCGAAATTTTCAAAGGGGTTAGCCTTCTACGAATTCTGGGTGCGTTTATCGAAATTTTCAAAGGGGTTAGCCTTCTACGAATTCTGGGTGCGTTTTTCGAAATTTTCAAAGGGGTTAGCCTTCTACGAATTCTGGGTGCATTTATCGAAATTTTCAAAGGGGTTAGCCTTCTACGAATTCTGGTTGCATTTTTCGAAATTTTCAAAGGGGTTAGCCTTCTACGAATTCTGGGTGCATTTTTCGAAATTTTCAAAGGGGTTAGCCTTCTTCGAATTCTGGGTGCATTTTCCGAAATTTTCAAAGGGGTTAGCCTTCTACGAATTCTGGGTGCATTTTTCGAAATTTTCAAAGGGGTTAGCCTTCTACGAATTCTGGGTGCATTTTTCGAAATTATCAAGGGGGTTAGGCTTCTACGAATTCTGGGTGCATTTTTCGAAATTTTCAAAGCGGTTAGCCTTCTTCGAATTCTGGGTGCATTTTTCGAAATTTTCAAAGGGGTTAGCCTTCTACGAATTCTGGGTGCATTTTTTGAAATTTTCAAAGGGGTTAGTCTTCAAAGAATTCTGGGAGCATTTTTCGAAATTTTCAAAGGGGTTAGCCATCTTCGAATTCTGGGTGCATTTATCGAAATTTTCAAAGGGGTTAGCCTTCTACGAATTCTGGTTGCATTTTTCGAAATTTTCAAAGGGGTTAGCCTTCTACGAATTCTGGTTGCATTTTTCGAAATTTTCAAAGGGGTTAGCCTTCTACGAATTCTGGGTGCATTTTTCGAAATTTTCAAAGGGGTTAGCCTTCTTCGAATTCTGGGTGCATTTTCCGAAATTTTCAAAGGGGTTAGCCTTCTACGAATTCTGGGTGCATTTTTCGAAATTTTCAAAGGGGTTAGCCTTCTACGAATTCTGGGTGCATTTTTCGAAATTTTCAAAGGGGTTAGCCTTCTTCGAATTCTGGGTGCATTTTCCGAAATTTTCAATTCTGGGTGCATTTTTCGAAATTTTCAAAGGGGTTAGCCTTCTACCAATTCTGGGTGCATTTTTAGAAATTTTCAAAGGGGTTAGCCTTCTACGAAATCTGGGTGCATTTTTCGAAATTTTCAAAGGGGTTAGCCTTCTACGAATTCTGGTTGCATTTTTCGAAATTTTCAAAGGGGTTAGCCTTCTACGAATTCTGGGTGCATTTTTAGAAATTTTCAAAGGGTTTAGCCTTCTACCAATTCTGGGTGCATTTTTCGAAATTTTCAAAGGGGTTAGCCTTCTACGAATTCTGGGTGCATTTTTCGAAATTTTCAAAGGGGTTAGCCTTCTACGAATTCTGGGTGCATCTTTTGAAATTTTCAAAGGGGTTAGCCTTCTACGAATTCTGGGTGCATTTTTCGAAATTTTCAAAGGGGTTAGCCTTCTACGAATTCTGGGTGCATTTTTCGAAATTTTCAAAGGGGTTAGCCTTCTTCGAATTCTGGGTGCATTTTCCGAAATTTTCAAAGGGGTTAGCCTTCTTCGAATTCTGGGTGCATTTTTCTAAATTTTCAAAGGGGTTAGCCTTCTTCGAATTCTGGGTGCATTTATCGAAATTTTCAAAGGGGTTAGCCTTCTACGAATTCTGGGTGCATTTTTCGAAATTTTCAAAGGGGTTAGCCTTCTACGAATTCTGGGTGCATTTTTCGAAATTTTCAAAGGGGTTAGCCTTCTATCAATTCTGGGTGCATTTTTCGAAATTTTCAAAGGGGTTAGCCTTCTACGAATTCTGGGTGCATTTTTCGAAATTTTCAAAGGGGTTAGCCTTCTACGAATTCTGGGTGCTTTTATCGAAATTTTCAAAGGGGTTAGCCTTCTACGAATTCTGGGTGCATTTTTCGAATTCTTCAAAGGGGTTAGCCTTCTACGAATTCTGGGTGCATTTTTAGAAATTTTCAAACTGGTTAGCCTTCTACCAATTCTGGGGTCATTTTTAGAAATTTTCAAAGGGTTTAGCCTTCTACGAATTCTGGGTGCATTTTTCGAAATTTTCAAAGGGGTTAGCCTTCTACGAATTCTGGGTGCGTTTATCGAAATTTTCAAAGGGGTTAGCCTTCTACGAATTCTGGGTGCATTTTTCGAAATTTTCAAAGGGGTTAGCCTTCTACGAATTCTGGGTGCTTTTATCGAAATTTTCAAAGGGGTTAGCCTTCTACGAATTCTGGTTGCATTTTTCGAAATTTTCAAAGGGGTTAGCCTTCTTCGAATTCTGGGTGCATTTTTCGAAATTTTCAAAGGGGTTAGCCTTCTTCGAATTCTGGGTGCATTTTTCGAAATTTTCAAAGGGGTTAGCCTTCTACCAATTCTGGGTGCATTTTTAGAAATTTTCAAAGGGGTTAGCCTTCTACGAATTCTGGGGCATTTTTCGAAATTTTCAAAGGGGTTAGCCTTCTACGAATTCTGGGTGCGTTTATCGAAATTTTCAAAGGGGTTAGCCTTCTACGAATTCTGGGTGCATTTTTAGAAATTTTCAAAGGGGTTAGCCTTCTACCAATTCTGGGTGCATTTTTCGAAATTTTCAAAGGGGTTAGCCTTCTTCGAATTCTGGGTGCATTTTTCGAAATTTTCAAAGGGGTTAGCCTTCTTCGAATTCTGGGTGCATTTTTCGAAATTTTCAAAGGGGTTAGCCTTCTTCGAATTCTGGGTGCATTTATCGAAATTTTCAAAGGGGTTAGCCTTCTACGAATTCTGGGTGCATTTTTCGAAATTTTCAAAGGGGTTAGCCTTCTTCGAATTCTGGGTGCATTTTTCGAAATTTTCAAAGGGGTTAGCCTTCTACGAATTCTGGGTGCATTTTTCGAAAGTTTCAAAGGGGTTAGCCTTCTACGAATTCTGGGTGCATTTTTCGAAATTTTCAAAGCGGTTAGCCTTCTTCGAATTCTGGGTGCATTTTTCGAAATTTTCAAAGGGGTTAGCCTTCTTCGAATTCTGGGTGCATTTTTCGAAATTTTCAAAGGGGTTAGCCTTCTACGAACTCTGGGTGCATTTTTTGAAATTTTCAAAGGGGTTAGTCTTCAAAGAATTCTGGGAGCATTTTTCGAAATTTTCAAAGGGGTTAGCCATCTTCGAATTCTGGGTACATTTATCGAAATTTTCAAAGGGGTTAGCCTTCTTCGAATTCTGGGTGCATTTTTCGAAATTTTCAAAGGGGTTAGCCTTCTACGAATTCTGGGTGCATTTTTCGAAATTTTCAAAGGGGTTAGCCTTCTACGAATTCTGGGTGCATTTTTCGAAATTTTTAAAGGGGTTAGCCTTCTTCGAATTCTGGGTGCATTTTCCGAAATTTTCAAAGGGGTTAGCCTTCTTCGAATTCTGGGTGCATTTTTCGAAATTTTCAAAGGGGTTAGCCTTCTACCAATTCTGGGTGCATTTTTAGAAATTTTCAAAGGGGTTAGCCTTCTACGAATTCTGGGTGCATTTTTCGAAATTTTCAAAGGGGTTAGCCTTCCACGAATTCTCTGTGCATTTTCAGAAATTTTCAAAGGGGTTAGCCTTCTACGAATTCTGGGTGCATTTTTCGAAATTTTCAAAGGGGTTAGCCTTCCACGAATTCTGGGTGCATTTTCAGAAATTTTCAAAGGGGTTAGCCTTCCACGAATTCTCTGTGCATTTTCAGAAATTTTCAAAGGAGTTAGCCTTCTACGAATTCTGGGTGCATTTTTCGAAATTTTCAAAGGGATTAGCCTTCTACGAATTCTGGGTGCATTTTTCGAAATTTTCAAAGGGGTTAGCCTTCTACGAATTCTGGGAGCATTTTTCGAAATTTTCAAAGGGGTTAGCCTTCTACGAATTCTGGGTGCATTTTTTGAAATTTTCAAAGGGGTGAGTCTTCAAAGAATTCTGGGAGCATTTTTCGAAATTTTCAAAGGGGTTAGCCTTCTTCGAATTCTGGGTGCATTTATCGAAATTTTCAAAGGGGTTAGCCTTCTACGAATTCTGGGTGCATTTATCGAAATTTTCAAAGGGGTTAGCCTTCTACGAATTCTGGGTGCATTTTTTGAAATTTTCAAAGGGGTTAGTCTTCAAAGAATTCTGGGAGCATTTTTCGAAATTTTCTAAGGGGTTAGCCTTTTCGAATTCTGGGTACATTTATCGAAATTTTCAAAGGGGTTAGCCTTCTACGAATTCTGGGTGCATTTATCGAAATTTTCAAAGGGGTTAGCCTTCTACGAATTCTGGTTGCATTTTTCGAAATTTTCAAAGGTGTTAGCCTTCTACGAATTCTGGGTGCATTTTTCGAAATTTTCTAAGGGGTTAGCCTTCTTCGAATTCTGGGTGCATTTTTCGAAATTTTCAAAGGGGTTAGCCTTCTTCGAATTCTGGGTGCATTTTTCGAAATTTTCAAAGGGGTTAGCCTTCTACGAATTCTGGGTACATTTTTAGAAATTTTCAAACTGGTTAGCCTTCTACCAATTCTGGGGTCATTTTTAGAAATTTTCAAAGGGTTTAGCCTTCTACGAATTCTGGGTGCATTTTTTGAAATTTACAAAGGGGTTAGTCTTCTAGGAATTCTGGGTGCGTTTATCGAAATTTTCAAAGGGGTTAGCCTTCTACGAATTCTGGGTGCATTTTTCGAAATTTTCAAAGGGGTTAGCCTTCTACGAATTCTGGGTGCTTTTATCGAAATTTTCAAAGGGGTTAGCCTTCTACGAATTCTGGTTGCATTTTTCGAAATTTTCAAAGGGGTTAGCCTTCTTCGAATTCTGGGTGCATTTTTCGAAATTTTCAAAGGGGTTAGCCTTCTTCGAATTCTGGGTGCATTTTTCGAAATTTTCAAAGGGGTTAGCCTTCTACCAATTCTGGGTGCATTTTTAGAAATTTTCAAAGGGGTTAGCCTTCTACGAATTCTGGGGCATTTTTCGAAATTTTCAAAGGGGTTAGCCTTCTACGAATTCTGGGTGCGTTTATCGAAATTTTCAAAGGGGTTAGCCTTCTACGAATTCTGGGTGCATTTTTCGAAATTTTTAAAACGGGTTAGCCTTCTACGAATTCTGGGTGCATTTATCGAAAATTTCAAAGGGGTTAGCCTTCTACGAATTCTGGTTGCATTTTTCGAAATTTTCAATGGGGTTAGCCTTCTACGAATTCTGGTTGCATTTTTCGAAATTTTCAAAGGGGTTAGCCTTCTTCGAATTCTGGGTGCATTTTTTGAAATTTTCAAAGGGGGTTAGCCTTCTTCGAATTCTGGGTGCATTTTTCAAAATTTTCAAAGGGGTTAGCCTTCTACGAATTCTGGGTGCATTTTTAGAAATTTTCAAAGGGGTTAGCCTTCTACCAATTCTGGGTGCATTTTTCGAAATTTTCAAAGGGGTTAGCCTTCTACGAATTCTGGGTGCTTTTATCGAAATTTTCAAAGGGGTTAGCCTTCTACGAATTCTGGGTGCATTTTTCGAAATTTTCAAAGGGGTTAGCCTTCTACGTATTCTGGGTGCATTTTTCGAAATTTTCAAAGGAGTTAGCCTTCTTCGAATTCTGGGTGCATTTTTCGAAATTTTCAAAGGGGTTAGCCTTCTTCGAATTCTGGGTGCATTTATCGAAATTTTCAAAGGGGTTAGCCTTCTACGAATTCTGGGTGAATTTTTCGAAATTTTCAAAGGGGTTAGCCTTCTACGAATTCTGGGTGCATTTTTCGAAATTTTCAAAGGGGTTAGCCTTCTACGAATTCTGGGTGCATTTTTCGAAATTTTCAAAGGGGTTAGCCTTCTACGAATTCTGGGTGCATTTTTAGAAATTTTCAAAGGGGTTAGCCTTCTACGAATTCAGGGTGCATTTTTCGAAATTTTCAAGGGGGTTAGCCTTCTACGAATTCTGGGTGCAATTTTCGAAATTTTCAAAGGGGTTAGCCTTCTACGAATTCTGGGTGCATTTTTCGAAATTTTCAAAGGGGTTAGCCTTCTACGAATTCTGGGTGCATTTTTCGAAATTTTCAAAGGGGTTAGCCTTCTACGAATTCTGGGTGCATCTTTTGAAATTTTCAAAGGGGTTAGCCTTCTTCGAATTCTGGGTGCATTTTTAGAAATTTTCAACGGGGTTAGCCTTCTACGAATTCTGGGTGCATTTTTCGAAATTTTCAAAGGCGTTAGCCTTCTACCAATTCTGGGTGCATTTTTAGAAATTTTCAAAGGGGTTAGCCTTCTACGAATTCTGGGTGCATTTTTCGAAATTTTCAAAGGGGTTAGCCTTCTACGAATTCTGGGTGCGTTTATCGAAATTTTCAAAGGGGTTAGCCTTCTACGAATTCTGGGTGCATTTTTCGAAATTTTCAAAGGCGTTAGCCTTCTACGAATTCTGGGTGCATTTATCGAAATTTTCAAAGGCGTTAGCCTTCTACGAATTCTGGGTGCATTTATCGAAATTTTCAAAGGGGTTAGCCTTCTACGAATTCTGGTTGCATTTTTCGAAATTTTCAAAGGGGTTAGCCTTCTACGAATTCTGGTTGCATTTTTCGAAATTTTCAAAGGGTTTAGCCTTCTTCGAATTCTGGGTGCATTTTTCGAAATTTTCAAAGGGGTTAGCCTTCTTCGAATTCTGGGTGCATTTTTCGAAATTTTCAAAGGGGTTAGCCTTCTACGAATTCTGGGTGCATTTTTAGAAATTTTCAAAGGGTTTAGCCTTCTACCAATTCTGGGTGCATTTTTCGAAATTTTCAAAGGGGTTAGCCTTCTACGAATTCTGGGTGCTTTTATCGAAATTTTCAAAGGGGTTAGCCTTCTACGAATTCTGGGTGCATTTTTCGAAATTTTCAAAGGGGTTAGCCTTCTACGAATTCTGGGTGCATTTTTCGAAATTTTCAAAGGGGTTAGCCTTCTTCGAATTCTGGGTGCATTTTCCGAAATTTTCAAAGGGGTTAGCCTTCTTCGAATTCTGGGTGCATTTTTCGAAATTTTCAAAGAGGTTAGCCTTCTACCAATTCGGGGTGCATTTTTAGAAATTTTCAAAGGGGTTAGCCTTCTACGAATTCTGGGGCATTTTTCGAAATTTTCAAAGGGGTTAGCCTTCTACGAATTCTGGGTGCGTTTATCGAAATTTTCAAAGGGGTTAGCCTTCTACGAATTCTGGGTGCATTTATCGAAATTTTCAAAGGGGTTAGCCTTCTACGAATTCTGGTTGCATTTTTCGAAATTTTCAAAGCGGTTAGCCTTCTACGAATTCTGGTTGCATTTTTCGAAATTTTCAAAGGGGTTAGCCTTCTTCGAATTCTGGGTGCATTTTTCGAAATTTTCAAAGGGGGTTAGCCTTCTTCGAATTCTGGGTGCATTTTTCGAAATTTTCAAAGGGGTTAGCCTTCTACGAATTCTGGATGCATTTTTAGAAATTTTCAAAGGGGTTAGCCTTCTACCAATTCTGGGTGCATTTTTCGAAATTTTCAAAGGGGTTAGCCTTCTACGAATTCTGGGTGCATTTTTCGAAATTTTCAAAGGGGTTAGTTTTCTACGAATTCTGGGTGCTTTTATCGAAATTTTCAAAGGGGTTAGCCTTCTACGAATTCTGGGTGCATTTTTCGAAATTTTAAAGGGGTTAGCCTTCTATGAATTCTGGGTGCATTTTTCGAAATTTTCAAAGGGGTTAGCCTTCTACGAATTCTGGGTGCATTTTTAGAAATTTTCAAAGGGGTTAGCCTTCTACCAATTCGGGGTGCTTTTATCGAAATTTTCAAAGGGGTTAGCCTTCTACGAATTCTGGGTGCATTTTTCGAAATTTTCAAAGGGGTTAGCCTTCTTCGAATTCTGGGTGCATTTTCCGAAATTTTCAAAGGGGTTAGCCTTCTTCGAATTCTGGGTGCATTTTTCGAAATTTTCAAAGGGGTTAGCCTTCTACCAATTCGGGGTGCATTTTTAGAAATTTTCAAAGGGGTTAGCCTTCTACGAATTCTGGGGCATTTTTCGAAATTTTCAAAGGGGTTAGCCTTCTACGAATTCTGGGTGCGTTTATCGAAATTTTCAAAGGGGTTAGCCTTCTACGAATTCTGGGTGCATTTATCGAAATTTTCAAAGGGGTTAGCCTTCTACGAATTCTGGTTGCATTTTTCGAAATTTTCAAAGCGGTTAGCCTTCTACGAATTCTGGTTGCATTTTTCGAAATTTTCAAAGGGGTTAGCCTTCTTCGAATTCTGGGTGCATTTTTCGAAATTTTCAAAGGGGGTTAGCCTTCTTCGAATTCTGGGTGCATTTTTCGAAATTTTCAAAGGGGTTAGCCTTCTACGAATTCTGGATGCATTTTTAGAAATTTTCAAAGGGGTTAGCCTTCTACCAATTCTGGGTGCATTTTTCGAAATTTTCAAAGGGGTTAGCCTTCTACGAATTCTGGGTGCATTTTTCGAAATTTTCAAAGGGGTTAGTTTTCTACGAATTCTGGGTGCTTTTATCGAAATTTTCAAAGGGGTTAGCCTTCTACGAATTCTGGGTGCATTTTTCGAAATTTTAAAGGGGTTAGCCTTCTATGAATTCTGGGTGCATTTTTCGAAATTTTCAAAGGGGTTAGCCTTCTACGAATTCTGGGTGCATTTTTAGAAATTTTCAAAGGGGTTAGCCTTCTACGAATTCTGGGTGCATTTTTCGAAATTATCAAGGGGGTTAGCCTTCTACGAATTCTGGGTGCATTTTTCGAAATTTTCAAAGGGGTTAGCCTTCCACGAATTCTGGGTGCATTTTTAGAAATTTTCAAAGGGGTTAGCCTTCCACGAATTCTCTGTGCATTTTCAGAAATCTTCAAAGGGGTTAGCCTTCTACGAATTCTGGGTGCGTTTATCGAAATTTTCAAAGGTGTTAGCCTTCTACGAATTCTGGGTGCATTTTTCGAAATTTTCAAAGGGGTTAGCCTTCTACGAATTCTGGGTGCATTTATCGAAATTTTCAAAGGGGTTAGCCTTCTACCAATTCTGGGTGCATTTTTAGAAATTTTCAAAGGGGTTAGCCTTCTACGAATTCTGGGGCATTTTTCGAAATTTTCAAAGGGGTTAGCCTTCTACGAATTCTGGGTGCGTTTATCGAAATTTTCAAAGGGGTTAGCCTTCTACGAATTCTGGTTGCGTTTTTCGAAATTTTCAAAGGGGTTAGCCTTCTACGAATTCTGGGTGCATTTATCGAAATTTTCAAAGGGGTTAGCCTTCTACGAATTCTGGTTGCATTTTTCGAAATTTTCAAAGGGGTTAGCCTTCTACGAATTCTGGGTGCATTTTTCGAAATTTTCAAAGGGGTTAGCCTTCTTCGAATTCTGGGTGCATTTTCCGAAATTTTCAAAGGGGTTAGCCTTCTACGAATTCTGGGTGCATTTTTCGAAATTTTCAAAGGGGTTAGCCTTCTACGAATTCTGGGTGCATTTTTCGAAATTACCAAGGGGGTTAGGCTTCTACGAATTCTGGGTGCATTTTTCGAAATTTTCAAAGGGGTTAGCCTTCTTCGAATTCTGGGTGCATTTTTCGAAGGTTTCAAAGGGGTTAGCCTTCTACGAATTCTGGGTGCATTTTTCGAAATTTTCAAAGCGGTTAGCCTTCTTCGAATTCTGGGTGCATTTTTCGAAATTTTCAAAGGGGTTAGCCTTCTTCGAATTCTGGGTGCATTTTTCGAAATTTTCAAAGGGGTTAGCCTTCTACGAATTCTGGGTGCATTTTTAGAAATTTTCAAAGGGTTTAGCCTTCTACCAATTCTGGGTGCATTTTTCGAAATTTTCAAAGGGGTTAGCCTTCTACGAATTCTGGGTGCTTTTATCGAAATTTTCAAAGGGGTTAGCCTTCTACGAATTCTGGGTGCATTTTTCGAAATTTTCAAAGGGGTTAGCCTTCTACGAATTCTGGGTGCATTTTTCGAAATTTTCAAAGGGGTTAGCCTTCTTCGAATTCTGGGTGCATTTTCCGAAATTTTCAAAGGGGTTAGCCTTCTTCGAATTCTGGGTGCATTTTTCGAAATTTTCAAAGAGGTTAGCCTTCTACCAATTCGGGGTGCATTTTTAGAAATTTTCAAAGGGGTTAGCCTTCTACGAATTCTGGGGCATTTTTCGAAATTTTCAAAGGGGTTAGCCTTCTACGAATTCTGGGTGCGTTTATCGAAATTTTCAAAGGGGTTAGCCTTCTACGAATTCTGGGTGCATTTATCGAAATTTTCAAAGGGGTTAGCCTTCTACGAATTCTGGTTGCATTTTTCGAAATTTTCAAAGCGGTTAGCCTTCTACGAATTCTGGTTGCATTTTTCGAAATTTTCAAAGGGGTTAGCCTTCTTCGAATTCTGGGTGCATTTTTCGAAATTTTCAAAGGGGGTTAGCCTTCTTCGAATTCTGGGTGCATTTTTCGAAATTTTCAAAGGGGTTAGCCTTCTACGAATTCTGGATGCATTTTTAGAAATTTTCAAAGGGGTTAGCCTTCTACCAATTCTGGGTGCATTTTTCGAAATTTTCAAAGGGGTTAGCCTTCTACGAATTCTGGGTGCATTTTTCGAAATTTTCAAAGGGGTTAGTTTTCTACGAATTCTGGGTGCTTTTATCGAAATTTTCAAAGGGGTTAGCCTTCTACGAATTCTGGGTGCATTTTTCGAAATTTTAAAGGGGTTAGCCTTCTATGAATTCTGGGTGCATTTTTCGAAATTTTCAAAGGGGTTAGCCTTCTACGAATTCTGGGTGCATTTTTAGAAATTTTCAAAGGGGTTAGCCTTCTACCAATTCGGGGTGCTTTTATCGAAATTTTCAAAGGGGTTAGCCTTCTACGAATTCTGGGTGCATTTTTCGAAATTTTCAAAGGGGTTAGCCTTCTTCGAATTCTGGGTGCATTTTCCGAAATTTTCAAAGGGGTTAGCCTTCTTCGAATTCTGGGTGCATTTTTCGAAATTTTCAAAGGGGTTAGCCTTCTACCAATTCGGGGTGCATTTTTAGAAATTTTCAAAGGGGTTAGCCTTCTACGAATTCTGGGGCATTTTTCGAAATTTTCAAAGGGGTTAGCCTTCTACGAATTCTGGGTGCGTTTATCGAAATTTTCAAAGGGGTTAGCCTTCTACGAATTCTGGGTGCATTTATCGAAATTTTCAAAGGGGTTAGCCTTCTACGAATTCTGGTTGCATTTTTCGAAATTTTCAAAGCGGTTAGCCTTCTACGAATTCTGGTTGCATTTTTCGAAATTTTCAAAGGGGTTAGCCTTCTTCGAATTCTGGGTGCATTTTTCGAAATTTTCAAAGGGGGTTAGCCTTCTTCGAATTCTGGGTGCATTTTTCGAAATTTTCAAAGGGGTTAGCCTTCTACGAATTCTGGATGCATTTTTAGAAATTTTCAAAGGGGTTAGCCTTCTACCAATTCTGGGTGCATTTTTCGAAATTTTCAAAGGGGTTAGCCTTCTACGAATTCTGGGTGCATTTTTCGAAATTTTCAAAGGGGTTAGTTTTCTACGAATTCTGGGTGCTTTTATCGAAATTTTCAAAGGGGTTAGCCTTCTACGAATTCTGGGTGCATTTTTCGAAATTTTAAAGGGGTTAGCCTTCTATGAATTCTGGGTGCATTTTTCGAAATTTTCAAAGGGGTTAGCCTTCTACGAATTCTGGGTGCATTTTTAGAAATTTTCAAAGGGGTTAGCCTTCTACGAATTCTGGGTGCATTTTTCGAAATTATCAAGGGGGTTAGCCTTCTACGAATTCTGGGTGCATTTTTCGAAATTTTCAAAGGGGTTAGCCTTCCACGAATTCTGGGTGCATTTTTAGAAATTTTCAAAGGGGTTAGCCTTCCACGAATTCTCTGTGCATTTTCAGAAATCTTCAAAGGGGTTAGCCTTCTACGAATTCTGGGTGCGTTTATCGAAATTTTCAAAGGTGTTAGCCTTCTACGAATTCTGGGTGCATTTTTCGAAATTTTCAAAGGGGTTAGCCTTCTACGAATTCTGGGTGCATTTATCGAAATTTTCAAAGGGGTTAGCCTTCTACCAATTCTGGGTGCATTTTTAGAAATTTTCAAAGGGGTTAGCCTTCTACGAATTCTGGGGCATTTTTCGAAATTTTCAAAGGGGTTAGCCTTCTACGAATTCTGGGTGCGTTTATCGAAATTTTCAAAGGGGTTAGCCTTCTACGAATTCTGGTTGCGTTTTTCGAAATTTTCAAAGGGGTTAGCCTTCTACGAATTCTGGGTGCATTTATCGAAATTTTCAAAGGGGTTAGCCTTCTACGAATTCTGGTTGCATTTTTCGAAATTTTCAAAGGGGTTAGCCTTCTACGAATTCTGGGTGCATTTTTCGAAATTTTCAAAGGGGTTAGCCTTCTTCGAATTCTGGGTGCATTTTCCGAAATTTTCAAAGGGGTTAGCCTTCTACGAATTCTGGGTGCATTTTTCGAAATTTTCAAAGGGGTTAGCCTTCTACGAATTCTGGGTGCATTTTTCGAAATTACCAAGGGGGTTAGGCTTCTACGAATTCTGGGTGCATTTTTCGAAATTTTCAAAGGGGTTAGCCTTCTTCGAATTCTGGGTGCATTTTTCGAAGGTTTCAAAGGGGTTAGCCTTCTACGAATTCTGGGTGCATTTTTCGAAATTTTCAAAGCGGTTAGCCTTCTTCGAATTCTGGGTGCATTTTTCGAAATTTTCAAAGGGGTTAGCCTTCTACGAATTCTGGGTGCATTTTTTGAAATTTTCAAAGGGGTTAGTCTTCAAAGAATTCTGGGAGCATTTTTCGAAATTTTCAAAGGGGTTAGCCATCTTCGAATTCTGGGTGCATTTATCGAAATTTTCAAAGGGGTTAGCCTTCTACGAATTCTGGTTGCATTTTTCGAAATTTTCAAAGGGGTTAGCCTTCTACGAATTCTGGGTGCATTTTTCGAAATTTTCAAAGGGGTTAGCCTTCTTCGAATTCTGGGTGCATTTTCCGAAATTTTCAAAGGGGTTAGCCTTCTACGAATTCTGGGTGCATTTTTCGAAATTTTCAAAGGGGTTAGCCTTCTACGAATTCTGGGTGCATTTTTCGAAATTTTCAAAGGGGTTAGCCTTCTTCGAATTCTGGGTGCATTTTCCGAAATTTTCAATTCTGGGTGCATTTTTCGAAATTTTCAAAGGGGTTAGCCTTCTACCAATTCTGGGTGCATTTTTAGAAATTTTCAAAGGGGTTAGCCTTCTACGAATTCTGGGTGCATTTTTCGAAATTTTCAAAGGGGTTAGCCTTCTACGAATTCTGGTTGCATTTTTCGAAATTTTCAAAGGGGTTAGCCTTCTACGAATTCTGGGTGCATTTTTAGAAATTTTCAAAGGGTTTAGCCTTCTACCAATTCTGGGTGCATTTTTCGAAATTTTCAAAGGGGTTAGCCTTCTACGAATTCTGGGTGCATTTTTCGAAATTTTCAAAGGGGTTAGCCTTCTACGAATTCTGGGTGCATCTTTTGAAATTTTCAAAGGGGTTAGCCTTCTACGAATTCTGGGTGCATTTTTCGAAATTTTCAAAGGGGTTAGCCTTCTACGAATTCTGGGTGCATTTTTCGAAATTTTCAAAGGGGTTAGCCTTCTTCGAATTCTGGGTGCATTTTCCGAAATTTTCAAAGGGGTTAGCCTTCTTCGAATTCTGGGTGCATTTTTCTAAATTTTCAAAGGGGTTAGCCTTCTTCGAATCCTGGGTGCATTTATCGAAATTTTCAAAGGGGTTAGCCTTCTACGAATTCTGGGTGCATTTTTCGAAATTTTCAAAGGGGTTAGCCTTCTACGAATTCTGGGTGCATTTTTCGAAATTTTCAAAGGGGTTAGCCTTCTATCAATTCTGGGTGCATTTTTCGAAATTTTCAAAGGGGTTAGCCTTCTACGAATTCTGGGTGCATTTTTCGAAATTTTCAAAGGGGTTAGCCTTCTACGAATTCTGGGTGCTTTTATCGAAATTTTCAAAGGGGTTAGCCTTCTACGAATTCTGGGTGCATTTTTCGAATTCTTCAAAGGGGTTAGCCTTCTACGAATTCTGGGTGCATTTTTAGAAATTTTCAAACTGGTTAGCCTTCTACCAATTCTGGGGTCATTTTTAGAAATTTTCAAAGGGTTTAGCCTTCTACGAATTCTGGGTGCATTTTTCGAAATTTTCAAAGGGGTTAGCCTTCTACGAATTCTGGGTGCGTTTATCGAAATTTTCAAAGGGGTTAGCCTTCTACGAATTCTGGGTGCATTTTTCGAAATTTTCAAAGGGGTTAGCCTTCTACGAATTCTGGGTGCTTTTATCGAAATTTTCAAAGGGGTTAGCCTTCTACGAATTCTGGTTGCATTTTTCGAAATTTTCAAAGGGGTTAGCCTTCTTCGAATTCTGGGTGCATTTTTCGAAATTTTCAAAGGGGTTAGCCTTCTTCGAATTCTGGGTGCATTTTTCGAAATTTTCAAAGGGGTTAGCCTTCTACCAATTCTGGGTGCATTTTTAGAAATTTTCAAAGGGGTTAGCCTTCTACGAATTCTGGGGCATTTTTCGAAATTTTCAAAGGGGTTAGCCTTCTACGAATTCTGGGTGCGTTTATCGAAATTTTCAAAGGGGTTAGCCTTCTACGAATTCTGGGTGCATTTTTCGAAATTTTTAAAAGGGGTTAGCCTTCTACGAATTCTGGGTGCATTTAGTTAGCCTTCTACGAATTCTGGTTGCATTTTTCGAAATTTTCAATGGGGTTAGCCTTCTACGAATTCTGGTTGCATTTTTCGAAATTTTCAAAGGGGTTAGCCTTCTTCGAATTCTGGGTGCATTTTTTGAAATTTTCAAAGGGGGTTAGCCTTCTTCGAATTCTGGGTGCATTTTTCAAAATTTTCAAAGGGGTTAGCCTTCTACGAATTCTGGGTGCATTTTTAGAAATTTTCAAAGGGGTTAGCCTTCTACCAATTCTGGGTGCATTTTTCGAAATTTTCAAAGGGGTTAGCCTTCTACGAATTCTGGGTGCTTTTATCGAAATTTTCAAAGGGGTTAGCCTTCTACGAATTCTGGGTGCATTTTTCGAAATTTTCAAAGGGGTTAGCCTTCTACGTATTCTGGGTGCATTTTTCGAAATTTTCAAAGGAGTTAGCCTTCTTCGAATTCTGGGTGCATTTTTCGAAATTTTCAAAGGGGTTAGCCTTCTTCGAATTCTGGGTGCATTTATCGAAATTTTCAAAGGGGTTAGCCTTCTACGAATTCTGGGTGCATTTTTCGAAATTTTCAAAGGGGTTAGCCTTCTACGAATTCTGGGTGCATTTTTCGAAATTTTCAAAGGGTTTAGCCTTCTACGAATTCTGGGTGCATTTTTCGAAATTTTCAAAGGGGTTAGCCTTCTACGAATTCTGGGTGCATTTTTAGAAATTTTCAAAGGGGTTAGCCTTCTACGAATTCAGGGTGCATTTTTCGAAATTTTCAAGGGGGTTAGCCTTCTACGAATTCTGGGTGCAATTTTCGAAATTTTCAAAGGGGTTAGCCTTCTACGAATTCTGGGTGCATTTTTCGAAATTTTCAAAGGGGTTAGCCTTCTACGAATTCTGGGTGCATTTTTCGAAATTTTCAAAGGGGTTAGCCTTCTACGAATTCTGGGTGCATCTTTTGAAATTTTCAAAGGGGTTAGCCTTCTTCGAATTCTGGGTGCATTTTTAGAAATTTTCAACGGGGTTAGCCTTCTACCAATTCTGGGTGCATTTTTAGAAATTTTCAAAGGGGTTAGCCTTCTACGAATTCTGGGTGCATTTTTCGAAATTTTCAAAGGGGTTAGCCTTCTACGAATTCTGGGTGCGTTTATCGAAATTTTCAAAGGGGTTAGCCTTCTACGAATTCTGGGTGCATTTTTCGAAATTTTCAAAGGCGTTAGCCTTCTACAAATTCTGGGTGCATTTATCGAAATTTTCAAAGGCGTTAGCCTTCTACGAATTCTGGGTGCATTTATCGAAATTTTCAAAAAGGTTAGACTTCTACGAATTCTGGTTGCATTTTTCGAAATTTTCAAAGGGGTTAGCCTTCTACGAATTCTGGTTGCATTTTTCGAAATTTTCAAAGGGTTTAGCCTTCTTCGAATTCTGGGTGCATTTTTCGAAATTTTCAAAGGGGTTAGCCTTCTTCGAATTCTGGGTGCATTTTTCGAAATTTTCAAAGGGGTTAGCCTTCTACGAATTCTGGGTGCATTTTTAGAAATTTTCAAAGGGTTTAGCCTTCTACCAATTCTGGGTGCATTTTTCGAAATTTTCAAAGGGGTTAGCCTTCTACGAATTCTGGGTGCTTTTATCGAAATTTTCAAAGGGGTTAGCCTTCTACGAATTCTGGGTGCATTTTTCGAAATTTTCAAAGGGGTTAGCCTTCTACGAATTCTGGGTGCATTTTTCGAAATTTTCAAAGGGGTTAGCCTTCTTCGAATTCTGGGTGCATTTTCCGAAATTTTCAAAGGGGTTAGCCTTCTTCGAATTCTGGGTGCATTTTTCGAAATTTTCAAAGGGGTTAGCCTTCTACCAATTCGGGGTGCATTTTTAGAAATTTTCAAAGGGGTTAGCCTTCTACGAATTCTGGGGCATTTTTCGAAATTTTCAAAGAGGTTAGCCTTCTACGAATTCTGGGTGCGTTTATCGAAATTTTCAAAGGGGTTAGCCTTCTACGAATTCTGGGTGCATTTATCGAAATTTTCAAAGGGGTTAGCCTTCTACGAATTCTGGTTGCATTTTTCGAAATTTTCAAAGCGGTTAGCCTTCTACGAATTCTGGTTGCATTTTTCGAAATTTTCAAAGGGGTTAGCCTTCTTCGAATTCTGGGTGCATTTTTCGAAATTTTCAAAGGGGGTTAGCCTTCTTCGAATTCTGGGTGCATTTTTCGAAATTTTCAAAGGGGTTAGCCTTCTACGAATTCTGGATGCATTTTTAGAAATTTTCAAAGGGGTTAGCCTTCTACCAATTCTGGGTGCATTTTTCGAAATTTTCAAAGGGGTTAGCCTTCTACGAATTCTGGGTGCATCTTTTGAAATTTTCTAAGGGGTTAGCCTTCTACGAATTCTGGGTGCATTTTTTGAAATTTTCAAAGGGGTTAGCCTTCTTCGAATTCTGGGTGCATTTTTAGAAATTTTCAACGGGGTTAGCCTTCTACGAATTCTGGGTGCATTTTTCGAAATTTTCAAAGGGGTTAGCCTTCTACGAATTCTGGTTGCATTTTTCGAAATTTTCAAAGCGGTTAGCCTTCTACGAATTCTGGTTGCATTTTTCGAAATTTTCAAAGGGGTTAGCCTTCTTCGAATTCTGGGTGCATTTTTCGAAATTTTCAAAGGGGGTTAGCCTTCTTCGAATTCTGGGTGCATTTTTCGAAATTTTCAAAGGGGTTAGCCTTCTACGAATTCTGGATGCATTTTTAGAAATTTTCAAAGGGGTTAGCCTTCTACGAATTCTGGGGCATTTTTCGAAATTTTCAAAGGGGTTAGCCTTCTACGAATTCTGGGTGCGTTTATCGAAATTTTCAAAGGGGTTAGCCTTCTACGAATTCTGGGTGCATTTATCGAAATTTTCAAAGGGGTTAGCCTTCTACGAATTCTGGTTGCATTTTTCGAAATTTTCAAAGCGGTTAGCCTTCTACGAATTCTGGTTGCATTTTTCGAAATTTTCAAAGGGGTTAGCCTTCTTCGAATTCTGGGTGCATTTTTCGAAATTTTCAAAGGGGGTTAGCCTTCTTCGAATTCTGGGTGCATTTTTCGAAATTTTCAAAGGGGTTAGCCTTCTACGAATTCTGGATGCATTTTTAGAAATTTTCAAAGGGGTTAGCCTTCTACCAATTCTGGGTGCATTTTTCGAAATTTTCAAAGGGGTTAGCCTTCTACGAATTCTGGGTGCATTTTTAGAAATTTTCAAAGGGGTTAGCCTTCTACGAATTCAGGGTGCATTTTTCGAAATTTTCAAGGGGGTTAGCCTTCTACGAATTCTGGGTGCAATTTTCGAAATTTTCAAAGGGGTTAGCCTTCTACGAATTCTGGGTGCATTTTTCGAAATTTTCAAAGGGGTTAGCCTTCTACGAATTCTGGGTGCATTTTTCGAAATTTTCAAAGGGGTTAGCCTTCTACGAATTCTGGGTGCATCTTTTGAAATTTTCAAAGGGGTTAGCCTTCTTCGAATTCTGGGTGCATTTTTAGAAATTTTCAACGGGGTTAGCCTTCTACCAATTCTGGGTGCATTTTTAGAAATTTTCAAAGGGGTTAGCCTTCTACGAATTCTGGGTGCATTTTTCGAAATTTTCAAAGGGGTTAGCCTTCTACGAATTCTGGGTGCGTTTATCGAAATTTTCAAAGGGGTTAGCCTTCTACGAATTCTGGGTGCATTTTTCGAAATTTTCAAAGGCGTTAGCCTTCTACAAATTCTGGGTGCATTTATCGAAATTTTCAAAGGCGTTAGCCTTCTACGAATTCTGGGTGCATTTATCGAAATTTTCAAAAAGGTTAGCCTTCTACGAATTCTGGTTGCATTTTTCGAAATTTTCAAAGGGGTTAGCCTTCTACGAATTCTGGTTGCATTTTTCGAAATTTTCAAAGGGTTTAGCCTTCTTCGAATTCTGGGTGCATTTTTCGAAATTTTCAAAGGGGTTAGCCTTCTTCGAATTCTGGGTGCATTTTTCGAAATTTTCAAAGGGGTTAGCCTTCTACGAATTCTGGGTGCATTTTTAGAAATTTTCAAAGGGTTTAGCCTTCTACCAATTCTGGGTGCATTTTTCGAAATTTTCAAAGGGGTTAGCCTTCTACGAATTCTGGGTGCTTTTATCGAAATTTTCAAAGGGGTTAGCCTTCTACGAATTCTGGGTGCATTTTTCGAAATTTTCAAAGGGGTTAGCCTTCTACGAATTCTGGGTGCATTTTTCGAAATTTTCAAAGGGGTTAGCCTTCTTCGAATTCTGGGTGCATTTTCCGAAATTTTCAAAGGGGTTAGCCTTCTTCGAATTCTGGGTGCATTTTTCGAAATTTTCAAAGGGGTTAGCCTTCTACCAATTCGGGGTGCATTTTTAGAAATTTTCAAAGGGGTTAGCCTTCTACGAATTCTGGGGCATTTTTCGAAATTTTCAAAGAGGTTAGCCTTCTACGAATTCTGGGTGCGTTTATCGAAATTTTCAAAGGGGTTAGCCTTCTACGAATTCTGGGTGCATTTATCGAAATTTTCAAAGGGGTTAGCCTTCTACGAATTCTGGTTGCATTTTTCGAAATTTTCAAAGCGGTTAGCCTTCTACGAATTCTGGTTGCATTTTTCGAAATTTTCAAAGGGGTTAGCCTTCTTCGAATTCTGGGTGCATTTTTCGAAATTTTCAAAGGGGGTTAGCCTTCTTCGAATTCTGGGTGCATTTTTCGAAATTTTCAAAGGGGTTAGCCTTCTACGAATTCTGGATGCATTTTTAGAAATTTTCAAAGGGGTTAGCCTTCTACCAATTCTGGGTGCATTTTTCGAAATTTTCAAAGGGGTTAGCCTTCTACGAATTCTGGGTGCATCTTTTGAAATTTTCTAAGGGGTTAGCCTTCTACGAATTCTGGGTGCATTTTTTGAAATTTTCAAAGGGGTTAGCCTTCTTCGAATTCTGGGTGCATTTTTAGAAATTTTCAACGGGGTTAGCCTTCTACGAATTCTGGGTGCATTTTTCGAAATTTTCAAAGGGGTTAGCCTTCTACGAATTCTGGTTGCATTTTTCGAAATTTTCAAAGCGGTTAGCCTTCTACGAATTCTGGTTGCATTTTTCGAAATTTTCAAAGGGGTTAGCCTTCTTCGAATTCTGGGTGCATTTTTCGAAATTTTCAAAGGGGGTTAGCCTTCTTCGAATTCTGGGTGCATTTTTCGAAATTTTCAAAGGGGTTAGCCTTCTACGAATTCTGGATGCATTTTTAGAAATTTTCAAAGGGGTTAGCCTTCTACGAATTCTGGGGCATTTTTCGAAATTTTCAAAGGGGTTAGCCTTCTACGAATTCTGGGTGCGTTTATCGAAATTTTCAAAGGGGTTAGCCTTCTACGAATTCTGGGTGCATTTATCGAAATTTTCAAAGGGGTTAGCCTTCTACGAATTCTGGTTGCATTTTTCGAAATTTTCAAAGCGGTTAGCCTTCTACGAATTCTGGTTGCATTTTTCGAAATTTTCAAAGGGGTTAGCCTTCTTCGAATTCTGGGTGCATTTTTCGAAATTTTCAAAGGGGGTTAGCCTTCTTCGAATTCTGGGTGCATTTTTCGAAATTTTCAAAGGGGTTAGCCTTCTACGAATTCTGGATGCATTTTTAGAAATTTTCAAAGGGGTTAGCCTTCTACCAATTCTGGGTGCATTTTTCGAAATTTTCAAAGGGGTTAGCCTTCTACGAATTCTGGGTGCATTTTTCGAAATTTTCAAAGGGGTTAGTTTTCTACGAATTCTGGGTGCTTTTATCGAAATTTTCAAAGGGGTTAGCCTTCTACGAATTCTGGGTGCATTTTTCGAAATTTTAAAGGGGTTAGCCTTCTATGAATTCTGGGTGCATTTTTCGAAATTTTCAAAGGGGTTAGCCTTCTACGAATTCTGGGTGCATTTTTAGAAATTTTCAAAGGGGTTAGCCTTCTACCAATTCGGGGTGCTTTTATCGAAATTTTCAAAGGGGTTAGCCTTCTACGAATTCTGGGTGCATTTTTCGAAATTTTCAAAGGGGTTAGCCTTCTTCGAATTCTGGGTGCATTTTCCGAAATTTTCAAAGGGGTTAGCCTTCTTCGAATTCTGGGTGCATTTTTCGAAATTTTCAAAGGGGTTAGCCTTCTACCAATTCGGGGTGCATTTTTAGAAATTTTCAAAGGGGTTAGCCTTCTACGAATTCTGGGGCATTTTTCGAAATTTTCAAAGGGGTTAGCCTTCTACGAATTCTGGGTGCGTTTATCGAAATTTTCAAAGGGGTTAGCCTTCTACGAATTCTGGGTGCATTTATCGAAATTTTCAAAGGGGTTAGCCTTCTACGAATTCTGGTTGCATTTTTCGAAATTTTCAAAGCGGTTAGCCTTCTACGAATTCTGGTTGCATTTTTCGAAATTTTCAAAGGGGTTAGCCTTCTTCGAATTCTGGGTGCATTTTTCGAAATTTTCAAAGGGGGTTAGCCTTCTTCGAATTCTGGGTGCATTTTTCGAAATTTTCAAAGGGGTTAGCCTTCTACGAATTCTGGATGCATTTTTAGAAATTTTCAAAGGGGTTAGCCTTCTACCAATTCTGGGTGCATTTTTCGAAATTTTCAAAGGGGTTAGCTTTCTACGAATTCTGGGTGCATTTTTCGAAATTTTCAAAGGGGTTAGTTTTCTACGAATTCTGGGTGCTTTTATCGAAATTTTCAAAGGGGTTAGCCTTCTACGAATTCTGGGTGCATTTTTCGAAATTTTAAAGGGGTTAGCCTTCTATGAATTCTGGGTGCATTTTTCGAAATTTTCAAAGGGGTTAGCCTTCTACGAATTCTGGGTGCATTTTTAGAAATTTTCAAAGGGGTTAGCCTTCTACCAATTCTGGGTGCATTTTTAGAAATTTTCAAAGGGGTTAGCCTTCTACGAATTCTGGGGCATTTTTCGAAATTTTCAAAGGGGTTAGCCTTCTACGAATTCTGGGTGCGTTTATCGAAATTTTCAAAGGGGTTAGCCTTCTACGAATTCTGGGTGCATTTTTCGAAATTTTTAAAACGGGTTAGCCTTCTACGAATTCTGGGTGCATTTATCGAAAATTTCAAAGGGGTTAGCCTTCTACGAATTCTGGTTGCATTTTTCGAAATTTTCAATGGGGTTAGCCTTCTACGAATTCTGGTTGCATTTTTCGAAATTTTCAAAGGGGTTAGCCTTCTTCGAATTCTGGGTGCATTTTTTGAAATTTTCAAAGGGGGTTAGCCTTCTTCGAATTCTGGGTGCATTTTTCAAAATTTTCAAAGGGGTTAGCCTTCTACGAATTCTGGGTGCATTTTTAGAAATTTTCAAAGGGGTTAGCCTTCTACCAATTCTGGGTGCATTTTTCGAAATTTTCAAAGGGGTTAGCCTTCTACGAATTCTGGGTGCTTTTATCGAAATTTTCAAAGGGGTTAGCCTTCTACGAATTCTGGGTGCATTTTTCGAAATTTTCAAAGGGGTTAGCCTTCTACGTATTCTGGGTGCATTTTTCGAAATTTTCAAAGGAGTTAGCCTTCTTCGAATTCTGGGTGCATTTTTCGAAATTTTCAAAGGGGTTAGCCTTCTTCGAATTCTGGGTGCATTTATCGAAATTTTCAAAGGGGTTAGCCTTCTACGAATTCTGGGTGAATTTTTCGAAATTTTCAAAGGGGTTAGCCTTCTACGAATTCTGGGTGCATTTTTCGAAATTTTCAAAGGGGTTAGCCTTCTACGAATTCTGGGTGCATTTTTCGAAATTTTCAAAGGGGTTAGCCTTCTACGAATTCTGGGTGCATTTTTAGAAATTTTCAAAGGGGTTAGCCTTCTACGAATTCAGGGTGCATTTTTCGAAATTTTCAAGGGGGTTAGCCTTCTACGAATTCTGGGTGCAATTTTCGAAATTTTCAAAGGGGTTAGCCTTCTACGAATTCTGGGTGCATTTTTCGAAATTTTCAAAGGGGTTAGCCTTCTACGAATTCTGGGTGCATTTTTCGAAATTTTCAAAGGGGTTAGCCTTCTACGAATTCTGGGTGCATCTTTTGAAATTTTCAAAGGGGTTAGCCTTCTTCGAATTCTGGGTGCATTTTTAGAAATTTTCAACGGGGTTAGCCTTCTACGAATTCTGGGTGCATTTTTCGAAATTTTCAAAGGCGTTAGCCTTCTACCAATTCTGGGTGCATTTTTAGAAATTTTCAAAGGGGTTAGCCTTCTACGAATTCTGGGTGCATTTTTCGAAATTTTCAAAGGGGTTAGCCTTCTACGAATTCTGGGTGCGTTTATCGAAATTTTCAAAGGGGTTAGCCTTCTACGAATTCTGGGTGCATTTTTCGAAATTTTCAAAGGCGTTAGCCTTCTACGAATTCTGGGTGCATTTATCGAAATTTTCAAAGGCGTTAGCCTTCTACGAATTCTGGGTGCATTTATCGAAATTTTCAAAGGGGTTAGCCTTCTACGAATTCTGGTTGCATTTTTCGAAATTTTCAAAGGGGTTAGCCTTCTACGAATTCTGGTTGCATTTTTCGAAATTTTCAAAGGGTTTAGCCTTCTTCGAATTCTGGGTGCATTTTTCGAAATTTTCAAAGGGGTTAGCCTTCTTCGAATTCTGGGTGCATTTTTCGAAATTTTCAAAGGGGTTAGCCTTCTACGAATTCTGGGTGCATTTTTAGAAATTTTCAAAGGGTTTAGCCTTCTACCAATTCTGGGTGCATTTTTCGAAATTTTCAAAGGGGTTAGCCTTCTACGAATTCTGGGTGCTTTTATCGAAATTTTCAAAGGGGTTAGCCTTCTACGAATTCTGGGTGCATTTTTCGAAATTTTCAAAGGGGTTAGCCTTCTACGAATTCTGGGTGCATTTTTCGAAATTTTCAAAGGGGTTAGCCTTCTTCGAATTCTGGGTGCATTTTCCGAAATTTTCAAAGGGGTTAGCCTTCTTCGAATTCTGGGTGCATTTTTCGAAATTTTCAAAGAGGTTAGCCTTCTACCAATTCGGGGTGCATTTTTAGAAATTTTCAAAGGGGTTAGCCTTCTACGAATTCTGGGGCATTTTTCGAAATTTTCAAAGGGGTTAGCCTTCTACGAATTCTGGGTGCGTTTATCGAAATTTTCAAAGGGGTTAGCCTTCTACGAATTCTGGGTGCATTTATCGAAATTTTCAAAGGGGTTAGCCTTCTACGAATTCTGGTTGCATTTTTCGAAATTTTCAAAGCGGTTAGCCTTCTACGAATTCTGGTTGCATTTTTCGAAATTTTCAAAGGGGTTAGCCTTCTTCGAATTCTGGGTGCATTTTTCGAAATTTTCAAAGGGGGTTAGCCTTCTTCGAATTCTGGGTGCATTTTTCGAAATTTTCAAAGGGGTTAGCCTTCTACGAATTCTGGATGCATTTTTAGAAATTTTCAAAGGGGTTAGCCTTCTACCAATTCTGGGTGCATTTTTCGAAATTTTCAAAGGGGTTAGCCTTCTACGAATTCTGGGTGCATTTTTCGAAATTTTCAAAGGGGTTAGTTTTCTACGAATTCTGGGTGCTTTTATCGAAATTTTCAAAGGGGTTAGCCTTCTACGAATTCTGGGTGCATTTTTCGAAATTTTAAAGGGGTTAGCCTTCTATGAATTCTGGGTGCATTTTTCGAAATTTTCAAAGGGGTTAGCCTTCTACGAATTCTGGGTGCATTTTTAGAAATTTTCAAAGGGGTTAGCCTTCTACCAATTCGGGGTGCTTTTATCGAAATTTTCAAAGGGGTTAGCCTTCTACGAATTCTGGGTGCATTTTTCGAAATTTTCAAAGGGGTTAGCCTTCTTCGAATTCTGGGTGCATTTTCCGAAATTTTCAAAGGGGTTAGCCTTCTTCGAATTCTGGGTGCATTTTTCGAAATTTTCAAAGGGGTTAGCCTTCTACCAATTCGGGGTGCATTTTTAGAAATTTTCAAAGGGGTTAGCCTTCTACGAATTCTGGGGCATTTTTCGAAATTTTCAAAGGGGTTAGCCTTCTACGAATTCTGGGTGCGTTTATCGAAATTTTCAAAGGGGTTAGCCTTCTACGAATTCTGGGTGCATTTATCGAAATTTTCAAAGGGGTTAGCCTTCTACGAATTCTGGTTGCATTTTTCGAAATTTTCAAAGCGGTTAGCCTTCTACGAATTCTGGTTGCATTTTTCGAAATTTTCAAAGGGGTTAGCCTTCTTCGAATTCTGGGTGCATTTTTCGAAATTTTCAAAGGGGGTTAGCCTTCTTCGAATTCTGGGTGCATTTTTCGAAATTTTCAAAGGGGTTAGCCTTCTACGAATTCTGGATGCATTTTTAGAAATTTTCAAAGGGGTTAGCCTTCTACCAATTCTGGGTGCATTTTTCGAAATTTTCAAAGGGGTTAGCCTTCTACGAATTCTGGGTGCATTTTTCGAAATTTTCAAAGGGGTTAGTTTTCTACGAATTCTGGGTGCTTTTATCGAAATTTTCAAAGGGGTTAGCCTTCTACGAATTCTGGGTGCATTTTTCGAAATTTTAAAGGGGTTAGCCTTCTATGAATTCTGGGTGCATTTTTCGAAATTTTCAAAGGGGTTAGCCTTCTACGAATTCTGGGTGCATTTTTAGAAATTTTCAAAGGGGTTAGCCTTCTACGAATTCTGGGTGCATTTTTCGAAATTATCAAGGGGGTTAGCCTTCTACGAATTCTGGGTGCATTTTTCGAAATTTTCAAAGGGGTTAGCCTTCCACGAATTCTGGGTGCATTTTTAGAAATTTTCAAAGGGGTTAGCCTTCCACGAATTCTCTGTGCATTTTCAGAAATCTTCAAAGGGGTTAGCCTTCTACGAATTCTGGGTGCGTTTATCGAAATTTTCAAAGGTGTTAGCCTTCTACGAATTCTGGGTGCATTTTTCGAAATTTTCAAAGGGGTTAGCCTTCTACGAATTCTGGGTGCATTTATCGAAATTTTCAAAGGGGTTAGCCTTCTACCAATTCTGGGTGCATTTTTAGAAATTTTCAAAGGGGTTAGCCTTCTACGAATTCTGGGGCATTTTTCGAAATTTTCAAAGGGGTTAGCCTTCTACGAATTCTGGGTGCGTTTATCGAAATTTTCAAAGGGGTTAGCCTTCTACGAATTCTGGTTGCGTTTTTCGAAATTTTCAAAGGGGTTAGCCTTCTACGAATTCTGGGTGCATTTATCGAAATTTTCAAAGGGGTTAGCCTTCTACGAATTCTGGTTGCATTTTTCGAAATTTTCAAAGGGGTTAGCCTTCTACGAATTCTGGGTGCATTTTTCGAAATTTTCAAAGGGGTTAGCCTTCTTCGAATTCTGGGTGCATTTTCCGAAATTTTCAAAGGGGTTAGCCTTCTACGAATTCTGGGTGCATTTTTCGAAATTTTCAAAGGGGTTAGCCTTCTACGAATTCTGGGTGCATTTTTCGAAATTACCAAGGGGGTTAGGCTTCTACGAATTCTGGGTGCATTTTTCGAAATTTTCAAAGGGGTTAGCCTTCTTCGAATTCTGGGTGCATTTTTCGAAGGTTTCAAAGGGGTTAGCCTTCTACGAATTCTGGGTGCATTTTTCGAAATTTTCAAAGCGGTTAGCCTTCTTCGAATTCTGGGTGCATTTTTCGAAATTTTCAAAGGGGTTAGCCTTCTACGAATTCTGGGTGCATTTTTTGAAATTTTCAAAGGGGTTAGTCTTCAAAGAATTCTGGGAGCATTTTTCGAAATTTTCAAAGGGGTTAGCCATCTTCGAATTCTGGGTGCATTTATCGAAATTTTCAAAGGGGTTAGCCTTCTACGAATTCTGGTTGCATTTTTCGAAATTTTCAAAGGGGTTAGCCTTCTACGAATTCTGGGTGCATTTTTCGAAATTTTCAAAGGGGTTAGCCTTCTTCGAATTCTGGGTGCATTTTCCGAAATTTTCAAAGGGGTTAGCCTTCTACGAATTCTGGGTGCATTTTTCGAAATTTTCAAAGGGGTTAGCCTTCTACGAATTCTGGGTGCATTTTTCGAAATTTTCAAAGGGGTTAGCCTTCTTCGAATTCTGGGTGCATTTTCCGAAATTTTCAATTCTGGGTGCATTTTTCGAAATTTTCAAAGGGGTTAGCCTTCTACCAATTCTGGGTGCATTTTTAGAAATTTTCAAAGGGGTTAGCCTTCTACGAATTCTGGGTGCATTTTTCGAAATTTTCAAAGGGGTTAGCCTTCTACGAATTCTGGTTGCATTTTTCGAAATTTTCAAAGGGGTTAGCCTTCTACGAATTCTGGGTGCATTTTTAGAAATTTTCAAAGGGTTTAGCCTTCTACCAATTCTGGGTGCATTTTTCGAAATTTTCAAAGGGGTTAGCCTTCTACGAATTCTGGGTGCATTTTTCGAAATTTTCAAAGGGGTTAGCCTTCTACGAATTCTGGGTGCATCTTTTGAAATTTTCAAAGGGGTTAGCCTTCTACGAATTCTGGGTGCATTTTTCGAAATTTTCAAAGGGGTTAGCCTTCTACGAATTCTGGGTGCATTTTTCGAAATTTTCAAAGGGGTTAGCCTTCTTCGAATTCTGGGTGCATTTTCCGAAATTTTCAAAGGGGTTAGCCTTCTTCGAATTCTGGGTGCATTTTTCTAAATTTTCAAAGGGGTTAGCCTTCTTCGAATCCTGGGTGCATTTATCGAAATTTTCAAAGGGGTTAGCCTTCTACGAATTCTGGGTGCATTTTTCGAAATTTTCAAAGGGGTTAGCCTTCTACGAATTCTGGGTGCATTTTTCGAAATTTTCAAAGGGGTTAGCCTTCTATCAATTCTGGGTGCATTTTTCGAAATTTTCAAAGGGGTTAGCCTTCTACGAATTCTGGGTGCATTTTTCGAAATTTTCAAAGGGGTTAGCCTTCTACGAATTCTGGGTGCTTTTATCGAAATTTTCAAAGGGGTTAGCCTTCTACGAATTCTGGGTGCATTTTTCGAATTCTTCAAAGGGGTTAGCCTTCTACGAATTCTGGGTGCATTTTTAGAAATTTTCAAACTGGTTAGCCTTCTACCAATTCTGGGGTCATTTTTAGAAATTTTCAAAGGGTTTAGCCTTCTACGAATTCTGGGTGCATTTTTCGAAATTTTCAAAGGGGTTAGCCTTCTACGAATTCTGGGTGCGTTTATCGAAATTTTCAAAGGGGTTAGCCTTCTACGAATTCTGGGTGCATTTTTCGAAATTTTCAAAGGGGTTAGCCTTCTACGAATTCTGGGTGCTTTTATCGAAATTTTCAAAGGGGTTAGCCTTCTACGAATTCTGGTTGCATTTTTCGAAATTTTCAAAGGGGTTAGCCTTCTTCGAATTCTGGGTGCATTTTTCGAAATTTTCAAAGGGGTTAGCCTTCTTCGAATTCTGGGTGCATTTTTCGAAATTTTCAAAGGGGTTAGCCTTCTACCAATTCTGGGTGCATTTTTAGAAATTTTCAAAGGGGTTAGCCTTCTACGAATTCTGGGGCATTTTTCGAAATTTTCAAAGGGGTTAGCCTTCTACGAATTCTGGGTGCGTTTATCGAAATTTTCAAAGGGGTTAGCCTTCTACGAATTCTGGGTGCATTTTTCGAAATTTTTAAAAGGGGTTAGCCTTCTACGAATTCTGGGTGCATTTAGTTAGCCTTCTACGAATTCTGGTTGCATTTTTCGAAATTTTCAATGGGGTTAGCCTTCTACGAATTCTGGTTGCATTTTTCGAAATTTTCAAAGGGGTTAGCCTTCTTCGAATTCTGGGTGCATTTTTTGAAATTTTCAAAGGGGGTTAGCCTTCTTCGAATTCTGGGTGCATTTTTCAAAATTTTCAAAGGGGTTAGCCTTCTACGAATTCTGGGTGCATTTTTAGAAATTTTCAAAGGGGTTAGCCTTCTACCAATTCTGGGTGCATTTTTCGAAATTTTCAAAGGGGTTAGCCTTCTACGAATTCTGGGTGCTTTTATCGAAATTTTCAAAGGGGTTAGCCTTCTACGAATTCTGGGTGCATTTTTCGAAATTTTCAAAGGGGTTAGCCTTCTACGTATTCTGGGTGCATTTTTCGAAATTTTCAAAGGAGTTAGCCTTCTTCGAATTCTGGGTGCATTTTTCGAAATTTTCAAAGGGGTTAGCCTTCTTCGAATTCTGGGTGCATTTATCGAAATTTTCAAAGGGGTTAGCCTTCTACGAATTCTGGGTGCATTTTTCGAAATTTTCAAAGGGGTTAGCCTTCTACGAATTCTGGGTGCATTTTTCGAAATTTTCAAAGGGTTTAGCCTTCTACGAATTCTGGGTGCATTTTTCGAAATTTTCAAAGGGGTTAGCCTTCTACGAATTCTGGGTGCATTTTTAGAAATTTTCAAAGGGGTTAGCCTTCTACGAATTCAGGGTGCATTTTTCGAAATTTTCAAGGGGGTTAGCCTTCTACGAATTCTGGGTGCAATTTTCGAAATTTTCAAAGGGGTTAGCCTTCTACGAATTCTGGGTGCATTTTTCGAAATTTTCAAAGGGGTTAGCCTTCTACGAATTCTGGGTGCATTTTTCGAAATTTTCAAAGGGGTTAGCCTTCTACGAATTCTGGGTGCATCTTTTGAAATTTTCAAAGGGGTTAGCCTTCTTCGAATTCTGGGTGCATTTTTAGAAATTTTCAACGGGGTTAGCCTTCTACCAATTCTGGGTGCATTTTTAGAAATTTTCAAAGGGGTTAGCCTTCTACGAATTCTGGGTGCATTTTTCGAAATTTTCAAAGGGGTTAGCCTTCTACGAATTCTGGGTGCGTTTATCGAAATTTTCAAAGGGGTTAGCCTTCTACGAATTCTGGGTGCATTTTTCGAAATTTTCAAAGGCGTTAGCCTTCTACAAATTCTGGGTGCATTTATCGAAATTTTCAAAGGCGTTAGCCTTCTACGAATTCTGGGTGCATTTATCGAAATTTTCAAAAAGGTTAGCCTTCTACGAATTCTGGTTGCATTTTTCGAAATTTTCAAAGGGGTTAGCCTTCTACGAATTCTGGTTGCATTTTTCGAAATTTTCAAAGGGTTTAGCCTTCTTCGAATTCTGGGTGCATTTTTCGAAATTTTCAAAGGGGTTAGCCTTCTTCGAATTCTGGGTGCATTTTTCGAAATTTTCAAAGGGGTTAGCCTTCTACGAATTCTGGGTGCATTTTTAGAAATTTTCAAAGGGTTTAGCCTTCTACCAATTCTGGGTGCATTTTTCGAAATTTTCAAAGGGGTTAGCCTTCTACGAATTCTGGGTGCTTTTATCGAAATTTTCAAAGGGGTTAGCCTTCTACGAATTCTGGGTGCATTTTTCGAAATTTTCAAAGGGGTTAGCCTTCTACGAATTCTGGGTGCATTTTTCGAAATTTTCAAAGGGGTTAGCCTTCTTCGAATTCTGGGTGCATTTTCCGAAATTTTCAAAGGGGTTAGCCTTCTTCGAATTCTGGGTGCATTTTTCGAAATTTTCAAAGGGGTTAGCCTTCTACCAATTCGGGGTGCATTTTTAGAAATTTTCAAAGGGGTTAGCCTTCTACGAATTCTGGGGCATTTTTCGAAATTTTCAAAGAGGTTAGCCTTCTACGAATTCTGGGTGCGTTTATCGAAATTTTCAAAGGGGTTAGCCTTCTACGAATTCTGGGTGCATTTATCGAAATTTTCAAAGGGGTTAGCCTTCTACGAATTCTGGTTGCATTTTTCGAAATTTTCAAAGCGGTTAGCCTTCTACGAATTCTGGTTGCCTTTTTCGAAATTTTCAAAGGGGTTAGCCTTCTTCGAATTCTGGGTGCATTTTTCGAAATTTTCAAAGGGGGTTAGCCTTCTTCGAATTCTGGGTGCATTTTTCGAAATTTTCAAAGGGGTTAGCCTTCTACGAATTCTGGATGCATTTTTAGAAATTTTCAAAGGGGTTAGCCTTCTACCAATTCTGGGTGCATTTTTCGAAATTTTCAAAGGGGTTAGCCTTCTACGAATTCTGGGTGCATCTTTTGAAATTTTCTAAGGGGTTAGCCTTCTACGAATTCTGGGTGCATTTTTTGAAATTTTCAAAGGGGTTAGCCTTCTTCGAATTCTGGGTGCATTTTTAGAAATTTTCAACGGGGTTAGCCTTCTACGAATTCTGGGTGCATTTTTCGAAATTTTCAAAGGGGTTAGCCTTCTACGAATTCTGGTTGCATTTTTCGAAATTTTCAAAGCGGTTAGCCTTCTACGAATTCTGGTTGCATTTTTCGAAATTTTCAAAGGGGTTAGCCTTCTTCGAATTCTGGGTGCATTTTTCGAAATTTTCAAAGGGGGTTAGCCTTCTTCGAATTCTGGGTGCATTTTTCGAAATTTTCAAAGGGGTTAGCCTTCTACGAATTCTGGATGCATTTTTAGAAATTTTCAAAGGGGTTAGCCTTCTACGAATTCTGGGGCATTTTTCGAAATTTTCAAAGGGGTTAGCCTTCTACGAATTCTGGGTGCGTTTATCGAAATTTTCAAAGGGGTTAGCCTTCTACGAATTCTGGGTGCATTTATCGAAATTTTCAAAGGGGTTAGCCTTCTACGAATTCTGGTTGCATTTTTCGAAATTTTCAAAGCGGTTAGCCTTCTACGAATTCTGGTTGCATTTTTCGAAATTTTCAAAGGGGTTAGCCTTCTTCGAATTCTGGGTGCATTTTTCGAAATTTTCAAAGGGGGTTAGCCTTCTTCGAATTCTGGGTGCATTTTTCGAAATTTTCAAAGGGGTTAGCCTTCTACGAATTCTGGATGCATTTTTAGAAATTTTCAAAGGGGTTAGCCTTCTACCAATTCTGGGTGCATTTTTCGAAATTTTCAAAGGGGTTAGCCTTCTACGAATTCTGGGTGCATTTTTAGAAATTTTCAAAGGGGTTAGCCTTCTACGAATTCAGGGTGCATTTTTCGAAATTTTCAAGGGGGTTAGCCTTCTACGAATTCTGGGTGCAATTTTCGAAATTTTCAAAGGGGTTAGCCTTCTACGAATTCTGGGTGCATTTTTCGAAATTTTCAAAGGGGTTAGCCTTCTACGAATTCTGGGTGCATTTTTCGAAATTTTCAAAGGGGTTAGCCTTCTACGAATTCTGGGTGCATCTTTTGAAATTTTCAAAGGGGTTAGCCTTCTTCGAATTCTGGGTGCATTTTTAGAAATTTTCAACGGGGTTAGCCTTCTACCAATTCTGGGTGCATTTTTAGAAATTTTCAAAGGGGTTAGCCTTCTACGAATTCTGGGTGCATTTTTCGAAATTTTCAAAGGGGTTAGCCTTCTACGAATTCTGGGTGCGTTTATCGAAATTTTCAAAGGGGTTAGCCTTCTACGAATTCTGGGTGCATTTTTCGAAATTTTCAAAGGCGTTAGCCTTCTACAAATTCTGGGTGCATTTATCGAAATTTTCAAAGGCGTTAGCCTTCTACGAATTCTGGGTGCATTTATCGAAATTTTCAAAAAGGTTAGCCTTCTACGAATTCTGGTTGCATTTTTCGAAATTTTCAAAGGGGTTAGCCTTCTACGAATTCTGGTTGCATTTTTCGAAATTTTCAAAGGGTTTAGCCTTCTTCGAATTCTGGGTGCATTTTTCGAAATTTTCAAAGGGGTTAGCCTTCTTCGAATTCTGGGTGCATTTTTCGAAATTTTCAAAGGGGTTAGCCTTCTACGAATTCTGGGTGCATTTTTAGAAATTTTCAAAGGGTTTAGCCTTCTACCAATTCTGGGTGCATTTTTCGAAATTTTCAAAGGGGTTAGCCTTCTACGAATTCTGGGTGCTTTTATCGAAATTTTCAAAGGGGTTAGCCTTCTACGAATTCTGGGTGCATTTTTCGAAATTTTCAAAGGGGTTAGCCTTCTACGAATTCTGGGTGCATTTTTCGAAATTTTCAAAGGGGTTAGCCTTCTTCGAATTCTGGGTGCATTTTCCGAAATTTTCAAAGGGGTTAGCCTTCTTCGAATTCTGGGTGCATTTTTCGAAATTTTCAAAGGGGTTAGCCTTCTACCAATTCGGGGTGCATTTTTAGAAATTTTCAAAGGGGTTAGCCTTCTACGAATTCTGGGGCATTTTTCGAAATTTTCAAAGAGGTTAGCCTTCTACGAATTCTGGGTGCGTTTATCGAAATTTTCAAAGGGGTTAGCCTTCTACGAATTCTGGGTGCATTTATCGAAATTTTCAAAGGGGTTAGCCTTCTACGAATTCTGGTTGCATTTTTCGAAATTTTCAAAGCGGTTAGCCTTCTACGAATTCTGGTTGCATTTTTCGAAATTTTCAAAGGGGTTAGCCTTCTTCGAATTCTGGGTGCATTTTTCGAAATTTTCAAAGGGGGTTAGCCTTCTTCGAATTCTGGGTGCATTTTTCGAAATTTTCAAAGGGGTTAGCCTTCTACGAATTCTGGATGCATTTTTAGAAATTTTCAAAGGGGTTAGCCTTCTACCAATTCTGGGTGCATTTTTCGAAATTTTCAAAGGGGTTAGCCTTCTACGAATTCTGGGTGCATCTTTTGAAATTTTCTAAGGGGTTAGCCTTCTACGAATTCTGGGTGCATTTTTTGAAATTTTCAAAGGGGTTAGCCTTCTTCGAATTCTGGGTGCATTTTTAGAAATTTTCAACGGGGTTAGCCTTCTACGAATTCTGGGTGCATTTTTCGAAATTTTCAAAGGGGTTAGCCTTCTACGAATTCTGGTTGCATTTTTCGAAATTTTCAAAGCGGTTAGCCTTCTACGAATTCTGGTTGCATTTTTCGAAATTTTCAAAGGGGTTAGCCTTCTTCGAATTCTGGGTGCATTTTTCGAAATTTTCAAAGGGGGTTAGCCTTCTTCGAATTCTGGGTGCATTTTTCGAAATTTTCAAAGGGGTTAGCCTTCTACGAATTCTGGATGCATTTTTAGAAATTTTCAAAGGGGTTAGCCTTCTACGAATTCTGGGGCATTTTTCGAAATTTTCAAAGGGGTTAGCCTTCTACGAATTCTGGGTGCGTTTATCGAAATTTTCAAAGGGGTTAGCCTTCTACGAATTCTGGGTGCATTTATCGAAATTTTCAAAGGGGTTAGCCTTCTACGAATTCTGGTTGCATTTTTCGAAATTTTCAAAGCGGTTAGCCTTCTACGAATTCTGGTTGCATTTTTCGAAATTTTCAAAGGGGTTAGCCTTCTTCGAATTCTGGGTGCATTTTTCGAAATTTTCAAAGGGGGTTAGCCTTCTTCGAATTCTGGGTGCATTTTTCGAAATTTTCAAAGGGGTTAGCCTTCTACGAATTCTGGATGCATTTTTAGAAATTTTCAAAGGGGTTAGCCTTCTACCAATTCTGGGTGCATTTTTCGAAATTTTCAAAGGGGTTAGCCTTCTACGAATTCTGGGTGCATTTTTCGAAATTTTCAAAGGGGTTAGTTTTCTACGAATTCTGGGTGCTTTTATCGAAATTTTCAAAGGGGTTAGCCTTCTACGAATTCTGGGTGCATTTTTCGAAATTTTAAAGGGGTTAGCCTTCTATGAATTCTGGGTGCATTTTTCGAAATTTTCAAAGGGGTTAGCCTTCTACGAATTCTGGGTGCATTTTTAGAAATTTTCAAAGGGGTTAGCCTTCTACCAATTCGGGGTGCTTTTATCGAAATTTTCAAAGGGGTTAGCCTTCTACGAATTCTGGGTGCATTTTTCGAAATTTTCAAAGGGGTTAGCCTTCTTCGAATTCTGGGTGCATTTTCCGAAATTTTCAAAGGGGTTAGCCTTCTTCGAATTCTGGGTGCATTTTTCGAAATTTTCAAAGGGGTTAGCCTTCTACCAATTCGGGGTGCATTTTTAGAAATTTTCAAAGGGGTTAGCCTTCTACGAATTCTGGGGCATTTTTCGAAATTTTCAAAGGGGTTAGCCTTCTACGAATTCTGGGTGCGTTTATCGAAATTTTCAAAGGGGTTAGCCTTCTACGAATTCTGGGTGCATTTATCGAAATTTTCAAAGGGGTTAGCCTTCTACGAATTCTGGTTGCATTTTTCGAAATTTTCAAAGCGGTTAGCCTTCTACGAATTCTGGTTGCATTTTTCGAAATTTTCAAAGGGGTTAGCCTTCTTCGAATTCTGGGTGCATTTTTCGAAATTTTCAAAGGGGGTTAGCCTTCTTCGAATTCTGGGTGCATTTTTCGAAATTTTCAAAGGGGTTAGCCTTCTACGAATTCTGGATGCATTTTTAGAAATTTTCAAAGGGGTTAGCCTTCTACCAATTCTGGGTGCATTTTTCGAAATTTTCAAAGGGGTTAGCCTTCTACGAATTCTGGGTGCATTTTTCGAAATTTTCAAAGGGGTTAGTTTTCTACGAATTCTGGGTGCTTTTATCGAAATTTTCAAAGGGGTTAGCCTTCTACGAATTCTGGGTGCATTTTTCGAAATTTTAAAGGGGTTAGCCTTCTATGAATTCTGGGTGCATTTTTCGAAATTTTCAAAGGGGTTAGCCTTCTACGAATTCTGGGTGCATTTTTAGAAATTTTCAAAGGGGTTAGCCTTCTACGAATTCTGGGTGCATTTTTCGAAATTATCAAGGGGGTTAGCCTTCTACGAATTCTGGGTGCATTTTTCGAAATTTTCAAAGGGGTTAGCCTTCCACGAATTCTGGGTGCATTTTTAGAAATTTTCAAAGGGGTTAGCCTTCCACGAATTCTCTGTGCATTTTCAGAAATCTTCAAAGGGGTTAGCCTTCTACGAATTCTGGGTGCGTTTATCGAAATTTTCAAAGGTGTTAGCCTTCTACGAATTCTGGGTGCATTTTTCGAAATTTTCAAAGGGGTTAGCCTTCTACGAATTCTGGGTGCGTTTATCGAAATTTTCAATGGTGTTAGCCTTCTACGAATTCTGGGTGCATTTTTCGAAATTTTCAAAGGGGTTAGCCTTCTACGAATTCTGGGTGCATTTATCGAAATTTTCAAAGGGGTTAGCCTTCTACCAATTCTGGGTGCATTTTTAGAAATTTTCAAAGGGGTTAGCCTTCTACGAATTCTGGGGCATTTTTCGAAATTTTCAAAGGGGTTAGCCTTCTACGAATTCTGGGTGCGTTTATCGAAATTTTCAAAGGGGTTAGCCTTCTACGAATTCTGGGTGCGTTTTTCGAAATTTTCAAAGGGGTTAGCCTTCTACGAATTCTGGGTGCATTTATCGAAATTTTCAAAGGGGTTAGCCTTCTACGAATTCTGGTTGCATTTTTCGAAATTTTCAAAGGGGTTAGCCTTCTACGAATTCTGGGTGCATTTTTCGAAATTTTCAAAGGGGTTAGCCTTCTTCGAATTCTGGGTGCATTTTCCGAAATTTTCAAAGGGGTTAGCCTTCTACGAATTCTGGGTGCATTTTTCGAAATTTTCAAAGGGGTTAGCCTTCTACGAATTCTGGGTGCATTTTTCGAAATTATCAAGGGGGTTAGGCTTCTACGAATTCTGGGTGCATTTTTCGAAATTTTCAAAGGGGTTAGCCTTCTTCGAATTCTGGGTGCATTTTTCGAAGGTTTCAAAGGGGTTAGCCTTCTACGAATTCTGGGTGCATTTTTCGAAATTTTCAAAGCGGTTAGCCTTCTTCGAATTCTGGGTGCATTTTTCGAAATTTTCAAAGGGGTTAGCCTTCTACGAATTCTGGGTGCATTTTTTGAAATTTTCAAAGGGGTTAGTCTTCAAAGAATTCTGGGAGCATTTTTCGAAATTTTCAAAGGGGTTAGCCATCTTCGAATTCTGGGTACATTTATCGAAATTTTCAAAGGGGTTAGCCTTATTCGAATTCTGGGTGCATTTTTCGAAATTTTCAAAGGGGTTAGCCTTCTACGAATTCTGGGTGCATTTTTCGAAATTTTCAAAGGGGTTAGCCTTCTACGAATTCTGGGTGCATTTTTCGAAATTTTCAAAGGGGTTAGCCTTCTTCGAATTCTGGGTGCATTTTCCGAAATTTTCAATTCTGGGTGCATTTTTCGAAATTTTCAAAGGGGTTAGCCTTCTACCAATTCTGGGTGCATTTTTAGAAATTTTCAAAGGGGTTAGCCTTCTACGAATTCTGGGTGCATTTTTCGAAATTTTCAAAGGGGTTAGCCTTCTACGAATTCTGGTTGCATTTTTCGAAATTTTCAAAGGGGTTAGCCTTCTACGAATTCTGGGTGCATTTTTAGAAATTTTCAAAGCGGTTAGCCTTCTTCGAATTCTGGGTGCATTTTTCGAAATTTTCAAAGGGGTTAGCCTTCTACGAATTCTGGGTGCATTTTTTGAAATTTTCAAAGGGGTTAGTCTTCAAAGAATTCTGGGTGCATCTTTTGAAATTTTCAAAGGGGTTAGCCTTCTACGAATTCTGGGTGCATTTTTCGAAATTTTCAAAGGGGTTAGCCTTCTACGAATTCTGGGTGCATTTTTCGAAATTTTCAAAGGGGTTAGCCTTCTACGAATTCTGGGTGCATTTTTCGAAATTTTCAAAGGGGTTAGCCTTCTACGAATTCTGGGTGCATTTTTCGAAATTTTCAAAGGGGTTAGCCTTCTACGAATTCTGGGTGCTTTTATCGAAATTTTCAAAGGGGTTAGCCTTCTACGAATTCTGGGTGCATTTTTCGAATTCTTCAAAGGGGTTAGCCTTCTACGAATTCTGGGTGCATTTTTAGAAATTTTCAAACTGGTTAGCCTTCTACCAATTCTGGGGTCATTTTTAGAAATTTTCAAAGGGTTTAGCCTTCTACGAATTCTGGGTGCGTTTTTCGAAATTTTCAAAGGGGTTAGCCTTCTACGAATTCTGGGTGCGTTTATCGAAATTTTCAAAGGGGTTAGCCTTCTACGAATTCTGGGTGCATTTTTCGAAATTTTCAAAGGGGTTAGCCTTCTTCGAATTCTGGGTGCATTTTTCGAAATTTTCAAAGGGGTTAGCCTTCTACCAATTCTGGGTGCATTTTTAGAAATTTTCAAAGGGGTTAGCCTTCTACGAATTCTGGGGCATTTTTCGAAATTTTCAAAGGGGTTAGCCTTCTACGAATTCTGGGTGCGTTTATCGAAATTTTCAAAGGGGTTAGCCTTCTACGAATTCTGGGTGCATTTTTCGAAATTTTTAAAAGGGGTTAGCCTTCTACGAATTCTGGGTGCATTTATCGAAATTTTCAAAGGGGTTAGCCTTCTACGAATTCTGGTTGCATTTTTCGAAATTTTCAATGGGGTTAGCCTTCTACGAATTCTGGTTGCATTTTTCGAAATTTTCAAAGGGGTTAGCCTTCTTCGAATTCTGGGTGCATTTTTTGAAATTTTCAAAGGGGGTTAGCCTTCTTCGAATTCTGGGTGCATTTTTCAAAATTTTCAAAGGGGTTAGCCTTCTACGAATTCTGGGTACATTTTTAGAAATTTTCAAAGGGGTTAGCCTTCTACCAATTCTGGGTGCATTTTTCGAAATTTTCAAAGGGGTTAGCCTTCTACGAATTCTGGGTGCTTTTATCGAAATTTTCAAAGGGGTTAGCCTTCTACGAATTCTGGGTGCATTTTTCGAAATTTTCAAAGGGGTTAGCCTTCTACGTATTCTGGGTGCATTTTTCGAAATTTTCAAAGGAGTTAGCCTTCTTCGAATTCTGGGTGCATTTTTCGAAATTTTCAAAGGGGTTAGCCTTCTTCGAATTCTGGGTGCATTTATCGAAATTTTCAAAGGGGTTAGCCTTCTACGAATTCTGGGTGCATTTTTCGAAATTTTCAAAGGGGTTAGCCTTCTACGAATTCTGGGTGCATTTTTCGAAATTTTCAAAGGGGTTAGCCTTCTACGAATTCTGGGTGCATTTTTCGAAATTTTCAAAGGGGTTAGCCTTCTACGAATTCTGGGTGCATTTTTAGAAATTTTCAAAGGGGTTAACCTTCTACGAATTCAGGGTGCATTTTTAGAAATTTTCAAGGGGGTTAGCCTTCTACGAATTCTGGGTGCAATTTTCGAAATTTTCAAAGGGGTTAGCCTTCTACGAATTCTGGGTGCATTTTTCGAAATTTTCAAAGGGGTTAGCCTTCTACGAATTCTGGGTGCATTTTTCGAAATTTTCAAAGGGGTTAGCCTTCTACGAATTCTGGGTGCATCTTTTGAAATTTTCAAAGGGGTTAGCCTTCTTCGAATTCTGGGTGCATTTTTAGAAATTTTCAACGGGGTTAGCCTTCTACCAATTCTGGGTGCATTTTTAGAAATTTTCAAAGGGGTTAGCCTTCTACGAATTCTGGGTGCATTTTTCGAAATTTTCAAAGGGGTTAGCCTTCTACGAATTCTGGGTGCGTTTATCGAAATTTTCAAAGGGGTTAGCCTTCTACGAATTCTGGGTGCATTTTTCGAAATTTTCAAAGGCGTTAGCCTTCTACGAATTCTGGGTGCATTTATCGAAATTTTCAAAGGCGTTAGCCTTCTACGAATTCTGGTTGCATTTTTCGAAATTTTCAAAGGGGTTAGCCTTCTACGAATTCTGGTTGCATTTTTCGAAATTTTCAAAGGGTTTAGCCTTCTTCGAATTCTGGGTGCATTTTTCGAAATTTTCAAAGTTGTTAGCCTTCTTCGAATTCTGGGTGCATTTTTCGAAATTTTCAAAGGGGTTAGCCTTCTACGAATTCTGGGTGCATTTTTAGAAATTTTCAAAGGGTTTAGCCTTCTACCAATTCTGGGTGCATTTTTCGAAATTTTCAAAGGGGTTAGCCTTCTACGAATTCTGGGTGCTTTTATCGAAATTTTCAAAGGGGTTAGCCTTCTACGAATTCTGGGTGCATTTTTCGAAATTTTCAAAGGGGTTAGCCTTCTACGAATTCTGGGTGCATTTTTCGAAATTTTCAAAGGGGTTAGCCTTCTTCGAATTCTGGGTGCATTTTCCGAAATTTTCAAAGGGGTTAGCCTTCTTCGAATTCTGGGTGCATTTTTCGAAATTTTCAAAGGGGTTAGCCTTCTACCAATTCGGGGTGCATTTTTAGAAATTTTCAAAGGGGTTAGCCTTCTACGAATTCTGGGGCATTTTTCGAAATTTTAGCCTTCTACGAATTCTGGGTGCGTTTATCGAAATTTTCAAAGGGGTTAGCCTTCTACGAATTCTGGGTGCATTTATCGAAATTTTCAAAGGGGTTAGCCTTCTACGAATTCTGGTTGCATTTTTCGAAATTTTCAAAGCGGTTAGCCTTCTACGAATTCTGGTTGCATTTTTCGAAATTTTCAAAGGGGTTAGCCTTCTTCGAATTCTGGGTGCATTTTTCGAAATTTTCAAAGGGGGTTAGCCTTCTTCGAATTCTGGGTGCATTTTTCGAAATTTTCAAAGGGGTTAGCCTTCTACGAATTCTGGATGCATTTTTAGAAATTTTCAAAGGGGTTAGCCTTCTACCAATTCTGGGTGCATTTTTCGAAATTTTCAAAGGGGTTAGCCTTCTACGAATACTGGGTGCATATTTTGAAATTTTCTAAGGGGTTAGCCTTCTACGAATTCTGGGTGCATTTTTTGAAATTTTCAAAGGGGTTAGCCTTCTTCGAATTCTGGGTGCATTTTTAGAAATTTTCAACGGGGTTAGCCTTCTACGAATTCTGGGTGCATTTTTCGAAATTTTCAAAGGGGTTAGCCTTCTACGAATTCTGGTTGCATTTTTCGAAATTTTCACAGCGGTTAGCCTTCTACGAATTCTGGTTGCATTTTTCGAAATTTTCAAAGGGGTTAGCCTTCTTCGAATTCTGGGTGCATTTTTCGAAATTTTCAAAGGGGGTTAGCCTTCTTCGAATTCTGGGTGCATTTTTCGAAATTTTCAAAGGGGTTAGCCTTCTACGAATTCTGGATGCATTTTTAGAAATTTTCAAAGGGGTTAGCCTTCTACCAATTCTGGGTGCATTTTTCGAAATTTTCAAAGGGGTTAGCCTTCTACGAATTCTGGGTGCATCTTTTGAAATTTTCTAAGGGGTTAGCCTTCTACGAATTCTGGGTGCATTTTTTGAAATTTTCAAAGGGGTTAGCCTTCTTCGAATTCTGGGTGCATTTTTAGAAATTTTCAACGGGGTTAGCCTTCTACGAATTCTGGGTGCATTTTTCGAAATTTTCAAAGGGGTTAGCCTTCTACCAATTCTGGGTGCATTTTTCGAAATTTTCAAAGGGGTTAGCCTTCTACGAATTCTGGGTGCGTTTTTCGAAATTTTCAAAGGGGTTAGCCTTCTACGAATTCTGGGTGCTTTTTTCGAAATTTTCAAAGGGGTTAGCCTTCTACGAATTCTGGGTGCATTTTTCGAAATCTTCAAAGGGGTTAGCCTTCTACGAATTCTGGGTGCATTTTTCGAAATTATCAAAGGGGTTAGCCTTCTTCGAATTCTGGGTGCATTTTCCGAAATTTTCAAAGGGGTTAGCCTCCTTCGAATTCTGGGTGCATTTTTCGAAATTTTCAAAGGGGTTAGCCTTCTACGAATTCTGGGTGCATTTTTTGAAATTTTCAAAGTTAGCCTTCTTCGAATTCTGGGTGCATTTTTAGAAATTTTCAACGGGGTTAGCCTTCTACGAATTCTGGGTGCATTTTTCGAAATTTTCAAAGGGGTTAGCCTTCTACCAATTCTGGGTGCATTTTTAGAAATTTTCAAAGGGGTTAGCCTTCTACGAATTGTGGGTGCATTTTTCGAAAGTTTCAAAGGGGTTAGCCTTTACGAATTCTGGGTGCGTTTATCGGAAAATTTTCAAAGGGGTTAGCCTTCTACGAATTCTGGGTGCACTTTTCGAAATTTTCAAAGGGGTTAGCCTTCTACGAATTCTGGGTGCATTTATCGAAATTTTCAAAGGGGTTAGCCTTCTACGAATTCTGGTTGCATTTTTCGAAATTTTCAAAGGGGTTAGCCTTCTACGAATTCTGGTTGCATTTTTCGAAATTTTCAAAGGGGTTAGCCTTCTTCGAATTCTGGGTGCATTTTTCGAAATTTTCAAAGGGGTTAGCCTTCTACGAATTCTGGTTGCATTTTTCGAAATTTTCAAAGGGGTTAGCCTTCTACGAATTCTGGTTGCATTTTTAGAAATTTTCAAAGGGGTTAGCCTTCTACGAATTCTGGGGCATTTTTCGAAATTTTAGCCTTCTACGAATTCTGGGTGCGTTTATCGAAATTTTCAAAGGGGTTAGCCTTCTACGAATTCTGGGTGCATTTATCGAAATTTTCAAAGGGGTTAGCCTTCTACGAATTCTGGTTGCATTTTTCGAAATTTTCAAAGGGGTTAGCCTTCTACGAATTCTGGGTGCATTTTTAGAAATTTTCAAAGGGGTTAGCCTTCTTCGAATTCTGGGTGCATTTTTCGAAATTTTCAAAGGGGTTAGCCTTCTACGAATTCTGGGTGCATTTTTCGAAATTTTCAAAGGGGTTAGCCTTCTACCAATTCTGGGTGCATTTTTCGAAATTTTCAAAGGGGTTAGCCTTCTACGAATTCTGGGTGCATTTTTCGAAATTTTCAAAGGGGTTAGCCTTCAAAGAATTCTGGGTGCATTTTTCGAAAATTTCAAAGGGGTTAGCCTTCTTCGAATTCTGGGTGCATTTTTCGAAAATTTCAAAGGGGTTAGCCTTCTTCGAATTCTGGGTGCATTTATCCAAATTTTGAAAGGGGTTAGCCTTCTACGAATTCTGGGTGCATTTATCTAAATTTTCAAAGGGGTTAGCCTTCTACGAATTCTGGTTGCATTTTTCGAAATTTTCAAAGGGGTTAGCCTTCTACGAATTCTGGGTGCATTTTTCGAAATTTTCAAAGGGGTTAGCCTTCTTCGAATTCTGGGTGCATTTTTCGAAATTTTCAAAGGGGTTAGCCTTCTACGAATTCTGGGTCCATTTTTCGAAATTTTCAAAGGGGTTAGCCTTCTTCGAATTCTGGGTGCATTTTTCGAAATTTTCAAAGGGGTTAGCCTTCTTCGAATTCTGGGTGCATTTATCGAAATTTTCCAAGGGTTAGCCTTCTACTTTGACGTTACTTTGACGTTACTTTGACGTTACTTTGACGTTACTTTGACGTTACTTTGACGTTACTTTGACGTTACTTTGACGTTACTTTGACGTTACTTTGACGTTACTTTGACGTTACTTTGACGTTACTTTGACGTTACTTTGACGTTACTTTGACGTTACTTTGACGTTACTTTGACGTTACTTTGACGTTACTTTGATGTTACTTTGACGTTACTTTGACGTTACTTTGACGTTACTTTGACGTTACTTTGACGTTACTTTGACGTTACTTTGACGTTACTTTGACGTTACTTTGACGTTACTTTGACGTTACTTTGACGTTACTTTGACGTTACTTTGACGTTACTTTGACGTTACTTTGACGTTACTTTGACGTTACTTTGACGTTACTTTGACGTTACTTTGACGTTACTTTGACGTTACTTTGACGTTACTTTGACGTTACTTTGACGTTACTTTCACGTTACTTTCACGTTACTTTGCAAAAAGTTACTTTGCAAAAAGTTACTTTGCAAAAAGTTACTTTGCAAAAAGTTACTTTGAAAAAAGTTACTTTGAAAAAAGTTACTTTGAAAAAAGTTACTTTGAAAAAAGTTACTTTGAAAAAAGTTACTTTGAAAAAAGTTACTTTGCAAAAAGTTACTTTGCAAAAAGTTACTTTGCAAAAAGTTACTTTGCAAAAAGTTACTTTGCAAAAAGTTACTTTGCAAAAAGTTACTTTGCAAAAAGTTACTTTGAAAAAAGTTACTTTGAAAAAAGTTACTTTGAAAAAAGTTACTTTGAAAAAAGTTACTTTGAAAAAAGTTACTTTGAAAAAAGTTACTTTGAAAAAAGTTACTTTGAAAAAAGTTACTTTGAAAAAAGTTAATTTGAAAAAAGTTAATTTGAAAAAAGTTAATTTGAAAAAAGTTAATTTGAAAAAAGTTAATTTGAAAAAAGTTAATTTGAAAAAAGTTAATTTGAAAAAAGTTAATTTGAAAAAAGTTAATTTGAAAAAAGTTACTTTGAAAAAAGTTACTTTGAAAAAAGTTAATTTGAAAAAAGTTACTTTGAAAAAAGTTACTTTGAAAAAAGTTACTTTGAAAAAAGTTACTTTGAAAAAAGTTACTTTGAAAAATGTTACTTTGAAAAATGTTACTTTGAAAAAAGTTACTTTGAAAAAAGTTACTTTGAAAAAAGTTACTTTGAAAAAAGTTACTTTGAAAAAAGTTACTTTGAAAAAAGTTACTTTGAAAAAAGTTACTTTGAAAAAAGTTACTTTGAAAAAAGTTACTTTGAAAAAAGTTACTTTGAAAAAAGTTACTTTGAAAAAAGTTACTTTGAAAAAAGTTACTTTGAAAAAAGTTACTTTGAAAAAAGTTACTTTGAAAAAAGTTACTTTGAAAAAAGTTACTTTGAAAAAAGTTACTTTGACAAAATGTTACTTTGACAAAATGTTACTTTGAAAAAAGTTACTTTGAAAAAAGTTACTTTGAAAAAAGTTACTTTGAAAAAAGTTACTTTGAAAAAAGTTACTTTGAAAAAAGTTACTTTGAAAAAAGTTACTTTGAAAAAAGTTACTTTGAAAAAAGTTACTTTGAAAAAAGTTACTTTGAAAAAAGTTACTTTGAAAAAAGTTACTTTGAAAAAAGTTACTTTGAAAAAAGTTACTTTGAAAAAAGTTACTTTGAAAAAAGTTACTTTGAAAAAAGTTACTTTGAAAAAAGTTACTTTGAAAAAAGTTACTTTGAAAAAAGTTACTTTGAAAAAAGTTACTTTGAAAAAAGTTACTTTGCAAAAAGTTACTTTGAAAAAAGTTACTTTGCAAAAAGTTACTTTGCAAAAAGTTACTTTGCAAAAAGTTACTTTGCAAAAAGTTACTTTGCAAAAAGTTACTTTGAAAAAAGTTACTTTGAAAAAAGTTACTTTGAAAAAAGTTACTTTGAAAAAAGTTACTTTGAAAAAAGTTACTTTGAAAAAAGTTACTTTGAAAAAAGTTACTTTGAAAAAAGTTACTTTGAAAAAAGTTACTTTGAAAAAAGTTACTTTGAAAAAAGTTACTTTGAAAAAAGTTACTTTGAAAAAAGTTACTTTGAAAAAAGTTACTTTGAAAAAAGTTACTTTGAAAAAAGTTACTTTGAAAAAAGTTACTTTGAAAAAAGTTACTTTGAAAAAAGTTACTTTGAAAAAAGTTACTTTGAAAAAAGTTACTTTGAAAAAAGTTACTTTCAAAAAAGTTACTTTGAAAAAAGTTACTTTGAAAAAAGTTACTTTGAAAAAAGTTACTTTGAAAAAAGTTACTTTCAAAAAAGTTACTTTCAAAAAAGTTACTTTCAAAAAAGTAACCTCAAAGTAACCTCAAAGTAACCTCAAAGTAACCTCAAAGTAACCTCAAAGTAACCTCAAAGTAACCTCAAAGTAACCTCAAAGTAACCTCAAAGTAACCTCAAAGTAACCTCAAAGTAACTTCAAAGTAACCTCAAAGTAACCTCAAAGTAACTTCAAAGTAACTTCAAAGTAACTTCAAAGTAACTTCAAAGTAACTTCAAAGTAACTTCAAAGTAACTTCAAAGTAACTTCAAAGTAACTTCAAAGTAACTTCAAAGTAACTTGAAAGTAACTTCAAAGTAACTTCAAAGTAACTTGAAAGTAACTTGAAAGTAACTTGAAAGTAACTTGAAAGTAACTTGAAAGTAACTTGAAAGTAACTTGAAAGTAACTTGAAAGTAACTTGAAAGTAACTTGAAAGTAACTTGAAAGTAACTTGAAAGTAACTTGAAAGTAACTTGAAAGTAACTTGAAAGTAACTTGAAAGTAACTTGAAAGTAACTTGAAAGTAACTTGAAAGTAACTTGAAAGTAACTTGAAAGTAACTTGAAAGTAACTTGAAAGTAACTTGAAAGTAACTTGAAAGTAACTTGAAAGTAACTTCAAAGTAACTTCAAAGTAACTTCAAAGTAACTTCAAAGTAACTTCAAAGTAACTTCAAAATAACTTCAAAGTAACTTCAAAGTAACTTCAAAGTAACTTCAAAGTAACTTCAAAGTAACTTCAAAGTAACTTCAAAGTAACTTCAAAGTAACTTCAAAGTAACTTCAAAGTAACTTCAAAGTAACTTCAAAGTAACTTCAAAGTAACTTCAAAGTAACTTCAAAGTAACTTCAAAGTAACTTCAAAGTAACTTCAAAGTAACTTCAAAGTAACTTCAAAGTAACTTCAAAGTAACTTCAAAGTAACTTCAAAGTAACTTCAAAGTAACTTCAAAGTAACTTCAAAGTAACTTCAAAGTAACTTCAAAGTAACTTCAAAGTAACTTCAAAGTAACTTCAAAGTAACTTCAAAGTAACTTCAAAGTAACTTCAAAGTAACTTCAAAGTAACTTCAAAGTAACTTCAAAGTAACTTCAAAGTAACTTCAAAGTAACTTCAAAGTAACTTCAAAGTAACTTCAAAGTAACTTCAAAGTAACTTCAAAGTAACTTCAAAGTAACTTCAAAGTAACTTCAAAGTAACTTGAAAGTAACTTGAAAGTAACTTGAAAGTAACTTGAAAGTAACTTGAAAGTAACTTGAAAGTAACTTGAAAGTAACTTGAAAGTAACTTGAAAGTAACTTGAAAGTAACTTGAAAGTAACTTGAAAGTAACTTGAAAGTAACTTGAAAGTAACTTGAAAGTAACTTGAAAGTAACTTGAAAGTAACTTGAAAGTAACTTGAAAGTAACTTGAAAGTAACTTGAAAGTAACTTGAAAGTAACTTGAAAGTAACTTGAAAGTAACTTGAAAGTAACTTCAAAGTAACTTCAAAGTAACTTCAAAGTAACTTCAAAGTAACTTCAAAGTAACTTCAAAGTAACTTCAAAGTAACTTCAAAGTAACTTCAAAGTAACTTCAAAGTAACTTCAAAGTAACTTCAAAGTAACTTCAAAGTAACTTCAAAGTAACTTCAAAGTAACATGAAAGTAGCTTCAAAGTAACATGAAAGTAGCTTCAAAGTAACATGAAAGTAACTTCAAAGGAACATGAAAGTAACTTCAAAGGAACATGAAAGTAAGATGAAAGTAAGATGAAAGTAACTTCAAAGTAACTTCAAAGTAACATGAAAGTAACTTCAAAGTTACTTCAAAGTAACATGAAAGTAACTTCAAAGTTACTTCAAAGTAACATGAAAGTAAGTTCAAAGTAACATCGGGGTGTCCACCAAGTAATGCTGAAGTAATTCCCGACTTATTCCCTGATTTTCATTGATCATTATAGAAATTCCCGACCAAAATATGATTGCGAAGCACTTTCTAATAACTGTGTAAGAAAAATCATAGGATTATACATACTTTAAATAAGAAAAAGAAGATAAGGAGAAAGCAATTTTTGGCAGGAAAAGTTTATCTTCAAGAGCAGTTGAGGTTTTTTGGAAGCTGGCAGAAGGTAAAATTGTATTCATTTTCACCTGTTTTATGTGAGCCACAAATTTTTCGAATTTTCCCGGATATTTTAACAAGTTCATTGACTTTTCCCGGATATTCCCGACTATACGAATTTCCCGGCCTCCCGGATTTTCCCGACCAGTGGACACCCTGCTAACCCCTTTGAAAATTTCGAAAAACGCACCCAGAATTCGAAGAAGGCTAACCCCTTTGAAAATTACGAAAAATGCAACCAGAAATCGTAGAAGGCTAACCCCTTTGAAAATTTCAATAAACGCACCCAGAATTCGTAGAAGGCTAACCCCTTTGAAAATTTCAATAAACGCACCCAGAATTCGTAGAAGGCTAACCCCTTTGAAAATTTCGATAATTGTACCCAGAATTCGAAGAAAGCTAACCCCTTTGAAAATTTCGAAAAATGCACCCAGAATTCGTAGAAGGCTAAACCCTTTGAAAATTTCGAAAAATGCACCCAGAATTCGTAGAAGGCTAACCCCTTTGAAAATTTCGAAAAATGCACCCAGAATTCGTAGAAGGCTAACCCCTTTGAAAATTTCGAAAAATGCACCCAGAATTCGAAGAAGGCTAACCCCTTTGAAAATTTCGAAAAATGCACCCAGAATTCGTAGAAGGCTAACACCTTTGAAAATTTCGAAAAATGCACCCAGAATTCGAAGAAGGCTAACCCCTTTGAAAATTTCGAAAAATGCACCCAGAATTCGTAGAAGGCTAACCCCTTTGAAAATTTCGAAAAATGCACCCAGTATTCGTAGAAGGCTAACCCCTTTGAAAATTTCGAAAAATGCACCCAGAATTCGTAGAAGGCTAAACCCTTTGAAAATTTCGAAAAATGCACCCAGAATTCGAAGAAGGCTAACCCCTTTGAAAATTTCGAAAAATGCACCCAGAATTCGTAGAAGGCTAACCCCTTTGAAAATTTCGAAAAATGCACCCAGAATTCGTAAAGGCTAACCCCTTTGAAAATTTCGAAAAATTCACCCAGAATTCGTAGAAGGCTAACCCCTTTGAAAATTTCGAAAAATGCACCCAGAATTCGTAGAAGGCTAACCCCTTTCAAAATTTCGAAAAATGCACCCAGAATTCGTAGAAGGCTAACCCCTTTGAAAATTTCGAAAAATGCACCCAGAATTCATAGAAGGCTAACCCCTTTGAAAATTTCAAAAAATGCACCCAGAATTCGTATAAGGCTAACCCCTTTGAAAATTTCGAAAAATGCACCCAGAATTCGAAGAAGGCTAACCCCTTTGAAAATTTCGAAAAATGCACCCAGAATTCGTTGAAGGCTAACCCCTTTGAAAATTTCGAAAAATGCACCCAGAATTCGTAGAAGGCTAACCCCTTTGAAAATTTCGAAAAACGCACCCAGAATTCGTAGAAGGCTAAACCCTTTGAAAATTTCGAAAAATGCACCCAGAATTCGAAGAAGGCTAACCCCTTTGAAAATTTCGAAAAATGCTCCCAGAATTCGTAGAAGGCTAACCCCTTTGAAAATTTCGAAAAATGCACCCAGAATTCGTAGAAGGCTAACCCCTTTGAAAATTTCGAAAAATGCACCCAGAATTCGTAGAAGGCTAACCCCTTTGAAAATTTCGAAAAATGCACCCAGAATTCGTAGAAGGCTAACCCCTTTGAAAATTTCGATAAACGCACCCAGAATTCGTAGAAGGCTAACCCCTTTGAAAATTTCGATAAACGCACCCAGAATTCGTAGAAGGCTAACCCGTTTGAAAATTTCGATAAATGTACCCAGAATTCGAAGAAGGCTAACCCGTTTGAAAATTTCGATAAATGTACCCAGAATTCGAAGAAGGCTAACCCCTTTGAAAATTTCGAAAAATGCACCCAGAATTCGAACAAGGCTAACCCCTTTGAAAATTTTAAAAAATGCACCCAGAATTCGTAGAAGGCTAACCCCTTTGAAAATTTCGAAAAATGCACCCAGAATTCGTAGAAGGCTAACCCCTTTGAAAATTTCGAAAAATGCACCCAGAATTCGAAGAAGGCTAACCCCTTTGAAAATTTCGAAAAATGCACCCAGAATTCGTAGAAGGCTAACCCCTTTGAAAATTTCGAAAAATGCACCCAGAATTCGTAGAAGGCTTACCCCCTTGAAAATTTCGAAAAATGCACCCAGAATTCGTAGAAGGGTAACCCCTTTGAAAATTTCGAAAAATGCACCCAGAATTCGTAGAAGGCTAACCCCTTTGAAAATTTCGATAAACGCACCCAGAATTCGTAGAAGGCTAACCCCTTTGAAAATTTCGATAAACGCACCCAGAATTCGTAGAAGGCTAACCCCTTTGAAAATTTCGATAAATGTACCCAGAATTCGAAGAAGGCTAACCCCTTTGAAAATTTCGAAAAATGCACCCAGAATTCGAACAAGGCTAACCCCTTTGAAAATTTTAAAAAATGCACCCAGAATTCGTAGAAGGCTAACCCCTTTGAAAATTTCGAAAAATGCACCCAGAATTCGTAGAAGGCTAACCCCTTTGAAAATTTCGAAAAATGCACCCAGAATTCGAAGAAGGCTAACCCCTTTGAAAATTTCGAAAAATGCACCCAGAATTCGTAGAAGGCTAACCCCTTTGAAAATTTCGAAAAATGCACCCAGAATTCGAAGAAGGCCAACCCCTTTGAAAATTTCGAAAAATGCACCCAGAATTCGTAGAAGGCTAACCCCTTTGAAAATTTCGAAAAATGCACCCAGAATTCGTAGAAGGCTAAACCCTTTGAAAATTTCGAAAAATGCACCCAGAATTCGAAGAAGGCTAACCCCTTTGAAAATTTCGAAAAATGCACCCAGAATTCGTAGAAGGATAACCCCTTTGAAAATTTCGATTAATGCACCCAGAATTCGAAGAAGGCTAACCCCTTTGAAAATTTCGAAAAATGCACCCAGAATTCGTAGAAGGCTAACCCCTTTGAAAATTTCGATAAATGCACCCAGAATTCGAAGAAGGCTAACCCCTTTGAAAATTTCGAAAAATGCACCCAGAATTCGTAGAAGGCTAACCCCTTTGAAAATTTCGAAAAATGCACCCAGAATTCGTAGAAGGCTAACCCCTTTGAAAATTTCGAAAAATGCACCCAGAATTCGTAGAAGGCTAACCCCTTTGAAAATTTCGAAAAATGCACCCAGAATTAGTAGAAGGCCAACCCCTTTGAAAATTTCGAAAAATGCACCCAGAATTCGTAGAAGGCTAACCCCTTTGAAAATTACGAAAAATGCACCCAGAATTCGAAGAAGGCTAACCCCTTTGAAAATTTCGAAAAATGCACCCTGAATTCGTAGAAGGCTAACCCCTTTGAAAATTTCGAAAAATGCACCCAGAATTCGTAGAAGGCTAACCCCTTTGAAAATTTCGAAAAATGCACCCAGAATTCGTAGAAGGCTAACCCCTTTGAAAATTTCGAAAAATGCACCCAGAATTCGTAGAAGGCTAACCCCTTTGAAAATTTCGAAAAATGCACCCAGAATTCGAAGAAGGCTAACCCCCTTGTAAATTTCGAAAAATGCACCCAGAATTCGTAGAAGGCTAACCCCTTTGAAAATTTCGAAAAATGCACCCAGAATTCGAAGAAGGCTAACCCCTTTGAAAATTTCGAAAAATGCACCCAGATTTCGTAGAAGGCTAACCCCTTTGAAAATTTCGAAAAATGCACCCAGAATTCGTAGAAGGCTAAACCCTTTGAAAATTTCGAAAAATGCATCCAGAATTCGTGGAAGGCTAACCCCTTTGAAAATTTCGAAAAATGCACCCAGAATTCGTAGAAGGCTAACCCCTTTGAAAATTTCGAAAAATGCAACCAGAATTCGTAGAAGGCTAACCCCTTTGAAAATTTCGATAAATGCACCCATAATTCGTAGAAGGCTAACCCCTTTGAGAATTTCGATAAATGTACCCAGAATTCGAAGAAGGCTAACCCCTTTGAAAATTTCGAAAAATGCACCCAGAATTCTTTGAAGGCTAACCCCTTTAAAAATTTCAAAAAATGCACCCAGAATTCGTAGAAGGCTAACCCCTTTCAAAATTTCGAAAAATGCACCCAGAATTCGTAGAAGGCTAACCCCTTTGAAAATTTCGAAAAATGCACCCAGAATTCGTAGAAGGCTAACCCCTTTGAAAATTTCAAAAAATGCACCCAGATTTCGTAGAAGGCTAACCCCTTTGAAAATTTCGAAAAATGCATCCAGAATTCGTAGAAGGCTAACCCCTTTGAAAATTTTGAAAAATGCACCCAGAATTCGTAGAAGGCTAATGCCTTTGAAAATTTCGAAAAATGCACCCAGAATTCGTAGAAGTCTAACCCCTTTGAAAATTTCTAAAAATGCACCCAGAATTCGAAGAAGGCTAACCCCTTTGAAAATTTCGAAAAATGAACCAGAATTCGTAGAAGGCTAACCCCTTAAAAATTTCGAAAAATGCACCCAGAATTCGTAGAAGGCTAACCCCTTTGAAAATTTCGAAAAATGCACCCAGAATTCGTAGAAGGCTAACCCTTTTGAAAATTTCGATAAACGCACCCAGAATTCGTAGAAGGCTAACCCCTTCGAAAATATCGATAAATGTACCCAGAATTCGAAGAAGGCTAACCCATTTGAAAATTTCGAAAAATGCTCCCAGAATTCGAACAAGGCTAACCCCTTTGAAAATTTTAAAAAATGCACCCAGAATTCGTAGAAGGCACCCAGAATTCGTATAAGGCTAACCCCTTTGAAAATTTCGAAAAATGCACCCAGAATTCGAAGAAGGCTAACCCCTTTGAAAATTTCGAAAAATGCACCCAGAATTCGTTGAAGGCTAACCCCTTTGAAAATTTCGAAAAATGCACCCAGAATTCGTAGAAGGCTAACCCCTTTGAAAATTTCGAAAAATGCACCCAGAATTCGTAGAAGGCTAAACCCTTTGAAAATTTCGAAAAATGCACCCAGAATTCGAAGAAGGCTAACCCCTTTGAAAATTTCGAAAAATGCTCCCAGTATTCGTAGAAGGCTAACCCCTTTGAAAATTTCGAAAAATGCACCCAGAATTCGTAGAAGGCCAACCCCTTTGAAAATTTCGAAAAATACACCCGGAATTCGTAGAAGGCTAACCCCTCTGAAAATTTCGATAAATCCACCCAGAATTCGAAGAAGGCTAACCCCTTTGATAATTTCCAAAAATGCACCCAGAATTCATAGAAGGCTATCCCCTTCGAAAATTTCTAAAAATGCACCCAGAATTCGAAGAAGGCTAACCCCTTTGAAAGTTTCGAAAAATGCACCCAGAATTGGAAGAAGGCTAACCCCTTTGAAAATTTCCAAAAATGCACCCAGAATTCGTAGAAGGCTAACCCCTTTGAAAATTTCGAAAAATGCACCCAGCATTCGTAGAAGGCTAAACCCTTTGAAAATTACGAAAAAAGCACCCAGAATTCGTAGAAGGCTAACCCTTTGAAAATTTCGAAAATGCACCCAGAATTCGTGGAAGGCTAACCCCTTTGAAAATTTCGAAAAATGCACCCAGAATTCGTAGAAGGCTAACCCCTTTGAAAATTTCGAAAAATGCACCCAGAATTCGTAGAAGGCTAACCCCTTTGAAAATTTCGATAAACGCACCCAGAATTCGTAGAAGGCTAACCCCTTTGAAAATTTCGATAAACGCACCCAGAATTCGTAGAAGGCTAACCCCTTTGAAAATTTCGATAAACGCACCCAGAATTCGTAGAAGGCTAACCCCTTTGAAAATTTCGATAAATGTACCCAGAATTCGAAGAAGGCTAACCCCTTTGAAAATTTCGAAAAATGCACCCAGAATTCGAACAAGGCTAACCCCTTTGAAAATTTTAAAAAATGCACCCAGAATTCGTAGAAGGCTAACCCCTTTGAAAATTTCGAAAAATGCACCCAGAATTCGAAGAAGGCTAACCCCTTTGAAAATTTCGAAAAATGCACCCAGAATTCGTAGAAGGCTAACCCCTTTGAAAATTTCGAAAAATGCACCCAGAATTCGAAGAAGGCTAACCCCTTTGAAAATTTCGAAAAATGCACCCAGAATTCGTTGAAGGCTAACCCCTTTGAAAATTTCTAAAAATGCACCCAGAATTCGAAGAAGGCTAACCCCTTTGAAAATTTCGAAAAATGTACCCTGAATTCGTAGTAGGCTAACCCCTTTGAAAATTTCGAAAAATGCACCCAGAATTCGTAGAAGGCTAACCCCTTTGAAAATTTCGAAAAATGCACCCAGAATTCGTAGAAGGCTAACCCCTTTGAAAATTTCGATAAACGCACCCAGAATTCGTAGAAGGCTAACCCCTTTGAAAATTTCGATAAATGTACCCAGAATTCGAAGAAGGCTAACCCCTTTGAAAATTTCGAAATATGCACCCAGAATTCGAACAAGGCTAACCCCTTTGAAAATTTTAAAAAATGCACCCAGAATTCGTAGAAGGCTAACCCCTTTGAAAATTTCGAAAAATGCACCCAGAATTCGAAGAAGGCTAACCCCTTTGAAAATTTCGAAAAATGCACCCAGAATTCGTAGAAGGCTAACCCCTTTGAAAATTTCGAAAAATGCACCCAGAATTCGAAGAGGGCTAACCCCTTTGATAATTTCGAAAAATGCACCCAGAATTCGTAGAAGGCTAACCCCTTTGAAAATTTCGAAAAATGCACCCAGAATTCGAAGAAGGCCAACCCCTTTGAAAATTTCGAAAAATGCACCCAGAATTCGTAGAAGGCTAACCCCTTTGAAAATTTCGAAAAATGCACCCAGAATTCGTAGAAGGCTAAACCCTTTGAAAATTTCGAAAAATGCACCCAGAATTCGAAGAAGGCTAACCCCTTTGAAAATTTCGAAAAATGCACCCAGAATTCGTAGAAGGATAACCCCTTTGAAAATTTCGATAAATGCACCCAGAATTCGAAGAAGGCTAACCCCTTTGAAAATTTCGAAAAATGCACCCAGAATTCGTAGAAGGCTAACCCCTTTGAAAATTTCGATAAATGCACCCAGAATTCGAAGAAGGCTAACCCCTTTGAAAATTTCGAAAAATGCACCCAGAATTCGTAGAAGGCTAACCCCTTTGAAAATTTCGAAAAATGCACCCAGAATTCGTAGAAGGCTAACCCCTTTGAAAATTTCGAAAAATGCACCCAGAATTCGTAGAAGGCTAACCCCTTTGAAAATTTCGAAAAATGCACCCAGAATTAGTAGAAGGCCAACCCCTTTGAAAATTTCGAAAAATGCACCCAGAATTCGTAGAAGGCTAACCCCTTTGAAAATTACGAAAAATGCACCCAGAATTCGAAGAAGGCTAACCCCTTTGAAAATTTCGAAAAATGCACCCAGAATTCGTAGAAGGCTAACCCCTTTGAAAATTTCGAAAAATGCACCCAGAATTCGTAGAAGGCTAACCCCTTTGAAAATTTCGAAAAATGCACCCAGAATTCGTAGAAGGCTAACCCCTTTGAAAATTTCGAAAAATGCACCCAGAATTCGTAGAAGGCTAACCCCTTTGAAAATTTCGAAAAATGCACCCAGAATTCGAAGAAGGCTAACCCCCTTGTAAATTTCGAAAAATGCACCCAGAATTCGTAGAAGGCTAACCCCTTTGAAAATTTCGAAAAATGCACCCAGAATTCGAAGAAGGCTAACCCCTTTGAAAATTTCGAAAAATGCACCCAGAATTCGTTGTAGCCTAACCCCTTTGAAAATTTCGAAAAATGTACCCAGAATTCGTAGAAGGCTAACCACTTTGAAAATATCGAAAAATGCACCCAGAATTCGTAGAAGGCTAAACCCTTTGAAAATTTCGAAAAATGCACCCAGAATTCGAAGAAGGCTAACCCCTTTGAAAATTTCGAAAAATGCACCCAGAATTCGTAGAAGGCTAACCCCTTTGAAAATTTCGAAAAATGCACCCAGAATTCGAAGAAGGGCAACCCCTTTGAAAATTTCGAAAAATGCACCCAGAATTCGTAGAAGGCTAACCCCTTTGAAAATTTCGAAAAATGCACCCAGAATTCGTAGAAGGCTAACCCCTTTGAAAATTTCGAAAAATGCACCCAGATTTCGTAGAAGGCTAACCCCTTTGAAAATTTCGAAAAATGCACCCAGAATTCGTAGAAGGCTAAACCCTTTGAAAATTTCGAAAAATGCACCCTGAATTCGTAGTAGGCTAACCCCTTTGAAAATTTCGAAAAATGCACCCAGAATTCGTAGAAGGCTAACCCCTTTGAAAATTTCGAAAAATACACCCAGAATTCGTAGAAGGCTAACCCCTTTGAAAATTTCGATAAATGCACCCAGAATTCGAAGAAGGCTAACCCCTTTGAAAATTTCGAAAAATGCACGCAGAATTCGAAGGCTAACCCCTTTGAAAATTTCGAAAAATGCACCCAGAATTCGTAGAAGGCCAACCCCTTTGAAAATTTCGAAAAATGCACCCAGAATTCGTAGAAGGCTAACCCCTTTGAAAATTTCGAAAAATGCACCCAAAATTCGAAGAAGGCTAACCCCTTTGAAAATTTCAAAAAATGCACCCAGAATTCGTAGAAGGCTAACCCCTTTGAAAATTTCGATAAATGCACCCAGAATTCGTAGAAGGCTAACCCCTTTGAAAATTACGAAAAATGCACCCAGAATTCGAAGAAGGCTAACCCCTTTGAAAATTTCGAAAAATGCACGCAGAATTCGTAGAAGGCTAACCCCTTTGAAAATTTCGAAAAATGCACCCAGAATTCGTAGAAGGCTAAACCCTTTGAAACTTTCGAAAAATGCACCCAGAATTCGAAGGCTAACCCCTTTGAAAATTTCGAAAAATGCACCCAGAATTCGTAGAAGGCTAACCCCTTTGAAAATTTCGAAAAATGCACCCAGAATTCGTAGAAAGCTAACCCCTTTGAAAATTTCGAAAAATGCACCCAGAATTCGTAGAAAGCTAACCCCTTTGAAAATTTCGAAAAATGCACCCAGAATTCGTAGAAGGCTAACCCCTTTGAAAATTTCGAAAAATGCACCCAGAATTCGTAGAAGGCTAACCCCTTTGAAAATTTCGAAAAATGCACCCAGAATTCGTAGAAGGCTAAACCCTTTGAAAATTTCGAAAAATGCACCCAGAATTCGTAGAAGGCTAACCCCTTTGAAAATTTCGAAAAATGCACCCAGTATTCGAAGAAGGCTAACCCCTTTGAAAATCTCGAAAAATGCATCCAGAATTCGTAGAAGGCTAACCCCTTTGAAAATTTCGATAAATGCACCCAGAATTCGAAGAAGGCTAACCCCTTTGAAAATTTCGAAAAATGCACGCAGAATTCGAAGAAGGCTAACCCCTTTGAAAATTTCGAAAAATGCACCCAGAATTCGTAGAAGGCCAACCCCTTTGAAAATTTCGAAAAATGCACCCAGAATTCGTAGAAGGCTAACCCCTTTGAAAATTCAACTACAAAGTAACATGAAAGTAACATGAAAGTAACATGAAAGTAACATGAAAGTAACTTCAAAGTAACATAAAAGTAACATGAAAGTATCTTCAAAGTAACTTCAAAGTAACATGAGAGTAACTTCAAAGTAAAATGAAAGTAACTTCAAAGTAACATGAAAGTAACTTCAAAGTAACATGAAAATAACTTAAAAGTAACTTAAAAGTAACTTCAAATTAACTTCAAAGTAACTTCAAAGTAACATGATAGTAACTTCAAAGTAACTTCAAAGTAACTTCAAAGTAACTTCAAAGAAACTTCAAAGTAACTTCAAAGTAACTTCAAAGTAACATGAAAGTAACTTCAAAGTAACATGAAAGTAACTTCAAAGTAACATGAATGTAACTTCAAAGTAACATGAAAGTAACTTGAAAGTAACTTCAAAGTAACATGAAAGTAACTTCAAAGTAACATGATAGTAACTTCAAAGTAACATGATAGAAACTTCAAAGTAACTTCAAAGTAACTTCAAAGTAACTTCAAAGTAACATGTAAGTAACTTCAAAGTAACATGTAAGTAACTTCAAAGTAACTTCAAAGTAACATGAAAGTAACTTCAAAGTAACTTCAAAGTAACATGAAAGTAACTTCGAAATAACATGAAAGTAATTTCAAAGTAACATGAAAGTAACTTCAAAGTAACATGAAAGTAACTTCAAAGTAACATGAAAGTAACTTCAAAGTAACACGAAAGAAACTTCAAAGTAACTTCAAAGTAACTTCAAAGTAACATGAAAGTAACTTAACTTCAAAGTAACATGAAAGTAACTTCAAAGTAACATGAAAGTAACTTCAAAGTAACGTGTAAGTAACGTGTATCTATCGTGTAAGTAACTTCATAGTATCTGCTTAGTAACTTCTAAGTAAAGAATAATAATAAGAAGAATAGGAAGAATAATAATAATAAGAAGAAGAATAATGAGAATAATAAGAATAATAAGAACAATAATAATAATAAGAAGAAGAAGAAGAATACGAATAATAAGAAGAATAAGAATAATAAGAATAATAATAAGCTGAATAATAATAATAATAATAAGAAGAAGCAGAAGAAGAAGAATAACAATAATATTAATAATAAGAATAACAATAATAATAAGAAGAATAACAATAAGAATAAAAATAATAATAATAATAAGTAGAATAATAATGATAATAATAAGAACAACAATATGAATAAGATGAAGAATAACAATAAGAATACCATTAAGAATAAGAATAACAATAAGCATAAGAATAACAATAACAATAAGAATAACAATAAGAGGAAGAATAACAATAACAATAAGAAGAACAATAATAAGAATAAGAATAACAAGACGAAGAATAATAAGAATATAATAAGAATAAGAAAATAAAAAAGAAGAATAAGAATAAGAATAAGATGAAGAAGAATAAGAATAAGATGAAGAATAAGAATAATAAGAATAATTAGAATAATAAGAAGAATAAGAATAAGCTAAAGAAGAAGAAGAAGATGAAGGGGAAAAGATGAAATTCATGTCATCCACAATCCACTGCCGTAATAAACTCGATTTCATTTGTTTCGGCATAATTAATAAGTCTTCTTAAAACTCACAGTGTTACCACTCAGTATGAATAACAGGACAGTACTAAAGGCAAGCAAGCGCTTTAAAACACAGAAATGTATATATTATCCTTGATCATACACGGCAACAATGGTTGTTCGTACGAACATTTTAAAAGGAATACGCCGGCTCTCTTACACTTCTTCTCCTGTCCATCCTAGACGACAACGGGTTGAACGAAACGCTGGTGGTATTAATTTCAACCCGACAAAGTTATTGTCTCTCATTCTCGATTTCTCAACTGACAAACAAAAAAGACAAAAAAGTAGCCTAAATTAGATATTTTAGGTTTTATATCCCATTTAGGTATATATAGGTTTTTATACCCCATTTAGGTATTTTTAGGTGCCACAGAATTAATGTGGGTGAATCCTATGGACATGGTTCGAAAAAGTGTATGAGCGCTTTTTGTTTTGGAAGTAAGCAATAATAATTATAACAATAAGAATAATAATAAGAAGAATAACAAAAAGAAGAATAAGATGAAGAATAACATTAAGAATAAGAATAACAATAAGCATAAGAATAAGAATAACAATAAGAATAAGAAGAACAAGAAAAAGAATAATAAGAAGACGAAGAATAAGAAGAAGAATATAAGAAGAAGAATGCGCACAGCCGTCGTAAATGCCTACTATTTACATTTTGTTGTAACGGTTTAATAGTTCACTTAGTTATTATGCGTCAGGTAAATCTGACCAAATTAATTTTGTTTCAAAAACAGATTTGCTTCAGAAACGTGTTTTTAAATTTCTCTGCACGAAAATAGCTAGAAAAAGGTACGGTTTGAACCGAACTATTTTATAATAATAATAATAATAATAATAATAATAATAATAATAATAATAATAATATGTATTTAACTGTCATTAAACTTATACAAAGTAATAGACATCATCTGTGTAAAAATTCTAAAACTATTAAAACACCAGATCATCCAGATTTGTCTCATCGAACTCCTGTATAATGTAAAATGCCTTACTTTTTAGCCATTGCTTAATTACTATTTTAAATCTTTTAGAATTAACTTTTCTAGCATTTAGTGGGAGCTTGTTAAAAAGTTTGATTCCAACATGCTTAAAAATATTCTGACTTTTATTTCTTGTTTCGTATTTATGTTTATCTGAACTAATATTAAAATCATCATAATTATCTTTGACATACTGTAGCACATGTAATATGTAAAGACTAGTCAAGGTCATAATGTTCATTTCAATAAAATGGGGTCTGCAAGATTCAGTATTTTTAATGCCCTTTATAACTCATATGATCTTTTTTTGCCAGAGAAAAACTTTTCTGTTTTTGTTTTTTGTTTTGTTTTGTTTTTTTTCCATCAAGACACCACTCGAGCAGCACATGCTCGTGATCAAGGGCAGTCCAGAAATATATATATATAATATATAATATACAGTGTATATATATATATACAAATATACAAACTAATCAAAATAAAAATGCAATAAATTATTAATTACACCCATCCACAACAATAATTGGAAGGACATTTTAAAAAGAAGAGACATGAAATATAAAATATATTTATGCAATAAACTTAATTATATAATTAAATTAGTAATTTTCAGATTTACTAATTCAGGGTTTTTTAGAACAATAAAATAGTTTAATATGGGACCACAACTATGTCTTTTATACCTCCAATCCTCAAAACAGGCCTTTCTTTCGTACTGATTATGGCATTTGTTTGTTTTTGTGTTAAAGAAAATAAAATCTGTGTATTTATTTCATCCTTTCTCAGGAAGTTAAATGTAACGTAACATTGTTTGTTAACGAGTGAACGGGAAGCGAACCCACAACAGAAGACAGAGATTTCTGTCAATGAACAAAGAACAGCGATGACTGCATGTTCGTTTACACTTGTGAACCGGTCCATGGAAATTCCAATGGTTTAACAAACAGGAGTTGCCTATCCGTTTTGCAGCAGGCTGTATATAAATAAAGTAATTTGGAATTTTTAGGTTTTGGTACCTTTGTAGCCTACTTGTATTTTTGTGTATCCCATTTGTAATTTTTTGCTTCGGGTACCTTTGTACCCCAATTGTAATTCTTTGCTTTGGGTGCCTTTGTACCCCAATTGTAATTTCTCACTTGGGGTACCTTTGGATGTATCTTTGTACCTTGGATTTTTTTTGCTTGGGGTATCTTCTTCTTCTTCTTCTTCTTCTTCTTCTTATTATTATTATTATTATTATTCTTATTATTACTATTCTTCTTATTATTATTATTATTCTTATTATTCTTATTATTATTATTCTTCTTATTATTCTTCTTATAATTATTATTATTATTATTCTCATTCTTATTATTCTTATTCTTCTTATTATTCTTATTATTAATAATAATAATAATTCGTTTATTTAACCTGGCAGAGCTAAGGCCGTTTGGCCTTCTCTTCCGCTTTGCCAGTAAAAAAATTACAGTTAAAAATACAATTAAGTTACTTAAAATTAATTAGAAGATAGTTGAACCTAAAACTAAATTAATTACAATTAAGGTACAAGTTAATCTTGAATACAAAATTGAATACAAAATTAGATTGATAATTTTTCTAAATTACACTCTAAGAAAAATTTTGGGCTTAAGACAGAAACAAAAATTTAAATAACATTATCCTGAATTAATTTACTGATTTTTCTATTGAATTGTCCCAACGTTTGACAGCCTCTGACATTATGTGGGATGGAATTCCAGATGCGGGTAACTGAGACGGTGAAAGAAGAAGAATACGATGATGATCGGTGTAAAGGGATAGAAAGTACATGACTATATTCTGAACGTGTATTTAGGTTGTGATGAGAGGACAGGTGTGAGAAGCGACATGATAGGTATGGTGGTGAAGATGTGTGTAAAATTTTGAAAAGGACCTGAAGACAGTGAAATTTTCTGCGATCGTTCAATCGAAACCATGACAACATTTCAAAGGATGGCGATACATGATCAAACAGGCCTACATTACAAATGAAACGCACGCATACATTATGAACACGTTGCAGCCTTTGGGCCAGGTTAGAATTCAAGTCAGTAAGAAGGACGTCACAGTAATCGAAGTGGGGCATGACGAGCGATTGTACTAGGGTCTTTTTTACTGCAGAGGGTAGGGGCATATCTAATCTTTTAATCATATGGATTATTGAATTAACTTTTCTGCACGTTTCAACAATGTGATTTTCCCATGTTAAATTTTTATCTACAAGAACGCCAAGATTTTTAACGGAATCGCTGAATGGGATGACTGAATTTCTGATATTGATTTGTGGAGTATTATTTTCATCAAGTTTATTTAAGAGACGCTGATGCCCCACAACTATTGCCTGTGACTTCACTGGGTTCAGTTTGAGTCCCAATTTTTGTGTCCATCTGTCAATTGCGTCAAGGTCTTCGTTCATATTTGCTATTGCAACATTCATGTTGCTAATATGGGAATGTATGTATAGTTGTAAGTCGTCAGCGTACAGGTGGTATTTGCTGTGCCGTAAACAGTCTGTAATGTCGTTTATATACAAAGAGAATAGTAATGGTCCGAGAATGCTTCCTTGTGGGACTCCTGCCCTTACGAGACGCCATGATGAAGAACGATTATTAGAAACAACACACTGCTGACGCTTGCTTAGATAGGAGCGAAACCACAGGACAGCCCTATCTGATAGGTTTAATGTCTTGAGTTTAGCTGTAAGAATGTCAGTGTCTACGGAGTCAAAAGCTTTGGTCATGTCGAGTAAGACAAGTATTGTCAGTTTCCTCTCGTCACAAGCGTGGCGTATGTCTTCACAAATATTGAGTAGCGCTGTGCTCGTACTATGCCCTGGTTTAAAACCGGACTGATAGCGGTCTAGAAGGTCATTTTTATTAAGATAATCAATCAGCTGTAAGTGTATAATTCGTTCAAGAGCTTTGGAGAGGGTAGGTAGGATGCTGATTGGTCTATAGTCCTTTAGAGATTCTGGGAATTTGGTTTTGGGAAGAGGTTTTACGTACGCTTTTTTCCAATGAGTGGGGTAGGTTGAAGTCATAAGTGAGGCGTTAAAAATATGGGTTACTGTCGGTAAGATTATGATAATTATTTTATTTATTAAGTTTATGTTTATTCGATCGGGTCCTTCTGCTTTTGTCTTTAAGCGCTTCAATGCTTTCATAGTGTCTGCTTCGTTAATGTATTGGAAGTCAAATTTGTCTCTGTTTGTTGCTTTGTTGTGAAGTATGTGTTGAATGGTTTGCTCTTTGTCAGCTCTGTCTATTTCTGATGGGATTTTAGTGAAGTGGTCGTTTAGCTGGTCTAATGATAGGTTAGGGTCGTCTACCTGCGGCTTGGATTTACACAGTCCCATTTTTTTAAAGTTTTGCCACAGTGTTGCCGGATTTGCAGAGGGTTCAGTGAGTTTGTAAATATGTCTGAGTTTGGCATTTCTGATAGCTTGGTTTGTCCTATTACGGAGATGTTTATAATTATTCAGGTTAGTGTCATTTTTATCTCGTCGGTAAGTCTTGTACGCATAGTCTCTTTGAGCCATCATGTTACGTATGTCCTCAGTTAACCAAGGCGCAGGAAGTCTTTTTATTCGTTTTGTTCGTAATGGGGCATGTTTATTATACAGGTCTATGATATTTTTATTAAGTTGGTCAACTTTTTTGTCCACTGTGCGTAGCGTCCAGATGTTTTCCCATGGGATAAGCATGGCATCTTCTAGCAGGGAACCTTCGTTTATGCATTTTAGGTTTCTAAATGTCACAGTGTTGTGGTTCTTTTTAGGACATTGTAGCGCATATATTACGTATATGAGGTCGTGAGCAGATATTCCTGGCACTGGCACCTGTCCGTGTGCTAATTATTATGATTATTATGATTATTATGATTATTATGATTATGATGATTATGATTATTATTATTATTATTATTATTATTATTATTATTATTATTGTTATATTTATTCTTCTTCTTTGTCTTCTTCTTATTATTCTTCTTCGTCTTCTTCTTCTTATTATTATTCGTCTTATTATTATTCTCCTTCTTATTATTATTATTCTTATTCTTCTTCTTCTTCTTCTTATTATTACTCTTATTCTTCTTATTATTATTATTATTATTCTTCTTATTCTTCTTCTTATTATTCTTATTCTTATTCCTCTTATTTTTATTATTATTTTTCTCTTCTTCTTCTTCTTCTTCTTCTTCTTCTTCTTCTTATGTATTGAATCCTATGTACCTAGCATATTCAAATTCATTGAACCAATTATTTTACCCAAAAACGATATTTTGGACGAAAAACCTAAAAAAAAAACTATTTCACCTAAAACAGTGTTTTTAAAAACCTAAAAATCCGGTCCCTAGTTATAAGTGACCCACTGTTTGTAGAGACTCACTCTTGCTTGGCGAACAATAAGCTTTGCATCGTGTAAAATTAAGTGAAGTGCTCTTTGCAATACGACCTCCTTATTCTATACTAGAATATGAAGTGAGAAGAATATATTGCTCATGCATTAAGGTAAAGAAAGTTTCATTTTATTTGGGTTGTGTATCCTTAGGGGATGCAGTGTCCTCGATTGGCCTCCAAAGTCTACCGACTTAAATATTATTGAACATATTTGGGCAAGAATGGTGCCCAAGAGAGAACTAGGGCTGATTTGTTATGTCATTGCCAGAGATTCTGGGAAGCTCTAAGAAAGAACCAGACCAATTCCAATATCTTATTTAGTCCATTCCTAGAAGATTTATGAAGTTATTGATACAACTAGTGCATGGACATTATTAAGGCATTCAAATAATGTTTCAGTGCATTTCTAGATGTATTTAATTTTTCTTTTTCAAAGGATGACACGTATTCAGTTTCCACAGCTTAGATTATGTTTGGTACAATAGTTATTCTTGTTATTATTATTATTATTATTATTATTATTATTATTATTAAATAAGTCTATTATTATTAAATAAGTCTATTATTATTAAATAAGTCTATTATTATTAAATAAGTCTATTATTATTAAATAAGTCTATTATTATTAGTATTATGTATTTATTGTAGACAAACTACTTTTAAAATTTAGGCCTATTGAATGATGATGATATAATTACTTTGTGAGAAATTAAGTGTTTGTTTATTTCTGTTTTCATGTCTTCATTTAACGAATTAATGAATATAACTAATCATTTTTGAATGTTGTCTCAAAAAGTATTCCTTGAAGGACTTTAACTTGACTCATCTGGATAGAGAAAATAATAAAAAAGAGTTAATTCTTTTTTGTTTGTTTTAAATAGAGTGGGTGACAGAAAAAGATTATTAGCACAGGCAGAACTCTTTATAACTTAATAACATTTTGTCTCTCTATTTACTAGAAAACAATTAATGCTATTGAAAAATTCAAAAGGATTAATTTGTTCTCTTCATTATTTCGTTCTCTAGAATGAAGACATATGTTTTGACAAAATTAATTTTTCTTCTTGAAGTATATTGGTACAAATTAGGTATATTAGATTTTTTGTTATATTCAACTTGAAAAGTCACAGTAATCTGTAGGATTCTTTCACTTTCATTCTATACATTGTGTTAAACGGCCAGTCCATCCCTGCACTGTTTATCTTGCTGGCTTGAGGGGTAGAACCAATGCCTATACTGTAACTTACTGAGGATAGAAGCAATGACGTGGGTATTTTTTTACATTTTCCAATTATCCACTGCGCTGTCTGTACAAGAAGTCTGCAGTAGTATGGATCAACTACAAATTGCTAGCAAAATAAAGTAATGTCTCATGTAGTGTATGTTTACGTTGGCTTGTGATTCAGCAACCATTTCACCATAGGTTTCAAATTTGTTGAGCTCCATATCACTTCTGAAGACACGTGGAATTTTGAGCTTTGAATAAATGGCTCAGCAGATCCAAAGTCTCCTTTATGGTTCTTATGGAATGCCACAACCTATAACAAATTAACTTAATAAACCTTCAAGATTTCCTACTACAGTTGAGCCCTGCTAATCCAGACTAGATGGGACCGGACCCTATCCAGATCACTGGAAGTCTGGATTAAACGGAATTTGCCTTAAATTGCATATACAGTACTGTAACACAAATTTTAGACGGGTAAAACAATAAAAGTATCAATAAATATAACTTTTCCTACAACTTAATTTTTTGTACACTGATATTTTATACTAAACCTGGAAGAAGAAAATTATGACATGCTGCCATTCAAAACGAAAACTAAATGAAAACATAACTTTGTACCCATGTTATTTAATGAAAGCATTCAAAACAAATCAATTCATCAAATGTTAATATTAGTTTGTTAGAAGCAACACAATTATAAACACAATTTATTGAAAGATAATATTACAGAAGAAGACTGAATTTGAAATAAAATGTGAAGTGTGCCTTGTCTTCACACTTATTCTTCCTCTTTCTTGGGGAGAGTATTCTTGTCTTTGCATATTTTAAAATAGAACTTTATTTTAAGTTTTGTGGCATCATCAAGTTCGACACAAGTCAAATGCTTTAAATCTATACATACAGTGCTACTTTTATTTAGCATGGTATATTAACATTACCAGGGGCGCCAACTTTTGAAGAACATTGAGTGGGCTCAAAGATTTTAAAATTTTCACACTTCCACCCCTATTAAGGTTTATGAAATGATCTTACAATGCAAGTAAGAATCAGCCTGAAAAATTTTTTGCCATAGCCGGGATTTGGCAAGAGCATCAGCGCGTTAAGCTGAAGATCCGTGGTTCAAATCCCGGCTATGGCAAAAAATTTTTCAGGCTGATTCTTACTTGTATTAATTCCCTAGACATGGGTTTAATGTCTATTTCCATCATTTCCACTTAATTAATAGTATTTAAATAATAATAATAACTAGGCTTTACAGTATCTACAAAGTGTAGGTCGCCATTGGGTGTTGTGTTCTCGAAGGAAGAGAAACCCCCGTTGGTTTGCCTTGACTTCTGAATCAGTTGAAGAATTTAGTGTCATATCGGGAGTTTGTCATGGTAGCTCAGTTGGCAAGAGCATCAGCGCGTTAAGCTGAAGATCCGTGGTTCAAATCCCGGCTATGGCAAAAAAATTTTCAGGCTGATTCTTACTTGTATTAATTCCCTAGACATGGGTTTAATGTCTATTTCCATCATTTCCACTTGATCTTACAATGATTTTAATGTTGATGTAACTACAGATAAATATAGAACTGTGCAAGAAACGATTTCCCAATCGTAATAACAATCACATTTTGAAATCCAACCGCCAAGAAAGTGGTGTGTAGCCTGGTTAACAATTTTTTAAAGTTTATAATATTGTAAACATTTATTGTTTTATTTTCGGTTTTGGCAATGCCTAAAATAAAATTACGTAGCACGGAGTGTTGCAAAATGTATTTCCCCTGACTGTAATTCTCCTAATAAATTCGTCACAAGTAACATATCATCTTCTTTGTCAGTAAAACTGCATTGGCAGAGTAAGATGTAAAACTTTAATGAATTCGACTAAGTCAACAGTAGCCTGATTGCCGCTTTACGGTGATTCAACGAAACACGAATTATAGTAATAGCAACAAATAATAAATTATAATAATACACGACAAATTATTGGGTGGGCTGGAGCCCCATGGGCCCATATAAGTTGGCACCACTGAACATTACTGTCAGTGTTTGTCTTGAACTTTATTCTTTATTTGAATCGCCATTTGTTAAAAGGGAACTTTTTTTGAAATCCTCTTTTTTAATACCAGTACCGGTATACATTTTCTCCTACCTCAGAGACATTGATTCATGCTAAAATGACTTTGAAAATTCAGTACAAATGGTTAAATTTGTCTCTAAAATTTAATAGTTTACATTGGAAGGGTGGATAACCTGGACTTCTGATCTTTTAACAAAAAAAATATAATAAAAGACTTGAGACTTTCCCGGCGTTGGTTATATATAATGGTCTCTCGGGCTTCCAACCAGGTTAAAGTATGGTTTACTTCCATATATACAACATATAAAAAAACAAATAAATCAGATATAGGCTATACAGGGTGTTAATAAATAACACCGAAATATTTTACCTGTATATAGAGGGGACTTAGACAAGCAACTTTTATTAGGAGATTTTTGCTCTATGAGGTAAAATGTGTATGCTACAGGGCAGTAAAGTCATTATAATTTGGTGCGCATAAATCAATAATTGTGCGAAATAGGGTTAAAATGTTCATTAAATTGACTTCATGCCTTCTTAGTGATCGATAAAAATCTCACTCTTAATCAATTGTCAACAGCTATATCATAATTTAGTGTTTCCTTAATCTGCAAAATTTGCAGACTAATACATGACTGGTCGCCACGGCATTAGTCTTTTTTTTTTATTCATAACTACTGACTACAGTGTTAACAACGAAGTTCCTTTGTTTTGAATTTTTTTCTAATGTTAGAAGTCAGAGGCGGCCATGCCCTGGGAGATTTTAAGCTGTAACAGGAAAAATTGAATCCATAGAGCAAAAATGTCCTAATAAAAATTTCCTGTCTATGTCCCCTCTATACACAGGTAAAATATTTCAGTGTTATTCATTAACATCCTGTATGTCTTCTCAATAAGAGGTCATAGCTATTTCGACTGTGATCAAGTTTTTGCTATTATCAAACAGTCCTCTGAAAACATGACCGAATTTACACAATTCATCAAGTCACCGACCTGATAATAAAATAGAAAGTACTGTCTAGCGGTGAGCGGAAGGCCGAGCTGGTGGCATAGTGGGGGAAAGACATAGACAGTAAATGCAAGCGCATGGTAAGGTAGTGGGGGAACGCTAGCCCGGCCTTCAGCTCGCCGCTAGACAGTAGTGCATCCTTTCAATTCACAGTAGACAAATTTGGTATAGCCAGTCCTATAATATATGAGGGTAAGTCAATAAATATCCTCACTTTTGTTTGTTGACTGTTTCGCTTTGTGCTTGTGCACGTCAACCTGCTGTTCATTTGTCTCTGCTTGTGGAATGTTTGACCTTTATGACTCCACTGAATGTTGTACTGTTGCACATTAAACCTCGCTACACCACACCAAAGAAAACAGTGTGCAGTGATCCATTTATAGTCTAAAGGCGTACAGGAGTCATATCCATCAAAGAGTTTCTGCACAATATGGGGGCAATATTTTACCAAGGCAAAGTGTGTATAAATGAATTGAAAAGTTCAAAAATGGTTGGACAAGTGTGGAGGGCGAGGAAAGAATAGGATGTCCATCCACATCTACTAGTGATGCCAACATTGAGCAAGTGTGTATCATGATTCAGACAAACTGAAGGGTGCAACGATGGATCAAGTGTATTGAGAAGCAAGGGGACTATGTTGAAAAGTAAGGCAATTGAAAGTTTTGTATTGTTGTTAAGTTTAAAAAAAGAGTGCAGATACTTATTGACTTACCCTCGTGCAATTTTAAGAATTGATGGCAGCAATACTATAAGAAAAATTCTGTATCTGTTGAAAGTACAGAAAATAAGGAAAGAGTTAAGAAAATACACTTTGGACTTAGATTATCATATACAAAATGAAAGAAGTTACTTTGTCCAAGGACAGTTGTTGCAAGAAATTTCATCAATGTGTTAAATAACATTCATCCTTCATTACAATTCTCATATGAAAATTCGGCTCCCAAATAATTCAGTGGCATACCCTGAAGAGAAACCACCATTGAAGGAGTAAAAAGTCAACGACTTGGAAAAAGTGCTACCATACATTGAAAACGAAATAATAAATTCTAAGGTTGTGGACATAAAAAAGATTTAAAATTTTCAGACATAAACTATATTAATAAATGTATTTTCTTTAAAAGTTTATAAAATTCTGCATGTGATCATTTTCTTTGGGAAAGTAAGTTGTTACCTTATTTGTCTTCCATTCATCTTCTGACCTACTAATCACTTCATGTTGATGCCTTATGTGTCCAGTAACAAATTGACGAATTGACCTTTTATCAGATAAAATTGCATCCTTGCGATCTGAGGAAGGATATTATAAGGGCAATTCTCTGAGTGACGCACGGGACATTTGCAGGATTCAAATGTCCTTAATTTTATTAGGATACAAGGTAACTGCTGCCAGTCAGCTTTGATAACTTACTGATCAGTTGCTGTGTAATGTGTACCAGAAAGAAAAATCTAGCTTTATAATAACATACAGAAAAAAAAGAAAAACCCTCTGTGATGCACGGGACTCAGAAAAACTACTCTCAGTCACATTGCTTGCTTTGATCCACATATTCTGTGAATTGAGGAGGGTCAGGGAAATTATTTTCATGGCTTGACTTGTTATAGTAAATGTTCTTCTTATTTCTGTAATTGGTTATGTTCAATTCATTATGTTGAATTTTTAATTAATCTTTTTGTTTTGTGATGCACGGGACATTTGAAATGTGATGCACGGGACACTTTTTTCCTTCAAGTTCCCAGCCCATATTTTATTGACAAATCACATTCCCTGCATTATTCTTTGTTTGGTTTAGTGGATACGGTTATTTCTACAAACGTTTTCTGCAATAAGGTTACATTTAAACTTGAGTAAGAACTCTCCTAATATTCATTAATACATGTGTTAACTTTGTCTAAACATAGCTAACAGTAACTGGTAAATTACCATGCAATGTGCCATTACATGGCATTTATTTGTATATAAATGTGACAGTCCCATGCCAGTTCAATTTCTCAACAAATTTCTCTCATCAGTTTCTAAATATTCTGTTCATAGAAGTCCGTTAAGGTTGGAGTATAGCCACCTGCAGATTGTTTTTACTTCTGTACCTGACGCAAAGAGTTTGCTGGCCAGGAATTTCTTCATGGGACCAAACAAATGAAAGTCCAACGGTGCCAGGTCTGGACTGTATGGAGGATGCTGTAGCACCTCCCAAATAAATTTGTTGATTTTCTCATAAACACCTGCAGCAACATGTTGCACCATCGGACTTTCATTTGTTTGGTCTCATGAAGAAATTCCTGGTTGGTAAACGCTTTGTGTCAGTTGCAGAAGTGAAAACAGTAGTCTTCAGATGGCTATACTCCAACCGAATGGACATCTATCAACAGGGCATTTTGAAAATGGAATTATGATGGGAGAAATATGTTGAGAAACTTGGCGACTATATAGAAAAATAGACAAAAGATGTCCCTTCATGTGTGCATTTGTTTGTAAATTGTACCTATTAAACTTTTTGTAAAAAAAAAAAAAGGCATTACTTTTCCTCGACTCTCATAATTTTAGGTCTCTGTAATGGTTCAGGATTGGAAAATTAACGTTTGGAAGTAACCTGTTAAAACTGAGAGATTCCTACATTCACCTAATCAGATTATGAAAGTAATAAAAACCAGTACACTAGTAAATTCAAGAGGACAGTACAAATTTCAAGATCTTATATTCTGACGTGTGATGCACGGGACAAACAAACAAACTACATTTGTGTTATGCAGAGGAAACAGATCTACATTTGATTGAACTGAAAATTAGTAGTACCTAATAATATAAGTCAAATAGAGTTTTCAAGCCAATACCTGCTTTTGTTTTTTCAGAATATTAAAAAAATCATGTTTTCTGTGACGCACGGGACAATAGTGCGAAGCTGCAGGAATGGGAGTATTAAAATGTTTAGTGTGTGGTTGTTGACATGTTTTTGTTTATGATAATACTTAGTTTTCTTGTGGTTTCATCATATGTAATTGTTAAAAAGATACTGTGAATAGTTATTTTGTTACAAGTGTTTAAATATTGAGTATAAATTGATACTTTTCCCTCCTCTTGTTATTTCAAACTTTAGAAATGTATTACTAGTGTATAATAGTAAAATATTGATTATGTTTTTGATTTTACAATAATTTAATGTGTCTTCTTCCCACTCATAATAAAAGAAATACGTTTCTTGCAATTTCAAAATTTGCTCCCATGGTTTCACTTTCCAGAGAATTGCCCATAAGATAAATGACTGTGATTGGTCTATATCCGAGGAATTGCTAACGTTATTGGTCAATATCAAACATGCAACATATGAGTGAAAATCGCTGAAAATTTTACCCCTATTTTTCAAAATAACTATGCTATAGTTTATTGTTTAAAAACCACAATATAAAATTGGCACCAAAGAATAATTATACCATTAGGAACTTACTCAACCACCCACTGAAGAATAGTACACCAAAAACCAAACTATCAGGTATCTACCAAATAGAATGTGCAGATTGTGATCAGATCTACATTGGACAAACCAGGAGGAGTTTGGAAATAAGAATGAAGGAACACTTAAGAAACATAAAACTAATGCAGACCGAAAGATCAGCAGTTGCACACCATTGCTGGACAAAAAATCACAGTGTTAAAAAGGAGATCAAACTATTAAAACACGTTAAGAAACCATCCGAACTGAACATATGGGAGAAAATATTCATCACTAAGAAAGAAGACAAGGTTATGAACTTTGAAATCCCACCTATAGACGACGTAGTGCGACTTACAAAAATGGAACGAGAGGGCAGCACAGAACAATGTATATATACAAACCAACATGGCAACCAGAATAACAGTCGACCACCAGCCGATGATGGGAGCGAATAAGGCTCTCGAAACTAGTCCTGTGTTATTAAAAGTGACGTAAGTGGAGAATAAAGTGTTTTTATCATTCAGAATTTTGGTTTTTATCAGTATACTCCACTGTTTATATAACTTCTTTTTATTGTGTTTTAGCATTGGTCTTGTAAGGGCCTGTGCATATTACATGTTTCAGGACTTCCAATACCGTCTTGGATTGTTCTATAACTACTGGTACTGGCCCAACTAAATGCCTCAATAACACAAACAAAATTGTACGAAAATATAGAAAGGGTTCCAAAAAAAGTCACACTTACTTCATTGAGTCCTTCCTGTGTGATGAAATGTCTTGTCACTTCAGATACCAGCAGGTTCCAAACATGAGGCACTTTTTTAAGTCTATTTTTCACTGCTGCAAAATTCTTTGAAACAAAATCTAGAACTGTCATCCATCTTCCTTGGGCATGATTTCTAAATCTGATTAAAATGCTCATAATGTCTACATCCAGTATGTTGCTATTTTTTGCCACAAAAATTGCATTCAGATATCTGAAAACATAAGTATTTTCAATCAAATACAAGAGATTTCCATGAGCGAACTTTACTCCAATACTCAAGTGATATGCTTTACTTTTTTATGATATAGTATTCTATATTAAGTATCAAAATTTAACTTTATAAGTTGTAACATATTTTGATCAGTAGATACAACAAAAAATTTATGTAATTTATGTAATTGTATAATAATGTAATTGGAAAATTCATAGAATGTGACGTTTATGACAATGTCATTGACTTCAAATAGTCTTGAAAATTAATCATCATTGTCTTCTTTTATTTCATCTCTTCTCATTTCACTTCAGACTTCTTCTTTCTCTAAATGTTTTTTTATGGTATTTTACCATCTATAGGCCTACCATAATGAATAGAATGAGAAAGTGTGATGACTCGGCCGCTAATACAATGGTAGGTATAGGGAGAGCGGCGGTACACCGAAACACTGGCAGCACCTTCGTTTGCGTTTCAACTTCTCAATGCTGCATCATGATAGTTTGGCATATTATGATTAAACTCACAATCTTTAATTAACCCTTGGTCCTATTTCTGTGAAATTTGTGCAGAAATAATCTGCACACAACAGTCCTTCTGATGGTTAAAACAGAGACTTAAAAAATGCGGACATAAATGTTTTTATTTCATTATATAAACATCGCCAATTACACAAAATTCATGGAGGGTGAAACGGAATTTGACTATGCGACAATTTTTTTCATTTTTGTGTCCCGTAAAAACTTCAAGCGACAAAGTTTTAGTGAAACATTTCAACTTTATTTTAAATTCAGTACCACCTTTATATCTTGAATGGTTTACGAGTAATTGAGTGGTAATTATTCCAGGCGCTACAGCTGTCTGAAAGATGTGGGACGATCGTGAAATGTCGAGGGTGAAGCAAATTTGACTATGCAACATTTTTTATTTTATTTTTGTGTCCAGAAAGAGATAAAGCGTGTAAGGTTTAGTGAAATATTTGAATCTTATTATAAATCGAGTACCACCTATATATCTATAATGGTTTACGATTAATAGTAATTACTCTAAAGCTAAAGCTATCAGAATGGTATTGAGGTATTAGCAGGCATCTTTTCCATAAAATACCAGCAATAACGTAAACATTTTTACATATTTTATTCGTGGACTCAATAATAATACTATATTAACTGACTACTTGAACCCATACTGCAAGATTGACCCGCTGGGGAAAAGGAGTAAATGAAGCTTTTTTCTAACTGCGTAAATCTGTACTATGCATTTATTGGATTATTTATCATATTTTCTGATCATTTATGTTAGTAATTTTTATGCCTAATTATCATAGCAAATGCCTTATTAGTTTAGCATCTTGTTCCATTTTTTAAATAATAATATAATTTAACAACATAAAACGTACATTAGTTACAGCGAACGGCGAATTGTCGAGGGTTTAAGAGCAAACAGCGGGCTGTAGTTAAGGCAAGCGATTTAATTTTTTTATTAAAAAATCAGGGAAAATGCTTTGAAATATTGTGTGATATATGTAGAATGCATTGCAAAACAATTTTTGCGTATGTGCGTCTTTATCGGATGTTGAGATGCCAATTTTAAAGATCACGCGCCCTATTTTTGTAGTGCTGCTTATGAAATTTTCCGTGCCCTGCAATATTCACAAACCATCCCTTAGTTTATATTATCTCTGTTCACATAATTTGTTCACAGATCTACACTTTTGACCGTGTTTCACCTACATAACTTACCCCATACAGCCAGGAGAAAATTAATATTAATATAAATAATATTACTATTAATACAATATTAATACAAATTAATACTCAGTAATATTCTATACAATGTAATATTAACATTAATTTATAACATATCCCTTAGCTGTTTTCTACCCTAATTATATGTTGTTATTTCTATACAAATGTACATTCTTTAACAAATTCTCATCAAATTATACTAACATACCCTCTACCCTATTTTCTAGGCAACAAAATATTAGATCAAATCATCCCTTAGCTGTTTCATACCTATATTATATAATTGTTCATTGCTTGTGAACATCTTCGATTTTTGGAAAGATGTGGAACGAAATGTTACGGTCAAGCTTCTTGCAATCTGAGAAATTACTGTTACACCCGGCCATGTTTATTTATGGAGATGAGATCTTCCAAGACGTGTAAAGCAGCCCGAAAATTGTCAAAGGTATCTAACAATTCAATTTAGATAAGGTGAGTCATTTTGACATAGATTAATGTATTATTTTGTTTAAGAGTGTTTGCAATTTTTCCTATACCGCCCGTAGTAATCTTGCTCCCGCAAATCTCAAGCAGAGTAACTGCTACCTAGCGGCGAAACCAGTGAACTACCTCAGTCATCACACTTTCTCCTCTATTCATTATGGGCCTACTATTGCATTGACGTTATTACTATTCAACTTAGCTTGCATAGGTTAGGATTTGATCCATGAATCTTCAGATAGCCAGTCTAATGCTAAGCCAGTTTCAACATTTTGGGTAATACATGTTTCAAGGAACTTTGTCCCAGTCCTCGGCTACTTGACAAGATAAACAGGAAAAGTATGGTTAATTATTGTTGTTGTTCATCCGGCTTTCAAAAATTTTGACAAGTAGCAGAGGATGGGGACAAAGTTTCTTGAAACATGTACTACCAAAAAGTTGGTAAGTGAAGAATAAGTGTTTTAGTTAAACTCATATTATAATAATTTAAGTTTAACTTAGTTCATATTAAATTGCATCTCTACAAAATAGACAAAAATCAAAGAATTATTACCTCTCTACTTTCTCCGAATCCACTGGACATAGAGCCAAAGTCTGCAGAAGAAAAAACATATTGCTGTAATTCCATTTGTCTTTAATTTCGTGTGTCAGCAGAAAGTCTAAACCAAACTCATACTCCTCCATGGTACCATATTTAAATGTGTAACAGAACTGGTCGTAGGTTAGCCTAGGGAAAAATGAGATTACAAATTTTTAAAAAAAATGGCATAACAAGCAAATATATACAGAGATAAGATAAACAGAAAAAGTATGGTTAAGTTATTGTTGTTCAGCCAGCTTTCAAAAAGGATGGAACAACTCTTGTTCGTTAGAAAATTAAAGTTCTATGGAGCAGTTCACAAGTGTAAATGGACTTGCAGTCATTTCTGTGGTTTATTAATTGAAAAAACTTCTGTACCGAAGGTTGTGGGCTCAGTTCCCATTATTATTAGGGCTGAAAATCGATTAAAATTTCTAATCGAGTTAAAACCAAATTTTACATTTAATATTGTTTTAAACGTTTAATATCTACTACACTATAGATAATTAGAAGAAATGTTGAATTAATGAATACCATTATTAGTTAACCAGTGAAAAAATATATACAAAAATTACAATTCCGGTTACTGTTTCAGCCAAGACTTGAGACACACGAGTTTGTGGACATTTGAATGTTTAAGAGACGATCGTAGCTTGTTTATAATAATGCCGGCAGCACTAAAAACTCTCTCACTCGGCACTGAGAGAAAAGTTTGGTTATTTGACCCATTTCTCGAAAAACTTTTTCAGAATTCGACTAAACCGATTAATTGGAAAATGTAATTGATTGACGATTAAATGTTTAATCGATTAATTGAGCCGATTAATCGATTAATCGGTACAGCCCTAATTATTATGTTAAAAACAATGTTATGCTAGTAGAAAGAAGCTAAAATAAACCGATTTCATTTTATTTTGATCACAAAAACAAACAAATTCCAAAAAGAATTGGTGGGATTAGTATCTAATTCGCTTGCTACATATGTGGCCAGAAACTTTTAATTAAAATGATTAAGAATCACTTAAGGTTCAAATGTAGAGCCAGTATTTCCCAGTCATTTTGCAGGTCCACTATTTAACAATTGTAGCCACTCTGCTTATTAATATGATAACAGTAACATGTGGCTACATATATTTCAAAATTGGCACAAATGGATTTTATGTTGTTCAATTATGTTCTTATTTAATTCTTCAGATAACCTAGTGTATCCAGAATTGACTCTCCATTAGATTTACTAACAAAAATCAAGCTCTTAAAAAAAATACAGCCAATTTCACCAGTTTAGTTAAATGCTATCTTGTGTATGCAGGCAATAAGTTGAGATGAGCATGTGCAGTATTCAGGATCTGGAACTTATAACTTTTATGTGGCCCATCCTTTTTTGCAGATGGCTGTACATTATACTTTGCTTCTGGGGTACTTAATTCTCCTTCTAGGATCCACAACTGCATCTGACTAGTCCCACCATGGGTATATATACAACGCCATAACCTCTGGATCTCACTTCTCTGAAGATGACGCAGACAGTCACTGAAAGCTCAGAATGTAATTCTCTAACTACTCGACTGGGAAAACTGAGAACAGTTTCTACAATGTATTCGTCGGGAGAACCTTCGAAGTTTTATTAATTATTATTGCTTATTTCATTATTGACTGATTGTAAATCCTTATTGTACATGAAAAGTGGTTACAAAACTGTTTCAAATCTCACATCTTAATAATAATGACATTACAGTAATGACATAATTATATGTACTCCAACTATGAGTGTTTGTTCATTTGGGATGAAAAGAGAAAAAAAACATGAAAAATAATTGATGGAAGTCCAATTAGAGTGTACTCTATTTTTTTTAGAGATGAGTGTCCTTAATCTGCTAACTTTCTATTTATAACTTTCAGTTCTCTTCAAGATCCCATAAAATCAACCAAATTATGCAGAAAATCAGGAAGTAACATGGTATGAAGTAAGAGAGAGACTTCAAGTTTTTCTAATAATATTAGCAAATTAATCCTTTGAATTAAATAACTTATCATAAATAGGGCCTATGTTTTATTTCCTGGATTTCTACAAAATCTGATTCTACCTGTACACTCTGTATTAAAGTATCAGTCCAACTACTTATTACCTTGTACAACCATTTCTCATTTTCTACTGGTTAATGAGTAACAGAAAAAATCTAAAACATAATAAATTTGGAATTACAGTACTTGTATTCAAGGTTGTTGTGTGCTGTCCACATTTTGTAAGCTCCCTTCACATAATAAATGCATTCTTCATATCCATATCGACATAGCATGTTGTCAGCAATCCAGTCTGCTCCAGAGGCTCTGGCTCCCAATAGCTGGTTAAGCATATAACCCTGTATAACACATTGGTAGATGTTAAATTATTTAGTTTTTTTTCATTGAATGACCGTGCTCTAACTATGAGTATGTCATTCATATTTCACTTTCAACCAACGAAGTGTTATGAAATTTAAAATTTCAGCCAATCCTGTTTGACCTCTCTTGGCCTTCACAATTGCAGCACGTGTCTGGTTTTACCACTTCCAGATTCTGTTTTAAATTCATATGTGGTGGTTGGTGACTATCTTGAATATAATCTTGTGTCTGGGAATATTCCAAAGAAAATCACAACCTTTTTTTAAAAATAAGTTCAGAACTAGTCAAGTTTCAGTACAATAAAATTTCACTATAACAAATTAATTTCCGAGATCCCTTAAATTTCGTTATACTGGTATTTTAATGTAATGATAATGGAAGTTAAGTTTCATATTGGAATTTAATTCTTCTGACTATAGTATAATTCTGTGATTCAGGTCATAGGAACCAAAAATAATCAAGGAATAGGAATAATTATTTACCTCAAGCAAAGTTTCTGCAGCTGTATCACTTATGTATTCTAGAAACTCATTGAAGAGGACAAGGAAGGGTCTCCACACAGCTTCACTTGTTTCTTGAGACAGGTACTGGCTCATATTCAGAGCTGTCACCATGTCCAATTCCCCGAAGTAAGCTAAGTTCCAGGAATCATACAGAAGTTTACTACGAGTCAGCTCTGGGATTTTCTGGAACTGGTTGCTTTGCAGGTAGTCCACCAATAGTCTCCAGTTCTGCTTATCATAGTTTACGACAAACTTACCTGTGATATTCAACAAATTCAATGATGTCATAAAAATATACCGTATTTTACGGACCCTAAGAGACACTTTTTTTCCTTGAAAATAGAGCCCTAAAAGTTGGGTCCGTCTAATGGTCCGAAGTATACTAAAAAGAATATGGTAAATATTGCTGGAATGCAATAGTTATACACAAGGTGTTGTAAACGATAAGACAGTTACAAATTTCCGTACAGGCTGTAGATCAATGCACTTCTCATAATAGTGAAATGAGGGTAGCTGGAAGCCAGGCATACACTGCGAAAAGAAAGGAATGTTGAGTTCTTTTATACAAAAGTAGTGTCTTCGACGGGTGGTTTAAATGAATACAACAATCTCTAAACAGCTTTGTCCCGTTACACTTGCCGTGTGCTGAATTGAGGGTTGGGGTGTAAAAGTATTTTCAGTCTTTCATGAGAAATCAGTTCAGTTAAAATTTACGCGATGCCACCTGTACAGAAGAGGTTTTCGTACAATTCAGGTTTTAAGTTAGAAGTGATATACACAGTTTCCATTGTACAAGGTTATAAGTTTATGGAATGAAGTATATTATTCCCTTTAAAATATTTAGTTTAGAATCACGTTAAATTTATTTTCCTTTAAACTTCCATCATAAATTAAGGTGCATCTTATGGTCCGGAGCGTCTTATGGTCCGTAAAATACAAAATCTATGTTTTAAGAATATGTATAGACACGCTAGAGGTTGCCAAATTTCAAGTTTCTAAGCTCATATGGAAGCTCATTGTCAATGAGTGAGTGATTTAGTCAGTAGTAGATGTGAATGAAGTTCTGGCTGTCCAGTTAGTTTTTTATACTTGTAGGGCAGCTACAATCATCAAATTTGGAAGGCATGTTGGCACATCCAACTGCCATAAGCATGCCAAATTTCATGTTGGCACATCCAACTACCATAAGCCTGCAAAATTTCATGATTCTAGCTGTCCTATAGCGTCAAAAATTACATAATATGTAGTAAATGTAGAAAATTAACTGACAAAAAAAATCTAGCTCTATCTAAGGTATAACCAATCAAGAGTAAAGAAAGTTATGTAAGCGTAATCACTAGGGTGTGGATGTTTACGACCGTAGAAAGTTAGAAATATGCAAAACAATATGACCATAAAAATAGCTATTTATGACCAAATAAAGACAAAATATGACCAAATACACACTATGCTTAAACATTATTTGAATATTAAATCATACTATTTTAACTTTTTAAAGTTTTGTTTTCTCTTGTAATGCTACATCATTGCAATATTGTATATTACGAGGTGCATCATCACATTCTCAAAGAGGAATATCCTCCGGTTGCAAGTCAAAATAGTCTTATATCTTGAGAACCTCTTTTTAACATCACATTATGGGGCCATATGTGAAAAAAGCCAACTCGCTGCATTCTGATTGTGATTTGTCTTCATCCATAACACTTTTATCACTGCTTAAAAGTCACTGATTTTGCATAATGTTGAAAATCCGGAATATAGAGATTCTTTTTTTTATAAAATACTAGTTTGTAGTTGGCAGCGATTATTTATTCAACTGATAGAATTTTAAAATAATTTATTTAGCAATGATTAAATCATTGTATTTATTCACATTGACATCGTTTTTACATAAGTTACATGAATTACTTAAATATATTGTTAGTTTCAATATTTAGCATACTGGGTTGGAGTGGTACAAATTACAGTAAAATAATATAAAAGTAGTGTACAAAAACAGACTGTTTTTCTTACAGAGTTTCCGGATAAACTATGTTAAGTGTTTCTTTGTTTTTAGCTAAGATGTACACTTTGTTTTAGGCCTACTGTGCTGTGAATTTTCTGAGCTATTACTCCAGATGGTTACTTTCTCTGTTTTTTATTAGTGATATCTTCCATGTGAGAACAGAAGTTACAATTACAGATTCATCCCCGCATATTTTGGCGTGTACAATTCGTTTATCTTTATTCTATATTATGGGTACACTAGTTATAAGACATCAGCCGAGAACATAAATAAATTATACGGACCACCCATTTAGTGCTTCTGAGTTCAAGATCATATCTGAAAATGTAACCAAAATATGACCTTAAATCCCTAAAATATGCATAATATGATCAAAACTGAAAATATCATGTATATACAAATGTACGACAAATAAAAAATCTCTAAAAGTAATCGGAAAAGTTCAATTCTTGTTTAAATCAATGCTATAACTGAATGAAAAGTCATGAAAAAAAGTCATGAAAAAAAGTCATAAACATCCAAACCGCAGTAACTGCATCACTTTTTGAATTTCTTACATTCATTACCTTCAATTTCAATAGCTCAATATGATAAATTACCTGCATATTCCGGATTGATGATGATAAAGTCATTCCCAGATGGAAGCCTAGTAATCGTCACTTCACTTTCTCCTCTCATCCATGTTTTAGGCTGAACCAGACTAGGGTCCAGGCTGTTTGGTGTCAGGTACATGATAGGGATCCACCAGAAACTGCTTATGTGATGTCTATTCAGCCTTCGCTTCAGAAATACATGCTACAAACATAACAGTAAATCAAACATCAAGTACTGGTGTATGCAAGTTCTTAAAACCATGAATACCTTCAATATGTGATATATCAAGTTCACTCACTATGAAAAGTAAATAAGAACACAACATGAACACTCAATTATTATTACTGGTAAACCAGTGTGAAATTTCTGCACTTCACTCCTTTCGACAAATACCCAGGAAAACTGGACATTTAGCTGAGTAAATACACAAGTTTTTATTGTATTCGATCACACTTGATATTTTAAAAAGTATGTGCAAAAAATTACAAAATCTTTTTACCATCTGTATTTATAATGATCATCTATGCCACAAGTAAATCAATACATATGAATGAGGTATCAGTCAAAATTTATCTCTAATTACATCTGACTGAACATACTGAAGACAATCCTCAAGGTTCATATGAGCATTGCATATTATGGACAGAAACATAATGAAATGTACAAACCAACTATTATAGTAATATAAGAATTGAGTCAATTTTTGTGACACTTACTTCACTTGAGTCAGTGAAGTAAGTGTCACAAAAATTGACTCAATTCTTATATTACTATATTAGAAAAACTTCACTGTTACTAACTTCCTGTAATAATTAATATTTAAACCAACTATTACCGTATCTAATTCTAGTTAACAGAAATAATTTTACTGCTATCCCTTCATCTTTTGATTCAAAATCATAATTCTTTTATTTTAGTGTGGATTTTTCCCTTCAATTCTTATAGCATGTTTCCTTTTCCGCTATTTCTATGGCTGGAAATAAATTACAGATACTTGTGATCATTTACAGCAAAGACTGAGGTATGTACACTATTCAGTGATCACGATAAACTCTTTTCCTGCTATCTCTGTGCAGAGTTTGGGATGGCTATGTTCGATTGTGGCAAAGAATGTAGATTCAACTGATTTCATATTTTATCCACAGTAGTTTCTCACTTTTGCCATTTTAGGTTATATAAATGACCACTTCATAATTTTTCTTTCATTTTGTATATTTTTTTAATATCAAACTGAATTTATATATGAACTCTATAGGTTTTAAAAAATGTTAACATGGCCATTTTTGTAGTTCCAAAAAAGAACACAGCTTGCAATGTGCTGTAGCATGATCATAAGGATTATATAAAATAATTTATTTCAAGAAATGCCCACAAAATAGAAGTTAACACTGAAATCAGCCATTCTATTTTACCAACAAATTTGGTCCCTACCCATCGTATTAGGTGAAATGGAAAAAATGGTATCAGTAACTACTGGGACCTGATTTTTATGTCTGAAATTCTGGTCACCTTCTAGATGAAGGGGGATCAAAATGACAATGGGCAAGTGAGTGTACTAGTAGCAAAGTTTCACTGCATTAGGGGTAGACTGACACATACCTGCTCTACGGTAGCAGTGTTGTTTTGGTAGTTCCTGCTGACAGTTACAATTGGCATTCGATCCATTCTAGTGATTCCTTCAGTGAGAATATGTTCTTGATCTATCTTTGTCCATGAGAATACATTAGAATCATCAACCTCCACATCACCAACTGTTGCATAGTCCAATCCAACCCATGAGTAAGCAATATCCTTGACAGCCATCGACATATCTAATGTGTTTTGATGATGACCACTAGCAGTCAAGAAATACCACAGCACAGTGTCTGAGTAAGTGGCAAATGCCTGTCTGTAACACAATATATCACAGAAATTGCAAAGAAAAAATGTGACCTCATAGGTCAGCAACAAGACACACAAAACCTTGTATTAAATGTTCCCATTTTTAAGAAATTCTAGTTTTTATCAAAATATTTTGAAGTATATTTATAACTAGCATGTGCCCGTGGCTTTGCCCGCGATAATAATTTGAAAAATTAAAAACTAAAAGCATAATAGTTAAATCATTATAATTATTAACACCTAAATCACGTGAATTACATACCACGATTAGATAGCGTCGCCTGGTAAAAGTGACCTCAGATTCGAGGTCCTTGGCCCAGAAAACCCCTGTATAGTGAGTTTCGTCCAAATCGAACAACGTTTGACCATATTTAGGAATATATTGATTATCCCTCTTATAATAATAATAATAATAATAATAATAATAATAATAATAATAATAATATAATAATAATATAATAATAATGATAATAGTAATAATAATCCTCTTAGGTGTACGTTGAAAATTTCATGTGTCTGCAAATGAATCGACCAGCGTGAGCTACAACATTCAAGCGATCGCGAAAGTTTTATTTGCAAGGTATGGCAAAAATAGCCAAAGCCAACTGTAATTAATTTGACATTGAAATGTAGAACTGAAAACTGATGCTTCGAAAACGCAAAAAATGCACGTTTTTCCCCCGTTTTTCACTCATAACTCACGAACGAAAGAGAAAATTAAAATTCCGGCTTCGAGGTGCATTTTCCGACCCTTCAGTCCACCTATGTTTAAAATTTCAGATCTATGCATTGAGTAGATTTTGCTGGGCATCGCGGACAGACAGACAGACAGACGGAGGAAGACAGACACTTCCTTTTAATAATATAGATTACCACATAAAACCAATGTCCCACAATTCAATCTTTGGTCTAAATTTCTAAACCATCGAATTGAACTGTGACACCTGCCACTGCACGCTATTTCATTCGATAATTTCCATCTAATTGTATTCAATATAATGGGATAGGAAATTTCTAATGTTTATATATAAAAAAATGAAATCAACCAATGAGCACCATTCTCTCTCCTTGTGACCTGCATCAAACGGAAAAATGACAGTTTCCTCTGAACACCTGATTGATACATATTGACTCAGTTTTCACATACATTAAGGGATTTTTACAAAGGAAAAAATATACTTCTTTGAAATACATAGCTATATTTGCATGTGTTATTAACCATTTCATATGTGCCTTTACAGTTGAACTTGGATAATTTAAAAGTTCAAAAGACCAGCAAAAAAATCAAAATAGTCACGATTTTAATTTAAAAAGTTTTAAGTTTGATAGGGATGTCAAGGGATCATACTAAAATTTCAAATTATTCAAAATTTCGAATTTAAAAAGTTTGAAAAAATGAAGTTTGACTGTATATGACAAAAGAGAAGTGTATTAATTACACAGCCGATGTCCACTTCTCCTGTGCGCATGTAAAAAGGAGTGAGGAGTTTTCTATGGGTTTCAGGAATCAGTCGAAAGACATTTCCACTCCAGTAGGAAGAATTTATATGCTATGTCTTTTAATACATATATAGTGGAACCTCAGGAATCCGAGCTAATTGGAGCAGATCTCTGTTTGGATTCTGAAAAATTCAGATGATCTGGGAAATTCGGTAAAATACTCTCCATATACCAAATGCAGTAGCATAATGGCTTTGGATGCTCTGTAAAAGAGTACGGAATGAGCTAGCAGCAATTAGCTGAATATAATTCAGATGTTTTTTTAAGTTAGGAATAAACATTAGCTATTTTTCTAATTTGTATTTGTTATTTATCTGTCATAAAAAAAAAAGAGTTCTGATTATTATAAAAAAATTTGGATTACCAAGTTTTCTCTCTAATAACTAAAGTATTTAATTAAAATGATGTCCTTTAGAGTAAAATTGGCTGTTTAATTTTAATTATCATGATTTTGATATGCCAAAAACCCCATTGGGAATATACAGCCCAATTCCATACAACTGATAGATGTTAGTGACTGTGACCAATGTAAACAACTGTGGTCTTGGTTTATGCATTTATTTAAATCTCATGTATATCTACATTACATTAGCTTATGTAACCTGTGTTTAATTCTTCATAAGTAATCCCACAAGGTAATTGAAGTCGAAAAATTATCTGATAAAACTTTTAATCTCAAGCGGGATTTATTAAGACTAAATAACGGATTATATAAATAATAATTACGTTTTTACTTGTGTTGTTTAAAATCAAATATATATTCAGTCAGCTGTGAGATAATGGCATACTAAATGAAAGAACAATTGATGAATCGAACGAGTTACCGGATTCTAACCATTGCTACCAATAGTGCATATGATAAATACTGCAGTTAAATTAATTCAGATAAGCTAATATCAGAACATAATGAATGTACATGCATGGTATCAGAGTATCAAAATTGTGTTTTATTCAATGTACAATTAAATTATTTCAATTTCCAATTCAGTTAAGTTGTATAAAATAATGTGTTTTTATTTTGTTCATTAGCAGCATGTGACATAAATCACTGCATATTGATTTTTTACATTTCCAGTAAGGAGCAGAAAAAATTGCATCCTTATTTTATGAGCAAGCATATTGTAAGATAAATGACCCAGATTGGTTGATATCCGAGGCATTAGTAAACATTATTGGTCAATATCAAATATGCATCGAATGAATGTAGTAAATTTAAACATTACTATATTTTATATTAAACTTTAAAACTTTAAACTTCACATAACTGTTGTAAGTAAAATCTATCCAAATTAGAATGTATGTTTTGATGGGTTCCCCATCATCAGTTGATCTCTGACAATTTGGCTTCTCTGTCCACCAGATACATAATAATGACACTCCACAATGTTTTCTCGATTAATTTAATCAAATTATTATATTTACTTATGTGCATTTATTAATGTATTCTCTGACAGACTTTCATGAGTTGAAGATGGTTTTGCTGCACTCCACTTCTAAAGGCTCGTGTCCATATGAGAGCTGAGAGTGCGAGAAACTCTCGTGAGTAATCTCAGGTGGTGTGTCCACTAGAGAGCGCTAGTCCAATCCTGAGAGTAGCTGAGAGTAAAACTCGTGACATTACTCTCAAACCGTGTCCACTTGAAACAAAATCGCGCGAGTTTTCGTCTCGCAATTACATACAAGATGGACGCACAACAATGTATTATTCGTTGTTAATATTAATGTAAGCATTTTATGAGGGCTTGCTAAATGCTTTTAAGTGAGTACATTCATTTAATTACTAAGCGTTTAGAAGAATCTGACAATCTAACATTGTCAGAATATCACCAGAACATCATGAAGTATTAGTGAATTCTATAGGCCCACAAATTAACTAAAAAGACATTGAAATGTGATATGAGACTCTTGTTAAATATAAACTAATTGTGACTTGATGCTTTTCCGGCATCAAGCATGTGATTTTTAATTTATAGCATGTCAAGTCGAGTGGAGTGATCCTATCAAACTTTGAATCTACATGAACGGATAGGTCTACTATTTATCCTCTGCGTCCACGAAGACCAAGAGCCAACAAACGTTCCTTGTTGATTGGTCCTTTAGAGTCTCTGTTACATTCTTTTTTTATACGCAATATACTCATGTACGTCATCATGGTCCCCTCAAAAGAATACAAAGACAACCACCAAGACAGATTACGCTATAGGCACCATGTTTCAAAACTCCAATTTGCAGAATATTTGGAATCGTATGTAGTCTACACTAATATTGTGTTCGTTTATATGATTACTTAACGATTGCAACTTAGGCCTATGACGGTCACTGCTGTTCCGGAATTTTGTCCTGCAGGAGATCCCTATATGCCTCTAATCTACAGACATGAGGGTTACTGCACCCGTTAAAGCCTTCTTCGCCTCAGAATATTCTGTAGAGGAATCGATGATCGCCGTAGTGAACCATAGAGATTATCAGTGTTTCATAATGTTTCATAAATGAATGTAATGTAAAAATTGTATTAGGCCTACTGTTCAGTTATTCCCTTATAAACTTACTACATTTTTTCATGATGAACATATGAACATTAAACGATACCGTATTATAATCTATTATCAGTGAGTATTATTCGATTTAGATTTCGTTTTTAGAAAATATAAATAAATATTGAAGGCAAATTAAATAATTTTATTATATGGCTTGTTGGGCATAATATAGGCCTACACATTATCCACACTCAGAGAACTCTCAGCTACACGAAACAGATTGGTATAGTGCGAGCTGCTCTCGGAGATTGATTGCAAAGGCGTGTCCACCTGCGAGTTGACTCTCTGAATGCACTCTCAGCTACCTCTCAGACAGTGCTCTCAGACGCATGTCCACATACCGAAATGCAACTCTCGAGAGTTTCACGCACTCTCAGCTCTCATGTGGACACGAGCCTTAACATCTTCGGCCTCTCTGAAGCTATAATCTACGTGTCAGTGATTCATATTCAAACACTGTTAAATGCCAGTGCATTCTGTGAAATTTACTTATATTTTTGAACATTTATTATGTGACTGTATAAGTCTGTATAATTTAAATGCCCATACGTATATGATAAATATGTATGTTAAATTCACCTGTCTCCAACAAAGCTCTGGAGTCCTAGCCTCACAGTTTCAGATGACATAGAATAGTTAAGCATTCTGAGAAACGATTCATCTGAAATCAAACAAAACATTCATTTCACAAGTAACTTAAAGTACTTTAACTTTCACTGATTTGAAGGAATGTAAATTTTTTTTCTGCATGAACAGAAAAAGACTACTGGTATTAAATAATTTTTCAACATTGAAATAATAAGTAGAAAAAATACAAGGGGGAAAAAAAGGTATAACTGTGCAGATTGAAGGAGGTAATAAATACCAATAACACTAAAATAAAACCTTTGCTCTTTTGTGATTAAGTCCATGGCTTAAGAGATAATTAGAAATTTTAGTCCTGCAAAATTGCAACAGCACACTGCCAGACTGATGGGGAGATATTACCTTGTCTGTCACTTGTACAAAACAATCTCACTATGCAGCGGAAGACTTTTTTATGATGTTGCCAAACTGCATAGTTTGTTTACCATCTTAATTTTGATTTTCAAAAAAACTAACTAACTTTATTGAAAAACCACAAAGGGAAAATCTATTCTTCATTCTTTCTTCTGCTAATGTAAAAAAAGTGGAACAGATAGGGTAATACTTATCAAGTAAAACATGACTAAAATTTATTAATAAAATGTTTTTTGTGACTTGGGACAAATATGGTATTTGATTTTTTAAGCTGTTAAAATCTTCACAACTATACCATCCATCCTGTACAAGACATTGGCATATGAATGTAAAAAGAGCAAAATAGTAAAAAGTTATAGCTTTTACTAGATCTTTTGTTTATGAAAAATTAAGCTGTGGACTTTCCATCTACAAAAACTAAATCAGTCTTTCAAAAATAATTTCAATAAACATATAATTACTACCTGCAAATTCTGAAAAAATTTACATGAAAATGTCCAGAGAGAAAGGACCACAACTAGGGTCTGGCATGATAGTAGCCACTAACGTGTTAACTAAGCAATTTTTTTAGCAGGTTCCACGAAAATTGTATTGTCACATCATATAAAGTTAAATCAATTCACTTTCAACATAAACTCTTACAATGTTCGGAGTTCATTTTTGGTGATGAGTCATCACCAAGCAATCCATCCAAATGATCAGCAGGCATCCATGGCTGCAATCAAAATAGAATCATTTTATGATCCATTTAGAGAATCTGCAATTATAACTAGTGTTCCTCCAGTTGGCAACACTGTCACTTTACTGCTAGCTTTACTGTCACTTTTGGGAGAAGACCTTTTCCCAGAAGGAAGCTTAAAACGACTGAATTATTTACATATTTCATGAATAGCAAGTTCATTCTAAATGTAGATAAAACTGTAGCGATGCACTTTCATACCATACAAAACAAAAATGCAAATCATCTGTTGTAGAGTTTAACAAACTATTGAAAACTATAAAACTAACGACTTGTAGGTCGTGGTCCAGTTGACATTGGTGTGCAAACTCCAAGACAAGCTAAAGTGAGACAGAAATATTGCTAGCATCATTAAAATCTCAGCATTATGTGTTACAAGTTCCATCTATTACAATATAATAATGTGAGTCTGAAAATACTTAAGATTTTATATTTTGCTCATGTATATACCAAAGTAGGAGTCATATTAATCATAAATTCTTCAGAATGTAGGAAATTAGACGAGTAAAATGATAAGCTAATGAAAACTACATGCAAGCCCTATTTTTTAAAAAAATATCTTTCGACTCAAATCAAATCCATGACATTTTAGCTGCCCTTCACCCTGGCAAGAAGTATTGTGGTGATTTAGACTATACAGTGAAACCTCAAGGATGTAAATAGCCCCTCTCTGTAGTCCTATGTAGAGATGCATTAAACCAAAATGGACCTCATTAGTATGTATAGACCTGGTTATTAATGGGTGATGCTACCATTCTAAAAGAAAAATGTAAACACGTGAAGTTTAAGAACAAAGTTTAAAAGGTAGAAAGAAAGAAAGAAAGGAAATAAATAAGAACTGTATCCAGTGTCGTTCCTAGGGTGGGGCGGTCCGCCCCGGGCCCCACTTACTATGGAGACCTCCATTGATGTCCCACCCTAATATAAAAATTAATGTTCCACCTGATTTTTTTGAAACGAGGCAGTGAATTTTTCCAAAACACACAAGGCCCTTTTGATTCAACACAGAAATCAGGAGAAAAGTTGTTTTTAACTATTTACATTTCACTTGAAACTAGTGAAAGAAGTTTTTCAAAACTGAAATTAATATAAAACTATTTGCGCTCAACAAGGAGCGTTATGTTATACATCGAGAACAATTTGGCTATGAAAATAAACTTTCATGAGACGATTAGACAGTTTTCTAATGTAAAAGCTATACAAAGACAATTTTAAACGTGACTATTACATGTTCTGAATTAATATAATCCAGATTTTGCTAATTTATTATCTGACTCTCCGATAAATTAAAACTGTTGTTTGTTCCTTAAAATTTCGTTAACTTTGTCATATTTAAACATAACTTTTTTTTTCTATTTCATTACTTTGTAATTATGCACACATTTATATTTTGCTATCAGTTAACCTAATATTATTGGACTAAAATAAATACTGCATGAGTTCGCTCCCTTATTCTGTCTATTATTTTTTCGTATAGATTAGCCCTTGGAGATGAACTGAAAGACAAAAAAGCTAGCCATAGAAAAATAAGTTAAAAATAGCCATGTTGGTAGCTTTTGCTGGAGGGAGGGGCCTCAAAAATAAATCTGCCCCGGCCCCCCAAGTGGTCTAGTTACGCCACTGACTGTATCTAGGAACTTAAAAAATAAACAACGAATTAATACAAATAATACTCACAACTAATCCACTTTGCCAAAAGAAAAATTTATGCAAGGCATTGCAAAGAGGCGAGTCTTCATTTTCTGGTGTGCTGAAATGCCTAAACCACAGGTCCAGCAGTCCATGCAATGCAGTCCAGTCATTTGGTAATAAATAGTCACTGTTAACAAATAATAATTAATGTTGAAAGCAATATATAGACAGTAAAATGTTATTTGTAACATATTTAACATAACATATTAACAGTAACATATTTTGGATGACATAATATGTGATGTGGAAAACTAAAAGGGAGAAAAAAATTACAGAAGAAGCTAATAACATGACCAAGCTCACTGAAGGCCATTTTTCAATTTTGGAGTACTTTATCTTTTACCTTAAAAGGCTGTTTAAGGCTAAAATCAGGCCCTGACATTGTTAGAAATAAATTTTTCTGAAGGTGTTTTATGGTTAGTAAAAGATAATGAGAAACTTTAACCTTGTTTTTCTCCGAATACCACGTTTCCTTATGTTATATTGAAAACTGTAATGATCCACTAAATTTTAAGATATGGTTTTGGTACCAAATTGTTAGGAATTCTGTGCCCTTTAAGAATATTACAAAGAGTCAGTTTCAAAAACATTCAACAAATGTCCCTTTTAGTTTTCTTCATCAAATTTTACACCTGATAAGAGACTGTTCTATGAGAGAAATATCTTGGTAAAAGAATTTCTTGATGAAGTTCTTTCATTTAACAAGTAATTCGTGTCTAGTTCAAATGGATGTATATTTTTTCAAACGTCTATCGAGCAACTGAATCTGCTTCTAGTACCTCAGCCATTATAATCGTAATTACGTAAGTGAAACAGTTGTGCTCCAAGAATACCTTCTTAAAATTTACTGTTATGTTATATTATTAATAAAGCCCGGATTTTCATGCACTATCAAACTTAAAAATATGCATGCAATCATGCACTATCGTATCTCCAAATATGCACAATGGAGGGCGAAACATGCACTATCAAAAATCCGCACTGTACTGCAATATATTTCAATTTATCTTAAAACAATATACAACGAGTTTTTCCAAATTCTCCTCACTTAAACTCGTGTGTTTATCAGTTAGGACATTCTTGAACGCAGAAAATGATCTTTCTACTTCACAAGAAGTATATAATAGGTGCATAGGCCAACTTAAGGGAAGAAATTTAACTGAGGGTGAGATCGAATTCCATGTCTTTTACATTTTCTCCACATAATACGTCTTTCACGTTTTCAGAAGTTTAAGATCAGGGTTTGAACTAAGTACCTTCTTAAGTTTTTCCCTGACTGTCACACCCGTTTCTCCACAACACGATTCTAAAGTATTCAAAGTCTTTAACAATGGCTAGTGACTGACAAATTCAAGCAGTGAACATTCTATTTAGCAGTTTTCTTTCAATGGAAGGTGGTGGGGGTCGGCGAGTCGGCATTTCCTTTTGTTGTCTTGTGTATTATATTACTGTTTATTTAGGGTAAACAGTAGCTTGCACTCTCAAATTCATGCAGGTGGCAGACTCTGTTGCCAAGTCAATCAAAATATAACAATGGTAATGCAATACAACATTTTTACGTTTCTTTGAAAAGCCAAGATTTTAGGGAGGCATATTCATAATATGCACAGTTATGCATGGTAATTTGATATTATGCACTAAAACCAGAAAATGAGGGTTTATATGCATTAAAAACGTCTGAATATGCTACATTAAGCCCAAAAAATCCAAAACATGCATTATGCATGAATTTTGCCATAAAAAGGCCAAAATATGCAAACATGCACGGAAAAAATATGTTTATTTGGAATCCATAAGTCATGTAATGTGTATTTACAAAGTTTGAGAAGTGTAACCGAAGTATATAAAAACATGCATTTGCATGGAAATCCGGGCTCTAATTATTAAATATAAAATGCTATTATTAATATTTGTTTTACTATCAAGCAACAATATTTGTGAGGTACAGTCGGTCAAATAAAAACGTTGGGACTCGTATGCAGTTAAAATTAAAGTTTTAACGCATTAGTTCATAAGTTTCCTATAAAAAACATAAAATACAGGACATTCTCGGAACATATGAGGCCATGCGACAGGAGGGAAAAAAATGAACAACGAGGGAAAAAATTAACTACGCGGAAAGCGCAACACACGATATTCAACTTAATGTATTGTCATAATTCATTTTGCTGTGTGTCATCGCGCCACATAGGCCTACAAATGCTAGCTTGAAAGAAAGTGTAGTTAGGGCTGTAACTGACCTGCATTTTTCAACCTCTGAAGCATCGAGAAGGTTCCATATTTCTTAATGTGACCGGAAGTTTTCATAGGAATCGTGGATCTGGCCGGCCGCGTATTTCGATGCTAGATTGGTTGCAGAAGTTCAACGTTAAGTTATTGGTTTTGCACTACAAGTACCGGTATTATAGAATAAAATCTTTAAAAAATGCTCCTTGAATAATCATATTCCTTGCGAATTTATTAATTATTAATATTATAAGAATTTGCAACCAAGAATATGGCGGATGTGAGACATATAGCCACAGCCTTCTATACATGTTTGTTTTGGAACAAAACTGACTAAATAATCAAGAAAATACATGGAGAGACAAGAGGCAGGTGTGAACCTAACCTTAAGTCTTCCTGTACATGCGCATATGCTCGTTCGTGATACTTAATCAAATACCGCCCGACGTTTTTTATTTGACCGACTGTACATTCCACCTGCTCGTGTGCTATTTTTTTTAACTGCCTCTGGTGTTGAATGTTTGCTGTGAACAGGACAGCAGATACATGAAGTAGCAGTGTATTTTATTATCTTATAATATACATGATAAGCAGATGGTCGAAGCGTTCAGTAGAATAGATTGCATCAGTTCTCTATGAAAACGGGATTTGAAAAAATATACAGTTGAAAACTTGTTAAGACTGTGGCTATTAGAGAGTTTTTGCCCAGCTTACGTTAAGTTACCGTAAACGCTAAAGTCACGTGATGGATGCTCTGCGCATGCGCCGGTTTACCGTAACGCTATATCTGATAAGCTGACACGTTATTTTGGACAGATTAGCGTGAAGCTTAAGGTAATAGTCATGAATCCCGAAAAACAGGAAAGACTTCGCTTTAACCTTTTCACTGCTACTGACGTATAAATTCGTTCGTTCAAAATTGTATAAAAGCATAAATATAATATTTATAGAATAAAGCTACATGTAGAATTGTGATAATTTTTATCCTTGCGTTCGACTGCAATCCATAGTAACCAGTTATTCTACTACAATTCTCTCTATTGATTTCAAACTTAGTTCCCACTGATGATTTCAGTTGATGATGGCTTATATTATTGTATAAATTAACCATTCTAGAGGTTAACATAAATAACGACTTAATTCTCTTGCGTGAGGTTATTGGTTCAATGGTGTGTATTTATAGCACAGTATACTGTACTGGGTTTATAGGCTATTTCTAGTATAATAAACCACTGCAGATAATTCAATGCATGTAACATACCTAGAAACATTTCAATAAATTAACGTAGCAGTGTTGATACATTTTTTCATGTTACCATATTTTTCTGATTAAAATCCCAATTTGAGGTTATGTTAATATTTATATCCTGTTATGAGGTGCTTTGGAATTCATATATCTGTAGACTTATAACAGAAACAATGGGCAATTAAGTTTAATCATAGGCCTAGCACATTCTGAGAACGATTTGGTATCATATCTTCCAATAAGTCATTGTTAAAATTTCCAAGTGCAGAAATCTGAAACAGTTCCTCCATTTTCTCTGTTACCTTTACCGTACCGTATAAATCTACGCTGGCAAAAACTTCATCGTAGCACAAGACGTTATTCCACTTACCGTATTCAATCACGTGATATTAGAGTATACCGTATCAGAGAACACGTTATGGCAAAAACTCTCTATTGTAAAGAGGATTTTCATATATTCACCTCATTAAAATGAGTCCCCATGAGTTAACATGTGCATCTAACACAAAATCTGGGAGTACCACCAAATCAATTTTGCGCAGAGGGAGAGATCTGTCCAAATAGTGCTCCATAAACACCATCAATTTCATGAAGTCCTTAAGTAATGTTTCTAATTGTGATGACAATACTTTATTTCCATATATTCTTATGTCCACAGTTGGGGCACTTCCTATAACCAGAATACAAATGTCAATTATTAAAACAGTATAAATGTTGATAGCATCAGAATAAATTGATTGGGTTGTCAACCATGTGGGAAATCAAAACTTCCCAATATTTCAGATGCCCAATTATCTCAATTTTATGAGATTCTGAAGTTCCAGTGTTGACTTTTTTTGTGATTTATTTATCTATTCAAGCTGGACAGAATTAATCAACTTGCAGATTTGTTTATTTCAAAAACCTTTCCTACTTATTTAATGAATGTGTTAACAAAGGCTCTTTACCTACCATTTTGAAATTTGCAAAAGTAATTCTGATTTTTAAGGAAAGCAATAGAAGCAACTAGGGTAAGTTAGACAAATATCTATTAATCCAGTTTTTGGGAAAATATTCAAAGCTATTAACAGCATACAAATAGCTAATTACTTTATGCTGAATTCATTTTTTTTTTTTAAATAAGTAATAATAACCAATTTGATTTTAGAGCTAGTTGTGGTACTAAAGGTGCTGTTCAAGCTTTACTTAATTTTGTATTAGGAGCTTTGAGATGAAATGAAAGAATAATATATTTTATGTATATAATATATATGTTTGTTTTGTTTTGTATCTTAGAAAAACTAAAATTCAGATCACATACCAGTATTATGCTGTACGACAAAATCATATTTAAATGTCTCCCTACCCACAGCATTGGCAACAAAGGAGTCAGTTATGAATACAGTTATGATATGTAGAATACAGTTGAAATGGCTCCAGCAAGATAATGCACAAAAATAGTAGCAAGTGACAGTATAAAAATTTTAATACGTTAATAATTAATTTTCATTACTATAAAATTAGTAAAACTGAAAAACTTGATAATGTTAAGTTTATAAATACAACTGACATTCTGCATTTATTCATTTCTTTACATCAAACAGAAGTGCTACATTTTAATGTTACTAGTAGATCATATGAGGAGCACGGTTTCAAATCGTATTATGTCCACTGGTGGACAAAATAGTTTAAGATGTGCTCTTTTACGCTATGAAGTCTGTTTCAAAACGTATTTACAGGCAGCATAAATAACTGCGCTAACAGCTGTTGTTTGAAATCGTATTCAGACACTTATAGTGTCTGATTGAAATCATTTTATGTGCAATATTCATGCTATGGTGTTGGTGTAATGATATTATTATTAGTTTCTTTCTTTCTTCTGTTGGTTATAATGTCAACTGTAGGCTCGTTTCTCAACATCGAAACATATTCAGTAGGCCTACTGAATATCAAGTATTTTCCTTGTGAGCTCTGTGTGACAGAAGATTGTTCCCGATGTGTAGCAAGAAATTATTGTAGGTGGCAACTAAAGAGGAAGCCAAAAGAGGCAAAAGCAAGGAAAACATTGATATCTGAGATTTTAATAAAAAATAAGGGCTTCTCATGCTGAATTGTGAGCCATATTACAAACATTTACCAGGCCCTGCCTACATAAAGCAATTCAGTACTAAGTCAACAAAAAATCTTCAGTTTTTACATCTTCCTTACCTCTAGGGAATTACCCATGAATTACCCATGAATTTTTCAGTGTCTTGAAGGAGGAGGAGAATTTCACAAAAAGTAAATATTATTAAAATGAATCCAGGATTAAAGCAGCAGGAAAGATGTTATGAACATGTTCAATGATTAAATGTTAATCTTGTACAAACAAATAGGCTAATGTTTTTCTTTAACAATAACAAAAATAATTATTGATTTTTATATATTTATCTCATTAAAGGTTTTTGAATAGGTACTTTACTATGATTGCCGGATCGAAACATATTTTCCTCTATTTGTAGAATACAATTGAGAAGTGATTCAATTTTTTAAAAACTTCCTAGAAGCATTATCAAGCATAATAAGTTTACATTTTTGCTCTGTGAAAACATGTCCAGTTTAGGAATTATCCATTTTATTTTCTTCCTGTTTTGTTTTCTGAACATACTGGTAATATGATTTAAAATGATGCTCCCCATATGTAAATGAACTGTATATATGTTGTTTATTCCAACAATCTGCATTTTTTTGCAAGTATGCTAGAGTACGAAATAATGTTATGAACAGAGCCCGGATTCTGATGACCTAAAATTGTTTGAAAAATTACCTATAAAATGACCCTAAATTTTTAAGACGACATAATAATTATAAAAAATGACCTTACACTGATATTTTATTTATAAAAATTATTATTGTACACACAAAGTTATAGACGAGTTTGTACATAATTGTAAATAAATGGTGCAAAAATACGTTGCACAAACTTTCTCGCATATACGTGTTAAAGGCTAGCACAGAAAAAATTAAATTAAAGAGACAATTAAATTTTACTTATTACATTTTCATAAAACTAACAAGTATCTAGAACGGAAAGCATCAGGGTTGATCTTTATGTTCATGCTTTTACCTGAAATAATAATAATAATAATAATAATAATAATAATAATAATAATAATAATAATAATAATAATAATAATAATAATAATAACAATAATAATAATCAATGGCAGTTAAACTGCATATTATTAGTATTACTACTACTATGGGAAAATTCAAATATAAGTCGCACCTTGGGATGAATCGGTCCCACCCAACCCACCCTCACCGATGCAGTTTCTTTTCTACCACTATCTAGCGAATTCTTCTGTCCTAGTATTATGAAGAAACTCGTGATTCGACTTTGGAGGTGTGACGTCTTACCGCTAGACGAGAGGTGGCAGGCTGACAAACCTTGCGGGAGATATAATATGCCACATTTTCGAAATCTACAAACAGTGTATCATACATTATTCGAAAATGCAAGGGCGCTTCGCTACGGCTGCCACCTCTGCTTCTCGCACTTAACTATGTGGATAGTGTTATGCATTATTTAGCTATATGTAGAGGTGGATACAAGGTACTTGCGACAATATACAAGGGCAGTTGGTCACTCTGCTTTGCTCAGAAACAAAATACATCACACAGTCCGTGCAAATGTGAATATCGAATGGGGGAGCTTAAGGGGCGACTTAGATTTGAATTTCGCCACTACTACTACTACTACTACTACTACTACTACTACTACTACTACTACTACTACTACTACTACTACTACTACTTAGGTTATATTGCACGCTTTAACTGCATGTAGGTCATATCACGTGTTTAGTATGTTTGCGTGAACCATTAGTTTATATCAGCGTTTCTTAACCTTTTTGAACCTGAGGACCTCTAAACTGTCTAAAAAAACTTTACGGACTCCTAATTTTACATCCCATTTTTAAAAGTAGGCTATATGTAGGCCTATATTCTTAATATTTGGGGTATTAAATTATAGGTTGTTATAACGAAATACATTTTTTTTAATCCGACGGAAACACAGTTATTGAATTGGAATGAAACTATTGACAGTAAAATTATATTTTGAACAGACTTTAATATGTATTACCAATTTGATAATATAATTAGGAATTATGTTATTACTCACTTTTAATGAGACGGTTGAGCTTGTCGCCTCTTGCAAAGATCAGCAGATACATTAAATCGGTTTCTGTATTATGTTTTTAGTTAAACGAGCGATGAAAATCCCTTCTCACAAAGATAGGTTGTTGAATAGGCTACTGCATGGCTCCTCTAATAACAAATTCCGAAAAAGTCTTATTTTTTAGGGTTTTGAATGAAAGAGGGAACCATAGACGTCAGTGCATCAGGGGTTTGAAACTGTGGTCCGTAACTGCAAAAGTAAGGAAACTTGCAACCCACTTGCTTTATGATATTTTTAAATTAATTATGTCTGCGGACCATCTGCACCGTGCTCGCGGACCATAGGTTGAGAAACGCTGGTCTATATTAACAACTCATTCGCGTCATGTTTCTATTGTTTAGTGATGTCTTCTTATGCGGTATTCAGTTTAAACGATTATAATATCCAGTGACATAGCGGCGATGAGTTATGGAAAATAAGCAAGTCCTACAAACCCGGAAACTATGAAAAAACCCAAGTTAATTTGGGCGGCCATGAGGTTTGATTTGAACTCAGGACCTTTTCCCTGTTAGCCTATACCACCTCGCTGTAATTGGTTTTGGTGTGTTCATTGCGACTGAGCTAAACTGATTGCATTTCACAACAATAAGTACATTAGGCCTATAGTTTTCTTGTTACTAGGGGCAACAAAATGTCATTCATATTTTAATTGACACGTATGTTCTGAAATTTTTATCTTGATATCTATTAAATGTACAAAGAAATGTGTTAAACAAAAAATGTTCATTTTAAATTTCTCTACAACTTTACTGTGGTAGGTTTTCATGTATCGCCTCTGTAATGGATATAATCTAGAAAAATAGAAAATGGATACAAGTAAAGTGCCCTTTAAGTCATTTTTGCAGAAATACGGATATAGCCATTTTATTAGTCATAGATAAGAGTTTCCAATTTTAAATTTTTATTTAAATCGTTAGAGCCATTTTTTCAAAAATCAAAATTTTTAAAAAAGTTTTCATGAAAAGTCCCCTTAATATTTCAGTTGTAAAGCTAAATTTCTGGGCGGTTCGACAAAATTTCGAAAAAGTCCTTATTTCAAAAAATGAAGTAAATACAATGAACCGTTTACCCGCTGTGCTTGTCCACAGACAGACGGACAGACGTCATTCCAAAAATTTTTTTTTTTCGGTTTCTAGGCTTCATGAAACATGCTCTCCCGGTGTTATCTCAACTTCGATTTTTTGTCACGATCACAATACTTTCTCTATACTACGTATATGCGAGAAAGTAAAACTGTAAATAACTGTAATGTTGTGAATGTTCTTTTCTCACGGAAATTTATACTGGCACTGAGGTACTGGCGAGACAAAATTCGGCCTTTCCTTTTGTGATCTGATTTATATTGTTGTTTATTGAAGGTAAACAGTAGTTTGTACTCTCAAATCCAAGTAGGTGGCAGACTCTGGTGCCAAGTCAATCTAAAAACAATAGTAATATAATACAAAATTTTGGTATTTCTTTGATTCTCATTTCCGACTGAGACATGACAACACTTAACGCCGAATTTTTACTTCTTGCATTAAACAAACAACATTTCAAAGACACCACCGCTGTTTACACTCAATGTAAATACATGAAAATGACTAAATAAGGAAGCAAATGACACAAAAATGACAAAATGACCTAAAAGTGAAATAAATGCCCTAAAAATATAAAATGACATAAAATGACAAAAAATGCATTTCTATAATCTAGAGGCCATGATTAGGATTTATCTACAAGTTGGCAATGTCTATGCAGCATCAATAAAAAGATGACATGTATCAGAATCCGGGCCCTGGTTATGAAGTACTGAGAGCTGGGGCGGCTAGATAGAAATTAGGAATTGAAAGTAGTAGGGTAGAATAATGTGCAGGACAATGAAATATTCAAACCGTATTAAACATCAAAACTCTGACAGTATTATTTACAAATGTTTTAGATTTTTAATCAACAATAGCTTTCAGAACAACTGGTTAAATAAAATTAAGGAGGAATTCTTTTGACTAGGTCACATGTGGTTATAGTTAAATCAAAATGTGCATGGAAATTCATTGTATTCAATTTTGAAGAGAAGGTGCAATGACGTAGAGAGACAAATATTAGCACAGAGCTTAGAAGAAAAGAGATCTCTTGACAATGCTGAAATCCTCAGACAAATAGGAAAATACCTTTTCCGAGTCAAAACACTATGGGAGGATCCATCAAGAATGCCAAAACAAGGTCACTTGCTACTAAGTATTAGAGGAATTTTGTTCTGTTTTATTTATTTATGTTTGTTTTATGTGTGGTCTTGTTTTTATTTGACACGTACAAACATCCCTGTAAATAGCCTATACTACATCAGGGATGCAAGAACCAATGCATGTAAATTTATGCTTGACAATAAAATATTACTATTACTACTGAGAGAATTACCTGACACTACTTCTTCTAGCTCGAACATTGCAATACCAATAGATGACGGCAGCATACGAGGTGTATGGTGGAAATTCTCCCACACCCAGCCATCTGCTGTCTTCCTATGAGATTCAAAGGAGTACAGGAGATTCAATGGAAATCATGTTGGACAAAAAGACACCAATCCTTCGTGTAGTAATTCAATTATCATCTATTGCAACTATCAAAGTACGGGTGGATGCAGAATATAGATAGAAGAGGAGATAGAAAGAAAACTAAAAAAATTAAGTTCAATACATTAAGTTCACAATGAGTTTATAAAATGGTAGTTTTGTATGAATGTAAAACATGGCCCCTTACATTATAGGAGGAAAACAAGTTGAAAGTATACACACTTAATTCTGTTTTCCACTCAACTTCACTTATATAAGTAATGACTTACACATTGAAAGTATTTGAAAACAAAGTTTTAAGGAAAATAATTGGACCAAAAAGAATGGTATGTCAGGGGAATGGAGAAATTTCTATCATGATAAAACTTCACAGTCTGTATCGCTCTCCTAATATCATAAGATTAATTAAATGCGCTTGGTTAATAAGGGCTGGACATGTTGCTTGAATGGGAGTGGAGAGGGGTATTTAACAAAATTTGATGGGAAGACCAGAAGGAAATTACCGGGAACCAAGATGATAATGTTAGGATAGATCTGAGAGCAAGTGACTTTAGAAATTCAAACTGGACAGTTGACTATGGACTAATATTTTCTGTATTCTATAGTCTACTATGTTCTTTTCAATTTATGAGAAATAAGCAACTTAAATACTTCGGTATAAAAAGTCACATAAGATTTGCCAGATATAAAAAGTTGTATAAAATTTGCCATAATAATTTTTTTTTTTTTTTTCAAATTTCGGGGGGGGGGATATATCCCCCTCGATTCTCCCCTCTGCATCCTCCACTGCACCCACATGTTCATATCATATAGCATCCATCACATTACACACTTAAATTGTTATCGTTATTAACAATATTAGGCTACTTTACATGGATCATTCAATTTATCACGATGTAAGAATTACAGCAAAGAATGCTAGAATATTTGCTCAAATTTATGAAAAGCTATATTTCAAAAACTGGTCACCAGTTAACAGAAGAAGAAATTAATGACGTATGTGTAGACCTACTTTTAAAAGTCTATATTATGTTGAATTTTTTTCAACTATATAACATTTAAATGCCACTATGAAGCAAGACTGGATTGCTATAATTATATTTGCCTAGCTGACAGAATTCCCTTCCAATGCAAGACAGTGTTCATGATGACACAATCAAAATAAGACAAATTTAGTTTTAGCGTTGACTGCTGCTTTCATGCTATTTCTGAAAGTCATAATAATAGCAGGGCACAAAATTTCTGGTCACCAGATTACCATGACTAATATTCAGTTTTGAAAACTGTTTTAAATATTTTTATTATTTCAATGTCTGCAAACAGTAACAAAATATAGTAATATATATGTATATACTGGCATGAAGAAGCTGACCTATTCATGTTTACTCGAAATCATTCTGAAATATCAGGAAGTTATTGATATAATTTTTCCAAAGCAACTTTCATTGGTTTTGGCTCTCTGTGTTTTAACTAATATTGTTGCTCTAGCTCCTCTAGTAACAAGCAATGTTGTTTACGTTTAGTTGTTTGTTAGAAGCATTAAATCTTAGAGTCTATGTTTGATTTCATCAAAGGTTTGTGTTTTAGAATTCTGTACTTTACAAATAATGTATCCTGTGTATTTTTCATTGATTGCCAGGTGGTTGCATTGTTGAAGATTGCATTCATTCCGTCTGTTTGTTTATCGAGTCTTCAACATGACCACTCCCATTTGCAGCTATCTCTGACTGTGAAGTTGACATCTTAGCAAGTGCAGTCAGGCTAAGCTTCTCATCACATTAATATGTTCTGGTCACAATCTCTCATATGCACAAGTGCTATATTGTGTACAAGTGTTTTACAATTAAAAGTTATCGTTTAGTTTCAACATTGTTCTTAATTATCATTCATGGTAAATTTCTTGTCAACATGTCTCCTACAGTTCCTCTTATGTAGAAGGTGTTTCTACAGTCTATGAAAAACACTTTATATTTCACAAGGCCCAGAACCAGTTATAATTGACCTGCACCCCACAGATTAGGTGTCTCAATTCCTATCCCACTGACGCAACTAGAGGATGCAGAGAATTTATTATTACACTAAAAATCTATATCTTAGCATTATAATTGTGTGATCTGTATGAAAATCTAATAGGATGGAGAAAAACTGACTTCACCATTCAATTTAGTAAGTCGAAATTATATAAATGTTAGTTAAATTAGTTAAAATAACAAAATTTTGTATTTGATTCTAGAAACCTTTATGTGACAGAGACAATTCAATTTCAATTTAGCATGTTGATATTAGTTAAAATTACAGTTAAAATGACAGAATATTGTATTCAGCTTGACGAGAGGGTTGGGGAGAATTCCTTCTCTCATCAAAGAATTCCTTCACTGTGTGGTAGCCCAAGGGTTTGAAATACAACCTACATACACAGAATATCATAATTTTTTTGGTCTTTTCGGTTAAGAAATATTTTGGTTAAAAGTGTTTCAGATAACAGAGGTTCTACTGTAATTCCAGTTACACAGTGCTTTAGTTGGGCCGGTACGCACCGGTACTGCATACCGGTATAAAATTATTTTCCTTCTACCATACCGGGAAAAATATGTGCTCCGGTACGTCGTACTGGCAGTACAGGAACGAGATTGTCCTAAAATACTTATTAAATGTCTAATTCAATACCAAAAATGACAAGCACTATTAAATTCGCCACAGATATGCGTTCTAATCTTCACCTTCGTGCGCATTTCTACAGTTACTTTCTCCTTAGATCACATGTTGGCTAGCCACCTTGTTTTCATAAAATGTGTGGGACCACCACTAGACGTTTTTGATCCTGCTCCATACATCAGGTCATGACTACAAGGAGGCAATAGGTCAGCAGAAGAAACTGCATGCAGAAAATGGCAACCGAAGGATTACATTCAGTATGAGGCGATATGGAAAATTTTGAAGTAAGATGAGTACCCCCAAAAAATATTTTCCAACTAAAGCACTGCAGTTACATAAAATATAGACTTATCAAATGAAGATCAATTAACATTTCAAATTCATAAAAAGCAAATGTAACTTACATGTGTTCTATACATGTGTATAGATGTGTATAGAGTTCTCAAATGAAGATCAATTAACATTTCAAATTCAAAAAAGCAAATGTAACTTACATGTGAGTGATGGATTTTCTTTTCATACTGGAGAGGACTGTAGCATTAGTTGCATTATGTCTGCCAATACTGATGCTGAATGTTGCTTTGTACTCAGTCCCATCAAAACATGGAAATACTTTTCTTGCCATTCCTGGCTTCAGCTTTGTTCCAACATACCACCTGGAATACAAATAGGTCCTATGCAATGACAATTTCTGGATTTACATATTGGAGACAGTGCACAGTCAAATATTAGACACTAATGATTCACAATAGCTTGGGTTTCAGCAATATTTTGTGCTAAATTTAACAATTCGATGAGTGCCATCTCAGCTGGGCTGCACCCATTGAGACCAAGTGCACAATGTTGCCAATATCAGACACATGACTACAGGCAGACTTAACTCAGCAAATGGTTGAGTAGTCTATGGATTATAAACTAAACACCGTTGTGTTATTTCGTAGGTTCTATGGTATAATATGACAATGAATGCAGGATCATGAATAAAATCAGTATTAGTAGGAGTTACCTTAGGAAATTACTACAATTAAGGGCATCAGATTCTTAGCGTACAATAACAAAGTTTTACGAAAGATGTGGAAGGGAACAAACTGCTGCATTAAGGCAAGTAGTAGGAGCTAGAGTGTAGGTCAGTGACATGTAGTGCTAGAGATAGGTTATGTTATGTTAGGGATAGTTATATTAGTTTAGTAGCAGCATAATGAATAGTGCGGGTTTGCTTATTTGCCATATTGAATCTCTTCCTGTGCTGGGAAATGGTGACAAAGCAAATGGTGTTTTTATTATTATTATTAATAATAATAATAATAATAATAATAATAATAATAACATAATAATAATAATAATAATAATAATAATAATAATAACAACAGTAGGCCTACCAATATCAAACAAATTGCTACTCACTTTTCTTCTCCTGTAACTCTATCATTGTATTTGCTCCGAAAAAATCCCCAGTCATCTGCAGTTGTCAGCTTTCCTGAGAAGTGGAGTTTCACTTCATATGTAGCCCATTCCTCCAGTTCTTGGTTCAATGCTATTGTAAGCTGATTCATTTGAGTGTTTCTTGTAATATTTGCCACAGGTATATGTATGTGAATGTTATTGCTGTAAATACAACAAATCAAATTACAATGTTTTAATCCCACGTGGTATAATATTGATTAATTTGAGCTACTGCAAGGGCATATATACTACACTTGGGTGATAGATGCTGAGTATATTTTGTCTGTTTATTACAATTATTGGAATGCTCATGATGTGTATCTAAACACATATGGGTTTCTACATAAGATGTTTCAAGCGGTTGTGTGGGTCCTAACTTGCATACCAACACTCCCATTTGCTACCAACGAACTTTTGTCTCATTGGTTCTTTATGTACAGGCTGGGCAACTGTGTTATTCATGTGCCAATGCTATCAGAATGTTGCTGTCCATGTGGTATATGGACCATTTTCCAATATTTTTTAAATATGTCTTTCCTCCCCCATACGCACCAATATGTCCAGCCCATTTCATCCTCTATGATTTAATTACCCTTACTATATCCGGTGACGAGTACAAGTTATGAAGCTCATCATTATGCAGTTTTTTCCAATCCCCATTTTCAAATGTCTTAGGCCCAAATATTTTCTTAAGCACCCTGTTTTTGAACACTCTCAAACGCTAAGCTTGAGACCATCGTCTCAGCCGGGCCATACCGAGTGGGACCAAGTCTACAATGTCGCCAATATTACAAACATGACTACATGCCAATGGATTCGGAAGATAAACGATGGTTGTAACTAAGTTTTGTGAAAGATGTGGAAGGGTAAAAAAGTTTCTACATTAAGGCAAGTAGTGACAGCTAAATTCTAGGTCAGTGACAGGTTATGTTAGGTTAGGAACTGTTATATTACTTTAGGAGCAATATACTGAGTAGTGCGGGGTTTATTATGTCTCATACTGAACGTCTTTTGCGACGGGAAATTTTACCCTTGCTCAAGTCGTTCCTCTGCGGCTCGGAGGGGCACGGTCGCTTACTGGCTGAGCATACCTCACTGTTTGCTAGCTATTCTATTCTGAAGGAGTTCCCTCTCAGATTATGTTCTTACCAAGAATAAGTGACCGTATCTCACTCTAAGTTACATAATACAACCAGCAGGATAATTATCTTATAAATTTTTATTTTTAGATTTATGAATAGAAGACGAGAAGATAAGAGTTTCTGTACTGCATAAAAACAGGCATTTCCTGATATGAGCCATAAATAATGTAAGTTCACTAATTGATTTGCAGAAATGTAGAATTACTAGAAAAATATTTAGGTTTATATGAGAACTATTTCTTCAAACATTTGTCAATTATAATATGTAATTTCCTACAAATCATTAATTACAATTTAAGATCATTAAAAAAAATTAATAATTTTTACTGAACCCCTATGGTGCGGAAAACTTGCCACCTATATTAAGAAGAAAAAAACATAAATAAATCAGAAACCTGTTGACATCTTCTGGTTGCAGAGTTTATTTCAAATTACAGTAGGCCTACTCTGCAGCACGAAGGTAAGAATGTATGTATCCAGAATTAACTTTTAGTGAACCTTTCTTAACTGGGGGTCTATGTCCCTTAACCATTCAATAATTTTTATAATAAGAACTGATACCAGTGATAACCTTAGAACTAGAAAATTTACCAGAGAGATAACTAACAATGAAGCGAGAATCTCATTCAAGACCTGTCAATCCAAAAGGAAAGAACAACAGAAAGAAAACAACAGGAAAATAGAGAAGAGCAACAGACTACTGACAAAGTTATAATAGACATAGAAAGCAAGAAGCTCAGAATGCCGTTTAATGGAAGAACAGCTATCCTATGGAAAGTGAGCTTGAAGCATCCTGACTGTACCAGCCTTTTAATATGAATTTAAAATATAGGTCATCATTGAAAAATTATGAAATTAATTTTCAGTACTAGTCTACTGAAGAACTAATTCTGAAAATTAATTTTGTAATTCTTGAATGTTTACATATATTTTAAATTAATATTAAAAGGCTGTTACGCTGGGATGCTTTAGGCTCACTTTCCATGGAAAGGCTGAGAACCAAAAGTATGAGAAAAGTGAATGCATGAGAGCTGCAAGGAAAACCACAGCTTGGATCTTCATAGGGTGAGTGGATTTGAACATTACCGAAGAACAGGTAACACGATATACATTAGAACTAGCAGCATTCAAGGTCACAACATGTGTCACTAGAGACAAGAGGCAATAGCCAAGCATTTGAACATTCAAAGTAGGCATGCCCCTAGAAGAAAGACTCTGCAACCTGGAAAGAAGGGATAATATTAAAAGCTTTTCGTTTTTAAGAACAATGCTGAACTGTGAAGAAATAACTCAGACATGACTGGAGACCATGGACAGTAGGCCTACTGTTATGGAATGTAGAAGGATTAAAAACGATACCTAAAAATAGCACCAGACAACCTACTTGAAACTGCCATAGAAATGGAGACCTTCAAGATACAGTAAGTGGAAAGTAGCCTAATTACAGTTTTGATATCAGCATAAATCAAGTTACAGCAGTAGGTCTACTGCAGAAAATTTCAACAGTGAAAGGAATCATACCTATGGATGGCTTTCCCATAATGAAAAAATAAAACCACTTAATAAAGTTAAGAATAGTGAGAGCAACCTGAGAAAAGTGGTTTAAATACTGAGTTTGCCCCCATGTTCATCTTGTTTAGAATCATTTTAGCAACACTGCATTGGCCTGACACAGTCAACTTGCTGAAATTATTGAAGTAAAAGTGCAAGATTTACATTTTGGAGAATAATATTTTACATAAAAATGTGATCTAGATCCTTATTCCCTTCAAATGTACAGGTAGGGGGGGAAAAAAAAAGAGACCGACTCTTGTAGCTGATTTCAGAGCCTTGTGATACGTAATTAAATGTAAGAGATGTAACGGAAATGTTTGTTTTCACAAGCAATGAAAATTATGTGAAATTATTTCTCAATTCAAGCAATTTATCGGCTGTAGTCTCCTTGTCAATCACTTGTTTCATAACAGGCTCTCAAGAACTTAGTTGTTAAGCGATTCCGTAGCACAATGACGGCACGTTCGACTGGTAAGTAACATGTTCTCGGTTCAAATCCTGCCAAGGAAGGAAATAATTTGTTTCCTTAATGCACATTGTTTTCCCACTACTTTTCAATTGCCGCAATAGCCTATTTAACTAATTAATCAACGGATTATTCCCAGAAAATGAATTTTACTAGCTTATTTTCTAATGGGTTTTGAAATGGGCTAAGTCAACAGTCACACTAGAACAAATGTCAATACATTCCCTGCTATCCTGTGAATGCTGCTAGGCATGTGCAGTGGCTCATATTGGCTACTTAGATATTTTAGTCGGTCAGCTTTTTTTTTCCCCTACCTGTACACCATGAAACTGATTTGCCATAGGGACATGGTACTGTCTGTATTTTGTTAAGTGTAATTTGATTCATTTAAGAATTAAAGTTAGGCTACAATTTCAACTACAGTAGGCCTACTTTAAAAAGTTTAATTGACCCTTTCACTTGGAAGGTTAGTTTAAGGACTCAGATTTAACAACTCTAGATCTATATTATATAACTGTCCCTTTATACGATCAATTTCTATGAAAAAATCCTTGAGAATCAAGAAAAGTTATATGAAAATTCATTTTCAATTTGCAGACATTAGCATCTGAACAATGAATTAGCTTTAATAGTTGTTTGATGTGGACCTACAACTTACCTGGCATCCCTGGGTTCTCTGACAATGATACCACCACGAGGAATGAATAGATCCTTGTCAGCATGCAACACAATTGTGCTGGTCTTACTGATACAAAGAATGCTGATTTTGATATTTCCAATGAATAATTCATCTTGGGGTAAAGGCAGTAGTTTGAGAACATATCCTGTAGGTTGCACATGATATGGCAAATCATCTCTTGTTCTTTGTGCAGAGATCTGTAACACAATCAGTTCATCGTATTATCCCAACTATTACTTTATGCCAAGTATTTAAAAAGTTTTGTTCAACTACATATAGGTTACATATAGGCCTACTTGGATGTCATTGAATTCCATTTGTATTGCATAAGCTTGTATTTTTATTCTACCATACTCTTGGAAAACAAATCAAGGATATTTTGCTACAGGTCTTCAAACACTCTGCGATGTACCTAATATAGCGGACACAGCTTCTGTAGCCTATATTCATAGTGATAGTGATACGTGATTTGTGCGGCCTCAGCTTTAGGTCTATTGGAACTATTCTAGGGTCTATTTTAGATCGCTGCACACAATATGCTCAATGCACTCTGTGTTATAGCACTAAGCGAGTGACAGCACTATCGACATAGTCAAAACTCCTTAAGTGTTCACGATGAAATTGATTCCGCTCACCCCAGTCAGCCCATAATGGGAGAAGCGATGTCTTGTGAGTAACCAGTATAAATTACTCTATTTCATGTTACCAGTATATAAGTGCCAACTTTTAAACGCTCTTTCTTAATTTCACCTATTTTTTGGAACAAAGTGAGTTCATACATGAATTTTAAAGGTTATAAAGAACTTTAGAAGTCAAATATGGCCTTTTTCATGCTTCTAAAAAAAAAGAACAGCGTGCAGCGAACCAAAACATCCCCTAGTCTGTCTTCATAATAGGCTACAGGTTAGGATATGTTGGGAGGATTTACTACAATGATCCATAACCCCTTATACTTAAATCTAGGAATTAAAATTTCATAATACCTTCCTGCTCTATTATTACAAGATGAGGAACCCTTCCGTAACGCTATAGCACTTAATGTAACTTAAATCAGTGCTTTAAGTGTATGTCAGAGATTTGTAGCGTAGTGTCATGCAGCATGCTACTATGGTGGTATTTACAGAACAAGTTTGGGCATTTTCTTGTCACGCTATCGCTAAAACTTACATACGAGTGCAAGAGGGGATGGTATCCTACTAAGGTGTTAAATTCCAACAATTGTTACAAGTCTACAACATCTTAAAACGTTTAATTTCGATCGAAACTTCTTGCGAACTGATAATCCCGAATGTGGTGAAAGAGCCGTCAGGTATTACCAACGGGACCATACATTATTTCCCCTGGCTCTAGGAGCAGTATTGCCAACCCAATTGGAGAAAAAGAAATGCAGGTAGCTCATACAAAAGAATAAAAATAAAGTGTTGGGTTTGAATCGTAATATGTAGCCTATTGATTTTATACTAGCGAACATGAAAATATTAGGGAATTAACATAAAATGTATAATGCCGGTAGGTTTAAATGTTCATGGGAAGTTGTTTTCTTTCTCGATACACAATGCCATTAGAATTCGGCCGACCGCAGTATTTTCAGGAGTAAGGAATTAATCATAGAATTAACCGGTGTTAATTATAAAATCGGTGGTGGATTGAGCAGAAGCAGTGGTAATGACAGTACATGAATTGACTTTAGGAACAACCCTACTTTAATTATCAACTCTCTGAGAAAACTGTTGGACTGAAAAAATAATGGTTCAGCTCTATTTCCATTGCCATATTCAAAGACTGAGTTAACAAAAAAAAAAAGCACTTGACATACACTTACATAAATGCAATACCAGCTTGCAACATTGCTAATACAGTAGAAAATCTCTTATTCTTTAAAAAAAAATTATGTACTGTACATTTTCAAATTATTTTTATTTACATTCTTTACTTGTATCCGTAGTCTATAGTTATTTTGTACCTATTTATACCTTTATTTTATATTTGTACTTGTATTGTAATATTAAATTTGTGTTTATTTTTTAGGAATGCATTTTGGTATTTGTATTAAAATATTTGACTAGCCTATAGACCCTTCTCAAAGTTCACGGAACATTAAAATTACGTGTTATAACTTGTTGTTGTTTATTTTCACTTAAAAAGATTAGAAATCACAAATACATTAATATAGTAATTATTTTAAATACCTGCATTAAATTTTCAATGATAAAGTGGTTGAGTGAATATAACTTTAGAATTTCCATTAGCCTACAGGTAGTTGTGCAGTAGAGTGGAACGAAAAACACCAACTTTTGATTTTCAATTTGTAATAGCGCGGAGAAGTTGCCTTTTGGTGTCAATAAGATAAATTCAAAATATGAAAAATATTGGAATATGTCTTGAGGTGCCGCAAGGACGTTAAAGTTTCATAAAAACACACTTTTTGCAATTTTTTCAAACACTTTTGCGAAACAATCACCTTTTGATTTTTAATTTGTAATAGCGCGGAAAAGTTGCCTTTTAGGCTCAAAAAGAATTAAACAAAATTTGGTTGCAATACTACAACATCTTGAGGTGCCGCAAAGAGCTTAAAGTTTGTAAAAAAATTGAAAAAATTTAGAAATTATAAACTTTGATAAATTATTTTTTATGAATTTTTCGTACATATAATGTTACAAAACTTTGTTTTAAATACATATATAAGCATTAGAATTGAAAAAATTATTAATTACTAACAATAGTAATAATAATAATAATAATAAAAAATTTGTAATGTCAAATTTTGTATTTCTTACTTCTGTATCCTTAATGATAAAAAATGTTACAGCAGCAAAAGGGTTGTTTCTACTTCTTTGCCACATTAAACTGTTTTTTTTTTTTGTATTAAATTTTGGCATATTCACACGTGAGTCAACTTTTGCTCTTATGTATCCTTCTCTTGCGATTGAACCACAGAGATTTTGAGCCGATTCGGTCACCAGCTCCACAGCTCTTTCCACTACTTGCGTGTGACAAGGAAGCCGGGGAAAGTCGATAGCCGGATCCATTTTACTATTTGGTTCAGCTTCAGATACCTTCCGTATAAAGTCTTTGAGAGAGTCACTGGATACATGTTTGAACAAGGGGGTTCAGTTACGTCATTTTCAGGCCATGAGATCATGTCGATGTAATCCTTTGCATCAAAGTTTATCTTTGGAACTTTAAAATTCCTGATTCCGCCTCTACTTTCTGTTCTTGCTTTTAAAACACGTCGTAAACCAAGTTCTCTTTGAATTTTGCGTTCATCACATAGCATGGACAAAAGGAGATTTTCCGGAGCAGCAAAGTACCCATTTCTTTCAATAATCGGGTCTATAACGTTCTTGAGATCGTCAGAGAGTTGGCGTGAATATGAGATAAGGTTAAACAAGTGTTTGGAACCATAAGTACATGAAGGTTTTAACTTAATATTAAACCACACAGGTGCATACACTTTCACAATGTACTCAGTCAGAGTCTTAAGGTTTTCAGTTGGATTTTCAGTTGCCACATACAATCTAAGCACGCGGTTGACTAATGTCTACCACCTGGAGTGAGCAATTTTTCCAGGGTTTCTTAAAGATAAATCTAGTGTGCAATTTCCACTTGATACAGCGATATACATATCCAATAAATAGTTTTGATCTGTACTTAAATCATTTTTGTCCTCCAAAAGAGGAAGGTTATTTTCAATTGGCAAGAAAGTAACCACAGGTAGATTAGCACAGTTTTCTAGCTGCTGACCTATTTCGTCTTTAAACCCATTGGGTCCCTTCGTCTTACCATCTAAATGACAAAAAAGATGTCGCAATGGTAGCTTATTACCATGGAACAAACAAATTAACCATTGTAAAGGTCTTCCTATTTCCTTTTCCATCAAAGAAATCACACCATTTTTATGTCCATTGTTTACAACGGTTCCATCACACCCAATAGCAGTAAAGTTCAGTAAAGATAGTAAAGCTGTTTTTATCTTTCTATTCATATTATAACGCCTATTTGAAACTTTTTATTTCATAATCCAGACACGTAACAATCTTTGAAAAATTTCCAAAAAGTGTGTTTTTATGAAACTTTAACCTCCTTGCGGCACCTCATGACCTACTCCAATATTTTTCATATTTTAAATTTATCTTATCTACACCAAAAGGCAACTTTTCCGCGCTATTACAAATTAAAAATCAAAAGCTGATTGCTTCGCAAAAGTGTTTGAAAAAATTGCAAAAAGTGTGTGTTTTATGAAACTTTAACGTCCTTGCGGCACCTCAAGACATAATCCAATATTTTTCATATTTTAAATTTATCTTATTTACACCGAAAGGCAACTTTTCCGCGCTATTACAAATTGAAAATCAAAAGTTGATGTTTTTCGTTCCACTCTATTGTGCAGCTCTTAAGCTATCCCTACGTAGGCTACAGGAGCAGAAACACACTCACAGAATCTGGGAATTCCTTACAGCCATTCCAGGCAGGAAGCAATCAGTTGCAAGAGAGTAAGGAACTATGATATTACTGAGACGAGATAGAATTTCTCTCGGCCAATAGAATAGCTTAAAAACAACAAAAAATAGGTCAACAACATTTTATTTACTTGAAATACTACTACCACCGTTAAATGAGTAATACTATACAAAGACTCAAAGATTTTACTGAGCCATTAGTATTATGTACAATAGGCCAACTCAAGCTAACCTAAAATTAAGATAATTAAAGATATATTGAAATACTGGGACGATCAACTTCTAGAAACTCAGTGATCGAATAAATTGGGTTACTCAGTAACTAAGTTTTGGGAACATTAGTAAATTTGATTTTGATACTGGTAACAAATTTAAAAATGTTACGGCCGTGAAAGAATTTTAAAGTTTTTGTCAATTTGTGCCTATTTACATGGATGTTCTTATTATTTCTGGTTCCATAGGCATGTATATAGTTATTTACAGGGAAATTACTTTCCCTTTCCTCAGTACACAAAAGACATTGAAGTACATATATTTATAACTGTCAGAATTTCGTTGGATACAGGTTTTACAGTGATCCATATAATGAGCATTGTACAGAAGGCGCACAGCCTTTTTCTGAAATTGCAAAACCATCTGCTCTATATACACAATTACATCAAAATTAAAAGTAACAAACCTAGCGCAGATGTATTTAGCATAAGCAATTCCAAATTCCTTTGTAGCGAGAACCTACCCTAAGGTGAAATTGTGACTGGAAAAAACCTGTGCATTTTTGTTGTATGTTTAACCTTCAAGTTCTACCCTCACCTGAAGCTGTCTCAGAGAAAACACTATAGATGTTTAAAACAACCTAAAATAGCATCTTAATAATCAGCAGGAACTGATTTATAATGGATGTGCATCATTTTCTTTGTGTTTCTGTCCTTTACAATCAGGATTCATAATCATTTATTGGTCAGAAATTTATTGTACATAACTGAGCACTGATTAAAAATACTTTCAAATTTATATTTTTGCTTTAACCGACTCCACGTACAGCCAGTTTAAAAACTTAAGTGTGAGCAAGTACCGGATGGAGGGCAACTAGGTCAAAATCCGAATTATCCTGCATTATGTCGTACCCCTATTAAACAATACATTGTACCATAGCGAGAAGTAATTATTTTCTGGATAAAACTTACCTGAGAGAACTGCAAGCACGCTGAAATCAGCAGTAAAAACTCCAGCAGCAGGGTATGCGTCGCCATGTCTACACGAGACGATTGTCACTTGTTACTGGACACCGCTCATTCGTCTCTGTAACAACATGCCCTAGTATTTATAAACTTCGCCAAAAAAAAAAAAAAAAAAAATTATGGTCCATCCACTCTAAGAATCCACTCTAAAGTAAACAAATACTAGTATGTCTGTATCGTTTATAGGTCATATGCCATTGCTATCACCACAAAATCTGCCAAGACAAAACATTCCACACACCCACGGAAGCATGCATATGCGAACTATGTCAGCAGAGCTGCGAAAGATACCATGTTATCACCTGCAAACAACGAGGAAAGCAAATAATCGAGTTCTGTGAAATCGAAAGGAAGTGAAGTGACATCTAAGCTACCTACGCAAATATCTGCACAACTTGTGCGCATTTCGCTATTATTAATATTTGGTACTCATGGATGACAAGAGGTATAAATTTTGCCACTAAAGTCCTTCCGCTACCGAAACTAAAGTAAACGAGATCAGGGATGTATATTTCTGTCTCATTCTGGCACAATGTGTGCCGCGAGAGATGTTATGAAGTGGCGCAGGTCTTGGTTGGTGTCTGTCCATGTTCTGTTCAGCATCGCTTGAGTACCAAATATTTTGTTTGTAATTATTAATATTACCACTATGTTATAACGCTGCACTGTTCGGAATTTTAGTATAACTTATTTGTAATACATAATTAACAAGTGGTTCAAAAGGAAATTGCCTGATACGGACGTACAAAGGCAGAAAAGATAATTTCTAATACATACTTATGGCCAGTAGTTTTTTTTAAATATATACATATTTATAGCATTTTAAAAGGCCTTATTGAAAAGGCCTTCAATAGAAAATGCATACGAAAGATTTTATAATGTTAGAAAATGTTGTAATATTTTGTATTAATAATAAAAAATCTCATTTATGTGTACTTTAAAATTAATCTGGTAAATGGCTTAATTTACAAGCGATGCATATCCATTCCATATAACAATCCTAGAGAGAATAAACAAACAAAAATTAAACTAAAACAAAGAGAAAGATTAAAACAAACAAATCACATGCATTTGTCCATTTAGATTTGCGACCTTATCTCGGTTTTCAGATACTATAGTGCATTGATTATACCTTATTGGAAGAAATAATTTGACCTCTAATTCGAAAGCAGAGATATAATAAGTATAAAGATAACGATATATAGGATTACTTTAATTCTTATGTGAAAATAGACACACTTTCTAAATTAGTACAAAATTTTCTATTCCATAACGCGAGAATTTCGTTTATTTTTGCCAAACAGGCGTATGTATTTACAAAAAAGTTAAATTCCTCTGCCCAAATAAAGGGTAAATATAGGCCTATTATGTATGACATTCTCTTCATGTAAATTGGTTGTAAAAATGAAGAGAATGTCGTTACCACATCGTATCGTATTCCCGAAGGATATATAAACCAAATAAAATCTGATTAATGCACTCTCGTGACTTTCTTTATCTTAAGCATGGGTAATACACCTTTCTCACTTCACATTCTGGTATAGAATAAAAGGCTGTATTGTAAAGAGCGCGTATTCAATTGTTTGAACTTAATGCAAAGACTTGTTCACCAGGCAAGACTGAGTTTCTACCAGCCGTGGCTTAAAACTACTCTTTAGAGAATTTTTAAGAAAAAAAATGTTTCAAATAAAACTTTCATCTCTTAGCATAGGAATATCATGTCCAAAATTTAAACTAAATCGTTTGAGAAGTTTTCGAGAAAAAATGCGAAAAACGAAATTATTATGTAAAAATGGCATTAAAGAAGATAGAGTCGCCAATCTTCATGTCGCATTCTCGGAAGGTATGTAACCCAAATAAATAATTTTGTTTTCATATTTTTTTGTTTTGTTTTGGAGCTAGGCTGTTCACAGACACTATAGATAAACAGATACACACACAGACATATTTCTGAAAATACAATTTTTGGATTCAGACCTCAAAACGTGTATGCACATTAAAAGCTCAACTTAATTTCATAGTAGACCTCTATCTATAGTACCTCTATCTGTAGTACTTATGGTATGGGCAGAGGAAGTAAAATGAAATTTGTAATTTATTGAGATTTCGGGTGGGAGCGAGAATTAGATTACGAAAGCAAAACTCATCTATTATGGAATGAGCGATAGACAATTGCAATTACTGAATCACATAGGTGCCTGATTAATATTATCATTCGTTAGTCTTATACTATTTATTCTGAATATCATGATTTGGTATTACAGTATAATATTTGAAAATCATTTATCAAACCGGCAAATCATCTTTATCATAATATTAATAATAATAATAATAATAATTATTATTATTATTATTATTATTATTATTCATTCTCTTCAGCTGGAAGGCTAAGTAGATCGTTGCAATTTTTACTTCATATCTCAAAACTACGTGATTTCACTCTCATGATAATTAGATTTTTCTGTCTAAAAGTAAATTACACTTATTTGTAAATTATGAGGTTCGGAAATGTAAGTGCTTAGGTAGGTTACAAGTACACAAATAGGAAATATCTAAGTGTAAAAGTAGTTTTAAAAATGTTAATACTTACAGAAGTCTCAAAACATTTTATACATTCCAAAATCGAAATGACAGAAGCACATTAAAGATACATAATGTAATATTTATAGTCGACGCGCAATGGTTTAGACAGTGGGGAGGGTAGGTAACTTACTATCCACTTTAGAATCGGCCCTGACGTAAGGAAATATGCTTTGTCTGTCTCACTCTAGCACATTACCTAAAAATGAGAGAAACACACTTGTTTATACTTAGGGCCGGTTACGTATTATAAGATACTGTGTAAAAATATCTGGTGGACTGAACTAAATATCGTAACAATGCTGTGGAAATAAATTATTTTTTGTCTCTCCTGAAACTTTAGCCATTTGACTTACTCACTTTTTCCCCTATCACTCTAGAATTGTGGTTTGTATCGTTAAGCTGTGCATGCAAAACAATAATTTTCTATAAGCTTACAAAGTAATCAAACAGTGAATTCATTTCATCTTCCATTTTTTAAAAGAGAGGCAATAAAATCGATGCTTATTATGAACTAATTCTTTCTGTAAGAATTGTAAGGCATTTTCCAATTTCATGCTACGAAACAAACAAATTAGAACAAATTAGAAAATTATTGTACGATTGATTTCATCTGATTTATAACAAAGTATTCTCAGGCGAATCTATTTTTCAAGAATTATATTATCAATGCAGCTTAATCTTTAAGTTGTCATTGTACCGTTTTACTTTTAAAAAATAAAACATTGATAAGAGCTATAGAAAATACACCACTAAAAATACATTAGCCAAAGAGAGTGTTCTGATTGTTTCTGGACCATTAAAAATCTCCTCTTTACAGTTGGAAGTCAAAGGTAGCAATAGGCCTATAAGCTAATATCTGGCCCCTAATCTTGCCTATGCCCAAAATAATTTAAAATATGCTAATCTTATGTTTATTTCTTCTGAGATGGGTTTGGTTTATCACTTATTTTAAACGTAGTATCTAAATTAAATTGGGAAGGTCCTCCTGTACTTACCTTGGTAGCTGCGTTCGAAGCCTGAACTTCCACAGATACCAGACAACAAACGAATAAAATACGACCTCGCTCTTTGCCAGTTACTAGGGCAATAATAATCAGTTAGGATGGTCCTCTTCCGGACGTGAAGGTGACCTGCCGGAAACAGTACACACACGAGTTGCAATTGTTTCTCCTTCGCATAATGCACCAAAGTTAATAAACAAAGCTTATCAACGACGCTACTGAAAACTTGTAAAAAACGTAAACTGTGTTAACGAACTTCTTCCGTCCATGCCGTTCATCTCTGCGGGACAGACTGGATAGGATACAAACGCAAAAAATGTTGCAGGCATCGTCACTATAATACCATCAATTAAACTAGCATGCAGACTCAGAACATGACAAAGGAGAAGGGGAAAATCACTTATATAGAAATAAGATAAAGTAACTACCAGAAGAATAAAGAGAAAATATTATACATGCAATTTGTACATTGAACCGCATACATGAACAATATAAAAGAGATAGGTCTATAACAACATATAAATATAATTATACATATGGTACCGGTAGTGAAAGTCATTAACTGATTCTAATGTAAGTTAATTAATAATGTTTTTAACCTTACTTACAAAAGTTTTATTGAAATAAATTATTTATTTACCTTCATTATGTTACATTGTCATGTAATTATGAGTTACTATTTGAATACTACATTAACAGGTATTTATCCTATTCCTAATTATTAATTTTTATTACTAGAAGAGATCATTCAGTATTTATAACCTATTGATATAAATAATTAAACAACAGGATAACTCAGCACCTTTGTATTTGTATTTGTATTTTTTGTATTTTTATTTTTTATAATTTTACTTATCTGAATTATAAAACTGGTACTTAGGCTATAAATTAATATAAGTCAATAATTTGCAAATATCTATATTTTATACTCTGTAAAGAAATTTTCATATTGTACATATTTCTTCAACTGTAAGTTTATATTTGTATTTGTAATTATATTGACGTGTCCCATAACATGCATATGTTCCGATGGACTTAATAAATCAAATCAAATCAAATCGAGAGATATTTTTAAGGTATGCAACGTGCATTATTTCATGATTAAAATATGTAATTAATATTCGTCTTTTGAAAATAAAGTTAGTTAAATAAACGAATATCCTTCAAAGCTATCAATAAAGAAGTATTCTTTAAGTCTTTGTAAATTTACTTACTCCTGTAGAATTGCATTCCACCATCATTATACCGGTATGAATATAACACCACTAGTAGGAGAGTAATACTCGTAAATAGATTTACATCTATTACCTTAAACCTCAGCCATCCTACTCTTGAAGCGATGATTATTTTTAACTAATCATATCGATGGCACAATATACTTCATTTTTGGCGCCTGATCATCTTACATGATATATACTATGTTGTTGCTCACTTCCATTATGTGCTAACGATAGGAGCAGTATTCGCTTTCATAGCAAGATTTATATAATGATATCCTTTATTTACAGGATTATCATTAAATCCAAAATGATTACAAATTCAATTCTTAATTACTATTAGTACTATTGACAATAACTCAATAACTCAATAACTCAATAACTCAATAACTCAATAACTCAATAACAAATGATTATACGTAAATGGAATACGTTCTTAGGCAGCAACCAATCGTATTTAAGGTATTCCTATACTTACTAAAGTATGTGAGATTTAACTTGGCACAAGTATCTTGCTTGCTGTTTGGGTTGGGAGAGGTAGGGTTTCCCCTCAAATAAAGATCCTTTTATTGGCTACAGACTTCTTTTGTTAGCTGTCAATAATTTGCTATCACAAGCTGGTCAGTGGCGGACTGTCATTACTGCTGTTGAAAAATATTCTCGGCAAGGAACGTTAGTGTTGCCATCTTATCTAGGACCATTGCGCCACTGATCGTACGGACGATATGGACGGGAATTCCCGTTGCCGTCAAGTCCCTAAACAAAAGAGGTGAATAAATCTACTTTTCTCTCTCTTAAAATCCTTGCCAAGTAAAATCTCATAGACAGACGGGCTTTTTTAACCCTACTTATTAATTCATTGAATGTACTCTTTTCTGCTGTTATTTCCACACGAATTAGCTGACAGTAAACAGAACTGAAGTCGAAAGGAATAAATTTAGCTGCCAGCCCTCTCTAGGGCTATAGGACTGTCCAAATGAGTCTTAGATACGGAATGGAAGGGGTATAACTGTACAGATTTTGACGACATATTTTTTCAGTACAAATAATGAAAAAACTCAAATACCATTTTCGTTCCAAAGAAGTACTTATCCATGAAAAAAGAATCCCAAAACTTTAACCGTGCTTTGCTCGGTAAGTATGATTCGTGGTCTCCTAATTCTTCTCATATTAGCAGAAGAAAGAACAAGAAAATATTCTCTTTGCGTTTTTTCAATAAAATTAGCAGTTTTCGTGCAAATTGAAGACGAAGATTGTTATGTGGACCATATAATCCGCCACATAAGTCAATGCCCAAGCGAGAGTGTCCTTTTATACCAGTGACAGAGGTCATGGGAGACGGCACTCTGACCACATCTCCCAATCCTACCGTCTGCGAATCAATAACTTGAAATATGGAGGTTGGTGGTGCAGCAGTCAAACGGTTAAATTGTCCCTCACAGGAACATAGAACCATGTAGTTTCGTTCAGTTTAATGCAAGTATCAAAAAGATGAACAGTTTCAGATTTCATTGCAAGACCATTTTTATTAATTACTTGCCAAAATAATGGATACAAGCAGGTAGATTGGCGGCCGCTGGACCGTCACCTGCAATGTAATGTGTGGACTTCCTGTTGCGTGTGTGTCCGCACAGATTCACGCATCACTTACATGCAAAACACTGTCGCTTTGCATGACAATAAGCACCGGCACCACTAAACATGAAGCGCGCAATACAAAGCAATTCATACACTTTAAATAAATTTATATATGCAGTAATAAATAGTTAATTATTATACAAGAAGATCAAATTAATTTTTATCATGAGCCCAAAGTTTAACGTCGAAACGAAGCTAAGTATAGCGTAAAATTTTATTTGATTGTGTGTTTCCTACGAAAGCATTAGCATTTTAAATAGTACTTCTAAATATAAAAATTCAAATGTTTATGAATTATTAGGAATGTTTATACTTGGTTACTGGTGATTAGGATCGACAGCAAAAGTACTGAATTGATACGAGGTTCGTTGCCATTAGTACCGTTCCAAAACAAATTTGTTCAATAAGTAAATTTATATTCCCAGTTGAGTTTTCTCGTAAAATGTCCAGTTCAGAAGAAAATATTTACTTTCCAGAAGATGTCGCTGAAGAATCTAGATCCGTTATGGATAATTTATTACTTGAAAAATCGAATATGTTATACAGTGCATTTCACTTACGAGTTGGCCAATCGTGCGGGTTTCTGAGACGCGGTGGCCATAGCTCTAACTCCCGATGGATCGGGTGAAATATCTACGCATATAAAGCCGCTAAGGGTATAATGATTCAGGTTTTCTCACGATTACAGTTAAATTTACAATAAAATTTACCACGTACCTCATCAGAAAATATGTTTAAAATGTCCTCCTTTTCCATCCACACAACACTGGCACCTTTTTAGGAAATTTTCTTTCACGCACATACCTAGGTATGTTCAGCTTCCAAGATAGAGTTACTTATCTTGTGATATTGTCTTTAAGTTCTTCTAACGTATATGACTATTATTTATGGTGAAAATCGAAAAATTAAGTGTAAAGTTCAAACCCCCATACATTAAAAGAACTGAAGGATATCTTGAAACTCTCACAAGAGAAATTAATTCTATCTCGGAAGCTAGTTAAACTATGCAAGAACTACGGATTATAATACAGATCTAGGCTTATAAGCAAAATGTAGACTTATAATACACATTATAATTTGACACGGAAGTTACTCAGCGAGCAGTAACGCAAGCCTGAGTAGACTGTTGTGTTATGGCTGTTCAAAGCGTTGTGCAATCCGATTACGTAAAATTCTATTTCTCATATAAACCGCTGGCACTGAATATCTGGTTGCATTTCAGTGATTTACAGAACAGTATTATTAACAGTCTAATTATAAAACTCACGTCATAACAATATTCCACTAGTATGCTAATTTCATGATAATACCTAAATGGAAAATATTATCATATTTGAATTTATGCTCATGTAATTGAGAAATGGTAATGCATTTATCAGACTGTGCCAATGATTCCTTGTGAAGAACAAATAAATAAATCAAAACTTACTAATCCCTGCATTAACAACGTATACGTCATTTTCACCAAATGTTTACACAGATAAACTGATCAGATAAGAGTCCTACGTGAGATCAGAAGAACTCCAATCGATTGTTCCACTCTTCGCAATGAGCATAGCAGGTGGGTACTCTGTATAGTGATTTCCAGGATGTGCATGACTAAATAATAAAGTTATGTATGGGACTCACCTTAACAGTTCTGGGATGTGGGGAAAGTGTTGAAGGTTGGGGAAGGCCAGCGGCACTACTGGGGTTAATGCATCTTCATTTGTGTTCGTTCCAAACATATTTCTCTCATCTCGAACGCACACTATAATGCCGCATGCAGTAGGCGAGTCAATGTTTCTATAATGCATGTTAGGTCGTTCCCTTAACTGTTCTCCTTCCGTTAGTCACTCTTCAGACAAATCCAACCCGCATTCCTTTTCAGGGCTGTTAAGGTGAGTCCCATACAATGTTACTAATTTGTTGGTGTCTTTATCTGGGAACGAGACCTACTTCTGGTCTTCACATAAACAATACAGACTGAACATGTTGCCTACAATAGGCCGGTATTCCACTATCAAATTCCTTGGACAAAAACTTATACAAGATTAAAACGAGATATTTGAATTGCGATATTTCTGCGATATTTATTACACTTCATCGAAGGCCTTTGATCAAATCCAGTTTTCTGTAGAAAGATTCTGTATGGATGGTTTCACTTCCGAAGTTAATTCGTAAAAAATTATATATATAATGGCATAATTTTATTAGTTTTATATTATTGTTTCGTAGCAGTTAATGGAGAAATGACAAAGATATTCCGAAGGAATGTGCCGAATCACTATTTCTTTTATTGAAGGCTATGTTGATGATGAAATGAGTTTAGGTTAGCTAGCAAAGCCTTTTTATAATAATATGCAATACAATTCTAGGGGTTTTCCTCCAGCAACATGCCACTACATTTTTTGCACCATTTCAACTGTCAATATTGTCAAATATTTTGGTGCCGTTCACTTCTCATAACCTTATTGAAAACAGTATATATTCAGCAACCATTTTAGACCCGTCGCTCTGAACGCTACGAAGTCTTTGATCCAATGTAACGACTTGTAGAAAGCCTTCAAAGAATCATCCAATGCTGTTTGTTTTTCAACTTCTCGAAGCAAAGGCGGCCATTTTCTGTTTTTCAAGACGATGTAACCAAATAACTTGGATACATTTACAATAGGTATGTGACTTCGTTTGCCAACAGCTTCACTGTTGGCCAGGCTGGCCTAATTTAAACCTTCAGAGCTGAATTTATATGTTTATATATGGACATCTAAACGTATAACTCACTCGCTCTATTTTTAGTATGCATAACGAGTAACAAAGCAGGAATGGTTTGATGACAGATGCAGTAATCCAATCTGTGTGTTCATTAGAATGTAATTAGGCGATGTTTTCCGGCTAGAGGTTGGGAGGATACGTGATCCATGCTGGAACTCGTCCTATATCCGCATCATCTGATCAATAGATGCTTTCTACAAGTATATACACATTTTTGTAATCAATACTTACATTTCAAAGTACAAATAAAGCAAACAGAATGAATACGATAAAAAATGAAGATTTATTTATTCAGGTGGCCGAAATGGTAACACCGATGATTCAAATTCGAATTCGCGGGATTAAATTCCAAGTCTGCCTAATCTGAATGGGGTTTTCTTCAAAGTTTAACCTACTCGCAAAGATGAACACCAGACCGGAATTTACCTTACACCAATCACAACGTTCCCCGTCCTTAGTTTAAGAGGGCTTATGTCAGCAGAAATTTGGGGAGAGGAGGAAGCATGGAAGAATGTAAATAAAATCAGAGCGAGGTATGGTAAGAAAATCTTAGGAATACCAAGTAACTCAGCCAATATAGCTGCAATAATGGAATTAGGCTTAGAAAATAGTATGAGTACTTTTTTAATAAGACAAATTAAATTTATTCAACATATTTTAGACTTACCTGAGAATAGTTTAGAAAAAGAATGTTTAAAATTTTTGCAGAACACGAAATTGAAAGATAACTGATGGACATCTTTAGTGGAAATGATAAACCAAATAGGATTAAATTAGATTTGGCACAGAATGGAGAATTGGAACATCCAGGTTATATGCAAGATTATAAGACAAAGGTGTAATGATATAACCAAACAGGAATTATTTTGCGAATTAAAAAAATTTAAATCATTGAAATTTTATACAGACATGAAAACAGATTGGGGGTTAGAACCAAATGTATTTACATGTGATAGCAATGAAAGAACTGGTTTGGCTTGGTTAAGATTGGGTATATGGAGGTTAAGAAACTTAAGAGGGATTATACCTAGTGGAATGTGTCCACTCTGCAGGAAGGAAGAAAACGCAAAGCACATCTTATTAGAGTGCACTGTAACAGACGAACTGAGAAAAATGTACATTGACAGGAAATATTTAAGAATGAATAGTAGCATAGCATATAAGAAATTATGTACAACAAAAAACGAGATTTTACTAAAAAAATGGGAAAATTCCTGTTTATAATTAAGAGAATTTGGGGTAAAAAAATTGAAAGCGGTAATAAGACGGTATAATTGGTAATTAATACTTAAAAAAAAAGTTGTAGGTAAGGATTAACATGTTGTAACAATTGTATGTATTTTTGTAGATTTTATTGTGTTTGTTCTTGTTCTGAGAGTGATACCAATAGTTTTCTTTTTGCTCAACAAAGGGGCTCTGCGGCAAAGCATTGTTTGTAACCGAGAGTCCCTTATGTATTGTATGATGAAATAAACCAATCAATCAAGAGGGTTTATGTAGTTTTAAGAGAATGGCATATGTCGTAGCCTACTTACCGCATTCTAGGAAGTCCTTCCATATCTTATCCAAGAGGGCCACTTTCTCCAAATCAGTTTAAACCTGGGTTAATTTCAAACTAGTTTAATCCTGAGTTTAAACTAAAAGTGATTTTCCCCACATTAGTTTAAATCTTGCATCAAGTTTAAATTTCGGATGAAGTTAAACCTTCAATGTTGAGGGTTTAGTCTGCTGTTCTGTGGTTTAAACTGATATCGTGTTGGAAACTCCTCGACAATATCTCATCATATTTGCAATTTTATAGCAATTGCACTTCAATTAATCTTCCATTACTGTTCACTTGAAATTTTACAATTGGAAATCACAAATGGTGTAACAGAATGAAAGAAATGTTGAAATCTTTGAAGAGATAGCTGATGATTATAGCCTAATGAACGAATGAGGTTAGGGCTACCAAGACCAAGAACAACGGTAGATCACTTTTAAAATTGGGATGAAACTGATTTTTAATTACCGGTAGTTCGTAAGTTAGTTTTATCCCTAGGGAGTTTAGTGAGAACACAAGTGAAATGAAAAAGCAAAATGTATATACCTTCATAATAAATTATCAGATTGCTGTTTAGTGGGCACTTTGCATCTATAGCGTTACGTAGGACATATGTGAACACAGGTTCTTTTTAAATTCTACACATGTAAAAGTTAAATAAAAACAACTTTTAATGCACGTAGATTGTAATCCTTTTGCAGTGTAAGCACATGTAAGCCTATTGGATTATATGCCATTTTATGTTTCTTGTCATGTGTTTATTTCAGTGGATTATAATGTTAATTCTCAAATTTTCAAATAAAAAGATCACTCTATTTTCTTAAAAACAATAACTGAGTTCAGAAAATTTCCCTAAACGTCACATAAATCAAGGGAAAACTTCATGGGAAGATATTAATGTTTCTTTCAGTTGCATTGATATGTTTGTTCCCGCTTACTCACCTGGAATATTGCAGAGAATGGAAAATCCTAATTTTTTTTTTTCGAAAACATTTTGAAGTATTTGCTGCATCATCAGCATTATTCTATCACCTGATTATTTTATGGCTATGGATAATTCCTACACAAGCTTAGGGCTTTAGTCAATTTCATACTTTTTTTACTCTAAACGAATGACGGTTTTTTAAAGGTCTTTGAAATTACTGTTAATGAACTTGCTCACAGAACTGTACCGAACTGAGGAACGTTTTCCACTGATGACATCAATGACATCAACTCGCCTGTGCTGCTACAGTTTACGATAATCTTTGCACCGCTAACTTGCCTAGAATTGGTTAAATTTCGGGCCGTAATTATAAGACCTGCAAACCCCCAAAATTGGCTATCTTTTGAGTTGATTTTGGTCTTGGAATAAACTTCGGCTTATTAGTAATATCTCAGACCTATAGAAACACTATAGGCCTATGTATTTAGCATGGAAGGGACATAAGCGAATTCATTTTAAGAGCATATTTTTAGGTTATAGGTAACCAATATGTCAAATGGTATTTAACATTGAAATAATAGTTTAGACTTTTTAAAATTGTGCTTGATATTTGGACCCACTATTTGAGGTATAAATATGGCATTCAGGTTTTATAAATTAAGATACCAAAGCAAAGAGTAAGATGAAATTATTCATCTACCAATCTGTCTAAAAAATGCTCCATTGCAGTACTTTTGCTAAAAGCAGATGACTGATCAACTTTCTTTGGAAAAACCGCTTGGGAAATCCTGCAACTGTAGTTTACATTGCGTGAGAACTTTCCTTCCCATGAACTGGTTTCTATGCGAGTGAACAAAGTTCAGTTAGGTCTACATGAGCCGTAAGAATGTCAATATTGCTAGTCATCAAGTCAGTAGGGAATGATCAAATCTACGTATCACATACATCTAGATAGAATACGAGATATTCCCTGGCGTGTAATCAGCACGATGCAGGGTCTCCTCGAAGACATCACATACGTTCGTAGACAACGACAACGGAACATTCTGATAGGTGATAAGTTAATTATAATCCGGCATTCGCTTTTACGAAAGGGAAAACTCCGAAAATAACCCAAATTCAGTTTGGCCGGCCTCAGGATTTGAGCCCGTGACCTCCCTATGGGTCTGCGACGTTACTGCTTCGGCCAATTCACACAGTTGTTTGACCATGTTATTGCTTGCTAAATATAGAACAGTGAAAATCTCTCAGGTGAGGACAATGCAAGTGGATTAAGATGGTGTAGGTGTGAACTTGCAGAATGTTTGCACTACGCTTATTGGGTTTTATTTATTGCAGATTCCTACGCACTTCTGTTCCTGGTAGCATTATCTACCGCCTCGAACTCCAAAACAATAGAAATACCGGATAAGGTAAATACCACTACACGTTTTGTAAGATTGTACTAGTGTTTCATAAAATACATCTTTCCTTTTTCTTTCCTTAAGAGGTTGTTTGAGATCAGGCCCGTGAGAGGACCAATGTTTGGGACTGGACCGAAAACCCGGTCCGTGAGGAGCAATGTTAGGTATCAGGACCGTTAGGACCAATGCTGGGGATTGGACGATAATATCCGTGAGAGGATAAATGCAGGATAGATTAATAGGGTAGCTTCATGTAAGGATGAAACAATGTACATGTGAGAAGTATAAAATTTCGGAGGACCATTTAGAGCAAGAAGGGACTATATCACAGGACACTGGGTACAGAGATCAAAGGAAACATATTGGTTAAACAATCTAGAATGTAATGAAATACTTGCACTTTATTAATACTTGTAACCACTCGAAGAAATAATAGGTGAACACTGAATAATAATTGAATAAACACGTTGAAACAATGAATTGTAATTTGGCGCGAACAGGATTGCACCACTAGAAGTAATTTAGTAAATTTTGTAATTTACTAATGAATTATATCTCAAATTAACGGTAATAAAATTTGTTGTAGAATGAATGTATTTTAAGTTATTAGCACTTGATTGTTCACGTTTTATAGCTTCTTGGTGAGTGATGACGTCACACGCTATGTACTTACTTGGAACTAATAAGTGAAACTAATGAACTTGTAATACGGAGAATAAGTAAATTCGGTATAAGTAATTTACTTGAAATTAATAAAACTTATAAGGAAGTTTTATTCCAATGATTTCTAGTGAAAATACAAAGAGCGCGAACTGGCTTTTGTTCCTAGAGAATCAGAGCAGTGTCAGACCGTGACTTGATCGTGTAACTGCAGGCTTAATACTGAATATACTGTAACTAGTAGAAATTACTTAATATCACACGATAATACTTATAAATAGAAGTATTATGGATTTATCCGCTAATTAATAGAAAACCTCCGTTCTATTGTACGAATTAGGCGGGATACTAGACTGCGCTCCAGCACGTCTCTCGTGAGTGGAGGCTCGGCACTAACTAACTCTTGGCATGACGCTATGATGTCACGCTGATGCGAAGCATGCACCTGTCTCTAAACGGGGATTCACAGAACTAAGCGGGCTTATACTCATATCAATGCGCTGAGAGGGAGAAATGCACTGAGCGGAACATTTGAATATGCACTGTTACTAGACATGTAAAATAATGCTAGTAGAACCCTTAGCTTTCTCCAACATAGACTCCCCCCGTTAAAATATTAATTTTAAGAAAAATAACTAAGGAGAAAGCTATAATAAAAACTTACATATACACAAAACCATCACTGATTCTAATTGGATGTATACATGTGATATGTGTTGAAAATATGCCTTCTTACACATATTGCAAGAATAGGATATTGAATAGAAAAGCACTAATTTAACTATTTACATTGAAGCACTGACTCTACACTATTTAGACTAGCAACACACGTAAGGTTGTGAAGGTCTAGTTGAATACTGGCTGGAATCCAAACTGTTGTTGTAGCATCCATAAGTGAAGACTTCGACTTGTGCTCAACAGCTGATTCAGGAACTTGTAGTGTAGATCAGGTGGCTTGTTGAAACACAATCTGTAGAAACTTGTTGAAGAAATGCGTGATGATTTCTTTATATCATTCAGGGCACAGCTGATGATCTTATATTACTAACATGGTATCTTGCCATAATGTAGAAAGACCATTGGATAAACATTAAGTAAGATTTTAACACAAACAGTGCTGAAAAGTTGCTTTCTTACATATCTCACAGTGTAACGGTTTGGCTACATGTAGATTTCTTGCTAACATGGTAGCTCTAAACTGGACATATGCAGATGATGCAAGTAAATAGCTTTTCACTATTTGGAAGATGAGATACACTGCTTTGTATTGTTTCTAGATGAGAACAGACACTGCGGAGTGTTGTTTCGCTCTGAAGACAGACACTGAGTGTTGTTTTTCGATGAATGCAGACACTGCGGAGTGTTGTTTCGCTCTGAAGACATACACTGAGTGTTGCTTTTAGACTGCAAAGCTCGGTAGAACGGATCTGATTTACCTCTTATATTTACACTATCACTTGTTTTAAATCTCCCTTGACTGCTGAAAGATTTATTGTGAATAGATGGGTGCAAATGTTCGTTCCTGGTTTTGAAGGAAGCGAAGCTATTGCGAACTGGTTTGACCGCTGCACTGGGTCGGTTTGTCTCTAAGCGTTTGCTCTGCATATGATGAGAGGCTTTGCTTGAATTGTTTTGAATTCTAGCTTGGTTAGAATTGCTCTGTAGTGAAGTGCTCTGTTGACTTCGACTGATGTTAAAGCATGTGAGGGCGTATGCTGTTGAATTTTCTTGCTTCTTTGTAAAATGCAGTAACTTGCTATGTTTTAAGTCACATTTACAGTAAGAAGGCAATTCACACTCTTGTACCTTGTGTTCTGTGGAGAAGCAATTAAAACATAGCTGGTTTGATCGTGCACAACTCCATCGTTGTTGCACTGTGAATTTGCGGAAATTTTTGCACTTATGTAACGAGTGGTTTCGTGTACACAGAGAACAAGTTTGCTGATGTTTAGGTTTGCTCGTGACAACGAAAGAATGCATTTCTGTTTCTTCGTCTGTCGTTAAGTTTTCATCATCTTGAAGCGAAACCGTATTCATGTCACGATGCAGGAGTTGACTGTGGACTGATTGTTGACAACCACAGAAAGATTCTAAATTGCACTGTTGTACCGTATGATTCGTTGAGAAACAATTGACACACATGTGCTGTGACTTGACGAAATTCCATCGCTCATTGACTGGAATTTGCCGGAATTCATCACAATGATACAGCTTGTGATTGCGTTGACAATAGGCACACAATAATCTGCTTGTACCTTCGTACGACTGTCGCGGTTCTCGGACAGTGTATTTTGGAGATCGCAGCTCAACCTTTCTTGCAGGTGATGGGCTGGACACGTTGTTGGAATTGGATAACACTTCTAATGAATGAGCCTTGGCTTCTAGGAAGTTCATCAACTCTTGAAGTGATGTGAACTTTTTTGAGTCAATTTTACTTTCCCATTCTTTACGTGTAGTCTCACCAAGATGATCCAATATTAATTGAATGAACATGACTTCGTGTAATGGGATTTCAAGATTGAGGGCTTCGATGGCGTTAAGATTGCTTTGAAACTGATTTAGTAAGTTTCGCAAGTCTGTAACATTTTCATCTTTCATTATTGGTAATGAAAGTAGATTTTTTATATGAGCTGTGGCAATAACTCGAGTATTATCATATCTTGCACACAATAAATTCCATGCTATTGGAAAATTCTCATTCGTGACTGGAAGATTCTGAAGGAGCGCGTGGGCTTGTCCCTTCACAGAACTCAGCAAATAATGGTATTTCTGGATGGGATCCAATGAATCATTGTTCACCACTAAACTACTGAAAGTGTCGTGATAGTGTTTAAAGTTAGTCACATCCCCACTGAATACAGGAATTTGAATCCTAGGAAGTTGTATATTTCTATTGTTGCACTGTGAAGCAGAAGATTGACATGTGTGATGAGAGTTAACACTGTGATTAGATCGTTGACTGTTCACAGAGTTCGCACTATGCACTTGCTGCTCGTGTAGAAACAGAAGACCACTGAATTTAGCTTTCAACACTCGATAGCTGTTTCTTATTTCTTCATAGTATTGCATATGACCATCTATTTCCTCTTCGGCTTCGATGAGGGATTCAATTTGAGCTTGTAAACATTCAAATTTCTCCCACAGCTCCTGAAGGTTGTCAAATTCAACTTTCAGTTGAAACACATCAACTTCTTCTGAAAGGCTGTCACAATATTTCTGTATCAATGTGAATTTTCTTTTAAGAAAACCCCTTTTCTTCTTTAAATCTCTCAAGTCACTTTCCATGATAGATGAGTTGTTACTTGAAGTTTAAAGATGAGATGCTACCACCGCTGCACGATGATACATGTGAGTCAGCTGTTCACTGCTTTCTTGAAGTTCGCTGGTGACCGGAATCCCACGATGAGTCGAATCACTGCTGCTATGATGCTGTCCTCGATGCGAAGTTCAGGGTTGCTGGAACTCACGAAACGACCGACGCGGAAGCACAGATGAATGAGACGAACTCGAGAAACGGTGTTTGCGAATACAAGTATGCAATAAATATGATTGTACCAATATGATCCTGCCCGTAAGGACCAATGTTTGAGATCAGGCCCGTGAGAGGACCAATGTTTGGGACTGGACCGAAAACCCGGTCCGTGAGGAGCAATGTTAGGTATCAGGACCGTTAGGACCAATGCTGGGGATTGGACGATAATATCCGTGAGAGGATAAATGCAGGATAGATTAATAGGGTAGCTTCATGTAAGGATGAAACAATGTACATGTGAGAAGTATAAAATTTCGGAGGACCATTTAGAGCAAGAAGGGACTATATCAAGAGGACACTGGGTACAGAGATCAAAGGAAACATATTGGTTAAACAATCTAGAATGTAATGAAATACTTGCACTTTATTAATACTTGTAACCACTCGAAGAAATAATAGGTGAACACTGAATAATAATTGAATAAACACGTTGAAACAATGAATTGTACCACCACAATGGATTGCACCACTAGAAGTAATTTAGTAAATTTTGTAATTTACTAATGAATTATATCTCAAATTAACGGTAATAAAATTTGTTGTAGAATGAATGTATTTTAAGTTATTAGCACTTGATTGTTCACGTTTTATAGCTTCTTGGTGAGTGATGACGTCACACGCTATGTACTTACTTGGAACTAATAAGTGAAACTAATGAACTTGTAATACGGAGAATAAGTAAATTCGGTATAAGTAATTTACTTGAAATTAATAAAACTTATAAGGAAGTTTTATTCCAATGATTTCTAGTGAAAATACAAAGAGCGCGAACTGGCTTTTGTTCCTAGAGAATCAGAGCAGTGTCAGACCGTGACTTGATCGTGTAACTGCAGGCTTAATACTGAATATACTGTAACTAGTAGAAATTACTTAATATCACACGATAATACTTATAAATAGAAGTATTATGGATTTATCCGCTAATTAATAGAAAACCTCCGTTCTATTGTACGAATTAGGCGGGATACTAGACTGCGCTCCAGCACGTCTCTCGTGAGTGGAGGCTCGGCACTAACTAACTCTTGGCATGACGCTATGATGTCACGCTGATGCGAAGCATGCACCTGTCTCTAAACGGGGATTCACAGAACTAAGCGGGCTTATACTCATATCAATGCGCTGAGAGGGAGAAATGCACTGAGCGGAACATTTGAATATGCACTGTTACTAGACATGTAAAATAATGCTAGTAGAACCCTTAGCTTTCTCCAACAGAGGTCTTTAATAACGAATAATTCAACAAATAGAGTACTGAAGATTTTGTTATCTGAAACTCGTAAAAACAGTTAAGTACCGGTACATACGAGGCGCGTCCATAAAGTAAGTTTCCTGGGGCCGTTCACAGAAACAAAACACAATTTCAAGGAAATACTTAGTGCAACAGGCGCAGCTAGTGTTAAGCTATTTTTCAACATATTCGCCACAGGAAGTCACATTTGTATTAACGTGACACCTACTTTTGAATACCTGTGTCGTAGAAGTGTGTCGCCTGTGATATGTACCACTGTGTGACAAACATCTCCGCCTGTCTGTCATGCTCTGTCATTCCCTGTCATTTCTTTAGGTGTAGGAAAAGATGGAAATCACTGGAAGCGAAGTTCGGACTGTAGGGTGAATGTTTGAACACCTCCTAGCAAGTCTCCTGCAGAAGTTCGACTGAGAGGGGTTTTTATGATTCATAGAGGATTTAGAATTTTTCACCCCTTGAAAGGGTTGAAATAAGAAGAAATAGAAATTTTGGTAACATAAAATTATACTGGCTTAAACGGAATATTTTATTTCTCACTCTCGTGTTACCAAAAACCGTTTCGGGGCTGAAATAAAAAAGAAATTCAATATCTCTTTCATATTTTCCTACCCAAAAACCTGGGGCATATTAATTTACTGCGCATAAAGGACTAAAAATGTTCCATCCTATTTTGTCTCCTTTTACATGCTTAGGAACTAAGCTAAACATTCATACTTCTAAAAAAAAAGCCTACAACTATGAATAACGTATCAGCGAATGGGATTTTTACTGACTTCTGATATAGCATACTTGTTGGCACACAATCAGGCCGAGACAACTGGATTCAGTTGTCCCTGCAATACGAACTCTCATTAAGTGCCAGAATGGTACTTTCTGAGAATGAAAATGTCTGTCCGTCTACCTGTCTGTCCGTCCGTGTGCCTGTATGCGCTATAACTCGAATAGGCCATCGCTTTATCAGGTTTTTATGAAACTTTGTATACGCATTTACAACGTCCATGGGACGAAGGCTATTGGTTTTGAAACACTCGGTTGATCGGTAACGGAGTAACGACTAATTAACGGTCACATGCTTTTTAAATGGCAAATCATAGTCTTACCGACAAAGGGCTTGCTAGAAATGAAATAAAATTGCATAACTTCTCTTCAATAGATCTGATATCTGAAAATGAACAACTAGTAAGCTACTCCGGTGTTGACAAAACGTTATTTCCTTACCCTGTGTGATTTTCTTGATAATGGGTATGACATATCACAAGACAAATTGATTTTTTGTTGTTGGGTCTTTAGTTTTAGCATTAATTAGTCTACCTAAGTTTACTGTCTATATTTTAGTTACACAACTTTAAACTTACAAAATGGAGAAAATTCTGATAAATATTTGGAAGATTTTCTGTGAAGATTTTAGTATCTTATGTATTTAAATAATTGGTTTAATTGATTGAAATAATTAATTATATTATTCCAAACTATGTAATATAAATTTATCAAAACCTAGGATAGTTATCATATGTTAACTTTAGTGTTATGTATGCTCTGTGCTTGCATTCTGGATTCTCGTGGTCTCCCTCAATGAAGTGCAGATTATTTGTTATAATAATAAATTATTAATAACAAAATACATAATAATATACATTCAATGTATATGCTATTCTTATTTTCGGTGTAATTTTAGTTATCAGCTTCTTCTATTGATAATGTGTTGGTTCAGTCACTCTAAAAATCTAGAACGTCTGCAATCATTATATTATAATTATTTTATATTAAAATGTGTCATTTTTGTAGATTTGTTGTTTATTATAGAGTAAATAAAATGTTTTACCGACAAGTAATATCATGAAAATTGAGATTGAAGATTTTAATTTTCCTTTTTTCTATTTACGGTATTAATTACTACTTTCTTTAGTATTGAAGCAAATATCTATATGTGCTCTTTTCTCTCAATTTAGGTTCTCCGATGTCCAGAAGAACAAGTTCTTGTTGGAAACGAAACAGTATATTGGCCAGAATCCACAGCGATGGATACAGGTAAGCCTATTGTAATAGAGAATGTATATTAAATAGATTTTAAATATAAATTTTGTTAAATATATATTTGTTTGCTTCTTATGACTATATTACGACGGGGGTGTACTGTTACTTAGGTTAGTAACCCTTGTCGGTGTTCGGGAATTTTGTCCCTCGGGATTTATTTTAAGATGAAATTAAATCCATACATTTAATTGATGTGTTCAATATGTTGCAGATATGTCCAGCGTGGAGAACGAGGATGATTTTGTGAAGTATATAGTATCCAAACCTCTCTGTCTCTCAGCCTCTATGGACCCCATAACTCGCTTTTGTCTTCAAGATGGATCCTTTGCAGTGTGGCGACCTAGAGTACCCCCACCCTGTACCGGAGGTGTGCAACTTACAAATCAAAATTTTGGCAAATGTCCACCACCATTCACGGAAATGAAGTCTTCGGGAAGTGTGTCCATATGTGTTTTCATCTCAGCGCCCGAAAGGTGGGCTCCAAGCTGTGTTCGTTATGGAGTGACTACAAGCATACTGGATTTAGGTGATAAAGACTTCTTGGCAATTAGAGAAAGGCTCTTGGAACGAAAGATTAAAACCATTTGGTTGCCTGCTAGAAGAAAGCATCCCCTTGGACCCATTGTCACCCAACTTCCTGGCATGAGATGGGGAACTCGATTCTTGAACAAGTCTAGTCATTTACCTATTAAGCTATCGGAATCATGGTCTTTGAATCAGGACTGTATATCTCTAGACTTAAATGACCTAGAGGTGAAGACCCTAGATTGTAACAAAACTTTGACTGGAGTGTGTATTTTGCTAATTCCAGCCGAAAAGTCTTTGCTCAAACTCTCCTGCCCGAAAGAATATTTCGCTCCAAAATATCATGTCGGATATACGAACAGGTGTTTTAAGATATTTCACAACTTATCGCACCCCTTAAGCTGGAGAAAAGCAGAAGACATATGCCGACAGAAGAAGAACGGACATTTGATGGAAATATCTTCAGGGTATGACACTTTCATATTCCGTGAGTTGGCAAAGTTGACCAAACTCAAACCAGGTTCAAAATGTTGGTTCGGATTGAAAAGGGACTTTGAAGGACTTGTATGGATTTCGAGAAGAAACCATTCGGTATTTGGAAATACGACTTTCGTTAATTGGGATCCCCATGCGGCGAATACTGTAAAACCTCGCAGTAGGGGAGTGATTGACTTGAACGGAACATGGAGTATGCTCCCCGAATACTCCACTTTGAGATGCTTTGTATGCCAGGCTGCTTCAGATATAATGGCTACTGATATATCACTAAAATTATTTCCGAAGTACAACAACTCTCTTCGCGTAAGGGTCTACTGGCCGTATGGTCTGTGGAAGGAATCATTTCAAGATAAGGGATTCCAGTGCTTCACTAACTCCGGAGGAGATCTGATACGTACAGTAGAGGCTAGAGAGATCTCCAACAAGAAATGGACCTTAGATGACTTTAAGATGCTAGATTATATTAGAAAAAGGTCAGGCAAATCGAATCTTAACATAGACATTCATAAGCAAGTATACGTACTGTCCACAGTACAGAATTCATCAGGACATTACTGGTGCGAAGGCCATATGATTCCAAATTTTGATATTGAGAGTAGCAACGCGATCCTAGTGAAAGGGGAGGAAAGTATGCACTTATACGCATTAGTCCTGGATGTGAAACGCCAATGCAAGAGGGGGAAAGACATGAGAAAATGTGATCCAACATTTTCCAGTGTTCTCGAAAATATGGCATCTGATCTATTGAAGGACTTGTCGAAGATTAATATATCATATGTTAGACCAATGAAAATTCTAAAAGTTTCCAACGAAGGCACTATGAGAATGTTGTTTCACATTCAGTTAAATAGTAGCTCAATTGGAGAGCAAGTTAGTTTGTCAGATAATATTAAAGAAATAATAGATCTCCGATGTAGCTCTTATATTTTTCGTTCTTTCTCTAGCACACAGTCGTGTCCTCGTGATATCACAGGAAAACATCATATGCGACTGCATTGGAAAGAGACGCCTATAGGGCATATAACCATGCCTGAAGAATTATGTATTGGCGAGAATGGTGTTCCTGTATATCGAATATGTGGAGGTGATTTCACTTTTGGGGCCCAGTGGATGCCACCATCAGGCAAATGCAATTTCGGAGATAATATATCGTACATTACCAGAGCTCTTCACGATCTGGTGACTTCCAGTACTGATGATGCATCTTGGGAGCTTAACGACGTGGCAGAAGAAACTGCTTTGCTGGTATCACATCCAACATCTTTAGGACCTGCCGATATTTACTTCGTGGCAATTATTCTGAAGAAACTTGCTACTGCACATTGGGACTTAGAAACTGCACCCTCACTCAGCACAATAATTCACATCATAAATAGTATACATCTTGCAAAAAGAGAATGTGTTCAACTTTCTCAGGCTTTTCTTAACGCCACTAATATAATGCTGGAGTCTCTAGAAGATCTCATAGAAAAGAGTACAGCCGCTGGAGTTTTGAGAAAGGAAGGAACGTTGCTTGCAGTGACGCCTCAAGTTGTGGTTCAGATATCTGATCCATTTATCAGTAACGTCTCAGGTTTGCTTCTACTGAGAAGAAATAATACATCACAGCCGACATCTTTCAGTGATTTCAGCATAGAACCTATAAGGAGAAACGAATTGGTTCCTGAATTTTGGTTTAGTATGAAAGATGCCGACGTCGGCGTTTGGGTACCGGAAACTGTGATCAATGAAATGTCGAGATTGATGGAAACGAAGAGCTTCAAGAGCTATGTGAATCAGACTGTAGATCCAAAAATAGTGATTGTCGTATTCTATGATGACTTTATTTTCCATAGTAGTTCCAACAAAGAGAATGTATCTTGCACTGAGAGAACATCGCAAAAGATCCACGCAATTTACAATAACGAGAAAGAAACAATTGTTGTGTCACGTGTTGTCAGCGTATCCATTCCTGGATATGGACCTGATCTGCCGGCACCGATACCAATAATATTCAGACCTCTTGTCAATATTTCTTCTTCTAACATCTCAATACACCGAAAGTGCGCCTTTTGGGACTTCACATACAATAGTTCCACTTCATCCTCCTCTTTTGGAGGGTGGTCCGAAGAAGGTTGCATATACGCTGGGAATTCATCTTTCACCGAAAATAACAATATCGTGGACATATGCATCTGTACGCATTTGACACATTTCACAGAACTCATCATCAGATCAAACCATGTGTCCAAGTTAGAATTTGGTCTTATGTCCAAGGATTCCACCCATTTAAGGGCGTTAGACGTAATAACTCTTCTTGGATGCTCTTTGTCTTTAGCTGGTGTTTTAGGAATTGCAATAACAGCTATTGCATTCAGATCATGGCGCCAGAAACCTGGTACCAAAGTTCTTCTGCAATTGTCCCTTGCTCTTGGAATGCAGATGGTACTTTTTATTCTTACAAGTGCAGACATAGTAGGTACTAGCTATAAGATGAAGGAAGGTGATTGTGAGAATCGTACTCGAACCAATGACTTAGGCAAGGACCTTTGTCCATTCTACCCGTATAAAGAACACTGCATTGTTATGGGAGCACTGCTTCATTATTCTGTACTCTCTGCGTTTACATGGATGCTAATCACAGCTTTGCTACAGTTCTTCCGTTACGTCAGAGTTCTTGGTGTGACCAGACCACCCAGATTTTTCCTGAAATCAATGTTGTTCGGATGGGGTGCTCCATTAATACCTGTCGTTCTAGTCCTGTCTATATCTCCCTCATGCTATACACCTCCAGTTATGGATGCTACTTTAATGTGCTACCCATCAGGCCTTGCTCTGTACTTCAGCATCCTCCTTCCCGTAAGTTTAATACTTGCAACCAATTTTATTGTATATGTAATGATTATTTGCAGCATACTCAAAATTCCTGATAGGAAAAACAATAATAACAGGGGAGGATCTTTACTTTTCCAGCAAGTCCGCTTAGGGATTGTGTTGTTCTTTTTGTTAGGCTTATCCTGGCTTTTTGGATTGCTGGCAGCTCTAGGTGCAGGTATTGGCTTTTCCTATTTGTTCTGTATCACAGCCACTATGGAAGGTTTCGTGCTCTTCGTTTTCTTTGTGATATGTGATCCCACCACAAGACATATGTGGTCAACGTTGCTTTTGATGTGGAAGAATATTGCCCTGAGAGCCAGTAACAGTGCATCAGACCTACTATCCAACTCTTTAATAATGTTGCCTCAGAGAAGCTCTACAGATCCGTAACCCTTCGAAGGGTTTCATCAAACACTAAAACAGCTTAACTCTATGTATTTTCTTGCAATCTGCAACAAGTATAATTTACCCGTATTAATGAACTTCATCTTGAATAAGAGGGCAATAGAAATTATTCTTACAACTCATAATTTACCAGCTTTTCTCTGATCAGTAATTTAAATATTAACTCGTGATAACAATGCCACCAATCTAAGATGGGAAGAAATTCTAAGTGCTGTGAAGGACCGGGTTGGATGGATGAAGATAGTGGATATGAGTGTTAGGAACAGGAAAATACATTTCGAATAGTCATGGCTGGCAGCCTTACTGCTTTGTAAATCCGTTTGGATCACCAGGGGTCGCACCCGACCTGATGGACTTCTACTACCACTACTAGCTTGTGCAAATTAGTAAAAATCTTCCTTCATTTACTGTGAATGATATAGAAAAACCATCACCGCATTAGGGGGCGGCGAATAAAGCACCGTGACCTTTGTACTTCACTGCAAAGAATATTTTGACTTTCCAATCGTAGAAATTCATCCCAATCAAGTATGTCTTTTAATATACGAAACAGAAGCAGAAATGGGTAGCGTTCCTTAACAATAAGTCAAGTACTCTTTCATGAATGATGAAGAATTATTATTCTAGCATCTGCAGCCTCAACGATAACCAGTTCAAATCTATTGGAGACGGAAGAAAATGTCTTCAGAGTTAATATCAAACTTTAGCTCAGTAGGACGCAAGGGAATTCTTATTAATTTTGCTAAACTTTTGAAAATGTAAAGACAATTGTTAACAATTGTTAACTTTAACCCTGTTTAACTCGACTAATTGCAATTACCTCTTGTAAATATTATAAACACATAACCTCAACAGCATAAATATACAGGTAGGGGAAAAAAACGGACCGACTAAAATATCTAATCATCGCTGGGAACTTCGTCGCTCGGTAATTTATCGGTGATTTCCAAGTCACTCGCGGCATTATCTATAATAAATTTTATCCGAATTAATAATGAGCAAAGGCAAAAACAAGGAATTTATTTTACATTCGCGGTTTTCAATAAAGTTGGGAGTTTTCGTGCAAATTAATTACCAAGATTCATACGTGGACCACATACAACATGGTATATGGCAACTTCAAGACATCATGCATTGTGTATGTTTTCATGCTTGTGAAAAACATGTCAGAGAACGATCTGGCTGTGCAATGTTGAAATTCTATGAATATATAAATATTTCATTAACATGAACTTAATCACAAATCGCATGATGGTTTCATATTTCCTTCATGTCTCTTCTGTCTCCACATATGCCATTTCCCAACGTGCTGTTAATTAATAATTCACGCCTATCTGAGGGAAATCATATTTCGAACAAGGAGAAGCGTAATATGTAATATGTAATTTGATCAATGTAGCCTACAGGGTATTCGAAATGGTTCGTAACGCGGAAACTTTAGTGCTTTTGTACCTGTTAAATCAGGTACCCACCCCTCGTATTTTCATAACCTTCACGAAAAGTAACCCCCCAACCTCAAGAAAAGTAACCCCTTTTACAAATAGTGGAATAACAGTACGCTTACTCTAAAACTTCTGCTGTATTTGTAATAAGAGAGGTGTCAATTGAAAAAAGTAGGGTAGGACCCAGATTTGAAGGTATTAACCTATTTTTTCCCCAGCTTCCTAATTAGAACATTTTAACGTACTTTTCCGTTTCATGGTTCTTGCTTCGGAATATATGAATCTTACAGAACCTAAAAAGGGCTAAATAAGACTGAAGGGCTTAAAAAGGGCTAAGGAGGATTTTTGCTGAAAAACTAGGGGATAAAGATGACTTTTGCAGAAAAACACGATTTTTAAATACGATTAAACACATTAATCCAATTAATGCACAGGAAAATAAATATGTGAATTTGTGCATTATGAATATTAAGAACAGACATAATAAAATTAAATTTATACAATACACTGTAATTAACAATGTGTATGTGAATTTGTGCATTATGAATATTAAGAACAGACATAATAAAATTAAATTTATACAATGCACTGAAATTAACAATGTATATGTCGTTCCTAATCCATATTTTGAACTTTAAAATAACAAGTTGCGACCAACGACATAGAAGTATATTAAAGAACAAATTCGTGACACTCGGGTCTACTTATTTTTGTAGATCAGAAGTGAATTGAATGGTGTATTGAATAATTGTATCATTAAAGGGTTAATATCTCAATTGTTTGTGCTATTTTTCCAGTGCCGATACAAGGAATAGTTACTTGTTTCTTATCTTTAAAAAATAGAAAAACCGTTTTAAATTATAATACAATTTTCGGTGTTAATCTTAAGTGTTCATTAGGCCTATATATATATATATATATATATATATATATATATTTATTTGGTGTTTGTAAGGTGTTTATAGTCGCTTTAACCATGATTATATGTTTTATTAAGATGACCAAACTCGTTTGTTTAAAGCCTAAAAAGGGCTATTCCTCGAAAATACAAGGCTAAAATATATTTTATGAAAGCCTAAAAATCCGTGCCCTGTACATAGCTTACAACAGAATGAATTCAAAATATATTTCAAGATATGTTTAAGAAGAATTTAACGTTTTAACTTCTTGTTAAATCTTTTCCACATTCCCTACATATTGTACAGACAACCCGGCTAATTATTATTTGCAAGTGTACATTACGTTCGAAAGAAACTTCTCTCAGGATCCAGCAGAAAGCTATTATAATTACTCTAATATATTATTATATATTTTTCACATGGGCTCACTACTTATAACAAGTTAATTGTATGACTAGAAATAACGACTACATGAAAGTTAACTCGGCATCAACGCAGAATACATTCACATGAAAGTACACTATCTACACTACTCTGCCATCTGTTGTCCTGCAACAAAACTACCTTGTTCGCGAAAGTATAATGAAAATTGTGGGTATCCTGTTAGTAAAGAAATATTATGATGACTGTAATTTTAAATAGCAGTAGCCTAGTGAACTACCTTTCTATATCCTTTACAATCCATTTCAATTCATGTACGGAGTACATGGCTTCTTGGTGGAGGTTTCACTTGAATTTATTTATTTTAAACACACACAAATACACAAACATATATACATAAAATATACATATTCCAGTTTTAGCCAAATGTAGTTATGGAGACTTTAAATCTAAAATTAAAAAAAAACTCATATAACTTAAATATTCATCCCTTTTAATATAAGTTTATTTTTTGGTACCTCCTGCTATCATAATAATTTATTTTTCATTACTATAATTATTTTATAACAATTGAGTGATGTCTTTACTCTCAGCTTTTGTCTTATCCCCTAATACTATTTTACAATATTTTGTCTGTTTAGTTTTAAGGTAACATTAGGTTAAGATTACATTTCAATAATGTAAAACATGTATATATAAACATGGAACTGCCCCCGAGCACGAACTCCTGCTCTTTGGGGGTTCCAGGAACTTGTATATTATGTATCGTATTTATGTAATTTTAAAATAAATAAATTATATATATATATATATATATATATATATATATATATATATATATGCCTATAGAGGCCTATATTTAAACGCACCCGTACGGCAAACACTCCTGGTCGGGATAAGTTCTACAAACAAATACAGTATATAGGCTATATTGGAAAAAGACACCAAGGCAGTTTCAGAGAATATGTTTAAAAGTAATTAGTTATCCTTATTTTCCGATAGAGGGCAGAATGACAGGTGGTAAGCTATTTTCCTCGACGACTATCTAGACCAGGAATCTAAAGCCCTTGTACGTGAAAGCGCCGGGAAATTTGAGAATTGAGAACATCTGCAACGTACTTTTGTTATATGATTCCTTCCTCTTTTATGTACACTACAATATACTGTAGTAAGCAGGGTAACTAAGGCAAGGCTCATTGGAATTTGGCCCAGAGGCTCTAATCTAGAATTCAAGTTCTTTAATGTATCATGTAAGGACCCGAGTTCATTGTCCTCCCGGAGAACTTTATTCTCAGGACTTTTACGTCCTGAAAATCCATATACCATGTAATGGATCCAGAAGCTGACATGCTACTTCTCAACCACAGAGGCGACCTTTGATTACTAGGGGGGGGGGTGTTCAATAATTAATTGGATAATACAATTATTTAAATTAGGGGTTCTATTACTTAGATATGACGCACTTGACTCGTTACGCACCGCTGAGAGAATGGTTCTCGGGTTAAATTAAAATACATTTCAGTCTTAATTCATGTTTCCTCATACTTTTAATTACATCTTTCACAGATTGTAATGTATCGGTAATCCTTTTAGTAGTGTAAAGTAGAGAGGATTAGGCTTAATACTGCTACTAACAGTGTCCAGAAACCTGGGATAACTTTAAGAAATAAGAATATGTTAGTGAAAATTGTATAAATTACACATTATATTATATATAATATCAATAAAAATAAATATTAAATACATTTCTAATCCCAGAGTGATAAAATTCACTGATATAGTATTGCAATAATTTATGCTCCCTATTCATGCCGTGGACTTTCTTAGGGTTCCAGGAGGTTCATGTTCCCAATTTTTAGATACTGGGTTCTTGAAGGTGGTAAGATTATCATCTGTTATCCCCAGGATTACTCCCTTACTAAATTCTGTTAAAGGGCGAGTCGATCCCAGGGCCGCAGTGCATCAGAATGAGGTCAGTTGAAAAATCCCAATGACCTCATAGGGAATCAAACCCGTGACCAAAACAAACTGTGCCAGGGCATACCCCGTGGAATATGAAGGCTTTAGTAAAATTATTATTAAAAATTGTTGTACAGTGAGCTGTACCACAGTTCCGTTCTTTTCCTATTTGCAAAGCCTGAAGAGCAAAGATGCTAAATTGCAAAGTAACCTATATTGAGAGAAAAAAATTCACAGTAGGTTTAGGAATAAAACTTACTTTTGTAATAGTTCAATTTTCCTTGCATTTAAATTGGCAAAAATAATGAATTTTCGGGTGGCGGTTGACGATTAGCTACGTTATGGAAAAGCAAGAAGAGAAAATTTGTGTCAATGTTTGCATGCGTGGCCCGCTGAGTAGCCCTCGAGTTGTTATCTCTAGGTAATCTTTTGTATTGTTCTGCTTCCAGACTAAACCAAGGCCACTCCTACATGTATAATAATAATAAAAATAATAGTAATAATAATAAAATAGTAATAATAACAATAAGAATGAGAATGATAATAATAACAATATTCCATTACCGTCATCACTATATAAGTTTGGGCTAACAACTTATAATAAATTAATTGTATATATAGCCTAATAAGCTATAAATTCGGATTTTATATTAATTTAACAATTTATAAAATCAATTTATTACAAGTTTCACCGGAAACAAGCAAAGAAGAGAACACAATAATCCACTACCGGTACTGATTTTCTTAAACCCGAAACATAGTCAAGATTACTTAACTAATTTTTTATGGACAACTAATGCACGAAAGTACTACTCCCACAAGTTGAATTGTTTATGTGTAAATATTTTAGGTCGGACCTGCGAATTGTGCAAATTTTATGTGATAAAAATCCAAGATATCCTTTTAATTGATAATTAATATAAGTTACATAGTTAATTCAGGGAAGCCTAACCGCTAAAACTTCTTTACGCAGAATAAACATACGTAGAATCCGCACGAAGAACGGAATTTTTATTTGTAAATTAAAAAAAAGGGACAATAAATTTCACTGGCCATTAACGAATATCAGGGTATGGTTCCTAGTTTTTAAGTAAATGAGCAGAGCAAGGGCCAAAGAATCCTAACCCTGCTCATTATAAGTTACTTATATATATGGAAAGAGAGGGTGCTAGAAAGGCAAAGGTGCTAAAAATAAGGCAAAATAGGGGACAAAAAGTTGCTAACCCAGCTCGTTATGTAACATACTCGTACTTACATTCACCACCAGCAGGCTTCTGACTTATTCCAGCGGATTTAAAAAGAAAAATAGAACATTTAATTTTTTTTTTTTCATTGTTGCAGGCGAGCCTTCAGTCCCACGTTTGCTGAAAGCAGACAGATTCACTTATCTATTCCCGCGTTCTCTGCAAGCTGATGAAAAGTTAATTGAAAGTTACTTAAGATATTAGATATTGGAACTAAAGCAAGACAATTACAATAAAATAAAATAAAAAATGAAAACCCAAAAGTCGTAGGCTGTAAGCGATGAAATGCGTTTTAGAAGATTAAAAAGCTGCAAACAGGGAGAAAAGGGGTTTACGGACACGTTGGAGAAAAATGGCTAAGGGCCATGAAAACGGAAAAAGGCGTTAAAACAATGCCGCAATTCTCAACTAGAGGCAACGTTTCACATTGTGCTTTCTTTCACAGGAGTTCTAATTTGCCGTACAAAAAAAAAGATGGACATTTAAAAATCCTAACCCTATATATAAGGTAGGAGCTAGGAAATCACTCCTATGAAATAAATGTAGAAAAGTAACAAAGGCACAAGAAATTGTGCATATGAAGGTAGATCAGTTTTGCACGAAGCACGAAAGCCGTGGGTCACGTGCCAGCATTTTATCTCGTGGAGATTCGCCTGGCAAATATGCTTCTCTCTCTGCATAGTTGCCTGGGTCTCATAGCTGTCTGGGGTTCTCCTGTCGATATCTCTATTACAGCAAAGAGTTACTAGATGATTGAACTGCTATACCGTAGAGGCACTATTTGTAGTAAATTCGACTCGCCTTTTTTTTTTTATTGCCAAGGAATTGGTTGAAATTTAACTTTAATTAATGTCAACTATCTCTTATTCTTTAGAGTGGGGAAAATGTGAAAATAAAGTGACGTGAAGAGATGATAGGGAAAATGAAAATGAGTTCTTGGTTACTTATGGACTAAGGGGATTGAAAAATTATCTTGCAAATCTTTTTAATGAAATTCTACAGGAAATAAGATCTGTAAAAAACTTAAATAATTTCAAAAAAAAAGTTGAAGATTTTTCTAGTGAACAATATCTCTATTATACTTACTGTATTTGTGTAAACTATTGTAACAATTTTACTATAATAACTTTGAAGTTTGTCATCCTTTGTAATACTGTCCCTTAATGTGAGCAATTGGCTCGTTGGGACCTTTTGTTAAATAAATAAATAAATAAAAAAAACTGACAGATTAATTTTTAACTAGCGAAAAGGACTTCGAAATAGGCGAAAACAAAAACTGGGCTATAAATACGGTATTATAATATGCGACTATTGAATGTGTTATCTGGTATGAAAAATGAATCTGCATAAATAAATTCTTTCTCGGATTTTGTTGTAGATTAGGACAAATTCTCATATGAAAGAGAAAAACTGATAGTCACATGGCTTTATCTACCCTAAGCATGGATATAACTGTCTCCTCGCTATGCCTCATTTTCCTGAACCGCCGCATAGGCATATCTTGAATATCCATTTCGGAGAGTCTCCCTTCATCTAGGGCCGATTTGTTCGGAAAACGAGACCAGGATTTTAATGTTGTGTATGCCTACGAGTCTGATGTTTATTGCTAAGAAATAAACCTATATTGCATATTATGTTCCAATGTACCCACTACATGCCGATTAAAGAGACTGACCAACTATAGTGTTTAGATATTTAACGAATTTAAATACATTGTGTTGGTCGTAGCTCGCACACAATTCAAACGTAAGAAATAGTCAAGGTATTCTTAAGGTCACTCTGTTTTTCAGTCAGCTTATAGTTTGACTAATGGCTCACTTACTTCTAGGAGTCATTATTAAGTGAGAGCATTAGTCTTAGGGGAAAAAATCAAGTGTGAGTGGGAAACACTAATTCCTCCATAGAACCACGTTACAACATACAGAAGAGCATTACGGTAAGTATTGAGTGCCGAGAAGTGTGTCGTAAGTGTGGAGACGATAATAATTTGGAACGAAACGAGGAACACGGATTTCACCGATATCCAAATATGTGCGTAAATAGCAGTGAAATAATTTATCTTCATAAATAACATAATATGAACATAATTATGTTCATATGTTAGCTTTATATTTCTTCTACTTTATATATAATTATATATAATTACTTCTATATATAATACTTTATACCTTATATACTAATATACTTTATATATAATTACTTCTACTTTATATTATAATTCTTCTACTTTATATTTGGCCTGGGTAAAGCAGAGAGGCATCAACTTTTTGCTCCGGGTATATGGGTTCGGTACCTACCCAGATTAATGGCATATATGTGTGTGCAAAAAAGTGCCAGTTCAATTTTTAATAGATTTGCAGAAATATGTAAAATAGCTTCTGCGAAGAATTCCAGCACACTGGACTAAATAGCAATACAGCACTTTATACGTATCTGGTTGATACAATATACATTTTCCTACAAGCCCACAATGAGACGATTCTGGCAAAAGTTCCTACAGCATCTTCAATCATGAATTGGTGAACAAGGAATTATCAGAAAATATAACGGTATATAAGATCTGTAACATAAACTTTTTGAAATTGAAATTTTAAGCGAAACTCGAATAAGGTACTCGAGCACACAGCCTATTTGTAGAATGCTTAACTTCTTCAGAACTTGACCAACTTGACCAACTTGATCTCTGCAATAACTTAACGGTAAGTGTCATGGTTACGCAGTGTTAACAATCATAATGTGGAACTTATCTTTAACCATTCCACTGCTACTAACGTGCTTTGAGCCATTGAGCATCACTTATCTTCAAAATATTGTACTGTACTTTAATAATACTAGAGGAAACCTAAGTTCTGATCTGAATTTCGAAAGTAGTGAACTCATTATTGTATATTCGTGATTTGAAAAAGGTTTGATTCTTATCTCTCTCATTGTCGCGTTTAATAAAAATTGTATAATATAAATAATTGTATGTAATTGTTATAAGATTTAATAATGTTCGATATTGGGGTTAGTTCTTCATTTTCATTTGATGTATTAAATAATCCTAAAACAATGCAAAGCGTACTACATGCCTGCGTGTTCAGGAGGTTTATCAGTATTTTTTAAAATTAGTAGGTTTCAAATTCTTTAGTTATTATTTTTAAATGCCTAATACCTGATTATTGAGACCAATACTGCATCGCATTATAACAACTAAAATGTACAACATTAAAAAAAAAAAAGAATGCGTCGTTCTCTCACTCAGAGTCTTAAAAAAATTAACTTAATATTTTCTTTATGTTTACGGCAACCTGAAACTTGTGGTAGTGTGTGTTTTCCGAGCCTCCATTGTATTCTGACAGTTGTCTTCTTAGTTAAAGGCAAATTTTTCTTAAGCTTTCGATCACTTTCTATCATTTAACTGCAAACGCATGTGAATATCAGACTATGGATAGCTCGAAGGGATGAAGGTCCACCTATACCTATTTTCCCTTAGTTTATTGTATTCATCCACAAACTGTAGTATTGCCCTAATATAGATGTAAATTATGGAAGACTTCTAGGAACACTATATGCTAATGGTGCATCAATATTCTTAATTTGTATTTATATGTAGGCCTAAGTGGTGACACGGTGCCGATTTTATTTGTTTTTATCTTACTTTTATATACTGATACTGTGTGTACTTAGGTATGTTGTCATAATTAAAGTCTGGTTTGAGGAATGGCAGTACATAACAAGTTGCTTCTCTCCACACGCATATTGCGTTCTTCATAGGTCACACTACCGTAAAAGTGAATTTTTATTTCGTAACCTTTGAGGTTAATTTTTTTAAATGTTATATATTCTATGAATTTTAGGAGCTTCATAACCTGTACTCGTCACCGGATATAGGAAGGATAATTAAATCACGAAAGATGAAATGGGCTGGACATGTTGCGCGCAAGGGGGAGGAAAGACATATCTCAAAAATACTGATTGGGAGACCCGAAGGGGAAATGCCTCTTGGAAGACCTAGACGTAGGTGGGAGGACATTATTAGGATAGATTTAAGGGAAGTAGGATTTGAGAGGGATGGTTGGAGGGAGTTAGCACAGAATAGGGTTGAATGACGGGCTCAGATAAGCGCGGTAATGAACCTTCGGGTTCCATAAAATAGGTAATATTCCTTTATCATGCTTAGGAATTGATATTGCCATTGAGTAAGCAAGTATGAATTTTAGTGTCTTATTTCCGACTCGACATTTAATTTAATTACTTATCACCTCATATGCAACTCTATAGATGTAAAGTTTTTGGAAAATTGTGCTTTACTTCTAATTACATGAAATGAATTGCTCAAGTCACTGATGTAACTAGAGTTTCACATCTAATTATACAATTATTCGGAGTAGCTATACTTAGTTTATAAACTATACTCCTCCTTGTCTCTCTCTCTCCCCCCCCCCTCGTCAATTGCCATACAATAATCTGTAGTTTGGTGACATTATCGGATATTGGCAATACTCAGTTCTCCAGCTTCCCCCACCTAATGAAGGAATAATAACTGACGTCATGTAAGGCAAAGCATTACACACGAGAAGTTGTAAGAGGCACAGTGTTACTGACCACCGCGAATCTAGAGGAAGCTGCGAGTGTTACGTGTGCGTGCGCAAGTGAAAGTGCTTCGAGCAAAGAACAGTCAGTGACCCGAGGAACCAGCAGGTATGTGGGCTCATTCATTTCGATAGCCGGCTCATACTAGAAGATGACCCAGGCTTCACTATTAAAATATTTTACAGCTATTTCATTTCCTTACATACATGCCTATACATTTTTGTATCAACGCATACCAACGCATACCAACAAATAATTTAGGTCTTCTGAAAGGAAAGACGCAAATTAATGTATCTGTAAGAAAATCAAACAAGTATCCCACAGAAATATTTAGATCGTAAGAAATATTTTTAATGTTTCTTCTTGTACCATATGTACTACAGGAACAGGAAATGTTCGGAACTGAAATTAGCTTTCGAGTTGTGGGCAACTGACAGATGTCTTGAAGTCGCGGATTTAGAAGGTGATTACAGGGGCATGCGCACCCCCTTCAGACGGGATAACTAATAAGTATATAGTCAGATAAACTAGATGACTAGAATGAACCATAGCTTTAAATACTGCATCTTTTAATTACTATAACAACTTTTAATTAAATTTAGAAGGAATTATTACTTTTGATATTCTCTAGAATATCTTATATTGTAAAAATACGATTTATTCTTTCTTTCTGTCATATTCCTGTAGTGTTTGGAAATTTGAGTAAAAACTATTTAATTAATCTAAATTAATTTGATTGCAATTTCTGTGCATTTGTAAAGAAATTATTTTAACCATCTATATTCTTTAGGCAGAGATCTTGTGCTAGGCTATCTGACGCATAGTTAACATGAGAACATGAGAATCCACCGTTGAGAGACTTGAGGTCTCCTCGGTCCAAAAATACTACAGTATTTCAACAAAATATCTTTGAACAGCATAGTTCGAAAATAAAAAGTAGCAAGAAAATGAAATTTTATATCCTAATTAGGTAGCTCAGGGATTCAAGGTGATTCAAAGAATGGTGTCGAATTTCTCTTTTTCTTATTATAAGTTTACGTTAAGAAAATTTCAATTAACGGGATTTTCTTGATCTGATTCTACCGGTATTGTTTAAGTTTTGTACACTGACGGCAACTACTAGAAGCTAAATCTTTTATTCAAAACACTGTCTTCAATTGCCTGAATGACAGTTATAAGCTAGTTTCTCTCTTGTACAGTCAAGCTCTCTTTTCATGAGATGCAGTGGTGTCATTTACGTATGAGAAGCAAAACATGACTATCCATTGTTAACACCAATAAAAACATCATACTAATAGAAGAAATAAGGAAGAATGGTAACAACTGGCCAGTCACCATGAATCAGCTAGTATCCAGACATCTAAGAGCATTTCATACTTTCTGTAATTCATTGGGGCTGTGATAGGGGATGTTCAGAGATAATTAACACATGAAGAAGAGCAGTATATAAGGAAAATGTAAATAAGACTTTCTGTAGGGATTTGATATTATTCTATGAAATTTTATTTTAATATATCCTAAGTACCTTTTAAATTATAATTAACTGACAGAATGCGAAAGTAAACATTTAGATTGGCATGTACACATCTAACATGGACAAGAATGAGAACAAGAGAAGCATTTAAGGAAAATGTAAATAAGACTTTCTTTAGGGATTTATTATTATTCTATGTAATTTTACTTGAATTTATTCTAAGTATCTTTGTTTTAAACAATGTATATATTATCATTATTCAACTTGAAATTATGGCATGTAATGCATGTAATATTACTCCGTAATGGGGCATGCTGTAATAATAAATTTAAAAAAAAAAAACCAATAAAAACATTTGAATGTTTCACATAAGATTTTTTTAAAAATTAATATCGGAGGTTCTAAATTAGCCTATATGCATTCTTCTTTCAATGCATCTGACCAGTTACATTTTACTAAACAAGCTCATAGTTCTAACAATTCAGTGTAGTTGCAATTACTTCTTATCTCACAGACGAAGAAACTAATGCGATTATAAAAAAAAAATAAGGATAATTTGATGATTAATGTATGTTGTTGACAGGATTATTTAAAAAGTCTACCCATGAGTTTTTTTAGACCAGATTTGTTAACTTGTTCTATACTCTTCTCAATCTTTCAAACATTAAGATATTTGAGTAAGAAAAGGTGAGGTTTTAGTTTTGGAGTCTTTGCAAGTGATACGTCATTTTCAGAAGGTTTATACAATAACTAGATATATTTCCCAATTATCCTGTACTATTCGTTACACTATCTATCTTTTTGACCTCTATAGGGAAATGTATTATTTTTTGAAGTCACGATTTTAGTAAAATCCAAGAAAGTAGTTTTACCAAGGCAAATACAATATTCAATTGTTATTCATTCTAAGATTTCATTTTTCTTTACTACTGAAATCCTTTAGAAGTCTTTATAATCATAAGTATCTCTGATACTACTAGTTTATATTATTGTTATTGATGTGCAAGTACAGATTCCTAAAAGTGGCGTGAATGTACCTATAACGGGGGAGGTAAAACTCAGAGAAGAAGAAGAAATAAAGTAATTAATTTAATGCATACATCCAGCAAATGTCATTCATCAGCTCCTTAACACTTTTTACTTATACCTTTCAACACAGCTTATTAACAAATTAATAATTTTCGGGGGTTTTTCGATTTGAGGTCAACATAATTATCTCTTGAAAATCTTTAGATGAAGGATTGGCTTGCTAAAGAACTCCAGTGGATATGTTACAGGTGCTTGGAAATCCCAGAACTATAATATATTCCATATATTTTAATTTATAATCTGTAGAGTCCCAGAAGTCCCCTTGTATAAATCATAACACCTGAAAACTTGTCTTTGCTTCTTTCGATAAACACAAGGGTCTCCGAAGGAACCAAGATAAAATAGTGCAAAACAAAAGTAAATGCATTCTACATTTAGGTACGTCTAACTACTTGCTTTAGGCTTAGTATAATTATCACTAGTCTCATAAGAACACCCGGTAATAGTGCGGTATGAACTCAAGTACCTCTAGTGCTTATTCACATAACTTTTTCCACCGCGTTTAATTGGAGTGGGCTAAGGCGATTCTTTGTTATTTAATCTCTCTATGGCCATATTCAAGACTGCTTTGCTAACCCTATTGCAATAAGAAAGATATTTTATGTATGCAAGAAACATCAAATTGTTACCAAATTATAAGTGGTCGACATTTTTCCAAATAAGCCCTTCTGCCAGAATATACCGCGAAGTGGTGTTCGGAAACTCATTCTGAAGATGACAAGATGATCTGAACACTAAGACGAAAGTGTTCATGAGTTAATGAATTACTCTTGCAGAATTACTTCATTTACAGTTAATTCTTTATTTAATTTATTTCTTATTGTTTTAATTGTATTTTAATAGTAATGTACCTACAGGTTCTTGTATTTACATAGTTTTAGTTTAGTTATTTTAAGTCTTATTATAGGGAATCTAAAACTCGTTCTGCTATCACATTTCATCCATGACAACAGTAGACAGGGCAGTCATAGGGTAAGAGAAGGAACCATCAAAGTGAAGGAACAATATCAATAGCGTTTTTCTCTCGTGAGTTAGAACAATAAAAATATACGAATGCGTATTTTTCGATGGGAAAGACACGGCAGGACGAGAGAGAAATAAAGGGGGAAAGAATAAAAATAGAAGAAGAGGGAGTTAAGGAAGACGGAGGGGGGAGAGAGAGAGAGAGCGATAGAGAGATTTTGAGATTAGAGGCCCTTCAACAACTCAGGTCATGGGGGCAGAGCGATAAGGACAGATGCTGATGACTGTGAGGAAATAATATGCCCGACAGGAGCTGCAGCATCTTAATGATGTGTTAGCGTGGTACGTGTTTTGAATCTGCCTTTACGCATTATCTCTACAATGACTTACTTGAAAAACACGCCCACTAATAAGTCATTTCGTAAAAGATACCAATAAGGGAAAAATGAATTCTTCACTGCGGAACTTCTGTACTGCATGCAAAAATTCCATGATGTGGCATAGAGTAAGGATCATCCCTATATGGGTCATTCCATATGAAATCATCCAAATTTTTAAAAAATGGTTGCATGACCATTTTAGAAAGAAATAATTTTTTGTGTATGAGTTCATATATGTTTCAAGATATCAAAACAAGTTTTCAAAAAAATCTTGTGTTCTTGGTTGCCCAGGGGTGTCCATTTTTCAATCCTGGTGTAACACATTTTTTGCGAATGAAGCTGATTACAAATATTTTCATAACTCAACAACCATAAAAGTTAAGACATTTGAATTATGGACCATTTTGTAACCATTGAAGCGTACTTTCAGAAATATTTTATTGTTTTTCTTCAACGCAAAACTTTTCATATGAAAATATGAGTTTGAAAGTCGGGTAAATTTTTCCAAAAAAAAATTACTTTTTGGGCCAAATTTTATGCAACCTTTGTTGGATGATTTGGCATGGAATAACCCATATATTATGAAAAGCAATGTCTCAGTCTATCCGTCCGTAAGTACGCCTGTAACTCGATAACCACTAATCGATTTATATATTTTTGTTTTAGCTTATAGAAATGTTATCTGGTCAGGGTTTAGTATATTTCGTTACACTTCATAGCCCAAGAAATACGCACCAAGTTTGAATCAAGTGCAATACATCAAGTTTGATATAACCGATCGGTTGTTCGCGGACGTGTAGCCCAGTTAACTCTTGCAACTAAGAAGAAATAAAGACACTTTTGTTAGTGCGATTTCATGCAATTTGGTTGCCCATCCACCATACGAGTGAGAAAAAAATGCACGAGTTTTAGCCTTAACCGAGAAACATTACCAGGAAGTAACAGTACTTCATTTTTAGTGCACTCGACGTTCTTCCGGAGTTTGAGAATGACGTCTGTCTGCAGCTAACTCTACATCTGTACTAATTTTAATATTAAATAAACTAAATAACATGTAAATAAGATCAGTTCTCGAGTTACAAGCGCACTAACGGAAAAGACAGACGGAGGGACGTTCCGTTTTATAATTTGTAGGGAATAAAATTAGTGCATCTCTATTATCGTATAAGTTAAACCTTCCAACAATAATTTCTACAAAGCTCGAGTGGGCTGCCATTTTACTTCCATCAAGTCTGCCTACTAGCAGTAGCCGGTTATTGGTTAATCCACCCTCTCTTTTGCCAAACTCAAGGATGTTCTTCCAGCATTCGAGTCCGTAGTACGTATTTCGAATCTAATTCCCGGATAAATATGTAACTGCCAGATATATAGACCTACTGGCCAGATGTTTATCGCAGGTAGGTAATATAGGCCCTACAATAATACCACAACAATAGTAGCGCAATAATACATATTATGTGATAAAGAGGTTTGTAAACACTTTTGAATGCATTATTTTATGTGTACTGTATTCGTTTTTAAGTAATTCATATGCGACTGTATAAGAGTATAGTCTATTTAATTAATTCGCTGTACAGGTTACCTATCAAAAGAGGAAGGAACAAATTTTGGCAAGGGTCTATTATTTTAAAGATAAAATATTAAGATTCCGATTACAGAATTACATAGAGATAATAATAATAATTATATTACGTCAATGTCGTTTTTCTAATATCAACTATTCCTAAGCGTGATTATTTCTCCTCATGTTTTATTAACGAAATAATCAAATTAATCATAGGCATTTTATTCTTTAAAGTTATCACTGAAGATCCACATAGCTCTTTGAAACACTATATAATGCCTATATAAGATTGCGTTACACATAATATAGTATAATATAATATATTATCACCTTATTATATTTTATACGTCTTAGTATGTTCATATATTATATTATAGAATATATCTTTTTACAATGTTGGTATTGATTTAGCGATTAGTAAAGGAACATTATACAAAGAAGATGGCACTGCAAATTAAGATACATTTATTAATTAGTTTCATCAGTGGATCCTATAAAATTATACATCACTCAAAGAATGTTATTAGGAACATGGAAGAAAACAGCGAAGTATATCAGATTTACCCATCTTAATAATTTGGTACCTTGATATGGCACTGATTTCATTTGATTTTTGGTTTCTTACAACCCAATCAAGAAAATGTTCAAAATGGCATGTGACCTGTATCTTAATGGAGGAGTACCACGATGTATTGAACAACATATTTATAGGAAATAAATGAGAAAGTAGTGGTTTGACAGAAACCTATTAATGTTATACAATGCTCCGTCGTTTATAGCCTACGTGATTTCAAAATAACGACCCCTCTCAATTTCAAACAAGCTATGACATGTAATACGACTCCGTGCCATATGCATTACAATATTATAAGGCGAGAAGTATCATCACCGTGAAGTAACGTCACCGGTTACGTCAGAAGCAAAGCCACTTGTTGAAGATGAAGGTCGTGTGTGCGATGAGGAAGATGAGTTTGTGTCTTATCCTTGCGATCCAGTCTCCTCTGACCTTCACGTGTAGGTGGTCAACTCTTCCCTATACAGTATACAGTCTGTCCAATAAAATATGAGCTTATATGCAGTCAGGGAGCCTACAATTAATTCGAATATTATGCAATGATTTTTACATCACACGCACACATTGAATCAATTTTATATTATTTTCAATTGTAAAAAAAGTTATGTTTATTAAGAGTATGTACCAACATTGGAGATATACTTGACTTATTTGATTGAACCAAATACTGAAATCCAAACATATTATTTTAAAATGTGATTTTTAAGTTGTTGTTAATTTACTAACATGTTATTTAATATAGAAATAATGTGTTTTCATAAGTCTTATTTTTGAAATTGTAGCCTATTACAGGAGTGATGTGACCGTGTGGTCGTGCGTAGGTCATTAATATGGAACCAAATGTTCAAACAAAATTTCTCCTCAAATAAATTTTTGTACATAACTTATCGTCCAAAACATTCCTTCCATTTATATGATAGGCCCTACACGTGGTAAAATGACTTTATTTTGCATGTCGAATTGCTTCATTCGCACTTACAGGCTCGTTCCGCAAACATACCTACTCGCTAAATAAAATCCTTCTTTTAGCCCTTGTATCATAAATAAGTATTATATAGCTTTAAAAGGAATATCATAGTACGCCTACAGCTTGCAATAGCCTCGCAAACTTCTAATAAAAAAGGTAGATCTGTAGGAGCAAATAGATTTATTTTTGTACAGAAAGAGAAAAGATTTTGATGGTTTATGTCTAAGCGACAATATTTTTTGATGCTGTTAAAATCCACATATTTTTTGTCCTTGCTATTAATTCGGAAGAGCTTGTTTAAAGATTTCATGCTTGTAAAGTTTATACAGAAAGAGGGAAGAAAATGACTTTGCGTATTAATTTTTATTTTATTTTAAACTTTCATATATTTTTAATTTGCGAAGGCGGTGACAGGATAAAATCATAATTCAAAACGTATGTAAGTTAGATTATCTCAAATCTATCCATCTTTCGACACTCACAAGTTGTAGGCCTTCTTCGAACTCATTTATAAGTTCCTATTGTAGCTATGTATGAGTTATTTTTGCGTTATCTGTGAATAAGCTAACAAATTGGAACGGCATAACATCTAATGAATTTTGAAACATTCTTTTTTGTAACTCTATACAAATTTCTGAAATGTCTATTTTTTTACGAGGGAATCAGAAATAAAGGAAGTTCGAATGAGAGGAAATTTATGAAATTATAAATGTGGCAAAAGTTATAACTTTAGATACATGTAAGGACTAGTTTTTCCAATGGTTTTTCGTAACAAGCAACAATACAAGGCAGGATCTATGATAATGATCTCGTGATATACAATAGAAAAATCAACTTTCAAAACAATAGAGGAACTATTGATCTGTTTAGGCAACCTCTAATCTGTTACCAATGGAGAAGGCTTTGAAATATTTAAATGTCTTACTGACGTGGAAAGTTCTTACTAGCTAATCGATAACAAATTCAGTCGTTAACCGAAGTTTGAGACAGATGTATCCTGACTCCTTAGAAAATTATAATAATTAGCTCGTTGGATTTAAAATATACCATTATATATTCCGAATGTAATTTTTAAAGGGAAGTAGAGTCATAAAAGTATGCGAGACATTCATAATCGTCATTAACCCTGGATTGGTTTGGTGTAAAAGAAAAAGGCGTCGTTAGTCTGCTGGAGTTTCTGAAAGGCCAGGTGTTTTATTGATAACATGACTTACCTGTGACAATCTTATATTACAAATATAGAAGTACATTGCGTATAATTTTCCGTTTTTTTATGTAAGTGATAGTTGAAATTAAGTTACTTATTTTTCAACCAACACTGTACAGAAAGTGTTATCGGTTATAAATGTTATGAAATATACATTAATGTAATTAATTTTTGGTGTTCAGATGAATGGAATTATTACAAATCGATTTAAAATATTGCAAACCAATTGCATTTTAGTTCAGTTGTAATCACTAATTTAGGTTTCAGAAATATATTCTTTTACATACGTGGTCTTGCTATGTCTTGAACAAGTTCTCATTCCATTTTTTTTTTTAGTTTAGTTTATATAATATTGTCTGTCTTGTCCTGTCCTGTCTGTTTGTTTAATAACCTCTTCAATTACTTTTTAGTACTGGTATGTTCTTAGCAAACGTGAACCGAAGTGTGGCGTTTATTATTATGTGGTCAGCCAAATGTCAGGAAATCGAAGATGTGTCGTTAGTAATCCACAGTCTGTGGTAATTAGTGATCAGTTATTTTTATTTTATATTGCATTATCTGAAGAGACACTGGAAGATGCTGACAAATGCTTGTGTTGATTTAAAATAAAATATATCCAATGATCTTATTAATTATTTGATTTTATATTGAAGATTTAAACTGTTAGGTCTACACACTGTAGAAAGTGGAGCTTAATTAAGATGTCCATTCCTGTCAAGCATCCCATGCATGATTCATTGAAGAAGATCTGGTAACATTATGTTAGACGCTTACTTAATGTAAAGGATAGTTGAGAATCACGGAATTGTCTATAGTATCTGAAATTTAAACTTAAAATGACCAAGCATACTATGTTAATTAAGTCAGATAGTTGACATTTAATTACTTTTAGACTTCAATTTTACTTACATTTTTTGCAGAACGTAAGTTTCATAAGCTTTGCCCACATTTTCAACTGCTAGTCAACTCAACAGCCAGTTGAAAATGTGAGCAAAGCCCATGAAACATACGTTCTGCAAAAATGTAAGTGAAGTCTAAAATGTTTAAATGTCAACCATCTCATTTAATTAACATAGATTTACTGTTACTTGGGTACCCCTGGCGATACAAACCAGAAAGTCATACTTTCGATCCCCAATGAGGCCGTTGAGATTTTTCAATTGGCCTAATCCTTCTGCTGGCACAATGTCCCTGGGGTCGACTCAGCCTCTCAACAGACTTGATTATTTGTCTATAGTATCTGAAATTTAAACTTAAAATGACCAAAGTACTAATTTTTCTCCAATGAAGCAATTTAAATTTTTATACGTATTTTATCTTACGGACGAATAAAAATCCCCTCCACATCTCTTCCCTTCTTTTTCTCCTTCCCACTCCCCACTTTCTTGCCACTCTCTCTCTAACTCTCTCTCTCTCTCTCACTCTCTCTCTCTCTCTTCATTCTTTTCCGCAACAGTAAACATATACAGACACACATCTATCCCCAGGCTACACAAAATATATTTCAATATTGTTTTATGTAAAATAATATTTACAGTACAGTAGCTAATTATGATGTTACGAACAAAAAATACTTTTTGCACGACTTAACTAATTAGTGGCACTTACGAATGTTGTTGCCGTGGATCGTAAGTTGACATTCCCACACGCAATCTTGTTGCTATGTGCGGTAAGTGTTTCCGTGCGATTATGAATTCACTTACGGCACATCATAATACAAGCCTTTATGGACAAGGTCCCCCAGGACAAATATTCGGTTCGCATAACAACAAACACATGCGAATCACTTTCTGAAATAAACATCTATCTTCAAGAATGTATATACATAATATTTTCAGGTAATATCACAATAATGTTATAATTAAATTGATATAAATAATCATCGTGCAAAAAATAGCATGCAATACTCGTGCCGTAAGCGCATAACGGATCTCGGAAATTGAAAAAAACTCGGCGCAAGCGCCTCGTTTTTTCAAACTCTTTCCTCGATCCGTACGCATCGCTTACGGCACTTGTATCGCAATATACTATATAGCAATGTTCAAGTCATGCAAATTTCCTATCATATGCATACTTTTACGTGCCACTTTAATTATTTTGCTAGTCAGTATGAATAAAAATATTCACAGGCATTCGTCTATTTAATGACTTACGTCACACTTTCCGTGATTTTGTGCTTAGCATTCTTGTTTAAGGATCCAAGAGGGCCGGGTATGAGCTCTTCTCGACAACCAGAAACAACTTGAAAAAGAAGTCGCGGCTCCGGACAAGAAAATAATAACGGAAGCAGGAGTCGGCAGCTGATCAAATGCTTCGTCATAAATCGAGAAAGTAAAAATATAGAAGTAGAAGAAGCAACAGTCGAAGGGTAGGCCCTACTGCTCCTTGGGATTTAATGCCATGGACATTACAAGTTAATAATCGTGTAATTATACTGTATAGAACCAGGGATTATAATTAAACATATTTAATTTAATAAAAATAATAATAATAATAATAATAATAATATTTCAGAGCATTTCACACAATTATGTGTATAGCGTCGTCATAAAAGTAATTTCAAACATTTACATTATAAAATTCGTCAACATTGTACAGAGGGTTCAACTTCAATGCTGACTTGACCCGTCTCTTAAATGCTTCGAGTGATAGATTTCTGACATTAACAGAAAGGCTATTATAGAGTTTAAGTGATGTGAATTGAAAACTTTTATGAGTTAAGCCATATTTACATTTGTTTATATATGTATATATAAATATATAAAAAAATGTAAATATATATGTAAAAATATATATTACAATTATTGTGTGTAGAGTAATTATGCACTGAATCACAGGTTCTGAATTTATTTATATTCCTCTTAGCATAAAGGAGACAGGCAAAGACAAACATTGAGGGTAAAGAAAGTATACCTGACCGAATAAAAAGTGGTTTACAGTGTGTCCCAGGCGAAGTTCCATAATTTAATCTTAAGGCCCCCTTTTGTAAAATAAAAAGGCGCAAACTTGTTATTTAATACAGACTTCAACACTGAAAAATTAACAATGTAGTGATCGTGAAATCACATTTCATAGGAATTCAAACCTGATTAACAGATTACACATTCAAAAGGAACATAGGCCTACGTTTACCGAGTAGGAACATTCAAGTAGTGGATATTCCGTATTAAAAATTCATGATCTGCACAGGAATAGCTTGGGAAGTTATTACTGCGTTCTCAATGCACACAAAGCTATGTTCCCTTCTGATAACGTTTTATTACAGGTAGGCTATAAAAGAGAGACATAGATATCGAAATAATATATCAAAAACTATCCAGCCAGTTTGCAGCCATAACTATGATACAGTTCTAAGTAAGCTTATATCTTCACTTGTTAATGCAACATAAGAATACTTTAAAATTAATTTCCCTACCTGTACCTTAGGTATTGTTTTCGACTGAATAAATAACAGAGTAAATTTACTAAATACTTTCCCTGTGTTCTATGATGAAGAGAAGGTGATGCGAAGATCTTAGATCAATTGCGAAATCGGTTTTTGGATCGGAGATGTAGCCTATGGCTCAGGTAATCCGGTGGTGGAAGGCGAGGCTAAAAAGTATTGTTTTCCATTCTGTAATTCGATGTTAATTTTTAAGCATTATAACACATTTTGAGGTCTCCTAGAAAATATATCTTGTGTATATCTGACTGGGAAGAAATCAGCCTATGTGTGTCTGTGAAAAACGAAGATCCAAAACAAAACAAAAAAGTGTAGAAACAAAAGTTTGTCTAAAATTAGAGAGGGTTAAGCGTACCGTACTACATTAGATTTTTTTAACAGGTTTCTTACATTAAGAGAGTCTTTGTCCTGGTATAGTCACCTATCTGTCCGCATATCACAGCACAAACTCAAGATTTTACTACATGTTCGAGTTAAAATTCCAAAATAGGTTACTTATGATGGATTCTGAACATAATGTAAATTAAACACCTAGGCTACATAAGCGTTTTTAACATTTCAATGTTGCTTTCTCTGCCTGTATCGCCTTTTTTTTTTTTTTACACCAAACCAATACAGGGTTAATGACGATTATGTTCATTTGCGTATGTGTGTGTGTGTCATCATGGTTCAAAAACAAAAAAATTATATAATTATGAATTTATTAAGTTTATTAAGTTATTAAGTTTTTTTTTAAAGTAAACTCTAATGTCCACCAGAGAAAGCAAGCTCGTCCTCGGGAGTAAAATAATATTTAATATTTGAGCGAAGTGTCTTCTGGGGAGGACAAGAATAAAGGCAATGACTTTCCCTAATTTTTACTTCCACTTTCCACAAAGAAATATCTTTTATTGAAATTTTCTCGAAAATGGGTCTAAGTTTATGTTTTATTTTGTATTCATAAAGCTTATAACTTACTAAGAGCTAACATTATTAACTTAAACACATTTTATTTCAAATACTTTCTCTTGCACTTTGTTAGAAGCTACCTCTCTCGTCTTCAAACTGAATCTTACTTCGCGAAAAATAAAGCTTTGAATTAACCATAGAGAACTGAATGCACACTCCTGCAGTGAGGCAGCTTACTCTAAGTTGGATTATGTAGTATTAATACGATGATAAAATATTAATATTTTACCTAAGACTTAGTCTAATTATAGTGGTAGATGGTATAATGTGATTTACTGTGCACGCTCTATAACATTGAATGTTTCAATAACTCGCTTTCCCTTGGAAATGCCGAATACCATAGAATTTCGAAAGCAATAAAACAATGAACTGACAAGCAACAAGTCATTGCCGAACTGATAAGTGAACATGTTCAGTTGGTTTTTAAACAATATGACTACTGAGTGGACCTCCCGTTTATAACCAACACGGTACTTGAAACAAATTGTAATACAAATTGTAATGGCTACAGAAGACGAAGAATGCAAGATTAGTTTTAGAGGTGAGCAATTATTGTAGCTTAAAAATCTTTTGGTATGTGTATGTACAATGGGGCATTAATTGCCAACGAAGTGTGATAATATTTTGGAAACAAGTTTTTGAGCAAATTATGTTTTTTTAATTGTCCGTGATAATTATTCTATATTCTAAAAAAATCGCAGGGATGATATGATCTAACTCTAAGCTTTTCGACAATATTCAGAGCAATTAAGAATTTTCCATTTAGAAAAAGTATAAGCCTATAAGCCCATAAGCCTATATATATTAATATATACATATACATATTAATGATCAGGAATCCCAAATGGTATAACGAATGCTAAAATTTATTGTTTGTATGCTAGTCAGGTGATCACGTTGCAACATTAAATTAAATTAAACACTCAATATATTTTAACAGCTGACTTGAATAATCTTGGGTCAAAACTCGAGCAGTAGTAGGCCTACAGCAATTCGGTTTATGAAGAGGATTTACATTATATCCTCTTGTGTTACAATCTTATTGGAGAGATCAACATTTAATTTTGTTTTTATAAAATGTAGGCCTATTTGTAAATTTGTACAATGTTGGTTACTTTAAAGTAAACAAAAAATTATTTAATTAGGTGAATGGTATAAAGAATTTACACTTCTTTGACGTGGCATCTTCATATACCTAATCGCCTTAAAATTTCTGTAATGAGATATTACTAAGAATGTCTATGCAATCTACTTTGCATAGATTCGTGAATTCTGATGTGACTTATATTCTGTCGAGTCACGGAATATTTACTTACGGAGCCATTCAATTAAAGGATCTTAAGACGCTATTCAGTCGTATGACTAGTAGTCCTATTTTATATCATCATAGACACTTAACGAAAACTACGCTAGGGCAAACTTGTAACGTGATTCACACGGTAACGAATTATTAGCATGAGGTACAGGACAACTTTTCATCGAAAGCTTAAGGCTTAAGGTTGTTTAACAAGTCACCTAGATTCTAGGATTTTGGACCCAAAATCTTGTTGGACCTGTAGTGAAAATATATTGGCTCCGAAAAATTAATTTCCCTGACTCAAGTTTAATCTGTAACCCCTAATAGGATCATTGCCCTCGATAACTGCCCCAATGGGAAATGAGGCCTGACTCTTCTCATACATTCCTGTGAAAGATAGGAGGTGCTGAAGGTAATGTTACCAGAATTAGACTAATGTAAAAATAATTGATTGACGTACTATCTGACGATGACCTAATACAGTAGGACATTGCATCATAGCATGGTATCATATGAGAAGGTATTTCTATATGAATCATCCCTTGTGGAACAGAATGAACAAATGTGCCAAGTTGAAATTTGATGACGTATGTAATTGGTGTGTGTGTGTGAATGATGATGAGTAGGCTATGAATATGTTACAAAAAAGGTGTATTTTTCAGCCTACAATAGAGATAATAGAGGCTTTTTTAAAATATGAGAATCCGTATCAATCACACTAATTTAGTCTAAAGTATTTAGTAGACACTGGATTACGACGAAATAAAAATTTTAGAAGGTATTTCAAACGTTTTAAGAATATTACTGTAACAATTTCAGATAATTCTTAATATGCCTATGAACTGTATCCCACTTACAAATTATAGCATCGTGTGAAAGAAGTAAGAAATTTAATTTTTACATTGACATATATTTAAATTCGTATTCTTGTATATTGAGCTTATCTCTGAATCAGTGGATAAAGCAAAATTCAACATCTGTGAGCCCTAAAAATAATGTTCTATGAACAAGTAAGCGTCACGTTTCGGCAAACATAAGTCATGCTCATCTAAATAAATATTTATTTACTCATACAAACGTAAACCCCTCTTATATATTATATAATAAAAATATGTTGTTATCCATTTCATATAACTAAGAGTACTGAGGATACGAACTACTTAGCATACTACAATTCAAGAATATAATTAGTGTCTTGCTGTTGATGGCAACATATTACACTGATCCACTGCTATATTCCAGTATGACATCAAAATCATAAGGAAAGTTCTGAATCAAATTTGCACAAGGAAAAATCACTAAAATATTTATACGAGCACTAACAGCATACACTGAAAATTTGTTAAGATTTAATTGTAAAACCTGGCATCTTCACATTAACATATGAAAAACGCCCAATGTCATAAATGTTATATTACTGTTATTATTCTAATTATGACACTAACTCGTCGAGGGCAATTGGGAGTTGTCATGCGGGATGGAGGATCCAGATGCAAACTGTATTACCGTGAACTCATAAGCCCTATTTTATCGTTTAGTTTTACGGTCTGCTCTCGTTTATGTGGCACTACAAACAGACTATGAATCCCATTTCGTCCACTGCCCATAATGTGTTTCTTCATAAATCAAAAGACAGTTTCTTTGTTTAATACGCATTAAACGGATCAACAACTCGAAACCGATTTTATGCACTCATATAATGACATATATATTTGGATTATGGCAACTTACATAACAGTTATATAGAATGAGGTTCGATGGAGTGAGGCTGAAATAGAATGTTTAAAATCTCATGTACGATCTTTTTTTTTGTGTAAGAAGAAAAAAAGTTGGAATTTCGTAATTTGTTGACAGTAGTGTCAGTCTGTCTGGTCTTCATACTCTTTCGTCATTTTTGACCTCAGTATAGTATTTATAGTAGGCTCTCATCTAAATCGTAAAATTTAATGACAACATTTCAATGATATATTAATGATTACATAATGATTTTAGATGAAAATCTATCCTTATAATAATATTTGGACAGCTTGGAATTATTAATGAGCTCATATCAAAACTTGTCTTCAAATTTTGCTGACAGAACCTATATCCTATAGGAAGCTCATACAGCAAAATCTAGCTGGTTTCTTATACTGGAAGTTCCGAAAAGTGGAATGAAATTCATACTAAAACAATAGGAGAATTGGTAAGAAGTGCAGCGTTGAGTTGGGCAGCCATGACTACTGTACGAGCGAGTAGTAGTAGAGCAGTAGCTAGCGATAGATATCCAAATGCTACCGGCTAGATGCCTTACCTGGCAATATTGCAGCCTCTATAATAATAATAAAAAAATATCTAGTTTTTGGGAATATGAGCTTCCTATAGGATTCAGGTTCTGTCAGCGAAATCTAAAGGTATATTTCAATATGAGCTCATTTATTGTTCCGTTATATATTAAATACACTCAATAATCCTTATCCACCTAATTTCAACAAGCATTTGCATTTAAATAAAGAGTGTGGCTTATATTTCCGATTCAATGGAAATTATTTTACAAAGAATTTGAAGCATTATAGTTTTCTTTTCTTTGTACTTCAGAAAAGTAACTTCTTGAATACGAGGCAGCCACATGGGCCAACTTAGCCGAAGTGTCTGGGAGAATGAAAACCGCATCAGAATATTAGCTTCTTGAAACTCACACTGACGGATCTCAAGCCAACGTTCTCGTACCGGATTTCCCTCTGGAACCCACGTTTTGCAGTCACATGGATAAGCAGAGCTATAAGAGAGAATGATGACGATGACATTATGGCTTGTCTGTATTTGATTGCCTATGGATTTTCCTGCCTTTCCAGATATATTTTTGCTGACTAGCTATCGTCCTCCCTCCATATGCTAGACACAGTTTGATTACTGGATGCAACCTACATGATTAGCATTATGTATCTCATTTTCAAGTCTACTGCTTAAATAAATGAGTTTATTATAGTTCGTTGAAATACATTCGCTCCAGCAAGGGATATTTTTAACAACTTCTAAAACTTTATTTCGTGAAGCAATGCAACCTTAAGCCTACATTTCAAAACTACGATATCAATTATTCTCCTTTAAGATAATGTTCTTTAAATTTTGAGTACACTAGTTACGTTTCATTGTGACAAACCGAACCCGTACAACAGTTAAAAAAAAAGAAGAAAAAAAAGTTCACTTATGCGTAATAAGGAAGATCATAAGGTTTGCTGACAAATGTTATAACATTATTGGAATCATATTCGATTAAATAAATCTGAACTTCGCCTATAGTGTTGTTAATAATGAATAATTTATTATTATGAATTAAGCACAAGCTCTATTCGCCTGTTTAACAAAAACATCTCCTCCATCATCATTTGTGGTGATATAATATTATGAATAGGGTTCGGATGTTTATGACATGTCATCTTTTTATCCTGAGCTCTATTTTTGCCGCAAACGAAATTAAACATGAATTGTATATTTGTTATCCTAACCGGACCGTTTTTATTTGGCATATAAAGTCATATTTTGGTCATTTTCATCGTCTTGATCATATTTCGGTCATGTATGTACGTAGTTTAACGTCATATTTAAACTGTAAATTCGGTAAAACAGCACAATTTGCAGTATGTGCACTAAATTGGCGACTTAAATTTTTTCCCCCGAAAATGAGTCACGGATATTTTTGTTTTACTAACAGAAATGTGAAGGGACAATAACAAGTAATAGCACAATTACCTCTTCCTCCTAGTTGTTAACAACTTCCAATATACATGTTTTGTAAATATTTTCAGTTCACATTTGCAGTGGTATCCTTAAATATTAACAGATTAGAAGTTCTTTACAAGTAAAACTGTAAATCAGATGTAAAATTGTTAAAAAGTGATTATCTGATTGAATTAATGTGATGTAATAATTTAGTATCATTAAACTTTTAAATTGGAACATTTATTTTTAGAAAATATGTTCTTTTATGAGGTCATATTTAGGATTTTTGGGTCATATTTAATCATGTTTAAGGTCATATTTGAAATCATATTTTCCACTTTTTTAGGTCATAAACATCCGAACCCTAATTATGAATATGATAAAAGAATAATTTTACTGTTAATCATTATTACTTAGTGTGATTCCATCTATTGTCCAAGGTATTTCTCGTAATACAATTCCAAACACGAGTAAAGGTGGAAATAAGATAGGTTTAACGGCTGAACTAAATTATAAATTGAGGATAAAGTAGCCTTCACACAAGAAGTCCGCTTTCACTTTGTTGTAGGCGTAGTCCTTGAACTTGATATTAATAGTTATGAGGACTTGTTTTGTTTCATACCCACGTGAATACGGCGGTCGCGGCTGAACTAATTTTATGTTCAAGTATTGCACTGAGCATTGACTAAGAATTTACTTATATTTAAAGGAGTATCGTTTATCTAGCCATTACAACATTTTGTTTTAACACAAATGTGCTGGTATGGAATGAAAAAATATTATCTTTATTGTGCTTACTTTAAGCAACACAATTATCATACTAATACAAACATACTAAATCGATTACCAGGAAAAATCTGTTTTCATGTACTCTGTTTTGCAATAATTTAGGCTATGGGAAGATTCGAATTAATATGCTTATATGTGTAAGTTATGTAAATATTTGTGAGGACTAGTCCGCACAATCTCTAAATGGAAAAGTTTTGCTTGAACCTATTGCTCACAATTCATGAACTTTCTCGTGGTTAGACCTATCTTAAAATTTTCTTAATGAATAAATTGAATTGCACGGTGATTTGAAAACATGCGTATGGAAATTTGACATTAACATGAATATTCCTAAATAATTTAATTAAAAATCCCTTTTAAAGATAGTGTTTTATATTATACATTATTTTATATTATTTATTATGTACTATTGAAGTACTAAGGATAATGATACGTCGAAAATGCATAACACTTTTGTATAGCCATACCAAAAATTTATAATTTTCTTTAGAGTCTCAACATTTATATTTTTAGCTTTGCAGAATATTCAGAGCCGAACATATAGTGTATAAATAGTTTCAACCAATGAATACTTGTTATAACCATTCACATATAATGTTTAAACCAAAGAACACAAGACAAGATTTGTTTATCGTGTCTTGCTTTACGATTTTATGATAATCGCTTGCTCTGAAGCAAATACAACCCGAATAATGTATTTTAAAGGCCTCTTTAAAGATTTGAAAAAATGCATTTTATTTTTACAATGTTAATTAATTAGTTTAAATTATTTTGTCAGTTTGTATGCATTTGTCAGTAAGGCCAAACTGTATGAATATGGTTCTATTAATGAGTCTGCTGTATGAGTATAGGTTCTATTAATGAGTCTTGGCTCACGAAATTCTTTTAATAATACATAAAATAAACACATTTTTAAAATAAGAAAATATGTTTTTGGTAAACGTAACTCAGGTTGGCTTCTTCAGAAAGTGTTTTGTAAGCATTACCAGCATTTATTATTGCTATTAATTTTTAACTGTTGTGTATTCTTGTTGCTACTGTGAATTATTTTTAACGTCGATAAAACTTCCCTCACTCATTGACTGAAATAAAATCAGCTATGTTACTAATATAGATGACTGAATGTGTAGGCTATGGGTTAATTCAAACATATACATTAACAGAAATACCTCCTTTAAGGAAAAGTATAGATACATCCTTTACAATAATCTTCTCAATTAATTCACCGAAGGCAGAAATAAGTATTATTGAGTAATTTTTAGTAAACATGAAGTGCAGATAATCTCATTTGGATTTTTAATTGACCTAATTTAAATGTTTACAAACCGAGTATTGGAAATTCACACATCAAAACAAAACAAACAAAAATCTTGTACGATATGAAACACATAACTTTCTCTATCCTTTATATTTCGACACAGAGTAGGCGGCTGCAATGTGGGAATGTGCATTCAGTTGTCTAAGCCTCTTTCATAGACTATTTCTCGCTAGTAAAGACTCCTTAAAAATTCTAGTTTGTCGACGAGATAGGTATCTAGTCCTTCAGAGAATTTATACAAATAATTCTTCAAATAAAAGTTCTAACTCTGATAAATTTAATCTGGGTAATATTTTTACAAAATCGTACAAAATATTTTTTGTTTTCGAGAAAATCGCGAACAAATATAATTTTCTTCTCGTAAATTGGTAAAAGTAAGAGAAAGACGTTGCTATGCTTGTCACATCTTTGGAACATACCTATGTAAAATTTCGGTTTTATACGATTATTTTGTGGCATGTTATTTAAAGACACGCAAACTCTCTGTTTCCCATCTTTTTCTTGGGACTTCAAAACGTGTATTAATGTTGAAAACTCGACATCGAATTTTGAAGTGGAACAAAATACTTCTTCTTCTTCTTCTTCTTCTTCTTAATCTTCTTCTTCTTCTTCTTCTTCTTCTTCTTCTTCTTCTAGTAATAATAGTACAGGTAGGGAACTTAATAACTGAAGCCCAAAAGGAAATTATTTTATAGCAGAAAAGTAATTCGATACTTAAAAATTGTGTTAAGCGTAAGAAAATTAATTGTGTTAAGCGTGAGATTTTTGTTAAAATTTTACTACGATTACTTTGGAACTGCGAGCCCAGTTACATATTCACCCTTCGATATCGCAGCGTATTTTTTTGTTAATCAGTTAATGGACATGTGCCGTTATATTATGTAACGTGAGAAAAAAAATCATGCATGTAACTTTTATAGTTTCAAGGGCTAGAATTCTTGATCTGTGGACGGACGTAGGATTACAACTGAGTGAAAGCAATGGAGTTTCGTGTTATTATTTCTATGGAGCTCTTATTGTAGGTACTGTTAAGGAAATAAATCAACTACTTTGATGATAACCACGGCTTATTGAAAGAGGATTATTTTGGATCCTTCTTGGGTAGAAGCTCAGAACAGTATTTGGAATTCACCTTAGGAATATTGATGCGAGCAAGGAATCGTGCAATTTTCGTTTTTCATTGCTCATCGTCCAGGGCTTATAATAATTTGCAAGACGATTACAAGGCCGTGGCAATTGTTCGCACGAGAGTTGTGGCCGCTGAAGTGTCAAAAATCCTGACATCATCTAGCAAGTCTATGTCCTTGTGAAGCCACTGGGCGGCTCGATACCAGGGAAAACATTAGGTCGCTATGACTACGCGTATACCGTGACCTACAAGAGTGACTCAGTCCAGTGCTGAAGCGTGTACAGTGTGCAGTGTGCAGAGTTTGGTCCAACTCATGAACGGTTAGTTCAGACAAAAAAAAAATTTCTCATGGCACGAGGGAAGTACGAGGGGGTTCTGTCCAGAGGTATCATTTTTATTTTCATTTTGTTATTTTTGTCTTAATTTTATTTATAAGCCAATGCCTTGTAAATCAGATGGTCATACATGCATTTTTAGTTATTGAATAATAAATTAGTAATGATTTAGTAATTAATTCTAATGTTATTGTTTTATATTGTAGCTAGCCTTTTAATTTTCTTTCCCACTTATGTCACTGCTCCTTGAATCAATGAATATGTTTATCTTTTATGTATGTAATAAATATTTAGGCTTTATGAAACTGAACATTTCATATTATACTAATATCAGTCCATAAGAGAATACACTCTTCTAAAATCTGCCTTTCAGTACTATTACTAAAGTTTGGAGTGAAATTTTGTTAGCTAATATGAAGTTAATAGATTGTTTACAGAGAATTATTCTTGAGGGCAAGTTCATAAGGACGAGAAAAATCATCGTAAATACCGGTAATTTAAATTAATTTTGTTGTCTTTTATACAGTTTTGTGAATTTAATATGCCATCCACATCATTCACTAGACAGTGTCAAGAGTTGTCACTTTCACTTTTAGATAATATATCCCTATTTACACAATCCTTCTCTGTCATGAGTCGAACAGTATATTCCAACATTTTCCGAATAATTTCTTTTTTACATGAATATGACATTGATCCTTAAAATGATTAAGGAAATAACTATACAGTACATGGAAATATTTAAAAAGTAAGAATAGCATACATGACAATTTAATATATTATGTGTATCGGATCTAAGGCTATGTAATACAAGCATTCAAGATAAAGTAGCTCAGATTTCCGGTGTAGGTTTATACGAACAATGTATGGCCTTGCACCACATTTTTATTATGTTTGCAGATGACACTGTATTATCTTCAGAAGCTTTTTACGTTTATTTTTAATTCTGCACTGATAGTAGGAAAATATTCAATAAGATCTATACAAATCCCTTCTACGTCTACATATATGGCCATCTTATTTCTGAGCAAAGGCTGAAAACGATATAGTCACAAGTCTTACTTTAAAACAGACAATTCTAAGTTCTTATACGAAAGTACTATTACAACTAATATATTGAAACATTCGAAACTTGAAGGATTAGAGGAATAGTTTTTATAAGGAGTGAGCATATTTTAAAGTTTGCTGATTATGGACTAAAATTATTGGTACTGATTTTATTGCACTAGTTTAAACCGATTTATTTATTTTATAAAATATGTTTAAATATAAAATAGTGCATTAGATAGACGTCTAAAATGACAAAAAAGGATGAAAAATGACAAAAAAGTATGAAAAATTTACTTTCTGTGATGAACATAATTGTTTATATTTTATTCGGATAGGGACGTTTATGAAGAGCCTTATCTTTCAGGTACAATTTATAAATTAAGTATTTTCCTTGTGGATGTTCATCTAAAACAGGTCCCGAATGGACGTCAAGTTCTACTACTACTACTGATTATTGTTACACAAAAAGAAAATTGAACATACCTTTAACTAATTCGATATAAAAGTTTAACAATTGCCCTCAAAGAAAGAAATCTCATACATATTTCTAACATAATTCATTTCGTTTTTAGAATTTAATGACACTTTCATTTTCATGCTACTTGCTGCTTCTGGTTGTGTGTGTATTTGTGTAGTAATGCACTGGACCAGGTCTAAATAAAGAATAAACCATTGAGATAAAATGTTATACACTTGGATATAATTACATAATAATGAAACTAAATTATTTGTTTGAAAAAGGAAGACTTGTGTTTATACCAGTTTTAAGCTTCCTATATTATGTATTTTCTTTTTAATTTTTATGAGGTTTTATGTAGTTTAAAATATTTTCCTTATGTTTTATTGTTGAGTTATTGATTTTTTTTTGTTATTTATTAAGTTACATAATTATTTTGTTTCTTTTGTTCATTTGATATATGCGAGAAGTCTGTTCAATTGCATGGGGTAATTGCAAGAGCTATATTTTACGATGTATAAGCAGGTACACAAACAGCAAAACTTAGCTTACTAACAGTTATATGACATCAATGTTTGATTTCTGCATAAAGGAAGTATAACTAAAAAGAGTCTGATTTCACATAACCAATTACATTTACGAGAATGTGAAGGGTATGCCATAGAGGTAGGCCTACTGCTTTCACCTTTGTTATATATAAACAAAATATTCAAAAGTATTTCCAAACTAATGAGATAAATTTAGTAACTTATTTGTAGACCTATAATAATAATTGGTCCATACGTGCTAGTCTTTCTGTCGAAGCCCGAGATACCTGCCAAAATACAATTTTCAGAAGCATGTCTGCTTGAACAGCATAGCTCGAGAATGAAAAATCGTATAGGAACAAATTTTTAAATTGGTTATCTTCCGAGATGTGATAAGAAGCTTGGTGATAACATTATCTTACTTTTACTACTTTTTAATATAAAATAAATCATTTTTCGCTATTTTCTCGAAAACACCTCTAACGATTTTGTTTAAGATAAGTCAGCCATTGTTTGCACAAACTCAAGATATTTTGATTGTTAATTCTCGATAGGAACCAATAAAATGTGTACAATATCATATGCATACTTTCAAAGATCCAAAATTAATTTTGAAGACGGATTTGAATGCATATGTTGAAGTGAATAAACAGTTGATCACTTATTATTTGACGGTCCCGTTTATGAAAGAAAACGATTTCAACTCCAAATGCAAACATATCAGTGCAACATCGCATGCCATAAGCAATTTCACAGATTAGTAATAGTAAGAAAACAATTTTGTTATGAACATTTTATGAAATTTATTCACCACGTAAGCACACATTTGTAATTGTACAATATACTGCTTGAATTAGGTTCCTATCATATGGTTACGAACTCCAGCCCTCATTTACTTATGTAAAGTAGGGTTCTAATAAATTGAAAAAAAAGCCTTATGCATAGCAAAAGTTTGATAACTGATAATAAATTAATGCATACGATATTATAACACTCTTGGGAATATACATGGAACAAATTACGTTTCTACATAACAGGCATGAGCTGAACTTTCCAACCTGGCAGCGGTCGATACAGAATGATCGATTACCCTATAATAGTGTGTCAAGGGGTAACAGTATCGCATGGAGGTATTCACAACACCGAGTGAGGATTCATCAAAGTTGCTTTGTGATCTAGGTGATAAGCTGTTAATGAAAAGTGTGCAATCAGAACTTGTATCAGTCCATTAATGTACAGTACAGATTTATATTATTCTCTGCTATCTGCGGATCATTCTGATTTCACTGCTAAGAACGCAATGCTATAGGGAAGCCAGAATCTCTCACTCGGCCGTTAGAATAACCCAAGCGGGGATAATTAAAAACTGATACTAATATTTCAAATCGTACTGTTGTTTACAAAATGAGCCGGTCTTTTCTTCTTTAAGTATATACCTCATTCGCAGATCTTATATGCCCATGCCTGTAGAGCAGCAGTTCCGAAAGATCGCTAGCGAGTTTTGTTATTCGTGGGAGCCTGTTAAGATCTTTTAACGGTCGAACATCGTACGAAGTTTTATGCTATTCTGAGTCGTAAATTTCAAAAGGAAAATAATTTAAATTAGCTTGTCCTTAGAATAGTGATAAAAAAACATTTTGGTAATTTCGTATGTAGCGGAATACAGGCTTTTCTGGTTGGCAACGATTTGTTTGAAACAAATCACGTATGAAAACAATTGAGCGTAGCAAAAAATTTGCTAAAAATACTAATGCGTAAATAAATGTATATATCTCTTGAAATTATAGAAAAGGCAAATAACGAACTAATATTGAAAATCCTTCGCTATGGTAAGGAATTGCAGAATTTGAATGAATGGCGTGAAATTAAAGTAGCAAATAATGTTTTGAGCGAAACTAAATACTGTGTTGGCTTATGTTTGTGTTTTGTGAAAAACATTTAAATCGATGATATCTAGTTTATGAACTAAATTGTTATTGCTAAAATAGTTATGTTATTTTTAATTGCAAATGATGAATAGCCACATGATAATAATAGTAGTAATAATAATAGGAATAATTTATTTTTAGTGATTAAAATTAAATAAATAATTAATTTGTACGAAAGGAAACTTGGCGACAGTGACACCTGGTCATATCCTTAATAATCTCTGAAATGTGCTAGCACCTTTTTCTTTACCCTTAACGGGCTAAGCGCGTAAAAAGGAACTTGACATAAACAGAGATAGTTTTTTAAACAATATTTACAATTCAAAATAACATAAAACATTTTATAGTCACCCTCCTCAGGATAATACGTTACAAATATAATCATAAAATAAATTTATTTGTTGGCCTGATATTTCTCCACAACTATTTAGAAAAGAATTGGAATTAATACTGCTGCAAATATACGATACATGAAAACCCAAGATCTTTGACTGGGAAAGTTAATTTCAATTGCAACGAGCGTATTAACATAAGATGAGACCTTCTTACTCACGATTTCCTATTTATCCTAGATTTCGTAGATATTTTCTATTTTTCGAATGTCTAAAATCAGGGAGCCTCAACCTCCTGGAACCCTCTGGGCTTCCATTGCCCGTATAGGGAACACTTTACTTATACTTTATATGTACGAGATATAAAACATGTTCAAAACCATTTATTAAGATATTTCATGAACTCCTTCCGCTGTACACACAGTTAAGTTTATGAAACCTTGAAATCAGAAGCAAAGCGCTTAAATTTGAATGTTTACATATTAAAGAAAGTCATTCCAGTTAGTTTGTAGCGATAAGAACAAACCAGCTCTACTTCTGAGCGATAAAAGTTACGTGACAAACAAAAACTGTCATACATGTCCTGCATATCCGACACCTACCCATACATACTTATAATTTTCCTGCTCTTTCCCATGTAAAATTATGACGACAGTTGGGAATTTTTGCGAAGAGTCCTTGTATTTCCATATCAAACATGAAAAACAAATTTCTAGGATTCCATTCTTTAATACATGCTTAAATTTTACGACATGACCTTCTTGTAAATAACAATGAAATCTCATTTTAACAAAGTATTTAAATAAACCGAAACTCACGTTATGTAACAGAAAATAATCACACTACTAAACTGAAATTATATTTTAACCAAAAGGGTGTAATAGCCGAATAGATAAAGTTTCTAGAAATGAATACTGTGGAATCAGTCTTATATCCAAATGAATAGATTGGGTAACTGACTTTATAAACCCTTTGGGACTAGTAGATGAAAGATGCTAGAAGAATATCATATGCCGAATAGCTAAGTGTAAGAGAAACCTCCCAAAACCGCGTTTTCCTTATCTCACTTGAAACAATTTTTGTCAAAAAATCCTAAATATTACAGAAGTATGATTTAAAATTTAAAAGGTTGATTTATATTAAAATATGCTATTTTTATAACCTACATCTAAATTAAATTTTATATTAGTTTAAGCACAGTGAAGTAAGTGGTCTGTATTGCGGAATTAAAAACTAAAAATAAAATACTGCTAATTAAAAATATAATATTAAAAAACCTACACAAACGCAAAGAAGTATAAGGTTTTGGCTTAGGCAATATTTTATTAGATTAGATGTTATATTGGTCAGTATCCTTTCATAGTAACATAAAACAAAAAGAAACCAGCATAGACTACGAGAGTATAAACAACCATAATATTAGACCGCCGTTAAATGAGTTCAAAGTCGCTACCGGGCATTGAGGGCTGAACAATAACAAACATTAACTCATTAGTGGCTGTGTGGCAGCGGTCATTAAGAGGGCTTCTATTAAACAATCAAACTACTCCTTGTAATTTATCAAAAACGTTTGTTTTCCCATTTCTTCCGAACTGTGTAATCCCACCTACTCCGTAGATGTTACATCAACTCTCATGTGCGTTGGCACAACACGTAGATAAACTTAAATAATAATTTATTTAACTTAAATTGTTCAACGTAGCGGATGGTTCTCTTGTAACTTTATTGGAGTCAAAATGCGGGAATTTTGGAAATCTAGGCGCAGTTGCGCCAAGTTAATACAAGGATAGAAGTAATTAACGTTCATCTTTTATCTTAAAGTTGTTTTCTTATTTTTATATCTGTATTAGAAGATGCAAAATTTAATACGCACATATACCAAAAATACCAAAGTTACCACAAAAATTTCGTCATAATCAGCAATGCCCAGCGTATTTCCTGGGATACTCCCTGAGTGAGTGAAGGGGAAATGCAATCATGCACTGTCATGGACAAAACGAAGGAGGTAGGGTAAAGCGAGAATGTGACGTCACTAGCTCGTAAGAGAAGAGTTTAGGGTTCACTGGTCATTTTTTGAGATATAGCTGTTGTTCTATTTCAAAAATGTTTTGTGTTTTAGTTTATTAAGTAACTGTAGTAAATTTAATCACAAACATATTGTTTCTTTTTTATTATGAGGTCTGCATCGATTACAATTCCACTAAAGTTCTTTAAAAATTAGTTTTATTTTATTTTGCCGTTATTATTCCTTCCTTACTATGCTCGTCTAATTTGATATTTTAGTATCTCCGTATATTTATAGGAATGTTATGAATATGAGAATTACAGTACGTGTTTAAAGGATTGTTAATAATATACTTTCACGAGTGCTTTCCAAGTATTATTAAATAATTATAATTTTATAACCAGAAGTGGCATCTCCCGAGACAGGATTGTATATGTGTTCTATGTAGATTTCAGTGTGGGGTCTATCATTTCGAGTTGTGCGCAAAATAAGAATGAGATCGTTAAAGAGACTATGCTCCAGCGAGCTAGATTTGAGTGCGATTTCTGTTATTTATAATCAACAGCAGTGAGGATCCCTATTGTTAAAATATCGAATTAAGTTCAGGTTAAGAAATCATCAAGAATACAAGAGTGCAAGTGACTAAAATAAAATCATGAAAGAGAAGGACCTCTGAAAATATTTATTACGGTTAACTATATGCCCGGGCTCTTAGAATAGGGCATTTTAAATGCATTCTCAAAATAACACATGAAAGTTACTCTATCAGTCAAGTTAGGAACGTTACATAAATATAGTTTTTTTTTATGTTTATAGCAGTGAAATAAATTAGTAATTGACTTAGTACCCTGTCAAGGCTGTTGTATGGCAAGTGTTGAAGAATGTCAGAAGCGATAGGAATGAAATACTGTCCTAAGGTTGACAAGAATAATTTGTTTAACACCTACTTGCTCAACTAATACAGAATGTTGCCACTTTATCCATAAAGTTATCTCTCCGTTAAATAAATGCGGATCATTTTAACTAAATTTATTTACTTGTTATTTAAATATTGATTTAAACCTGTTGCTTTACAAAGGGACTTTTTTATAAGGATGTGAGACGAAATAATCGACGATTTCAGTGTTTTTATAAATAATGAAAAAGGTAAATTCTTGTTTGTAACAGATTAACTGCTTTTAGTGAGGTCTACAACTAATTTGTTTGTAGGAATTATCTAAAACACAATCGTACATAATCGTTATAACTAACGACTCCCTACAACATTGAGAACTATAGTCCCGTTCCGCAAGCAACTCGCTCTTGCATGAAAATGGAAGCAGAAGATCACGTCTCAGCATCTGCTTCCTCTACGCCAGAATAAAAACGCACAAAAACTTCAAAGATCTATAATAGAACTCATTATAGAGGAAATTATATATGTGTATCTAACCTGAGTTTTAGAAATGAATGAACGGTGTTTATTGTGTAGTATGGGTCTTGGGAGAGTTTTGCATAAGATTTTATGTTCAAGCGATAAAAGTGAGAGCTGCTTTGAGTTATGGAGTGGATATTGTTTTGTGACTGAAGTCAATTTGTAGACTGGATTCCATGATCTGCAGATCGCGTGTGCTAAGCGTTCCAACCACATTTCACTCCCCCCTGGCCACAGTAATCATTATAACAATACTCACGTTTTTACAAACATTATTAGGTAAAGGTTACTGGTTCATAACAACACATATTTCTAATAACATTTTGCTTTTGCCTTCTCTCTCTCATAATTAAGAGTATCGATAGCATAGGCGTAACCAGGCCGACCATATGGGGGGGGGGTTGTAACATCCGGTATTCCATACCCCCCAGGGAAAGGGGGTCCGGGGGTCCTCCCCCGGAAAATTTAAAAAATGAAGACGCAAAATAACGAGTTTTAAGCTTCCGGGGGTTCCCCCGGAAAATTTTAAAGATTAAGTTTCAAAATAACGAGTTTTAAGCTTCCGGGGATCCTCCCCCGGAAAATTTTAAAAACTAAGACGCAAAATAACGAGTTTTAAGCTTCTGGGGGTGCTCCCCCGGAAAATTTTAAAAATTAAGACGCAAAATTACGAGTTTTAAGCTTCCCACGCTTTATACTTGTATTCAGTAATTTATGGGCAGACTTAAAAAATTATACAATTTTCCTTTTTTTAATCAATGGGGGGGGGGGTTCAAACCCCCAAACCCCCCCCTCGGTACGCCTATGATCGATAGAGCATTGTACTCGACCCTAAATTTTTACTACAAGTTCCTAAAAAAACACGTTACGACGTTCCCTGAGAACAAAAATATGATTTATAAAATAAATTTTTATGTATACATAGGCTTAGTTTCATAAAATGTGGGTCATACGTTGTAGAACTAACATTTCGGTCTATCCTGATGAGAGTCATAGCTAGATGACCGAAACGTATTTTTAAAATTATTCATCCTCTTTGTTTACCTGTCATAAGCTAATTTATATTTCAGTTTAAAAAAATCGAATTCATTAACTTGCGCTAATGAAAAAGAAAAGAAATATAACAAAATTAAGGAACAAGATGCGACCGTAGGTTTTCCTGGCCTAAGTTGCCACTGAAATCTTCTTGGCTTCCCGTTATCTACCGCGTCATGTTTAAGAAGTCAGACGAAGTTTCGACATCATACCGTCTGTCTTTATCAAGGCCACTGCAGCTACATTTGGGACATATAGGAGACAGGGCTACAGGAGGTAAATTTTTTATGCTTATTCAATACTTCCGTAATCACTTATGAGCATTGACGCCCTTTGCCCCTTTCCATCGCCCTCTTGAAGTCCCTAGTCTTAGCTTATCCCTACTATGGTTGAGATAGGCAAGACAAATCGAAAACGGACTAGTAAATATTTTAAAAAAGAGTTTATTACTCTTGGTTAAGGGTTTAAAATTTAAAATCTTATCAAAATTATTATAATTTATTTTTTCTGAAATCGGAATTTTAAAAATTGTTTTCACAAAAATTAATTATTAATAATTTGGAAACATAAACCAGATTGCACAGGGTGCAAAACCAGAAAAATAAAGTTCATAGTAAAAAAGTACAATTAAATACAATTCACAGTCTACGGTGAATAATCTGAACAGACGAACAGACAAGGGATACCGCCGATTCCGGATACTAAAGAGACACACATCTGAAAAGTACAAGGATACAAAGAACTTATGTCATGTCTGACAGCTAATTATTTACAGCCATTTACGGCGAGAAAATGGTAATGATAATCTGGAACCGGAGTATTTCAAACAGTGAGCGTCAACACGTCCGCGGAAAAAGATTGTTCTGGATTTCCGATCCGACGCGACGGTTCGTGTCCTTCAGCGTTAATCTTTATACATGAACACAGCAGATGCTCGGATGATTTTATGAAATGCAGAATTTACCATTAAGACTATGTAATCTTAGTTTATTAGTTTATATCTTTCGCGTTAACTGATATTAATGTTATGAGATACAGATTTCAGTTTTCATTGAATACGAAAGACTCTCGTGATATAATTTGTTTTATTATATTTATATTGTTCTTCTATTTAGTGTTAATATATAATGTAGCTGGTTTAAGAAAGGATATAGAAAAACAGTTATTCGTCATAAAATACCACAGGTTATAACCGACTACGGCCCAGAAGTGTAAGAAAAGTCTTACATTTAATAATGCACTCTAGTACATGCTAGTCTTAAAATGTGTACAAGACATGAAAGAAACAAGAGAAAATTTGTGGTTTCATTTTGCATGTTGTTGCATATTTTGTTAGTTTGGGGTTAATGCATCGTATTTGTTGGATGTTAAAATATTCGTGCATTTATTTTAATATGTTATAGGTTTAACGGTATGATTTTGACAGATTTTACTGTACAATAATTGACGGCACTTAGCCTAATGATTTCGGAGTTGAATTGTATAATATTAAAGCGAAGTTTCATTTCATTAGTTTTCAATTTACTAAAATATGTTGCATCGTCTTTTTTATAGTCTTGTAATGTAATTTCTACAAGTTATACTATTTTTTTTCATGAAAAAATAAGGGAGGAACTGAAAGTAGAATCTTTAAATGAGAAAGTAATGATTTACAGACAAAAATGGATTGAGCACATGAATGGAATGAGTGAAGAGAGATACCCTCTACTTGTAAAGAATTACCAAGCAAGAGGACGAAGAGATGTTGGACGACCCAGGAAGCGTTGGAAAGATGTTTTAAGCCGGAACGGGAAATCGCCTAATCCTTGTAGTGATGATATACTATTTTTGTAATTTATAGTGTAATTCAGCCAACAAGAGAACGTAAAGTATTAAAATAACTTACATGATAGAGCATATTGCGTTGGTTCTGGAGCATATTTTACGAATTTAGTGCATATTTGCATGCATATTTCGTCTTCTGATAGAGTATTAACTTCCAGGCCTCATACTATGTACATGACACTTCATTATAATAAACCTTCATTAGAATCATATAAGCTATTGTCACAAAGGCTCATAACCGACCTCGATATCGACCTGGCCGTGACATCACAATATTGATGCTAACACCTGCTAGATGACAATGACATTGAAACCCACTCGTGTTAAATGGTCGGAACTGCTTTTACAAGAACCAATATGAATCTCGTGATACGATAAGCATAGGTCATTTTTACAAAACTTCTCAGATTAGGAGTAGTAATAAGGATACACTCGCATAACTTTCCCTACCCTAAGCATGGCCAATCAACTTTATCACTACACTCTGAATAAGAGCTACAGGGAGTAGTATTCAGTTGTTTCAGCCTTATGCAAAACAGTATTGTTCACCATTCAAGCCTTGAAGCATGAGTTTGTGCAAATGATTGCTAGAATCTTTGCGAAAACAGGTCTCAAATAAAAGTTAGAGTTCGTGGTGTAAGCATGTCATGTACAAAATTTCTATATTAACTTTTTTATACATTTTTCTTTTATCTCTTTTTAAATATATGCTTATTGCAACTTCTAAACACGAGCTTTGCTCATCCAGGGGCTTTTGTATAAGGTTAATTTTAAGATTTATAATGTTCGACGTAGCGTATGTAATAATAATTGTGTGAAATAAATATTAGAACACAGTTAAAGCTGTTTTCAAGAATGCCATAATTTTTTTCTTCATGTAGCCTAAAGTGTTAGTAAAAATAAAGGGAAGTCGTTGCATCTTCGTGTTACATCCCTAGATAATATCTAACCCAAATATAAAATATCCTTTGGATACGATTTTTCGTTTTCGAGCTATAACCTACTCTTCACAGAAACACATACACACACATACACAATTTTCTGGAACCAATATTTTCGGGACTCAGGATGTTCAGAACTGGAAATCTAATTTTAGAGTCGAGAATAATACTTCCTCTACCTTCCTCTACCTATAATATCAAGGAATTCCGTCTTGCACTTCAGTTCTGAAAATGTTGTCATGAACAGATTTCCCCCACAAAAATTTAGATGTAGGTTTGGCTAAAAGATAAGTGAATTTCTTAACTAAATGGACGCATTTTTTTTAGTCCTCTGTGCATTACAAAATTAATTTGCAGACATCCTTACAATTTAGTCCATAAGAATTCTGGTGAATGTGAGGAATGCTTTATTAATATACAAATAATGTAGTTGTATCAGTGTCATTATATGCTTCCCAATCCTGCCGTTTGCCTATGATAGATGACGCAGCGGTCGGGTGGCAGGCTTGTCCCTTCAGGGATGTAGCGCCACGGAATTATTAGTGTCATTGAGAAATTATATAAGTAACATTGGTCTGCCCTGAGAGCTCAGTTATAATATTCTAACATTCTCTCTAGAAACCTCATCTCAATCCCCAGGACCTAGGACAGATTACTCGGAGACTGTCTGACCTCTTGAACGAAAATAGCCCATTCGGTGTACTCGCATAAAAGAATACCATGCCGAGAGCGTGACCAGTGTCGAGAGGTTGGTAACATTGCGGTGGGCAAGTAAATTACGTGGTTTAAATTATTTACTTGGTAGAGTTGTTAAAAGTATACTTTGGATCAATACCCAGGCGTCACGTGGTTGTGTGGTCCAATTCTCACATTCATCTGTCACACGTGACACTTCCGCTCAAATATGACATACAGTCCTCATCATGATCTCATGATGTCATTACTCATGTAAAAACCAGGAAATGAAAATAACTTCAATTATCTCAAAATGACATTGATTTTATTTACTGCAGTACCATACTCACACGGACAATCACTATTTTCACTGTTAAATACGGCTTGACCTTAACCCTTGAATGCATAAGCATTTTTTGTTCGACCATATTGGAATACGCTTAGTACATGTGACGTAACGGTATCACAATGATATCCATTTCCAAACAGATTTTCATTATAACACAGGTGTAGTATCAATTGATTGATTATTATTATTATTATTATTATTATTATTATTATTATTATTATTATTATTATTATTATAGAATAGGGAACGATCTTGAAATCTTGAGAGCAGGAAATCAAACTGAGTAATAAATAACCTGTATTTCAAATAAAATAAATTCTTTTCGTGTTAAATTGACTATCATACCAAAATGAGTTCATTTCCTCTTGTAAAAATCCGTTTGTTTAAAAAAGAAAATGGTCAAGAACAAGCTCGACTTGACCGTACGCCATTAGCTGCCATCCACGCAGAAGACAACTACGTGAATTATTAATTGTCACTAATATACTAGTAAGTAAGTGGAATCATGTGCTGATTAAGTTTGAACTCTTTAAACTTCCTCTTTTCTCGTTTATGCCTACATGTGTTTTCCATGCGTTTCGAAACAAGGTTTGCTTTCCTCTCAATTTCCCGTAAGTGGTAAATTGCTTACTTTTCATGAAAGAGTACCATTAATGTTTCAGTTGTAGAAATAACTTTCTAGGTCGCCGAAAAAAGTTAATCAAGTTCATAATAACAATAATAATAATAATAATTAAAAAATAATTTAATACAGTGAATAGTTTACCCGGAACAGGTCTCAGACAGACATAGAGACGTCATTCCAAAAACACTTTTTTCTGTTTCTAGGCATCGTAAAACACGTTATCCCGGTGTTATCTCGATTTTTAATCTTTTGTCATTATCACAGTAGGTCTATTTTCTCCATACTGTACACGCGAGAAAGTAAACAGAGCCACTACTAAAGGAATAATAGGCTCTATAATTCTAATGCTATGATTCGGGCATTATGCTATTTCTTCACAACTAGTCATCGTCAAAATAAAGTACATTTGGGTCGGTACGATCGATGACACTCGGCAAGCTTTGCGTCTCTGATAACTGAACACTTACTAGCCTTCCCCATTTCTTAGATAAGGATAGGCCTAGTCCTACAGTAGACTGATTTTGAAGTAAACATTTAAAACTACTACCTAGCCAAGTGAAGAGACATCCTGTGTCAAACAATCATTTGTTGTACACATTGCACTCTTACTGATCATATTTATTACGTGTGTAATGTTTGTACTAAACATTTCTTATTCGTTATTTCGATTCATTTTTTATTTCCTCTGCCCGTACTATAAGTAGAGGAAGTATTGTTTTCAACCCCAAAATTCGAAGCCCAGATAATACAAATACACGTTTTAAAATCCCCTGAATCCAAAAACGCTATTTTCTGAAATGTCTATGTCTGTGAATAGCCTAGCTCGAAAACGAAAAATCGTATTAAAACAACATTTTATATTTAGGTAAGGTGTATGCTGGGGATGTGACACGAAGATTGGCGACGACTTTCTCTTAGTTTCAATGTCACTTTACATGAAGAAAATTACATTTTTCGCGATTTTCTCGGTAACGGCTTCAACGATTTTGTTTACATTTTGAATATAAGAGTTCTTATACCAAGAGGTAAAGCTTTTATTAGAAATATTTTTTCGTAAAAATTATCTGAAGGATAGCTGTTAAGATAGTGCACATTGTGCGCGTTTCCGTAATTCATAAGCCAGGTACCGTTCACAAAAAAAGTCGTTACGAACAATAGAATTTCGTCTTTCGTGACTTCCTTTTTAACGATTTTGTTAAATTTTCTGCATGAATTTGTAAAATAATCCTAATATATTATATACGATATACTATGCATTATTATAATACATTGTACTAACACTTGAAATATTTTCCTTTAAATTCTCTGTAGGATAGTTATAAGCTGCTCGTATCATACATAAACTTGCCTCACGAATAATGCGACTTTGAATGAGGCCTAGACAACTGAATGCGCAATGTTGCAATACATTCCTGTACTTTATACTGGGGTATTAAGGGTAGAGGAAGTTGTGTAGTTCACGTAAGATTTTTGTTTTGTTTTTTGTTTTAAGTGGTGTAACAAATTGTCATATATATAGAACCTACGGTACGGCAGTCACATACTGTATTATACACAAATACTAATAAGCCTAATAGCACGAAAACCTCCAATAAAGATGAAGATCATTGATATTTTTAATGAATTAAAATCTAAAAAAGTTCATATATTATTAATTTCTATCATTTAAAGTCTATATAGATTTACCATGCCTAGTCGTTCAACTGGATTCACAATGTCGTAAGTTTTCACAGGGGGAAAGTTTTTATTATATTATCAAAATAGCATGGAAAGCTTGCTCACTTGTTTTGTGTCAAGGTTTATAGCTGTGTTCATTATGTAGTCAAACAAACAACAGTCACATGCAAGTGAACTGTCACAGCACCCATGTTAGCACCTAACTTTTCTTCCTTGCCGTCCGTAACGATGGAAAATGACAATATATCCCTTAAGATAACATCTTTTTCGTACATTTCTATAAAAATGAAGGAAAATAAATTGAAAGAAAATTTAAATTTCTTATACATTTTCAGAATCAGGTGACAAGGTATAAACGATGGACCTAATCATTATGATAATTAATAGAGGATAGAGTATTTTCAGCCTAACACCACTAAATACTAAAGGCGGAAAATAGTTTTGGTATTTAGTGGTGATTTTCCGCCTATGGTATTTAGTGGTGATTAGGCGAATACTCTATCCTCTATTATTCAATCGCACCTCTAAGGAAATAAAACTCATCAATATAATTCTGTGGCTTGGTTCTAAAAGGGCCAATGTAAATTTCTTGCAAAAATGAGATCTAAGCATTATTGAACTCAGCTAGTTTTTATCTTTCGTATACTAAAGTGCAAATGTCTGATGCTATTAATAGACACAATTGAGCTCAGCTAGATTTTATCTTTCGTATACTAAAGTGCAAATGTCTGATGCTATTAATAGACATAATAGAGAAACCTTAGAGGCCAGTGTCGGAAGTTCTCAGCAAAAAATGTTACTTCTATAAAGGCTTCAAAGTCAATTATCTCAAAAGTAAGTTTTATGACATTGGCCCTTTTAGAACCAAGCTACAGCATTATGTTAATTTTTTTCTTAACAGTCCGGCAAGGGCTTATATGTTGTATGAGAAACTGATTTTCGCCAAATAAAGGTTAAGAAGCGATGTATAGTCCATATTTCACATAGTATAGAAGCATCCTTCGCAATTTTTTTCGAAATCGTTAAGATTAAATTTAGGCTAAATGTCTTATTTTATAGTTCATTAGAAATTGTCCGGGATCAACTTCTGGAATCAATAAATATCATTTTTATTGTTCATGTAGCCTATATCCAGAATTTCTCATGGACTATCAACTGGGCTCTATAATATCTTATAATTTATTTATTTATTGTACTAAGAATATTACAGGTTAATGCCCAATTACAATATTCTCGCTTATATTAATACACCAGATTCTAACATTAAATATTTAAAGTGATATTCAAAATAATTAAGCTAATGCTATAACAATAAGAAAAAAACACACAGAAAAGAAAACCAGAAACACAAAGAATATGACAATTACATAAGGGAACATAATGAAACTCTCTTGAATGATTCGTGTCTACAGCATTATTTCAATACAAAAACTCTTCTAAGATCACAAACTTTTTATTTTAGAACGTCGAAATCCTACAGTAGCCTATTCAAAAATATCAAAATTTCAAATTGACATTACAACTCATATTGAACTCTGATAATTCATATAGTAAAAACATTAAACATTTTATATTTTGTTTAAAATACAGATCATTATTGCAACGAATTTTCTTAGGAACTTAAAAAGTGAAGGATTAATAATTAAATTTATCTTAGAAATTGTATAATATCATTAGTTCTGAATTATTTTATCAACAAACATGTGGAAGCCAGAGCCACAATAATTTTGTTCAGTGGGAAGAATGTGTTTTAGTGGACACATATGTTTATTAGTAGCAAGAAAAACAAGAATGTAATATAATAACTTAAATAATAGTTGAACAATATTAATGATAATAATATTAATAATAGTAAAACAACATAGGCTAATTATGATATCATTTTTAATATTATTTTTAATGAATTATTATTGATATTTCATTTATGCGATTTATGCATGTGCTATTTTATTGTACCTTGCGAGTATAAATTTAAAACCGTTAAGTACCTGAGGAAACCCTAAATTAATGCTGTAAACCATTGTCTGCCACAATTGTATGGAATAAACTTTTATCCAGATGTTTTAGTAACTTATCCAAACAACATGGCGCGCCATTCAAGTAGTCTTGCTGAAATTTCGATGTGCAAATGTAAGGCGGATAATTCGAATAATGTCGTGATAAGTTTATCCATTTTAAAAAAATGAAAGTTTTTACATATCGCATTGCCTATTTAAAAGGAATATATTGTTAGTAGCCTTCAAGATTATTTTTTTAAATGTTGTACAATATCATAAGTGTTTAGTTGGGTAAAACTCAGTTAAATAATTTATATTTCTAAATAATGGCTCATACTATATAGCCTTGGAAATGTAGTATTATGCAATAGTATTTCCATATAACTAGTTACGACAAACTGACCTTCCATATAAAACTGAAACGTAAAAAAATTGCTGGGAAAACACATGCAACGGAAATGAAAAATCGAACGACGATATAGAACCATTTTGCAACCAAGCTGACTCGTTCTGTGAACAGTAGACCTCACATTAAATAATAGCTCGTCATAGGTTAATACGGCCACCATTTACAAACTGAAGCAAAAAATAAAAATCCTTACACATACGTCGTTTTTAATGACGTCAAGGAACATTTCGCCAAACTTGAAGAAAATCAAACAACGCGTTCGGTCATGACTGTGTAATAAAAAAAAAAACACAGAGAAACAGACGAATGCCGGGGAACCATTAGAATCAAATAAAAAATGTACGGAACAAATTTGTAGAAATTTTTATATCCAAGAGTGAAAGTTGTCTTCAAATCTTTAAACCGTTTGGCTAGAATCGTTGAAAGGGAAGCATTAAAATGGTCACCATCTTGAAATGGAATACAACTATAATAATCCTTACACATGCTTTTTTTAAAGACTTCAAGGAACATTGGCGCCGAATTGGAAGAAAACCGAATTACTCGTTTCGCCGCAACAGCGTACGAGTAAAACACAGATTTACAAACAGAAGAATATTGCTGAATGGTTGAACTAAAATGGGATATCACTTCGCTGGGTGATCTAGAAGTTCTGTGAACAGTAGACCCCGCGTCAAAAAGCAAAACAAAATATATAAGATCTGCTCTTCATCAGTTAACGGTCAACATCTTGAAGCGGAATCAAAAAATAAAAATCCATAAACATACTTACTTATTTACTCAATGGCAATAGACAATTATTCCTCAGCAAGCTAAAGGAATATTATCTATTTTATGGAACCCGAAGGTTCATTGCCACGCTTACCTCTGAGCCCGCCATTGAACCCTATTCTGTGCTAATTCCATCCAATCATCCCTTGCAAATCCTACTTCCCTTAAATCTATCCTAATATTGTCCTCCCACCTACGTCTGGGTCTTCCAGGTGGTCTTTTCCCTTCGGGTCTCCCAGTCAACACTTTTGAGATATGCCTTTCCTCCCCCGTGCGTGCAACATGTCTAGCCCATTTCATCCTCCGTGATTTAATTACCCTTACTATATCTGGTGAAGAGTACAGGTCATGAAGCTCGTCGTTATGCAGTTTTCTCCAGTCCCCATTTTCATATCTCTTAGGCCCAAATATTTTCCTAAGCACCCTGTTTTCGAACACTCTCAGATTATGTTCTTATCCTTAAACATACATAGTTTTTAATTACTTCAAGGAAAAATCATGTTAAATTAAAAAAAAAAATTAACAGACGCGTTTGGTTTAAACGCGTACCACGAAAATTTACAGATAAACAGACGGAATGTCAAATGTCGAGTTAAAACAGGACTTGCTTCGCTCAGACAATCAATATGTAAGATTCGGGGGGGGGGGGTGTTTAAAAATATGTTGAGCAAATACTGCAAAACAAGTTTTAAACATTTACAACCAGTGCACTAGTTGTTGTAAATGAAAGGAATGTCACGATAAGATCTGTAAAATAATTTATTTTTCCAGTAACATTATTATTTCGACATTATTGTGACTGTGTTAATTCACTTATCAAACTCCACGAGTTCCTCTCTGCTATGTCACTTTAAGTATCGTGAAACTACTTATAATTGCTGATTTGCGCAGCTCCTTATCTGCTTCCTGATAACCAGCTATAATAAAACTTTTATACTTGTACAGTCCGGCGCATAATCAGTGCGATGTGAATTGAATTTTTTGTATGCAGTACGTTGGAATACACTTCTGGTGGAACAAATACCCAACCACGACTCAAGAAAATTTATCTTAAAACTGTAGATTGCCATGTATAATAACTAGGAACCAACAGTAAATAATTTGTCAAAGAATACCGGTATATAGTTTTTTCGTGGTAATACAAATTTTTAGAATAACTAGTAAGCTCTGAATAGAGGAATGATTACCAAGTTTGCATTAAATCGAAGGTCACAGTTTCAGTTCCAGCTAAAGGCGTCAGCGTTTCAGTTCTTCAAACTCGGGGTTTCAGTACTTCGATACTTTTGATAATCACGACTAGAATTCCAGCTACATTGGTCGGACTTACTTACACTAACTTACGAGAGCATGAATTAAGCATATGTTACTTGACTTTAATACAAACATAATAAACTTTAAATTTAAAAAGGATACATTGAAATTTTCATGTGAAATGATTACGAAACTTCCTTTTCTCTGTTACTCTCGTCATTAATAAGACTTCTGTCTGCATAACTCACCATATGGTGGGTATACACATTCAAATGTGTTCTCTTAATGAAAGCCGAACTTCATGCTGAATGGTTATCAGACTACTCAGTATTGTGATCGAACATATAAGCTTATAACTTATAATTACTCTTCAGGTAGTATTTTTAATGAACAATTTTGGGACTAACATTATGGATCACAATGTAAATTGTCATTGCACAGTATTAAGCAAGGTAGTCCTATTGCATACCTTTTTCGAGAAAATCGGGAGAACTCAGAAAAATTAAGTTATAATTTACCTTCGTGTTAACTTAGAAACAATCATGAGCATATGTTCCATTCCTCGGGAAATGTTATTTTGCTCGCATTTAAAAATGACTTTTGTTTAACTTTTCGTCATTGAACAACACAGACCAACATACATCAGTATTCTACCTCTCGTCCCCCCCCCTCTCTCTCTCATACACACATACAGATAAACATAAACAAACACGTATATCTTAAAAAAAAGTGCTTCTGGTCACAGGAGACTTCATAGCTTATAATTATTTCTTAAAGTATATGCAATGAAAGACAGCTTCGTCCAGTGATGACGTTTGTGAAGGAAGTGCACGGAAAGTGACTGCGTGTGACATCAGGCAATACTAATGCCCCTCTCTCCCCCCCTGTTCAATGGTGCCTACATTTCACAAGCTCCTCGCGTGAAGGAAGAGCAGATTGCAATGACGTCAAAGATCAACCTTCTGCCCTCCTGAGTAAAATACTTAGTAAGGTTTGAAGACATCTATAGTTCTATGATAAGCAGGCTTTAAATCTTAGTGCCCGATCGAATATGTTAACAGCAACCGTACTGTACAGACTTTGCTCGGCGTATGCCCTAGCTACCATATGCTAGTTCACGTGATAGTAAACAAACCGGAATACAGATATAGGAAGACCACAAAATAACTTCTCATTATCTAAACTCACATTACAAGCATGCAAAATGATACTTTCTCCTGTTTGTGTATAATAGTCCCTCCCAAATGTTTCAATATATGTTTGCGTTTTAGAACACTTTACTTTCGGCATGCCGAACACTTATTCTAAATTTAAACACGCACAATGACAAGGTACACTGTTGACCAATTTGAGAGGCACCGTACTACGAGCGCATTCACTTCTCGGTACTACTATCAATGACTGTCTTATCAGCCTACGCAATCACCCTCCACCCCCTATACTCAGGTTGTTGGTAACCGGAATCAACTCCCTCTGTGGGTTCGGGCACTAAGTTTTAAAGCCTGATGATAAGGCTGTAGAAATCACAGCAATAAATAATATGGGAACTTATGGGATAGTCTATTTTATTACTTATTCAGCGAGAGTCGACATTGAGAGATCTCATTCGAGAGGTCTCTGGATCAAATTCTGACCGGGATTTTCGCCATTCGTAGAGATGTGATAAATTATATTCCAAACTTTCCGATAATACACTGTAAAACGTAAATTTCGTACTAACCTAGGTAAAAAATTCAAGCGTATGCGTGAGCAAGAAGGGCTACGGCTGAAGAAAAATATTTCTGGTTATAGGAAAAAATAACCGCGTCATAAGTCGAGTATACAGATTAATTTTACTCTAAGATCAAATCGTGCTAGGTATTCAACTAATGAGAAGAAATTTAAGTGTTTAAATTAAAAACCATTAAAATTAATCTAAAGCTCTCACTGCGTACGGTATGATAAGCTAAAATGTGGTAGGCTAAACACTAAAACGATTTTCGGTTTTAAGGCAAATCGTAATTTAATCTTGTTTATATATTCCACATTTCTTTCATTCGTGAATAAAGATATGAGGAAACCTTTCACTTGGGAAACGATACACTAACCTACAGAATTTTAGAGAAGACATAAACTATTCCAACGCATCAAATACTTTTCGAAACAAAAATGTTTAAAATGGAAATTTCAAGTTGTTGGAAGCTCGACAATGAAGAAGAAAGACTTATGCTTCACTCATGTAGAAATGAACAAGATGTCAGTTCTTTAAATAAAAATACCAGCCGGAAGTTGATGCTGAAGTGAATTTTAGTTATGAAGCAAAGGAGAAAATACCGCAGACAACTGTTGATATCACCTTGAATAGCAGATAATAATGATGATTAGCATGATTACATGTGGTTATAAACGCAAGATGTGAAAACTATGACGACTTCCACAAAAATAATTTAAAAGTAATATTAGTATAAGCTTAAAGGAGAGATCTTAATGAAACTTTTATTTCACTTTCTAAAACTAAGTAGAACTCGTTAAAAAGTTTTATAATCTATATCTTTTACAGGTTAGTGAACTTAAATTGTTTTGATTACTCTAATCCCACAGAGCTATAGGCCTTTAGAGTATTCAGTGTGCTTCGAAAATCTTATTCCAAATTCCTGGGGGTTTTCCGAATAAGCTCCTGGAAAGAAATAAGTCTCTCAAATATTCTTTCCGGATTTGTTCTCAAGACAAATATAATTTTGACCAATTATAACCTTTATAAAGGATTTAATGAATTAGCTATAACATACCAGAGATTAGGTAGATTATATTACTTCTAAAGTACCCCCACCGTAAATTTTGAGCTTAAAATTTCGATTCTACTTGCCTAACAATGACTGTGAGCCATTTTGTTTGAATTGAAAGATCAGGTTCTTATACGCTCGTTAAGATGTTCTTCATGTTTGAGGAGTTTTAATTCGCATAATTTATAAGCTGTATAAAGGATCTCCCATAAATTATAAGCTGTAGATTCTACTTGCGTAACAATTGTTGTGAATCATTCTGTTTGTACTGTAAGCTTAGTTTCATTCCCCCCATATTTATGTCACTATTTATTTTAATGGAGTTTTAATTTATTTTCAAATTATGCCGAACTGAATGGTAAGCTGAATGCATTCATTTATGTTTGATATTGTGGAGAATGCAGGAGACTTGATATTATATGTTTGCAGTTTTTAAATGAGTTACTCAGAGTAACAGAGTACTCAGAGTGTACAGTATAAATACTGAGTTAAACTGGAAGTATTTATTAATTACGAACTATCAAACTCATAGGAAATTAATATTTTATCACAAGAACTAATACCAGGTGTTTTTTGCTTTCCAAGAAATAGTCCAATTGTTAACTTTTCATCAACAGGGAACTTGAAATCCCAGTTTTCTGTAAAGTGATAAGCTTATCTGTAAAGTAAAATTAGTTACTGCAATTAGAATTCTCAGCTTGTTAAACAGGTGTAGAACAGTGAGAAGCTGTAGATTTACAGGCATGTAAATATATAAGACAACATTCTGATTCACCGGCAACGGTTACACGCTTAAGTAACATAACACAACCGACGTTAAACAACATTCAAAAAAGAAAATACAACTTTCCTTCTGTTTCCCATTCTACCTTTGATTTAATATTATCTTCACTGTAATAAAACTTGTCCTGTGATTTATTTTAATAAATTAACATAATTAAAATAACCATAATGGTATTATTACACTGAAATTAATGTGTAAGCGTACTAATTTTAATCCTATTGCAAAAGTAGTGTATGGGCGTTAAACAAACAAATAAACAAAAACATTAGGAAACTTTTAAAAGTTAATAATAATAATAAACTTTCACCAGGTTAAATTAAACTAGAACAATTACCATTATTATACAATTAATAATATTAATAAGACAATCATTGTAATATATAATTATAATAATATTCTATGGTGAAAGTTAAGATTTCTTCCACTTCACCAGGGACTAATAACACATTATCATGAAGTTAAATATAAGAAGGGCAACCGGGGAAAGAGCTTGCAGTTCCAGAAGCCTTAAACATCCTAAAATTTGGTAAATTAACAGTATAAATTTCTAGTCCCTAGAACCAAATTTATGAGTTAAGAAAAGCTTCAGGTTTGCTCTTAGCGCATAGGTACCAGTTTCAAACTATTTTTCCTTGCTCATTCGTCTTTAAGGGTTAAGGAAATCAGTAAGCCATGACAATCAAGTCACTCAGCCTTCGCAATCTGAGTAGAAGATAAAAAAGTTACGCATATGAGCATTCCTTGTGTCTTGTGCTTGTCGTTCTGTTTATAAGGAAAAGTGTCAGGGGCGGGTAGTTCCCTTCATTGTCCCCAGGTGAGTGAATTACACGCAACACACGGCTTGTCACGTTGGGATTCACCTGCTTTATTCCTCAAGGTCATCCGTTACACTCACCTCAATGAAAACGGGTACCTGTCAAATGTGATTATAATTGTTAAAGAATAAAGCAAATAAATATTTCACTGTTTGGTTTATTATTATTATTATTATTATTATTATTATTATTATTATTATTATTATTATTATTATTATTATTATTATTATTATTATTGAATTTGAATTGAATTGAATTGAATTGAATTTGAATTGAATTATTATTATTATTATTATTATTATTATTATTATTATTATTATTATTGAATTTCCTAATGCACAGAACCCTATTTTACCAACTGGCATATTAGAGTTTAAGCCAGTTGTCCAAGAAACTCGTGTTGAGTTCCGTAAATTTATTGTGTAATTCCAGGCTTTAAAACTTAGTGGCCGAACCCACAGAGGGAGTTGATTCCGGTTACCAACAACCTGAGTATAGGGGGTGGAGGGTGATTGCGTAGGCTGATAAGACAGTCATTGATAGTAGTACCGAGAAGTGAATGCGCTCGTAGTACGGTGCCTCTCAAATTGGTCAACAGTGTACCTTGTCATTGTGCGTGTTTAAATTTATAATACGTGTTCGGCATGCCGAAAGTAAAGTGTTCTAAAACGCAAACATATATTGAAACATTTGGGAGGGACTATTATACACAAACAGGAGAAAGTATCTTTTTGCATGCTTGTAATGTGAGTTTAGATAATGAGAGGTTATTTTGTGATCTTCCTATATCTGTATTCCGGTTTGTTTACTATCACGTGAACTAGCATGTGGTAGCTAGGGCATACGCCGAGCAAAGTCTGTACAGTACGGTTGCTGTTAACATAATCGATCGGGCACTAAGTTTTAAAGCCTGGTAATTACTGAAAAAAGACTAGGAAGTTGAAAAAAACGAAAAGCAGTACTTACATACAATATTACGAAGAATTCCTCTGTTACGCTATATCCCATGGCGGACAGACTCCACCATCTGCCTCCGTCTTTCGACTTCATGAGTAGATTACAGGAATGGTGGAGGAGCATCTGGTCTGAAGGCCGACGCCGATTGTAGGTCATTTTTCACAGCCATTTTCCCTAAAAGTTTTAATTCCCAATGCCATTCAATTTTCAACCCATTATATCCCATATGTCCCACAATACATATATCCTAATTTACATTTCTCCCAATTCGTGTTCCTCAAATCATTTATAATTTAGTATAGATTTTATAATAATTATAATTACGATAGATTCTAAAAAAGTCTAAAAAATCTAAAAAGTGCTGTCAAAAATAACATAGGCAACAAAACAAAAGCTTCTTATATCACCTAAAACAATCTGCCTTTAGCAGGAAGTCAATATTCTTGAAAAGAACCAATAAAATAATAAGTAATACGATGTATGCAATTGGGTATTGAAACTGGTTCTGCTATACTCGAGTTTATTTATATTGTGAGAATTGCAGAATCATCATTCTAACAGTGTTCAACCAACTTCGCTTAGGCCAAAAAAGATATTGGCATAATGAGCTGAATTTTGAACAGCGTCTTCTAATCCTTTTGCAAAAATATTAAGAATACGTTGAAAACCATGACATTTCATCACATTTGTGATCATTTGTTCATAATTTAAAGGAGCTTATTTTTAGAAAACGATAAAGTTATTTCTATTTTATTATTACTGAGTTAAATTAAAAAGTCATCAGCTTGGAAAACGGACTATAGGAAAACAGTCATAGGGAAATACCAAGTTTTGGGAAAAGCGGAAAGAGATAATTGTCCCTCAACGCTGACTCTCACTGTCATCGTTGGTAGTCTTATTGCTAGAAATCACTAAATTTTTATTTTAGTAAATGACTTCTCAAATGTTCTCACAAGTTTGAACGCACCCCGTTCCAGACCTTCTTGCCCCGAGGGAAATCTGAAGTTTTACCGGCGATTGAACCCGCAATCATATCTAAAGTTAGCATTTCTAACCGGAGACAAGGTAAGCGATCGATATGTAAATGGCAATGGGTAGCATAATATTCAATCAGTTAAATGTCGCTTTAGACAACAAATTATCTTAAATTTCAGTTACATCTCTTTGAAACTATTTAAATTACATCTTTAGAGGAAAATTTGTCTTTGGACGGTAATTGAACCCGGAACCTGTGCTAATGCGCAGATTTCCTACTGCTGATGACTACCAGAGACCTGTCCAGGTATTTCTTCAGACCACTTCTTTAATATCACAGCTGAAGATGTCCACTATAGGAACACGATGTACGGATCCGGAGGAATGATTAATGGATCTGGTTCAATTCTTGCTTCATATCTATGGTGAACCATCGAGGGTACCGGCTACTACATAGAAATCAAACAGAAGACGGAATACTGTAAATTCCCCTAAAATTATTCCATGTCGTGTTAGGCATATACAATAAGAGCACTGATCTATAGGCATAAAAGCATAATAAGTTATAGGCCTATAGTAACATGCTTATGCGAATATGTGGAAAATTGCGAAAGCTGTAATCTTGCGCGCCTACGTATAGAATGTAGAAATGTATTACAAAATGAATGTTTTACTTGTAAGGTGTTATAAAGTTGACAACTATCTATTCGTTTACTCACATATTAAATGACATGAGAGCATTCCAGTTACCCAATTCAGGTGATATAATGCATGCACACTACGAGCAGAGTTATTTGTTGACACGATAACTACACCATGCTCATGAGTAGGGCCCGGATTTTTAGGCTTTTATGAAAGGTATTTTAGCCTTTTATTTTCGTGGAATAGCCTTTGTAGGGTTTTAAACAAATGATTTTAGCCGTCTTAATAAAACACTAATATTAGCACCGAAAATTGTATTATACTTTTGACAAAGTTATTCTAGATTTTTTTAACAGAATAAACAAGTAACTATTCCTTATATCGGCACTCGAAAAATAGCATAAAGGATTGAGATATTCACTGTTTAATGATACAATTATTCAATACACCACACAATACCTTCCGATCTACAAAAATAAGTAGACTCGAATGTCACGAATTTGTTCTTTAATATATTTCTCTGTCGTTGCAACTTGTTATTTTAATGTTGAAACGACAATGGATTAGTTGCAGATTCAAAAGTATTGCAGACGGCTCAAGTTTCATTTCCTGCGATGGCGCGGCGGAACATTTTCGAGTTATAGTCTATATATTTTCCTTTGCATTAATTGGGAAATGTGTTTAAAAATCGTGTTTTTCTGCAAAAGTCGTCCTCTTTAGCTCCTATTTTTCATAAAAAAAGTCCTCTTTAGCCCCTAGTTTTTCAGCAAAAGTCCTCCTTAGCCCCTTTTAGGCTCTCCAGTCCGATTTAGCCCTTTTAGGTTGTATAAGATTCATATATTCGGAAGCAACGGGCATGAAACGGAAAAGTACCGTACGATAAAATGTTCTAATTAGGAAGCTGGGGAAAAATAGGTTAAAACCTTCAAATCCGGGCCCTACTCATGAGCAATAGGTCTAAACAGAACAGTGATAATAAAAGGGTTATACTTATACCAATAGCATCGCTAATAATAATAATGATAATAATAATAATAATAATAATAATAAAAATAATGATAAGAAGAAGAAGAAGAAGAAAGAGGATAGGAAGCAAGAAACAAAGGCAAAGGAACTTCAATTAAAACACTAGTGATAGGCCTAAATCTAATAAAATTATTTTAATTTGTGCGGGTGAACGTTCTATACACACTTAGTGAAGTAGGCTATTGTGCCTTCGGATAACTATGACAATAATTATATTGATATTGATACGCTTGATCATAATTGCCGAATAAGCATTAATAACGTTAATCATATAACACAAAAAAAGAGAAGACGTGATGATAATAATACACCATTCTTCAACTTGGAGAATTCTGCATAACCAGGTGTGATTTCATTAGCATTGTGCATGCTTTGACCTTATGCATGTTGCAATACAATATTTCAAACCTATAATACTTTCCCGTCCTTCACAGGACGTAACGTAATGTTGACGCTATTAGATATTACAGAAGAATGCTTCCACATAGGAGGTAATATTTATCCAAGGATTATCCTCAATAAAGAAAAATCTATGATTTCATGGGTTTGTATGGTATAAGGTGTCTAAAAAAGAACGCAACACTTAGTTTTGTAACAAAATAGATTTTCATTTGAAAAGTTTATATTTTGAGGGGATTTATGACTAGATAAATTTCTGGGGAGATATTTTCTTTTCCATGAAAAAAAAGGCCAGTTCTTCTTTGAGAAAATGGTATCACTATCATTAAATTCCATTATTTACAACTGATTATAATGTGGCAAGGTTTGTGACTCATATTTTATAATACTCGTTACTTTATGTTGCTGTATGAGCAATGAAATAAATAATTGTCAGTCGCAAGAAGAGAACACACTTTAACATCAATAAACCTGAAGTGATTGTGCAAATTGTTTGATCCTTTGTACATTATATTATGCCTGTTCCGCCCACATTTAAGTCGCCAACGAAAATTTAAAAAAAGAATCGCGTATTTGAAAGGCTAGACCTAGATGATTAAAAGGATTTTAAAAGACTAAATATATAAGGCTCAAGATGTCTTTATCAAGCCGAAATGCATCTCTACTGTGAAATCAACATAATACTTTGATGTTTTGCCTTTTAACTACCTACAAGCAAAGCCTTTCAACACAACATAATCTACTAAGAACAGAAGTGAACAACATCAAGAACACATCAAGTGCAATGAACTACAAGAACATAGACAGTGTGAGTAAATAGACTAAGTGGTAATAGGCCTACACAAGGTTTTATACATACTTTGACGGGTAATAAAGATATTACCTACATAAAGATTGACAAAGGCAACATATACACTTTTAACATGCTGTTTTATTCTAATATCTTTTATTGTTTTTAATATTTATACACAAGTTTAAGGAATAATTTAGGCCAAAAACATTTTAGCAGAAATACTTTATTGGAAAATTTAAATCAAAATCAAGGACGCAAAAAAGAAAATTAGGCCTAAATCATCTAGATCTCAAAAAATAATTTTATAATTTTAAACCAGAGTACTCTGTATGTTATAATAAGAAAAATTTTTAGTACAAGAATAAACTGGAGTGGGTTAAATTCAAACCATCAAAAATACTAATATTTTAAATGAGGGTATAAGGTGGATACATATATTATATTATATTATATTATAAGTAACACTACAATGACTGTGTATCAGGGAAAGGCCAACAAGAATGTCCCGGTTCTCAGCACTATGCATCCTCATGTGAAAATTGAGAATGGTTTGAAAAAGAAGCCAGATATAGTGACATTTTACAACTGTTCTAAATACGGAGTTGACGTGGTCGGCCAAATGGCTCGTAAATATTCAGACAAAGCACCATCCAGATCTTGTAAACTTGTAAACAGACGCTGGTCTGTTCACACGTTTTGCAACTTATTGGATTTAGCTTGAATAAATGCCTGAGTACTTTTTCTACTTTTTAAAAATTCAGCTGTATTTATACTCCTCTCAGCTTCGAGGCCATATCAGGAGTTCAGGATCTGTATCTATACAGTAGGCCATGAAACTATTGATTGTCAATAATTTTCTATTGTTGGTGCATTTTATAGAGTAAATTTCAACTTTATTAATTTAAATGGATATGATATAGAATGAAATAGGAAGTATATCCTTTTTCATCACTTGCCTTTACGACTGGAGAAACCATGAAAAAACCCCATGTCAAATTCTCCGGACACGGAATTTGAATCTGGAACCTCCCGAAGCCTGAGTATTGTAAAATTATTACGCTAGAGAACTGAAATGCAAGGATTTCCTCACTCAGCTGCCTAACTTATAGCCGTGTCATCGTCCCAGAAGGCCAGAAGAAATTTCTGAGAGACAAGAAAAATTAACACGCTACCTTGTAAACTCTGACTGCACTGGAAACAAACCTTCTATGAAGTGTCATGTGCAAGTTTACATCACAACTAAAAGTCCAATCATTAGTTGTTATTATATACATTCGTTTGTATAAAATAAAAATATGAAACGGTTAAACGCACATGAAAACATAGGCTATTATTAGCAGTTCCAATATTAAAGTTCCAATGAATTTGTACGGGTATATAAGGAATCATCAAGTTAAATCATAAATGAGCTGTTAGCTTGAAATCAATGATACAAATTTCATGAGAATTGTTGGCTTTCATAAATAATAAATTTAATATTTGAAGGAAAATCCTCACGTTTCAAATAAAGTATTGGTTTATTAGTCTTGCATATCAGTTTTAAACAATTGTTCGAAGTGACGTATTTATACGTCCGTAGCAGTGAGAAGGTTAAAAATTAAAAGCCTTCAAAATCTCAAAGGGTAGCAGCAGGGACGATTTGACAAACTTCTAACTTCAATTACTTTCCTTTAAGCCTTGCTATTAATGCTCGTTTTTCAGAGAAATTACCTTAAATTACTAACGAGTTTGTTTATGCTCTCTACTTCCAATAAACTATCTTAAGTCAAGCAAAGGTGATCAAAATGAGTCACCTATTTTTATGATTTCACATCGCTTTTGTTTAATTTCTTCGAAATATGTTCGCTCGAATATAAAAGAATTGTACTTTACGTGATAAGCCTTTAAACAGGCATGAACAGACATTTCCTATGAAAACTGTTGTTTAGACTCGGGAGCCAAAAAGCTAATGGGTCTGTGGTGAAAAATTACACCGTCCTTTCACAGTTCTCAGAGAAAGAAGAAATATGAATTGCGATTAAAATAGAGGACAAAGAGTTTTTTTTATTTGTTCGTCCATCGATCATGAAACAAATAAGCAAAATAAAAACTTTTTGAAGTAATTTAATCAGAAATAATTTTAATTTCCCCTGAAGACTATGAAAAAATAGCATAGCTCCTTTCCCCAGAAATGGTGCATAATATGTTTCTGTTGAAAAATCAGTATCGCATTTCGGGGTCGAAAGCAACACCTCCTCTGTCTATAGTCCATGGAACCGAGTACAGGATGAAAAATATGTACACTTTTGAACTAAATGTTCTGTTTCCTACATTTACCATTTACTCTTGCATTCTTTCTGGAAGACATTTTTATATTATTATTTTGTTGCTTTTAAATCCTATCATTGCATTTAATCCAATTCTGGGATGTATAATTTATTATATCATTGTGAAGAAAATCCTCATCCAGTGGCACAGGGGAGATATTTATCTAACAGAGCAATATTTTCATTTTGTAAGCTCTGCAACTTTCAAACTACTGTGAAGTATGCAACCAAGATTATCACGAAATTTTGTCAATTAAATTTCTGTCATGAGAAAATAAATGATACCCAATTGATAAAGTTAAAAGTTAATGCAAATCAGCTAGTATTCATATTGAGGCAATATTCCTGTGACATTAATAACACAGCCCAACAAAAAAGAACTTTTTGTTTGGTGTCTCAAATGTTTTGCCGGGTTTTGGCTATACATAGTGTGCTTATTCCAAATATGTAAACAGTTTTTCTCTACCAGTTCTACTTTTATATAGAGTGCCATTAACTTATCACCTCTTTTCCGAAACAAAATCTTGCTTGATAATGTAGCTAAAAAATGTAGTGAAGGTTCTTGACCATACTTTGGACCCGTAGGACGAAAACTGTACAAAGTACAGAAAAATATAAGCTGGATTATTTTTTTACCCTAAAATTGACAGCCCATAAGTCATAAACGACCGTACAATATGTGATATCAATTTTTGACAGATCCCATGTTATATTGTTATCGTAACGTTAATGTAATGTTAGTGTGTTGCTTTGTCTTCACGCGATTTAGAAGCTAAAAATAGGCACTGTTTTTTTTATTTATATCAAACTTAAAATGTGACAATATGCATAATGGTAATACCATATCTCACAAACTAAAGCTGATAGGGCAAAACTAATGGCACATTTGGCATCAGCGACCTAAATATACCCAAGAATAGTTATAAATAGTTAAGTAATTGTGAAAACATAACTTCTGGTTAAGTGAGTGGCTTGCTTTCGTATTTATATTATAGGCTTACAATGCTTTACAACATATATCTAGAAAACAGGATTTCATTTGTATTTTATCGTTGCCTTAGCAAATTTGTTGATTCTGAAAAAAAAAACAGTGACCCAAGTTACTAAATGTAAGACCTAGGCCTATTTTATAACATAATTAATTAATTCCTAGTACTTTTCATTTATATAATGTGCGATTACGTAAACCACATATTGTAAGTAAAAGTAATAAGCATAACATAAAATAATTTTTATTATAGAAGAAAATTGCGAGCCAGGGACTTCTGAACTTATGTCACCAATAAAGAAACGTGCGAGGAATAGGTCTGTCCAGCGGCGAGAAGATATATATTGTAAATATATGCAAAAATTTAAAAGAAAATTATGAAGTATCTGTGCAAGATGTAAGAGTGAAAGTGATTTCATCCGTGGGAGTAGTTTCAAGTATGGTTTTCAAAGTCCTAAAAGTAACAACTCCTATAGATTAAACGTTAAACCTAACCTGATATTGAATAATAGACATACACAAGATGACGTGGTTCCTCAAGATCAACCTCCTGAATCTAGGGATTTCTGTAACAACAGTTCTCATCAAAATAGGAATGATCAGGTAGCTGAAAAACTGGTAATTACGCATTTAAATATTCAATCTATCAGGAATAAGTTGGGACAATTGGAGCTTACTCTTGAAGAAATGCCTTGTGATGTTTTATGCCTGAATGAACACTGGCTGACAAGTGAAGAAACTAATCTATATGTACCTCAGGGGTTTTCTTTAGCATCAGTGTATACACGAAAACCCCCTTACTCGCATGGAGGCTCTGCCATCTATGTCAAAGGTAACATTAAGCATAGTTCAATGGAGATGTCCAATTACTCCGTAAATCTAGCGTGTGAAGTAGCAGGTATTGTTCTGCACGATTTTAACTGTGTTGTTATAACAGTTTATCGATCTCCCAGTTCAAATATACAGTTATTTTTTCAATTAAAGTGCTTTCACGTTCGCCAGAGGTTTCAAGGCCACAACTTCTCACGTCTAATATGCCCCCACTGATAGCAGGCAACAGTATTCCCCTTTGCGCAGAGGAGCTGCGCTGTCGCACACACTCATACGACACCAAGGGGGAACTCCCTACTGGCTTGTCATGTGACTGGCATTGGAGGGGTATGATGTCATATGAGCACGGTAAGTGGGGGTATCATAGCCGTGCTACGTTTGGCCTTGAAACCTCTGGCGAATGTGAAAGGACTATAGTAGAAAATTTATTGCATTACATAATTAATAAATTTAAGATGTATATTGCCGTCACAGGTGATTTTAATATTAACTTATTATCAAACTCTAATGAATGTTTGCACTTTTTAAATATAATGAGGTCTTTTAACCTATATTATGTACATAAAAAACCAACTAGAAATAACTCTTGTCTGGATAATATTTTTACAAATATTACAAAGGATGAATACTGCTGTAGATTTTTGGAACAGAACATTTTGGCTGACCACACAGTTATCTGTTTATTAATAGATGTGCCAACTTTAAAACAATCCAACGCTGCTGAAAGCAGAAATATTAAAATAGTAAAACGATCGTTATCAGATGAACGGATAAATAATTTAAAAGATATGCTCTATGTTATTGACTGGAATAAGTTATATCACATTACAGATGTTGATTATGCTTTTCTTAACTTTATGGAAACCCTCAAGGCGTGCCTGAATGAAGCTTGCCCTATTAGAACAATTAAGATTGGCTGTAAACAAAAAAATTCTCGAGCGACAAGGAAATGGTTTACACCCAAACTAAAATTAATTCGATCGATTTTAACTATATTTTATGATAAGTATAGACTAACAAAAAGTGATAACGACAAGAATAATTTTAAGATTTTAAAAAAAGAATATCAAAGTGCCATAATCGAAGCTAAGTTAGCGTCAAATGACAACTTCATTCAGTCGGCCACTAATAAATTTAAAGCGGCCTGTACGATTATTAATAATGAAATTGGCAAAAACAGGACGAATACTGAAATACCACTCTCACCTGAGGTGTTAAACGATTACTTTAATGTACCACATAAAATTCAAGAAAACAATAATAGCACTAATGATTATGATAACATGCCATCTGAAACATTGTTAAATAATTTTGTCCTACCGATCCATCACCAAGTTTTTAAATGGGACACTATAGACATGAATACTGTGTACAACATTGTGAAAAATATGGGCAATTCCAGAAGTGAGGATGTCTTTGGGTTTTCAAACATGTTTGTGAAAAAAATTATTGAGCACATTCTCATACCGCTGACATACTTAATAAATCTAGTCTTATCACAAGGCAATTTTCCTACATGTCTCAAAATAACGAGAGTTACACCTATTTTTAAAAAAGGTGATAGAAACGATCCATCAAGTTATCGACCTGTTGCTATTGTTCCCATATTTAGTAAGATAATAGAATCTAGTATGTTGATCCAACTGTATAACTTTTTTACATGCAATAATTTACTTTATTGTAAACAATTTGGTTTTAGGCCTAAACTCTCGACAACAATGGCAGTCGAATCTCTGGTAAACATCATCCTAGAAAATTTTGAAAACAAGATGTTAACAGGAGCAACTTTAATAGATTTGACAAAAGCCTTTGATTGCATTGCGCATGACATATTGATTAAAAAACTTAGTTACTATGGTCTCAGAAATGTTGAATTACAATTAATGAAATCTTATTTAACCAATCGCCAACAAATGGTAGAAATAAATAAAACCCAATCTTCTTTTAGAACAATCATTGCTGGGGTCCCCCAAGGATCAGTCCTAGGACCTTTTTTATTTACAGTCTTTGTTAATGATTTGGATATAAATATACCATGTACTACTATTTTATATGCAGATGATACCACCTTAGTTGTGACTGGCAAAGATCCTTTTATTCTTAAAAATAATTTAGACAATTCCTTTGAAATAGCCAAGGCTTGGTTCTCATCAAACTATCTATCAATTAATATGACTAAAACTAGTAATATAATTTTCTCTTTAAGTGCACTAATGGATTTCAACGATATAAATGTATCTGAACATGTCAAATTATTGGGCTTAACATTAGATATTAAATAAAATTGGGAACAGCACACTGAAACAGTCTCTAAGAAACTATCCAGAGTAATGTATTTACTTAATAAGCTAAGAAATAACGTATCCCAGGATATGTTAATAACTGCATATTATGCTTTTTTCATTCAATCCTGAACTATGGAATTAAGACTCTGGGGGAATTCAGCCTCTGCTACGAACATTTTTATGTGGCAAAAGAAAGCCATAAGATGTATTCAGAGACTCTCAAAAAGAGACTCCTGTCGAGAAAGTTTTAAAAATTTACAAAATATGACACTGCCATCATTGTATATTTTTTTCAAATTTAACCTATGTAAGAGAACACATACAAGATTTTAATGAACGAGCATTTTTTCATAACTATAAGACAAGGCAAAAGAATGATATAAACGTACCACACCACAGGTTAAGTAAAACAAGCAACAGCTATAAATATCTGCAAGTTAAACTATTTAATAATCTTCCTCAATCTATAAGAGAATTGCCCTCAAAAGTATTCGCTAAATTAATTGCCAAATGGCTAAAAACCAAAGCACACTATTCAATAAATGAATTTTTGTCATTAAAAATATTAGCCACTGAGTTTTATTGATGTACTTCAAGACAAGGGTTTGTTTTACTGCATTGTAATTAATTGTATTTTTATTGCTATGAAAACTATGTACCATTTGGACAATGCCTATTTCTATCCAGATGGATGATTAATGGCGGAAATAAAGAATCTTATCTTATCTTATCTATACAGATCTACAGTCACCAGTCAAAATTAAACCAACATCAAAGACAAAAACATCACTTGGCAGAATTAGGAATCGACCCTTGGCGCTTAATGTAAAAAAAGGAAGTTCAATTGAAATTACTGTATGTAATTAACTTAAAGCTGTTTGTTTACGGTTGTTTACTTTTGCTCCGTAGGCCTACACATCTCGGATGAATTATAGACATACGTAGTAAGGCAGTAATAAGAATGATAATTGCAGGTTAAGACGACAGGAGCAGTTGGATTCACAAATCTAGGGTTAACAATTCTCTCATTCTTGAGTACTGTGATTTGTTTAAGTGTGGTTCGTTATTGGATAGTACTGCATAACCCTATCTGTAGAACATTTTGTACGACGCTTCATGAACGTTGTAAGACCAGTAGGCTTAACACAGGCTGTGATCGGCCAATTAATTATGTAATTACGCTCAAATGCTGTTTACCGACCTCGTATTATATTTTTGTTTATTCAAGCGAACTAATGGACTACAGAAGCACATTATTGATCTTCATAATCAATAGCAGGAAAGGAGAACTTTCCACGACTTGTCTTGACCATCCTCTCAGAGAAATAATGTTAACCTTTTTACTGCAACTGACGTCACGTAAAAAGTGTATATGATATTAGTCAAGTAATGATTTATGCAGGATTTTTATCCACTTTTCAGGATTATCATTCATTAGAGACCAGCTGTTCCAATGAAATTTTAATCGTGATTTGAAACTTAGAGCTTCCTGATGCTTTCTCTTGATGCTTGCTTATATAAACGTATAAATCCAGCTCTGCCTAAGGGTGAAATGCGGTTTTTGAAAGTTCCATAGTCTTGTGATCTCTTGCAATAACTTATAAATTATATAATTATTAAATGACATTTTGATCAGACCAATCTGTCCGCATAAGCTTATACCCATGCCATTGTCGAGTGGGACCAACAGCTTAATTTATAGAAACAGCATTGCCAACTTAGCGGAGTTCCCGTTAAATTTGGTGGATTTTTAACTTTTTCAATGGTGAAAAATATGGTTTTAGTGGATGGCGGATTTTTTAGTGGATATTGTGCTTTGACGAAATATTTAAAAAATCTAATTTAATGTCATTTTCTTTATTAAATTTGAGAGTTTTTGGGTGATGAAATTACCAATAATACCTTCGGCTAAAGAAATGAGGTTCCAGACGACGCACTGATAGAAATAAACTTCCAGTGGTTGAAACTTATAACTGTGAAATGGAAAAACAAGTTAATTTTGAAATTAAATAACAATCTTTATGCAAGTGGTTTTAATCCTTTCAAAGGAATTACTGAATTTCCCTTATTACTTTTATTGATGCCATGGTGAAATTCAAAAGTTGGAAGTGCTTTTAGCTAGTTGAACTTAAATTAATTAATTTATTTATTTTAGCGGATTTTGAACACTGTTTTAACGGAACATTTTTTTTTGAGTTGGCAACACTGTATAGAAAGTAAAGGTGAAACTCATAATTAAGCTTATTGTTACATATTGCTATAAACGTTTGCTACTATGAATATTACAACAACATTGCAGAAGAAATTGCAGAAGAGTCCCGCTAATCCGGAATAGATGAGACCGGATCACCAAAAGTCCGGATTAAACGGATTTTGCCTTGAAATATACGTACTGTAATACAAGATTAAGTAGGGTAAAACTATACAAATTTATGTTTAAAAAATATAAATATACTTTTCCTACAACTTCATTTAATATTAGTGATAGGCAGGCCTAACTTTCTTTAACTAGAAACTCATGTAAGATTAACAAAACAAAATATCTTTATAATTATAATTCAAAATTTATTTAAACCAGATGTCCACGGGGTCTGGATTAGCCGGACTCTAAGTTTAGGCCTATAAGAATTTCTCAGAAAAATCTAAGAGTAGAGTGACTACGATAGGCTATGTTCCTTCCCCTGATTCAGTACTACGTATAGGCCTATGGTCTATCAAATTCAGAAGCGTTCGGAAGAAAACATATTTTCAGGCCCTTAAAAATATATTTATTCGATATAATATTATTTCACTATTCCGGTTTTTGTAAAATGACATCTGTTTAAAAAAGACAATGGGAAAAAGTAGGTGCTTAATGATTAAAATCAATGAGTATTGAATGGTGTTGAAGGGGATTTACCCATGAAGAAAGCTGAACGCTATTTCTCGCATACACATAACGATCCTTTTATCTGTAGTTTTTTATAGCCTGCACTAATGAAAAGTAGGTTTATAACTACAGAAGAATTCTAGGAGTAGGAAGAACGTTTGAGCGTGTAGGGCGTTCATTTTTCATTTAATACTTTCATAACTTACGACAAGGGAACTAAGACTTCAATTCCCTTACGAAATGAACTATGTTACTGGTTTTGAATCGCAAAAACTCACGTATAAAGTCGGGGATTTTGTATTTAACAAGTTTCTAATCATTCTATACAAGACATGATGATAGACTATAAGTGATTCTACGAGAAAGACTAGGAGCGCTCTTTGTGAATACTGTGTTAGGAGTTGCTAGGAGGACTTGTTAATAGACTGCTGAGTACAACGGCACCAGTTCTGGATGTGACACGTGCGAGGTGTGAACTCATGCCATTTAATTAATTGCGGTCACACCACTCAATTATACACATGCATAGAAGTCGCTCTCCGCGCTATGTTCTATGTACACTACTGCAACCCGTGTAGTGAAACTGGTAAGCAGTTTTCATATTGATAATTTAATAGTAGAAAATTGTGGTTTGTAAATGTGATGTTCCAAGCAGGATTCGAAAGTTAAGGCTTTCAGGGCTGAATTTATATTTTAACATAAGCATTCACAAAGTAATATTACTAGTGGGTTATGAGTATGAAATGAAATAGAATTTTTTAAATGGAATAGCTGGTTTCCTTAACTGACACTTTTAATACGCAGATGTGCAAACATTCATGATTTAAGATAAAAAAATAATATATTAAGCTTATACCTCGGCTAGATATATAAGCATTCATGAATATTCTCTTATACCTTATACCTCGGCGTTTATGCATGTTTTGCTGCGACGCATATTGATGTGGTAGCGAAAAATGTTAAAGATATAAAAAAGCTCGCTTATTATGAATAACCTACTAACAAAGCTTATAATTTTAATTAATTTTTTTTTCAAGAAATAAGAGGTTGAATTCTTACAAGCTTCTTAAAAATTGAAGCAATTAGGGATAAGAAATTTGCTGGCACTTCCTCTATCTAAACAAATAGTGAATAACTAATGTATATTATTTACACGCAATTATGTATATGAAATTACTGTCTAATAAATATTATATCATTTTCAAACTATTATGACCTGGAGATGCCATAATTGATTGCGAAATCGATCACCTCACAGTTTCACAAACAATATTAATTCACATCATACCATTTTAACGAATATTTGCTTCTCCATGAGAAAACTAATATGAGCATTATCTCCAATAATACAATGGAGTAACAAGTTTTGTGATATAAGCGAAGATGATAACGAAACTAGCCTGTTATAAAACTGATATCCGAATTTATCCAGTTATTTTCTATTTCATAATTATTAAAAGAAAGCATACTAAACGGCATACCGATATATTAATTTAATACAAAAATTAGCAGATTTTCTCTGCTAGTTCAGCATTTATTTAACCGTGCAATAAAACATATTATAAATTTATTTCATAAGCTGTTTTACTCCCAGAAATTCGAGCACCCACGCAACAACAGGAATCTTGGATTGTGTGAGTTGGCATTGCATTTCCCGCTCATTCCCAACATTTCATGCCTCCGTATTTTTTAATGTTTCCTAAGGGTTGCAAATCCATCACCCTGTTACGTGCATACATCCTAACTGACATAGAAATACTAATATTACATTTTCTATGCCAATGTGTTATAGAATAAGAGTAAAATTCAATATTAATGAGTATAAAAGAGGAATTGTTGGAATCATAATGATGTAATTCGATGAACGTTGAGTTCACTTTTTACACAGAGTCAGGAAATGAATTCTACTTAATGAGGATCTAATTATTTCCACTACCATCAGCATCAAGCTTTCGTGATCCGGAGAGTGAAAAGAAGCAGATGCATTGTATTCAGATCATATTTTTCTAAAAGAAGACAATTGAACGCAGCATGAGCATTTTAAGTGGGGTATACTCTCTAAAGTACTGGCGTTTGCACAGTTTTAGCATTTCAAATCACAGTATTATAAGGAAACAATGATAATATTCCTTTCTTTTTAATTTACTGAAGATCTAAACTATTTCATTTAAATAGGGTATTCTCCTAAGACAAAATCTATAACAGACTCTTTACTTTTTGTAAAAGGATCAAAATTAACACATCTAAAAAATTTATATTATGGGAAACAATTAATGGCAATTTTTATTCTTTATAATAACGTACCGTTTAATCAAAATATTTGAATTGTAATTTTCAAAATATTGTTCAGTATTCAATATTCTTCTGGAACCCGTATGTCGGGAGGCTAATAGATATAAGAATAAATAAAGTCACGTACTTCATCGTTAGGTAAAAGCTATTTACCATTAGGATGTCTCTACCCATGCAATTCAGTTATGCTTAGTCTATTTCAGAGTTCCAAAGAAAATGTTCAAAGGGCAATCCTGTCGTCTAATGAACCTCTTGACAACGAACTAAATCTTACTACAGATTTTAAAAATAGTCACACTAGTTTTGTCGAAAGAATGCAGAAACCTATTGGTAGAATTGAAGTTTGTACTGCATGCGCCAAAAAGAAGACCTTTACCTCCCTCGTATTTACAGATAAATTATTGCTCTCACTAAGATGAATGAAGTGCTTTAATAGCTACAAGAAGGGTAAAATAACTTTATACATTATTCTTTGCCCAAGCCATTAGGCTGTTCGTGCTATAACTGTGCACAATCAAAAATATAATCATACAATGAAAACTAACAAAAATATAAGCACAATTTCAAATGCACGACCATAACAACAGACACACGAACACAACCTCTATATACAAGAATTTTCCAGCAAATAAAAATATTAAACTCACCACCCAATTTGTAGCGGCATAGCTACAATAAATACCCCCTTACAGCCTCGGCCATACTCCCTGGGCCAGTTCCATTCCAAGTTGTCTCATTTTGGACATACATTTCCCCACCCTTCAAAAAATCCGGTGTTAATCAAGATATAAAATTTCGCCAGGACCCCTACAAGATGCAATGAAAGAATCTGGCAGATGCCATTGCCTCAGTGTTTCAGTGACTCCACACTGCCAAAATACGGTATCTCAGTAAGATGAGGGATACATGGTCGGTATACGGCCTCTTTCTCCGCATTTACATGTTCACTATTTTTTCCATAAATCGGTGAAAGAAAAATAAAAAGTAATAATAAATTGTGAAATACCATCCAAGTTGTGAAATTAGGTCTACTCTTCAGAGAACCAGTTACTGTTTTATGGAAATTAATATTAGGCCTACTGTATTATCGAATGTTAATTTTTATTACAGGCAGGAAGGCAATGCCGATGTCCGGCAGTAGGGAGCAGTTTGCCCCGATGGATCAGCTGGGTTCCTGTAACGACATTTATTACGGCCGTGCTGGAGGATGGTGGGTGAGCAAGAAGAAGGCCATCTTCATAGGAGCCCTTTTTGTCATAGCCTTGGTGATAGTTGGTATCTTGGTACACTACTTCGGCACACAGGAAGGAAAAGCGGTAGGAATCTAACTTCTCTTACTTACATAGGCTACTGCAAAGGCCTACAATGGCGTACACAGAGCACCTTACTACCATTCTTTTTATAGTTTCTATTTAATGAGATGTCTCATTACAATTACATGATAATGGGTGAAAATTTATAAACATGAAATGCCTTTACAATTAACGAACCAGACAGCAATAAAATCAACCAATAAATTCCTCCCTGGAATAAGGTTGTAACGATCAAAATCTTAATTTTTCAGGAGAGAGAAAAATTATTAATATTTCAGAATTACTGTATGACATTAATTTGTGACAGTGGAATAAGGAAGTTCGTCATAATTTAAAATGAAGTACTACATTTTCTAATTCTTATTGTTAAATATCTGGTTGAAAAAACTCATTTATCATGCACTACTACACACATTATTTTATAAAAGAAAATATTTAGTTGTAACACCCTTATTCCACTTACCTCAGCACGAGGCTGTTTCCTGCTTTCACAAAGCCTTTTCTTGTTGTATGTCCCTTCCCACTCTGCTTTAGATGTTTCCTTTTGTATTTTTTTCACTATTCTATATTTGCTTTACGCCTACAGCCTTTATTTAACAACTTCAATACGTCTGGTCATGATCCAGCACAAGTACTGTCAGCTATTGTGAATGATGTTATATCCTTTTTCCACAAAACTTAATTTCTAGGTGACTCTAGTGTTCTACCTAAAAACTATACTAAACTAACTCCGTGGCGCTAACATCCCAGAAGGGACAAGGCCTACCACCCGACCGCTGCGTCATCTACCACAGGCAGACGGCAGGATTAGGGGGAATGTGGTCAGCATGCCAACACCCACGGCCGTTAATGGTGGTTTCCAAGTGTTCTACCTAGTTCAGTAATACATTACAAGATGGTACCACAGTGCAGAGTAGTGATGTCGCATCCTATTACCACCAAACTCAATTATTACTAATATGTTGGTAACGCCCTTATTCCAGGGAGGTATTCAAATAAAGAAATTCGTGTCAAAACAAAGCTCCATAGTTGTATGGAAAAATATAGTCAAATTAGGTCATGCATTCTATTTTGCTGGCACAGACACGTACAAATATTGTACGCACTGTAAACATTTTCTGTCAATGATTTATTTTATTTTATTTTTTTAATGTGGAAGCCAGAAGACCTTGAATACTTTGCAGTTAAAACCAAAACATCGGAAACTTAAGGATAATTTATTTTGGATATTATCTCGAGTTTTCAGGTATTTCATTCAGTCATTCGGCAACACAATCCTATACCATGTCGTCTGGAAGTCCCGTTATGAAAGCACCGAAGTGTGTTACCGAAAGCTTAGGAGAAATACTATGACCCGAAAGCAAGCCCTAGAAGTCATTCTATTAAAAATATATTGTAAACAATAGAACACAATGTTTGTAGAATAAGATAGAACCCTCTGTTAATTATAAGTTTAGTAACTATATAAATTTATTAATAAATTAATATTTATAGCATGACCTCCATATCATAATGCAAGGTTTAAAGAAGTTTAGATATTTTCTGGGAATGAAGAATATTTGCACATTAGATAGTAAGCAAAGGTTTTTCTATAAAAATTTATGTGAGATACATGTGGGTCGCTATTACTACTGTATCTACTATTTCTATTGTTACTACTGTATATTAACTTACTTACCATCTTAACAGCTGAACTATTATAAACACTTTCATTTTCAGGCCATAGGACCACTTCCATCAGTACTGACTAGCGAATCAGGGAGTACCACAGAACCATCTATCTCAGCAGAAAAACTCAGACTCCCAGGCAATGTATTACCGCTACTCTACAGGCTGAAATTAGAGCCTTACTTAGAAGAGCTAGATCCGGACGGCAAGAACTTCACGTTCCGGGGATCCGTGAGTATCGTGCTACAAGTGGTCAACACCACAAACAAAGTGACTCTGCACACTAAAGACTTGCAGATAGGCGATGAAGTCAGTATAGCGTTCTACAACGAATCATCATCAACTGAGGCACCAGTTGTGACTTCTGAAGCTCCCACCGGACAGGAAGTAAAGCCACAGTCTGCCAAAGAAGTTACTTCCTCCGTGGGGACCCAAAATAACGCCACTCAGGACGCTGAGATTGTCACATTAATGTCAAACACTAACAGCACCAGCGGCAATAAAACAGCTGCATATGTGGGTAAGTTAGTACCCACAGAAATGGGTAAAATTATGAAAATTATGAAAATGACACTTATTCGAAGCACTCTTATAGTCCCCACAGTGTCCTAAAATTGGAGGAAATTCCTATTTCTGTCCTTTCTGTCAGGAACTCTCTAATATTATAAGATTTAAAAATCGCAGGCTGAAATGTGGGTTCAGATTTTTGAGAATTAAAAATGAGGAAGACTATGTTATTCTGACTCGACTGTACTTTCGAAGCTCCTGTTAAAATCCTTATAGAAAATTTAAATTTTCAATGCCAAGTTTTTATTTTTGACCTATTTTGAAATATTTTCACAATTTCATAAGGTATTTTTGGGATAGCTTGATTAATAGTAGACTTCTAACATAAAACACACGAAGTAAAAGTTGCACATTAGGCCTATAGCACTAGTGCTATAAAATCTTTATGCCACTCCTTTGGTACCAACTTCGGTGTCCATAACATGTAAAATACTCTTTTAGTTAAATATATTTGCATATGATTATTAAATAGAGTCAGTTCGATAAATACTGAAAATGTTAAAATTAATTTTCTTTCAATGTTAAATTTTTCATGCACTCGCAAAAAAAAAACATAGAGAATAGGCCTATCTATCAGCAATTGCAGTAATTGTGCCATCGACATGAAAATAAACAAGAGTTCGCAAAGAAAGCACACGTATCAATTTGACTTGGGCTTTTTCATGATTTCCTCCGTCATAAAGGAAAATGCCGAATTCGATAATTATTTATCATGGCTTATAACTGCTATTTCATCCTGTACCATATTCATAAAAGTTTAACATCAGTTAAAATTAACACACGCCATAAACACATAAACAATAGAAAAAAGTGGAACATCTCTAGTAACTTCCTCTACACAGTTCCTATGGCACGGGTGAAGAAAATAAACATAATTTATATACCGGTACTCGAACTTTTCGTGCAAAGATAGCTGTTGTCGTCAGTCTCTTCTTTCTTTTTATGAGTTTGGACAAAGCATTTACTTACATAAACTATGCACGACTCGAGCTTTGGTAGCTATTAAAATATTTATTAATTGATACTTAGAACACCCTTGAGCTCGTGATTAACATTATCCTCTTGTCACCATGCAAGTTTAAAAAGTATTAATATTAGTAATTCAGCGGTTGATTTGTTCTAAAATGTTCTACAGATGTTCTAGAAATGTCGAAAAAATTGACTTTAAATGTGTGATCATATCTCGTATAGTGGCATTTGTTTAGCAATACTTAGCAAGTTTTCGTTGATTTCCTCGTAGAATATTACACTTAATGGCATGGCTACATGTTTAGGTCAGTTCAATATCCATATTGTATGATATGTCAGCATTAAAAGGTTCTGTACATAGGCTATGTCATCTTGTTTCAGCTGTAAACAACGAACCAACGACGGTACCTCAAACTCCAGTGCCTGCAGTAGTAAATCCTGCAGCAATTCCTGAAGCCAACCCACCTTTAGATGCATTATCATCACCGGCTAACCTTACACCTTCAGTCTCTGGAGACGAAACCTCCAAGCCAGTGGATAGCAATGAAACCATTTCGCCCCCGTTAATACCGCCAACTCCTACTCAAAACACTTCGGCTCCATCAGCTGAGCAGGTGCCACCAGCATCTACAGTTGTATCATCCGCACCAGTAGCTGCTACTGAGGCACCAGCAAGTGCAGGAGTGAACGATACACCAACAACTGCACCTTCTAGGAGGAAGAGAAATATCAGTCGGCACAGGAAACATCGGCGAGACTCACAGACAACACCTCCTCCTACTACACTATCCCCATGGACACCTCCTCGAGTGACAGGCAGAGAAGTGCAGGAAAAGCTGGAAATGATCACCTTCACTGTGGAGCCGCCACTGCGAGCTGGCCAAAAGTATCAACTGGACATCACGTTCTCCGGACCTCTCCGCCAAGACAAACTGTTTGGTTTCTATGCAAGCAAATACATCGATGCTAACAATGTTACCAGGTAAGTTACTTATGTAAACAATAATCCAATGATACCTGACATATTTCACATATGACTTCCCTAATTAAAACTTTTTGATTCAATGATGGTAATGGTACACTTATGCCATAGGCCTAATACAAATAAGAACGAGCTACGATTTAGCATATAAATATGTTTGACGAAGAGAGAATCTCTGGTACAAATGGTAGAATAACTCTTTTCTACGGAAGTGTTTAAGCATATCTTTAACTCTTAAATGCACGAGACTGAATTTCGCACGCTTATTTCAAACCAATGCCAGACTGCAAAGAAAATAGTTAGAGAGAGAGAGAGAGAGAGAGAGAGAGAGAGAGAGAGAGAGAGAGAGAGAGAGAGAGAGATCATTTATTGTAAAAATGAAGCTGCTTGAATACACAAGTTGCCTTAAGACACAGCTTACCAATGAAGCCATGAAGGCCAATGGATAACAATTCTAACACAATTTTAGTTTTTGTTTTGTGTTAAGTATACAAGTAGACAAAGATTAAGCTCATTTCTGCAGTCCTATACTGTATATTTTACATTAATTAGGAAATTTCTCTCGACTCATTCTCCGTTATTTTATAAAAGACGACCTAAGGCTAAGGGTTAAGGGTTGAGTTGAATTCCCAAATTTACAATAAATAAAATAATTTACTTTATGATATGGAAAGTGGGTAGACTATAATTTTTTCTTGTTACAGGTGGATGGGTACGACACAATTTGAGGCACCGCACGCCAGAGAGGTGTTCCCCTGTTTCGACGAACCAGCAATGAAAGCAAAGTTCGAAATTAGCATACAAAGAAATAACAATATGACTTCTATATCTAACATGCCTTTACGCACTACAGAACCAATGTAAGCAAAAAAATAATTTCTTTTTTATTAATCTACCCTATTGCATTTTGTAGATCGGTCAGATAATCTGCAATTGAAAGTTACTAAATGGTCGATTATCATTGACTCTACCTAAACCATTATTAATGTATGTAAATCATGGTTATTGTAAAATAAACTCAAGTCTTTCTATCATTATAGGTTACGTGTCAATTAATTATTTGTTAAATTTGGCCTACATATGTTACGTTATTTCGTTTTATTGACGAATTTCCAAATAATTCCTTTGATCATAGATAGAAAAGGAACATGTCTAAGTACATTTGGTTTAGGGTACAAAATAATATGTTATCGTTTGTACTGCAATATTTTTATTCATTGCAATATATTATATCTATTTACTGTTGTATAAAACAAAGTATTTTAAGGGAATTGGTTTTGTTGGCTTGTAGAAAGGAGAAACCTGGAAGAGTATGGGATCACTACGAGGTGTCCCCTGTCATGAGCACCTACTTAGTGGCGTTCATAGTGGCTCCATCAGACTACATCCAAACCAAGGACACCATGGCGAGCTATCTGAAAGAACTGGGAGGAAATATCACGGGTCCTGAGTTCAAGATCTATGCACGCAAACAACTGATAGATACAGCCAGCTATGCGGCTTCTATCGGCCCCAGAGTGCTCAAATATTATGAGGAGTACTTCAACATCACGTACCCTCTGTCCAAGATGCATATGGCAGCTATTCCAGATTTCGGCATGGGAGCTATGGAGAACTGGGGACTTCTCACTTACAGGTAATTCCTACAAGTCGTTAAATGTTTAGGGTTCAATTCCGCCAGGGGTATAAACGAAACCTTCATGTTTACGCCACTTGTGCCCGTCCGTCTGTTTTCTGTCAAAGTGGTCTCTTTCCAGTAGGGATAAAGCTACATATTTTTATTTAATATAGATACGCGTTTAAGTTTATCAAATTCTCTAGACTAGTTACATGTTTGTTTCATGTCTTTGGGAGGAAACTTTCAGAGTGCAAAAGGACCGTAAATATTTGTTTGGTATTATAAATATTAATGTTATCGAGCTTTAGTGATTGTACACAATTACGTTAACTGACGTTAAAAATACTGCGGTATTGTCAAAATGTTTATTGGACCCTATGTTCTGTATCCATGTCCCCGAATGTATGCCTTCGTAAGATTTGATATTCCGGTATGAAGTACGTTAAATATTACTTATTAGAAAGTTTTGCTTATCTTCTGTCTATATTACGATCATTATGTGTCTTTTATGTTTTAAATAACCATTCGGTATCTGAAAACCGAACTAGACATTATATATATTCACTTTCAATTCTGACGCCATACAAATATAAGGCAGGACTCATCATAAAATACAAAAACGACATGTAACCGTGTTGTTAATAGTTAATAATAATTATTTAATCATATTAAAGTATCCTGAGATGTTAGATATAAAGTTATTTAAGCTTATATTCTACAGACTAACAACTTCTACTCTCATGTCTTGGCACCATTTAACACAATTATAATTTTTTCGCTGAGTTGTAATAAGATTATGGAAAAACTTTTCTTATAAATAAATAACTATTACATTATATAAAAAGTTAAATGTCAAATGAAGAACATTAGCATCGTCTTGTCTAACAGTAAAAAGGAAATGAATCACTGCTGGTACAAAGTATGAAGCACTCTGCCATCTAGTAGCGTTTTGTGATACTACAATACTTGAAAGTCAGCATAAAGTAGCTACTCCTCACTTTCACCCTATTAAAAAAGAAATAACAAAAAAGAAACAGAACATAAAACTATTTTTTCATTCTCTCGTTGTATTTAATTTCGGTTTGGAATCAGTGCATATGTAACACTATTGTCTTGTCCAGTCGGAATTTCACGGAATCCCAGTCTGAGACACAGAATCAACAGTCAAAGCGCACTGACATCAAAATGAGATTTATTGTTATTAACAGTGATTATAATGATAATAAAACTAATCATAATCTAGCAGGTTCCCCCCATTAGTTGCTATTAACTATTGTTAATTAAATTTTGCATACTATCGCTTGATTTCAGGGAGGCATATCTGCTATGGGATAAAGAAAGTTCTTCCATGTCTGACAAAGAGGTTGTAGCCCTGGTAGTGGCTCATGAGATAGCTCACCAGTGGTTTGGTAATCTTGTGACGATGAAATGGTGGAGGGATTTGTGGCTCAACGAGGGGTTCGCGACCTACATGGAGTATGTAGGCGCAGACCACGTAAGTAAATATCTTTGAAAAATGTGACAATATGTTTGCAAGATTTTCTATATTATCAGAATCTAGTAAATATGTATAAAAGTTAGTAGTTCATATGCTTCTTTTAAACAGATAGTTATACAAAATACTACGGACATTTCGTAACTAAATGGTAATATTAAATATAACCTACATATTTTCAAAATGTTTATTTTTTGAGCCAAATTTTAGCTTGCGTTTTCCCATAAAATCGCATATTTACTCGTGCATATACGTCTATACGGGGTAGAGACTGGGATATGTTCAGGATTGTTTACTTTTCTGACTTTTCAAGTATTACTCTGTTACTTTAATACTGTTACTCATTCTCTATAAAATTTCTTTACACTATATCACATATAAAGTAAATAACTATTAGCCTAATTTTGTCATGTTTATCATAATATTACGAATAATATAGAAGTTACTTTTGGAAATTATAATATGTGATGAATTTCCGTACTTGAAAAGAACTTTTATATAACTAATTATAACTAATATATTATATTATATTAAATATATAATATAATATATAATATTATGTCATATAATTATATTATATAACTAATATATTAAAATATTCTAATTTAATATTGTTATGTAAATATAATTGTTATAAATTGAAATCTGGGATTATCTTTTATAAATTATTTTAATCCAACACAATGCCTATCGAAATGTAAAAAAAAAAAAAATATATGTTTTAGAACTTTGTCAAGTGAAAATACAATACAGCTATACCATGCCCATGTCTGGTTAGTGAATGATATTGTTGTTTCAGGTTGAGCCAACTTGGCAGATGATAGATAAGTTCATATTTGCAGAGCAGCAACAAGTCATGTTAATGGATAGTCTCAGTAATACGCACCCCGTGTCCGTCAAAGTGGACAACCCTGCTCAGATATCAGAGATATTCGATTACATATCCTATAAGAAAGGTAAGTAGATTTGTTTATATTTCTGGTATCATATCTATGCATACGGCATCCCCTGCTGTCAGAAATAATATATTTTTATCCTATCTCTAAGATTCGAGAAATATAAGGCGAAGATTTATTGCTAAATGGACTCATGATTTATTTAAAATCTTATTGGCTTCCGGGTATCTACCGCGTCATATTTAAGAAGTCTGCCTACGTTTCGACCATCTTGCCGTGGACTTTATCAAGGTAGCAGATAGCCTTGATAAAGACCACGGAAAGAAGGTCGAAACGTCGGCAGACTTCTTAAATATGACGCGGCAGATACCTGGAAGCCCAGAAGATTTTATTGTCAACTCGGGCCACGGAAGCCTACGATCTTATATCATGATTTATTTTCTCAGTGATACTGAATTTTATAGTAAATTAACTATAATTAATCGGTAACAAATCCGTAGTTTCGAAATTATCATTTGCAAACTAACATCGAAAAGAGACAAATATACGATCGTAATTTTCCCTTCTTCTCTGAAAATGAATGGGATTTGTAACTAGAAAGTTAGAATTGTGAGAAATAATTTTAATTTTTTCTCACAGTTGTCTCAAGAAGTATTCCATTTCTATGTGAAAAGATCCAATTAGATTGAATAATCTTCTACTCTTATACAATTCAACGGCCCTAAATAGCGTGCTTGCTCGCCCGCCTCGTGAGACATCGGGTATACTCGGCGATGTTCGTCTTTCGCAGTCTAAACTTTCATGACGACTACAAAATTAGGAAGGAAACCCGTTTCTTTATTATATAAGGCCTAAGTGAAATGAACACAATGAACAAATATTTTAATTTTATTTTTACTTACAATTTTCATAGCTCTGAACCACAAACATTTTTAATAATCTACCAGTGTAATTTTCTTAAAAATCCTGGAGTCAATGAATAATGGCGGGCGAAGCAGGGGGCAACAGCTGTAAAATATTGATGGTTTTATCTCTTGAAATATCGCTGATAATAATAATCCAAACAAACAATTCCTTCCCTTGAAACATTATATAATTTCTGAAAATTACACTGAATTGATAAAATAAAATTCACATCATATTCATGTCAATAAACAGCTGAGAAACAATACGTAGGCCTATTATGTGTTCACAGGTTCTTTGGAACTGCATAATCGATTCTGATATAGTTTTCCCAGGGGGCGCTTTCATGTCGTGGAATGTAGAACTACTCTAAAGCAGGAATTTTAGCTGTTTCATTAATTATTAATGGCTTAGTTTATGAATGATTCGCGTGCAAGTGTTAATAAATATAATTCTTTAATAATTATTATACTCTTAATTTCTAATTTTTAAAAGAATTATCGTGGCGAAGCCACGGGCACCTCCTAGTCATTTACATTCAACATTTTGATTTTAATTATTATATCAATAATACATTTCTTTTGTTTTATTATATTACACAACTTCGTTTAGTCTTACTGTTTACATTACTGTATGTTAAACCTTTTCAAGTCACTATGCCTACATTAGCAGTTGTCAAGTTGTGACATAAAAACGAGAGAAACAGGCAAAAGTTGGAAATGGGTGTAGGTATTAGACTATGGCTAATAATGTTTAGTAAAAATGGAAATAAAATGAAATATATTAGCATAATTATGTAATTTATAAAGAGGATTAAATTATCATTTAATAAAGACGTGTTTAGGTAATATCTGCGGAAGCTTGCTTCTACTGTCAAACATTTTACATTGTGTCATTAAAGGAAAACAAATTGGAACACACGTTATGCTTTCCGCAGTTGTGAATGTAGGTTTAATCACATGAAACAGACTTGAAGAATTTTTATGAAATATCAGAAGCAAACGGGAGAACCCAAAGCAAACCTGTTATATCAAATACGATATAAATTTTAGCTTGTCTATTCTGCTAAAATTGAGACTATACCCGAGACGACCTAAGAAGGACACCTGAAGCAAACAAACACCAGTACATCTGTCTCACTCTTAGATCATACGAGTAATGTGCTAGAGCGAGAAAGATGTGCTGGTTTTTGCTTACTTCAGGGTTCCTTCTTAGAACGGTCAGACTTTACATTCATACGGTATTACTTTTCATAAGCTCTATTCTTTCACCTGCTAGTCCCTCATCACTATGTGCATTTATTCTGAGATTCATATCTTTATACTGGAAATTCTCTCCTTCAGGAGCTGCCTTGATACGTATGCTGAACAACACCCTGACAGAAACTGTACTTAGAAAGGGGCTTTCCAGATATCTAAATACTTGGTAAGTGTGTTAATAAATACCTTAGTTTTAATTATTAATTAATTATTATTATTATTATTATTATTATTATTATTATTATTATTATTATTATTATTTATTTATTACAAGAGATATTACAAGAGGTATTACATTTAGTAATACACCCGAATGAGCAAGACTGCTCGTGCTCGGGTGCCGTTTCAAAAATATCAAAGTGAAGAAAGAGGAGAGACAAAGAAATAGAGTGTATAATGTGCTTAACTAAAAAAGAAAGTAAAACAAAAACATTAAACATAAAAACATAAATACATAAAAGGAGTGAAACAAAAATTACTTAAAAGCTAAAAAATTACAAAAAATTCTTTACATATCTATTAAATTTAACAGTGGAGTATGCTGAGAGATCAGGATTTTTTCTGATAATTGAGTTATAGAAGCGCGGTCCAAAATTAATGCTATGCTTTAATCCTGCCGATGTGAGACATTTGGGTTCTAATAGGAGTAAATTAGTATTTCGTCTAGTTTTGTAGATATGATCACTGGAAGAGTATTTTATACGATGTTTGTGAAAATATTTTAATATAGAAAATTTGTAAATTTGGTCCAAACTTAAAACATTAAATTCCGAAAATATTAGGCTAGTTGGGTAATCAATGTGTTTTCTTAGACAGATTTTTATTATTCTTTTTTGTAAAAGGCAGAGGGGCTTAAGGGTAGTTTTCGCTAATCCTCCCCAGACGAGAATGCCATATTGAATAATGGACTGGAAAAGTGCTAGATAAACGGAACGTAAAACAGTAATGGGCATACAGTGGCGTAAAATGACAAATTTATGAATTGTTCGGCGTAGTCTATTACAGATGTAGTTAACATGGTGAGACCTTCGTTTGTCTAAAATTAATCTAGAACGCTTTGGATCAGTTTACAAATCACCAATCAAGCAAGCGTTTTCGACCCTAGCTACCTGGATTGTGTCTTCTAACATGAAAATTTAGTCAAATATGTAGTTCAATTCTGCTGAAAATAAGCTTATAGTTTTGGGACACATCATTAGTAAGATGTACGGTCCTTTTAGAGACACTATTATTTTTTAAATCACCATCATTGATTTGCTACTTTCAAAAACAGACAAATCACTGTTAGATCCTAGCATTCACAGATCCAGGTTGCGTTGCTGTTGTCAGTTTCCCTAAATGCGTATTTCATTAATTATTTAGACAGAATGTGGAATATGTGTCGCAAACTGTTTATTTTAAATGAGCAATGAGATGTTATGGAAATGTGGAAATTCTAATCGTCTCAATGGAGAACAGAACCAAAGTCATCTCTAAAATGAACAGACGGGGCACATAATTGCATTCAAGTATAAAATTTTATTGATTTTAAAATAAAATAACAATACAATTTACGAAGTGCGGAGAATATAACTTTCCATTTTGATGGCACAAATGGGAGACCTAAGATGGCAGGTTATTCATATCTTGTGGAAGTTAGTTCGCTCGCTCGATAAGGCAAGAATTTGAACTTAAGATGAACTTGTCCTGCCAGAGATCGGTGCCAAGAAGCCTTGAACTTGCTATTGTGGTGGAAATCGCATTACTGCGCCCCCACCCAAGCAACAACTGCGCAAAAACGCATCCGTTGCCGGACACTGCTGTAGGAAGAGTTATAGGAATTTATACAAAGAAACCACATAATGCTGGGTTCTGTGATTCTATTCACCGTCAGTTCTTACGTACTCAGAGTTCACAGAGAACTACTCTTTAGACTTGTATCTCTGAATTTATAAAATTTTATTTAGAAATGAATTTACAAATGTTCAATGGTGAAAGGAATGAAAAGCGTTCCCATTGTATGAAGATGCATAATTGACTGCATGTAATTTTCTTCCTGTTCCATTGTGGTTCTGAATTAATAACAATATACTCAAGAATATACCTACTTATCAAACCAATGTGCATCTAATACTGATTTTTTGTACGTTGCACGTTTTTTCTAAGTTTATCTACTGAATTGAAACACACTGTTATAAGGTAAGAGTATTTTATAGCAATAGATTGGTCTATTGTACCCAATAGATCACCAAGGATTTCCTCTACTTTCTCTATGTATCTCTGCCTATTAATCTAGTAGCCTAAGCACAAAGTTGCAACTCTAATCAGGACTTCACACTTTTTTTTGTGCTTTCCCTTACCCCCGGAGTGCCAAGCAATGCAGCTTATCACCTCCGGTCAAACCAAATTTTGGTAACCATTTTTTGATGTGTTTACCTAATAGTGCCCTTATGTACATCCTGATGGGATGTGTGGTGAAATTGACATGTTTGGGCAGTGTACTTGTGTCGTTGTGTATTAGCGCGGGTTTGACTTTCTTTCCATATGTCGATTGCTTGTCGTTAGTTGTGTTTGTTTAGTATCGTGTAGAGATGCTTTCTACTGTATGTAGCAGTGCGTGTATCTGTGTGAGGGGATTATTAGCCAGACCGGCATTTGCCTATGAGCAAGGGAAACCCCTCAAAAACCTCGCTCGGACTGGGATAGTGGGCATAGCCCGGCCAAAGGCCATCTATCATGTGTTGGATTATTCATTATCCTGTTCTTTTTGAAGTAGCGCTGTCTTGGCGAAATGAGGATTTCACACTGTTCGAAAAACCCTCAAACTCCAGTTCACCACTAGATAGTTAACTTCCCTTCAACACCAGTTACACCTATCCATAAGTTTCGATCGCCTTATAACGATTTTGAACATTTGAAGAAATGTTTCTACTTGATAATACTGCCCACCAAGTTTCTAGTATAGTCTTGAAGAAACCGGTTGGGTGAGTGGAAATCAATCCCGAGTGATAACCGTGCATTATAGGCAGCACTCAACACTCTTCTTCCATACTGACTACAGTAGACGAATTACTTTGACTGGTTGCAAAAATGTTCGACCAGCTTTTTTAAATTATAGGCCTATTATATTCTATTTAGTATTTGAAAATACGTATGCTGAGGGAAGGGAGTGCTCTGAGTATAAAATCTAAACTACTTTATTTCTAATCCGTGTATTTCAATATCGTTAACCACAACAAAATACAGAGTGAAAATGCAGAAAAGAAAAAGAACTTCTTCCACTTAAAAGCCGAGGGTCTGTTTACTTCGCGTGGACTATGAGCCAGTTCACGAGTGATTTGATGGTGGTGGATAGCTTGTTCCGTTGAGGATAGAGAAAGTAATTGCATCATGAACAAAATAGGAATATAAATAGCAGCAAACAATGTGTTACCCCATTTTCATAATTGTTCCTCTTCTAACGGAACTGGCCAAATAGATAAGTGAAACCCACCTAAAGGCTTCAAAGCTATTTAGGAATAGATGCATTACTTATTTTTAGAATACTCCTTTAGAATTGATTCTAAATTATTTAAATACAACCTGATAAAGATTTTCTGTCTTTCTTTTTATTTAGTGAATTGTATTGATTGAAGTTAAGCTTTCTTTCTCTCCTCATTCCCATCTTAGACCAACACCGGAAGACGCATTCATTTTATTTGCTTTTTGGTTAGGCCTACTATCCAGCCCTTTATATTTGTTCGTAGCGAATATTCGGTGGTATTCTCAGCATACCAAACCTCTGAACGGTCGAACACAAACCGAGTGTATGCCCTGTTATGTATAGGGCTCGGAAGTTATCAAAAATAATATTTTTATAATGTAATAACATGCTAGTGTTAAAATGGGTACAAGGCACGAAAGAAATAACGGAAAATTGATGGTCTTATCTTCCATACTGTTGCATATTCTGCCAGTTCTGCGACATGCATCATGTTTGTTTGATATTGAAATATTTGCATATTTTTATTAATTTGTCACATTTTTAATAACATATTTTTGACACAATTTTAAATATTGTGCATACCTCTGTTAATTCAAAATTTACAGCGTATCTAGCTAGGTAAATGAATGTTTTGAGAGCCGACTGTAAATAATTAAAAGTACATAATCTAATATTTCGGAACTGATTGTATAACATTAAAACGATTTTCCACTTTATTAGATTTCAATTTACTAAAATTAAATGCAATGACCTTGGTTTTTAGAAACTTATGTAATGTAATTTGTATAACTTGTACTATTTTTTGTAATTTGTTGTAATTCACCTACAAGGGAACATAAAGTATTAAAACTACTTATATGATAGTGCAACCTTCATTGGTTCCGGAGCATATTTTACCAATTTTAAAGCATATTTGCATGCATACTTCGTCTTTTGATAGCACCTAGGAAGAATGGTAGAACAAATGGGTCTCCCATATTTCAACAGTCATGTTTGACAATATTAGAATGTATTAATAATACTTCGTCCTTCGTAGTCTGTCATGTTGTGAATGTTGCTACTTGCTTAAAAGGTGTGACCTGATGTAACTCGACATTACAGGAAATACAAGAACGCAGAGGAGAAGGATCTGTGGGAAGCACTGACGGAGGAGACCAGAGATTCTGGAGGGCATTTTCTACCAGACAACCTGACCGTAAAAGAAGTAATGGACACCTGGACCCTCCAAGATGGATTTCCTGTGCTCAATGTCATTAGAAACTATGAACAGGGGTCAGCTACTCTTACACAAGTAAGCCCACAGAGAACTAATGTCCTGAATTTACCTAACATTAGTCTATTAAGCGAAATGCAATGGAATTTATAGTCCTACAGAACATACTTCTTTCAGATTACACCTTTTGGTCCGTTAGCTTCTATTAACAGAAACAAATATAAATGACTAACGCCATAAAATTACGAGGATCTCAGTAAAAGCCAAAGGAGAGAATTTTAGAAACATTAGCCCTAGTAATATCAAGGGATCCTCAGTGGTCCATGACTTTTAATTTTTGTGTATTAATAATGAATTCCTGGAACATAAATATAAAAGTAATAATTGTCAATAAGACATTCCTCTTACAAAATACCGAGACAGCTTTAAAACATTTCATATTAAATAATAAATAATCATTAACTTGGTGATCAGAGAGGCACCTCCTAGATAATTTTAAGAACCTAACATTTCTTTTATTTCTGTTTTGATTTATATTCAGATGGAACATTGAATTCAATTTTAGATTATTGCAGAATAGTTAAAATACCGGTAGGCCTACAGTTTTTTTTATCAACAATGGTAATACCAATAATCACGTTAATTATTCTTGGTATTTATGTTTAGACATATTTCAATTGACAAAAAGGGAAGCGTTAAAAATTATTATGCCCATTCTTTCCCCCCCCCCCTAGCCACCTCATTCCCATCATCACATTTCCGTCTAATCTCATTTGGACATAGTCCCGCCTTCTTGAAGAAACCTTACCATAGGTTAGTGGCAGCAATGGATAATATATATATAACGTTTTATATGTGGTATATATTGACTTATAACAATAACACCTAACTTTTAAATGAATAACTGAAGCCCTTAAGAACAGTAAAAACAAATTTGAGTAAATGTAATGAAACAGACTCCTTTGCTAAAGTACGCCACAAACAATGACTTGGTTAGGACTAGCGTACTAATGTAAAATAGTACACGGATTAAAAACTTTATATTAGTAGATGAAACGTACTTGAGACTTGCGTATATCCTGCGACACTTTTAACGACAAACAAGCTAAGTGCATAATTACATAAATCTACGAACAACTTTATGGACAGTATAACATTATAGTACGATATTATACGATAATATTATAATACGATAATACGATACTTTTAAGGACAAACAGGCTAAGTGCATGATTACATAAATCTACGAACAACTTTATGGACACTATAATAAATATATACGATATATACGATAATACGATAGTTTTGCTAAGCGTAGCTGTTCACAATAGCAAATATGAAGGAATTAATGAACATTTATTAACTAATTTCCACCCGGTGGTAGTTACATAGCCAAAACGTATTAACTATAGACTAATCATTACTTAATAGTACCTAAATCTAATATTAAGCTACTACATAAATCTAAATATTTACACAATACTCATATTAACATTTACAACCTAACCTTCTCTGTCACCTTCACTACATGTCACTTCCGTATTACTGCCCTGTTGGTTGTCATTTAAATACTAATTTATTAAGTCAAAAAGATAAAATAAAATTGACAACTGGTACCATCAGTTCAACAGCTTTTATTTTGTCGTTTTCCTATTTTATTAATTTTTTTAACGACGCTATTATTTTATTAATTCCTCGATGCTGGCCGTCAGTACCAACACGCAATTACCTACAAATTCCTAATTTCTTAGATATGCCTATGGTTATTAAAAAGACGGAAGTGACACTGGTTCCAAAGAATGTGAACAGGCAACTGATAGAGTGAAAGAGAAGATCTTATGGCTTGAACTCCGCCAGGCTAAATTAATAACAAAAAATAAATAACAATTAAAAAATCTAAGAATCCTATATGCTAACAAGTACAGCTTCAATGTGTGTATGTTTCAGGAACGATTCTCACTAGAAAACAGCACCAGCAAGGCACTATGGTACATCCCTGTGAGTTACGCTACACAAGAAGAAATGAGCGAAGGATTCAACTCCAACCAAAGAACTTTTCCTCGAACATGGCTCAAGAAAGAGAGGTCTACTGATATAGCAAACCTTTCTAAACCGAAATCTGAGAATTGGGTCCTTTTCAACATCCACGCCGCAGGTCAGAATAAATTTCAATTTCGGCAAGTTTGCCTAATTTATTTCATGGAAGTTCAAAAGTGGTTGATGTCTCAATGGGTTGGCAGGAAAGACGAGATGTGTGAAAACTTAGAACTGTCTTCACATTCAAATTAGAGGTACCGAAATTACAAAAGGTATTGAAATAATCTTTGAAGTAACATAGATTAATTTCGTAAATGTTTTCGGTATGAGTAATGCATTCATCTGATTATCCTTTCATGTGTGATATTGAGTTATAAAACGGCGGGGAAGTATTGAGTAAAGACTTATCTAAATTTCAGCTTATTAGGATGAGCACCCACTTTGAAACCGCCCACTTTTTCTCTGTAGAATTAAATTACATAGCATGTAATTCCATAGGAGTCTACTGTGGATAGACACCCCAAAGCTGACCACAGGATTAAGCAGTGTCCCAAATAGTGGGACATTCTCTATCCTCTAAGAAGAACGATTAACCACCATCCCCACATTCATTGGTGAAAGGGCTCATAGATCACCACTTAAATATCAAGATGATAATAGAAGAAGACGATAATTTCGTGGATGGCCGATTATTTCTTATGAAGTTAAGATAATTAAACACTAGTATAGTTAATTCATATTTTTTATTACTTCACTATGAAACAATTAATTCTGTTCGTCGTTTAATATTTGTGAGGACAGAAACTGTGTCAAGAATAATGTAGAATGTGAACAGGTATTTGTTAATTTTTGTCAGTGCGATTTAGAAGCACAGTACATGCAAACAGTATTTGCCTCTTAAAAAATCTTCTACCTATAACTGGGAAAGAATTTTGCGGTTAACAAATCAGCTGAGACATCATAATAATTTATCTAAACCCTACGTAAGCAATAAATATCTTAAACCGTTCACTTCTGGTTTTTTTATCGCCGACTAGATAATCCCAGCATGATTTAAAAGTGCTAGATGCATTTCATGTTTTCACTTTCACTTCATGTTTGCCAGTAAGGTGAGGAATGAGGGAGGTTTAATCCCCGACTGGTCATTGGAATTTTTTCATTATCTTCAGGCGTCATTATAGATATTTTGTATAGTTGGTTCTAACGCCAACTAGTACGAATTGATTGTAGGAATGAAGGCAGCTAGTGTTTTGGGCTATTATTCATACAGTTGGTTTGTTGATGTACCAAATAAGTTAGGTCAAGCTGTGACGGGAGCAACTTGTTTTCGTAAACATAATGTTCGATCCTCTATGCAGTCAAAGCCGGTAGAAGTTTTTCATAGTTTTCCATGACTTATTAAAACGAAATATTATTAATAGAACTAGGATCCTTTTTATAGGCCTACATAGAAATTGATAAATTATTTATGCTGAATAATCTCTATTACTTACTCAACTTACTCATTGGCAATAGACAATTCTTCAGGAAGCTAAAGGAATATTATCCATTTGATCGAACCCGAAGGTTTATTGCCGCGCTTACCTGAGCCCGTCATTCAACCCCATTCTGTGCTAACTCCATCCAATCATCCCTCGCAAATCCTAGTTCTCTTAAATCTATCCTAATATTGTCCTCCCACTTACATCTAGGTCTTCCAGGTGGTCTTTTCCCTTCGCGTCTCCCAGTAAGGTAAACAAATTTAGAATGTAAAATCCCATGGATTTTGTCTGTGGAGCAGAAACAACATTACTCATGTAATACGATGGACTTACGTTATTGTAATATTGTGTTACATTGTGCTTTCAGGATACTATAGAGTGAACTATGACGAAAAGAACTGGGCCCTGCTTGCTTCACACCTCATGAATTCAGACGCCAAGGCAACTCTGTCTTCGGTGGATCGAGCGACTTTGGTGGATGATGCGATGAATTTAGCTCGTGCTGGACGAATTGGCTACGACATGGCCCTTAATCTAACACTGTACCTGCCTAACAAGGAGAAGGATTATCTACCCTGGAAGTCAGCCTTACAGAGCTTAAGGTTCCTGGAAAACATGCTCAGGGAAACTCCGAGTTATGGAATGTTCCTGGTAAGAATAATGTTATTTCAATGGTCCACACAAAGTGCAATATTATTTTTATCTGTCAATGTAGTAGACAACTTATTAAACACGAGTCGTAGATTAATACAATTGATAGATCACGAGTATACTAGCTGATTCTGGTACTTCTCCCCATATTCCTACTCGATTAACATCCAATCTATATAGAATAATATTTTGCGAAGTTTGAAGCCCCTAATCATTTCGACTGGCTTTTGAGGATAGCCAATCAGCGGCCGAGTGGCCAAAAGCTTATTATGAAGATATTATTTATATTATACCAGGTGTCCCTCTGATCGGTGTTGGTTATTTCAGATTTTCCTTCTCGTATAGGTATTTATGTCCTAAACAGATGCCAGTTGTTGAGGCATGAAAGTTGAAATTAATTTCAATCCTAGTTTATTTGTGCACAATTATTACAAATACAGATATCAATTTTAATTTTCATATGGTTTCGTAAGTACGTTTCCCATTCATTGTGAAAATCCCTCTGGGATATATTGTTTGATGTACTGTTCGAATAATTGTCTATGCATATATTTAATTTTCCTGATGGCGCTTAAATCTATTCAATGGTATATTGTATATTAAATCTAAAGATTTTAAATTTACAATTGAACTGTTTTGTGCATACAGGGTATAGTGCATACCAGTCGAAAGTTACATCAATTAAAGATTACTTTCTCTTATCCGGACAGCTCATTTCCCTCATTAGTATGGGTTAGGTTGGAAGGGGCGATATCGTCGGTAAATACCATTCGATGTCTTGAATTAAAATTCCAGATTTCCTGAAGTTGTTGAGAAGCCTTTATACTACATCACTTACATACTCAATTAATCCCAATTAATTAGGTATTATCAAACATTAGCGTTAACATGTAATACATAATATGTTTGTAGGTGTATTATGTTACAAAAATAGTAATTCATTAATGCCGCTGCTGTACATGTATTTTAACTATAGGGATTGTACGGTCGTTTATAATCACGTAATAAATGCTTAAAATATATGCCGATTTCACAAAATGCACTGGCAATTAATGATTATACCTATATGATTCACTGAACATGTAGGTTAAATCGTAGCTTTTGCACGATCGTAAAGGTTATAATATGACAGCACAGCGAAACCACCTTCAAGCTGTAAACAGTCCGTCAGCGAATAAATTAATATTGACACATCAATTAGTAAGGAGTGTTTAAAATGAAATTAAAGTTTAGTGTAGTTTTGAGATTAATTTTAGCTTCATAGTTGACTGTAATTGCTAGCATTTATCATTTGTTTTATTACTATGAATTTTTATTGAATTGAATTGAACTGACTTTATAATATAACAATTTAATGTTGATATTTTAGCCAAAAGACTTATTAAAATCAACGGTGTGCCAGTTAGTCAAACCGGAGCCAAAATTCTTTCGATTGATAACTCACACTTACGAACTGACCCAGTACTCGCTTTAAAAAATGTTCGAAAACAGGGTACTTAGAAAAATATTTTCGCCTATGACAGAAGAAAATTGGGGACTGGAGAAAACTGCATAACGATGAGCTTCATTACCTATACTCATCACCGGATATAGTGAAGGTAATTAAATCATGGAGGATAAAATGAACTAGATATGTTGCGCGCATGGGGGAGGAAAGACATATCTGAAAAAGTATAGACTGGGAGACTCGAAGGGAAAATACCACTTGGAAGACCTAGTCGTACGTTGGAGGACAATATTAGGATATATTTAAGGGAAGTAGGATTTGCGAGGGATGATTGGAGGGAGGTAGCACAGAATAGGGTTGAATGGCAGGCTCAGGTAAGCGGGTTCCAACAAATAAATAATATTCCTTTAGCTTGCTTATGAATTGTCTATTGCCATTGATTAAGTGTGAGTGAGTGAAATCATCCATGAGCGAAAACTATTTTCTGCTTTGAGACACGGAGAGTTTTCTATAAATATTTCCCAGTGCTAATGGTTATACTTTGTATATAAAACCATCCTTGAAAATGAAGTAAAGGTCAAGCTAAATGTTCTCAGTTTCCCTGTAGACCTATGACGAATTTCTAATCTTTCAACACACTAACAGAACAGTTTAATTTTATTAGTATATTATTTATTATATTCAAGAAGAAGTTTGTTATCATGTTTTAAACATTCCATTCCAGGATTACGAATTGAAGGTGCTGACTCCCATGCTGACTACCGTTGGTTTCGAACCTAAATCTGACGAATCTCAACCACAATCCCTATTGCGACCTTCTATCCTCGCCGCCTTGACTCGCGCTGGTCATCGCGAAGTAGAGAAATGGGCAGTGGAGCTCTTCAAGAAATGGATGGCGTCATCCAGTCCAGACTCGCACAATCCGTAAGTTACTTTCATTTCCTTATATTTAGATAAGCTGGAGTTCTCAGTCAAGAAATTGACTAATTATTTATTTGACTGGCGCATTTATTGGTTATTCACATAGACACCTTTACAGAATTAATTCTGATAACCATTCTAACAACATGCGAAACAAAAAAGAGCAAATCATTTTCTAAACACTCTACTGATTTTTGTGAATCGTCTCCTTGCAATTTGTGTTCTAAAATATTTAATTCGCTCTCCTCTTATTTTATAATAAAAAAGTCATAAATTTCACTCAATTATATGAACCGTATATTAACTAACAAACTAACTAATTAACCAACTAACTCCGTGGCGCGAAAACCCCAGAAGGGACAATGCCTACCACCCGACCGCTGCGTAATCTACCATAGTCAGACGGCAGGATTGGGGAAATGTGGTCAGCATGCCGACATCCACGGCCGTTAATGGTGGTTTCCATAACCGGAACAGTATATTACAATCTGCATTTAAAGGCAAACAACTTATAATGTACTAAATATTTAAGAAGCGTTTTCTAATATATAAAACAATGAACTGAGTAACGAACAGAATACTAACTAACTCTTCGAAAGCAATGCTTGAGAAGCAGGTTTAGAAACAGGAATAGTTTCGAGTAAAAAATAACTCTTACTTTTTGGGAAGGCAGCGACTCCGCTCAAAATTTGGGCACCGTTTTAATAAAGTACCTAAAGTTTCTTAATTATTGAATAAATAAACGAATGTAATGAATGAATCAATCAGTCAATCAAATAGCTCGATATGTTCCTTGTAGGGCAAGGCCTCGTATAAAAGAAAAAGCTCGTATCATGTCCACTGCCTTCTAAACTGTATTAATCGTGTAATTCTCGAGACGGCAGTGATCATGTCTCTCGTGAGGAAAAATATCTAATATATAAAGTAGAATGTGTGTTTGTGGGTATGTATGTATGTTTGTTCCTTATACAAATCCACATTTCTTCACCAATTTGTACGAAATTTTGCACACATACCCAGTTAAGCCCGGGAAGTTACGCGGTCAACATTAAAATTGAAATAAATCAGTCCTTCCCTTGAAAATTATATAATTTCTGAGAATTTTATACTGAAAAAAAAAGAAATGCTGTTTAGTTCACATGGCAACAATGAATTGTTTACTATGATTACATAGGGCCTTGGCAAGTATATAGCCTAATGCTGGAATTTAATGTAATACGAGTATATTGGCGAAAATAATTACTGAAAATGAAATCCACGAAAATAAAGCACAGTGTGATGTAGTCACGTAACTTTCTCTACCCTCGACATAAGAAATATTTACTCACTTCACATTTTGATGTAGAATAAGAGGGACAACTTAAGTGTGTGAGTATGCTATATCAAAAGTCTGTAAATAATGCTTTCCGCTGATAAGTTATCCAAACCTGTAGGCTTTGTATTAGTTGAGAAATAGGGATGTTTATCATAGGCCCTAAGCATGGGATGGAACATTTTGACTCGCAGTATATTATGTCTCGGGTTCTAGGGGAGGAAAGTATGAAAGTGATACTGCATTTCTCTTTTATTTCAGCTCCGAAACGATTGTATAGTAACATGAGAATGAGAAATATTATTTTCCGTCAAGTCAGTACAATCTTATGTAATTTGTGTTTCTTCTTATTTCAACCCCTCCCAAGCATGATGTGTAGAAGCAACGGAATGCAGCATTCCACATCCTCTATGAGCCATAAAAATTTATATCCAGCGTTTTCTGATGGAATAGTTTGAGTGTGATAAATCTTTTTCTTCATTTCAAGTTCTACATACATAAAGTCCTTCATAAGTTAATTTCAAATTAAAAAATACAAAGCCCGGGCGACGCCGGGCCTTTTCAGCTAGTAATCTATAATTTCATGACATCTGCATAATCTGCTTTAAAAGTCTAGAGATTAGGTTAAACAACAGCATAGGCGTACCGAGGGGGGGGTTTGGGGGTTTGAACCCCCCCCCCCCATTGATTAAAAAAAGGAAAATTGTATAATTTTTTAAGTCTGCCCATAAATTACTTAATAGGCCTACAAGTATAAAGCGTGGGAAGCTTAAAACTCGTTATTTTGCGTCTTAATTTTTAAAATTTTCCGGGGAGGACCCCCGGAAGCTTAAAACTCGTTATTTTGCATCTTAATTTTTAAAAATTTCCGGGGGAGGACCCCCGGACCCCCCTCTCCCTGGGGGGTATCCCATACACCCCAGACCCCGCGGATGTTATAACCCCCCCCCATATGTTCGACCTGGTTACGCCTATGAACAACAGTGCCTACTAAAGTACCTAGTTTCATATTTTTGTAGCATTTTAGTACATAAGATCCTGTCTTTAGTGATGAGTTCAAGCGGAGGAATATGACTAGCAATTTATTATAATTTGGTTTAAACGGAATTACTTTTCTGTACCACAGAATCCCTCTGGAAATGAGATCAGTGGTCTACTGTACAGCTCTGAAGATAGGAGATCGAGAGGAATGGCAGTTCCTATTTGAGAGGTTTAAGGCGGCTGGAAGCAAACCCAACGAGCGTGCAACCCTATTGTCAACCCTCTTGTGCACAACTAAAGAATGGCTGCTTACAATGTAAGTTATATTTTGGTTCTCATTGTAGAGCCTTGATCCATTAGATATCTGTGGCCAGTTTTTTTCGATAATGAGGGTATTGACGCATGTCTTATAACACTTATTTTTGAGGCTTGTACATAATTTCTCCTTCAACTATAGTCTATAGGCTTATAGTTTGCTGCATTGAGGATTAAATCTATCTCGCTCTATGACGTAATCAGACTGGTTTAATTTCAGCAGCCTTCAGAGGGTATGAATAATAAAATGTGGAAATTTCTACCTGGTGTACCACATGATAAATTTTGAGACTTTATAACATGCAATGGCTAAGAAAGTCAATAGAGAGGCTAAAGTATTTATTTGACATACTACTAAATGTTATTAGTATAGCCTATATAAGATATTTAGGAAATTTACGAATCCAATACGAAAATGTATTTCTTAGAACCTCAATTTAATGACTTCCTACTTATAAGTTATATGTTCTCTCTTACAAAATAAGAAATGTTTGTGAATTTTTTATGCACGTTACTTCTTATAAGAAGCAGTTACCCTGATGTTCTATATAATTGAAAATATAAAATTCCTTGATGTCAAGTGATTATTTTATAAAATTCCTTTGGTTTTTAGAAAAGATGTAAAAATAGCTTAATTTGTCAGGCATAGTGTTTTATCACTAATGTTTAATTATATTAAATATTGCTTAAGGTGATTCGAAAGTGTTAAAATTGTAATCTGAACAATTTGTTTATGTAATGCTTAAATTAAGTATTACCGTTCCAACATCAATATATATTTCTTCTTTATTTTTATTCTGTTGCTTTCAAATAACAGTGAAGATAATGAACTGAAAGTAACGAAGCAATTTCAGCATATGAAAGATTGTAATCTTAACAATTTGTTTGTGTAATGCTTAAATTACGTATTACCGTTCCAACATCAATATATATATTTCTTCTTTATTTTTGTTCTGTTGATTTCAAATAACAGTGAAGATAATGAACTGAAAGTAACGAAGCCATTTTAGCAAATGAAAGATTGAGAATAATATATGCTGGCTATAAATATGATGATTTCGATTCTAGGATGATAGAGAAGACGATGGATAACGGAGAAGAGGTAAGGCGCCAGGATGCTTTCAGAGTGTGGAGAGGATTGCCAATCAGCGCCACTGGCACTAGAGTGGGATTCAATTACATTAGAAACAACTGGGATAAAATATACGACATGTAAGCGACAAAAAGCTATTTTAGTGAGAATACCATTGCCTTACCAGATTCTTGTTGACTGAACTCGCATTGTTTAATGTAATACATTAACTCTTTATATTCCATAGATTCGGGAAAGACGAGTACCTGCTGGGCGATATATTAACAGGTTCTCTTTCCGGCTTGACTACTGAACTGGATATGAAAGATGTAAGTTAAATCACATTTTTAGTACACGCTCCGCAAAACAGCTGCTTTTCAGACTGTTAACACGCCGAAAAGTAGCACTTTACCAACCTAGGCCGGTAAATTAAATTTTATCGTACTAGGCCGGTAAAGTCGGCATGGCAACTGAAAAATCCAGATGACCAGTCATACCAACTGTAACAGGGTTTGAACAAAATACATGACCATAAAAAGACAAATAAAGGCAACATTGTTTATTTACGTTCATCAGAAACTTTACCAGGTTTTTTGTTTACAAAACACTTAATAATATAACAACAGATATAGACCTACGACAAAATAGCTATATTATTCAACTGCCACCTTGCCTGCATCCGTATTTCGTATGGATTCATAGCATAGGATTCAGGCGGCTGTGAGAATATGGCGTCAACAAATGGCTGGCTATGCCTTTTATAATTAATTATACGTAATTTTTATTTAATTTCATATAATTAACAGAGCTTTTACTAAAAATATAGTATGCACCACGTACGCAAAAGCTTCAGCTTACGCCTCGGCCGCAATACTAGATTCGTCCGCAAAAGCGTTATTTTGCGTATTTGATACACAAATTGCTATTATCCGCAGGGTCTACATTTCAATAGGATTGCCTTATTACGTTTAATGAGGAATTTCAAAATTCACTTTCCACCTTCTTTATCAGATTTCTGGAACATAACGCAAAGCTAGGGAATATGTTACTAATTTTACGCTCCTAATGAACTATTATCACACAGTCCATGGATTATCACATTGTTTTTCATTGCGGTCATATAGGTTTAACTTTGAAAGAAATAATGGTCACCACTCATCTATCTCCGAACCACACCATGGAGTAGTGACAATGCTTAATTACCGCCATCTCCGCTTTGTCTCTAGTGTGTTGTAACCACGTTTCATTTCATTTGTCTATGATAATGTAATTCCGTTTCTAATCACCAGACAGGAGGGAACGCAACAAAAGTGCGTTGCGTATTGCAAAAGACTCTTACCAAAATGCAATTTGTTCCGAATCATGCAACGGCAGAACCAATTTTAGATTCTTTTTTCTTTTTGCAGCTTTCATTTAATTTTATGAAAAATATGGATATGTTTGTTACATTTGCACTCTACGGAATTTTTTGAACATATTATTTCATAGGTTGTTTCAGCATTTTTAAAATATCTATACTAAATTATATTAACTTTTCCGATGTTCGGTGCCCGGAAAGCATTTTGATTGACTCTCGATGACATAGGGTAACATTCAGTATTACAGAAGGATATGGTTACTGTTATGACTCGAAATGATCTCCATTTGTCAGTACATCTTCATAATGTGCAGCGATGCCAGAGTAAAATTTATACAATTTAAATTCTGAAATTAAAGTGATATGTTATCAAAGAGAAATCATGATCGTAGAGACGGTTTTCATAGAGACTGTCCTTTTTTATATAAATATTTTTAATTCGTGGGGGACAACTACTGTACAACTTAATGCTATCACTACAAAACTATTTTGCGTTATATTATATTCTGTTATATGCCAAACCCCCGGCAAAATAAGAAATCGAATTTAGACTTTATTAGACCCCATGGAACTAGGCAGGGTAAGATTTTCCCTAATTCCGATAATGTTTAGGTTTGCAACAGTGCTATTATCGGGTTTTAAGAAAATCGATACTTATTAACTGCAAAGGCCTACTTGAGTAATTTTTCTCTATTGATGTTTGATTAAACTAGAATTGGAAGATTTATGTAATATATACAAGTTGTGAATGCAAAGTGAACAAAATATTTTATGCCAACAAAATTCAATGCCATAGTTTTGTGTGTACCTTGTGGCTGAGTAGACGCACTACATCACGTAAAGGAAAATCATACCAACCTTATGAATCTAGCTAAATTTTAGCTAGCACGAATTGCTAGTTTGACATAAAATGACATATTTAATAAAAAAGTTACATGTGTTTATATATTTGTTAGTTAAGTATTTAAGGAAAAACTAATCATACCCATGTTGGGAATAAATAGCCTACTATTACATGAAACTGGAAAATAATTTTTTTTAAGTTAAACTAACTTCATTAATGCATTGCAGGTGGATGAATTCATAAAAAGAAACCCAGGCAAATTCAGTTTTGCAGAGACTACGCTGAAGCAGCAGGTGGAAGCTCTTCAGAGGAGAGTAGACTGGCATAAGAAACATTATGCCACCATAGTCAGTTGGCTCCAAGAAAACTCACACGCAAGTACGTAAGCGTTATAGAGATTTAAACGATAAGCGTGCTAAGGCACACATGTACAAATTTTGGTTGTTTCGAATATCATATGGTTTAGAAAAAAAATGCTTTGTATATTGAATGAAAGCCATAACTGTGCAGTAGAAACATCACAGATTCCAGGAAGGAATCTCAATATAATTTGCCTCAATTTTCATATCATGTATAATAAAAATCATTTCATGCAACTGTAACAGAAATCTGTTAAGACATTTTTGGAACTGTTAAAATTCTTCGTTTAGACATTGTTGGGTGTTGTGTCTCATTTTTCAAATTTAAATACCGCATTTTAAAATCCTGGACCAGATGCGAATATTCAGAGTAAGCTAATTATCAATGCATGTCAAATATTGCTTTGAAAGTTGACTTTTTTTTTTTTTTTTACACATTTCAATGTACTAAATTTCGTTTATTTCCTTATATTTGTTTTATTACATAAATGCACACGAATCATCAATACTACACAAACATTACGCTAATTTCGTTCCTACAGTTCATTAACTTGTGTTCATTTCTTATTTCAGATTCTTCAACGACACGATAGAGACAAAGAAGTGATATTTTCTGATCAGTTACCACAGTCAGGCAACTATTTGTTTCCGAGGGGCTTATAGCCATGTAATGAGGGAAGCAAAGAAGGATATATTTTAAAATACGTCCGAAACTAGATATAATTCAATTATATGCAACATTACTTTTCCACGTTTCACATAAAGAATGTAGTGTTTTTATAATGAAACTTTAAATCAGACTTCTATTTTCTATACACACAAATGCATAAATATTCATATATTTAAGTTTTACTGAGGAAATGTGTTTTACTGATAGATAAAATGTTATAAAAACTATGCTTGATAGAAGGTGTATACGTACGCCTGACTTATATCAATATGGCTGTGACTGAGTAAAGGACACTATGCCTACAATTATCTAGATATTACTGTGTGCGATGCAGTATTCTCTTGAAGACTGGATTCATAAATTGCAATTTTGCGAAATAATTTTTGTCAATGCATTTCATTTTTAATAGTTTTGTCACATTTGGTAAAGCCTACGTACTCGTTTAAAAAAAAATTAAGATCATGCAATCTCCTGCTTAGGGGACGGTTCCTGATTTCTAGTTATTTCCTGGGAATACAAATGAGATATTCATAACTTCAAAAATGAAATAGCTGGGTTATCAAGAAATAGAATAGTATTAAACATAAGAGCTTCTTAAAAAAATATGAGAAAAGCCTCAAGGAAGACCATATAAATCTACTGTCTAAAAACAACTAAACTGGCTCGAAATATAAAAGGTATAAGTTGGATCAGTTTAGCAACTAAGGCTACTAAAAGAAAAAAATCATGGACAAGTTTTTACCGATATGGCTTTTGACTTCTAGTTATAACTTCATAAAACTTCCTAAAAATCTGCAACGTACTTTCTCTTCGCTCTTTATATGCCAATCGTTTGTAAAATGTTCAGTTATTTTATCGAAAATAAAGTATAATAGAATGATTACAGGAATTACAGGTTTTAATAGTTTCTTACGAGTAAATTAAGAACTATTACGGAGGTTCGAAAATAAAAATAGTTCATTTTACTTTTATAATAACGTATCAGTAAATATAGAAGCTAAGTATTGCTTTCAACATATTAAAGAAGGATTTCAATGATAAATTCAGACTGTTATAAATCATTCAGAATGATAATAAATGTCAATATAATCACCTGCCTTTTGTTGTGTATTAAAAATAGCATTCAATTGTGGTACGTTACGAATGAATGAATCACTGTGGTTGCCTATTTGAGATAGCATAAATGTGAATTTTACGACACTAATTGTAAACAAAACATTCAACAGAATGTGAGTTTCATAACAAACGCACTTCATTATGGTATAAAAAATAATGCTTTCCCACAATGAGAATAAATATTAATTGTTGCACAGTTTAATTATTATTGTACGTAATAACAGTAATAACTTACCATAATGATCGTTGTTTTTAGGAGTCAACCTGAAATGAAGAAAAAAATATTTTATTCTGAAATCGTCAAGTTTTTCATTATCGATAACACTAATGTAAAAAGTTGATACTTAATCACGTTTATAAATATTTATACAACTTAAATGTTGTAGAGATTCCACTACCGTAATATTAAGGTAAAAGAAAATACTACGCTGCAAATGTTTTGTTGTGATGCCTTTCCCCCAGTAAGGAAAATATTAAGTAAACAAATGGTCCAAAAATAGAAGTTCTTTACGAACTTTTTACAATGACTTATTAAACTATGGAAAACCTATTAATATAGTTTTACTATTTATGGATATTTATAGAAGAATATTTATCATTAAAATATTGGTCACTATAATTATTGAGTGAAATTGCCAGAATATTTTTATTTTTAAAATGTATCCCGTTGAGATCATATTATGTAAAGTACATATATGGAGTAATTTTTTATGAATTACTAAATGTTATATTCGGGAATAAATGCGACTAGAAGTTAAAGATTGAGTATATTTTTAATTGTATAAACGCCTTCCTGAAACACTGATAATTTTGGCAGTCTATAAATTTTATAGGAAGTTTGTCTGCTACCTCTAAAATTCATGAAGTTAGTTCCTAGGTATTAATTCATAACCTATACATTTATTTTATGTTTAAAAATCAGGTTACTTATTTCCAAACTCAAGTATGCCTTCTTTCTAAGAGGAGGTTCATCAAAACCAAAGGGACCAAAATACTGCATTTAAAGCTAGCTACCTCCATGAAGTTATATTTCTTATAATGATGTAGGAGTTTCTGATATCTTCTAATAGGCCAAATTTACTCAGTTATTTTTAACAATGATAAATCGAGTTACACCCCGGTATTTAAAATATAGAAAAAATAATATACATATCAGTAATTATTTGTAACTATCTGTACCGTTGAAATCAAAGACACAATGCATATGTTTAAGTAAGGGACTATTCTCTTTAGAGAATTACTTTCAAGACTGCGAGATATGATTAAATGTACAGAATGATGGTTAGAGTTAGTTTAAATCTGTCATAAAACCAAATCCCGTTTAGTGAAGATAGAGATATAGAACAAAAACTGTTGAATTATTTTATATAGATTTATTGGATCTTCGAAGCAGATGAGCATAAGGAAGATATTTCGTATTTTACTCCCAAACTGAAAGTTTACAATACGTTATGTATGGTGTGATTTTTACTTCTTCTCGTTGTTTTAAAAGGTAGCAACTTATAGAATCTTGTCAAACTTTCTAATTTAAACTTTCAGATATTATTTATTGGTCTGTGAACAGCATAACTTCAAAGAGTTCAGAAAAGAAAAAAATGCTAAAAATTCATAATAGTATATTTTTGTTCAAAGCAGAAGTACAGAGTGAAAATATCTTCTGCCACTTCCTAGTTTTCGTAAAATTCTGCAAATGCTTCATGTGTTTCCGTGCTCACACTTCCTAAATTTCAGAACGACTATGCTTTAAAGGAAAAAAACTTGTTTTAATTGTCCTAATGAATTTAAGTAAAAAATATTGTTGTAAATGTCTTGAACAACTTCAAAACATCAATTATATGAAATTCAGTTTAAGTAAGTAGTGATCCACGCAATATAAATATATTCAAGAACTTTCAAGTTTGTACTGTTTTTGAATCACAGGAGAAACTAGCACATGTAATGGATTTACACTTATATTAACTTATACATCAAACTATATTTTAAAGAATTATTACATATCAAATTATGTTCCTGCAATATAATAATTTGCGAATAGGCTTATGTATGCTTGAAAACGGAATTCTTTGTTTCATCAATAATGTAACATGCCAATGAAATTCTAAGTTTTATTTATTCTCAAGGTAATATGCGCGAAGACTATTCAAACTACTCATGAAATTAGCATACAACATTGCTGAAATTAAAGATAAAATTTTATAATAGGTAATCCCATGAGAGTTGGATTTATTAAGACTATTCCATGAATAAAAATGTAACGGATTATACAAATAATAATTACTTTCGTGCTTTGTTGTATAAAAACAAAACGAACAGCTACGAGATCACGGCATGAATCGATTCAAGTTATCATGTTGTGACAGTGTTACCAATGGTTCATATAAGACCTAGTTAACTTCATTCAGATAAGCTAACAGCAGAACAGAGTAAAAGTACACCAATTGGCTTGCACCTAATCGAAATTGTGTTTTAATCAATGTACATTTATATTATTTCAATTTCCAAACAAGTTATGTCGTATAAAATAATTTGTTTTCTTGATGCTTAAAGAGGCAGCATGTGACGCACACTAATGATTACATGTCCAGTAACGAGCAGACGATTTTATCGATAAATCATCATTCTCATATTAATAGCCAGCATTTCATAAGATAAACGATCATGATTGGTCTATATCCGAGGAATTGCTAAACGTTATTGGTCAATGCCAAACACGCGGAATATGAGTGGAATAGTCAAAGTAATTTGGCAATAACATTATTGTTTTAATTAATGAAATTATCATTGGAACTTCATATGTCTCAATGCATTAAATGTTTTCAATATGTAATGTAATATGTCTTATACATGCCTTTTGTTTTTGAAACTTTACATACAGCAGAACTTCAATTATCCGAACTAATGTGTAGGAATCCTGAAAATTGGATCATAAATAAAAACCGCCTTAAAAAACATGCTATTGTGAATGTGCAGAATTGCATGTATTAAACGAACAATAGCTACAAATTTTAAATACATAAACAATTAATTTAAGCATATATTTAAGCAACAGTACATTTAGGGTTTGCGGATATGTTCGAGGCATACAAGAATTAAAATGAACTTCCCATTATCAGTATAGGAAAGAGACCACATTTGCAGGACTACAACTGTACTCTGTACTTATTTAAATTTAAATGTATTTATTTGAATACATCTGCAACTGGTGTCGGTATAAAAGAATAGTTGCTTTATTATAAAATATATTATTATATATATAGCTTATAATATTTAACAGAATCTGAATTTATATTTAAAAAAAAACTGAATAGCAAAATAAGTATGAAGAAAGTAAGGCAATAATTTCAATAAATATCAAAATGACCAAATAAGTGAAAATACAAACACAATACAATAAGAAGGATAGAAGTAACCAAACTTCGCCAATGCAAAATAATTAACTTGTAAATATCAAACTGGCAAAATCTGTAAAGGGCGTGCTAGGATATAACCTAAGGTCCGAAGATCCTCTAAATTCCAGGTGAGATAGGATAAGTCCACAGAAAATGACTCATAAGTTTCTTTTTTCCAAAACAGACTATAAATTTTATTTATAAATTCAACCTGAGTATTTACAAAATCCAGCTAAATATATTTAACTAGAGTTAAACGACCAACAATTATAAAATAACCAGCATGGTTATTAATAAAGTTTATGTACAGTTAAAACCTTGAACATTTTAATTCAAATGCAATTATCAAACTGCGTAGTGAAATTTATAAGAATGCGAGCTAAGATCAAACCTGAACTAAGGACAGAGATATCTAGATATGGCCAAAATTAAATAAATGCGTGAAAGAATGTTATAACCAATTTTGCATAAAAGGAAATAATTATTAGGATGAAATATTTTACTGAAGCAAACCCTAAAATGCTAATACCTATATGAAAGCCTACTAAATATCAAAGGTATAAGCAATAGAAAAAACCCCGAATAGCAGAGAGAAAAATCTACCCAAACATACGGTAAAAGGAATAACTATAAGTTACGGCAAGTTTATATTTGACAACAAAAGAAAGTGAAAATGTTAAACGCTATAGCAATGCAGAATACTAAATGTACATACTGAGAAAATCTTATAAAACAATACTAGTCAACTGTAAACAAACTAGCAAAGGAATGTGACTTTAGAATTTAACCAGACAGCTTAAGTTTGTAAGAACAATAGGCCTTCACGTAACTTAACGCGATGTCAAAATACAAACTTACAAGACAAGGTTATGAATAGCTTACTCATCAAGTTAATGACCTGCAAACAAAGCATAGTACCAAGAAACATACTGCTATAGATTACGACTGAATTAAATGCATAATTAATATTTAACTAGAAAAGAACAAGAATATATTCCCAGTAGAATTTACTTCAGACAAATGGAAATAGGCCAATCAAGATAAGTTAACAGACAACCCTAATCTGCTTTTCCATTACGCCACATTACTAACATTCTCCCAAAATATAATAAGTTACTGTTAGCAAAAACTCTAATTGAAACATCGTGTTAGAGTAGGGACATGACCTGCATTCTCCCGAAACGTAACATTTCCTCCTCCTGATAATTCACAACGGGCTTGAACTAATGTATCGGAGAAACCAGGAATGAATACTAAATGACGAATACAGAAGTCACCAAAAGCCACAATATTGTATTACTTCTAATGGGTAGCTGGAGTGTAAAAGTTACCGAGCCACGGTAGCCCCCTAACATGCTGCGATGCTTTAGTTAATTCTGACAAAAAAAAAGGAAAATAACATCAGTTGAATCCTGAAGGGATCTATGCAGTTAAATTTAGACGAACAAAAAAGAAACTCACCATCTCTCACCAGATACCATCACAAGCTTCAGGCTTACATCACGTTGACTGCTCGTATCACTCTGACTCTACAAACCAGCGATTCGCTCAGAGGCAGACCAAAAACGAGCAACCACCGCGCATGCGCACCAACTGACAACGTAATGAAACAAGTGAAGAGAATAGTGGAATGCACCCAATAAACTTTAAATAAACATCTCAGTCCTCCCCGCTCAACTAGTTTTTGTTTTGTTTAGCTAACTCTAACTTCTAAACTTCTGTATTCAACATCATTCATTGACAAGCCCAGAAATATTCATAAAAACTCATAAAAACTATACTACACATATCCACAAAATTTTCTATTATGAAAAACCTAATAGTTCATTAAACTCTTTTAAATAGACATAAAACATACTAATATACCTTTTTAGAACTGCCCTGTCATTAATCCATATTTTTAATTTCATTACAATACTCAATAATAATTTTTACTGTACAAACATACAACCATACTAATACCTTGTGTAAAGAGTGTCATGTTTCATACCAGCATATCTTGACTGTCTCTCGACATTGAAATTCATATTATCTTGAAATGTTAATCAGACACCATTGAGATTAAATAATTTCTGAGCCACAGATAGTGCCATTATTAATATAGTGTTCATTAAATAATTTACTGGTAAAATGTATATATATATATGTATATAAGGTCTCTGTGATGACACAATGTATTATGATCCTATATCAACTTCTGATATATTGAAGAGATAATAAAGTCTATATAACAATTGTTGATGTAGAAAATACTCATTAGAATGATTCCAGCACCATAACTTGAAGTGTCCTTACTTTACTTCATTTAAATAGGTGATCTTGAACATACTATGAGAAATTTGATTTTTCCTCACGAATAAAAAAATGTTTATACAAGCTCAAATAGTGGACCGTCCGAGAGGCGAGCGGAACCACAACTCAAGAGCACATCTTGTGGTCCATAGATTATTGACCAATTTTAAGGTGAGTACCACTTGTTACCCACAATCATATACAGCAGGACGAAGATCAATCTTCGCACTCTCACACTACAGCTAGAGAGAGGAGAAGCACTGCAAGGTCCATCATGCAGATTACTTGAAATGTAGAAGACGGTGCGCCACAGCGATGACAAGAGGGCAGCAGCAGAAGGTCAGATCAAGCCACACAGAATGTGACAACCGAGGCGTCCCCCGATGATCCAGACCAGGAAACAGCAGCCAGACGTGCATGGAGCTCACATGCACATCAGACAAAGCACAGTCTCGAACATCCACAATTATTACTCTGTAACACATCCCACACACAGCACAGTATCTGTTTTCTTCAAACACAGGGTGGGGAATGTGAATTGCACGTCCGAGCAGAATGGGATATTTTTTTTTATACATCTCTTGATAATCTTGTATCTACAAAGGTACCTTTGATTTTTATTTTGTGTCAATCTTCAAGTAACAGCTGTTACACATATTTTAGTTTAAGGTAAGGGTATCGTCATAATAAGAGATTACAAGGCCTTTATATATACTTTTTTTTTGAGTTACATCTATCATAGCCTTCATTAATGTACAGTAAGCTATGCATTAAATAAATGTTTTAATTTTACATGCAATTTAAGTTCAAAATTTACTTTAAAACATGACAGGGTAGTTCTTAATGAGAGTGATACGAGGCAATGATTTACATTAATGATAATAAGAGATGGTGAGTAAAAGAGTTCGTCAAAATAGCAACTTTAAAATTACAGTAAGCAAGAAACCACCGAGACTCGGGGCAATTCACAAACCAGCACAGCATTATAACACTTGACAAGACAAAACCCCAAAAAAGGAATATTACACAATTAAGACGAATCTTAGCATTCTTAGGCAATACTAAGCAAAACCCTTGGAATTCTATAGGTGGAATTAAGCATTATAGGAACAAAATTTATAATAGCAGGCAACTAGTAACATCTTCATAATGTAACATACAACCAACTCCACTTTTGAACATCTATATGGAGTCTATAGAAGGTAGCTTAAGATACCTAAAAACACACAAATATATGTATCAGACAAGAGAATGCTTCGCAACATAGTAATAAGATTTTACATATAGAATTTCAAACAGGAGATTAAAACAAGAATGCCAAAAATACTCAAGCTCTAAACGGCAGGTCGAAACATCTTTAATTGAGATGCATGACACCTACGAGTAGATAAATTCTCAGGATGCTCCAACAAATAACTGACACCACCATGCAATATTCTAATAATCCTAAACGGACCAAGATACCTAGGCGCCAACTTCCGAGCAAACCGATTAGCGGCCGAACTCACAGGATAGTTCCTCGCCATAACCAAGTCACCAACTCTAAATGCCGCCTGATGCCTATTTCTGTTGTAGACAGCAGCACGCCTATTCCTACCTAAGGCAAGATTCCTCGCCGCCTTACTCCAAGCTTCTTTGATGGCAGCAGGAGATGGAGAATCCGGCAACAAATCGCCCAATTTCCACAAATTACTTAACGGATGGTTAGGTGCAAAAGTAAACATTAGAGAGAAGGGAGTAAAATTGTGGGCCTCATGTTTTGCGGTATTAAACGCGAACTGCATCCAATCAATGTTACTATCCCAGTTGGAATGATCCCTATGGTGATAGGCGATAAGCGCTCCCTTAAGATTTCTCATCACCCTTTCCGCATGAGAAGGATTGGGGTAATAGGGTGTGGTGGTCACATGCTCAATACCCAAACCGAAACAGAAATTCTTAAACATCCTTGACATGAACTGAGGTGCATTATCGGAGACTAAAGTTTGACAAGTACCAAAACTAGAAAAGATGGATTGTAAAGAGTGAATGACCCTAGAGGTGGTGGAATCCCTAAGAGGAAACATCCACGTGAACTTGGTGAATGCGTCCACAACGACTAATACAAACGCATTGCCCTTCTTAGAACGCGGTAACTTTCCTAAGAAATCAATAAAAATTCTTTCTAAAGGTCTACTGGCTACCGAAGAAGCTAACAATCCCGAGCGGGTATTCTGGGCAGGTTTAGCGATAGCACAAGTCTGACAAGAATTAACACTTTGAGTGACATCTTTATCCATAGTTTTCCACCAAAACTGTTGTTTGATCTTGGCTAAAGTCTTTCTAACCCCAAGATGGCCACCAACAGGGGTTTCATGAAAATAGGCAAATATCATGGGAACCAAAGCTACCGGCAAAACAATCTTATGCTTACCATTCCTGGGAAAAACAATATGGAGAATATCCTTAATTAGTTTGAAATTGCTCACATTTTCCCCAGCTTTCAACCTATTTATGACTGCAACTAATTCTATATCCTGAACTTGATGATGCGCAAGATCAGTAAATGCCAAAGGAAGGGCACTAGCCACCGGCGCCAAAAAATTTAACTGCGCATCTAACTCAGGAGGAAACCCAGAATGAACAATTTCTTCTTCCTGGTCAGGATATCCCTCGTACATACGGGATAACGAGTCAGCTACAACATTATCAGCTCCCTTAATATGAACACATGAAAACTTAAAGGCCGATAACCTTACCGCCCATCTCGCAATTCTGCCAGTACTTCGGGGTCTAGCGAAACACCACGATAAGGCTTGGTTATCACATTCTAATATGAAGTTCACATGTTCTAGGTACATTCTGAACTTTTCAACCGCGAATATGACAGCCAAGGCCTCCAATTCATAGGTAGAATACATTTGTTCCTGTTTACTGAGAGAGCGGGAAGCAAATGCTATAGGCTTACGACCATCTTCAAATTCTTGAAGCAATACCGCTCCTACCCCTTGACCACAAGCATCAGTTTGCAATATGAATGTACGTTCAAAGTCTGCCATGGCAAGAATAGGAGGATTCATCACTGCTAATTTCAAGTCATCAAACGCTGCTTGTTGTTCAGCTCCCCAAGAAAATTCCACATCCTTACGCCTCAAGAGATTAAGCGGTGCTGCCCTAGCCGCAAACTTGGGTATAAACTTAGCGAAAAAGTTGATCATCCCAATAAACCTAGCAACAGATTTTACATTCTTAGGAGGCGGAAAATTACGTATGGCAACCGTCCTCTCCGGATCTATAGACACTCCAGAAGGGCTAATAATATGTCCAATGAAAGATAACTGAGCACGAGCAAACTTAACTTTAGCAGGTTTTACAGTCAGACCGGCCTTACTGAGTCTATCAAAAACTTCTTTAAGGTGAATCATATGGGAGTCAAAGTCTTTACTATAAATAACAAGGTCATCCAGGTAATGATATACAAAATGAAATTTTATATCAGAAAAGATTTTATCCAAAAGACGGGTCAAGACCTGTGCCCCTGTGGCCAATCCGAAAGGCAATCTACAGAATTCATAATGATTCCACTGTGTTGAGAAAGCAGTAAGATGTCTAGAAGATTCCTTAAGGGGAATTTGGTTGTATGCACTGTTTAAATCTAGTGATGTAAATACTGATGCGCCAGAAAACCAATGTGCTGCAGAGTGAATATCCGGAAGTGGCATGGCTTCAATGTTTATTTTCTGATTAAGGAGACGGTAGTCTATTACTGGGCGAAAATCATCTTTGCCTTTAGGAACGAGAAAAATTGGGCTGGCATACGAAGAAATAGATGGCCGGATAATACCTTTGGCTAACATCTCATTAATTTTGCCCCTCAACACATGTAATTTCGGCGGAGAAAGTCTGTATGGAGGTAAACGAACCGGAGAAGTATCCTTAAGTTGGATCTCATACTCTATGGCATTAGTAACCCCTAAATCCTCTGTAAGTACATTGGCATAATTATCTATCAAGGATACTATCCGCTTCTGTTGTTCGGTATCTAAATGGCTCAAATCAATCTGATCTATCATGGCTGGTTGAATATTCTGCAACTGATGTTGCGGCAAAAAGGCATTTTGGTCCAAGCGTTCACTACAGCCAGAAATCTGAATTCTAATCTTGTATTCCGGAAAAAATTTAAAGTTAATAAGGCCAGACCCCAAATCTAATGTCAAACCAGTTTTGACAGCAAAATCCATTCCAAGAATAACTGGGCAGATCAAACGCCTGATTACAAGAAATTTAACCTTCCAGGAAAATTTACATATTCGCAACGGTATCTCAACTCGTCCCAAAACCTGAAGAGGGTTGCCATCAGCAGCACTACACTGAGTCTTTATAACCTCAATTTGCGAAACAGGATAATTTATGCTCCGAAGGAACTGAAAATCAATGCAAGAATGAGACGCTCCTGAATCAAGCAATGCTTTAACTGGATGCCGCAAAACTGCCACTTCTACACATGGAAGATGAATGGGAACTCTAGCCTTACATCCCATCCGCTGGTACATCATAGTGTTACATATAACTGGATCCTTGATATAATAAATAGGCGGTAGGAAAGATTCTACACACTGCCTAGAAACATTACTCTGTGTAGATAGATTAAAATTCGGTGTCTGAGTTCCATGAAAGCCTGTCAAATTATTTCTAGGCCTAACTTCAATTAACTTCAGTCGACAATTCCGTACTAAATGGCCTACACGATGACAAAAGTAACATCGTCTCAACAAAGAAGAAATAGATCTCTGCGCAATAGGAGAACCAATAGAATTTACACTCAGCGCACAAGCATCTTCAGCTCTTTTCTGATCCGTACAGTTAATTTCAGCTATCTTTTTTGTCAAAGTTTCTAACTGTTTAAATGACGAAGGTTTCTGCTCAAAATATAAACAAGAACGCGTCACGGGGTTAAGCCCAGATAATATAACTCCAATGGTCTGAACTTCATTATCATTAACTTGAAAAACACCACCAAACATTTTAATATCCTGTACAAATTCAAGAAATGATTCATCAAAACGCTGTGGTCTGTAATAATGTTTAAGCAAAAACTCATGTCTTAATCTGAGTGGAATGAAAATATCAAGAACACGCTTATGAAATTGAAATAAAGATGCTCGACTACCAATTGCTTCAAAAAGAAAATCCAAAAGTTGACCAGAAAGCACTGATACTAATAACTGTAACACCGCATCATCTTGAATTTGAAATAACGCTGCTTGGACAGTAACTTTTACCAAAAATTGCAAAAAAGCTATGACATCATCTACCTTCTCAACTGCAAAAGGCTGTTCTCTATCAATAAGATTATTTAAAGGATGAACAATCTCAATTTGATTAAACTCGGGTACACCGACCACTGATTGCACACCCGATGGTTGAAAATTAGAAGTGACAGGACTAGACTGTACATCCACGTTCAAAGCTGCCTGAAAATTACTAACCTGAGTGGCCATCGTATCGAAAGAGGATTGCATAAACTTTGAATAAATAATTAAGTAAAAAATTTACAATATCTTTCCGGATTTCAAATTCTATCCTAACCACCAAATCCACCCCCACCAGGAATTTAGAGACAAATGCTGCCACTTGCAACTGGTGTCGTATATAAAAGAATAGTTGCTTTATTATAAAATATATTATTATATATATAGCTTATAATATTTAACAGAATCTGAATTTATATTTAAAAAAAAACTGAATAGCAAAATAAGTATGAAGAAAGTAAGGCAATAATTTCAATAAATATCAAAATGACCAAATAAGTGAAAATACAAACACAATACAATAAGAAGGATAGAAGTAACCAAACTTCGCCAATGCAAAATAATTAACTTGTAAATATCAAACTGGCAAAATCTGTAAAGGGCGTGCTAGGATATAACCTAAGGTCCGAAGATCCTCTAAATTCCAGGTGAGATAGGATAAGTCCACAGAAAATGACTCATAAGTTTCTTTTTTCCAAAACAGACTATAAATTTTATTTATAAATTCAACCTGAGTATTTACAAAATCCAGCTAAATATATTTAACTAGAGTTAAACGACCAACAATTATAAAATAACCAGCATGGTTATTAATAAAGTTTATGTACAGTTAAAACCTTGAACATTTTAATTCAAATGCAATTATCAAACTGCGTAGTGAAATTTATAAGAATGCGAGCTAAGATCAAACCTGAACTAAGGACAGAGATATCTAGATATGGCCAAAATTAAATAAATGCGTGAAAGAATGTTATAACCAATTTTGCATAAAAGGAAATAATTATTAGGATGAAATATTTTACTGAAGCAAACCCTAAAATGCTAATACCTATATGAAAGCCTACTAAATATCAAAGGTATAAGCAATAGAAAAAACCCCGAATAGCAGAGAGAAAAATCTACCCAAACATACGGTAAAAGGAATAACTATAAGTTACGGCAAGTTTATATTTGACAACAAAAGAAAGTGAAAATGTTAAACGCTATAGCAATGCAGAATACTAAATGTACATACTGAGAAAATCTTATAAAACAATACTAGTCAACTGTAAACAAACTAGCAAAGGAATGTGACTTTAGAATTTAACCAGACAGCTTAAGTTTGTAAGAACAATAGGCCTTCACGTAACTTAACGCGATGTCAAAATACAAACTTACAAGACAAGGTTATGAATAGCTTACTCATCAAGTTAATGACCTGCAAACAAAGCATAGTACCAAGAAACATACTGCTATAGATTACGACTGAATTAAATGCATAATTAATATTTAACTAGAAAAGAACAAGAATATATTCCCAGTAGAATTTACTTCAGACAAATGGAAATAGGCCAATCAAGATAAGTTAACAGACAACCCTAATCTGCTTTTCCATTACGCCACATTACTAACATTCTCCCAAAATATAATAAGTTACTGTTAGCAAAAACTCTAATTGAAACATCGTGTTAGAGTAGGGACATGACCTGCATTCTCCCGAAACGTAACATTTCCTCCTCCTGATAATTCACAACGGGCTTGAACTAATGTATCGGAGAAACCAGGAATGAATACTAAATGACGAATACAGAAGTCACCAAAAGCCACAATATTGTATTACTTCTAATGGGTAGCTGGAGTGTAAAAGTTACCGAGCCACGGTAGCCCCCTAACATGCTGCGATGCTTTAGTTAATTCTGACAAAAAAAAAGGAAAATAACATCAGTTGAATCCTGAAGGGATCTATGCAGTTAAATTTAGACGAACAAAAAAGAAACTCACCATCTCTCACCAGATACCATCACAAGCTTCAGGCTTACATCACGTTGACTGCTCGTATCACTCTGACTCTACAAACCAGCGATTCGCTCAGAGGCAGACCAAAAACGAGCAACCACCGCGCATGCGCACCAACTGACAACGTAATGAAACAAGTGAAGAGAATAGTGGAATGCACCCAATAAACTTTAAATAAACATCTCACATCCAACAATTATTTTGAATCGATGCGGATAATCGACTATTTTCGGATAATTGGAGTTATTTGTTAGTGCAACGGATACATATAACTCGACTGAACAGCAATTTTTGATGATACAATGAAATACTAAATGGTATGTGCAGTTAATTCAGCGCAGTATACTATTTATTGTAGAACGAATGCATCCAGTATTTGCAGCTCTGTAACTCGAGATCGCCCAAAATAAGCACTTTTAAACATACACAAATATCACCCACTCCATCGGAAATTGTAATTGAATCGAGCTATATGCAAATATATGTGTACTTGAAAGTGCTGTAATAATTGTGTTTACGTTATTTTACAACTTACGGCAAAAAACAGAGGCCTTAAGAATAAAAAAACACAAAACAAAATGTACCTGCAAGGGTACATTACGTTATACAGAATGTCTGTACTGAGTGCCTGACATATCTTATTATTTTTGTAAATATAAGACAGAAGAGTTAGGTCATTCATGTAATTTATAGAATGTATTTGGTTAACCATTTCTACGTAAGTAACTATTCGTAGTGTTCTGTTGATTTGAGTATATCAGTTTTAATCTGAACCCAGAATAAGATGTTTTATGTTTCACTGGAAATAACATGTGTGTCTTTATGTATACATATTAAATATAGGAATTTCACTAGGAACAATGTTCACGTCCTTAGTTGAGAAATAAATATTACCAGTAAATTGTGTTTATTAAAGCTTAATGAGCTCATTAATGTGATATATAGAGGGATTTAAAAGGATATTGCACTTAAAGAAGAAGGAATAACGAACTGGTAACAAACTAAATTAAAATTTAGGAAGCCCAATATTTGGTGAGGGGAAAACTGTTTAGTAATGCAACATAATTTTTATTAGTCTGGATTTATTAAGAATGAATGTAATTTCCTTTACAATTGCTATATTTTGATTTTTCCCCTTTACTGTTTTGTATAACAGATTACAAATAAATAGTATGCATTTCATGTACTAAAGATTACGCTGAATTACTAAATTAAATAACTAAAGAAGTTATTAGTTTTTTAAATTATTATAAATAAATTCTGCTATGTAATTGAGCTAAAAGTTTTTAATACATTATACTTCAATAAGCATTAATTCTAAAGTTTAAATTAAACTAAGCATGGTTTATTATCCTTGGTATTTTGTTTCTTACATAAACAAATCTAGAGTTATGTAATGTTCAGACAACTAACACTATGATGCAGCTATTGATGTAACTGAAATATTTTATTTTTCATAATAATATTTTATTTTTCATAATAATATAAGTAAATTTTTACTATTTTCACTATATAAATAGCTAAAAACAGAGGAAAACCATATAGCTCTACAAAAATCGTTACAAGTATGCACATTGTAATTTGAAAAGTTATTTAATTTGAAGTACTGACCATTTTCACCTAGTTAGTACTGACTAGTTTGTGAAGGATGTGAGCTGAATTTAATACAACGGTCTTGCACAGATTTTATTGTGTTTTGTACATAAAACTTTTAGGTTAAGATGCATTATAAAATATAAAATAAATATCACTTATGTTGAACCAGGGAGTCAATTTGGTGCTATAAGAATTAACCTAGCCTTTGAGAACAGGTTTCATCTCTCTTGTAAAAATAATCAAGAAGAGAGGAGATTTTGAATCTAGCCTATATTTCCATGTGAAAAAGTAAACGTTGTTTTAAAATTGCAGAGACACAAAATTGCTTTGTAATGTGATTCTTATCTAGTAATATTTGGTTAGACTTAATCATCCAGGCCGAGACATTGTAGGAAAGTCTGGTAAAAAGTCATAAACAGAATGGGTCGTATAAGTCATCGATCTGTTCTACTGAAATTACAAACATCAAACGATTTAATAATAATTTCACGTTTTCGGTACCATATCTCACCAACTTTGTCATAAGCCCTTACTTCAACTCTACTCAGAGATTCTTATAAACACCTGCTTAATTTTAAAATCTCCTCTTTAAAAGTTCATTTCAAAGGCGAAGTTATGTGGGTAAAATAATACACCTGTAATTATAATTAATATGTAATAACTGTATTTCACACTTTGAGTTTAATGACCATGAAAATATGTTGCTTTTATTATTGTTATAGATCATAAGTTGGTTTGTTAAATTCTAAGTATAAGTGAAATAGTACTTTTTCTTATGTATAAGCTTGCCTGTAAATTTCTGTATGGTATATTATACGTGTTTGAAATAAAGTTTATTTATTATTAAATGTATTGCATATATTTAGAACAAGCTAAATAGATTGTAAAGGTCACATACATCTCATGACATAAATGAGATTAAGTCCTCTCTTTGAAAATGACTCATAGGCCTATGTTTAAGTACCCAACGAAAAGCAATCTCCTGTACATCACAATAATGATACTAGACATAATTTAGAAATAGTATTGTATTCGTGGCCTACTTTACAAAGAAACGAGTCATTCCCATGAAAGAGAGAGAACTTAAACCTATATATCAAAAGACTTTTGAGTCACACTGTATAACAGACTTCCAAGCCTCCTCATTCTGTTAGAATCCAATAAAAGTTTAACAAGGCGACCGAATTAGTTGCTTCAAGCGTTTGAGGTTCACATTCGGGAAGTCTTTGGATCAACCTGAATTGAATTTTTATGTGGCTTACCTCGGTCATCAAGGGAAAGGGTGGTTGAGGAGCGGACATGTTCTATAATCCCACTGGAGGCGTCCAGTTTTAAACCGCCATGTGACCGACTATGGGGCCAAGAGCATTCGGTGGGAACCATGAAATACTTCCATCATTCATCAAATATCTAGGAATGTACAAAAAAAAAACCCTCTACAGTCTCACGTGTGTAAGGGTCGAACTTGACCCGTCTTAAAACATTATAGATTTAAAAAACTGAACAAGATCAGAAAACAAATTAATAGCCCCATGACGGATATACATTTCATTTCCCGTTAAGAGACGCGCTTTACACTATACATGATACGAGATGTATATGGAGCAAAAGTAAACAACCTAATGTGAAAGTACAAAGCTCAGTTCACAAGAGTTCATTTCTGAGACTGTTTAGTCTATTACATAATGTAAAGTCAACTAAACTTTTTTTTATATTTAGCGCCAAGGGTCCTGGGTTCGATTCCCAATGTGTTGTACATATTTACAATCTATATCTTCTCGCCGCTGGACAGACCTTTTCCTCGCACGTTTCTTTATTTGTGTCGTAAGTTCTGAAGGCCCTGGCTCACAACCTTCTTCTGTAATACAATTATTAGAGACTATGCCTATTACTTTTACTTACAATATGTAGTGTACTTCGTACATTATATAAATTGAAAGTGCAACGAATTAATTAATAATGTTATAAGTAACTGATGTCACTTGTTTTTCTTCAGAATCAACAAATTTGCCAAGGCAACGATAAAAACAAATGAAAACTTGTTTGCTAGATATTAGGTTGTAAAACATGTAAGCCTATGATATAAATACGAAAGCAAGCAGGTCACTTAACAGAACTTATGTTTTCACAACTACATAAGATAATTATAAATAATTGTACGATGTGTGTGCGGAATGGAAGTAAACATCTGACTGACCTTGTCGCAATATCGTGAAGTATGCGCTGGTGTGATTAACCAATGAAACGAAAGGTCTCAGTTAATCAAGACATGTCTGTTGTTTACTTTTGCTTCGTACACATCTTGGATCAAGTATAAGATATGTATACAGTACAATAATATACAGTAAAAGGTGGGAATATATGACAACTTAAACAAAGTTAAGTATGACGAATTCTTTTCGCTTGGTTGCCAGCATTACACGATTTGTTTGTTTTCAATTACTGCATTCAACTTTCTATGTGAGAGAAATTGCGCTGAAAATCTCTGATAACTCCTTAGATAGAATAACTGTACAAAATTTACTTCATTTCACAATGGAACCTGCCGACATAAATCTCTCAAACTTAAAAGGCAAACGCCAAATTTAACGCTCTTAAGAACTCCAGGTAGCGATATTAATGAAAACACTGATCACTAAAGCAGGTTCTGTGTTACTACAGATATTTAAATTGCGATTAAAACTTGGAGGTAATGTTTAGAGCTAGAACAAATAACTGGATATATAGTTAACTAGACATACAATTAATTGCTGAGGAAGTATAAATTAATTATTTGCATGCATAGTTAAATGGATATTATTTGAATTATGCTAATTTTACTTCGATTAATCATAGAAGGACAATTAATCATAACTAATTTTCACTCTTTTGGTTGATGTACTATGCTGTGTGTTTGTCATGCGTCTCCATACGGATAATACCACATAGACAGGCATCAGAAGCAGCCACATGCTTATTCATGCACTCTAAATATTGACAAAATTATTGCACTGCAACCACGATTCTGGCTGTAACTAAAATATGTTTTAAAAGTTAATTGGATAACAACAAATTACTGTCCAATAATCTGGTTAACTGTTACTTTGTTTATTAGAAAAAGATAGTGATTATTTTAATAATTGAAGGCATGTGTATAAGAACTACGTAATAATCAAAAGTAAAAATTTAAACATAAATGCCATCGACCTGAGGTTAATTGAATTTAAAAAAATTAATTACTTCAATGTAGTATAAAATTTCTACTTGTTTATAACCCATTCACAAATAGGAATAAAATGGGGAAATATGTCCTGGAGTGCTACTCTTGTATGCTCTAATAAATGTTACAGTGATGAAAATTAATGCCTGTGTAGCGTGTGTAGATTAGTAATTTTACATATTCTCATATAAATGGTCTTAAAAGATATGTAAACCAATAACAATAATTCATAAAAAAGCAAAAATCAATGATCCATAAACTAGTTTAAATACTGTACTTGAATTTGTTTTGGCTAATACTCATTCATAATTTCTTGTTCATGAGCTTTTGGACTCCAGCTCTGAACCCATCCTTGGACATCTGATATGCCAGTATCAGTCTATCTAGGGCTATCCAGACAGACTTTATGTATGAAATTATGCGTTTCCAGTTTTAAAATATAATATGGTATGATATAGTGCAATATAACAATGAATTATGTTTCTGTAGGGTTTTTATGTATTAATTTTTAAGCATGCTGCTCTTCATAATGTTTTATCTGTGTATGAGTGCATTTTTCAATGTTTTTGTACATATGCTTGGGTTATGCATTTTTTAGTACTAAGCAAGTTATAATTCGTTTGAATTATCACCGTGCATGATATAGCATGAACGAACATATCGACCCCTGCGCTAGTCAATGTTAATAATAATAATAATAATAATAATAATAATAATAATAATAATAATAATAATAATAATAATAATAATAATAATAATAATAATAATGCTCTGTATATCTGATGATACTTGACCAAATAGGAATAGGCCTAAGGTATCTGTTTATATAATTAAATATACTAAATATAATACTATATGTAACTTATGTATATATATTAAGTATTAATAGTTAATTTGGTCTTCGTAATTATTTTCGAAAACAAAGTAAACATTTTAGTTGGCAGAAAAAGAAATAGCCTAGTTATATAACTTACTTTTTAGATATCATGCATCATGAAAAGAAAATTAGTTACAACTCATCCTATTCTAAACTATCCTGTTCTATTCAAAAATTTATCTTTATGGATTACTATTGATAAATGAATTACAATATAACTTGAAAGAAGCAGGGGAATCCCCAAGACTATTTTTATAATTTCAACTTAATTTAAAAGCATTTTAACATAGTTTAATATTAAATATTAGGTTCTGTGGGTAAATCAGTTGGCCGTGAAGCTATTAATGTAGGCCTACATTTATTATTTTAATTTTTTTATGTTTGGTGTGTTATGGCTTCTGATAATTTTAAACGAGTTTGTATTTTGTTGATTACGATATAGGATGAAATAACGGCGATGACTCTTCATAATTAAATATCCAATCCGGCAATTGCTTTTACGTCTGAGGAAACCAGGAAAAAATCCAAGTAAAGTTAACTAGAAATGGGATTTGAACCCGGGACCTCCTGAATAAGATTCCCAGTGCCTGAGACATCCTGCTCGGTAAATAAACTTCTATTTGGTAACAATTACCAGCCTAGTGTTACAAGATTGATGTTTCGAGAGTTTTGAAAGAATTCCCAGTAGAAGATAGGGTTCTGTATGGACTCGCCCTCCCGGTGAAAGTTGTGGCCTGCGTCACTTAACGCAATGCAATGAAACTCTATATGGTTAACTTGTACATTATTTACGTAAAAAATCCAAAATTAGTGGCATAATGGTACCGACAGAGGCTCATAATATTTTGGTACGGTTGGAAGTGATACTATATTTTTGTGTTGGGATCAATGTTCTCGTTAATTTATTTTCCATTTATGTACTTTTTATTTAGCTTTTGTAATCGCCATCATGTCCTTCACTCTCTCCAAAGTATATACCTAATGTAAAACGGGCAGCCTAGGAATCCATCATCTTTTGGGTCATACTTTCAATAAAACCAAGTTTTGGGCAAGACATGTCTAGGGCAGAGATGTCAAAGATCTGATTTTAGGTGCCTGCCTTCGCACGTCATGTATATGCAGGTCTTGCAGTTTCGTGCATTGGCTGAAGTTTGGTTGGTATATGGTTATTTAACGACGTGGATGTACTGCAACTTAGGCCTGTGACCATCGCCAGTGTGCCGAAATGTTGCCCCACAGGAGTTCTTTTACATGCCAGTAAATCTACTGACATGGGCCTGTCACATTTATGCACACATAAATGCCATCGACCTGGGCCGGGATCGAACCCCCAACCTTGGCCCTTGGAAGAAGAGTTATTTGGGACCGAAGTACTCAGAATTGGTGAAAAATTAACTCGTAGAATAATTATTTCATACTAAACACCTTACAATATCCACAGTAGATCCCCCCTCCAGAAGTCCTGAGGTTCACCTGATAGGGAGGCCACGTAAGCCGGATTACTCCATCTCTTTCTCTTCTGCGATCTTTCTCTCTTTCATCCAGTTGATTGTTAGAATGGTGTGCCTACTACTATTTTAAAGAGAAGCTTCTAATTCCGAATTTTACAGAATGAATCAACTACCGGTACCCTACAAAATTAAAAATAAATGTGTTTAAGAAGTAGTCGCCAAAACGTTTCTGTGCAGAGATATGGAAGCTCGATAAGAGCTCTACCTAAGCGGTGATATTAAGAAAGTATACTTCTGTCAAATTATATCATTCGTGTTTTTGCTGTATCATTTTTTCCGCAAAATATGCAGTTCAAAATGATGTTATCCTTCTCAAACCGTTCTGCCAGAATAACTGTGCCTTTCTTAGGGAAACAAGTCTACCTCTTGTTCTGTGTCAGCCATTCTCATGGAGGAGAGAAGAAACCTCTGATACCTCTACTCACACGTGAGTGCAATGCACGAACACAAAATCTAGCCATAATTACCATGGATCTACCAAAGCGCTAACCGTAAAACCCAAAATCCAGGTAACAAATCGTAAAAGTAAACCACACAATGATTTTGGTTCCCTAGAAAACCCTAAGGAACGAAAACTGAAACTCCAAGGAAAGAAGAAACATAATCTATAAATGTTTTGACAATGATTAAGTCCAAATTATGTTTTTATTTCCTAAAAAAGAGGCAGACATGCTGCCAATACTTAAAGGAGTAGTATGGGATAAGAGATTTGGAAGTGGTTGGATTGCTATTTGGGGCAAGAGGGACAGTTTCGAAATTTTGTAGAAAAAGCAAAGTGCAAAGTTTCAATGTCGAAATAAAACCATTAACTGGAAATGTTGCTTATATTTCAACCCCTTTGGGGCCACAGTGTTAGTATGTGGATAAATCTAGTCAATTCTGTAAATTTTCATCTATTTACGTTTTTAATGATTGTGCGTTTGTTTCTTTAAAAAATATGTCTGTTGGGAGAATTATACAATTTGTGATTTTCTTATAGTATTACATGAAATTTCATCTAAACCCTCGTATTTGTATTGCATTGATTGTAATGTTACATTACTCGTAAACAATTTTAATCAGTAAGATTTGCAACATAATAAAAATACAGTAGGAGTAATATGATAAAATCTACAATAAAATAAAATAAAAATCTTTTTGAAGAATCGTAGAGACTGGGCAATGCATTTCGGCCATTTAGCCATCAACAGGTTCTTATTATCATTTAATGTAATTCCTATGAGTTGCAAAGTTGTTGTTACAATTGAGTATTTTCCTATAATATTGTAATCCACACTGTTTGTGATAGAAGCTGTTATTCATGTGAGGTCGACATGACTAACATCAGGTGAGAAATAGAGAAAGGCATTACGTTACATTGCTGCAGTTTCACCGTGGGCCAGAATGACAGTTGTGTGAACCAATCCCAGCTATCTCCCACCCGCAACATCAGAACCAGTTTCCCCAACATGTAGGTTAAGTTTAAATGTTAAATAACATTTCCAAACTTCACGCTCGTGCTGTTGCCTCAGTTCTTCAACACGCACGTTGCCAACAAGTTCACTGACAGTGCTCCAGTAACTTGGACTACGATATGGAACTGTGGTGGATGTTGTGTGTAGCAGTTCTGCCTGCCCTTGTCAGGGGTTTCCCTGATGGAGCACCGGTTGACGCCTGTGTCAAGCCACGACCAAATCAACCCTATCATGGACAAGCAAAGTCTCAGCCTCTGCAAACCTTCCCTTATCTCGTCACAGCATCCAGCAATGACTATGGACCAGGGTCCAAAATTACAGGCAAGTGTATTTAGTAGGATTAGTTTTATATTTGTGCAAAAATGGCTAAGTATTGCAGTATTTATTTTTAACCCTTTATCTGGCAGACTAAATGAAAATTTATGCCCACGGGATAGGCAATGTTGCTCTCAGGCAATGTTGCTCTCAGGCAATGTTGCTCTCAGGCAACATGGTATATCACAAGTCTAATGGTTGTAACCCAGCAATTATACCTCCTATTCGGCAATGGTGCCTACAGGCATCAGCTACAATATCCCAGGTAACATCTACCAATAATTTAGTTCATATTCTAACAGTTAAATGGCCGTAGGAAGTGTTTTTGTGGTCCGAATGCAAAAGAGGCTTGCCAGGTTCAGGGAGGTATTCATAGGTGTTGCCTGAGAGCAACACTGCCAGATAAAGGGTTAAAGAAGGACAAAAAGTGAAAACATAATTATTACACTATTTAAATATGAAATACATCTTACTAGGTAATCATTATAAGTCAAATTCTATTAATGTAACATGGTTTTTGCTTTAGTTCAAATTAGTGAATTTATTTTATTTTATAAATATACACAATCTAAATTATTCAATCAATTTAACATCGATGCAACTTCTCGGGCATATAGATCGACATTTGAATTACAGACCATTTAATCACTAAAATTTTGGTACACAAATATTTTTACGGTAATTTAAAACTCTAAAATAATATTATTTATAAAAAAACGATGTAGCTAAAAATGAAAGATAAAAAGGTATCCAAATAAGAAACCATGATAATTATGGTGAGTAGGCCTATTTATTTCATAATCTTTCTGCCCGGCACAGAAAGTATTTTAAGACAAAAGATACTAATATCAATGATGTTTTCTATGAAAATTACACGAACTTCCAATTAATGATTAAAGGTACCGGTACCAAGTAAATCAGACAATTCACGTAAAATACATTTAGCTTAATTTGTAGCATTATATAAGTGGTTGCCCAAAATTTTTATAGATCCCTTAAGTGACAATAACGCAACTTCAAGATATAGATCTTTTGACAATGAGAAACATTTACAAAAATATAAAAAGAACTTGGTTATTGAACTTTTACCACCAATCATTAAACCAATAACTGCTACTTTTTCAGATATTTATTTTTGTAAATGAGGTGTTGGTAAGATATTAATTAAATCGTTCTAAATGTAATTATTTTAATGGCGTTAAAACATTTTGGTGCTATAGTAATAATATTAGACAAGGGCACTTAAGAACAATTAAAATCATTAGTTATAATAAGTGGTTCTTACAAGCTACTGTTCTTGTGTCAAACATGAAGATTCTGAACTAATTGCGTTAGAAAGCATTAATTGCTTCTTATTTGTATTGATATTTAAGGGGTAAAATAGAATCTAACATTATATAACTATGCAATATGATCTAGTTATAGAAGAAAATTATTATCAAGTTGAAGAATCTAGTGAAATATTAAAAATATTGTGGTCGCTACTATTGATTTAATACCAGCATAATTAATTGAATATGGTAGAAGAATATTAACAACCCAAGTGCATAAAATGAATATCCTGGTAAAGAAATAAAGAGAAATCCTTCAGTAGTGGATAGAGTCACTGTCCTTGTGTCAAGGAGGCAATATAACTAAAACAAAAACCATGGAATTAAGGAAAATCGAGTGCAGGGAATCGAACCAATGCAATACCTTGACCGATTGACATTTTCAGTGTGACATATTATTCATGTATTCCAAGGTTCAGATTAATATCTAATATTATCATGTACAATCGGTTATTACATGCCTGACTGAACTGTGATCAGATTCTGTTATAAAATCCAAGGTACACTGGCACGTAAAATAAGAATATTGTAATTACCTTAAACATTACAGATTACATTCTTTCGAAGTGAATTGCTTCTACTAGTAATAGTAACAGCTAAATATATGAGTCTCATGCTTATATTTAATATTATACTCTATTACAAATGAATTATTTTAACCGAAATACATGGGGCTAATTCTTTAAACTTAATTCTTATTCACTCGAAATTAATAGTTCGTCTTTCCATTCCGGTGACAGAGTTGGATCTCTGAATAATCAGAGATGGGTTTTGAACATATAGTTATGGGGTTGTTTGTAATTTACAAAATGTGGAATTCGCCTTTGGGTACAAAGTTCATGGGTTCAAATTCTGCCGTGGGAGTGGGATTTCGAGATTCAAAACCACAAACATGTCTTCCACCGGAAGTAACTACGTATAGATCCCGTGACATGGAATGATCCTTAGGACAATTCATCACAAGATATATTCCTTCTCTTTAAGGTCTTGTGCAGGTGATGGAAGGCCTGCTTAATACTGGGTCTGAAGGAAAAGAAAGAAATGCACAATGATTATGACTGAAGAGTTTTTTTTTACTATTAAAAATTGCATTTAGCACATGTTTACTGATCTCTGACGTAGAAAAATCTGCTCCAATAACCAGATTAGGTGCATCACTACAATATCGTACATTTTACATTTGGATTTAAGTTTGCTACCCCATAGGACCATTATTCTTTTCTGACCCCCGAAAGTTAAACGGAAATCCATGTGGTGAGACGAATTATGTTTTATTTATAAGGAATTGATGAAAGTGTATCTGGATAACGTCGAAGTATCTTCAAACAGGTAAGTAAATATTGTAATTTAAAGTGAATAACGGAACAACTAGGTTGACATAGCAGTCTAAAGAAGGTTGAGCATCGATGGCCAATGTTTTCATGTCGATGATCGATCTTTTCTACATTGATGGAAAGCAACCGATGTTTTTGCTACATCGATGTTTCTAACAGACATCGATGTTTTTTTTAATATTTACAGTTTTTTAAATTTATTTTTATAAATTAATTATGAATTGTCATAGTTTACTACATTGAGGACGTATTGAAAGAAAATTTCCAAAAACAGATTTTTTTTCATCGGTAGTTTTAATGGAAATATTTAATTTTATGAGTGTATTTTGAATAATTTTTTGAAACCATGACTTTTTATAATATACATCGATGTTCTCAGGTCAATATTATCGTCACGTCGATGGTTACTACCGATTTTAACATCGATACTTTAACTATCGATGCTCATCCCTACCTTATATGAAAAAAAAAAAAAAAAAAAAAAAAAAAAAAAATGAAGAATGTATTGAATTAAGCACCGCCGTCTCGAGAATTGAATTAAGAGCACAGTATAGTATAACAGTAGCGAAGCTCCATACAGTTTTTTTCAACCGGCGCGACTGCAGCGCTCGTAGCGGTGAGCAAGAAGCCACACAATATGTTACATTGTTGCATATGAAAAATGTCAACAATATTTTATGGAAATGCTTGTTGTGCTATAAATTGCACCAACAGCCAAAGGAATTCTCCCGATTTATCTTTCTTCAGGTTCCCTAAAGATCCTGAGAGGTAAGCAAAAACAGTTATTTGTGAAATTAAATTGCAAATTTGTGATTATCATGCTTGCATCCATACTAGTGTATTTACTCCTATTTCTTTTAATTTTAGGAGCATAAAATGTCTTGTAAATGCTATATACAATTAATTATTTTTATATGTACATCATAAATGAACATTCTAACGAAGCAAAGGTTTCTAAATATATAGGCCTATTTACAAATACCCCACCTGACCCTACTAATTTTGAAAATGTTTTAACACGAGGTTATGTTAGGCCTATATAATTGAATTTAACAAAATTAAACTGTCGAGAATAAAGATAACGTGTTTAATCCTTTACTTTTTAATAATTTATCGTGTTTAACAAAATTAAGAAAAAGACAAAAGTGTTTTGTTATTGCATCTGATACTGACCATATCGGGCTATAAGCCTATAGAACTTTACTTTCCCCCCTAATATCTGAACTAGTACTGCTACATGCTTATTGAAATTATTAAGTTTTCCTATTTGTCAGAATTTTCAGTGTAAGTATATGTTAGTAGTAGGTCAATTAAATTCTTGAAGATTTATCGTAGGGATGAAGCTTATATGGTGGAGGGAAACCGGTATGATACTTTATAAGATATTCAATGTCATCGATCTCGAAACTACAACTTCTTTATATTCCCTCAAAGTCTATGACTTGATGAGTTCACCAGTATGCCTTTCCGGTAACGATCAAGTTCTAGTAATTTTAAAAATAAAAATAAATACAGCCATATATTCGTATCTTTCCAATGCTGGAAATGGCTGTTTGCTAGTACCATCTTGCTGGCCGCTTGGGGTGCTAGCACAGTATAGTATAACAGTAGCGAAGCTCCATACAGTTTTTTTCAACCGGCGCGACTGCAGCTCTCGTAGCGGTGAGCGAGAGATAACACAATCTGTTACATTGTTTCTTATGAAAAATGCACAATCTAGAAGGCAGTGGAAAAATGTCAACAATATTTTATGGAAATGCTTGTAGTGCTATAAACTGCACCAACAGCCGAAGGAACCAAAGGAATCTCTCGATTTATCTTTCTTCAGGTTCCCTAAAGATCCTGAGAGGTAAGCAAAAACAGTTATTTGTTAAATTAAATTGCCAATTTGTGATTATCACGCTTGCATCCATACTAGACCACATCGGGAAACCGGTCTGATACTTTATAAGATATACAATGTCATCGATCTTGAAATTACAACTTCTTTATATTACCATAAAGTCTATGATTTGGTGAGTTCACCAGTATGCCTTTCCGGTAATAATCTCGTTCTAGTAATTTTAAAAATAAGAAGAAATACAGCCATATATTCGTATCTTTCCAATGCTAAAAATGGCTGTTTGCTAGTTCAATCTTGCCGGCCGCTTGGGGTGCTAGTGTCGCACCGATCTGTCAAAAGGATGCATTTTCCTTTCATTAGAGCTTCGCTACTGTTATACCACAGTATAGTATAACAGTAGCGAAGCTCTAATGAAAGGAAAATGCATCCTTTTGACAGATCGTGCGACACTAGCACCCCAAGCGGTCAGCAAGACGGAACTAGCAAACAGCCATTTCCAGCATTGAAAAGATACGAATATATGGCTGTATTTCTTCTTATTTTTAAAATTACCAGAACGAGATTATTACCGGAAAGGCATACTGGTGAACTCACCAAATCATAGACTTTATGGTAATGTAAAGAAGTTGTAGTTTCAAGATCGATGACATTGTATATCTTATAAAGTATCAGACCGGTTTCCGTCCACCATATAAGCTACATCCCTACATCTTCAAGAATTTAATTGACCTACTACTAACATATACTGTACTTACACTGAAAATTCTGACAAATAAGAAAACTTAATAATTTCAATAAGCATGTAGTAGTACTAGTTCAGAAATTAGGGGGGAAAGTAAAGTTCTATAGGCATATAGCACGATAGGCCTATGGTCAGTATCAGATGCAATAGCAAAACACTTTTGTCTTTTTCTTAATTTTGTTAAACACGATAAATTATTAAAAAGTAAAGGATTAAACACGTTATCTGTATTCTCGACAGTTTAATTTTGTTAAATTCAATTATATAGGCCTAACATAACCTCGTGTTAAAACATTTTCAAAATAAGTAGGGTCAGGTGGGGTATTTGTAAAGAGGCCTATATATTTAGAAACCTTTGCATCGTTAGGATTTTCATTTATGATATACATATAAAAATAATTAATTGTATATAGCATTTACAAGCCATTTTCTGCTCCTAAAATTAAAAGAAATAGGAGTAAATGCACTAGTATGGATGCAAGCATGATAATCACAAATTTGCAATTTAATTTCACAAATAACTGTTTTTGCTTACCTCTCAGGATCTTTAGGGAACCTGAAGAAAGACAAATCGGGAGAATTCCTTTGGCTGTTGGTGCAATTTTTAGCACCACAAGCATTTCCATAAAATATTGTTGACATTTTACATAAGCAACAATGCATGCATATTGTGTGGATCTTGCTCACCGCTACGAGCGCTGCCGTCGCGCCGGTTGAAAAAAACTGTATGGAGCTTCGCTACTGTTATACTATACTGTGGTTATACTATACTGTGTTAAGAGTCCACATAATTTCGAAGAAAACTTTTGAGCCTTAAAAATTATTTTATGCTGTTTCAGATGTGAATTTGTATATTTATATAAGTAATCGTCAACTGAAGTCATCACTGGACTCTAAGATTATAATCAATAAGGAAAATTTTAATAGAAGAGTTGGTATAAACGAATGATAACCGTAACAAGAAAATTAAAATCCCCACATTTTTAATGAAGTAATTGCCTATTAATTTTAATTCATCCGCTTTTAAACAGTATTTTAGGTGACGAATTTATACGTCATTAGCAGTGAAAAGGTTAATGAGATAAACGAAACTTAAAATAATCCTCTTACAAATATGGGAACTTATTGATGAAAGTAGTACCTATAGGAAAGTAAAAGCTGTGGATGGAGTTTTCCAAATTATTAACCCGTATAATAACGTAAAATATGTTGTGAAGATTTTCAATAAATACGTTATTTTGTTAATTCTAGATCAAATTTGGCAACTAAATTTATAACTCCCAAAGAACTACGAATTATTATTATTATTATTATTATTATTATTATTATATTAATTCAACAACAATTCTTTTGGTTTCCAGTAGCCTATCTCCGAATGAAGACATAAAATTAATTTAATTTTCAAAACAAAATACAGATTATACAAAGAGATATTAACAGATATTTCATTATTGTAAAAAACACAACATACTGTATTACATTACAAAAATTACTCATACTTCCTTTCAATTAGGAACTTTAACGGAAACATTTAAACAAACCAGAGTATTTCATGCTGCAACACATATTTGCATTATACATTGAAGGAACTCGTAATAATAATTTTTAAAAATGCTTCAAGACTTTTCTAGATTGAGAGTGTTGTTAATTCGATTCAAATTAATAAACTTGAAAATTTTGGCAGTAAATGTTTATCGCTTCAAGTGGTATATAAATTATCTTTCAGACAGAACAACAATATGTTTTACTTAATGCAGTTGATAGTCTCCAATTGCCAGCAATTCGTAGTGTACCTCAAGGATATATCCCATCTACCTGATTTATATTAATGATAGGCTTGTAGGTGAGTTCAATTCATAAGGAAAATATATTTAATTGGTGGTGATACTAGTTTATTTTAAGTATGAGGCAATTATAAAATACAAGATAATGACTGACATTCAGACTTTGAAGTTGTGGCTTGACTTAATAAACTACCAGTAAATAAATAATAAACACTTTATATATTTTTTCATAAACCAAATATTTAAATACCAATGAATGGTGATTTTTACAAGTATAAAATTGAACGGGTGATAACCACTAAATTTCTTGACCGTATTTTAAATCTGAAACATAAATAATTAAATTGAACTTAACAAGTCGATCATGTGTGCAAGACAATAATTATTCCCATCATAGGCGTTTTACACAGTGAAGATTATATCTCAGACGTGCATATTTTTCTAAATTCATTTTCATTTGACTTACAATGTTACTAATTTGGGTTAACTCTAACATTCTGTTATAAGACCGGTTTAAATTTTGCAAAATATAGCAATAAAATCATTACATAATTTGCCTTTTCTTACTCCTTCAAGAAAATTATACAGGCCCACAGGCATCTCTCCACTCAAAGCACAAGAGGTCATCTATTCTAACTTTATACATACATTTATTAATATTTTATCACATCATAATGTACAAATTTATTTCATGAAAATTGTATCATCGTCATTCCTTGAAGTTAGGTACAAAACCCTTGAACAATGACAATTACTGAGGATTCTCTTAATATTCTAGTCCCTGTATAGCCTTTATGAAGAATGAAAGTATGAACGAAGTCGGCATCTTAACTCAAATTAACTACTTTAATATACTGTTGCATAATGTGATTTGTTGTACTTACATAAACAGTTGAAAATAGGCCTACTTTCACTATTTCGTAGAAAAGAAGAAAGTTATCTACCCATTCGATTATGAATTAATCCAAGCATTAAAGGAGTTAATATCTTACAGTCACGATAAACGTTCTCTATTAATATTGTCAACTCGACACGGCAAGTACTTTTAGAAAACGTGCCGATTGTTATTCAATAAAGAGAGAATACTCAAAGCTCTTAGCCACTTCTAGACACGATTTCAATTCTTGTATCATTAACACAGCACAAGCCCTTGGGATGAGTCTATTTAATATCAAGGTAATGATACTTGTAAGTAGAAATACTGTCAATTACCGCAACTAAAAATGAAAATGGTAAGGTCGTATACAATTACTTATTACATAAAAAGCCTTATATTCTGTAAAAAAATTATAAATATAATATTCTAGCTTTTTTCTAGTAAAAATGAAATATTTTAAAGGTTTATGAGGAGGTTCCTTTTTATGATTATTCAGAAAATAACTTATTATTATTTAGTAGACACGTTTTATTATTTTTCATTTATACGTCTGAAAATCTGCAATGTTTTAGTTAGAATGGACTGAGGACCACTGAACTTGTGCGAAATGTTTCCACAATATGTGGAAGTTACTTAGGTTTTATATTGTTAATACTATATTTTTTATTTTTTTTATTTTTTAAAGAATCTAAGTTTTCCGCTTCTTTACCACTGCTCTATTGTCAAATATTAGCTGTGTAACGAAGGAGGAATCAATGGAGGAAATACGCACTAGCTAATCATTAATCATTAATAAATATATATATATATATACACACAAGCATGTCTTCATTTAATAAATAATTAAATTATGAATTAATATGCCTCATGCTTATATAGGTAATATCCTATATAGGTAATATTGTGACCTTTACAATGGCCAAAGACTTTATATATATATATATATATATATATATATATATACACACAGTAGTAGTTGTTGAAAATTACAAGTAGTCTAAAAAATTTAATGCATATAAAGCACATTAAACACGTGAAGATAATACCGTGCTAAATTAGCACAGGTTTTAAATATCTAAAGCATAAAAATAAAATAACATTAATTTATAATCTATGAATTATTTAATTTAAATATAAAACTTATTCAACACTTTCCATGGTACGAAATTTTAGCTGACGTTCACTGTAAATTTTTTCTCATACTTTTCTTATGAGTAGCCAAGCGTGTTTCAGGCTCGCTATAACTTTAAAACTTTAACTCGGATCGATGTGATAAGTGTGTCAAGAAGTGAAATGGCCATAATTCAACCCGCAGTTTACAGGAAATTGAGCTATAATGACCGATCTTGTACGATACAGACTACACCCAACTCGTGTTAGCTTGTAGCCGGTACCTTTCACCATTCATTTGCACACTTCAAGGACAAACAAAGCCATCTCCGATGTTTACAAACAGAATTGCTTTATTATTAATAAAAAAATTCACTTCTGTTTGAGGCTAAGTTAATTAAATAATTTATTACAAATACGAATAATACCGGTACCACTAAACAAGCTTGGCTCACAACTGATATTTTTGCTGAAAACGATATTAGCTTTCGAGTTTTGTCAAAATGTGTATATTTTATTTATTTTTCAAAACTGTCTCCCACCGGAGGTAGCCTCTTTGAACTCAGTATATTTACATAAACTTTTAAATTATAAACATAGCGTATTGATTCATATAAAGTAATACAATTAAATTACTTGATTAGATAATAATCAAAATAATTCTTTTATTAAAATTTATGGTTATAATTTTTATATCGTACATATACAGTATGTCTCCTATTTTTGTCAGTTTACAAGATTTTTTACCTTCTTAATATTGGCGGCGACCGAATAGATTCTTGCTCAACCTTTTCCCTACTACTGACGTATAAATTCGTCACCTCAAAAATTGTTTAAAGGAGATTAAAAGCTCACTATAGCAATGATTTATGTAAATTGTGAGCATTTTTATTATCTTGTTACTTCTTATCGTCCGAAGATAGTAGGCATTCGACCGAGCTTTTCCGCATTGATTTGAAACTTAGAGCCCTTTGATGATTTAATTTCTTAATTGCTTATAGCAAGATATAAATTCAACTATACATTGGAACTACTCAATTTAACAAAGATAACTTTCATGTTTCAGTGACGATCAAGGGTGATACGTTCAGAGGCTTCTTTCTGCAGGCGAGAGATGTGAACTCGGGTAGCTGGGTTGGGACCTGGGAAGAGGCGCCCAACACCAAGGGACTTCCGGAGTGCGCTGCCATCACACATGGAGACAACAAGGACAAATTGCAGGCCACCATTGTATGGACAGCCCCTGAGGACACGCCTGGAGGCCAAGTCTATTTCACGTGAGTTCTGATAGGCTACTGCGCAAGGTCAGAATTGTGACAATAGGTTTGTTTCTGCAGAGAGTTTGTAACAATTCCTGACACTCAGCAAATAACATGTTTTGCCCAGGCTCCCCCATGAAGAGTACCACACTGTTCATTTCCCTGCAAGAAAGCATTAGTGACCAAAAAATATCCCAAAAATTCCATTTCATTGTACTTAGATATTGCCTGTTCAAAATAATGTTCAGTTTAAGTAATTTAGAAACTGCAGACTTCAAAACTGGAGAGCTACGATGACAGTAACTAGTAGGCCTACTAAAAATAGTTCCCGTCTATCAAGATTAATGACCTCTGACAAAGCTAAGCACGAATAAACCAATAAAATAACCAATTACATCAAAGCGCACCTAGAAACCTCTATTATTCCCCTATTATCATATTAAGCGAAGCTAGAGGCGTATTTAGTATTCATCTCTATCGATACCTAACCACATGTACCTGAGTTTTCCAGCTATTTTCCGGATGTCGTCCTTCTTATAGTCATCGCGAAATTTTAAAACAATATGATATAAAGTATGAGCCTTCACATTTGGTCTCGAAGAACAGCACTCTTTGAACAGTTTGGACTAAACTACTTGATTTCATTGCAACTGTGTAAATAAACTATTTTATTCTTTCCGGCTCTTGCTTCCCCTTTTGTCCTAACATGGCTCGCCTGGTTTAGTCAATTAGTAATATACATGGCTAAGTTTGGTGTTATCCAGAAACCCTGGGTTAAAATTAAAATAAATAGAAATAAAAACAATTTTAAAAAACTTACATAAAGTTTGTACCCTATAATTTAGTTTTGAGTATCACACTAGCTAGCTTACTTTCTGGTTTAGTTAATGCTCATTATTTTACTTAAATAATAATTCACATTTCCTAGCCTACTGTTTTACGTACGTAATTACATTCGTTTCCAAACCCTCATTTTGTCTCTAATTTGTTTCTTATTTCTGTGTTCAAGTGACCTACAGTGTAGCCTAATTATTTCTTCTTAATGCCTATGAAAGCTTTTTTTATTGCTAAGGGAAAACTAAACAAAGCTACAAGAGTCATTACGTGTCTGAAATTGGCTGCACTTAAGTACTGCGCTAGTTCTCACAGTCACTGACCTCCACAGACATCAGTTCGCAGAATCTCAGTGCGTGTATGAGAAGTAACCTCTTTCTGTCTTGTAGGCTACTTAATAATTATCCGTGAAATATTAGCAATGTTTAATCGGGCTAACTAGTGCAAATTCTGTCTGTGGGTAGCTGAATAAATAAATAAAAATATTATAGGAGACTAGGAAGAATGTAGGCTTACGTTGAGAAAGAAAGAGAAAATGCTATGCGAAGGAATGTGGAAAAATAGAGGTGAAGGGAGGCAAGAGAATACAATGAAACAAGAAAGGATAAGATAACAACGCAAGTGAGAAAGTAGATATTTTCCTCAACCGTTAAGAAAAGGGTCTGATAATTTCCCTAGGACTGGGTCTCGGAAAGTTGGAATCATCTTCTGTCATCTTATCCCCACAATATCCTTCACCCTGCGGAGGTTAACGCGATACTATCTCTTTCATTTTTTAAAAAATAATTTTAGCTGGCCAGTGGCAAATTCTCCGAAATCAGTTTCGTTGTTGTTTACCTTTCTGTCTGTTTTATTTGATTACCGCATTTAAACACCCATGAACGCAGCGAGACTCAAACCCTCAATCACCAACATCATAGTTCCAACGCAGCAATCCTTAGGTACCACGGCCAAGAAGACCAGCACTTGTACCAAACTTCGGCGAAACGTCATATGCTTGCCCATTGATATAGTACCATAAGAAAGTTAATAACCTGCTCACTATATAATATGCAGACACTAAAAGTCTGGCCGTTATAAGAAGGAAACCTCAAGTAAACAAAAATCAGTACATCTTTCTCACTCTAGTACATTACTCATATGTCTTAAGAGTAAGACAGACATACTGGTTTTTCTTTCCTTCTTAGTTCGTTCTCTTCGGGATTGATTGAATTTGAAGTCTACCAGCCCATGAATTTGATACGGCTGTCAGACTTAAGCACGGCTGGCTTTACGCGCATGATTAATCCCAGTGTGTTTTTCTGTGCTTTTCTGTTAGAAGCTCAGTCGATTCTAGATCAATATTGTGCCCCGCGAAAAATAACCTCAATTGAAGAAACCCTGTATACTTTCCGAAAATGTACAGAACAAGAATATACTTTTGCCTTTTACAACCAATTAATCTCATGGCACTACACCTCATGGGGGGCCCATCGACAACTGTCTCCTTAACTTCCGTATGTGGACATTAACGGTAGGGCAAATTGTTGAGCAAGGGTACGTATGCAGAATAACAAAGCCGTTAATTACTGTTTTCGCGACCGGAGACACTATATCTTTATTAAGTAGCTATTGAATTGCCCCAAGACGCTTGTTGCACCCCGTTCTAGATCTCCCTCCCTTAGAAGAATTGGCACAAGGGATCGATTCCTGACATCAAGATCCGGAGGCAGCAAAACTAATATTTATTTATTTATTGTACTAAGAATATTACAGGCTAATGCCCAATATAGGGAACAACACAGGCTTTCAGAACTATCTGGAGAAAGTCCTGTTCATATTAATGATGATTCTTTTCCTGTTTTGAAATTTATTCTACATAATACAAAAGGATTAGGAATTTAATATGGCATTGAATTAATATGGAAAAAGTGAAATGCAATAGTCATGGACTGTAACCAATTGAGTAACCAATGATTTAAGTTGGAAAAGTGATAGGCGGTTGTCGTCAGCTGTAACCAATGAATCCGATAAAAATAACCCTTAAAAACGTAACGTAATTGAACAAGGTTAAGCATACTAGTTGCTAGATAAAAGGTCTGTACAATGACCAAATAAGCTACAAAGTTTTTTTTCTTTAAAAAGTCAAAACTGATTTTGAAATTCATTTATTGCTATCGATTTTCAAAATAAGTGTTAAAAAAATTAAGTGGGAACAGAAGAGAAGAGTCCAGTATTTCTGAATGTAAATGGGAAAGGGTGATTACATCCTGTAAACTAAGGTATAGACATACTCTCTTGCACAAGGGAATTATATGGAGGACATAAAGTTGAATACAGTTAGCAGGTCAGACAGACTGACGGACATAAATCGGGGTGCTAACACTCCGGCAGCTAACTCTGGTTTTATTTGCATTTGCAAGTGGGTCATGTAACTTTGATAAGGATTCTCAGGGATATTTCCCAACAATACAATGTAAAGAGGATTAAGTACAAACTGCATATAACATATTACCGATTACACACTTAGTATATTAATACTGGATTACTTTATTAATTTATTGTCAGAACATACGAAGGTGTCTTAGGCCCTTTTATTGCTACTAAAGAATACTTTAGAAGCAAACGGTCATTAAACATTTGGGACTTTTGAAAACATAACATGATCACACCTTCACCCTCCACATAAATCAACAACTGTTTTGCTCTTTGGAAAACATACGTGTGGAAACTTCGGCTTCAGCCAGACTGACAGAGAAAATGTCCAAGCCTTCATGCCGAAATATACCTTGAAATCTTTTTTGAGAAAAGCGTGTTTGTCATAACAAGACTATCTTAAAATATAAGCTTCATATTTTTACTTCAAAGCCCCGAAATAGAAGTGACAATCTGTAATGACACGCCGTTAATGGCAATCAGCCAGACAGTCCATCTTCATTGTAAGTATGCTAGGCACAACAGAAGGAATATTTAATCCAGTAGTTTCTTATATCGCTGTATCTGTATCTGTATCTGTATCTGTATCTGTATCTGTATCTGTTGTATCTGTTTAACGAGTGAAATTGCGAGAGACATTGCTGATATCCTTGGAAGCAGCATTTTTCTATATTTGTTCTTACAACATATTAGTTCTGCCAAAAAAATAAAAACAATATATAAAAACAAATATATATTGTAGGCTCTCGTATGAACCACTTGACATTTTCCTTGAAAGAATTGAACTTAGTTCGTTTGTTTGTCATCATAGTTTCTTGACTTGGAACTGACAGAAAGACTCATTTTCAACATACACTTCCCATTATATATATTATTTTTACTCAAATCATAAACTTCTATGAAATAATAGTGCTTAAAGTCGATTCTTTTTAACGCAAGTTCCCAAAAATGTTACTGTTACTCTAGAAACAAAGCCGGTATATTTTTTATTTATGTACTTAATACGTATTCAAATCCCATACAGTTTATTATAAATTTTAAAGTATTTACAATTTTTTGGTTTCCGACAAATGTTCAATTAATTGTCCTAATTTAAAATCAATTCATTGCATTTCATTTTGTTTGTTAGAAGTATTTACATTTTTTTTTTGTTTCCGGCAAATGTTCAATTAATTGTCCTAATTTAAAATCAATTCATTGCATTTCTTTTTGTTTTATAGCCTAAGTATCGCGTTAAACTATAGTATTCGAATGTTTTCGATAAAAAAAATAAAATAAACTTTTAAGTTACTCAGAACTTGTATTTTCACAGCTCTCATTTCGAGAAATTTATTTTAATTACAAATTGTACACCTTTTCATAGTGCCTGTCATCACAATCATGGTCGTATGTTAATATTATAAGGTCCCTCACATCCTACAATACGGTATTCGGTACATAAATTATAATTTGGAAGACGAAGGTAAAAGAAACACTTTTAACGGCAGATGATAATTAAAAGGAGAAAATTATGCCACTTTTAACGGTAGATGATAATTAATTAAAAGGCGAAAATTATGCCAATGATCAATTCATTGTTACTTCAGGGTTACCAACTTTGATTGCTTCACATGGAAAATACTCTTTTAGATAAAAATATTTGCATATGATTATTAAATAGACTTCGTTTTATAAAAATTTAACATTTTAATATTCACTATGCCCTTTTACATGCAAATTTTGTCACGGTGATTACAAAAATCGTCATACTTGGTGGGTGAAAAGCGTTGTCCTTAAGTTGGCAGCAATGTATCAGAAAGATAAGCTGTTAACGTGCTCCAATATAGCTGGGTCCACGGTGCGTAATTCATTACTATAAAACCAACATTTATTATTATTTAAAAAATGTTGATGCCTAAAAAATAGTGTACGATACACACGTAAAATATTTTATTTTGGTCGTAGGATTGCCACACTCGCCAACACGGGCTCGTTTCTCAAACATACCTACTCGCAAAATAATACCTTTTTTCCACTTGGATCTTAAAACAGTATTTAAAAACACTACAAGTTGATAATTACCTAAATCAATTCATTTAAAAAAATCTTTTCCTAGGTAAAGGGAACCACTTGGACACACCCTTAACAAAATGTCTGACTACACTCCTATGCTGATGGGCCGTCATTAATATGCTCACCAAACCAAAATTGTATACAATTTAGACTTCTACCAATGTGCTGTTAAGAGACTTAATAACTTATAATTTTGGTAACTATGTCATCGACCCGGGTTTTATGTAATTGGAGAGGGAACCACACCCTTCGCATTGCAGGAAAGATCTTATTAATCCCTGCATGAACATTCTCTTTATTACAGAGCCACTATTTGGTGTTATTATACCAGTGTCAGGGTTACCTGTGGTTAGTAAACTCGTTGCAAAAGTCTGACACTACTAATTAAGAAATACAAACACTAGAAACTTTCCGTTACATAAACACTCTATTACGAGAGAGGTCAGTTAGTTGTTACGGATGTTACGTTTATAACCCATATAAGGTGCTGAAATCAGGTTTTTCTTATGAGATAGAAATGACGGAATTAAAGTCTGCATTAAGCTGATGATCACGCCGCAGTGAAAAGTCACTATCAAAAAACTATTTTACTATTTATCCACGCGGTAGTGAGGCCAAATACTGCATGGTTAGTGAGCCTTGAAATGTTTTTTCTGGTTTTTATTCTCTCTATCTGTACTATAGATAGAAATATTTTGTAATAACTAAGAATGTATGTTTAGTCTTCCATCTTTCTTTTAATTTCTTTATTTTAGTCATTTGTATTATATATTATTCAAGTACTTAATGCTTGATTTTTTTTCTTTGTAAGGGTATTTAATGTACATTTCTTGAATCAGGTATATGATTTCTTGTTTTAATTTATTATTATTATTATTATTATTATTATGTATTTCAGGTTTTTGCCCTGGCTGAGTGGTAGAGAAGGCTTTATGGCCTTAACTCCGCCAGGTTCAATAAATAAATAAATAAAATAGAATTGTATGGAACCATGAAATTCGATGTAGAATTTTCAGCAGTAACACACGATTCTGAAGGCCTATGAATAATAATAAAAATCGTTTTAGAGAAAGGACAATCTGTATTTGCAACTAGAGGTGGAAAATATTGCCTCAAACCGAAGTATCTCTAGGATTATGATATGAAGCAAGTGAACGACTTTCTATTTCTCATAATACCATTTTTCATCCAAAAAAATTCGGCCCTTTTTTTCCAAAACGGCTCTAATAATTTTAAAAGTATCTGTATTGTAATTGTATCTATCCTGGAACTTTTAATTGAAACACTTTTCGCCAATTATCTGGAGTTCAGTTACATGCTAGGTATATCTTCCATTAACTGGTTTTATCTGGTCTTGGGAACAATACAGCCTGAGGCTGAGAAATGTGGGGAAATTTATTATTTCAGCAAACAAAGGACAGGTATTTATATAAATATTGTGTTCACTCAGATGATTATACATCTGTTGACATTACATGTGAATAATTAAGAGAAAATTTCCACTGACACCGGGGCATGTTGGAAGATGGAATCTCTGGCTAGTGTAGTTAATAGGACATCAGCACGGATAGCTGAAGGTCCCGCGTTCCAGTCTCGGAGTCAGAGGAATATTCTTATTCTCATGTAAAGATAGTTTTTCAATAACTATATTTAGCCCAACATGTAATTACTTCTTGTTAACATGTGAACTGAGAAGTTCCAGAAAGGCAAATCTAAAGCATAATTGTTGAGTAGGGGTGGAAGAGAAATTTTAAATTTATAATAACATTTTATATGTACTTATATAAATCTCTTGAAGGCTATCTTGAACAGCTATTACCAGTTATCTTAATTTCACGTGAGTGATAATTTTAATAGGCCTATTCAGTATCGTCGAATCTTCGGGAATTTAAAAAGGCTCTTCCTTGATTCGCGAACAACGCACTTATCATTCTTGTATAACAATATACTATTGTAATATATAATTGGCTAGTAAAATAATAATAATAATAATAATAATAATAATAATAATAATAATAATAAATAATAATAATAGTTGTGTTTGTACTATTTTATTCTTAAGACTGAACAATTATGTGTTATGATTCTGTAAGACCGTAAACTGATTAATATTTAGTTATGGTGGTCCTGTTAATATCAGTCACTTTAATTATTATAGTTATATCGCGTGGGTATTCTGCACAGGCGATCCTTTTCCGCACTCACAGTCCTAGACCATGAATTTGAGAAATGGTGGATAAACACACGTTTTCCGAATCCTATTTTCTGTACTATCCATCCAATTTTTATATTATTGTGCTGTATATCAGCGGTTCTGAAACATATTATAGATTGTAACCCTACGTCCGGCTTTATGTTTAACATACTTTAAGAAAATACTTCCCTAAGAACTTGCACAATTTTCATCAAGAATTTACCTATTTTACCTATTACTTACTTTCTTGCTCAATAGTGTCCACAAGCCTGCTATGGGGAGAGTTTTCAGATTCCAATATTGTTCCTGGTTACGTCATTTCAGATGAAGGCGTGTTTCGTAATGACGTAATAATTAATGAATGCGAATGAGAACTAGTTTGACGCGGCCACCGACCCGAAAGGGAGATGAGATGCCGGTCCATTCATAAGTTGCACAACATTACTTTCTCGACCACGTGTTCTCTAATTAAAGCACTGAACTTTATAGTAGGCTATAACACGCACGATACTGAGAACAATGAAATTAAGCACAGAATAAAACGAGATATGAACGGATGGTTAACATATTCTCACAGATTTCTTTAATAGCCTCTGGCATTACTTAAAATGGTACACCGATTTCTCGAATATATTACATTCTAAATAATTAAAACAAGTTTCAAAATAGTTAAGAAAATTTAGCTTTTCATTACATTTCTAAATACTTAATCTAATAATCACACGACTTTCTCTACCTAAGCCATGGATTCATATTTTCTGGCTTCGCATAGTAAGCGGCAGCATTGTAGGACTCCGCATTCAGTTGCTTTGGTATCATGCAAATCTTGTTGATCTCGAGACGAGAGATTTTGTAAGATTTAATCAACTTGTAACCTACACTAGAGACAATTTCTGTGAATAAAAGAAGATTTAAAATAAAAACGTTAGCTATTATTACAAGTAAAAGAATAAAATTATATCGTTGGATCCATTTTCGAGGAAATATTGAAAATCAAACATTTCTTAATCTAACGTGTTTTAAGAGCATAAGAAATTGCAGCCACACAAGATGTCCAACCCACGGTAGAGATATAAAATATAGTTCCGATAGGACTTTAGTTCTCGACCAATGTTGCTCATAGATCGTCACACGACAAACAAACATATTGTCTCTGAGTCAGTTTTTTAAACTCAAGGGAACTAAAAACGTTTAATACTACTGAGATTTCGACACCGAATTTCAGAATCAAATAAATAAAAAGGAAAAATGCTGTGAAACTGGCTCTCTGTCCTTGAAAGCCTGTCTGTCCCTCTGTCTGACTGTTTCCTTTCTCTTTCTCTCTCTCTCTATTTTTTATAACAACTTATTATTTGTAAAAGCCGTTTACCACTAGGATATTTTATCACTGTTATTTCGACGAGGAAAGTTGTTTCAAGAAAGACTTGAAATCGAGTCCCTCAAATTCAAAAGTAATAGTCACTGCCTTCTAGACTGTATTACTCGTGTATACACTGCCTGTCCTATACGGCTAATTTTGCATACGCGGCGACATTACAGATGGCAGCACCTACCACACCCAGCTGCAATACCCTTTACATTACCGTATGCTCTGTGTTGCCGTCTGAAGTATAAACTTGGAAACTGAAATATGCTGGAATTTCATGCTATCTGGGTGTGAACTGTGTCGCTTCTACTGAAAAAATTAGGCAATTTAACAATACTCTGAACTCCATGTTAAAATAAAGCATAGGACAGGCAGTGTAATTCTAGAGACGGCGGTGGTCATAGTAACCAACTGGCTCATGAGTATAGATTAAAGAAAATACTCTCTTTGATTTATGGTAACACAAATCTTAAAAACAGTCAATAATACGATATTATTTGTTTCAGGGGATCGGTGGTGAAGGATTATGCCACTTTCTGGACGGATATTGTGGCTCATGTGGAACAATAACAAAGGAGTCTACATGGCGTGTTTATGAGTGTAATTATGTGAACATATGTATCGTGTCGAAATGTTGGAAAGCTGGATTTAGCTCTCTCTCTCTTATCATGAATACGAATTTAATGTATTCTTTGTTGCGATTTCAATTGCTTTGATAAGAAGTCAACGTATTAACGGGGAAAGGTATTTAGCGACAAGGGTATGATTTGGAGAAATCAAAGTTTTTATAATACTGGTCTGTGAAGTGAAAAATATTCGGAAGATACATCTGTGTTCCTACTATAATGTCTATGATCACTTTTGGACATGATGAATGATACCTTACCATTTATTCGTTTTAGTTTGACTGCGAACAGAAAGTACGTTTGACCAAAACGTGCACCTATTTTTATAAAGGAAAATTATTAAAATAGCATTTTGTTATTAAATAAACAGTAAAAGTCATGTTTAGTTATTTTTAGTTTGATAACATTTGCCCAATTTCTTACTTTGTATCAGCTATCTCTAAAAGTGTACTTTTTAAATATTTATCTACATTTTTCTACAGTCTTTGCCTATATACAGGGCGGAAATAGTATAACTGTGAAAGATTTAAACAACTAGTTCCTTTTGTATAAAACAAATTAAACCATTTTTATCCCAAGTGAGTATTTTTCTCAGAAAAAGTTTTATTTCCAAACATTAGCCGTTCTTTACTTGATAAACATTATGCCTAGGTTCTATTTTGGAAAGAGTAAGCAGTTGATTTTCTCTTTCCGGTTTTTCAGTCAAGTTGCTAGTTTTCGTGCAAATGAAAAAAAATTATTACGTTGACGACATGATGCATTAAGTATGGCAACGCCAAGGTAAGTGTCTTCCATCACAAAGTGAGTTTGTTTCTCACGAGTTGCGGGTCATTATCTCCACGTCGGCGAATGGCAGTAGGTTGTCGCAATTCTGGGCAGACTAATAATGTAAATATCCCTTTTACTATTAACTTGACCGCAAAACTCAAAATAGAATTTAGTTATCTACTGTCCTCTTTAATCTGCAAAGTTATACTATTTCCTTTCTGAATATAATTCATAAAGGACGACGTTGGGTGGAACAGCCCAAATGCTATAGGACTCCTGAGAAGGAACAGTGGGATGAGAACCATAGCCCACATGCGTCAATCCAAAATAATCTAGAGTGTTAAAATTATAACGATTATTCTAAATTGAATTTTCAATAAAAAACATTGTTTATAAACCTAATAGGCCTTTTCAATAACAAATATTGTAATAACTTATCAAATAAATATATTATGTACATACGTACAAGAACTCCAAAAACCGCGAAAATAAAGATATTTAGAAATGCTATTTATTAAGAGCTGTTTATTAATCAGCAAATATAGGCATAAGTTAGTTTTTTGCATTAATTCAAAGTAAGATGGATCTATTTCAATTTTTAAACTTAACTAATACATTTAGTTTCCTTTCATAAACCGTATATTATCCTGTAAGTTATCATAATGGGATATGTGAGAAGTGGTGTAAGGGGCTTCACAAAGCAATAAACAGCGTGCCATCGTAAGGCATTTACAGCATATTTATGTAAGCACTCAAGAATGTCGTCAAATGGAGTGAATTGTAGGCTACTACGATTTAACATTACTGTCCGTCAAGACTTTGCAAATGCATTAGACAGATTGTAATAAATATAGACGTCTATACGTCACTTCACTGCATTAAGGATAATATACTCGCATTTGGTGACTTAGAGATAACGTAATACAGCAAACAGTGAACTACATTAATTACAAAACTTTGACATGAAATTATCGAAGTTTTTCCATTAGATCTTCAAAAAATGTCCACCATTTTTTTTCATGTGATTTGTAAAAGTTTTCCTTTGAAGTTCCAATTCTAACCATTACTTTTTTTGAAGACATAATGGTTCAAGTTCACTGTTTTATCGTTTAGATAATAATTCAAAGTTTTTCGCACAAAGCCGGATATTTCGCTAACAAAATTAACTTGGTAATTCCATAATTAAATAGATAAACAGAGTGAGTTCAAAACCGATTTCGACACAGAAGTACATATTGTTTACTTTTTAGAAGCTCGTCCATTAAATGCAAGACTTTCTGTGATATCTAAGTGAACTGGTGTGACGGAAATAAGTCTTTAGAATTGTTTTCAAAATCATACAAGAATTTTAATCCTTTTAAAGTAGTTACAAGAACCAATTAGTGACATTTTCCAGTTCAGAATTGATTGCCCAGATTTTTACAGAAATGAAGCACTCAACCTATCCATCAAAGGTCCAACAATCATATTGTTTGAAGTCAAATGCATTCACGAAAAGCAATAATATTGACAGTTACAGTACGAGAAAAGTTAATTTAAGGAAAGTTTCAATGATTCGAAATTCATTTCGATATTTTTAAAGTTAAAAAACGCTTCCAGTGAAGCTTAGATGAAATGTGTTTTAGTTGTGTTTCTTGCATTAAAATTAAAATGTTTTAATTAATATTTAACGATCTCCTGGATATAATTATGAGGTTAATTTTAGAGTTTAATTTATTAACTAACCTATTTGTTATATTTCACAGCCATCCACTAATAGTTAAAAGCAATGAGTTATTACATTACAACAAAATAGTCGCATCTAATAATATACATTTTTTTCAATTTTATTGTTACAAATTATAATATAAAATATATACAAATTTGATTTCGAACGCCACTCGAAGAAGCAAAGCTTGTGCTCCCGGGCGGTATGGTTTAAAAGCGTAGGTACTTTTATACTTCAGTTAAAATTCATGCTATAGAATTTTTACAATAGAGTACCGGTATCCATGTTAGGATAAACAAAACAATGATTACGTGTACCTAACGAGATAAAGGAGTACCGGTACACCAGGTAGTAAATGACATGTATTGTATGTTAGATAAATTATTTTAAAATTATAAATGTAATCTTCGTAAAACTGTTATATTATAATAAACTATAAATACATAATTCATTATTATAAACTCATTTAAAGTTTAAGACTTAAATACCCTATGTGTTTTTAAAGTACAGTATAAAATAACATTTGCACAAAAAGTAATTTACGTCAAATTGCGATTAAAGATTTAACAATCTTCTTACTTAAACTCGCCCTTAAAAGTCACTATCACTGTATGAGTGCCTTATTGCAATATGTAACAGCCTAGATTGTAAGTTATCAATAAAACAGTTGTGTAAAAAATAAAAGTACACAGGAGTTTAACACTTAAGCGTGAAAGGTGTAAGTTATGCTATGTGATTTATATAATAAAATCTGTTTAAAACGATCTTGTATAAGCGGAATTGAACAATTTTCTTTCGCAAAAATGCATTACATATAAATTGCATTTTGTTATTCAACATTTAGATAAATTTGGTATTTTTAGGTAGATTTTCGAAGAAAAATCTACCTATTGCAATGGATACCACTTTATGATTTTCGAAAAATTCTTTCATATCTTTACGTTTCATGCTCCCCTAAGTACGAAACCACCGCCCGTTCAAAAATTTTTTTTGTGATATTTATATATATATATATCTTTACACGATAGCGGCCGTAATTTTGAAGATATTTGAACCAAATTTTAATATGTTATTTCTAGGCCCAATAGTTCGGACAAGTTCGTTAATGAGCAAAATTGGCCCAAGGGGGTGGTCGGGGGAGGGGGTTGAAATTTTTAAAAATGTATATCTCGGCCCCTATGAAGTGTAGAGGGAAACTTTGTTTGAATAAATTAGAGTACTCCCTATGGAGTTCACAGTGACACCAACGATTCGGGGGTTCGAGTGAGGGTGGGGGTGGGGGATGAAAATTCGAAACTTTTGAAACCACTTCTTGTGGGGTATCGTTGAAAAGCTCTTGATGAGTACTCTACAAATCAATAAACAGTTTCTTGATAGCTCTCATATGACGCGAGATTTTAATGTTTAAAAATAATAACACTTGAAAGAATTATTATAATATCATAATTTTGTCTTGTTTAGCGGCTTTGCTAATTTTATTCATTGCTGATCTTGCGCACGGCCTCCCAGAATATTATATCCTATTATTGTTGTCAAAACAATTGATTGTAGGCTCTTCCTCTTTACTGCAGGTTTGCCATGCCAACTGCCAAGGCTAAAGAAGAAGAGTGCTATGCAGCGACAATAAATTAAACCAAAAGCACTTCGAAATCTACCTCCGCCTGTAGGCCTGCCTAAAGGGATTTTATTTAATATACATATACCTTAATTTAATTGGTTCCGAGAAGTTTAATATCTATTGATGCGGACACCGGCCTAAGCTAATTTTCTACATGTAATCTAATAAAAATTCATAATTAACACAATTTTAACATTAAATGTAATATTCAATTCATACCAGTACAATACTCCATAACGCTGTAATTTCACAATTACTTCGTTTAGAATATCCTGTGCGAGAGTAGACTGGAGTAGTATCACAGTATAGTATAACAGTAGCGAAGCTCCATACAGTTTTTTTCAACCGGCGCGACTGCAGCGCTCGTAGCGGTGAGCAAGAACCACACAATATGTTACATTGTAGCTTATGTAAAATGTCAACAATATTTTATGGAAATGCTTGTGGTGCTATAAATTGCACCAACAGCCAAAGGAATTCTCCCGATTTATCTTTCTTCAGGTTCCCTAAAGATCCTGAGAGGTAAGCAAAAACAGTTATTTGTGAAATTAAATTGCAAATTTGTGATTATCATGCTTGCATCCATACTAGTGTATTTACTCCTATTTCTTTTAATTTTAGGAGCAGAAAATGGCTTGTAAATGCTATATACAATTAATTATTTTTATATGTATATCATAAATGAAAATCCTAACGATGCAAAGGTTTCTAAATATATAGGCCTCTTTACAAATACCCCACCTGACCCTACTAATTTTGAAAATGTTTTAACACGAGGTTATGTTAGGCCTATATAATTGAATTTAACAAAATTAAACTGTCGAGAATACAGATAACGTGTTTAATCCTTTACTTTTTAATAATTTATCGTGTTTAACAAAATTAAGAAAAAGACAAAAGTGTTTTGCTATTGCATCTGATACTGACCATAGGCCTATCGTGCTATATGCCTATAGAACTTTACTTTCCCCCCTAATTTCTGAACTAGTACTACTACATGCTTATTGAAATTATTAAGTTTTCTTATTTGTCAGAATTTTCAGTGTAAGTACAGTATATGTTAGTAGTAGGTCAATTAAATTCTTGAAGATATAGGGATGTAGCTTATATGGTGGACGGAAACCGGTCTGATACTTTATAAGATATACAATGTCATCGATCTTGAAACTACAACTTCTTTATATTACCATAAAGTCTATGATTTGGTGAGTTCACCAGTATGCCTTTCCGGTAATAATCTCGTTCTGGTAATTTTAAAAATAAGAAGAAATACAGCCATATATTCGTATCTTTCCAATGCTGGAAATGGCTGTTTGCTAGTTCCATCCTGCTGGCCGCTTGGGGTGCTAGTGTCGCACGATCTGTCAAAAGGATGCATTTTCCTTTCATTAGAGCTTCGCTACTGTTATACTATACTGTGGTAGTATAATATTAGTAACGATACCTATTACAAATTCTTACTGTATTTGAAGTGCAGACTTAATTCTTTAAGAGTCGAATTTATACGTTTATTAATACAAGAAATCGAGTCAATTCATCAGTGGGCTCTAAGTTTTAAGTCGACTAGAAATTTTCAGTTTAACAGCTGGTCTCTATTATTGATATAATAGTACCAGGTAAATAAAAGTCCTCAAGTTGTACATAAGGCATTACTCAATTTGTTTTATATCTGTGCTTTATACAGCTTTTTGAGGTGACGAATTTATATGGCAGTAGCAGTGAAAGAGTTAACCAGTATGTTGCGCGACATTAGAGATGATAATAATATTCCTAGATACATAATGTTCTTACTGTAATAATATTATTATAATTACCTGTTTCACTTTTCCTATTATTTTATTTCTTTATTTCCTTTCGCTTGACTATTTATTTAGGTATCCTGTCTTTTATTATATCTCAGACTTTTCTTACCAAAATCCATGTTTTAATGTATTAGGAGAAGTCTTTCCATCGTGTTGACCAACGGTAAAAGGTGCTCAACATTCTGTGTACATGTAAATGATCTATAGATTTTAAATGTTAAAGAAATGGGAGGTTATGCAGTGAAAAAACATGTTTTAAAACTCTTAAAAATCACGTTTACAAGTTTTCCGACGTAGATAAATCGTTTGGACCCATTTTCTTTCAACCTATACAGGTCCTACCGATTTTGAAGACAAGGGTAAGCAAATTATATATTTGATTCGCATTTGCGAGTAGGAATAATTCTGAAAAGTCGGTCATCTCACTCGGTGTACCTTATTATTTTATTATTGAAGACAATTATAAATTAGGTGCTTCTAATACTAAGAAACGCGTCAAAATTACGGGCAACATATACAACAATTGATTCTCTCTTTATAGAACTATGCGCTTAATGTTCAGTATCTGTATTTTCGTTCTCTCTCTCTCTCTCTCTCTCTCTCTCTCCCTCTCTCTCTCTCTGAAGCTGGAGGCAGAAGTTTTCCACAGAAAATCTGACCTAATTGTAACGAGAATCGAAGTCCCGGACTCATGAATCAAGTAAATAGCAGCTTGCGAAATCACGTGATCGCGTGACACTGATGCTGTTTCGTAGTATAGGTGCCTAGAGAGCTATCTGCCGGCAAAAACATTGCAGTGATAAAAAAACTAAATGGTTTGCCAATGGGAGATAGATTTACACAAGAAATGATTAAAGCTAAAGACGATAATGTCAGCAAAAGGTACTCAGCTGAACACGGTAATTATGCAGCCGTCTTCATGAAGTGGATACTGAAAAAAAAATTATGGTTTGGGAAAAATACCTTGGATGATTATTTATGTATTTTCCCAATAGGCTGCATATACTATAGTTGAGGAATTCGATTATTTGTTTCTAAATTCTATGCCAAGTATTCACAAAATATACAGAATGTCTACACCGAAATGCCCAAATTTTGGGGCTTTTTTAAAAATAGGGAAATATTTCTTCCGGGTATGACTTTTTCTTTGGGTACAAGAGGGGTTGAAATTACCGCTTAATTATTTTTCACAACCACCATTTTGAGTGTTTGTCTCTGTTGTCAGACCACGCGAAAATTGCGTTAGTTTAGGAAAAGGCACAAGTTGTGGTGTACCAGATGGACACGTCAGACCTGAAATTTTGGAATTTGGAATTGGTCTCCATGTTCTCCTGCCATTGGATATTTTTTTGTGGGGATACATCGCTACATACTATACGAAGGACAGACATTCTTCATGTAACCGCAGGAACTTACGTGAAAGTACTGTGATTTTTTACACCAACTTAAAACTTAATATGACTTATGTTTGTGAATAAAATTACCCTATCTTTTATGTTTTGTATTGGGAGCAAGAACAATCTTGGGAATTTCGGTGTAGACATTCTGCATTTTGAAGTCCCATAAATAAAAAATTAATTGAATCGCTTAAACGAGGATTTTAAATTCAACATTCCATGGTTGCAACGACACTTAACTTCTACCTTAATATTATTTGTTTCTGCAATTAGCTCCCAGATATTTGGATTTCTCCACTCGTTTGAACGATTTACCGTCTATTCTGATATTTGATATATTCAAGTAACAGGTTAAATGAATTCAAATTTTTGAAAAATTAATTTTAAAAGTTATTTTAAACAATTTCAAACAATTAATCAATTATCGATTTTCTTAATACTAAGGTACCAGTGTTTCTTAAGGGGTATCATCGAATTTAGACTGAGCGACCAAAGTGAGATCCCTGTCGCGTCCAGAATCTGATAAGAGTTCTATCAAAATGACATACCTGGGAAATTTTACGTTCATACATTTCATTCAGAAAAAACGCTAGCCCAATTAAATACAGGAATAGGAATTTTTTATTATTAATCCCGATTATAAAACCATAACCTCGATAAAACATTGTCATTTTTGGAGAGCTAAGAAAGAAGTTTGGAAACATATTCTTTAACTTCCACTTCTTTATCTCTTACCGGCTGTAGAAGATAGGTGGATCTCGGTGGGGATGAGAAATGAAAGATTCATACCCAATACTGCAGAGTTTAATATTTCAGCCTTCACTGCCTCATATCGATATCTATCGCAAGGGAGGAGTTTCATATAGATAGTGTAACATTCCTGGGTTTCAACACTCACCTGGGTTCATATACACCTTTCAGTAATAAAAACTGTATATTCCATACGGCAGCTTTAGAAAAGTATTTCTTAATAGATGGAGTTATTCTCTATACAATCCATTCTAGCCATTTTATTAAAGGTAATGGTTTTAGCTCTGGTTCAAAACACTATCAAGACTTTCTTGAAGTATGCAGTAAGTTATATGAACCATACAAAACTTAAAATTGTCTCTATTTTTACTAGAGTAATCTTAAAATGTATTGCAATTTACAACCTTGTTTCCTCTACAAAGTATTATCTTATATAAATAAGATGTTCAAATACCTACTATACATGCTAGATGTTCAAATGCTATGTTACATTACATTATTATATACCGCATATACTCAATAGTTAAATACTGTATACTTAAGTTGTATTAAAGTACGATATAATTTTCCCACTTAAGTTGTGTCTCTAAAGAAACATAGAAGTACCATAAAAGATTTCTGTAGAGTAAAAGAAACGCTGGTGCTTCTTCTTTGAAGGTCAATTTACTTCTGAGGATGCATTTCGGCCCTATTCAGATAATGTTATCTTTTGATATAGTACACAGTACTATAAGGTACCGTTTGCATTTCCTATCGATTATTAATGGCAATAGTACTGACCTTTGAAACTTGTGCATTGCAATATTAACAGGTGTAAAAATTAATTTCAACATGATGATAAACAGAGATAGCCATACTCAGTGGGGTAAGGGAGAAAGACTGCCTCTCCCTCCTGCGAAGTTTAATTTGGGGACTCTAAACAGAATTCACGCTCAAGCATATGGGTTCAGTATCATGACTTCGACTGAGGGAAATATCAAATTTGATAAGCTGTCAGGACCTCGAAGGTACTATAATTATTACCTGTGTTCGGTATTATTATTATTACTATTACTATTATTATTATTAGTAGTTGTAGTAGTAGTAGTAGTAGTAATAATAGTAGTAGTAGTAGTAGCAGTAGTAGTAATAGTTATAATGTAGGAAATTAGGAGATCAAGTAATATTTCCTAGACCGCTTATATGCAAAATCTGGCATAGGAACAATGTAATATGTAGATTCTTTTAAGGGTCATTGGAAGCGGCAAGACATACACACACACACACACACACACATATATAGCCTATGTAATCTACCTGCATATCTGTTTAATTGACTTTTATGGCGTGTTAATAGCAGCAGTTTTGTCTTCAATGACCTCACAGTATGGAATTTGATATAAAAAAAATTAGATCCTCTCCAGACAGTACAAGCTTTCTGTCCGTTTTTTTAAAATATAAGTTACTTTATGAAAATTATTGCTGGAATTTTCTTTGACTTTACTTGTAACTTATTATTCACTGAAAACCCCATATTTAAACTAAGCGAGGTACTTTTCTCTTACCGCTTTGCAAGTCCCCCCAACCTATTTATATTCTCCTTTTTTCCGGTTTTCATTAAAGGCCCCCTACGACTTCGGGCCCCCCGCATCGTGATGTCTGCGGGGCCTTTAGTTACGCCACTGGCCATTCTGTACTAATACAAGGTTCTTAAAATACTACTGCTTCTGCGTCGAGAAATTTTAACAACATTAACCCACTTTAAAAAATTGAAAACAAAATAAATTTATGCTATTCAGAATATGTCTTTTGTCCATTCGTATAATAGAAAATGAAATTTTCCAAGGCAAGCACATTTAAGCGTTGTAATATAATTATAATACATATTGCTTTTGACAAAAATTCTAAAAATCTCAAGGTTTGTAAATAACTTCCTTAAATTTATGGACTTGCAAGAAAGGTTGAAACTCCTAAATATGGCTCCTAAATATTGGCAAATATTTCTTGAAACACAAGGCCATGAAATAAAGGTCATCCTTGTACTTCTATTTTCACTTCGATATAACAAAACTATCAACTTCCTCTCTCCAAGTTGAAGGCAATATCCACCTCTTATGCTCTCTTAGCAGGATGTCATATTCTTAGGTAAGTATTGGGAATTTCACGGATTGTCTTTGTATTAAAATAAATATTAGGCTAATTGTATCACCTGGTTCACACCTGCATATCTGACATAATATAAAATGTTTCCTATGTGGTGTTTTCTTATTTTCTCACTTCTTGTGCAATAACAATTCTTTAAGTGGACGCCCTGGTAGCTTTTAAAACTGTTTTATACTGAACCGATATATTGATATTAAACCATTGAACCTACTTACAAATTTCATCATTACAGTTCCAACTTTTCTGTATGAGAGAAATTAGCTGTTGGAACAGTAAGCTAATCATGGAATTTTAAGGAGGCAAAATTGTTAAAGTCAATAAATCAAACAAAATATTTAGAAGTATGGGTAAAGATTTATACACGAGAGTTCTAAAACAGCCTAATTAACTTTAAAATTTCTCCAGAGGTAAATTTAATAACTTAACACATTAAATCTACAACAGAGGGCACAAAAAACTCAAAACAAATGTCTTTGTTTGCATAGCAACTGAGAATGTGGAAACGTATTCCACAAAACAAGTTTTTTAATTGTAAGTAAAAATAGTGTTATTAAGTGTTTTATAAACAATAAGTTATTTAACACATATTATTCACCCTAACTGATACACCACTGTGGTATTAGAGTCCATTCTCCCGTGGATTGGATGTGGCAAACGAAATTTTACTAGTATTTCAAACCACTAGTATTTACTTGTTGCATTCTGTGCTATGTCTTATTTTCGACCCTAACATCCATTGCAGAGTTCTTAGTTTTAATACTGGTTTTCAGGTTCCTAAATCCAAAGATGCAATTATCAGAAACAGTTTGTGTCTCTCTATCCTGTACTTGTTTGTGAGTCTGTGAACAGCACAGTTCGAATACGGAAGATCCTATTAATCAAAATTTTATGGTTTGACTAAATATTTTCCAAGGATATGACACCCAGCAATGTCTTGTCACCATTTTCCCTGAAACATACTTTTATTATTTCTTAAAATCAGCTCGAACAATTCTGTTTAAAATTTGTAAATTATTTGTGCCCAGATCTAAACCTTTAATTCTCCAACAGTAGGCCTACAAAAAAATTAGACATTTCTTCCACAATCTCTGTCTTGAAGTCTTGTGTTGCGAGAAATGTACCTATGCGTTAGGAATAGACAACATAATGCGTTTTCCCGCACGCTATGTCAGATTGCGAATAGCAAGGAACGATAAATTCATACTTAGATTAAAGAAATTCGTGTCTATCACATTATACTTTTTTATTTTACTGCCGGTTCATCAAATAATGTTAATGAATTTCATTTCGTTCAGGCTAGGATGTTACTGATACGAAAATATTGACCTAGTTAAGAACAACCTTATACCCTTATTCTAATATCTTCGGAGTCCGTTCCATATTCCAATGTTCACGCTGAACAGAATTCTTGGGTAAAGAACAATAAACATACATTAAAATCAATTTTTGTCACGGTATCTTATTATGAAGCTGCATTTTTCTTTCTTCTTAAGTTTACTACAGCCCAGAAGTGTCACAATTCGTTTTAAAAAAATATGGATTTTAATTACATAAATGTACCCCATTCAGTTCTTAAGAGATAATGACGATGATAATCCTCTGGCCGTCACTTGTATAGTTTTCCTGAAGTTTATCATCAGCATTCCTCTGAAAAACTGAAGGTGGCAATATCTATGTACCCAAAATGCATCTGCTTCTTATTCTTATACATCTGGGCTCCGATAAAGAAGGGAAGAAGCTACAGTTTCTTAACAGGAGACTATGACATTGTCTTTACTGTATAGATATTTATCGTTATTTACGTATGAAAGCTGTTGTGCGTTAGTGTGGAATGTGGAATGGATCCAGACAAGAATGTTTTAGTATACATCGAATAAGTCCGGAAAGAGACCTTTCTTGGCCTTGAACAACCTTGACAAACTAGAAAGTATTTTTATCGCCTTAAGTAAGTGCCAGGGAGGGGCCGAAAAGAATTCACGTAATCCTACAGACTCGTAAGTACTGTTTTTTTTCTAAATGGGGTATGTGTTTTAAAGAAGCTTTTTTGTTTCTAACTGAAAACAGATGTTAAAATACAATTTAAAGGCTTAATTTTACGCAAAAAAAAAAAAAAAATCAGTGAGTACCTCCAAAACTTCCTCCCGAACCAAAATCCAGGTTATGTCCTTGGTGTGTGCAATACATTAAAGACGGATCCGAGTGTAGAATGATAATTTGCTTGGCGTTGGACAAGCCAAAGTTTCACAGATGATTAGACTAATTTTTTAGAGTATTCTACAGTATAAACGTTGTATTTTTTTGCTATGATAACAGATATTTGACATTTTGTTATCATAAATAACAAAAGCTTCACATTATACTGTGTAAATGGTTCTACCTCAGGTCAACGGTTTTTAACAAAAATAATATTTTGTGTAGGTAGGAGAGTTCAATGAACGACGACAGAGATAAAAAAAAAAGAACATGAGAGAGAGAGAAAGAGAGAGAAGTGTATGCTGTGAAATGTTTAATGTGACTCTTTGATTTACGCCTGACATGTCAAAGTGTAGCAGGGAAAGTTTCTTGTTGGACTTTCATTAAGGGCGAGTTTCCGGTTGACGGCAGGGTGACGAAGAGAAGATTGCTACTGTCCCCTTCAGGAGATGTCTCCTGATTGTTATGTTCCTTATTTTCATCCTTTAGGCAATAATCAGAACATCCTCTTGATTACAAAGTGTAATCCAGTAAAAAAATCCATTCTTTTGATACGTGTTAATTTTGCTAGAGTCGAAGTTGTGAAGGTCATTGCAATTTTTATCTTCAGTGCATTATTATCATCGCTTTCATTTCTCCATTCTAATCATTCTTGAAAATAATTTTCTCACTTCACGTTCCAGCATAAAGAAAACGTTCAGAGCTATCGTGTTTCAAGTACCAGTACTGATACTTCCTTTAAAGTCTATAAAAACCATATTGAATGTTTAGCTATTTGAGATTTAGAAAACATTGTTTTTTTGTTTTTCATTTTCAGGGCATTACGCTTTTCCAAGTGTAAATATAAAGTTTTAAAGCATGACTCCTATGGTTATGTAACAATTTAACTTCAATTTAATTAAATACTTAACTTTAACCTTTCTAGCAATTTTTAACGAGTGTCCTTGATTGCAAAATGCTAAGACTTTCATAATTCTGAAATTAGGAACACGAGAATGTCTATGAACATTCTCAAGAAAAGTGTACATATGTTTTTTTATGGAAATGGGAAAAATAAGCTAAAATATTCGTTTAAAAATGTAACAATATTTCCTTACTTCTTAGAGTAATAAATGCACAAATCTTCGAGAATACACAAATGAATATCGTTTTTATTCCATGTCTTGTAGGCCTAAATAGAATTTGGAGGAGTAGGACTTTTAAAAATAAGTATAAATATACTTTAGTTCTCATATGTCAAAGAAGTGCAGGATGTATCAAAATTATAGTTGATGTATTGCAGCCATTAATTAACTTCTATCCAGAAGGCTGAGAGCAGGAAAGCTGAGAGCAGGAAGGCTGAGAGCAGGAAAGAGTGGAGAATGCTTAGTTTGCAGTGAAAGACCTGCCCTTGGGCAGAACACTATGAATGAATGAATCCAGAAAAATAAAAATAATCGTAAAAAATTATGTAAGTTGACGGCCACACTTTACTGATAAATTTTACTCTATTTAATGGCAAACGTGTAAACAAATGTAATTTATTAAAATACAGAGAAATCTTAAAGTGCCGAAAAAATGTTTATAAGTTACATTCCTACAGTTACTGAATCGAGGCTATATAGCTTATATGCATTTTACATGAGAAACCTCAGATTTCATGCTTTAATATTAAACTAGATCTGGGTCTCTCAACCTTATTCTCTTGGATGGGATCTTCGCGAGCATTACACTGACTGGCTCGTGATCAAATGTGTATGTTGCACTGTGTAGGTTCTGATATAATGACCATTTAATCGGTGCCAACTTTTGGAATGGGCAAGGTACTTTCTACCTACCCAATATTTAACATTCATCATATTTAAGGCCTGTAGGATATCTAATACAATCCAGACTATTTCCGGAGCTAATTGTTCTAGGCGATAACTTCTGAAAGGCTCATCATGTTGCCATTAAATTACATATGCAGGCATCATATTCTTTGATGAAAATCAATTTTAAAAAAATGGAGCTGTTTCCCTATAAAAAAATTATGGGAAAAACTTTTACGATTTTTATCACTTTCTGATTAAACTGATAATTAATAATAATAATAATGATAATAATAATGAGCCGTTGGTTCAGTAGATTCAACGTCTGAACTTTCGTTTCGATTTTCACCACACCTTATTCTATCTAATGTGCCATTTTACGGATGTATGACCTTCGAAACAGGGTGTTCACCAGAAAAATACTACATCACTTTTTAAAAAGATCTAAATTTACGTGTTAAAAACAAAATCGTTCGAATCCATACGTATATAAATGTATTTTAATGTGGGAATATTCCTAATTACCATTGAACGTAGGCCATTGTTGCTTTAAATTGAAAACAATGAGCACCACCGCACTTCGCCGGTTAATTGTTCTGTCTGACTCCAGGAGACAAATGAGCACTGTATAGAGATATGAATTATTCACATACAAGACACACTGTCATGAATGTAGTGGTTGTATTGATTTAAGTCATTAAATTACTTGGTTGTTTATTGAATAGGAGATGAAAATATTGCTCGAATATAAACAAAGTTTCGATTTCTTGTGGGACATGGCCTAGTGTCCAACCGTTGCGTCATTGGTAGATGGCAAGATTGAAGGCATAATTAGCTCTCAATTATTGTATTATAGACAGAAAATCATTGTAAAATTATTATTCAATTCGACTTACAAAGCATTAGATTACAATTTACAAAGCTTGCCAACAAACAAAAATATACAATTAAAATATAGAAATACTGTATATGTAAAATATTATACTTAACTGGATAAGTTCAATTAGGCTTTACATCTAGCATAAACGCAACGGAATGACGTACACAAGTTAATAATATAGTTCCTTCAGACTGAAGAGAGCATATTTATGAGAGTAGAATAAAAAATTAAAAATTTCAGGAAAGATATGCATCATGAAATAGATTTAACAGACATTTATTTTACAAATTCCTAATAATGTAATATTTAGTGTTGCAAAAATATTTGATAAGATGAGAACGAAGCACTAAGCTTATTTCTAATGAATGCATTCGAAAAATATTTACGTTTTCAATAATTAATATTAACATTCTAAGGTGTGTCATATAGCTTAATTTCTTAATACAAACTTGGATTCAAATTTGAAAAAGGGCTTTAGAACTTTAGTATTACATCTTGGTTCTTTTAGAATTGTATCATTCCGCACAGTACAATCATTGTAATTAACATTTAAAGAATTTAAAATGAGTAGGCTATATTATTAATATACTAGCTCCTTCCATAAGGAAAAACGTTCGTTTTCCTTACACATGAACTGAAATTTTCTAAATAAATTCTGCACGGATAAATTCACATAATACTTTATTTCAAGAGTGCTGTAGCCTTATATGCGTATAATTCCAAATCTGACATCAAAGTATGTAATAAAATTTAAATAAAGTATATTTCTCTTTTTAAAAAACCTAGATTAGTTCTGAGGGTTATTAGAGACTGATGATCATACCATTTAGACAATCGCCAATTGAATATGGTTTTCAGACATTTTTACCGTTAAATTTGCAAGTGGTACCAATTTCTACTATAGGTTTGTCGATAAGACTTCAGTGAAACTAGAAAAATTAGTCGAACTAAAAATTCCAACCACTTTTGTGAATCAAACAATGACCTTCTATTTAAATTTAACCACACCACCCAATAAAATACGGTACTGTACATTGTTTTGTAAAAACAAAATTGGTAGTTCATGAGATAAAGCAGTTACTTATATATTTTTTACATTATTAATAATCTAAATATAAATTATTATTTTATTTGTTTAGATTTCTTTCTGTAACACCTGCAGGCTGCTAATGGCAAAGAGCTCAACACCATAGATTTAACGACCCAACAGCAGCCAGTATACACTATAACTTCAGACTGAGAATAATAAAATATTAACACTAAATAAGTAAATAAATAAATCAGAAACTGAGAAAATTACAATTATAAGTAATTATCATGAGCCAAATGTTTGATTCCAAAAAATGGCGATAGACCATTTCGTGCCGCAAGTAAGATCTGCAAGGATGGTTTTGTACAAGCAAAATTTCTTTAGAAATCAAGAGTATACTTGGGATGGTATGGGCTCCAATCATTAATCCTGTTACTATGACAGATGTTAGATGGTAGTTTCTTTGCACTAGTTAATAGCGGTTTCACAGACACGTGGGATTTGTTTAGATTATTTCTTCATTAACAGTATATTAGAATATCGTATAATCTGTTCTAATATGCTTTTCTTAGTCCACATAACCAAAACAGTTTCATGGTCACAATTCTATTTCTACTAGCTTGTTTTCCAGATCACCCTGTGTGGCAAAGATGGCTTCATAAGTTTTTATACAAAAGCTAGGTTTCGTTAAATATTTCACAAGCTGAAGACCTCTTTCTGGATATAAAGCGTTTAAAATATCATAATGGCTTGGCAAAAGCCATCTAAATGACTTATCCGCTGCTGCTTCCAGGATTACTCCTCACAATGGATGCTGAGCTCCAGATCTCTCAAACAGTAATGATGCTCCACTAAGTGCATCATAGAATAGCATGAGATACTCTCTCTCGAGAGAGCGAAAAGTGACTTAATAAATAAGCACATTGAAAGATATTTAAAGATCATATCACACCGTCCATAGAATTACATTATCATCGTACTATGTGGGCTCTTGTGAAAGAATTCGGGCGTAAGAAAATTAGCCTACTTTGTAACGAAACTAAACGGAATAATATCAGTAATGAAAGCTATCTTGTATTGTTTATAATTTTAAGAATACGTTAGATACACTAAATCACAGCCGAAAATTCACAAAAATTATCGTATGACGTTATCACTCGTAAAAGTAGTTACGCCAGTGATTTTTCCATCGAGATACTCTTTTAACTGAGGTTTGGAGGATATGTCTATAACTATCGCTGGCATAAAAATTTAGTTAGGTCAAATATTTCAAAATCCTCTAAATACCGTAAGGGTTAAAACAAAATGAATTTGGGATATTCTTGGCATTAACACGAAATCCATATGTGCTAACCAAATCCGATTCTTTTCAGTGTTATTGTGTAAACACATTGTCATGCAAATGACAAATAAATAGTATGAATTTTTCGAAAATTAATACAATTTACTACTGCGTCATAGTGTAAAGCTTGATGTCTGTAGTTTACTCCACATGTATAAAGGTAAACTTGTCAAACGCATTTTATTTGTGTTTCTTGTTATTTCGGCTATTTAATAAAAAAAATTAATTTTAATTCGATATGTATGTGTAAAATATTATTAGTCCAATCATAGTACTGATCCCCTATTTCCTGTTAACTTTTTAATGAAATCTACAGTTAAGTTTTTAAAATGAATGCGAGATTAAGGAAATTACTAAGTAATAGAGCTTTTATTTGGAAAGCATTTCATCACCACTTCCAGCCCATCCAATATTACAACCATTTTCAATTTACATAGTACCAAGCAGGGTTGCCAGATCAGAAACGTAGAACGGTCGTACCAATATTCGAAAATAGTCGTATTCTAGTCAAAACTGTCGTATACTTTGTAATTTTTCAGTGTAATGAACGTATTGCGTTAATAATAATAATAATAATAATAATAATAATAATAATAATAATAATATTAGTAATAATAATAATAATAATAATTCATAATCGGAATTTTACACCTTACATAAATGTCATGCAATTGTTAATAAATCATCTTGTAAATGATTAGACGTGTTTCATTATCTTCCGATGTGGTAAATTTGATAATATACAATAAAATTAAATAAACAGTAGTTGCCACAGTGTTGTAATTATTGCAAAAGGAACAGGACTGCTTTCCATTCATATTGATTTTTAGTTACATGCTTACAAAAAAACCCATGAATAAACAAGCTGTATTATATATATATATCAAAATTTAAAATTCTACAGTAAACTGGTTAAAAAATATAAAACTCTATGTTAAAAATAGTCGTACAAATAGGCGTACGACTCATTGTTGCGTCGTACAAATGCATGAAATAGTCGTATGTGTACGACTATAGTCGTACGTATGGCAACCCTGGCACATACAAGAACCTAAAACTTTTGCTGTCTTTTTATTCAAGAAATGTATTATTTTTTCCGGATTAACTGCGATGCGATTTCAATTAGAATTAGACTACAATGACAAAATTCATGACAGATATGTAGCTTGTAAAACCCAAGGTATATAAAGCTACTAAGGTAGCGCCATTTCTCGCGGCCGGCTGCTTCATCAGCGTGTGACGTCATCCACGAGGGAACGATCGAGCATATGGCTGCTATTACATAGGAGTTGCATAGTCAGTACGTCAGTACGCTTCAGCCCTTAGGTATACAGAAATATTCTCATGAAAGAAGTTGTAGGGAAATAAATTCACTTTAAAATGAGTTGTCATTTGTTATTTAGTCTTGAAATGTTCAAAAGTTATAACAATTTAAAGTTTCGGTCAAATTTCGAGATTTCGAAAGAGAACCGTACATCGCACTGTCTCTATATTTAGGGGTTATATCTTTGAATATAAGCTGTATATTGTGTATTTACATCATGAAACAAGTGAAGAAATATCACACAACAATTAAAGTTGAATTTATTAAAAATCCGAACACGGTACAAGCACAGTACATGTAATGGAAAATACATTAGATTCCAGGCACGAAAGGAAAAATAGGCACACAAAAAATCATGTAGTTTTGAAATTTGGCAGAGATGTGGGGGAAAGTGTCCTAAACAACATAGTAAAAGTCCCCATGGATAGAGGGTGAGCGGGGGTGGGGGATTGGGGTACTTTTAAATGTCGTTTCTCTCAGTTTTCTCTAAATACACAAAAAACTATGGGTTCTACCAAAAAACAGTTTATGCACAAAATTAACTACATAAAAGATCTGCATGATATTTTTTGGGAATTAATAGTTCAGGAAATAGAAAGATATGAAGTATGACAGTTCTCGAAATTCTGTTTTACATACACCTATGTATTATATTTTTTAACAAAAAAGAAAGCAGACGATAATTAAATTAGCATGATGCCAAAAGCAAACTAGTTCTTAGGAAAATATACTTAGTAATGGTTAATGTTATTACACATAAAACTAATTACCATAATAATAATAATAACAATAATAATAATAATAATAATTATTATTATTATTATTATTGTTGTTCTTGTTGTAATGCTTAGCCGTTTTATGTTTCGTTAAAAAAATAATCGGTACTAATGGTTAATGTTATTACACATAAAACTAATTACCATTATAATAATAACAATAACAATAATAATAATTGTTATTATTATTATTATTATTATTATTATTATTATTATTGTTGTTGTTCTTGTTGTAATGCTTAGCCGTTTTATATTTCGTTAAAAAAAATAATCGGTATTTTGAAAGATGGTAAGGAATTAGATATATTTAGAAATTGTAAGAATAGTAGGCCCACCTATTACTTTAAATAAATGTTGACTTGTCTATGTGGCTGCTGGGAATATTTGCACATCATATTTTGTTACTGTGCAACTCGGTGGGGTGGAAGATACGGATGCCGAAAAGCTGGTATCAAATGCTCATCCACAAACAGTATACCATTAGAAGAAGATGAACTTAAAATTGATGACGTCCAAGCAAAATAAGATGTTTAGGCACTCTTTAATCAATGTTGTAGGCTATATGTGTATAAATACTGAGTGTTCGGTAGATAGAAAAATATAACCCTAACTTATCATACGATGTAGGCCTACTAGGATTCCAGTATTGGAGACTGAAAAAAATATACAACCAAACATTAATTTAAAGTACTATGTAGGCCTGCTAGGTTTTATAATGTCTAAATATGACAATTTTTCCAAATTATATTTTAAACGAAAAATATCAGCTAATAGGCCTGATTTATATTTCTTTTAACGTGCACTCATACCATGTGATTTTTATAAGCTTTATAACAATAATCATAATAATTAGTTTTATGTGTGATGTTTACCTTTATTACGAATATTATTCTAAGAACTGGTTTGCTTCATATCCTTCTATTTCCTGAACTATTCTAAGAGATATCATTCAGATCCATTTTATAAGAACTTTTATGTAGTTTAATATTGCGCATAAACAGTTTTTTGCTAAATCCCATAGCTTTTTTTTGCGTATTTAGGGAAAACTGGGGGGAAATATTTAAAAGTTCCTCCCACCCCCCGCTCACCCCCTATCCATGGGACTTTTACTATGTTGTTTAGGACACTTTCCCCCACATCTCTGCCAAATTTCAAAACTACATAATTTTTTTGTGCCTAATTTTTTCTTTCTTGCATGGAATATAATGTATTTTCCATTACATGTACTGCATGTAACGTGATCGGATATTTAATAAATTCAACTTCAATGGTTCTGTAAGTTCCAGGATGTAAGTACACAATATACAGCTTATATACAAAGATATAAACCCTAAATATAGAGAAAGTGCGATATATGGTTTTCTTTATAAATCTCGAAATTTGGCTGAAATTTTAAATTGTTATAACTTTTGAACATTTCAAGAAAAAATAACAAATGACAACTACTTTAAAGTGAATTTATTTCCCTACAACTTCTTTCATGAGAACATTGCTGTATACCTAAGGGCTGAAGCGCTAGAAGGCAAAGTGTGTCGAAAAGCGTGAGGCGAAAGAGCTTTTTTCGAAAAAATTTTATTTTCGCTGGCAGATAGCTCAAAACCTATTGGGAATAGACAGAAATGTTTAGGATAAAACTTGTAGGAAATTTTATCAGCTTGATTTTTGTATATAGCAAAATTTTCTTTACGATGCACCATTGTTTAGATATAAGCGAAAAACCTAAAAACATGACCTTCTGCGGGCCCCCCGCTCACCCCCCCACCTTCGGGGACTTTTAGTATGTTGTTCAGGACACTCCCTCCGACAACTCTGCAAAATGTAAAAACTACACGATTTTTTTTTCCTATTTGGTGTTTTTCGACCTTTATTGTCTGGACTATTAAGAAGGCTCAAGATTCTGAATATGGGCGGGAATTTTAATGCAGTATAGACCTACACTGTATACATGATTTAGAGTGATGATGTGACGGTCAAACCAAAAGTAAAGGTGATAAATCAAGCCTAATATATATAGTTATCTCTCATAATAGCTAAAGCTATAGGTACTATTAATTCAAAATTACTTTTAAACACTATTGCAATCAAAACAAACTAATAGGCCTACCTTTACTACAAAAAAAAAATGCTGTTCTACTGTTTTAAAATTTCAAAGTTTATTTCGGAGGGGAAAAGATAAAAAAAATAACTTCCTGGAATTTTTCCATCGGTTATGGGCTAAAAGCTATAAGTTTGTCAAATTTCAAGATTCTAGCTCATCTGGAAGTGAGTATATATCAATGTTAATAAGTGGTTGATTAGACTGTCGTAGATGTGAAAGATGTTATCTGGCCAGTTTTCCCATACTTATGTGGCAGCTAGGATCACCAATTAATTGTTTTACACTTATGGCTGTTGTATGTGCCAATATTTTTGCCAAATTTTACGATTTTATCTATCCTATAAGTGGGTCAAAAATTACATCATGTGAGGAAAATATACAACATTTACTAAAAATATACAAATGGTGCAAAATATGTTGCACAAACTTTCTGGCATATACGAGTTAAAAGCTAGCACAAATAAAAGTAAATTAGAAAACAAATTTTACTTAATACATTTTTTTTTATAAACTAACATGTATCTAGAACGGAAATCATCAAGGCCGATCTTTATGTACAATGCTTTTAACGTGAAATAATAATAAAAATAATAATCAAAGGCGGAGTGTGTATATTTTGACTGGGTTTACACGTTAGTCAATAAATTTTGTTTGTCTAAGTAAATTATGCATTTGACAAAACTTATTACCTGCCCATAACGAAAGAACTCTATTTGAGCAAAGATACAAGAAAGCTAAAATATCCTAATTCATTAATAACCTAAAACAATAAATCATACTTGGAAACTTCTATGTGATTATGATTATCACCAGGGTCCGGATTCTAATGACATGTCATATTTTTATTGAAGCTGCATAGACATTGCCTACTTGTAGATAAATCCTAATCATGGCCTTTAGATTATAGAAATGCATTTTTATTAGGTCATTTTTGTCATTTTATGAATTTTTGTATTTTTAGGGCATTTATTTCAATTTTAGGTCATTATTTTGTCATTTTCATGTCATTTCATTCATTATTTAGTCATTTTCATGCATTTACATTGAGTTTATTTACTTTTTTGTCGTCTTATTTTCCCATAGGGTAATATTTAAATAAATTACTTGGTTAGTATAATGCAACATTTTTTGTAGGATCTATTTTAAAAACTATTTTCTTACGTTTCTTCTCAAATGCTCCAATGAAGAACAAAGAACAAATATTTTAGACCTACAACATCCTTTCTGCGTTTACAGTTTTTACAATTATGTACAACTTTGTGTGTACAATAATAATTTTTATAAATAAAATATCAGTTTTTAGGTCATTCTTTACAGTTATTAAATCATTTTCCTTAAAATTTAGGGTCTTTTATAGGTAATTTTTCAAACAACTTTAGGTCATCAGAATCCGGGCCCTCATTATCACGCACAAGATATGAACTTTAAATATTTAAGGACCATATCAAATAGTGAGGAAACCGACTGGCGAATAATGCTATAAAGAAACTAATAATACATAAAACTTCACACGGAAACAGTATAAAATGCACGTGCTAGGGTTAATGTTTACAGCATTTCCCTCGCGGGCGACGTCATCATGCGCACCGAACGATATTAGGTAACTGCGCATGGCAAATGAGCACCCCTTGGTAAAACCCTTCCAGACCTGAATTTATGTAATAATATAAGTATTCAATAGGTAAAATCATCAGTGGGCTCTAAGTTTGAAACCAATGAGGAACATTTTAGTGCAATAGGTGGCTTCCATAAATGAAAAATTTAACTTGGGAATAAAAAAATCCTCACATTTAGTAAATAGCACTACTCTACTGATATAATATCTCTGCTTTCATAAAACTTTTAAGGTGAATAATGTGTATGTCAGGAGCAGCGAAAAGATTAATTATAATGAACTAGTTTAATTCAGCCCTGAAATTGCCAACCATAAAAGAAAAATTAGCATACACATAGCTTATCGCTGACGCGGTACGCCGTGTCGCGGTGGTTGAGGCACTGCGCTACAAACCTGAAGGTTGCGGAATCGATCCCCGATGTGGTTCTTGGGATTTTTCAATTGCCCTAATCCTGCTGGTGGCACTATGGCCGTGGCGTCGACTCAGCCTCTAACCCAAATGAGTACCAGGAGCAAACCTATGGGCAATAGCGGCCGGAGCGTTAGGATGACAATCTTACCAACTTTACGTGCCGAATGTCTAAAATCTGGGAGCCTCAACCTCCGGAAGCCTGTATAGGGAACACTTTCACTTTACTGCTGTAGGCTTATTTTGGAAGCAACATTCTTTAACATAGGCCTATTAAACTTAACATTCATTAGTTCCATTCTAATTAAGATAATAACTGGTGGACTCTATAATGTTCTTCAAGTAGTGGTTAGTGGCTAAAGAATAGAAAATCAAAGTAGCCTACAAATTTAATACGAACTTTAAAAAATAGACCAGTCATAATCCACTATGCAAATTCCGCCTAATAAGGACCGAAAGAGCGCCGCGTTTATAGGGAATAAGGACATAAATTAAAATATTGTTATTGCGAAAATTAAAAATGTGTGTATTGGCCTCAAATATAACAAACAACGTCAATAAATCATAAAACATGTTAATATGGATAAAGTTACTCCTCCATGAAACAAAAATTGTATGTGTCAGTAAGTTACAACAAAATAGTTTAACCGAACGAGGTGGCCGAGATGGTAACGTCTTGGGATTAGCATTCGGGAGGTCCCAGATTCAAATCCCGTGGCCGGCCAATTTGACATGGGTTTTTTCATGGTTTCCCCAGTCGTGAAGGCAATTGCCGAATTGTATATTTACATACCATGAATCATCCTCACCTTTTCATCCTGTATCATACTCATTTAAATTAATATCAGTTAAATTTACTCCATAAAATACACTAACAATAGAAATAATTGACAATAAATAGTTCCATGGCCTACCCTCCTATAGGCCTATAGACACAGATCCCAAACTCCTGATATGGCCTCGCAGCTAAAAGGAGTATAAATACAGCTGTATATTATATATAATAGTGTATATCTAATTTGTTTATGTTACCCGTCATAGTTGCAGAGTAATCCGGAGTACCGTGTCTGTATTAATTTTCAATCCAATGCATTACACCACCTAACTAGCGTTGTAAATGAATCTTACTTAACATTATTTTCATTAGTCAACACGCATGGTGGTACATTCACGTTTAACACCATCACCTCATGCTTTGTAAGTTCATTTTTAAATGCCTCTTACGTAATGTTCCGTAGGGCACAGTAGGCCGAGAAACGTATACAAATTAGTAGCAATAGAAGGGGTGACTGTCGGAATATTCGGGATGTAGAGAGGGAATATTAAAATGGCATGTAGACAATAGGTTCTGCCAAGATGACAGTCAAATAACTATACATTTCAAGGTATACTCAGAGGATACCTGAAGGCTGACCTATTGAATTTGTGTTCTGAGACCGCTTTTCTGTACCTTAATATAATTACTCCAATGAGTTTGAGTGGAAGTCAATACAAAAGTTATTATTCTATAAATACTAATATTCTAAGTAGGATATAGATAGAAATCGAAACTGATCAAATTATATACGTAATATTTATACGGCATTGATATAAACGCTGATCAACGGGGCTAGGAATTATATGTAAATAGCCTACATATTTGTTTTTTATTGCATATATTCCTAGCCCTGCTGAGCAGCATTATATACTTTTACAGAGTTATTTTATCCGATTTTTTGATCAATGGTTCTCTTTTGGGAGTAGATTTCCAAGGTAGAGCATCTTCCAAATGATAAAATAACAAGCTTATTTTCAGTAATATTATGGTTGAATTCTTTTGCTCTTGAAGTAACTTAAATGTCAACTAGACTTCAGTTTAACAACGAAGTTAATCGTAAGACTAAAATGAAAGAACTTCCACTTCAATCATCCAATTTCTTTATTGTAAGGTGTACAATGATGGTAGAAAGTCTACAAAAATTTGCAAACTGTACGATTAAAACCCTTGTTATTGGCACCGATATTCTAGTATATGAGAAACTGAACATTAATTTCAATACTATTTTTCTTAAATTTTTATAAACACTCCATCCTGGTCTATCCTGAGCTGGTATCTCCTTCCCTGCTCTATCCTGAACTGCTATCTCCTCCGCTGCTGTAGAATGAGCTGCTATCACTTCCGCTGCTCTATCATAAGCTGCTATCTCCAACGCTACTATCTCCGCGCTGCTCTATCATGAGCTGCTATCTACTCCGCTGCTCTATCATTAGCTGCTATCTCCTCCGCTGCTGTAGAATGAGCTGCTATCACCTCCGCTGCTCTATCATAAGCTGCTATCTCCAACGCTACTATCTCCGCGCTGCTCTATCATGAGCTGCTATCTACTCCGCTGCTCTATCATTAGCTGCTATCTCCTCCGCTGCTGTAGAATGAGCTGCTATCACCTCCGCTGCTCTATCATGAGCTGCTATCTCCTCCGCTGCTCTATCATGAGCTGCTACCTCCTACGCTACTCTATCATGAGCTGCTATATCCTCCTCTGCTGTGTCAAGAGCTGCTATCTCCTCCGCTGCTCTATCATGAACTCCTACCTCCTCCGCTGCTCTACCATGAGCTGCTATCTCCTCCGCTGCTCTAGCAAGAGCTGCTATCTCCTCCGCTGCTCTATCATGAACTCCTACCTCCTCCGCTGCTCTATCATGAGCTGCTATCTTCTCCGCTGCTCTATAATGAGCTGCTATCTCCTCCACTCCTGTAGAATGAGAGGCTACCTCCTCCGCTGCTCTACCATGAGCTGCTATCTCCTCCGCTGCTCTACCATGAGCTGCTATCTCCTCCGCTGCTCTACCATGAGCTGCTATCTCCTCCGCTGCTCTATTATGAGCTGCTATCTCCTCCGCTGCTCTATCATGAGCTGCTCGCTCCTCCGCTCCTGTAGAATGAATTGCTATCTCCTCCGCTGCTCTACCATAAGCTGCTACCTCCTCCGCTGCTCTACCAAGAGCTGCTATATCCTCCGCTGCTATATCCTCCGCTGCTCCACCATGAGCTGCAATCTTCTCTGCTGCTCTACCATGAGCTGCAATCTCCTCCGCTGCCTTATCAAGAGCCGCTACCTCCTCCGCTGCTCTATCATGAGCTGCTACATCCTCCGCTGCTCTATCATGAGCTGCTATCTCCTCCGCTGCTCTATCAAGAGCTGTTATCTCCTCCGCTGCTCTATCATGAGCTGCTACCTCCTCCGCTGCTCTATCATGAGCTGCTATCTCCTCCGCTGCTCTATCATGAGCTGCTATCTCCTCCGCTGCTCTATCATGAACTCCTACCTCCTCCGCTGCTCTATCATGAACTCCTACCTCCTCCGCTGATCTATCATGAGCTGCTATCTTCTCCGCTGCTCTATAATGAGCTGCTATCTCCTCCGCTGCTCTATTATGAGCTGCTATCTCCTCCACTCCTGTAGAATGAGAGGCTACCTCCTCCGCTGCTCTACCATGAGCTGCTATCTCCTCCGCTGCTCTACCATGAGCTGCTATCTCCTTCGCTGCTCTATCATGAGCTGCTATCTCCTCCGCTGCTCTATCATTAGCTGCTATCTCCTCCGCTGCTGTAGAATGAGCTGCTATCACCTCCGCTGCACTATCATGAGCTGCTATCTCCTCCGCTGCTCTATCATGAGCTGCTACCTCCTACGCTACTCTATCATGAGCTGCTATATCCTCCTCTGCTGTGTCAAGAGCTGCTATCTCCTCCGCTGCTCTATCATGAACTCCTACCTCCTCCGCTGCTCTACCATGAGCTGCTATCTCCTCCGCTGCTCTAGCAAGAGCTGCTATCTCCTCCGCTGCTCTATCATGAACTCCTACCTCCTCCGCTGCTCTATCATGAGCTGCTATCTTCTCCGCTGCTCTATAATGAGCTGCTATCTCCTCCACTCCTGTAGAATGAGAGGCTACCTCCTCCGCTGCTCTACCATGAGCTGCTATCTCCTCCGCTGCTCTACCATGAGCTGCTATCTCCTCCGCTGCTCTACCATGAGCTGCTATCTCCTCCGCTGCTCTATTATGAGCTGCTATCTCCTCCGCTGCTCTATCATGAGCTGCTCGCTCCTCCGCTCCTGTAGAATGAGCTGCTATCTCCTCCGCTGCTCTACCATAAGCTGCTACCTCCTCCGCTGCTCTACCAAGAGCTGCTATATCCTCCGCTGCTATATCCTCCGCTGCTCCACCATGAGCTGCAATCTTCTCTGCTGCTCTACCATGAGCTGCAATCTCCTCCGCTGCCTTATCAAGAGCCGCTACCTCCTCCGCTGCTCTATCATGATCTGCTACATCCTCCGCTGCTCTATCATGAGCTGCTATCTCCTCCGCTGCTCTATCAAGAGCTGTTATCTCCTCCGCTGCTCTATCATGAGCTGCTACCTCCTCCGCTGCTCTATCATGAGCTGCTATCTCCTCCGCTGCTCTATCATGAGCTGCTATCTCCTCCGCTGCTCTATCATGAACTCCTACCTCCTCCGCTGCTCTATCATGAACTCCTACCTCCTCCGCTGATCTATCATGAGCTGCTATCTTCTCCGCTGCTCTATAATGAGCTGCTATCTCCTCCGCTGCTCTATTATGAGCTGCTATCTCCTCCACTCCTGTAGAATGAGAGGCTACCTCCTCCGCTGCTCTACCATGAGCTGCTATCTCCTCCGCTGCTCTACCATGAGCTGCTATCTCCTTCGCTGCTCTATCATGAGCTGCTATCTCCTCCGCTGCTCTATCATGAGCTGCTATATCCTCCGCTGCTCTATCAAGAGCTGCTATCTCCTCCGCTACTCTATCATGAGCTGCTATCTCCTCCGCTCCTGTAGAATGAGCTGCAATCTCCTCCGCTGCTCTACCATGAGCTGCTACCTCTTCCGCTGCTCTACCATGAGCTGCTATATCCTCTGCTGCTCCATGAGCTGCTATCTTCTCTGCTGCTCTACCATGAGCTGCTATCTCCTCCGCTGCTCTATCATGAGCCGCTACCTCCTCCGCTGCTCTAACATGAGCTGCTACCACCTCCGCTGCTCTATCATGAGCTGCTACCTCCTCCGCTGCTCTATCATGAGCTGCTATCTCCTCCGCTGCTGTATCATGAGCTGATATCTCCTCCGCTGCTGTACCATGAGCTGCTATCTCCTCCGCTGCTCTATCATGTGCCGCTACCTCATCCGCTGCTCTATCATGAACTCCTACCTCCTCCGCTGCTCTATCCTGAGCTGCTATCTCCTCCGCTGCTCTGTCATGAGCTGCTACTTCCTCCGCTGCTCTATCATGAACTGCTACCTCCTCCGCTGATCTATCATGAGTTGCTATCTCCTCCGTACTATCCTAATCTGCTGACTCCTCTCACCTGCGTCTTTCTCCTCTGCCATCACCTCCGCCGCTCCTCTGCCGTCTCCTAAGCCGACTACTCGGCCGTCCCCTATGTCGAATCTCCTGCCGAATTCTTGATTGTCCCTCATCTGCTCTGCCGTCTCCTAGACCGTCTCCTATGCCGACTCCCCTGCCGATTCCTCGACCGTCCCCTACACCGGGTCCTCCTCCGACTCTGCCGTCTCCTCTGCCAACTCTGCTGTCTCCTCTGCCGACTATGCCGTCTCCTCTGCCGGCTCTGCCGTCTCCTCTCCCGACTCTGCCGTCTCCTCTGCTGTCTCCTATCCCGAATCTGCTGCCTCCTCTCCCGACTCTGCTGCCTCCACTCCCGACTCTGCTGTCTTCTCTGCCGCGCTATCCTTATATCCTGAAACCTCTGCAGCGCTATCCCATACTGCTCTCTCCTCTGCTGGTCTGTAACAAACTGTTGTCTCCCCTCCTGATGACTTCTACACCTCTCTACCCCGAGCCGCTCTCTCCTTTCTCGCGCTATCCTTCGTCGTTTCATCCAAGGCAGTTCCATCCAAAGCTCATATAACCTTTCTGGCTCTATACGGATCTGAAATTTGGGTTATGTAAAACAATTATACTATGAGTAATCCTCTGTAGACGCGAAACTAGATTCTGTTTTCGACAATTCTGAACAAAACACTCATAATATTCGAGAACAAGGTAGACCTACAGAGAAAAATTTTCAGACAATAACGAGATGAATGAAAACGGAATGAAGGACACATTTAGTGATGAAATTCAACTTCTATAAAGCCTAACACCTAATAATCACGTAGACATGGATGGGCAGAACTCGTAGCTCGAACAGCACAGTTCCGCGCAATTTTTTGAGGACCTAGACACAGAGGGGAGAATTACATATGGTATCATATTTGTCTACCATAGTCAGACGGCAGGATTGGGGGCATGTGGTAAGCATGCCGACACCCACGGCCGTTAATGGTGGTTTCCATGATCGGAGCCGCTACTACTAGCCTCCATAAGAAAACATATTTTATTTTTATTGGATATCCAAAACTGGATTAAACCCTATTTCACCCGAAGGTATATTAGGGTTAGAGATAATGAAAAAATGAGTGCTTGAACGATTTTAAGAAATAATAAATCTCATTGGAGTTCTTTGCAAAAAGGGATTTATTTTTTATTGAATATCCATTGAATATTGAATATTTAAATTGAATATCCAAAATTGGATCAAACCCTATTTCACCCGAAGATATATTAGGGTTAGAGATAATGAAAAAATGAGTTCTTGAATGATTTTAAGAAATAAGAAATCTCATTGGAGCTCTTTGCAAAAAGGGATTAAAACATAGATATGCCTATTATTATTTAAGAACAAATATACGGTATGTATACAATAATTCAAGTGTAATAATAGTTATTTATAAAACAAGTGGGGAAAACGAGATTTTCTATGTTCGCAAAACGTTATTTTGCAACGTTATTTAAATACACATATCAGCACATCTGCAAACCCACACAAAAGTACAATACTCATGCCGAAGTTATATAAGAAACCAGGACAAAAACCACAGGCTATAAATACCTTAATTCTAAGTCTAGCGAGTGTGGTTTCGGAAGTTGAAGTCTTCGGAGATTCCATTTTATATGCTTTTGAGAAACAGAAATGTTTCTCAAATCACTACTAATTTTGATCCACGCCGAAAATGAACAACGATCTCTTAGCAACAAAATTCTTTGATGGCATATTAGAATTTAGTAGCCTAATACTTAGCAACATGTACATAACTTATTTTTTAAATTTTGTTTCTCTCAGTGCTATTGACCGGCTTAAATCCGGAAATAACAGTTGGTTCACTTTGTTTTAATCAATTATCTGGCTGAATATCAATATACCTATCGATGTACCTACGAAAAACAAGTTTCCAAGGTTTACTCTATGTATCTTGACTTAATTGGTTTGACAGAAATATCCCATACTTATCATTTCAGTAAGACTTAATTGTTAGCAACAACATCCAAAAAGTTTAAGCACCCTGAATCAGGAATTATCAGATTGGGCTGATCACTCATCCGGAGAGGCCCTCCATGTCCTTGTCTGGTCAAAATATGATGTATGCGATCCACAGAAAATCCCTCTCCCGACAGGTCGTGGCCCTGTAAGGCCCGGGCGGCTAGGGTCGCTTAAATCCTAAAAGGGAGAGATAAAACTACGACAAAGAAGAAAGAAGAAGGGAACAGTTCGTCTTGATGATTAGAGAGGACAGCTTCTCGTCTATCTCACAGGACTTTTCTTCTTTCAATAATCTTCCCAGTTACACAAGAAATAAAATAAATGTAGCGAAATAGGGCTACTCGAAAATAGGAACGTTCTTAGTTCTTTTGACATTAATTTAATAGTACTAATAAAATAATGCAATGTGTTAGTGGTGTACGCCGTGGTTAAGGCACTGCGCCACCGATGGGATATTGCGGGTATGAGGAGATTGGGTTTCTTTTTCACTTTGCTTAGGCCTAATCCTTCTCGTGGTAGTACGGACCTGGGGTTTTGTTAGCCTCTAACATAAATTTTTTCTCGGAACAATCCTGTAGTTAAGGAGTCCGGTGCGCAAAGCCGACCTTACCTTTAGTGTGCCGAATAAATAAATACTATGATGCCTCAACCTCTGGAACTCAAAGGGCTTGTTTAATTTTACAACATTTAATACCCCAATTCTTACTTACTCAATGGCAATAGACAATTTCTAAGCAAGCTAAAGGAATATTATCTATTTTATGGAACCCGAAGGTTTATTGCCGCACTTACCTGAGCCCGCCATTCAACCCTATTCTGTGCTAACTCCAACCAACCATCCCTCTCAAATCCAGCTTCTCTTAAATCTATCCTAATATTATCCTCCCACCTACGTCTATAGGTCTACCAAATGGACTTTTTCCTTCGGGTCTCCCAGTCAATATTTTTGAGATATGACTTCCTCCCCCATGCGCGCTACATGTCCAGCCCATTTCTTCCTGTGTGATTTAGTTACCCTTACTATATCCGGTGATGAGTACCGGTTATGACGCTCGTCGTTATTCAGTTTTCTCCAGTTCCCATTTTCATCTCTCTTAGGCCCAAATATTTTCCTAAGCATCCTGTTTTCGAATACTGTCGGATTATTTAATATCCCAATATTAGTAATAAATACAACTTCAAACGTAATATGATGTATCACCGCCAATACGGTGAATTAGGGGATTAATAATAAGAATTAAATAATTAAAT